>CM065812.1:162050550-163381000 GCA_033398695.1 Orobanche coerulescens | reverse complement strand
AATCGTTTAGGTGCCGGAAGCGCGTTCTTGGACCTACCGATCTCATACCCCCTTTTCCGTTCGTTTTCTCGATGTCTCAAAGGCAAGTATACATTTATGATTGTGCGTTCTCGACTTTGAAAGTAAGAAATATTGATGGTATGATATGAACGAACCGTTTCTACGGCATTCATAGATATAGTGATGGCATGATATGAACGAACCGTTTCTACGGCATTCATATATGAATTGATGACATGATATGAACGAACCGTTTCTACGGCATTCATACATGTATTGACGGATGATATGAACGAACCGTTTCTACGGCATTCATATACGTCTTGATGTGGCACTATGAGATTTTAGTTATTCCGGAATAATAGTCTTGAATTGACGAATTGACGGTTACATTTACCTTATTGTCGAGAAGTATTGTGTTTCATACTTGATATCCTTGCACTAGCTATTCGATGGCTAACCCCTTTATGGGGGAAATACGTTTTATGTATTTCAGGTTCCATGAGAGCGGACATGCAGGTATCGGGTCGGCATGAAGATGGTGGGCAAGTGTGATACTGTGTTTTCCTTCCAGTTATGTTTGGAGTTTCCCATTCAAAGGTTGTTGTCTTCGGATCGCTATTGAATACTCGAGTATTGTTTTCCATTTTCCTTGATGTTCCGGCCTGTGTTTGCCGAAGTATTGATTCGAGTTGTGTTGTTTGTGAATACATTGGTTATGATTTGAATACCTTTGTATTGTTTTTCATTCCATTGTGTGTAGACCTTATCGGTCAAAATTTATGGTTCCGCGTATGTTTAGCCTTGTGGGTCCCACGGCGGGGCTTACGGCGCTGTAATATCCCTGAATAACTCGGGGGTGTTACAAAATCACCTAAAGTATTTTCGAAATAAAAATTCAATTTTTTTGTCCAGGATTGCACGGATATTTATTTATAGTGTCATGTGATGAGATTTTGTTATTTGCAAGAGTCTATCACCTGTAGATCCGCTGAATATATCCCAGATTGTGCCTTTCCTTTTATTTGAGCCTCTCACCATGAATCCGGTAATCAAATTTCGATTTTGATTTTTTTAGATCTATAGGACTTTGAATAATATTTCCAACTCCGCTTGATTCGACCCAATCGGACGAATAACGAAGGAGATATGGTCAAAACAATGGAGGAACTGCAATTGAGAAACGGCTAAAAACATCCCGTATTGTCCACAAAATTGAAGATTATCGTGCCGATCTTGCCCCATGTCGTAGGCCTTTGAATTAGCCTCCCATTGCAGCAAGAATCGACCCAATCCGATAAATAACGAAGGAGATATTGCCGAAATGGTGGCATGTGCCGGACAAAGAAGCTCATCGGGGGCCTCCTCTAATTGCGTCGTCGTGACCTCACTTTTACCAGAAACTGTTTTGACCATATCTCCTTCGTTACTTATCCGATTGGTACAATTCGCGAAGAGCGTTAGAAACCTTATTCGAAGACCTATAATTTTATGTGATCAAATTTTGATTACGAAACGGAATACAAAACTTCCAACTTTCGATCATTTCCCCTAGGGGTACCCCTAGGCAAAATCACCTAAAATATTTTCGAAATAAAAATTCAATTTTTTTGTCCAGGATTGCACGGATATTTATTTATAGTGTCACGTGTTGAGATTTTGTTATTTGCAAGAGTCTATCACCTGTAGATCCGCCGAATATATCCCAGATTGTGCCCTTCCTTTTATTTGAGCCTCTCACCATGAATCCGTGAATCAAATTTCCATTTTGATTTTTTAGATCTATAGGACTTTGAATAATATTTCCAACGCCGCTTGATTCGACCCAATCAGACCAATAACGAAGGAGATATGGCCAAAACAATGGAGGAACAGCAATTGAGAAACGGCAAAAAACATCCCGAAGTGTTCACAAAATTGAAGATTATCGTGCCGATCTTGCCCCATGTCGTAGGCCTTTGAATTATCCTCCCATTGCAGCAAGAATCGACCCAATCCAATAAATAACGAAGGAGATATTGCCGAAATGGTGGCATGTGCCGGACAAAGAAGCTCATCGGGGGCCTCCTCTAATTGCGTCGTCGTGGCCTCACTTTTACCAGAAACTGTTTTGACCATATCTCCTTCGTTACTCATCCGATTGGGATGATTCTCGAAGCATTAGAAACCTTATTCGAAGACCTATAATTTTATGTGATCAAATATCGATTACGAACCGGAATCCAAAACTTCCAACTTTCGATCATTTCCCCTAGGGGTACCCCTAGGGAAAAATCACCTAAAATATTTTCGAAATAAAAATTCAATTTTTTCCAAGATTGCACGGATATTTATTTATAGTGTCTCGTGACTATATTTTGTTATTTGCAAGAGTCTATCACCTGTAGATCCGCCGAATATATCCCAGATTGTGCCCTTCCTTTTATTTGAGCCTCCCACCATGAATCCGTGAATCAAATTTCAATTTTTATTTTTTAGATCTATAGGACTTTGAATAATATTTCCAACGCCGCTTGATTCGACCCAATCGGACCAATAACGAAGGAGATATGGCCAAAACAATGGGGGAACAGCAATTGAGAAACGACAAAAAACATCCCGAAGTGTCCACAAAATTGAAGATTATCGTGCCGATCTTGCCCCATGTCGTAGTCCTTTGAATTATCCTCCCATTGCAGCAAGAATAGACCCAATCCGATAAATAACGAAGGAGATATTGCCGAAACGGTGGCATGTACCGGACAAAGAAGCTCATCGGGGGCCTCCTCAAATTGCGTCGTCGTGGCCTCACTTTTACCAGAAACTATTTTGACCATATCTCCTTCATTACTTATCCGATTGGGACGATTCTCGAAGATTAGAAACCTTATTCGAGGAACTATAATTTTATGCGATCAAATATCGATTACGAAACGGAATCCAAAACTTCCAACTTTCGATCATTTCCCCTAGGGTTACCCCTAGGCAAAATCACCTAAAATATTTTCGAAATAAAAATTCAATTTTTTTGTCCAGGATTGCACGGATATTTATTTATAGTGTCATGTGATGAGATTTTGTTATTTGCAAGAGTCTATCACCTGTAGATCTGCCGAATATATCCCAGATTGTGCCTTTCCTTTTATTTGAGCCTCTCACCATGAATCCGGTAATCAAATTTCGATTTTGATTTTTTTAGATCTATAGGACTTTGAATAATATTTCCAACTCCGCTTGATTCGACCCAATCGGACGAATAACGAAGGAGATATGGCCAAAATAATGGAGGAACAGCAATTGAGAAACGGCAAAAAACATCCCGTATTGTCCACAAAATTGAAGATTATCGTGCCGATCTTGCCCCATGTCGTAGGCCTTTGAATCGACCCAATCCGATAAATAACGAAGGATATATTGCCGAAATGGTGGCATGTGCCGGACAAAGAAGCTCATCGGGGGCCTCCTCTAATTGCGTCGTCGTGACCTCACTTTTACCAGAAACTGTTTTGACCATATCTCCTTCGTTACTTATCCGATTGGTACAATTCGCGAAGCGTTAGAAACCTTATTCGAAGACCTATAATTTTATGTGATCAAATTTTGATTACGAAACGGAATCCAAAACTTCCAACTTTCGATCATTTCCCCTAGGGGTACCCCTAGGCAAAATCACCTAAAATATTTTCAAAAAAAAATTCAATTTTTTTGTCCAGTATTGCACGGATATTTATTTATAGTGTCACGTGTTGAGATTTTGTTATTTGCAAGAGTCTATCACCTGTAGATCCGCCGAATAAATCCCAGATTGTGCCCTTCCTTTTATTTGAGCCTCCCACCATGAATCCGGGATCCAAATTTCAAATTTGATTTTTTAGATCTATAGGACTTTGAATAATCTTTCCAACGCCGCTTGATTCGACCCAATCGGACGAATAACGAAGGATATATGGCCAAAACAATGGAGGAACACCAATTGAGAAATGGCAAAAAAACATCCCGAAGTGTCCACAAAATTGAAGATTATCGTGCCGATCTTGCCCGATGTCGTAGGCCTTTGAATTATCCTCCCATTGCAGCAAGAATCAACCCAATCCGATAAATAACGAAGGAGATATTGCCGAAATGGTGGCATGTGCCGGACAAAGAAGCTCATCGGGGGCCTCCTCTAATTGCGTCGTCGTGGCCTCACTTTTACCAGAAACTGTTTTGACCATATCTCCTTCGTTACTCATCCGATTGGGATGATTCTCGAAGCATTAGAAACCTTATTCGAAGACCTATAATTTTATGTGATCAAATATCGATTACGAACCGGAATCCAAAACTTCCAACTTTCGATCATTTCCCCTAGGGGTACCCCTAGGCAAAATCACCTAAAGAATTTTTGAAATAAAAATTCAATTTTTTTCTCCAGGATTGCACGGATATTTATTTATAGTGTCCCGTGATGAGCTTTTGTTATTTGCAAGAGTCTATCACCTGTAGATCCGCCGAATATATCCCAGAATGTGCCATTCCTTTTATTTGAGCCTCCCACCATGAATCCGGGAATCAAATTCCGATATTGATTTTTTAGATCTATAGGATTTTGAATAATCTTTCCAACTCCGCTTGATTCGACCCAATCGGACGAATAACGAAGGAGATATGGCCAAAACAGTGGAGCAACAGCAATTGAGAAACGACAAAAAACATCCCGAAGTGTTCGCAAAATTGAAGATTATCGTAACGATCTTGCCCCATGTCGTAGGCCTTTGAATTAGCCTCCCATTGCAGTAAGAATCGACCCAATCCGATAAATAATGAAGTAGATATTGCCGAAACGGTGGCATGTGCCGGACAAAGAAGCTCATCGGGGGCCTCCTCTAATTGCGTCGTCGTGGCCTCAATTTTACCAGAAACTGTTTTGACCATATCTCCTTCGTTACTTATACGATTGGGACGATTCTCGAAGCGTTAGAAACCTTATTCGAAGACCTATAATTTTATATGATCAAATATCGATTACGAAACGGAATTCAAAACTTCCAACTTTCGATCATTTCCCCTATGGGTACCCCTAAGCAAAATCACCTAAAATATTTTCGAAATAAAAATTCAATTTTTTGTCCAGGATTGCACGGATATTTATTTATAGTGTCCCGTGATGAGATTTTGTTATTTGCAAGAGTCTATCATCTGTAGATCCGCCGAATATATCCCAGATTGTGCCCTTCCTTTTATTTGAGCCTCCCACCATGAATCCGGGAATCAAATTTCGATTTTGATTTTTTTAGATCTATAGTACTTTGAATAATTTTTCCAACGCCGCTTGATTCGGCCCAATCGGACGAATAACGAAGGAGATATGGCCAACACAATGGAGGAACAACAATTGAGAAATGACAAAAAAGCATCCCGAAGTGTCCACAAAATTGAAGATTATCGTGCCGATCTTGCCCCATGTCGTAGGCCTTTCAATTGTCCTCCCATTGCAGCAAGAATCGACCCAATCCGATAAATAACGAAAGAGATATTGCCGAAATGGTGGCATGTGCCGGACAAAGAAGCTCATCGGGGGCCTCCTCTAATTGCGTCGTCGTGGCCTCACTTTTACCATAACCTGTTTTGACCATATATCCTTCGTTACTTATCCGATTGGGACGATTCGTGAAGCGTTAGAAACCTTATTCGAAGACCTATAATTTTATGTGATCAAATATCGATTACGAAACGGAATCCAAAACTTCCAACTTTCGATCATTTCCCCTAGGGGTACCCCTAGGCAAAATCACCTAAAATATTTTCGAAATAAAAATTCAATTTTTTTGTCCAGGATTGCACGGATATTTATTTATAGTGTCCCGTGATGAGATTTTGTTATTTGCAAGAGTCTATCACCTGTAGATCCGCCGAATATATCCCAGAATGTGCCATTCCTTTTATTTGAGCCTCCCACCATGAATATGGGAATCAAATTCCGATTTTGATTTTTTAGATCTATAGGAATTTGAATAATCTTTCCAACGCCGCTTGATTCGACCCAATCGGACGAATAACGAAGGAGATATGGCCAAACCAATGGAGGAACAACAATTGAAAAACGGCAAAAAACATCCCGAAGTGTTCGCAAAATTGAAGATTATCGTATCGATCTTGCCCCATATCGTAGGCCTTTGAATTAGCCTCCCATTTCATCAAGAATCGACCCAATCTAATAAATAACGAAGGAGATATTGCCGAAACGGTGGCATGTGCCGAACAAAGAAGCTCATCGGGGGCCTCCTCAAATTGCGTCGTCGTGGCCTCACTTTTACCAGAAACTATTTTGACCATATCTCCTTCATTACTTATCCGATTGGGACGATTCTCGAAGATTAGAAACCTTATTCGAGGAACTATAATTTTATGCGATCAAATATCGATTACGAAACGGAATTCAAAACTACCAACTTTCGTTCATTTCCCCTAGGGGTACCCCTAGGGAAAATCACCTAAAATATTTTCGAAATAAAAATTCAATTTTTTTGTCCAGGATTGCACGGATATTTATTTATAGTGTCCCGTGATGAGATTTTGTTATTTGCAAGAGTCTATCACCTGTAGATCCGCCGAATATATCCCAGAATGTGCCATTCCTTTTATTTGAGCCTCCCACCATGAATTCGGGAATCAAATTCCGATTTTGATTTTTTAGATCTATAGGAATTTGAATAATCTTTCCAACGCCGCTTGATTTGACCCAATCAGACGAATAACGAAGGAGATATGGCCAAACCAATGGAGGAACAGTAATTGAAAAACGGCAAAAAACATCCCGAAGTGTTCACAAAATTGAAGATTATCGTATCGATCTTGCCCCATATCGTAGGCCTTTGAATTAGCCTCCCATTTCAGCAAGAATCGACCCAATCCTATAAATAACGAAAGAGATATTGCCGAAATGGTGGCATGTGCCGGACAAAGAAGCTCATCGGGGGCCTCCTCTAATTGCGTCGTCGTGGCCTCACTTTTACCAGAAAATATTTTGACCATATCTCCTTCGTTACTTATCCGATTGGGACGATTCGTGAAGCGTTATAAACCTTATTCGAAGAACTATAATTTTATGTGATCAAATATCGATTACGAAACGGAATCCAAAACTTCCAACTTTCGATCATTTCCCCTAGGGATACCCCTAGGCAAAATCACCTAAAATATTTTCGAAATAAAAATTCAATTTTTTTGTCCAGGATTGCACGAATATTTATTTATAGTGTCATGTGATGAGATTTTGTTATTTGCAAGAGTCTATCACCTCTAGATCCGCCGAATATATCCCAGAATATGCCATTCCTTTTATTTGAGTCTCTCACCATGAATACGGGAATCAAATTACGATTTTAATTTTTTTGATCTATAGGACATTGAATAATCTTTCCAATGCCGCTTGATTCAATCCAATCGGACGAATAACGAAGGAGATATGGCCAAAACAATGGAGGAACACCAATTGAGAAATGGCAAAAAAACATCCCGAAGTGTCCACAAAATTGAAGATTATCGTGCCGATCTTGCCCCATGTCGTAGGCCTTTCAATTATCCTCTCATTGCAGCAAGAATCGACCCAATCCGATACATAACGAAAGAGATATTGCCGAAATGGTGGCATGTGCCGGACAAAGAAGCTCATCGGGGGCCTCCTCTAATTGCGTCGTCGTGGCCTCACTTTTACCAGAACCTGTTTTGACCATATATCCTTCGTTACGTATCCGATTGGGACGATTCGTGAAGCGTTAGAAACATTATTCGAAGACCTATATTTTTATGTGATCAAATATCGATTACGAAACGGAATCCAAAACTTCCAACTTTCGATCATTTCCCCTAGGGGTACCCCTAGGCAAAATCACCTAAAATATTTTCGAAATAAAAATTCAATTTTTTTGTCCAGGATTGCACGGATATTTATTTATAGTGTCCCGTGATGAGATTTTGTTATTTTCAAGAGTCTATCACCTGTAGATCCGCCGAATATATCCCAGAATATGCCATTCCTTTTATTTGAGCCTCCCACCATGAATCTGGGAATCAAATTCCGATTTCGATTTTTTAGATCTATAGGAATTTTAATAATCTTTCCAACGCCGCTTGATTCGACCCAATCGGACGAATAACGAAGGAGATATGGCCAAACCAATGGAGGAACAGCAATTAAAAAACGGCAAAAAACATCCCGAAGTGTTCGCAAAATTGAAGATTATCGCATCGATCTTGCCCCATATCGTAGGCCTTTGAATTAGCCTCCCATTTCAGCAAAAATCGACCCTATCCAATAAATAACGAAGGAGATATTGCCGAAACGGTGGCATGTGCCGAACAAAGAAGCTCATCGGGGGCCTCCTCTAATTGCGTCGTCGTGGCCTCACTTTTACCAGAAACTGTTTTGACCATATCTCCTTCGTTACTTATCCGATTGGGACGATTCTCGAAGAGTTAGAAACCTTATTCGAAGAACTATAATTTTATGCGATCAAATATCGATTACGAAACGGAATTCAAAACTACCATCTTTCGTTCATTTCCCCTAGGGGTACCCCTAGGGAAAATCACCTAAAATATTTTCGAAATAAAAATTCAATTTTTTTGTCCAGGATTGCACGGATATTTATTTATAGTGTCCCGTGATGAGATTTTGTTATTTGCAAGAGTCTATCACCTGTAGATCCGCCGAATATATCCCAGAATGTGCCATTCCTTTTACTTGAGCCTCCCACCATGAATCCGGGAATCAAATTCCGATTTTGATTTTTTAGATCTATAGGAATTTGAATAATCTTTCCAACGCCGCTTTATTCGACCCAATCGGACGAATAACGAAGGAGATATGGCCAAACCAATGGAGGAATATTAATTGAAAAACGGCAAAAAACATCCCGAAGTGTTCGCAAAATTGAAGATTATCGTATCGATCTTGCCCCATGTCGTAGGCCTTTGAATTAGCCTCCCATTTCAGCAAGAATCGACCCAATCGGATAAATAACGAAAGAGATATTGCCGAAATGGTGGCATGTGCCGGACAAAGAAGCTCATCGGGGGCCTCCTCTAATTGCGTCGTCGTGGCCTCACTTTTACCAGAAACTGTTTTGACCATATATCCTTCGTTACTTATCCGATTGGGACGATTCGTGAAGCGTTATAAACCTTATTCGAAGAACTATAATTTTATGTGATCAAATATCGATTACGAAATGGAATCCAAAACTTCCAACTTTCGATCATTTCCTCTAGGGGTACCTCTAGGCAAAATCACCTAAAATATTTTCGAAATAAAAATTCAATTTTTTTGTCCAGGATTGCACGGATATTTATTCATAGTGTTCCGTGATGAGATTTTGTTATTTCAAGAGTCTATCACCTGTAGATCCGCCGAATATATCTCAGAATGTGCCATTCCTTTTATTTGAGCCTCCCACCATGAATCTGGGAATCAAATTCCGATTTTGATTTTTTATATCTATAGGAATTTGAATAATCTTTCCAACGCCGCTTGATTCGACCCAATCGGACGAATAACGAAGGAGATATGGCCAAACTAATGGAGGAACAGCAATTGAAAAATGGCAAAAAACATCCCGAAGTGTTTGCAAAATTGAAGATTCTCGTATCTATCTTGCCCCATATCGTAGGCCTTTGAATTAGCCTCCCATTTCAGCAAGAATCGATCCAATCCAATAAATAACGAAGGAGATATGTGGCATGTGCCGGAAAAAAGAAGCTCATCGGGGGCCTCCTCTAATTGCGTCTTCGTGGCCTCACTTTTACCAGAAACTGTTTTGACCATATCTCCTTCGTTACTTATCCGATTGGGACGATTCTCGAAGAGTTAGAAACCTTATTCGAAGAACTATAATTTTATGCGATCAAATATCGTTTACGAAACGGAATTCAAAACTACCAACTTTCGTTCATTTCCCCTAGGGGTACCCCTAGGGAAAATCACCTAAAATATTTTCAAAATAAAAATTCAATTTTTTTGTCAAGGATTGCACGAATATTTATTTATAGTGTCCCGTGATGAGATTTTGTTATTTGCAAGAGTCTATCACCTGTAGATCCGCCGAATATATCCCAGAATATGCCATTCCTTTTATTTGAGCCTCCCACCATGAATCCGGGAATCAAATTCCGATTTTGATTTTTTAGATCTATAGGAATTTTAATAATCTTTCCAACGCCGCTTGATTCGACCCAATCGGACGAATAACGAAGGAGATATGGCCAAACCAATGTAGGAACAGCAATTGAAAAACGGCAAAAAACATCCCGAAGTGTTCGCAAAATTAAAGATTATCGTATTGATCTTGCCCCATGTCGTAGGCCTTTGAATTAGCCTCCCATTTAAACAAGAATCGACCCAATCTGATAAATAACGAAGGAGATATTGCCGAAATGGTGGCATATGCCGGACAAAGAAGCTCATCGGGGGCATCCTCTAATTGCGTCGTCGTGGCCGCACTTTTACCAGAAACTGTTTTGACCATATCTCCTTCGTTACTTATCCGATTGGGACGATTCGTGAAGCGTTAGAAACCTTATTCGAAGACCTATAATTTTATGTGATCAAATATCGATTACGAAACGGAATCCAAAACTTCCAACTTTCGATCATTTCCCCTAGGGGTACCCCTGGGCAAAATCACCTAAAATATTTTCGAAATAAAAATTCAATTTTTTTGTCCAGGATTGCACGGATATTTATTTATAGTGTCCCGTGATGAGATTTTGTTATTTGCAAGAGTCTATCACCCGTAGATCCGCCGAATATATCCCAGATTGTGTCATTCCTTTTATTTGAGCCTCCCACCATGAATCTGGGAATCAAATTCCGATTTTGATTTTTTATATCTATAGGACTTTGAATAATCTTTCCAACGCCGCTTGATTCGACCTAATCGAACGAATAACGAAGGAGATATTGCCAAAATAATGGAGGAACAGCAATTGAGAAATGGCAAAAAAACATCCCAAAATGTCCACAAAATTGAAGATTATCGTGCCGATCTTGCCCCATGTCGTAGTCCTTTGAATTATCTTCCCATTTCAGCAAGAATCGACCCAATCCGATAAATAACGAAAGAGATATTGCCGAAATGGTGGCATGTGCCGGACAAAGAAGCTCATTGGGGGCCTCCTCTAATTGCGTCGTCGTGGCCTCACTTTTACCATAACCTGTTTTGACCATATATCCTTCGTTACTTATCCGATTGGGACGATTCGTGAAGCGTTAGAAACCTTATTCGAAGACCTATAATTTTATGTGATCAAATATCGATTACGAAACGGAATCCAAAACTTCCAACTTTCGATCATTTCCCCTAGGGGTACCCCTAGGCAAAATCACCTAAAATATTTTCGAAATAAAAATTCAATTTTTTTGTCCAGGATTGCACGAATATTTATTTATAGTGTCCTGTGATGAGATTTTGTTATTTGCAAGAGTCTATCACCTCTAGATCCGCCGAATATATCCCAGAATGTGCCATTCCTTTTATTTGAGTCTCTCACCATGAATACGGGAATCAAATTACGATTTTAATTTTTTAGATCTATAGGACTTTGAATAATCTTTCCAATACCGCTTGATTCGATCCAATCGGACGAATAACGAAGGAGATATGGCCAAAACAATGGAGGAACACCAATTGAGAAATGGCAAAAAAACATCCCGAAGTGTCCACAAAATTGAAGATTATCGTGCCGATCTTGCCCCATGTCGTAGGCCTTTCAATTATCCTCTCATTTCAGCAAGAATCGACCCAATCCGATAAATAACGAAAGAGATATTGCCGAAATGGTGGCATGTGTCGGACAAAGAAGCTCATCGGGGGCCTCCTCTAATTGCGTCGTCGTGGCCTCACTTTTACCAGAACCTGTTTTGACCATATATCCTTCGTTACTTATCTGATTGGGACGATTCATGAAGCGTTAGAAACCTTATTCGAAGACCTATAATTTTATGTGATCAAATATCGATTACAAAACGGAATCCAAAACTTCCAACTTTCGATCATTTCCCCTAGGGGTACCCCTAGGCAAAATCACCTAAAATATTTTCGAAATAAAAATTCAATTTTTTTGTCCAGGATTGCACGGATATTTATTTATAGTGTCCCGTGATGAGATTTTGTTATTTTCAAGAGTCTATCACCTGTAGATCCGCCGAATATATCCCAGAATGTGCCATTCCTTTTATTTGAGCCTCCCACCATGAATCTGGGAATCAAATTCCGATTTTGATTTTTTAGATCTATAGGAATTTTAATAATCTTTCCAACGCCGCTTGATTCGACCCAATCGGACGAATAACGAAGGAGATATGGCCAAACCAATGGAGGAACAGCAATTAAAAAACGGCAAAAAACATCCCGAAGTGTTCGCAAAATTGAAGATTATCGTATCGATCTAGCCCCATATCGTAGGCCTTTGAATTAGCCTCCCATTTCAGCAAAAATCGATCCAATCCAATAAATAACGAAGGAGATATTGCCGAAACGGTGGCATGTGCCGAACAAAGAAGCTCATCGGGGGCCTCCTCTAATTGCGTCGTCGTGGCCTCACTTTTACCAGAAACTGTTTTGACCATATCTCCTTCGTTACTTATCCGATTGGGACGATTCTCGAAGAGTTAGAAACCTTATTCGAAGAACTATAATTTTATGCGATCAAATATCGATTACGAAACGGAATTCAAAACTACCATCTTTCGTTCATTTCCCCTAGGGGTACCCCTAGGGAAAATCACCTAAAATATTTTCGAAATAAAAATTCAATTTTTTTGTCCAGGATTGCACGGATATTTATTTATAGTGTCCCGTGATGAGATTTTGTTATTTGCAAGAGTCTATCACCTGTAGATCCGCCGAATATATCCCAGAATGTGCCATTCCTTTTACTTGAGCCTCCCACCATGAATCCGGGAATCAAATTCCGATTTTGATTTTTTAGATCTATAGGAATTTGAATAATCTTTCCAACGCCGCTTTATTCGACCCAATCGGACGAATAACGAAGGAGATATGGCCAAACCAAGGGAGGAACAGTAATTGAAAAACGGCAAAAAACATCCCGAAGTGTTCGCAAAATTGAAGATTATCGTATCGATCTTGCCCCATGTCGTAGGCCTTTGAATTAGCCTCCCATTTCAGCAAGAATCGACCCAATCGGATAAATAACGAAAGAGATATTGCCGAAATGGTGGCATGTGCCGGACAAAGAAGCTCATCGGGGGCCTCCTCTAATTGCGTCGTCGTGGCCTCACTTTTACCAGAAACTGTTTTGACCATATATCCTTCGTTACTTATCCGATTGGGACGATTCGTGAAGCGTTATAAACCTTATTCGAAGAACTATAATTTTATGTGATCAAAATATCGATTACGAAACGGAATCCAAAACTTCCAACTTTCGATCATTTCCTCTAGGGGTACCCCTAGGCAAAATCACCTAAAATATTTTCGAAATAAAAATTCAATTTTTTTGTCCAGGATTGCACGGATATTTATTTATAGTGTCCTGTGATGAGATTTTGTTATTTGCAAGAGTCTATCACCTGTAGATCCGCCGAATATATCTCAGAATGTGCCATTCCTTTTATTTGAGCCTCCCACCATGAATCTAGGAATCAAATTCCGATTTTGATTTATTATATCTATAGGAATTTGAATAATCTTTCCAACGCCGCTTGATTCGACCCAATCGGACGAATAACGAAGGAGATATGGCCAAACCAATGGAGGAACAGCAATTGAAAAACGGCAAAAAACATCCCGAAGTGTTTGCAAAATTGAAGATTATCGTATCTATCTTGCCCCATATCGTAGGCCTTTGAATTAGCCTCCCATTTCAGCAAGAATCGACCCAATCCAATAAATAACGAAGGAGATATTGCCGAAACGGTGGCATGTGCCGGAAAAAAGAAGCTCATCGGGGGCCTCCTCTAATTGCGTCTTCGTGGCCTCACTTTTACCAGAAACTGTTTTGACCATATCTCCTTCGTTACTTATCCGATTGGGACGATTCTCGAAGAGTTAGAAACCTTATTCGAAGAACTATAATTTTATGCGATCAAATATCGATTACGAAACGGAATTCAAAACTACCAACTTTCGTTCATTTCCCCTAGGGGTACCCCTAGGGAAAATCACCTAAAATATTTTCAAAATAAAAATTCAATTTTTTTGTCAAGGATTGCAGGAATATTTATTTATAGTGTCCCGTGATGAGATTTTGTTATTTGCAAGAGTCTATCACCTGTAGATCCGCCGAATATATCCCAGAATATGCTATTCCTTTTATTTGAGCCTCCCACCATGAATCCGGGAATCAAATTCCGATTTTGATTTTTTAGATCTATAGGAATTTGAATAATCTTTCCAAGGCCGCTTGATTCGACCCAATGGGACGAATAACGAAGGAGATATAGCCAAACCAATGGAGGAACAACAATTGAAAAACGGCAAAAAACATCCCGAAGTGTTCGCAAAATTGAATATTATCGTATCGATCTTGCCCCATGTCGTAGGCCTTTGAATTAGCCTCCCATTTAAACAAGAATCGACCCAATATGATAAATAACAAAGGAGATATTGCCGAAATGGTGGCATATGCCGGACAAAGAAGCTCATCGGGGGCCTCCTCTAATTGCGTCGTCGTGGCCTCACTTTTACCAGAAACTGTTTTGACCATATCTCCTTCGTTACTTATCCGATTGGGACGATTCGTGAAGCGTTAGAAACCTTATTCGAAGACCTATAATTTTATGTGATCAAATATCGATTACGAAACGGAATCCAAAACTTCCAACTTTCGATCATTTCCCCTAGGGGTACCCCTAGGCAAAATCACCTAAAATATTTTCGAAATAAAAATTCAATTTTTTTGTCCAGGATTGCACGGATATTTATTTATAGTGTCCCGTGATGAGATTTTGTTATTTGCAAGAGTCTATCACCCGTAGATCCGCCGAATATATCCCAGATTGTGTCATTCCTTTTATTTGAGCCTCCCACCATGAATCTGGGAATTAAATTCCGATTTTGATTTTTTATATCTATAGGACTTTGAATAATCTTTCCAACGCCGCTTGATTCGACCCAATCGAACGAATAACGAAGGAGATATTGCCAAAATAATGGAGGAACAGCAATTGAGAAATGGCAAAAAAACATCCCGAAATGTCCACAAAATTGAAGATTATCGTGCCGATCTTGCCCCATGTCGTAGTCCTTTGAATTATCCTCCCATTGCAGCAAGAATCGACCCAATCCGATAAATAACGAAAGAGATATTGCCGAAATGGTGGCATGTGCCGGACAAAGAAGCTCATCGGGGGCCTCCTCTAATTGCGCTGCCGTGGGCCTCACTTTTACGAAATCGCTTTTGACCATATCTCCTTCGTTACTTATCCGATTGAGACGATTCGTGAAGCGTTATAAACCTTATTCGAAGACCTATAATTTTATGTGATCAAATATCAATTACGAAACGGAATCCAAAACTTCCAACTTTCGATCATTTCCCCTAGGGGTACCCCCTAGGCAAAATCACCTAAAATATTTTCGAAATAAAAATTCATTTTTTTGTCCAGGATTGCACGTATATTTATTTATAGTGTCCCATGATGAGATTTTGTTATTTGCAAGAGTCTATCACCTGTAGATCCGCCGAATAAATCCCAGATTGTGCCCTTCCTTTTATTTGAGCCTCCCACCATGAATCCGGAAATCAAATTTTGATTTTGATTTTTTATATCTATAGGACTTTGAATAATCTTTCCAACGCCGCTTGATTCGACCCAATCGAACGAATAACGAAGGAGATATGGCCAAAACAATGGAGGAACAACAATTGAGAAATGGCAAAAAAACATCCCGAAGTGTCCACAAAATTGAAGATTATCGTATCGATCTTGCCCCATGTCGTTGGCCTTTGAATTAGCCTCCCATTTCAGCAAGAATCGACCCAATCTGATAAATAACGAAGGAGATATTGCCGAAACGGTGGCATGTGCCGGACAAAGAAGCTCATCGGGGGCCTCTTCTAATTGCGTCGTCGTGGCCTCACTTTTACCAGAAACTGTTTTGACCATATCTCCTTCGTTACTTATCCGATTGGGACGATTTTAGAAGCGTTAGAAACCTTATTCGAAGACCTATAATTTTATGTGATCAAATATCGATTACGAAACGGAATTCAAAACTACTAACTTTCGTTCATTTCCCCTAGGGGTACCCCTAGGAAAAATCACCTAAAATATTTTCGAAATAAAAAATCAATTTTTTTGTCTAGGATTGCATGGATATTTATTTATAGTGTCCCGTGATGAGATTTTTTTATTTGCAAGAGTCTATCACCTGTAGATCCTCCGAATATATCCCAGAATGTGCCATTCCTTTTATTTGAGACTCCCACCATGAATCTGGGAATCAAATTCCGATTTTGATTTTTTAGATCTATAGGAATTTGAATAATCTTTCCAACGCCGCTTGATTCGACCCAATCCGACGAATAACGAAGGAGATATGGCCAAACCAATGGAGGAACAACGATTGAAAAACGGCAAAAAACATCCCGAAGTGTTCACAAAATTGAAGATTATCGTATCGATCTTGCCCCAGGTCGTAGGCCTTTGAATTAGCCTCCCATTTCAGCAAGAATCGACCCAATCCAATAAATAACGAAGGAGATATTGCCGAAACGGTGGCATGTGCCGAACAAAGAAGCTCATCGGGGGCCTCCTCTAATTGCGTCGTCGTGGCCTCACTTTTACCAGAAACTGTTTTGACCATATCTCCTTCGTTACTTATCCGATTGGGACGATTCTCGAAGAGTTAGAAACCTTATTCGAAGAACTATAATTTTATGCGATCAAATATCGATTACGAAACGGAATTCAAAACTACCAACTTTCGTTCATTTCCCCTAGGGAAAATCACCTAAAATATTTTCGAAATAAAAATTCAATTTTTTTGTCCAGGATTGCACGGATATTTATTTATAGTGTCCCGTGATGAGATTTTGTTATTTGCAAGAGTCTATCACCTGTAGATCCGCCGAATATATTCCAGAATGTGTCATTCCTTTTATTTGAGCCTCCCACCATGAATACGGGAATCAAATTCCGATTTTGATTTTTTAGATCTATAGGAATTTGAATAATATTTCCAACTCCGCTTGATTCGACCCAATCGGACGAATAACGAAGGAGATATGGCCAAACCAATGGAGGAACAGCAATTGAAAAACGGCAAAAAACATCCCGAAGTGTTCGCAAAATTGAAGATAATCGTATCGATCTTGCCCCATGTCGTAGGCCTTTGAATTAGCCTCCCATTTCAGCAAGAATCGACCCAATCCGATAAATAACGAAGGAGATATTGCCGAAACGGTGGCATGTGCCGAACAAAGAAGCTCATCGGGGGCCTCCTCTAATTGCGTCTTCGTGGCCTCACTTTTACCAGAAACTGTTTTGACCATATCTCCTTCGTTACTTATCCGATTGGGACGATTCTCGAAGAGTTAGAAACCTTATTCGAAGAACTATAATTTTATGCGATCAAATATCGATTACGAAACGGAATTCAAAACTACCAACTTTCGTTCATTTCCCCTAGGGGTACCCCTAGGGAAAATCACCTGAAATATTTTCGAAATAAAAATTCAATTTTTTTGTCAAGGATTGCACGAATATTTATTTATAGTGTCCCGTGATGAGATTTTGTTATTTGCAAGAGTCTATCACCTGTAGATCCGCCGAATATATCCCAGAATATGCTATTCCTTTTATTTGAGCCTCCCACCATGAATCCGGGAATCAAATTCCGATTTTGATTTTTTAGATCTATAGGAATTTGAATAATCTTTCCAACGCCGCTTGATTCGACCCAATGGGACGAATAACGAAGGAGATATGGCCAAACCAATGGAGGAACAAAGAATTGAAAACGGCAAAAACATCCCAAGTGTTCGCAAAATTGAATATTATCGTAGCGATCTTGCCCCATGTCGTAGGCCTTTGAATTAGCCTCCCATTTAAACAAGAATCGACCCAATCTGATAAATAACGAAGGAGATATTGCCGAAATGGTGGCATATGCCGGACAAAGAAGCTCATCGGGGGCCTTCTCTAATTGCGTCGTCGTGGCCTCACTTTTACCAGAAACTGTTTTGACCATATCTCCTTCGTTACTTATCCGATTGGGACGATTCGTGAAGCGTTAGAAACCTTATTCGAAGACCTATAATTTTATGAGATCAAATATCGATTACGAAACGGAATCAAAAACGTCCAACTTTCGATCATTTCCTAGGGGTACCCCTGTGCAAAATCACCTAAAATATTTTCGAAATAAAAATTCAATTTTTTTGTCCAGGATTGCACGGATATTTATTTATAGTGTCCCGTGATGAGATTTTGTTATTTGCAAGAGTCTATTACCCGTAGATCCGCCGAATATATCCCAGATTGTGTCATTCCTTTTATTTGAGCCTCCCACCATGAATCTGGGAATCAAATTCCGATTTTGATTTTTTATATCTATAGGACTTTGAATAATCTTTCCAACGCCGCTTGATTCGACCCAATCGAACGAATAACGAAGGAGATATTGCCAAAATAATGGAGGAACAACAATTGAGAAATGGCAAAAAAACATCCCGAAATGTCCACAAAATTGAAGATTATCGTGCCGATCTTGCCCCATGTCGTAGTCCTTTGAATTATCCTCCCATTGCAGCAAGAATCGACCCAATCCTATAAATAACGAAAGAGATATTGCCGAAATGGTGGCATGTGCCGGACAAAGAAGCTCATTGGGGGCCTCCTCTAATTGCGTCGTCGTGGCCTCACTTTTACCAGAAACTGTTTTGACCATATCTCCTTCGTTACTTATCCGATTGAGACGATTCGTGAAGCGTTATAAACCTTATTCGAAGACCTATAATTTTATGTGATCAAATATCAATTACGAAACGGAATCCAAAACTTCCAACTTTCGATCATTTCCCCTAGGGGTACCCCTAGGCAAAATCACCTAAAATATTTTCGAAATAAAAATTCATTTTTTTTGTCCAGGATTGCACGTATATTTATTTATAGTGTTCCATGATGAGATTTTGTTATTTGCAAGAGTCTATCACCTGTAGATCCGCCGAATAAATCCCAGATTGTGCCCTTCCTTTTATTTGAGCCTCCCACCATGAATCCGGAAATCAAATTTTGATTTTGATTTTTTATATCTATAGGACTTTGAATAATCTTTCCAACGCCGCTTTATTCGACCCAATCGAACGAATAACGAAGGAGATATGGCCAAAACAATGGAGGAACAACAATTGAGAAATGGCAAAAAAACATCCCGAAGTGTCCACAAAATTGAAGATTATCGTATCGATCTTGCCCCATGTCGTAGGCCTTTAAATTAGCCTCCCATTTCAGCAAGAATCGACCCAATCTGATAAATAACGAAGGAGATATTGCCGAAACGGTGGCATGTGCCGGACAAAGAAGCTCATCGGGGGCCTCTTCTAATTGCGTCGTCGTGGCCTCACTTTTACCAGAAACTGTTTTGACCATATCTCATTCGTTACTTATCCGATTGGGACGATTCTAGAAGCGTTAGAAACCTTATTCGAAGACCTATAATTTTATGTGATCAAATATCGATTACGAAACGGAATTCAAAACTACCAACTTTCGTTCATTTCCCCTACGGGTACCCCTAGGGAAAATCACCTAAAATATTTTCGAAATAAAAATTCAATTTTTTTGTCTAGGATTGCATGGATATTTATTTATAGTGTCCCGTGATGAGATTTTTTTATTTGCAAGAGTCTATCACCTGTAGATCCACCGAATATATCCCAGAATGTGCCATTCCTTTTATTTGAGCCTCCCACCATGAATCTGGGAATCAAATTCCGATTTTGATTTTTTAGATCTATAGGAATTTGAATAATCTTTCCAACGCCGCTTGATTCGACCCAATCCGACGAATAACGAAGGAGATATGGCCAAACCAATGGAGGAACAGCGATTGAAAAAGGCAAAAAACATCCCGAAGTGTTTGCAAAATTGAAGATTATCGTATCGATCTTGCC
Source organism: Orobanche coerulescens (assembly GCA_033398695.1). Taxonomy (NCBI): domain Eukaryota; kingdom Viridiplantae; phylum Streptophyta; class Magnoliopsida; order Lamiales; family Orobanchaceae; genus Orobanche; species Orobanche coerulescens. The sequence continues at coordinate 163,360,900 of CM065812.1, read as the reverse complement.
CCAGGTCGTAGGCCTTTGAATTAGCCTCCCATTTCAGCAAGAATCGACCCAATCCAATAAATAACGAAGGAGATATTGCCGAAACGGTGGCATGTGCCGAACAAAGAAGCTCATCGGGGGCCTCCTCTAATTGCGTCGTCGTGGCCTCACTTTTACCAAAGCTTTTGACCATATCTCCTTCGTTACTTATCCGATTGGGACGATTCTCGAAGAGTTAGAAACCTTATTCGAAGAACTATAATTTTATGCGATCAAATATCGATTACGAAACGGAATTCAAAACTACCAACTTTCGTTCATTTCCCCAGGGTACCTTCAGGAAAATCACCTGAAATATTTTCGAAATAAAAATTCAATTTTTTTGTCAAGGATTGCACGAATATTTATTTATAGTGTCCCGTGATGAGATTTTGTTATTTGCAAGAGTCTATCACCTGTAGATCCGCCGAATATATCCCAGAATATGCTATTCCTTTTATTTGAGCCTCCCACCATGAATCCGGGAATCAAATTCCGATTTTGATTTTTTAGATCTATAGGAATTTAAATAATCTTTCCAACGCCGCTTGATTCGACCCAATGGGACGAATAACGAAGGAGATATGGCGAAACCAATGGAGGAACAACAATTGAAAACGGCAAAAAACATCCCGAAGTGTTCGCAAAATTGAATATTATCGTATCGATCTTGCCCCAGGTCGTAGGCCTTTGAATTAGCCTCCCATTTAAACAAGAATCGACCCAATCTGATAAATAACGAAGGAGATATTGCCGAAATGGTGGCATATGCCGGACAAAGAAGCTCATCGGGGGCCTCCTCTAATTGCGTCGTCGTGGCCTCACTTTTACCAGAAACTGTTTTGACCATATCTCCTTCGTTACTTATCCGATTGGGACGATTCGTGAAGCGTTAGAAACCTTATTCGAAGACCTATAATTTTATGTGATCAAATATCGATTACGAAACGGAATCCAAAACTTCCAACTTTCGATCATTTCCCCTAGGGGTACCCCTAGGCAAAATCACCTAAAATATTTTCGAAATAAAAATTCAATTTTTTTGTCCAGGATTGCACGGATATTTATTTATAGTGTCCCGTGATGAGATTTTGTTATTTGCAAGAGTCTATCACCCGTAGATCCGCCGAATATATCCCAGATTGTGTCATTCCTTTTATTTGAGCCTCCCACCATGAATCTGGGAATCAAATTCCGATTTTGATTTTTTATATCTATAGGACTTTGAATAATCTTTCCAACGCCGCTTGATTTGACCCAATCGAAAGAATAACGAAGGAGATATTGCCAAAATAATGGAGGAACAGCAATTGAGAAATGGCAAAAAAACATCCCGAAATGTCCACAAAATTGAAGATTATCGTGCCGATCTTGCCCCATGTCGTAGTCCTTTGAATTATCCTCCCATTGCAGCAAGAATCGACCCAATCCGATAAATAACGAAAGAGATATTGCCGAAATGGTGGCATGTGCCGGACAAAGAAGCTCATCGGGGGCCTCCTCTAATTGCGTCGTCGTGGCCTCACTTTTACCAGAAACTGTTTTGACCATATCTCCTTCGTTACTTATCCAATTGAGACGATTCGTGAAGCGTTATAAACCTTATTCGAAGACCTATAATTTTATGTGATCAAATATCAATTACGAAACGGAATCCAAAACTTCCAACTTTCGATCATTTCCCCTAGGGGTACCCCTAGGCAAAATCACCTAAAATATTTTCGAAATAAAAATTCATTTTTTTTGTCCAGGATTGCACGTATATTTATTTATAGTGTTCCATGATGAGATTTTGTTATTTGCAAGAGTCTATCACCTGTAGATCCGCCGAATATATCCCAGAATGTGCCATTCCTTTTATTTGAGCCTCCCACCATGAATCTGGGAATCAAATTCCGATTTTGATTTTTTAGATCTATAGGAATTTGAATAATCTTTCCAACGCCGCTTGATTCGACCCAATCCGACGAATAACGAAGGAGATATGGCCAAACCAATGGAGGAACAGCGATTGAAAAAGGCAAAAAACATCCCGAAGTGTTTGCAAAATTGAAGATTATCGTATCGATCTTGCCCCAGGTCGTAGGCCTTTGAATTAGCCTCCCATTTCAGCAAGAATCGACCCAATCCAATAAATAACGAAGGAGATATTGCCGAAACGGTGGCATGTGCCGAACAAAGAAGCTCATCGGGGGCCTCCTCTAATTGCGTCGTCGTGGCCTCACTTTTACCAGAAACTGTTTTGACCATATCTCCTTCGTTACTTATCCGATTGGGACGATTCTCGAAGAGTTAGAAACCTTATTCGAAGAACTATAATTTTATGCGATCAAATATCGATTACGAAACGGAATTCAAAACTACCAACTTTCGTTCATTTCCCCTAGGGGTACCCCTAGGGAAAATCACCTGAAATATTTTCGAAATAAAAATTCAATTTTTTTGTCAAGGATTGCACGAATATTTATTTATAGTGTCCCGTGATGAGATTTTGTTATTTGCAAGAGTCTATCACCTGTAGATCCGCCGAATATATCCCAGAATATGCTATTCCTTTTATTTGAGCCTCCCACCATGAATCCGGGAATCAAATTCCGATTTTGATTTTTTAGATCTATAGGAATTTAAATAATCTTTCCAACGCCGCTTGATTCGACCCAATGGGACGAATAACGAAGGAGATATGGCGAAACCAATGGAGGAACAACAATTGAAAACGGCAAAAAACATCCCGAAGTGTTCGCAAAATTGAATATTATCGTATCGATCTTGCCCCAGGTCGTAGGCCTTTGAATTAGCCTCCCATTTAAACAAGAATCGACCTAATCGATAAATAACGAAGGAGATATTGCCGAAATGGTGGCATATGCCGGACAAAGAAGCTCATCGGGGGCCTCCTCTAATTGCGTCGTCGTGGCCTCACTTTTACCAGAAACTGTTTTGACCATATCTCCTTCGTTACTTATCCGATTGGGACGATTCGTGAAGCGTTAGAAACCTTATTCGAAGACCTATAATTTTATGTGATCAAATATCGATTACGAAACGGAATCCAAAACTTCCAACTTTCGATCATTTCCCTAGGGTACCCTGTGCAAAATCACCTAAAATATTTTCGAAATAAAAATTCAATTTTTTTGTCCAGGATTGCACGGATATTTATTTATAGTGTCCCGTGATGAGATTTTGTTATTTGCAAGAGTCTATCACCCGTAGATCCGCCGAATATATCCCAGATTGTGTCATTCCTTTTATTTGAGCCTCCCACCATGAATCTGGGAATCAAATTCCGATTTTGATTTTTTATATCTATAGGACTTTGAATAATCTTTCCAACGCCGCTTGATTTGACCCAATCGAAAGAATAACGAAGGAGATATTGCCAAAATAATGGAGGAACAGCAATTGAGAAATGGCAAAAAAACATCCCGAAATGTCCACAAAATTGAAGATTATCGTGCCGATCTTGCCCCATGTCGTAGTCCTTTGAATTATCCTCCCATTGCAGCAAGAATCGACCCAATCCGATAAATAACGAAAGAGATATTGCCGAAATGGTGGCATGTGCCGGACAAAGAAGCTCATCGGGGGCCTCCTCTAATTGCGTCGTCGTGGCCTCACTTTTACCAGAAACTGTTTTGACCATATCTCCTTCGTTACTTATCCAATTGAGACGATTCGTGAAGCGTTATAAACCTTATTCGAAGACCTATAATTTTATGTGATCAAATATCAATTACGAAACGGAATCCAAAACTTCCAACTTTCGATCATTTCCCCTAGGGGTACCCCTAGGCAAAATCACCTAAAATATTTTCGAAATAAAAATTCATTTTTTTTGTCCAGGATTGCACGTATATTTATTTATAGTGTTTCATGATGAGATTTTGTTATTTGCAAGAGTCTATCACCTGTAGATCCGCCGAATAAATCCCAGATTGTGCCCTTCCTTTTATTTGAGCCTCCCACCATGAATCCGGAATTCAAATTTTGATTTTGATTTTTTATATCTATAGGACTTTGAATAATCTTTCCAACGCCGCTTGATTCGACCCAATCGAACGAATAACGAAGGAGATATGGCCAAAACAATGGAGGAACAACAATTGAGAAATGGCAAAAAAACATCCCGAAGTGTCCACAAAATTGAAGATTATCGTATCGATCTTGCCCCATGTCGTAGGCCTTTGAATAAGCCTCCCATTTCAGCAAGAATCGACCCAATCTGATAAATAACGAAGGAGATATTGCCGAAACGGTGGCATGTGCCGGACAAAGAAGCTCATCGGGGGCCTCTTCTAATTGCGTCGTCGTGGCCTCACTTTTACCAGAAACTGTTTTGACCATATCTCCTTCGTTACTTATCCGATTGGGACGATTCTAGAAGCGTTAGAAACCTTATTCGAAGACCTATAATTTTATGTGATCAAATATCGATTACGAAACGGAATTCAAAACTACCAACTTTCGTTCAATTCCCCTAGGGGTACCCCTAGGGAAAATCACCTAAAATATTTTCGAAATAAAAATTCAATTTTTTTGTCTAGGATTGCATGGATATTTATTTATAGTGTCCCGTGATGAGATTTTTTATTTGCAAGAGTCTATCACCTGTAGATCCGCCGAATATATCCCAGAATGTGCCATTCCTTTTATTTGAGCCTCCCACCATGAATCTGGGAATCAAATTCCGATTTTGATTTTTTAGATCTATAGGAATTTGAATAATCTTTCCAACGCCGCTTGATTCGACCCAATCCGACGAATAACGAAGGAGATATGGCCAAACCAATGGAGGAACAACGATTGAAAAACGGCAAAAAACATCCCGAAGTGTTTGCAAAATTGAAGATTATCGTATCGATCTTGCCCCAGGTCGTAGGCCTTTGAATTAGCCTCCCATTTCAGCAAGAATCGACCCAATCCAATAAATAACGAAGGAGATATTGCCGAAACGGTGGCATGTGCCGAACAAAGAAGCTCATCGGGGCCTCCTCTAATTGCGCTGCCGTGGCCTCACTTTTACTAAACTGTTTTGACCATATCTCCTTCGTTACTTATCCGATTGGGACGATTCTCGAAGAGTTAGAAACCTTATTCGAAGAACTATAATTTTATGCGATCAAATATCGATTACGAAACGGAATTCAAAACTACCAACTTTCGTTCATTTCCCCTAGGGGTACCCCTAGGGAAAATCACCTGAAATATTTTCGAAATAAAAATTCAATTTTTTTGTCAAGGATTGCACGAATATTTATTTATAGTGTCCCGTGATGAGATTTTGTTATTTGCAAGAGTCTATCACCTGTAGATCCGCCGAATATATCCCAGAATATGCTATTCCTTTTATTTGAGCCTCCCACCATGAATCCGGGAATCAAATTCCGATTTTGATTTTTTAGATCTATAGGAATTTAAATAATCTTTCCAACGCCGCTTGATTCGACCCAATGGGACGAATAACGAAGGAGATATGGCGAAACCAATGGAGGAACAGCAATTGAAAAACGGCAAAAAACATCCCGAAGTGTTCGCAAAATTGAATATTATCGTATCGATCTTGCCCCATGTCGTAGGCCTTTGAATTAGCCTCCCATTTAAACAAGAATCGACCCAATCTGATAAATAACGAAGGAGATATTGCCGAAATGGTGGCATATGCCGGACAAAGAAGCTCATCGGGGGCCTCCTCTAATTGCGTCGTCGTGGCCTCACTTTTACCAGAAACTGTTTTGACCATATCTCCTTCGTTACTTATCCGATTGGGACGATTCGTGAAGCGTTAGAAACCTTATTCGAAGACCTATAATTTTATGTGATCAAATATCGATTACGAAACGGAATCCAAAACTTCCAACTTTCGATCATTTCCCTAGGGTACCTCAGCAAAATCACCTAAAATATTTTCGAAATAAAAATTCAATTTTTTTGTCCAGGATTGCACGGATATTTATTTATAGTGTCCCCTGATGAGATTTTGTTATTTGCAAGAGTCTATCACCCGTAGATCCGCCGAATATATCCCAGATTGTGTCATTCCTTTTATTTGAGCCTCCCACCATGAATCTGGGAATCAAATTCCGATTTTGATTTTTTATATCTATAGGACTTTGAATAATCTTTCCAACGCCGCTTGATTTGACCCAATCGAAAGAATAACGAAGGAGATATTGCCAAAATAATGGAGGAACAGCAATTGAGAAATGGCAAATAAACATCCCGAAATGTCCACAAAATTGAAGATTATCGTGCCGATCTTGCCCCATGTCGTAGTCCTTTGAATTATCCTCCCATTGCAGCAAGAATCGACCCAATCCGATAAATAACGAAAGAGATATTGCCGAAATGGTGGCATGTGCCGGACAAAGAAGCTCATCGGGGGCCTCCTCTAATTGCGTCGTCGTGGCCTCACTTTTACCAGAAACTGTTTTGACCATATCTCCTTCGTTACTTATCCAATTGAGACGATTCGTGAAGCGTTATAAACCTTATTCGAAGACCTATAATTTTATGTGATCAAATATCAATTACGAAACGGAATCCAAAACTTCCAACTTTCGATCATTTCCCCTAGGGGTACCCCTAGGCAAAATCACCTAAAATATTTTCGAAATAAAAATTCATTTTTTTTGTCCAGGATTGCACGTATATTTATTTATAGTGTTCCATGATGAGATTTTGTTATTTGCAAGAGTCTATCACCTGTAGATCCGCCGAATATATCCCAGAATGTGCCATTCCTTTTATTTGAGCCTCCCACCATGAATCTGGGAATCAAATTCCGATTTTGATTTTTTAGATCTATAGGAATTTGAATAATCTTTCCAACGCCGCTTGATTCGACCCAATCCGACGAATAACGGAGGAGATATGGCCAAACCAATGGAGGAACAGCGATTGAAAAAGGCAAAAAACATCCCGAAGTGTTTGCAAAATTGAAGATTATCGTATCGATCTTGCCCCAGGTCGTAGGCCTTTGAATTAGCCTCCCATTTCAGCAAGAATCGACCCAATCCAATAAATAACGAAGGAGATATTGCCGAAACGGTGGCATGTGCCGAACAAAGAAGCTCATCGGGGGCCTCCTCTAATTGCGTCGTCGTGGCCTCACTTTTACCAGAAACTGTTTTGACCATATCTCCTTCGTTACTTATCCAATTGAGACGATTCGTGAAGCGTTATAAACCTTATTCGAAGACCTATAATTTTATGTGATCAAATATCAATTACGAAACGGAATCCAAAACTTCCAACTTTCGATCATTTCCCCTAGGGGTACCCCTAGGCAAAATCACCTAAAATATTTTCGAAATAAAAATTCATTTTTTTTGTCCAGGATTGCACGTATATTTATTTATAGTGTTCCATGATGAGATTTTGTTATTTGCAAGAGTCTATCACCTGTAGATCCGCCGAATAAATCCCAGATTGTGCCCTTCCTTTTATTTGAGCCTCCCACCATGAATCCGGAATTCAAATTTTGATTTTGATTTTTTATATCTATAGGACTTTGAATAATCTTTCCAACGCCGCTTGATTCGACCCAATCGAACGAATAACGAAGGAGATATGGCCAAAACAATGGAGGAACAACAATTGAGAAATGGCAAAAAAACATCCCGAAGTGTCCACAAAATTGAAGATTATCGTATCGATCTTGCCCCATGTCGTAGGCCTTTGAATAAGCCTCCCATTTCAGCAAGAATCGACCCAATCTGATAAATAACGAAGGAGATATTGCCGAAACGGTGGCATGTGCCGGACAAAGAAGCTCATCGGGGGACTCTTCTAATTGCGTCGTCGTGGCCTCACTTTTACCAGAAACTGTTTTGACCATATCTCCTTCGTTACTTATCCGATTGGGACGATTCTAGAAGCGTTAGAAACCTTATTCGAAGACCTATAATTTTATGTGATCAAATATCGATTACGAAACGGAATTCAAAACTACCAACTTTTGTTCATTTCCCCTAGGGGTACCCCTAGGGAAAATCACCTAAAATATTTTCGAAATAAAAATTCAATTTTTTTGTCTAGGATTGCATGGATATTTATTTATAGTGTCCCGTGATGAGATTTTTTATTTGCAAGAGTCTATCACCTATAGATCCGCCGAATATATCCCAGAATGTGCCATTCCTTTTATTTGAGCCTCCCACCATGAATCTGGGAATCAAATTCCGATTTTGATTTTTTAGATCTATAGGAATTTGAATAATCTTTCCAACGCCGCTTGATTCGACCCAATCCGACGAATAACGAAGGAGATATGGCCAAACCAATGGAGGAACAACGATTGAAAAACGGCAAAAAACATCCCGAAGTGTTTGCAAAATTGAAGATTATCGTATCGATCTTGCCCCAGGTCGTAGGCCTTTGAATTAGCCTCCCATTTCAGCAAGAATCGACCCAATCCAATAAATAACGAAGGAGATATTGCCGAAACGGTGGCATGTGCCGAACAAAGAAGCTCATCGGGGGCCTCCTCTAATTGCGTCGTCGTGGCCTCACTTTTACCAGAAACTGTTTTGACCATATCTCCTTCGTTACTTATCCGATTGGGACGATTCTCGAAGATTTAGAAACCTTATTCGAAGAACTATAATTTTATGCGATCAAATATCGATTACGAAACAGAATTCAAAACTACCAACTTTCGTTCATTTCCCCTAGGGAAAATCACCTAAAATATTTTCGAAATAAAAATTCAATTTTTTTGTCCAGGATTGCACGGATATTTATTTATAGTGTCCCGTGATGAGATTTTGTTATTTGCAAGAGTCTATCACCTGTAGATCCGCCGAATATATTCCAGAATGTGTCATTCCTTTTATTTGAGCCTCTCACCATGAATACGGGAATCAAATTCCGATTTTGATTTTTTAGATCTATAGGAATTTGAATAATATTTCCAACTCCGCTTGATTTGACCCAATCGGACGAATAACGAAGGAGATATGGCCAAACCAATGGAGGAACAACAATTGAAAAACGGCAAAAAACATCCCGAAGTGTTCGCAAAATTGAAGATAATCGTATCGATCTTGCCCCATGTCGTAGGCCTTTGAATTAGCCTCCCATTTCAGCAACAATCGACCCAATCCGATAAATAACGAAGGAGATATTTCCGAAACGGTGGCATGTGCCGAACAAAGAAGCTCATCGGGGGCCTCCTCTAATTGCGTCGTCGTGGCCTCACTTTTACCAGAAACTGTTTTGACCATATCTCCTTTGTTACTTATCCGATTGGGACGATTCGCGAAGAGTTAGAAACCTTATTCGAAGAACTATAATTTTATGCGATCAAATATCGATTACGAAACGGAATTCAAAACTACCAACTTTCGTTCATTTCCCCTAGGGGTACCCCTAGGGAAAATCACCTAAAATATTTTCGAAATAAAAATTCAATTTTTTTGTCCAGGATTGCACGGATATTTATTTATAGTGTCCCGTGATGAGATTTTGTTATTTGCAAGAGTCTATCACCTGTAGATCCGCCGAATATATCCCAGAATGTGCCATTCCTTTTATTTGAGCCTTCCACCATGAATCCGGAAATCAAATTCCGATTTTGATTTTTTATATCTATAGGAATTTGAATAATCTTTCCAACGCCGCTTGATTCGACCCAATCGGACGAATAACGAAGGAGATATGGTCAAACCAATGGAGGAACATCAATTGAAAAACGGCAAAAAACATCCCGAAGTGTTCGCAAAATTGAAGATTATCGTATCGATCTTGCCCCATGTAGTAGGCCTTTGAATTAGCCTACCATTTAAGCAAGAATCGACCCAATCCGATAAATAACGAAGAAGATATTGCCGAAACGATGGCTTGTGCCGAACAAAGAAGCTCATTGGGGTCCTCATCTAATTACGTCGTCGTGGCCTCACTTTTACCAGAAACTGTTTTGACCATATCTCATTCGTTACTTATCCGATTGTGACGATTCGTAAAGAGTTAGAAACCTTATTCGAAGAACTATAATTTTATGCGATCAAATATCGATTACGAAACGGAATTCAAAACTACCAACTTTCGTTCATTTTCCCTAGGGGTACCCCTAGGGAAAATCACCTAAAATATTTTCGAAATAAAAATTTAATTTTTTTGTCCAGGATTGCACGGATATTTATTTATAGTGTCCGTGATGAGATTTTGTTATTTGCAAGAGTCTATCACCTGTAGATCCGCCGAATATATCCCAGAATGTGCCATTCCTTTTATTTGAGCCTCCCACCATGAATCCGGGAATCAAATTCCGATTTTGATTTTTTATATCTATAGGAATTTGAATAATATTTCCAACGCCGCTTGATTCGACCCAATCGGACGAATAACGAAAGAGATATGGCCAAACCAATGGAGGAACAACAATTGAAAAACGGCAAAAAACATCCCGAAGTGTCCGCAAAATTGAAGATTATCGTATCGATCTTGCCCCATATCGTAGTCCTTTGAATTAGCCTCCCATAGTATCAAGAATCGACCCAATCAGATAAATTACGAAGGAGATACTGCCGAAACGGTGGCATGTGCCGGACAAAGAAGCTGATCGGGGGCCTCCTCTAATTGCGTCGTCGTGGCCTCACTTTTACCAGAAACTGTTTTGACCATATCTCCTTCGTTACTTATCCGATTGGGACGATTCTCAAAGCATTAGAAACCTTATTCGAAGACCTATAATTTTATGTGATCAAATATCGATTACGAAACGGAATCCAAAACTTCCAACTTTCGATTATTTCCCCTAGGGGTACCCCTAGGGAAAATCACCTAAAATATTTTCGAAATAAAAATTCAATTTTTTTGTCCAGGATTGCACGGATATTTATTTATAGTGTCCCGTGATGAGATTTTGTTATTTGCAAGAGTCTATCACCTGTAGATCCGCCGAATAAATCCCAGATTGTGCCCTTCCTTTTATTTGAGCCTCCCACCATGAATCCGGAAATCAAATTTTGATTTTGATTTTTTATATCTATAGGACTTTGAATAATCTTTCCAACGCCGCTTGATTCGACCCAATCGAACGAATAACGAAGGAGATATGGCCAAAACAATGGAGGAACAACAATTGAGAAATGGCAAAAAAACATCCCGAAGTGTCCACAAAATTGAAGATTATCGTATCGATCTCGCCCCATGTCGTAGGCCTTTGAATTAGCCTCCCATTTCAGCAAGAATCGACCCAATCTGATAAATAACGAAGGAGATATTGCCGAAACGGTGGCATGTGCCGGACAAAGAAGCTCATCGGGGGCCTCCTCTAATTGCGTCGTCGTGGCCTCACTTTTACCAGAAACTGTTTTGACCATATCTCCTTCGTTACTTATCCGATTGGGACGATTCTAGAAGCGTTAGAAACCTTATTCTAAGACCTATAATTTTATGTGATCAAATATTGATTACGAAACGGAATTCAAAACTACCAACTTTCGTTCATTTCCCCTAGTGGTACCCCTAGGGAAAACCACCTAAAATATTTTCGAAATAAAAATTCAGTTTTTTTGTCTAGGATTGCACGGATATTTATTTATAGTGTTCCGTGATGAGATTTTTTTATTTGCAATAGTCTATCACCTGTAGATCCGCCGAATATATCCGAGAATGTGCCATTCCTTTTATTTGAGCCTCCCACCATGAATCTGGGAATCAATTTCCGATTTTGATTTTTTAGATCTATAGGAATTTGAATAATCTTTCCAACGCCGCTTGATTCGACCCAATCCGACGAATAACGAAGGAGATATTGTCAAACCAATGGAGGAACAGCAATTGAAAAACGGCAAAAAACATCCCGAAGTGTTCGCAAAATTGAAGATTATCGTATCGATCTTGCCCCAGGTCGTAGGCCTTTGAATTAGCCTCCCATTTAAGCAAGAATCGACCCAATCCAATAAATAACGAAGGAGATATTGCCGAAACGGTGGCATGTGCCGAACAAAGAAGCTCATCGGGGGCCTCCTCTAATTGCGTCGTCGTGGCCTCACTTTTACCAGAAACTGTTTTGACCATTTCTCCTTCGTTACTTATCCGATTGGGACGATTCTCGAAGAGTTAGAAACCTTATTCGAAGAACTATAATTTTATGCGATCAAATATCGATTACGAAACGGAATTCAAAACTACCAACTTTCGTTCATTTCCCATAGGGAAAATCACCTAAAATATTTTCGAAATAAAAATTCAATTTTTTTGTCCAGGATTGCACGGATATTTATTTATAGTGTCCCGTGATGATATTTTGTTATTTGCAAGAGTCTATCACCTGTAGATCCGCCGAATATATTCCAGAATGTGTCATTCCTTTTATTTGAGCCTCTCACCATGAATACGGGAATCAAATTCGGATTTTGATTTTTTAGATCTATAGGAATTTGAATAATATTTCCAACTCCGCTTGATTCGACCCAATCGGACGAATAACGAAGGAGATATGGCCAAACCAATGGAGGAACAACAATTGAAAAACGGCAAAAAACATCCCGAAGTGTTCGCAAAATTGAAGATAATCGTATCGATCTTGCCCCATGTCGTAGGCCTTTGAATTAGCCTCCCATTTCAGCAAGAATCGACCCAATCGGATAAATAACGAAGGAGATATTGCCGAAACGGTGGCATGCGCCGAACAAAGAAGCTCATCGGGGGCATCCTCTAATTGCGTCGTCGTGGCCTCACTTTTACCAGAAACTGTTTTGACCATATCTCCTTCGTTACTTATCCGATTGGGACGATTCACGAAGAGTTAGAAACCTTATTCGAAGAACTATAATTTTATGCGATCAAATATCGATTACGAAACGGAATTCAAAACTTCCAACTTTCGTTCATTTCCCCTAGGGGTACCCCTAGGGAAAATCACCTAAAATATTTTCGAAATAAAAATTTAATTTTTTTGTCCAGGATTGCACGGATATTTATTTATAGTGTCCCGTGATGAGATTTTATTATTTGCAAGAGTCTATCACCTGTAGATCCGCCGAATATATCCCAGAATGTGCCATTCCTTTTATTTGAGCCTTCCACCATGAATCCTGAAATCAAATTCCGATTTTGATTTTTTATATCTATAGGAATTTGAATAATCTTTCCAACGCCGCTTGATTCGACCCAATCGGACGAATAACGAAGGAGATATGGTCAAACCAATGGAGGAACATCAATTGAAAAACGGCAAAAAACATCCCGAAGTGTTCGCAAAATTGAAGATTATCGTATCGATCTTGCCCCATGTAGTAGGCCTTTGAATTAGCCTCCCATTTAAGCAAGAATCGACCCAATCCGATAAATAACGAAGAAGATATTATTGAAACGGTGGCTTGTGCCGAACAAAGAAGCTCATCGGGGGCCTCCTCTAATTGCGTCGTCGTGGCCTCACTTTTACCAGAAACTGTTTTGACCATATCTCCTTCGTTACTTATCCGATTGGGACGATTCGTGAAGAGTTAGAAACCTTATTCGAAGAACTATAATTTTATGCGATCAAATATCGATTATGAAACGGAATTCAAAACTACCAACTTTCGTTCATTTCCCCTAGGGGTACCCCTAGGGAAAATCACCTAAAATATTTTCGAAATAAAAATGTAATTTTTTTGTCCAGGATTGCACGGATATTTATTTATAGTGTCCCGTGATGAGATTTTGTTATTTGCAAGAGTCTATCACCTGTAGATCCGCCGAATATATCCCAGAATGTGCCATTCCTTTTATTTGAGCCTCCCACCATGAATCCGGGAATCAAATTCCGATTTTGATTTTTTATATCTATAGGAATTTGAATAATATTTCCAACGCCACTTGATTCGACCCAATCGGACGAATAACGAAAGAGATATGGCCAAACCAATGGAGGAACAACAATTGAAAAACGGCAAAAAACATCCCGAAGTGTCCGCAAAATTGAAGATTATCGTATCGATCTTTCCCCATATCGTAGGCCTTTGAATTAGCCTCCCATAGTAGCAAGAATCGAGCCAATCAGATAAATTAAGAAGGAGATACTGCCGAAACGGTGGCATGTGCCGGACAAAGAAGCTGATCGGGGACCTCCTCTAATTGCGTCGTCGTGGCCTCACTTTTACCAGAAACTATTTGACCATATCTCCTTCGTTACTTATCCGATTGGGACGATTCTCAAAGCATTAGAAACCTTATTCGAAGACCTATAATTTTATTTGATCAAATATCGATTACGAAACGGAATCCAAAACTTCCAACTTTCGATTATTTCCCCTAGGGGTACCCCTAGGGAAAATCACCTAAAATATTTTCGAAATAAAAATTCAATTTTTTTGTCCAGGATTGCACGGATATTTATTTATAGTGTCCCATGATGAGATTTTGTTATTTGCAAGAGTCTATCACCTGTAGATCCGCCGAATATATCCCAGAATGTGCCATTCCTTTTATTTGAGCCTCCCACCATGAATCCGGGAATCAAATTCCGATTTTGATTTTTTAGATCTATAGGACTTTGAATAATCTTTCCAACGCTGCTTGATTCGACCCAATCGGACGAATAACGAAGGAGATATGGCCAAACCAATGGAGGAACAAGAATTGAGAAACGGCAAAAAACATCCCGAAGTGTCCGCAAAATTGAAGATTATCGTATCGATATTGCCCCATATCGTAGGCCTTTGAATTAGCCTCCCATAGCAGCAAGAATCGACCCAATCAGATAAATTACGAAGGAGATATTGCCGAAACGGTGGCATGTGCCGGACAAAGAAGCTCATCGGGGGCCTCCTCTAATTGCGTCGTCGTGGCCTCACTTTTACCAGAAACTGTTTTAACCATATCTTCTTCGTTACTTATCCTATTGGGACGATTCGCGAAGAGTTAGAAACTTTATTCGAAGACCTATAATTTTATGCGATCAAATATCGATTACGAAACAGAATTTAAAACTACCAACTTTCGATCATTTCCCCTAGGGGTACCCCTAGGGAAAATCTGTAACACCCCC
The DNA here is from genome assembly GCA_033398695.1 of Orobanche coerulescens. Taxonomy (NCBI): domain Eukaryota; kingdom Viridiplantae; phylum Streptophyta; class Magnoliopsida; order Lamiales; family Orobanchaceae; genus Orobanche; species Orobanche coerulescens. Next base: position 163,345,899 of record CM065812.1, on the reverse strand, counting down.
AAAACCGTATGGGAATATTACACGCCGTAAACCCTTTCCGCAAGGATCTACCAGGCTAAACGTCCATAAACAACCAAACGCTTGCCCGTCCAGGGTCAAACAATATAATAATACAGACCGTCAAGGTCACTTACACATAAACACACAGACCGATGAGGTCACACAACTCTATCAACAGGACTGACTAACAAACATTACCCACACAGGGGTCGAAATACAATACAACGGAAGACTGAATCAACTCTAATAATACAACTAAACTCTACCAACTCTCAACTCTTGATTAGTATCGCGGCTCGTCATCCCCTTGTGCCAATCCCGTGATCGCCTCGAACCTCGCATGTACCGGACGCAGTAGACATCCACCCCGAATACTGGGGTTAGTAAACTCTACTTGTTTTTCTAGTGCAATTATCAAAACATACGAAATTTAACAAGCAAATATCTACTAAGAATTTAATACGGAAATCCATTATCAAAATGTTCCTAGAAGTTTTAGAATTTCGAACTAAAGTAAGAGATATTTGAAAATGAACACATCATCTCGGGTATTTTTAAAGCAGAAAATCTTTTGGACCTTGAGTCCCAATTTACAAAACCTTTTCGTAAACAATAGGGCCTTAGCCCGATTCTCATTTCAAAGCATCGTAAATCATATATCTTTATGCGTCCGAGATCCATATTTAAAATGTTACCCGAACAATCATGCTACACGATCACTGTTCGTACACATCATGTACCGAACTCCGGAGGCCTCGACGGACCTTACCCGATCGCACACATTGTTCGTACACATCATGTACCGAACTCCGAGGCCTCGACGACCCTACCCGGCTACAACACACACCGTTCGTACACATCATGTACCGAACTCCGAGGCCTCAACGGACCCTACCGGCTACGGCGTCGTTCGTACACATCATGTACCGAACTCCGAGGTCTCGTCGGACCTTACGGATCACACACCTTGTCCGTACACGTCATGTACCGGACTCCAGGCCTCGCTGACCCTACCCGGTTCACACACTTTGTTCGTACACATCATGTACCGAACTCCGAGGCCTCGCTGACCCTACCGGATCACACACACATCGACTCGACACAATTCATAATCATTAAATGTCAAGTCATTCCACATTACGCCGAATGTACAATCAAGCAAGTAAACCAAAACAACACAAACATCATGATCATCACAACGACTCTTAACCAACACAACACACATTCGGTACACAATTCATTGAAGAAACACTTGTACAACCATCTCATATGTACATCGAAATCCTGCACAAATGGCACAACGCCTAACACGTATACCAATATATCACTATTATCACAAAGCCTTCAAATTTCGGAAAACACAACCAACTCAAACGGAACATATTTACGGAGGCAAGCAAAATCGTTATACATATCATACGTAATTACTATTCACAAGATACAAGTCGTATAATAAGATACTTGCCTTAATAACCGCTACCAAACGCTCCGAAGAACACGGTTCGTCCGGGAAGCTCGGACCCCGAAGAAGACAACGAACGAAAGGGTTCCGACTCGAGTTCTTCACAAGAATTCGACCCTAACAACATATAATCAATAAATCATCGATCATACGAGGAAGAATAATCGTAGAACGCCTGAAAACCCCTCTATGACATTTTACCAGACACCTTCAAGACGTCGATCAAGAACTCGACCAAAATAACGAATCGATACGATCCAACCATGGAATAACAAGGAAAATGATATAATACATCTAAATAATCATCAATCCATCACAATCCTAAGTTAAAACGGATTAAACGGACAAATCGAACAAAATCCCCAAAACTATATTTTAGGAAAACTTGCCTTGGTTCGGTCGATCGGAGCAAGTTATGGAAGGATTAATCGATGTTATGAACTTCAAAACTTCATGGATTTAACCCCTAACAACATCCCTCCATGATCATCAAATCTCCACCATGAAGAGGAAGAAACGAGTGAGAAAATGAAGAAAACCCGATCACTTTGGGCCTTAAATAGCCGACAGACTCGACCGTGTTCGCTCGACACGGTCGTGGCGCTGCAGCGTCGGGCAGGACTCGACCGTGTCCCGCTAGACACGGCCGCGCCTTCCGATAGTGACCCGTCGCGGCGCTCGGCAATGACTCGACCGTGTCTGGAACACGGTCGGGCCTCTCGCGCCGCTTCGCTTATCGGAAGAGTTCGGCTCGGCCGTGCTGCGACACGGTCGGGTCCTTAGGCGAGACTTCCGCTTATCCGACGAGTACGGCACGGGCCGTGTCGACGACACGGCCGAAGTTCGCCGGCAGTGATCGCCAATAACGAGCGGGTGAGCTAAAACGACCATAACTCTCTCGTCCGACTCGATTGACTCACCGTTCGAACCATTGGAAAGCTAACTCGATGCTCTATAATATTGCAAATATTCAGAATTTTTGGAGTTACCAAAAATTAATGGTGATCCAACAAAGTCGAACTCATACTTAGAAAAGTCGTTTAGAAATCCTGAATTCAACAAAACGACACCGAAACCCGAACCTGAATACGAACCGAAGATACGGTTACGAAGTACTCACAAAGACGAATCTAAGAGCTAGTAGAACACACGATTCCGACCACCCGAAGGCTCGAAATTCGACAACGGAAGGTAATTACCCCAAACTTTGGGAAATTACGAAAATGGCCCAAATGCCCGAAAATCACCATACGACAACGAATAATCAAACCGAAGCTCACAACACGTATAACAACGTTAAATGAACTTACGAAAACCCCAAACGACGCTTCAACGAGATTCGCAAGAACCGAACTCAAGCGCGGAAAAGTCGCTAAAAGCACGGAACTCAACAAAGCAAAGACCAAACGAACTCGGATGACAAAAGTGCAGAATTAAATATTCTCCGAATGACGAAACGGTCATGAGAGAGTCGTCAAAACAGACTCCGACCAAAAAAAAGAAATTTATCGAAAATCGAAAATTGCGGATATTACATTCTACCCTCCTTAAAAGAAGTTTCGTCCCGAAACTTAAAACAAGTAGGGAGGAGAAATATTCCTCCAGGCAAAACTCAACAAGATACACAAGAATGCGTAACTAACGCCCAACGGCGAAATGTTACAAACAACGCAAAGGAATATACGGCGTGAAAACACGCTCCACGGCGACCAACACAACGTCGCCGTTAGGGATATAATAAAAGCAACAAATGACAAGCGTTATCAAACGGATAATATGGCCAAGTCAATTATCCGACAATCACAAAACACAACGAACGAAAATCAATATGATTGACCATCCCAACGGTACATCAATCAAAACGCGAGCCAACCGCTGAACAAATACGGAATCCCACCGCCCAAGGGATGGAAGATCGAAAACGAGACTAATTTCCCGAACTTAAGGGAATTAGGAAGGAGCCTGAATGCTCAACAATCACGAAACGAGAACAAAGCCGAACAAACAAACGATCGAACCACAACGATCGAGACAACAAAAATCGAACAATCATGTCCGAAACACGAAAGATAATAAAATTCAAACCACAACTCCCAGGATGATCTGGTGAGAACTACAAGACATGCATTCCCATAAGATCCACAGGAAAGGGAATAGCGATTGCAAAGTCACAGCGACAAACGAGTTATTCCAAAACAATACCACACTCGTTCGATCAACAAAAGCAAGGGGCAGGACAAGCTCAGAAATGTCAACGAACATAATGAGTCGATAGAGTCGAAAACACAAGAGTTCCAAGTTCGATCCACTTCGAATAAAAGAACTATTAGAACCCGATGATGTCACTCCCGAACAAGGTTCACAAGAATCGAACTGAACCCAAAAAGTCACATTGATAACCAGATCGACCCACAACAAGATCACAGTTCGTTCGAACGATGAAGCCGAAATACAGAACAAGTTCATAAAGTATCAACGAACACGACGAGTCGATAGACCTGAGAAAGAGGAAATGCAGAAGTCAAAACGATACAGGCATTACATTCGACCTCTTATAAAAGAAATGTCGTTCCCGCAACTCACAACAACTGGAGTAAGGTGACAACACAAAAAGCAAACGACAGAAATATCTCCCATGGGCCTCTCCGATCCGATCCTCATATCTTTACTGAAGTTCGCGCCCCGAAAGACTCGGAACCCAACTCGCAAAACTGGATCCTGTGTCTCTCGGGTCCTCACTTGAAAAGCGTTACTGACGAGAAGGACAATTGGCACGTACATGCTCCCGACACAATACGTTCGAAATGCCTCGGCTCGGCATATCGAAAATACAGATGCTAGATACAATGGAACATAACACCACAAAACAACATACCGGAGATGCCAACTCAGCATAATAAAGAATCATAATACATATCATATACAACGATTACCATCGTAAAGTAATACACACACAAACACTACAATAACGACAGTATCATTCGGCGACATCAACGGCCCGAACGATAATCAGCACATAATTACAAACATTATGAAACAATCACACATGTACACAAACGTACAAACCCAAGCTTCAACATCTCACACTCGTGCGACAACACGCAAATCGCCACGAGGCGATAAACAAGAACACCGGTTCACACCTCTCACAGAGGGCTAGTACAAAGAAATTCGTGGCAAAGCTTCGACGTTCATGGCTCAAATTCGATTATACTCGGGAGCAAACATCATAACGACAACGTGAACATCATACATACATACCCGACCCTCAAACGGAATGGATAGTTTTTAAAAAACGAAAACCTCCTTTTGAAAATAATTTTGGAAACACCGATTGATCTTGAGTATCACCCTTCAAAAAAGTACAATCGTGAAACATCGTTATCGAGACTTTGGAAAACTATTTTGCATTCGATAAAAATGAGGACACTTTCTTTTCGTGAAAAACTTTCGGAAATATTCGACCCTCGGGTCTAAGTAAAAGTGTTTATAAAACATTGAAAAATATCTCAAAACATTTTGGTCCTCGAGGTAGAAGAATTCGGAAACATATCGTGGCACCTTGGAAGTACCATGAGAAAACAATTCATTTTAAACGACGTCTCAAATTTATTTCTAGGATACTCAAGATTTTCAAAGATAATTCAATGGGCTAGAATGCCCAAAATCTCGAGTAATTACACGGAACATTATAGCGTTGTGGGTCCGTGCGGAACCCACCAGGATAAAAATATTTACAAAAACGCCAAAAGGGCCGATGGCGGTAATATTTCAAAACTCACAAAAGCCATTTACAAAGTACTAAGTACCGTCACAAGAATTTTGCCAAAGCGTTCAAGGCCATAACGCCAAAACTCGGTTAAAGGAATCGGTTTTCAAACTAAAACTCGCCGCCGATACCTTTTCGAAATCCGTCAAGGTTTACAACTTCCACACCATACCACACCACCCGGTGGTTTAAAGATAAAACAATAATGTGCCCATTTCTATACACATACTATATGCCACAAGTACTAAACACAATTATATTACACAATCTTGTGTAAAGAAAATCATGCACCGCAATTAACTCACTAAGATAAAATCGAGATACACAGTACTTCGCATAAAAGAGGAGACTTACATCCACAGTCGCACGGAGGTGACGGTCGCCACGATACTAATCTCGTCCGACAACATAACCGACACGTTGTGACTACGCACAACTCAACTTGTCACTGATGACTCAAACGACATGACAACACATTACTCGACAAATCACGACTTGACTCGACCCGACGGCTAGGTTTCCGCAACCTAATCTCGATACCATAAATGTAACACCCCAAAACCGTATGGGAATATTACACGCCGTAAACCCTTTCCGCAAGGATCTACCAAAGCAAACGTCCATAAACAACCAAACGCTTGCCCGTCCTGTGGTCAAACAATATAATAATACACTGGCCAAGGTCACTTACACATAAACACACAGACCGATGAGGTCACACAACTCTATCAACAGATCGACTAACAAACATTACCCACACAGGTCGAAATACAATACAACGGAAGACCGAATCAACTCTAATAATACAACTAAACTCTACCAACTCTCAACTCTTGATTAGTATCGCGGCTCGTCATCCCCTTGTGCCAATCCTGATCGCTCTCCCGAACTCGCATGTACTGACGCAGCAGACATCCACCCCCGAATACTCGGGGTTAGTAAAACTCTCTTGTTTTACTAGTGCAAGTATCAAACCATACGAAATGTAACAAGCAAATAGCAACTACGAATTTAATACGGATATCCATTATCAAAATGTTCCCGAGAAGTTTTAGAATTTCGAACTCAAGTAAGAGATATTTGAAAAGGAACACATCATCTCGGGATTTTTAAAGCGTAAAAATCTTTTGGACCTCGAGTCCCAATTTACAAAACCTTTTCGTAAACAATAGGGCCTTAGCCCGATTCTCATTTCAAAGCATACTAAATAATATATCATTATCGTCCGAGATCCATATTTAAAATGTTACCCGAACAATCATGCTACACGATCACTGTTCGTACACATCATGTACCGAACTCCGGAGGCCTCGACGGACCTTACCCGATCGCACACATTGTTCGTACACATCATGTACCGAACTCCGGAGGCCTCGACGGACCCTACCCGGCTAAAACACACACTTGTTCGTACACATCATGTACCGAACTCCGAGGCCTCAACGGACCCTACCCGGCTACTGGCTGCTCGTACACATCATGTGCCGAACTCCGAGGTCTCGTCGACCTTACTGGATCACACACCTTGTCCGTACACGTCATGTACCGGACTCCAGAGGCCTCGTCAGACCCTACCTGGTTCACACACTTTGTTCGTACACATCATGTACCGAACTCCAGAGGCCTCGTCAGACCCTACCTGGATCACACACACATCGACTCGACACAATTCATAATCATTAAATGTCAAGTCATTCCACATTACGCCGAATGTACAATCAAGCAAGTAAACCAAAACAACACAAACATCATGATCATCACAACGACTCTTAACCAACACAACACACATTCGGTACACAATTCATTGAAGAAACACTTGTACAACCATCTCATATGTACATCGAAATCCTGCACAAATGGCACAACGCCTAACACGTATACCAATATATCACTATTATCACAAAGCCTTCAAATTTCGGAAAACACAACCAACTCAAACGGAACATATTTACGGAGGCAAGCAAAATCGTTATACATATCATACGTAATTACTATTCACAAGATACAAGTCGTATAATAAGATACTTGCCTTAATAACCGCTACCAAACGCTCCGAAGAACACGGTTCGACCGGGAAGCTCGGACCCCGAAGAAGACAACGAACGAAAGGGTTCCGACTCGAGTTCTTCACAAGAATTCGACCCTAACAACATATAATCAATAAATCATCGATCATACGAGGAAGAATAATCGTAGAACGCCTGAAAACCCCTCTATGACATTTTACCAGACACCTTCAAGACGTCGATCAAGAACTCGACCAAAATAACGAATCGATACGATCCAACCATGGAATAACAAGGAAAATGATATAATACATCTAAATAATCATCAATCCATCACAATCCTAAGTTAAAACGGATTAAACGGACAAATCGAACAAAATCCCCAAAACTATATTTTAGGAAAACTTGCCTTGGTTCGGTCGATCGGAGCAAGTTATGGAAGGATTAATCGATGTTATGAACTTCAAAACTTCATGGATTTAACCCCTAACAACATCCCTCCATGATCATCAAATCTCCGGCGGAAGAGGAAGAAACGAGTGAGAAAATGAAGAAAACCCGATCTTGGGCCTTAAATAAATGACAGACTCGACCGTGTTCGCGACACGGTCGTGGCGCTGATGGCCGGCAGGGACTCGACCGTGTCTGCTAGACACGGTCGCGCCTTCCGATAGTGACCCGTCGCGGCGCTCGGCAATGACTTCGGCCGTGTCCCGGAACACGGTCGGGCCTCTGGGCCGCCCGCTTATCCGGAAGAGTTCGGCTCGGCCGCGCTGCACGACACGGTCGGGTCCTTAGGCGAGACTTCCGGCTTATCCGGACGAGTACGGCACGGGCCGTGTCGGACGACACGGCCGAAGTTCGGCCGGCGTGATCGCCAATAACGAGCGGGTGAGCTAAAACGACCATAACTCTCTCGTCCGACTCATTGACTCACCGCTCAACCATTGGAAAGCTAACTCGATGCTCTATAATATTGCAAATATTCAGAATTTTGGAGTTACCAAAAATTAATGGTGATCCAACAAAGTCGAACTCATACTTAGAAAAGTCGTTTAGAAATCCCGAATTCAACAAAACGACAGAAACCCGAACACGAATACGAACCGAAGATACGGTTACGAAGTACTCACAAAGACGAATCTAAGAGCTAGTAGAACACACGATTCCGACCACCCGAAGGCTCGAAATTCGACAACGGAAGGTAATTACCCCAAACTTTGGGAAATTACGAAAATGGCCCAAATGCCCGAAAATCACCATACGACAACGAATAATCAAACCGAAGCTCACAACACGTATAACAACGTTAAATGAACTTACGAAAAACCCCAAACGACAGTTTCGAACGAGATTCGCAAGAACCGAACTCAAGCGCGGAAAAGTCGCTAAAAAGCACGGAACTCAACAAAGCAGCACCGAAACGAACTCGGATGACAAAAGTGCAGAATTAAATATTCTCCGAATGACGAAACGGTCATGAGAGAGTCGTCAAAACAGACTCCGACCAAAAAAAAGAAATTTATCGAAAATCGAAAATTGCGGATATTACAAAATCACCTAAAATATTTTCGAAATAAAAATTCAATTTTTTTGTCCAGTATTTCACGGATATTTATTTTAGTGTCCCGTGATGAGATTTTGTTATTTGCAAGAGTCTATCACCTGTAGATCCGCCGAATATATCCCAGAATGTGCCCTTCCTTTTATTTGAGCCTCTCACCATGAATCCGGGAATCAAATTTTGATTTTGCTTTTTTAAATCTATAGTACTTTGAATAATATTTCCAACGCCGCTTGATTCGACCCAATCGGACGAATAACGAAGGAGATTTGGCCAAAACAATGGAGGAACAACAATTGAGAAACGGCAAAAAACATCCCGAAGTGTCCGCAAAATTGAAGATTATCGTATCGATCTTTCCCCATGTCGTAGGCCATTGAATTAGCCTCCCATAGCAGCAAGAATTGACCCAATCCGATAAATTACGAAGGAGATATTACCGAAACGGTGGCATGTGCCGGACAAAGAAGCTCATCGGGGGCCTCCTCTAATTGCGTCGTCGTGGCTTCACTTTTACCAGAAACTGTTTTGACCATATCTCCTTCGTTACTTATCCGATTGGGCCGATTCTCGAAGCGTTAGAAACCTTATTCGAAGTCCTATAACTTTCTGTGATCAAATATCGATTAAGAACCGGAATCCAAAACTTCCAACTTTCGATCATTTCCGCTAGGGGTACCGCTAGGGAAAATCACCTAATTTTTTTTTTTTTATATAATAATTCAATTTTTTTGTCCAGAATTGCACGAATATTTATTTATAGTGTCCCGGGATGAGATTTTGTTATTTTCAAGAGTCTATCACCTGTAGATCCGCCGAATATATCCCAGAATGTGCCCTTCCTTTTATTTGAGTCTCCCACCATGAATCCGGGAATCAAATTTCGATTTTGATTTTTTAGATCTATAGGACTTTGAAAAATCTTTCCAACGCCACTTGATTCGACCCAATCGGACGAATAACGAAGGAGATTTGGCCAAAACAATGGAGGAACAGTAATTGAGAAACGGCAAAAAACATCCCGAAGTGTCCGCAAAATTGAAGATTATCGTATCGATCTTGCCCCATGTCGTAGGCCTTTGAATTAGCCTCCCATTGCAGCAAGAATCGACCCAATCCAATAAATAACGAAGGAGATATTGCCGAAACGGTGGCATGTGCCGGACAAAGAAGCTCATCGGGGGCCTCCTCTAATTGCGTCGTCGTGGCCTCACTTTTACCAGAAACTGTTTTGATCATATCTCCTTCGTTACTTATCCGATTGGGCCGATTCTCGAAGCGTTATAAACCTTATTCGAAGTCCTATAATTTTATGTGATCAAATATCGATTACGAAATGGAATCCAAAACTTCTAACTTTCGATCATTTCCCCTAGGGGTACCCCTTGGGAAAATCACCTATAATATTTTCGAAATAAAAATTCAATTTTTTTGTCCAGGATTGCACGGATATTTATTTATAGTGTCACATGATTAGATTTTGTTATTTGCAAGAGTCTATCACCTGTAGATCCGTCGAATATATCCCAGAATGTGCCCTTCCTATTATTTGAGCCTCCCACCATGAATCCGGGAATCAAATTCCGATTTTGATTTTTTAGATCTATAGTACATTGAATAATCTTTCCAACGCAGCTTGATTCGACCCAATCGGACGAATAACGAAGGAGATCTGGCCAAACCAATGGAGGAACAGCAATTGAGAAACGGCAAAAAACATCCCGAAGTGTCCGCAAAATTGAAGATTATCGTATCGATCTTGCCCCATGTCGTAGGCCTTACAATTAGACTCCCATAGCATCAAGAATCGACCCAATACGATAAATAACGAAGGAGATATTGCCGAAACGGTGGCATGTGCCGGACAAAGAAGCTCATCGGGGGCCTCCTCTAATTGCGTCGTCGTGGCATCACTTTTACCAGAAACTCTTTTGACCATATCTCCTACGTTACTTATCCGATTGGGCCGATTCTCGAAGAGTTAGAAACCTCATTCGAAAACCTATAATTTTATGTGATCAAATATCGATTACGAAACGGAATTCAAAGAATCATTTCATCGGTCATGGAGAAAGGGCTAGTGATCTATTAGGCCTAGTACATACTGATGTATGCGGACCACTTAGCACTCATGCCATAAGCGAGTACCAATACTTTATCACTTTTACCGATGATTTTAGCCGGTATGGATATGTTTATCTTATGAATCATAAACACGAATCTTTTGAAATGCTCAAAATATTCCAGAGTGAAGTAAAGAATCACTTGGAAAGACAATTAAAGCCCTTCGATCGGATCGAGGTGGCGAATACTTGAGCAAAGAATTCGATGATCATCTTAGGAGTTGTGCCCTTCCTTTTATTTGAGCCTCTCACCATGAATCCGGGAATCAAATTTCGATTTTGATTTTTTAGATCTATAGGACTTTGAATAATATTTCCAACTCCGCTTGATTTGACCCAATCGGAAGAATAACGAAGGAGATATGGCCAAAACAATGGAGGAACAGCAATTGCGAAACGGCAAAAAACATCCCAAAGTGTCCACAAAATTGAAGATTATCATACCGATCTTGCCCCATGTCGTAGGCCTTTGAATTATCCTCCCATTGTAGCAAGAATCGACCAAATCCGATAAATAACGAAGGAGATATTGCTGAAACGGTGGCATGTGCCGGACAAAGAAGCTCATCGGGGGCCTCCTCTAATTGCGTCGTCGTGGCCTCACTTTTACCAGAAACTGTTTTGACCATATTTCCTTCGTTATTTATCCGATTGGGACGATTCGTGAAGCGTTAGAAACCTTATTCGAAGACCTATAATTTTATATGATCAAATATCGATTACGAAACGAAATCGAAAACTTCCAACTTTCGATCATTTCCCTAGGGGTACTCCTAGGGAAAATCACCTAAAATATTTTCGAAATAAAAATTCATTTTTTTTGTCCAGGATTGCACGGATATTTATTTATAGTGTCCCGTGATGAGATTTTGTTATTTGCAAGAGTCTATCACCTGTAGATCCGCCGAATATATCCCAGATTGTGCCCTTCCTTTTATTTGAGCCTCTCACCATGAATCCGGGAATCAAATTTCGATTTTGATTTTTTAGATCTATAGGACTTTGAATAATATTTCCAACTCCGCTTGATTCGACCCAATCGGACGAATAACGAAGGAGATATGGCCAAAACAATGGAGGAACAACAATTGAGAAATAGCAAAAAACATCCCGAAGTGTCCACAAAATTGAAGATTATCGTATCGATCTTGCCCCATGTCGTAGGCCTTTGAATTAGCCTACCTGATGAGGATAGCACACGCTACACATAGTGATTAACGCACGCTACCGAAGCAGATTAATGTACGTAACATGCGGATGATAACGTACGTAATGACATTTAAAATCAGATGAATGTTGGGAAAAGCTGGTCAAAGTCATAAAGGTGGAATGGATGGTTTGACAAATGAAGGCAACAGATATATTGGATTAGCGCATGCTACATTGAATTATTAACGTACATTATTGCAAGAGTATAACGTATGTAACAAGATGGTACAACGTACGTAAGGGAAGAAACGAAGCCACTGGACTAGTACTGGACATTGATAACGTACGCTATATGGAAGGCATAACGTACGTAAAGAGCATAACGCACGCTAAAGGGAAGGGCTAGCGCACGCTAGCAAGTCAACTGGCAGCAACGGCTAGTTTGGTTGATGAGGCCTATAAATACCATAACCTTGGTATTATTCCATATAACAACTTCAAGCATACGAGACATTGATCTGAGATTCATATACATTCTATTGTTGTTGTAATATTGAGCTTATATTGTTAGTTTCAGTGTTTATACATTCAACATATACACGAGAGGTAAAAGAAAGATACGATTGGATTCGGTGTTATTAGGATCAAGGATCCGGCATTATTAGAATCGCAATCGCTATCTTCGTGAGGTTTATCTAGTACCCATAGAAATCTAGAGCGGTGATTCCTTGTCCGATAGAAAAGGAAAATGGTTTAACTTCAACCGACACAAAGACAAGTACGAGTGGTTTATCACGGACCAATAGAAGACGTGATTGTAATGGTTATCCATTGACCGATAGAAGAGAGGTGTAGAGGTTTTTATCTTGATCATATAGAAAAAGATACCGAGAGAGGACGTAGGCTCGTTATAGCCGAACCTCTGTAAATCCGTGTGTCATTTAATTTCCGCACATTTAATTTACGCTTCCGCAACACAGCGCATATTTCGATCTCGCTCCAAAACTATTTAATCGCAAGAACTTGGCATTCTATTTACAAAAAGAAGAAATAAGATAAGCCAAGAATTTGAATGATACAAAAATCTCCAGGATATTTGACCCTTTTATCACTAATTATATAGCAACGATCAATTCAAATCATACTTCAGGTATGACATCATATCTTATATTGATAAAAACTTACAATATATCATAAGAGATAATAAAATATTAAACTACACAATATATAAGATTAGATATTGACATATAATCTTAAGATTATCATTTTCGTGTCCTTATCATTAACAGTTGATATATCAACTCCACGAGATAAATAAATAATTATCCCCTACAAGGATAAACTCTAAATTTTATCTACTTCGGGAGATAAAATTTGACCAATGTAATATTGAAGTTTTTAATTTAATATTGTTCACTTCCGGGAACAACTTGATAGGAATATTCGACCATCACTAATTTTGCTACCATTGGAGCACAATCGGATTATGATTGTGGAGTATATCATATCTTGTACAATCTCGATAGAGAATATTCTCAAATCATATTAATATTTTTTATTTGAGATATAAGTTATATTTTCCTTCAAGGATAATATCATGCTACATCAAGAGCATAATGATTTAATTATGCTATTATATTTATAAGTAACAAATCAATATTCTTCAGGAATATTGTATCATCACATAATTCATGTATAAATAAGAATTATTCATTTAGAATAGTAATATTTTTCAAGAATATTACAATTAATTGTGCTACTTCGGGGGCAATAATTTTAGGATCCATAATTGAATATACAAAGAGAAAAAAATAGTACGAGAATTAATCAAGGTTCGAAATAACTAAACTAAAATAGTTGCTTCTTCAAGAGCACTTATAATATTCTTCAGGAATATTATTTTGTATTTTTCATTAGGAATTGCACAAATTATTAGATCTCATGGTGTTTTTTTGGTGGGGTGCGCCAGGTACAAGCAATAGTGCAACGCTTGGACGACACGTGAAGGACCGGCTAGCAAGCTAACCAATGGTCCATCCCACTAAAAAAAATTAATTTAATATCGTGTGGACCATTGGCCCACATATCAGATATTAAACTGATAAGAACAGATACTACACATGATCTTAGCCAAAAGGCCGAGAAAGGTATAGATCTCATAGTGTTCTTCATGAACACATCATATTCAACTAGAATATGGCGAGATAATGTTGTCCTTCTTCAAGAACTACGACAAATCTTTTATCTTAATAATCTTCTGGATTATTAAGTATTGTTGAATCGTGTTTCTTCTGGAAACAAAGAGGAATATGGTTTGATAATAAATTTTGAGGTCATCATATATATTATTTATATATGATGCACACAAAATATAAAATTTAATAACTAAATATAATATTTTTCCTCAAAATCATCATATGCAAGAATGTTTTTGAAGGAGTAAATAGAATTAATGTCGTTCACCAATATAAAAAAAAAACTATTTCTGCTCGGATTTTTTTTATGTATGCTATATATTTTAGAAGCCGATCTCTACCATTAAATTTGTAGATCTGTTTGTTAGGAAGATACTGTAAAAATTTCATGCTGATCCGACGGTTAGCAAAGCGGAAATCGCGATTTTAGCGCGGTCTCGCAGTGCAGAAAAGCTGCTCGCGTTTTTTTTTTTGGATTTCAAAAATCGGAGAGAAAAAAAAATTTTACTGGTAGGGTATCGTGCTGATAACGTGTTGTAAACTTGAGAGGAAAAGAGAGAAATTGAAAGAGAACTGGAATAATGTGTGTATTCTTATGAGGGCCAAAAACCTTTATTTATAGGTACACATTTAGGGTTTCAGGGGTACAAAAGTCATTCATTAATAAATAAATTAATTAAGCACGATATTCTTTATTCAAAAGATAATTCGCGTCTCTTTTAATAAAATGTATGTTGCTAAAACCGTTTCCTTATGAAATTTTAGGCTTTTTTTTTCTTTGTTTTTTGTACACACTGTTGACACATCTATACTATATAATACTTATCCCCCTTAATTTAATGTGGTAGAGAGATTTAATTGTAACTTTTAATTGTAAATATATGAAGAGACTATTTTAATTATAACTTTTAATGTAAATAAACTAATATAAATACAAAAATTATGATAAACATCACAATGCAAATGCACCTTCTAATACACAAGGTGATTAAAATGAACTTTTAAATGATAGTATAAATTACCAGATGGTTAAATTTTAGCTATGAAATCTTAGATACAATCGGTGCATCGCACAAGTTAAATAAACAAAAAACAACCCCGGAGCAACATACGTGTTAGTAAAGCCTCATTTCATATAACTAATTACATAGACTAAAATAAAAGGACAATAACAATAAAAAAACATATAAACTTCTCTAAAAGGCATTTAAATTTTGCCATCTGCTCATTCAACCGTCTGCCCCAATATTACGTACAAAACACGTGCACCTTCTAATACACAAAGTGATTAAAATGAACTTTTAAATGATAGTATAAATTACAAGATGGTTAAATTTTAGCTATGAAATCTTAGATACAATCGGTGCATCGCACAAGTTAAATAAACAAAAAACAACCCCGGAGCAACATACGTGTTAGTAAAGCCTCATTTCATATAACTAATTACATAGACTAAAATAAAAGGACAATAACAATAAAAAAACATATAAACTTCTCTAAAAGGCATTTAAATTTTGCCATCTGCTCATTCAACCGTCTGCCCCAATATTACGTACAAAACACGTGCACCTTCTAATACACAAAGTGATTAAAATGAACTTTTAAATGATAGTATAAATTACAAGATGGTTAAATTTTAGCTATGAAATCTTAGATACAATCGGTGCATCGCACAAGTTAAATAAACAAAAAACAACCCCGGAGCAACATACGTGTTAGTAAAGCCTCATTTCATATAACTAATTACATAGACTAAAATAAAAGGACAATAACAATAAAAAAACATATAAACTTCTCTAAAAGGCATTTAAATTTTGCCATCTGCTCATTCAACCGTCTGCCCCAATATTACGTACAAAACACGTGCACCTTCTAATACACAAAGTGATTAAAATGAACTTTTAAATGATAGTATAAATTACAAGATGGTTAAATTTTAGCTATGAAATCTTAGATACAATCGGTGCATCGCACGGGTTGAATAAACCAAAAACAACCCCGGAGCAACATACGGGTTAGTAAAGCCTCATTTCATATAACTAATTACATAGACTAAAATAAAAGGAAATAATAATAAAAAAACATATAAACTTCTCTAAAAGACATTTAAATTCTGCCATCTGCTTATTCAACCGTCTGCCCAACATTACGTACAAAACACGTAGATATTCAACCAAAAACCGTGCATCGCACGGGTTGGATAATGCCTCGTTGATAATTATTTTTGGGTAATTTTTCTACAATATTGTTCTACACATTAATGATGACACATGGTTTCTAGGAAATAGCTTAGTTTTTCAGGGCCCATGAGTAATTTTTGCTCGCATAGGTAAAATTGGGTCCGTGCATGTCAGCATTTGAGGCCTAACTGGTTTTCCGGCCTAAATCAATGTTTGAAATAACAAATGGAGATGTTCCATTAATAGAAGATTAATGAACGGTTTGGTGAAAAAAAGAAGATTAATGAACGGAATCCACTTTATTATCTCATGATTATGTATGCTTATATTATAATAACCACAACTGATATATATGTATTACACCGTGCATCATATTTTGAAATTTAACAACTCAGATCTTCCACTCTCTTTCCTCTACAACATTTCTCAATATTCCATGCATCTCCTAATTTTTTGGGATAGTGAATGTCTATAAATCATGAGATAAAAAATAAATGAAAATATTAGAGAGAGAGAGAGAGAGAGAGAGAGAGAGAGAGAGAGAGAGAGAGAGAGAGTTAGAATAGGATCAGAAAAGCCACCAATAAAACAATACAACCCCACCCAAGAAAGAAGGAAATGTGCAATCTGATGCACTCAACTCTCCAGAAAAAACTTGCTCCCTTCTCTCTCATCTTGTTTTTACGCATCACCATCACCACCACAGCTTTCAATGTCACCACCCTGACGTTTGAGGAATCTTATTCTCCCCTCTTCAGCCAATTCAACATCCAAAGGTCTCCCGACGATAAGACCGTCCGCCTCCTCCTTAATCGTTTTTCAGGTATTAATTTTCATATGATCCATTTCCTATATATATATATATATATAAACATACGCGCACACACTTCTATACATGTTTTTGATGAATAGGAGGCTCACACACACATATATGAAAATGTCATCAAAGTGCATCTCGTTAGTTAGGGTTGAGAAGAATTAGCTCTTCATAAGATTGGAATATATATATATATATATATATATATATATATATGGGCGCGTTACATGCGATATGATATTAGATGCGATCTTTCTGATATTAATTTATGCATGAGTTTTGTACTAATTATGCATGAAATATATGCATTTCGTGCATCAAAATTTCAATACATTAAAATATGCAATATATGCATCAAAATATCGATGCATTAAAATATTAGATTATATGCATCAATTTTTTGTGAGAATATTGGTACTGCATAAAACGCGCTCCTATATATATATATATATATATATATATATATATATATATATATATATCAATTAACAACTTATATAAATGAATGTGTCGGATCATGCATTATGCTTAAATAGTCTATTTATATGAGATCAGGCTCTGGGATCATATCATCAGATTATTACAACTATGGCTTCTTCAGCACCAGCATTAAGATGCCATCTGAACACACCGCTGGTGTTTGCGTCGCATTTTATGTAAGTATAACTCCTTATCAATCTTAAATAGTCATTCAGAAAATCGGATTAATTAACATATATGTCATTTATTTTTTCTTCTCATAAATTATCACATTAGATAGTGCTTCAATAGCTACCAAAGAATTAATCCTAATGTAAAATTTATAAATATATATATATATATATAAATATATATATATATATATATATATATATATATATATATATAATGGGATTCATTATGTGTAGACATCAAATGTGGACATATTTGAAAAAAACCACGATGAATTAGACATTGAGTTTCTGGGGAACATAATGGGAAAACCGTGGAGGTTCCAGACGAACATGTATGGCAATGGAAGCGTATCGCGTGGGAGGGAAGAGAGATATCGAATGTGGTTCGACCCGACCAAAGACTCTCATCGCTATAGCATTCTTTGGACCCCAAGAAACATCATGTAAGTAATTACCTTCTAAAATTCAATTTGACCTGTCTCTCATTGCTCCTGTTCATTAATTCATTGAATTCTTTTTTCTACTTTTTATTTAACTATTTATTCCCTATTGATAAAAATGAATGAAATAAGCCTTAGGAATATTATTTCCAATCTATACTTCTATTAAAAGAGAATTGTGGGCATGTGTCACTTTGTAAGTTTTTTATTTTTTTTTATTTTAAAATATAGCTTATACATAGAGATGCATTCTTAAATTTCTAATAAAAAATCAAGATATGTGTTGCGGGAGTTTTATTCCACAACTTACACCTCATCCACCAATAAAAAATTCTTCCTTTATTTTTTTAGCTTAAAATTTTAAATGTTTAGAATTTTTTATATCAAGTTTATTTTTAATAAAAAATATATAAAATTAGTTTTTGTTTCATAATTTTCAACTAGACATCCATATGAATATAATAAATTTGATGGATTTATAGTAATGACCGATTGCACAAAAAAATTATATTAGAAAAAATATGAACATTAATTTTCAATAAATTAATTGATGCAAAATAAAAATATATTAACTCATTTTTATGAAATTAGATTTCAGACTCATATTGCTTACATAAAAAATAAATTCTGATATTTATTTAATTATAATAACTAAAAATAATAAAAACATACATTGCACACACACATGTATTAAGACTCAATAACATACTACTTCCGTCCCCAAAATTTGTTCCTACTTTTTTCGGTATGTTCGGTTTATGTAATGGACACTAATTGACTTAACACTCCGCTAATGTGGTACTCTTTTGTGAATTATATTAAACCCCATAATACACGCAATAAGTCATTTATTAATATTACGCTAATATGATACTCATGTCGAAGGTCATCAAAAACAAATTTAGAAATCGAGAAATTATTTTTTAATAAGAGAATATTTTGTGCGGTGCATCGCACCGAAGAACATCTAGTTAGAAGAAATAAAAAGTGGCTGAACAAATCTCAATTCCATGACATCCTTATCATAATCATTGCATTATACATATGTAAACACATGCATTGGTTATGCTCAAAGAAAACAAAGAAAATTCTGATTGCACCGCCTAAAATTTTGATTATGCTCATGCCCAAACATAGCAACTCTCGTTTCACCAACCACGCCCTCTCATACTTTTCACCCATGACTTGCAAAATCAATCCCAAAAAATAATTTCTTTGCAAAAGAAGTCCCATTAGTATTTACAATTTCTGTCATCAGTCTATTAAAAACAGACACTGCCACGGTGCTATCCCCTTAATTCCTTTAGAAAAATAAAAATAATTAAAAGAATCTGAATAGTAAAAAGTACTTGGAAAAAATTTAAAATCTAAAAAACAAATAAGAAAAACGAAAAAATAATAAAAAAATTCTGAAAAATAAAACATCTAGAAAAATTATTTACTTTTAAGAATGTCATACAATTAATTACTTTTAAAATAAATATAATACTTTATATAGCTGAAAGTTATTTTAAAATTATAAAAAATTTATTTAAGACATGTGAGTACTTATGAAATGTTGAAATTATTTAAAATAATTTAAGAAATACAAACTTTTCATTTTTTATGAAATTTGATTTCTTACAAATAAACTTTTCATTTTAAATTAAGTCTTAGAATTTAATAATTGTTCGAGATTTTTGATAAATGTTCTATTATTACTTAAATCCAACAAAACTAAGAAAAATATTCAGTTAAGTTTTTGATATTTTAGCTAAATTCAAAAAAATGTAAGAAAAATCATAAAATTTTAAAAAAATCAACAGATTTATCAATTTTCAATATCGGGAGATGAATTTCCGCAAAAAATAAAAAATATTTAAATTTAATTTTGAAAAATAATCTATAAAAAATCAGAGTTTCATTTAAAGTATCAGAAACATTAACTGAAAATTTTAGTTTCGTTATTAAATTTTTCATAAAATATTAGAATAAGATTGTCGTATAATTATCGGGAGAATGGCAGGTTTGGTCCAAAATTATGGCAGGAGTGAGACGTTGAGTCCCGCGTTTGTTCCACATGTGATTTTTAGTCCACAACTTTCAAAAATTGGCAAAGATGGTCCGAAATTGTAATTTTGTGGATTAAATCTGCTTAGGTGGCAGATTTTTGCTTAGGTGGCCAAAATTCAGATTTTGTTAAGTTATTTATTTTTATTTAAAAAAATCTGCAAAATTAAAAAAAACAAAAAAATTCCGAACTATATTAATATTATAAAATATTAAAATTGGTAATTTTATTTTTAATTCTGGATATTAATATTGAAAAATAAAAAAAAAGTTATTTTAATTTCGTAAATTAAAAAAACTAAAAATTCTGAACTATTTAAAAATTCAGAAATTGGTAAATTTATTAAAAATATTAAAAATTGCTGAATATTAATATTAATATTAATATTTAAAAATATTAAAAAATCGGTAATTTTATTTTTAATTCTGATATATTAATATTGAAAAATAAAATAAAATTTATTTTAAATTCAAAAATTAGAAAATCTATAAAATTCTGAACTATTTAAAAAATTCAGAAATTAGTAAATTTATTAAAAATATTAATATTAATATTAAAAAATATTAAAAAATCGGTAATTTTATTTTTAATTCTGGAATATTAATATTAAAAAATAAAAAAAATTATTTTAAACTTGGAAATTTTTTAACGGTCACATGCTATCCGAATATTAATAATTTTTTAAATCATTCAGAATTTTTTAGATTTTCTAATTTCCATATTTAAAATTATTTTTTTTGATTTTTTAAATTAATATTCCATAATTAAAAATAAAATTACCAATTTCTTAAATTTTCTAATATTAATATTAATATTAATATTAATATTAATATTAATATTCGGAATTTTTTAATATTTTTTAATAAATTTACTAATTTCCGAATTTTTTAAATAGTTCAGAATTTGTTAGATTTTCTAATTTCATCAATATTCCAGGATTAAAAATAAAATTACTGATTTTTAATATTTTTTTAATATTAATATAGTCCATAATTTTTTATTTAATTTTGCAGATTATTTTAAATAAAAATAAATAAGTTCAGAAAATCTGAATTTTGGCCACCTAAGCAAAAATCTGCCAGCTAAGCATATTTAGTCCACAAAATTATAATTTCGGACCATCTTTGCCAATTTTCGAAAGTTGTGGACTAAAAATCACACATAGAACAAACGCGGGACTCAACGTCTCACTCCTACCATAATTTTGGACCAAACTTGCCATTCTCCCTATAATTATCTACATTTAAAATAAATATAATACTTCATAAAATCTGAAACTTATTTTAAACTCACAAAAAAATCATTTCAGATATATGAGTATTTATATATGAGTATTTATGAAATATAGAATTTAATAAATATTCAGGATTTCTTAATTTTCGTGAAATTATTATTATTTTTTTGAAACTCGGAAAATTAAATAAGAATTTATTAATAAATATTCAGGATTTCTTAATATTCAGAAAATTATTATTATTTTTTTGAAACTCAGATTTTATGTGGACAAGATCCCAATAAGGGAAATAGTTCGCAATGCAGACATGAGGGGAGACTATCCATCAAAGCCCATGTCCGTATACGCCACCATATGGGACGCGTCAACTTGGGCTACTAATGGCGGCAAAGAGAAGGTGAAGTACGAATACGAACCCTTTGTTGCAGAGTTCAAAGATTTAGTTCTCAAGGGCTGCATTGTCGACCCATCAGACCAAATCTTGTCCTCCAACTGCACAGACTCCATCTCTGAATTGATTGCTAACGACTACGCCACCATTACCCCCGAACTACGAGAATTGATGAAATTGTTCCGCAAAAAATATATGTATTATTCGTATTGCTACGATACATTAAGATATCCAGTGCCCCCACCGGAATGTGTTATTGTTCCTTCAGAGAAGGATTTGTTTAAGGACAGTGGGAGGTTGAGGGAGAAGATGAAGTTCCACGGCAGCCATGGTGGTATCCACCGCCGCCGACGACGTGAAAGGAGCAGACGGCAGAGCAGGGAAGCTGTCATGTGATGAGTGTGTGTTACTGTCCTTTGTGTGGAATTGTGATATACTGTTATGGTGAGACATGCAAATATATGGTATCCAATCCTTTATGAACTATATAGGAAGAGTTATTATGTTACTAGGTGTAAGAAAGTAAAAGAGTTGTTTGTACTAGAGCAGTTAAGTAGACATCAATCGGTTGTATAGTTATATGTAAGATTAGGTGGTTATAACTTGTAAGATACAATTTAAAAGTTACTTATTTTGAGGTCGATCTCATTTTTTTTTTTTTATTATATTGACTTAGTAATTCATGTAATATTTCAGGGTAAATTTTCATAGTATATCAGCAAACTTGAAATAGTTAGAGGTTGTAGTATATCATGTATACAGATAGTCTCGTATCACTGAGATCAAGTTAAAATTAATCATGACCGAATACTGCAATCTATATGTTGTACTGTTATCAAAATAATATTGTTGTACTTTCTATTTTCAATTTATAATTTTTAGAAAAAGAACAGACAAATATAAAATCACTACCAAAAAAGGACTTTAGCCGACGACACAAGGTAAAACGGCCGACCACCTTGTGTTGTCGTCGGCTAAAGTAGGGAGGGACGGCCGACGGTAGGCTTGTGGTCACCTAAAGCACTTTAGCCGACGACATTTTGGGCTGCCGTCGGCCAAAGTTGATTTTTTTCGTCGGCTAAATTGAAAGTTTAGCCGACGTTTTTTTTATTTTGGCCAACGACCTACATCTACTTTTGCCGACGACTAATCCTGTATCATCGGCTAACCATAAAAAATATATATAAGCTCGATTTTTGCGAAAACTAATCATTTTGAAGCCATTTTTTTACAACTGTATAAGAAGAATTAGAAAAGGGAAGGAGAAAGCTCGAAATCTCTCTGAATTGCATGTGAAGCTATATTTCACAATATATAGGTATATTAATCATGTTAGTTAAAATATATTTTATTTATCAAATTATTAAATTTATTTTAGTGTGATTGAATATGATGAATGCCGAAAAATATGATGAACCCTAATAAATATTTTGAAATGTGTTGACTATTGTGGATACACACGATGAATTTCGATGAAATTCATGAAATTGATGATTTGTGATGAAACTGTTAAGAAAGTATAGTTAAAAATATGTTGAGATTTAGTACATTCGTATTTTCAGGATAATGGATAAAAGTTGGATAGGATTACAGAAATGGAATGCTAGAGTAAAATGACAAAGTTCATGCAATTTGTGAAAGACCACGACAACGTAATACATTGCATTATTGTTTGTGCAATAAATATAGATGTCACCGTGATATGTATCGTTTCTCATTTGATATTTTATGGGAGCACCTAAAAAAGGGTTTTTGGGAGAGAAATACATGTTGGATTTACCACAGTGAAGAATATATGTCGCTTATTCCACATGATCATGGATAGTATATCAGAAACACGTTCACATAACCCGCAAAAAAATTAATTGACGATGTGTTTGGTTATTCTCAGACGGGTGTACCTATTGAAGATAACGAGTACCTATGATATCTGCGTTTTCCATTATTATTGATTTCCAGTTCATTTTACTACCGTCTTCAACATGTCCGCTTTAAATGTGATCAACAATATACAAGGATAATCAGTTAAGGGCTGACCAATCAGTGGCTGTTCTCCCGAGAACAGTGCTGGGAACCTGAGGCGCTGTTAATCAGTTAAGGGCTTCTCCTTGTGCGCAGAAGTGTACAGAAAAGGCATTGGGAACCCTGGAATTGCTCGAGCGACTCGCGATTTACTTCTCTCAATGGGTTAGGAGTGGGTTCATTGAGGGACTAGGATTAGTCCGGCTAAGCTGGGATCACCTAGTTATCAAAAAAAAAAAAAAAAAAATATACAAGGATACATGAGACAACCAAAAAACGTCTTGAAACTGCTAATGCTAGATACACGTGATTCGCAGATGTCTGCCATATGGACCTCTAGTTCGATGTGGACAATTTTGTTTGGGCTATTTTGGTAAAGGATAATTTCGCCGCTCACGAGTATAAAACTTGTATCTCATAAATTTGGACCAATGGAAATTATCGAGAAAATAAATCATAATGCCTACCAACTTCGCTTTTCAAGTCACATCCGCACCTCAGGTGTGTGCAATGTCAAACATTTGGTTCCTTTTCACGACGACAATGCTTCTGAGACCAAGTTGGTTTTGATTCGAAGGCGAATTACTTCAAAGATGGATAGAATTATGGAGACAAAATTTGCAACTCATTATCTCTCCAAGTTCAACTAGTTTGTGCTTGACAAGTCCAACTCAAGGGCCTTTTAAGTTGATTTCATATGCTTTATTAATTTAGACTTATTATTATTTGCATCCGGAATGTGTATATGGGTTTTCAATTTAGTCTTCATTATTTATATGCATTGAATGCTATAGGGACTCATTTGATGATTAAAAATATTTAGGGGTCTCCCCTTCATCTTATCTCGGGGTGTTCTTTGAATAAACACTTTAATAGAAGATGTTAACTGTTCTTGATACACATGCTGCATCATTGTGTCAGGTTGGGCATTAGGCCTATCCTTTAAATAATCGAGTAGCAATATTAGGACCAGGACCAACTCGTTAAGGAATCGGGCGGATAGCGGACCGACCATTTGAGATGGGTTGTCAGACGGGTATTAAGGTTTTATTAAGAGTGTGTCATACGCTTGGGAGTTAGGTTAAGTATAGCCACTTATGGCGTATGTTTGTTCGATACTTCAGTGGTGGCATACAATCCACTTAAGAAATAAACTACATGGTTCCTTTTATTAGTAAATTATTAGTTATTATTAGTTAATTCACCAAAACACCGAACACTGCTAGACTCCTTAACTCCAACACTTATCACCAAGACACCTTATAACTCCTTAATTCGTCTCCATATGGAATCGATTGTTGTTACCCAAAATATTATATATAATGGTTTGCTGGATATGACTACAGGTGAGTAACAAACAAAATACGAGAGTACGTACGAAGGAATGTAAATGACACAAGATTTGTTGGGGTTGTTAGTCCCGAGCTTGAATACTCTCGCGAGATATTATTAATACGGATGCTGCTTTAGAGTATGAGTATTAATGTTAGGGTACAATTACAATGAGTGTAATGCCCCTAGTTATCTAGCTCTTGAGTGATGTTGATTGCCAGAAGAACCAGAGTTAAAGCTCTGTGAGTTCTTGTTACAAAGATGAAGTGTTTTGTTTATTGTTTACTGTGTGTAATCGTGTTCACGTCCCCTCTTCCAATGCTGGAGGTCTCCTATTTATAGAAGAGGAGGTTGTTGGGATGTCCTTGTCCCACATGGGCGATCGTCGTTCCTGTATTAAATTAAACGAGCGATCATCCCAGCACGTGGGACTTGTTTCCTTAAAGTCCGCAGCTGCTGCTGGCAGCCCAATGCGCGAACCAATGAGGAGGTGACATGTGCCTCACGTCGCAATCTTGGGAGGTCCCACCTAAGACCTTTCGGCGGGTCTGTCGGTAGGTGAGACTGTCCTTGTCACCGACAACCGCTGATGGGCTGGAGTCAAGCCTGTTCTTGCGGCGCCTTTTGCGGATCTGCACGTGGGCCTTCATCCCGAGATTCGGTCTTCGCAGACTTTGACGGATGATGGTTTTACACGTGGCATAGGTCGGTCGTCATAGCTTGGGTACTAGAGGCGATCGCCAGGTGCCAAGAAACGATCACCCTAGACGTTGGCCGCTAGGCACTTGACCATGATCTGGCATCTTTGGTTGGCACGTGTGCCTTAGTCTATTTGATGTCGGCTTCGTTCGCCCGGCCATTATGCCGATCGCCTTCGAGGCGTATAAATCGCCGCACAACAATTGCCCCCCAGCTCGCTCCAATGCTGAAGACGTGGGGTGAGGTGGCTCTACTGGCGATCGTTTGCATTAGATGAGCGACTCCTCCTTTTATGAAGAAGACGATCATCTCTCAAGCGGATCGATTTTGAATTTGGACGACCTCCCCGGTCGCTGAAAAGAGCGGGAAGTGGAAGCGGGCTTTGAAACGTCACTGGGGCACGTGTCGCGCTCCCGTTGGGGGAGTCCGACGGTTCTGTCAGACTTGTCGTTTGGCGTGCCCTCGAAACGACGCACACGCGGATTTCGAGGGCAGCATTAAATGCGACTTATCTGACGGTTGCAATTCATCCCTCGAGATTCCGTTTATTTGCCCAGAAGTCCCCGCTCTCGCCTATAAAAGGGGCTAGGGCTTCTGGGGTTAGAACTTTATGCGTTTCCGCCTGAGAAGAAGAAGACATAGCCGAATTTTCTTGAAGCTTTGTGTGACGATCGACGTTTGACTCAGACTCTTTAGGTAAGAACAAAAGCTTTTCTCCCTCCTTTCTCTTTGAATATGTATGGAGGAGGATCAAACGTGTATGAGGCGGGTAGCACTTCCGCCGCCGCGACTTCAATTGCTTGGGATGAAACCTCTGCGGATTTTCATGTGGAGACGGCCGTCGAGGCCATCCACGCTGGGATTGAACCTGCGGAGGTTGAAGAACTCTTCAACGAGGCTGACGCGGTGAAGTCGAGGGAGGCGGAGTAGAAGCGCTCGCAGGCTGAAGATGGGGAGGCAATAAGACTGTACTGGGAGCAGAACAGTGTGTTCGGCCAAGCCTTTTTAGAATTTTCCGAGCTTATAGAGAGATTAGCCGGGCTACGCCCTAAGTTCGACTTTCGTGCATATTCGGTCGCCCACCCCCATGAACCCGTGAAGCGGACGTTGTTTCGGGCCGCGTGCCGTTCCCCATGGACCCTTGGCCAGATTAAGAGTTAGGCGACCAAGAAGGATTTGATTCGTTGGAAGGGCGGAGTTCCATGTCCCCTCCGACGTTTCACTGTATGTGACTACCGAGAACGAACGTGCCGACCAACCTCCGAGGGTATGGTCGCCGTTAACGAGTTGATCATGGGGGCCGGACTGCGGTTCCCACTGCCGTTCACTGTGTCGTATCTGTTGACCGCTTGGAATGTGGCGCCGCTCCAACTGACGCCGAATGCCTGGTTGCAGATCGTCAGCACTTTCACTCTATTTGGCGGTCACCGGATGTTCCGTCTTCCTTCTGCGCTGGAGATGAACTATCTCTTTAAGCTGACGGCGCAGAAGGGTTCCGTTGGTGGCTACCACATCCAGGGTCGCTCGGGCCGGGTGGTTCTTGGGGTTCCGAACAAGGTCCGGGGCGACCAGACAAAGTGGTGTTGGGTCGACGGTGCGTGGAAATCGGCCGCGAGCGACAAACCCGACGATGAGTTGGATATCCCCACCGACTTTCGGGAGAGGAATCCGAGTAAGGGTTTTGACTCTCCCTTCATTCGGATACATCTTGAACTGATCTAATTTCGTTTTCGTTTTGTAGGTACCGTTGTTCCGGCAGCAGGCGACCTACCATTTGATTTTTTGATCGTCTGGGAGCGAATCCGTAGTCTTTCGGACAGTTATATCGATGCTCGCATGATTAACAACGAAGCTCATTGGTTGGCCGCCCGGTTGTTCCGCTTTCCCCGCCACTTAAGGGTCCCATGTACAAATGTTTACGATCTCCTTTTGCTTGACGATCGCCTTTGATTGAAGAAGACGACTAACTTGGTTGATTGTCTTTTTTGGCAGAGATCTACTTCCCCCGCTACTCCGAGCCACCGAGAGAAATTGCCATGTCGAACCCTGGGGTCATGAGTCGTCTCCAACAAGGGAAGAAAACGAGCCGTGCCCCTGCGGCGACGATGCATCCTATCCCGGAGGCGAGACCTCTCGTGGGGTCGATCGTCAATAAGCCAAAACCTCGGGAGGAGGAGCAGCTCCAGCTCAAGCACAAGA
Source organism: Orobanche coerulescens (assembly GCA_033398695.1). Lineage (NCBI taxonomy): Eukaryota > Viridiplantae > Streptophyta > Magnoliopsida > Lamiales > Orobanchaceae > Orobanche > Orobanche coerulescens. Next base: position 163,317,614 of record CM065812.1, on the reverse strand, counting down.
GGCGGAGGCCGGAGGAGCCTTCGCCCTCTGTTGCTGCTGAGGCGCCCACAGTGGTGCCGCCGGTCTCCGCGCCTCCACTTTCTGCAGTTCCAATGGCGGAGGGGTCTATGCCCTCATCGGCCTTCCTACAGGCCATGGCGACCGCTGATGCCCAGACCCCGCATGGCAAGCCTTTCTTCAGTCGCAACCCAGAGAAGGTCGAAAGGTAAGTTTGGTTGCTCTACTGAGTTATGTCACTTGTGTAGGGGACATACTAACTCCTTTGTTCTTGGTGCAGGGTCCGTCTTGCTGACCCGAATTGCTCTCCAATGGTGTTGGACTTCCACGCGAGCAGATCTCCCCGCGAGCCTAGCGACGTCCCTCACTACGTCTCTCGGGCTATCGCCGCCCTGCTGAAGGCTTGGACGACTGATCTGGATGCGATCGCGCGCCGGCGGTTCGGAGACGCTATGCAGGCGACCCTTGCCCTGGCCCTTCAAACGGAAACGATGGCCGCTCAGGACATGAAGGATTATGAGGGGTGGCCCTCTACCGCCCGTCTCCATATGGACCTCGAGGCTGCTCGGAATCAGAACGCCGAGTTTGCCGGCAGGATCGCGGCAATGGAGAAAGAGTCCTTGGAGGCGGCCAAGCGGGCGAAGCAGGATCTCGACCGGTCCCGGGTGGCGACTGACACGCTTTTAGTGTAACTATCGCAAGTGCACGATATCGTATCAAGTAGTAAAGTGGACTTTTTGAGTCCGGTTTATCGATCCCACAAGGAAGTTATGTTATAATTTGAATTATACACTATTAGTCTATTTTTATAGATACTTAAGATGAGTGAAACACATAATAAAAAGTTTGGTTTAATAATTGCAAAGAAATTGCAATAATAGTTCTAATATTATAAGGAAATAAAAAGATAGCAATAATAATAGATTGATTATCGATAAAATGAAATAGTTGGGATTACAAACTTAGTTCGTCATTAGTTATAAAAGATGTATTGGAGATCATAAGATGAATTTACTTATTATGTTGTGTAGATTCGATTTTCCTTATAAAGACGGTTTATCTTCGAACTATAAACGTCCCTTACATATTGAATCAATCCACTATATTTCTATGTTGATTGGCTTCAATACATAGCATTAGGATTTATGAAAATAACTCAAAGAATCATCTAAGGACTAGGGGTATATTTCTATCCCCTAGAACAACTTAGAGTGAAGATCATTTGATCTAATCAAACATATTTTCTTTCGAAACATATGAAGACCATTGATATCTTCATTAATTGGCCAAATAAATAAAGATTGTTAAAATAATGAAAATCACACACAATAATAAGTAATTCACAATAGATCTTTTATACAAACTTAAATAACATGACTAACCTTGTTTATAATCCCAACTTAAAGAACTTAGCCCATAAAGGGTTTATTACACATATTACAAGTTTTGGTGGTCATGTTTAGTTGAATCAAGAGAAAGAATTGATCCTAACTCCCTTAGTAGATAAAGGAGATAGAAGCAATAAACTCTCTGAACAACATATACTATACCACACTTACAAAGATCACTCAAGAACACAAGTGTGTTCTTCACACAAAATGAAAAGTTTACAAAAAATGGAAAATTATAAGATGAATGATGAATGATGAAGGATCTAAGGGGTCTATTTATACACCTAAAGTCATCTAATAGCTCCAAAACTACAGCATTATTACATAGATCGGATCAATGCCATCCATCCCCTCAATAATACACAAAAAGTATAAAAAATTAGACAGATCATAGTAATCTGTCAAGAGTTACGGCCGTAACATTCAGGAGTTACGGCCGTAACTAAGGTGACTTACGGCCGTAACTCCTGAATGTTACGGACGTAACGTGGCTTCGTAAATTTGCTCATTTGAAGCTTTGATAGTTACGTTTTCAGCCCAGAATTTCTCAGACTTTGCGTTTTTGCCCCAGATCTTCTTCAGATGATAACTTTTGATATATAACTCGATTTTGAATCCTAAAGACCGCCGAATTGCCTCTGGAAAGCCCTACAACATGAATATATCAAAATTCAATAAATAGAATATTTATTAAACATGTTGTTTCTTGAGTAATTCAGTTATTTAATCCGATCATCATCCGATAAAAATAAAATTATTAAAACTAATAAATTAAAAGCAAAAAACGAGTAGACTAGCTCAATTATGGGTGAATTTTATCGATACAAACCATGGATAAGTGTACAAAACTGACACTTATCACACCCCCAAACTTGAATTCTTGCTAGTCCCGAGCAAGACTCTTTATTATTCACACTCCAAAAATAAAAATAAGAAAAATTAATACACACTTAAATTAAAATATAAAAAGAGAAAAAGGAGATCAAAATGCCATTAATACACAACAACCAGCTTTATACAGTAGATAGAAATGAATCAAGATTCAAAATAAATCTACTAATATTTTTGAAGTTAAAACATGGTTTTTATTTTGTAATTCCAAAATGTAAGGTTTCCCCCCAATAGGTTGATTATTTCTTTCCACTCGTGATACACACGACTCCCTTTAATGGTTGCTCTCGATCACTCGTTTATTTTTCGACTCAATATGAAGAAGAATTTTATTGGCGTCATCAAATATTGTGATTTTCACAAAATTGAGTGTATTGAAATTCAGCTGCTAATTAATTCAAATCTGCTCATAAACTACATCCCTTTTAGTGATAGCTTTCACACCGTTATTTGCTAACGTGTAGCTCTTTTCACTAACACAATTTCTATCTCATTTTTTTTCGTAAAAAGGTGATAGCTTTCACACCGTTATTTGCTAACGTGTAGCTCTTTTCATCAATTTTTCTGAGACGGCAGCTACGCACCAACAATGGTTAGTCCTTTATTTTTTTGCAAAATTTAAGACTTCCAAAATTAGCAAATTGCTTCGCTCAACACTTCTCCTTTTCGTCATTTATTTTTTTAGGTGATAGCTTTCACACCGTTATTTGCTAACGTGTAGCTCTTTTCACCAATGACTCCTTTTTTAGGGAATAGAATTTTTGCGAAAATCATTTTTAGTTAAGCATGAAAATCAAAACTCCACAAATTAAGTAAATTTCGCTTTATTTTTCATCAACCAATTGATTCTTCTTTTCTCAAGGTAACGAATGACTCGATTTTATATGATAATTACAAAGCTTGGAAAGAGAGATTAAGGCTCAAAATTTTTTTGGAATATACAATTTTTTTATCGGTTAAAACGATTTTAGAAGCTTGTATATAGCTAATTTATTGGTGTTATGGCCAGATCTAAAAATCTCAAAAATCAAAATACTATAAATATATATATATATATATATATATATAATAAAAAAAAATTAAGGCAAATAACCAAATCAATCAAAACACACCAAAATTACAACACACCAAAATACTAAAACAAACCTCCCCCAAACTTGAAAATAAACTGTCTCGCTTTAAAAATAAAATAAAAATCAATGCGTAAAAGTGTAATACTCCCGTTAAGAAAGTTGATGTCCGAGCCTAACGCCTTTTAGAATCTGCAAGAGAACAAATATACGAGGCACACACAAAAGAAAATAAAATATACTGTAAGTATAACATAATTTTTAGATGCGCATCAAGAAAGTCCGAAGAGTCGCCTTACGCGCCATCAAAGTTTTTATAAAAGCAAAACACGAAATAAACATTACAAAGAATACATAAATCGCGAATAGATGCGCGTCAAGAGATCAAGAAGAAACTCCTTAAGTCGCCATCATTTAGCACGATTATTACACACACGTAAAGTAAAAATACAAGAGGTCCGACATGGGTTATCAAAGGGAGAGGAATGAATCCACTTTTCGCTTTCTCACGGTAAAATCTTCTACCTGCATAATTTTAGCTAGAGCCGGATCTGTTGAGGAACAAATTCATTGAGTTTTTGATTAGTTCTTCCGTGTTGTTGCAACGACTACGATTTGTTTTGCACGCTCTAAATAAAGCCCTTTTCGCGAGTAGTTGATGAAAGACAAGAAACCATCAAAGAAACCATTGACATTAAGCACTCCTATTGGTTTTTGATGAACATTTAGCCGGGCTCGTAACCACATGAAAAAGTTCCTCAAGGGTGCCAAAACCACCGGAAGGGCGATAAAGGCGCCTAATTATTTATCATGTGAGTTATGCGATCTTGCATATTCACAGATCTAAACTCATCTCCAATAGTTGACCGGTGATTTTACTTTCACCAGAGGTTTTGGGATTACTCCCAACACTCTTACTCCTTCCATATAGGCGTATGTACTCGTCCCATTAATCCTAGACTTCCTCCTCCGTAAACTACATGAATGCATTTTTCTCCTAAGGTATGACCCAAGTTGTGGGCTGCTTCAGTGAAGCATTCCTCTTTTCCAGAACTAGATCCACCAAAAATGCAGACTGTGTAAAATTTTTTTGTTGAAGTGGATGACTCCATTTTTGAAAAGAAAAAAAAAAATTTTAGAGAGAAACAGAGAAAAGTGCAAGTTTGAGGGATGAATGAAAGAAACCAGTAGAAAGTTTATTTATAGAAGAAAAAGAAGGTAAAAATTGTTTAACAAGTTTGTGATTGCGTTTGATTGTGCTTCAACTACTCAATAGAATAATGAAAGCTTTTATCGCGTATCACATTTTTTTATTCAGAAAATCTCACCACACGACAAAAATAAAAGATACTTACGCGTATGTACAGTAGTTGTGATTTTGGCTCACATCTTCCTCTGATTTTACGTTCAGAAACGGCCTAAACGCCTTCTATGAGTCGGGGAGAAGCTTCCCATCCAATTTTCTTACAAATTGGCAAACAGGGTCTTTTAACGTCAGATTCCCAAGACGTTGTTCATATTCTGGTTTCAATTTATTCCACAAACATTGAATTCCGTAATACACAAGTCCACTAGGATGCGTGTCAAGAGAAATTTCGATATTATCTGAATTCTCCTTATTCAGACCATCATTAATGAACTGAATTTTATCTTCTCTGTTTGTAGATGGAATTCCTAAAGATCGACATTTTGCATTACAGTTCCATCTAGCACATTTATAGCAAACGACTAGTATCTTTGCTCGTCGCTTCTTGGCATATGAACTTTTTCCAAGCCCTGGTAAAAATCTAGTTGGTGTTTCTGTGAATTCACCTTCTATTCTTTCTTTGGCTTCGATAATGAATCTTATGTCAAAAGGTATGCTTTTATTCGTAAGCAACCTCATCCTTTCAAGCCTTGTCTTGTAAATTTTTAAAATTGCATTTTTGCTTAGAAAGGGAAATCTTTTTTCAATTTTAAACAATGTTTCATCCATGATAAAAAAAACAAAAATAAAAAGACAATGAAAATAATTAAAAAAAAATATATACAAATATCAGTTGTTGTGGGAAACTGAAAAATCCGACTTTAATAGTCACGGAGTACCGTTATCCGCCACTTGACCGGACAAACACAATTTAGTACTAAGTTACAATGTCGAGAAATTTGTACCTAAAAAAAAATAGTTTATAATGTAAGATTTCAAATATAACTTATACTTCCCCGGCAACGGCGCCAAAAACTTGACACGCTTTTAGTGTAACTATCGCAAGTGCACGATATCGTATCAAGTAGTAAAGTGGACTTTTTGAGTCCGGTTTATCGATCCCACAAGGAAGTTATGTTATAATTTGAATTATACACTATTAGTCTATTTTTATAGATACTTAAGATGAGTAAAACACATAATTAAAAAGTTTGGTTTAATAATTGCAAAGAAATTGCAATAATAGTTCTAATATTATAAGGAAATAAAAAGATAGCAATAATAATAGATTGATTATCGATAAAATGAAATAGTTGGGATTACAAACTTAGTTCGTCATTAGTTATAAAAGATGTATTGGAGATCATAAGATGAATTTACTTATTATGTTGTGTAGATTCGATTTTCCTTATAAAGACGGTTTGTCTTTCGAACTATAAAACGTCCCTTACATATTGAATCAATCCACTATATTTCTATGTTGATTGGCTTCAATACATAGCATTAGGATTTATGAAAATAACTCAAAGAATCATCTAAGGACTAGGGGTATATTTCTATCCCCTAGAACAACATAGAGTGAAGATCATTTGATCTAATCAAACATATTTTCTTTCGAAACATATGAAGACCATTGATATCTTCATTAATTGGCCAAATAAATAAAGATTGTTAAAATAATGAAAATCACACACAATAATAAGTAATTCACAATAGATCTTTTATACAAACTTAAATAACATGACTAACCTTGTTTATAATCCCAACTTAAAGAACTTAGCCCATAAAGGGTTTATTACACATATTACAAGCTTTGGTGGTCATGTTTAGTTGAATCAAGAGAAAGAATTGATCCTAACTCCCTTAGTAGATAAAGGAGATAGAAGCAATAAACTCTCTGAACAACATATACTATACCAAACTTACAAAGATCACTCAAGAACACAAGTGTGTTCTTCACACAAAATGAAAAGTTTACAAAAAATGGAAAATTATAAGATGAATGATGAATGATGAAGGATCTAAGGGGTCTATTTATACACCTAAAGTCATCTAATAGCTCCAAAACTACAGCATTATTACATTAGATCGGATCAATGCCACCATCCCTCAATAATACACAAAAAGTATAAAAATTAGACAAATCATAGTAATCTGTCAAGAGTTACTACCGTAACATTCAGGAGTTACGGCCGTAACTAAGGTGACTTACGGCCGTAACTCTGAATGTTACGGCCGTAACGTGGCTTCATAAATTTGCTCATTTGAAGCTTTGATAGTTACGTTTCAGCAATTTCTCGACTTTGCGTTTTTGCCCCGCATCTTCTTCTGATGATAACTTTTGATATATAACTCGATTTTGAATCGGAAAGACCGCCGAATTGCCTCTAAAGCCCTACAACATGAATATATCAAAATTCAATAAATAGAATATTTATTAAACATGTTGTTTCTTGAGTAATTCAGTTATTTAATCCGATCATCATCCGATAAAAATAAAATTATTAAAACTAATAATTAAAAGCAAAAAACGAGTAGACTAGCTCAATTATGGGTGAATTTTATCGATACAAACCATGGATAAGTGTACAAAACTGACACTTATCAGCGACCGACCGGATGCGTGATCAAATGACGGAAGCCCGCCGGTTGTACGCGGCCTCGCAGTAGGAGGCGACTAAGCTGAAGGCGGTTGTGGACCGGTTGAACGGTGAACTGGAGTCTTCGAAGGGAGAGGTGGCCGCTAAGGTTGCCGAGCTCCAGGGCGCGGATCAAATGATCGTGGGGCTGAGGGATAAGCTGAAGGCGACCGAGGTCGATCCCTTCCTCAGCGTGGAGTATGTCAGCGAATTTGCCTAATACATGGCTTATGCTGACGCCATCCGTGCTGTCAAGAAGGGAGGGCTTGAGGTCGGTCATCTAGTTGATAATTTCAAAGCCTACGTGCTTGAGCACCCTATGCATCCGGCTTTCTTTGTGCCGATCCTCGACCTCTCTGACCTCGGAATCGACCTGACCTGGTATCCGTCGCCGGACAACCTCGTTCACCCAGACGCCGGCGAGGAGGCGCACGTCGACCCAGCTGCCGGTGGTGAAGGCCGGACCGATCCAGTGGCCGGTGGCGAAGGCCAGGCGGGGGCATCCTGAGTTTGTCCGCTTTCATTTTGTTTTCACTTGTAAGTTTTCAGCTTTGGTGTGTGTTGCCTTCAGGTGCTTGTACATGTATTTCGGATGAAATGAAATAAATATTTTGCTTCTGATTTCTTACTTGTACGATCGTCTGTCTGAATCTTTTGCATTTGACTTCACACAAGTGTTTGAGGACCGATCATCGTATGTACGGCTATAAATGGATTGATATACTTAGATTCATACTGGTAAATTTCAGAACAAAACCGATCGTATGTATGGCGCCCATCTACCCCTTGTTTTTGTTCACTTAGTGAAAGTAAGGGAACAAAAATAAATCGTGTAGAGAGCTCTGGAGTTTGGTTCTTGCGATCTTTAATTTTGCCGATCCCTTGAGGAAGGACCTTGTACGGTCGTGGGGTTCGATGGAACTGACCTCCACGACCATGTCTTGTGCGCGAGCGACATTCCACCTGATGGTCAACTTCTCGCGACTCACTTAATTGTGAGGGTCCTCCGTAGGCTACGTTTTGCCTCGCCGTGTAGTGATGGGGCAGACGGTCTCTGCCTGGAGGAGTCCTTGCACGGGTCGCCGTCTGATTAATCGACTCCGCGACCGTGGCTTGTTCGCATTGTGACGGGGGGAGGGACGCGTCGCATTGTCCAGGTCCACCATGTTAGATGATGGATCTGAGGGCGGGCGAGCGTGTCCAGAGATCTGTTTTGGAGGGTCTTTCGGCTACGCCGACCTAGCATTTAAACGAAAGGGCGGGCAATCTCTGCCCAAAGGAACCTTTCATGGTCGGGCTATTGGTTCCATCGATCTCCAGAACCATGACTGCACTTTTATACCTCGGATCGTCATGTTAGATGACGGTCCTTGACGGTATACGTTGTGCTGGGGGGATCGCTTGTCTCGTAGGGCGAGCGAGTCATCCTCTTCTTGGTCGTTTTGCCGAGGCGAATCACTTCGAGAGGATCGGAAAATCTCATTAAGCTCTTTGTACATTGAATAAATGAATACAGGGTGTTTTTATTGATAGTATTTCTTTAAATGAATGGCGTTCCAGGGATATTGGTCCGGAGTTCCGTCTAGGCGTTGGAGCTCGTAAGCTCCTTTGGTCAGCCACTTGGATATTCTGAACAGGCCCTCCCAATTCAGGCCAAATACTCCCGTGTGGGTCTGGATCTTTTTGAGGACTAGGTTGCCCACTTGAAAACGCCTTTCCCTGACCTTCGAATTGAAGAATTTTTCAGATTTCCTTTTGTGGATCATGTTCTTTATTTCCGAGGTCAGTCGTCGTTCCTCGAGCATATCCAAGTCAATCCATCGATCTACATCGTTGTCCGTCGTCATTTGTTGTGCAGTTCGGTGGCTGAGGACGGCGATCTCTGATGGGATCACTGCTTCTGTTCCGAAAGCGAGGGCAAATGGGGTCTCGCCGATTGAATTTTGGGTCGTCGTTTGGTAGGACCATAAAACATCTGGGAGCTCGCTCGCCCATCGCCCTTGCTTGGACTCGAGTCTTTATTTGATCGTGTGCTTGAGGATCTTGTTTACAGCCTCTACCTGCCCGTTTGTTTGAGGGTGGTAAGGTGCCGAGAACAACTTTTTAATTCCCCATTTCTCGCAAAATTTAATAACTTCCAGGCCGTCGAACTGCTTCCCGTTGTCGGAGATGATAGCCTGAGGTAGACCGAATCGGCAGATGATGATTTTCCAAATGAACTTGATCACTTGTTCTTGGCCGATCTTGTTGAGTGGTTCGACCTCTACCCATTTCGTGAAATAATCGACCCCCACGATGGCGAATTTACATCCCCCTGGTGTCGTCGGCAAAGGACCAATGAGGTCGATGCCCCATTGGGCGAACGGCCACGGACTGTACATAGAGGTGAGCTGCTCGGGGTAGAGCTTGATGTTCGGGCCCATTATTTAACACCTGTGACAAGATCGGGCGTAGGCAATCGCGTTCTTTTGCAGGGTAGGCCAGAAAAAGCCTTGCCTGGTCGTCTTGTGGATGAGAGCTCGCCCTCTACCGTGATTTCCATAGATCCCATCATGGATTTCGGCTAAAACAAGTCGGCCTTCCTCCGGCGTAATGCATTTGAGGAGGGGAAGGCTGAAAGCTCGCTTGTAAAGCCGGTCGTCCAATAAGGTGTATCTGGTTGCTCGGAGATAAAGATGGCGAGCCTTGATCCGATCTGTGGGGACCGTTCCGTACTTCAGGTACTCAACGAACGGAGTCATCCAGTTTTCTTCGGTGATGGCAACTGTAGCGACCAGGCTTTGTCGATCGCCAATCTTGCCAACTTAGTGATTTGGATGTTAGAGAAGTCTTCCGCCCCATATGATGATGCGAGTTTGAATAGGGCATCGGCCTCGGAGTTGTGCTCTCTCGGGACTTGTTCGATCAGCACTTCTTCAAACTTTGTGCATATTTCGGCGACCAATTCTTGATATTTGATCATTTGTTCGCCGTGCGCCTCATATTCCCTCTTGACTTGGTTCACGACCAAGAGGGAGTCCATGAAGATGTGAAGGCGACGAACGTCCATGGCGAGTGCTAGATCGAGCCCGCCTACCAAGGCTTCGTACTCGGCTTCATTGTTGGTCGCACGGAACCCGAAACGCACAGCATTTGTAAAACTCTGGTCGTCGGGGCTGATGAGGACAATCCCTGCCCCTGCTCGTGAGCTGGTCGCCGAGCCATCTACGTACAATTTCCAGGCGGGACGGCCGACCTGGGTCGGACTGGGCGGGAACGTTAATTCCACCACGAAATCCGCCAGAGCTTGGCATTTGATCGCCGTGCGAGGAGCGTACGTGACACCGTATTGGGAGATCTCTAGTGACCACTTGAGGAGTCGCCTGTTGGTGTCTGGCCGGTGCAGAACTTGCCTTAGAGGGAGAGTCGTCAGAACCTCCACTTGGTGTTCGAAGAAATAGGCTCTCTGATTGCCAACACTCATGACTAGTGCGTAGGCGAGCTTCTCCAGAGGTGTGTAACGCGTTTCCGCGTCATGCAGCGCTTGACTGACGAAGTAGATCGGCAAGTGGGCTTGCCCCTCTGCTCGCACTAATACAGCGCTCAGCGCGACCTCCGAGGCTGCCAGGTAGAGGAATAACTTTTCATCGGGGATTGGTTTTGCCAAAATTTAGGGATTAGACAGATACTCCTTGATTTTGGCGAACGCCATTTGACTTTCCTTCGTCCATGCAAATTTCTTATTCTTTATGGTGGCGAAGAATGGCTTGCTTTTGTCTCCGAGCCGAGAAATGAAACGACTAAGGGCTGCTAGAGACCCCGTGAGGCGTTGCACCTGCTTGACGTTCCGTGGCTCCTGCATGTCGAGGATCGCCTTGATATTGATGGGGTTCGCTTCGATCCCCCTTTGGCTCATGATGTGTCCTAGAAACTTTCCGGAGCTTACTCCGAAGTTGCATTTATTAGGGTTCAGTTTCATGTTGAACCTCTCGAGGATGGCGAACGTCTGGGCAAGGTCTTTGAGGTGATCTTCCTTTTTGAAGCTCTTGACCACAATGTCGTCAATGTAAACCTCCATGGTCTTGCCGATCTGATCGGCGAACATCCCATTGACTAGTCGTTGGTAGGTTGCCCCCGCATTTTTCAGACCGAAAGGCATTCGGACCCAAAAGTACACGTCCTTTTCCGTGTGGAATGACGTGTGTTTTACGTCTTTCTCCGCCATTGGGATCTGATGGTACCCGGCGAAGGCGTCCATAAACGACATCATTTCGCAACCTGCCGTGCTATCAACCAAGTGGTCAATATGAGGCATTGGAAAGTGATCTTTCGGACACGCCGCATTGAGGTCGGTGAAATCGATGCATAACCTCCAGGAGTTGCTCGCCTTTTTGACGAGCACCGCATTGGCTACCCACTGTGGCACGTCGGTAGCTACTCCGATCAGTTTGTTGTTGAGTAGCTTTTTGACTTCTGCGTCGACCGCAGGATACTTCTCTGGACCGAATTTCCTACATTTCTGGTGAACAGGCTTCCTTGCCGGGTCGATCTTTAGATAGTGCCAAGCATGTTCAGGACTGATGCCGACCATATCTTGATGCGACCAGTCAAAGACTCCGATGTTCTTTCGTAGTAAACTGATCAGATCGTCTTTTAACTTGGGATCGACGCTTGAGCCGATCTGCACTTCCCACTCCGGGCGAGCCGGATCGATTGTTATACTTTCCAACTCTTCGATGGGGACGGTCGCTTCTCGTTTGGAACGATCTCTGGACTCGATCCTTGGATCAACGTCGAGGCTTGGCTCGAAGCCGATCCTTGGCTCGATGTCGTCCGACAATTGATGCGAGATGTCATCCTCTGAGTTAGGCTGGTATGAGGTGCTTGGCTCGTCGATCTCCAACGGTTGAATGTCCATCGTCTCAATGTTACAAATAGTACACGAAACGTTTAAAGGGGAAGTTATGACACATGAGTAATTCAAACATTTCTTTGCCATTAGCTGGTCTCCTTTTACATTACCGACTGTCCCATCGGTAGTGGGGAACTTGATACAGTAAAAGAAAGAAGAGGCGACCGCCTCAAAGGTTTCTAGAAAGGGGCAACCTAGGAACCCATTATATATGCTGGGCCTATCTATGATTACAAAATTGAGGTTCCTAGTGATCTTAACCTTGGGATCGTAACAGCAGATTAGCTCGACAGAGAGCTTGATCCTTCCATAGGCTTGGACTGTGTTGTCGCCGAACTCTTGAAGCACGGTATCGAATGGCTTGATGAACTTGGTCAGGTTTCCGAGCTGGTCCAGAGCAGATTTGAATATGATGTTGCAAAAGCTCCCATTGTCAACCAGCACGCGGTCGACCATTTTCCCAAGGATACATGCAGAGATCACCAATGCATCCTCTTTGGGGCACTACACTCCCTCCCTATCCTTGTTGGAGAAGGTGATGAGCGCATCTCTGGATATGGTTGGCTCTGGGGGCACCACGACATGGATTCAGGCGAACTCCCTCAGTTTGGCCTTCCGCTTTCTATTTGATATGGTGAAAATCGGGGAAAGACCTCCGAGGTTTTCACCTCCCGACTGAAGCATATTGATCCGGCCGCCGGGGTTGATCGGAGGGATCGACTCGTCTGAGCACTCAGGCTCGTTTTGCTCGATCCTGGCGACTGGATTGGGAGGTTGACGATTGTCATTCTGTCGACGATCGCGTCCCCCGGTCCTTTCTGTCCGGGGCTCTGGCTTGGTCACCAAATTGTCCAGCTTGCCTTCCTCGAACAATCTCCAGAGTTGTCTGAGGAGGTCGCGGCATTGGCTGGTGTTGTGGCTGGGACTTTTGTGGTAGGCACAAAATTTACTGTGGTCCAGATGACCGTTGTCCCTCATTGGTTTCGGCTTGCTAAGCCATTCACGCCCCTTGATGGCGTTGAAGATATAGGCCGGAGATAGATTGAGGTTGCGAAGGAGGTGAACTTCCACATCCTCGAAGGCCTTGAACTCACCGGGCGGCTTTGCGACCACCTTTCTGGGCTTGGCGATCGCCTTCTTCGGGACAGGAGATGGCGCCTTCCCTTTTCCGGTGTCCCCCTCGCCTAGGCGAAGGGTGAGCATCCTCTGCCTGGCCAGAAAGTCGGCGGCCTTGATGCGGAAGATCGCGTAGGTCGGGGGGATGTCCTTCGTGAGGTGCCTGAACATGGGCGAATGGCCATGTAATCCCTCCAGGACCGAGTAGAGGGCGAGATCATCGCTAATGCGCTCGCCGGTGAGGACTATTTCATCCACTCGGTCAATGTAATGTTCATCGGGCTCGTCTTTCCCCTGCTTAATCTTCATCATGCGGTGGGGACCTTCTGGTCGAGCGACCTTAGCGGCGAAATACGACGTGAAGTCGTTCGCCAGCTTCTCAAAACAGTTGATTGAGCGCGGTGGCAATGAGATGTACCACCTATGGGAAAGATCGCCCAATATTAATGGGAACATTCGGCACTTCGTCGCGTCCGATGCCCTGCATCCGGTCATGTAGATCCAGAACTTGCTCAAGTGGGTCTTAGGGTTCGATCTTTCCTCATACAGAGGTTGTTGGCCACTAAGTATACTGGATACAGCTTGGAAAGTGTTTTAAACAACAAGCTGTACGGTTTTTAAATCTGAGTGCGTAGCGGAAGTCTTAAATACAGTAAGTTGCTGAGGATACAACAACTCGGTGTGCAGTGTATACTTAAATAATCACAGTTAATAAAACAATAAAGGCAGAAGGTAAATAACACAATATTTAAAGTGGTTCGAGGTAAACCCCTCTACGTCCACTAGTCCTCCACACAGGAGTAAAAAGTTTATTATAATTACTGCGTACACAACTACGTAATTATAACAACACTTAATCAATATATCGTTCACATATATTGATATAAAAATCTTAGCTTTCAACCGTTCACACAGATTGGTTTGAGCTAACACTTTGACTGGCTTCTTCACACACAGTTATGAAGCTTCATCTTCTTCAATGCAAGTCCTTCACACACAGTTCGAGAGTAGCAAAGATTCCTCAGTCCACACAGGGCTGATATGAGTTTGTTCAAAGATAGAATAGGGTTGAGCAACAGCTATGACTTTCTGGGCTTTAAGCTGATGATGTTTTGTTCAAGGTGTTGAGCATTGTATATCTCTTTTATCTGAATAGAATAAAACTTGGGGAGATATGTTTTGCTCTGAATATTTCTTATAAGCTTGATCGTTTGTAAGTCGTGAATATTCTGTAGATTTTCAGTCGTTCTTTCAGTGTTCAGTCATGTTTCAACTTCAAACTCTGGAGATACATATATATATATATATATATATATATATAGCCCCTGAAATATATCCGTTTGAAATATATCCGTTGAGCAAGATTCTGCGACAACTGATATTTGACTGAGATCCGGATATTGCGGGATTTTGAAGATCTCCTGACTTACATTATTTAAATTCTTTATCCTTTAGTATTTAAATACTTCTTTATCAACGGGACTTGACTTCTAGCGAATACTGAAGATTCCTTCTTGTCCTGTTGAGAGCTGTATTGAAGATATCACTGTATTGATATTCGAGACAGCTTCCATACTTTGGCTTTGCGGGACTCTTTGATGTATGATTAATATACTGTATGGTTGGGACTGCGAGAAGTCTTCGATACAGGTTTGATAATAGATCAGCATTTCGATACAGTTAGAGATGGTATTCAGGATTTGGCATATTGTCAAAACATTATGACAATACGATCGATACAGGGATTTGTTATCTAAGCAGCATCAATACTGGGGTTTGTCATCCCAACAATTTCCCCTTTTTGATAATTTGCTAAGTCCTTCTGAGTCTTCCTTTTAAAACTTTATGATGTTATCCCAACATCCTTGATGATGCCAAAACTTTGACACTTAGCGGTTTGAAGTAGGGCATACTTCTTGTTCTTCTTTCGAATGTTCTGGCCTTCGGTATTCAGGCTTAACACTAAGAACTGCTCGTAGGCAAGTTCAACTTTTATCAAAAGAAAGTTACATTGAAAATTATGATTGGCGCTCAGGCACAATCTTACATTGTTTTCTAGATGCATACAACTTAAACTATGAACTGTACGTAGATAAGTTCTTACAGCTTGTGTATGAGATAGGTTTCATAATATGAATACAGTAAGAATAAATAAAGTGATTGTAAACATATAAGAACACAGTAGATTACGAGTTGTAATCTTTTAAGACAGGCAATAATTCTATTGATACTGAAATAGAGTACAAAGATTGTTGTTTTGAAAGTAAAATTACAATCGAATAATACACTAAGGTATTCAGCTCCTAAAGTCAGAGTGTCTCCATGGTCGCTTGGAAGGGTCATTCTTGGTGTTTCGCCACCAGTTCTAGTGAGCGTCCTTGTCTCGATTCTGATAAATTGCACGTCCTTCATAAGATTTATCAAAGACTAGGATCCAGTCTTCTAGATGGGTCACCAAGTCACCTTTCTTGTGCTTTGATTACATCTGCAGCTGTAGCGGGAGCGATCCATCTTCCAGCTTCGTCTTGAATTCCTCTGCGGCTTCCTATACCATTCTGCATCTATTGAATAAAGCGGATTCCCTGATAAGTACAACGAAGTATCTTAACAGTTTATTTCTCCTCCAGTCTTTGATCTCTGCACCGGTAGGTTGACGGTCTGCCGGGAGGTTCATAGAGTGCGTCTTTCGGACTAGGCTTTTCCAAGGTTACTTGGGATCCTGGGATTCTGGTCTATCTCTCTGTATCCTCACGTTCGGCGTTGAGATACGAGCTATGTCTGCAGTGATGGAGTCTTCAAACGGAGCTAACAACTCTTTCTCTTGCTGCAACCTCGTTCTCCTAGCGGCTTCCCTTGCTTCTTCCCCCTTTTTGGCATCATCGAGGTATGACACCTTTTCATCAAGTCGTTCCAAGATTTCCAAAGCGACATCCTGTTTCGTCTCAATTTTTGACATTCTCTCAACAATGGAGAAGAGCACCTGCGACATATCTTTTATATTCTTGTCATGGGCTCGCAGTTGGGAACCGGATTCAATTAGAGCAGATGCGGTCTTGGCCTCAGACACGCGGAGTTTCGATTGCTATTCTCTCAGGATCCTTTCTTGCTTCTCTTGCAGATTGCTCAGGGCTTGCTTGAAGACCTCTGGCAAGACAGTGAAGACTTCGACTACTCGAGAGACTTCATGCTTTAATCCAGTCATTTCTTCAACAGTAGATGTGTGAAGCCAATCAAGAGCCTTTTCTACTGAGTGTAGAGCATTGACTGCATCCTGAATAAAGACAGTTTGGAGGCCAAGAGCACGTAATCACTCTTTTCTTGTTTCAGTGCGGGGAGAGTCTGGCTGGGCGAAGTCCTCGACTCCATTAAACCTTCTCAAATTCACGTCAGGGCGTGAAGTGAGTTGGACATCCTCAGGTATAGTACCGTCGTCGGATTCCAAGGCGGTTAATAGGGCGGGAGCAACTGTTTCGGTTTCGGTGGCAGGAGGTGCGGCATCCTCCTATTTCGAAGAGGTTTCTGTAGACATGGATACAGGAGGGGCAATTCCTCCTGGTGTCTCTCAGCATTCGCCTGTTCTGGCAGAGGGACTGATTCCTCATGTTGGAAGGCGCGTGATTCTTCTTCTTCGGTGGGGACAGCAGGCTTGGGTGCCTATTGCGAAACATTTTCTTCCTCCTCGACATGAGAGACTGAATCCTCATTGTCGGGAACATTGTCTTGCTTTGGCGAAGGGGACGATTAATGGGTAGATGTCCCTTCATCTTTCTTGGCTTGGGCTTCCTCTCGACTCATCCGCAAACCAGTCTAGTGCGTCGTCATCGTCTTCGGAATCAGGATCAGATTTTAGACTATCGGGAGTTTCCTTAGACGAAGCTTTTCCTTTCCTTCTAGCTTCAGCCTTATCAAGCAGATGACTCTCAATTAGCTCCTTGACGAATAAGTTGTCCCATTGGATCAGGACAGCAATTTCTTGAGTGTCTGTCACTTCCAAAACGAACTTCTCTTCGTTACACCACTCGCTCCATTTGTACAAAGTTTCGTACGGAGCAAGTCTAAAGCTCTTCCATTGGAGAAATCGCTCGAACGACTGTTCAATCTGCACGGAAAGCAGGGTCTTGGAAATTATTGTGTCCGGGGAGGGACTCCGTACATCGCCTGGGGTTGCTGTATGAAGGGGTTCCTCTACAGGTGTGGAATCCTGTATTGGAGAGGGATTCCTTACAGGGGATGGTACTTCGAAGAAAGGTGAATCCTGAACGGGTGTGGATTCCCGTATAGGAGAGGTAGTTGTTGGCTCCAAACAGGCAGCCGACTCGCCAGAGTCTTTTGAGTTGGCAGATGTCCTTGTATCCGTCGTTGCCGCCAAGGGCTCGGGATCTACTGTCGATACAGTAGCGGGCATCTCTTCCACAGGGGTTGGGCCCTGGGGTAGTTGATCAGTGGGTTGCGCCACGATAGGAGCATCCTCGGAGGGTTCTGTAGCTTTAACTTTCGTAAGCCTCCTTAGCTTCCTTTTCGGCTTCTCAACAGCAACTGGTGTTTTGCTGTGAGATCTTTTTCTCTTATTCGAAGATTCGACACTTTGAGACTTAGAAGAAACGTCCCTCGGATCTTTAGACAGCGGTAAGTTCCGGATAAAAGGTCTATTGGCAATCAGGATGCTCTGGTTGAAGGCAGTGGGCCCGACGCCTCCTAGGAATATCCGCGAACTTATCTTCTTTGCTTCTGCAGTTTGCTGAAGTCCGCACTTCGTCAAAACATGGTTTAAGAATAAACCAAACGATTTCTTCTGAGTAGCAGGTTTGGACACCTCTTCCTGCAAACGTTTAAGGATAACCTGACACCAGTTGACCTTCTCGCAGGTTATTATAGCGACCATCATCGTGAATCTGAGATTTGTGCACATCTCAGATGCACCTGTACGATTCTCAATAATGCGGCAGCAAAAATCATGTAAATAAACAAACGGTAAACAAAAATTTTTCTTATGGCATGTGGTGTGAACCACTTCCACCGTTGCTAAACCGGTGAACAAGCCATAGTATTGAGTCAGCAGCTCTTGAGACCCAAATGTCTCAAGTTCTTCCATGGTCAGGCCATCAGAGGGTAGCCTGAAGATGTTTTTGAGAAGCTCTTGGTCAATGCGGATCTCCACTCCGCGAATGACTGCTGTGATATCAGCAACATGACCTCCTAGAGCCAGAGGCAGAAAAAGAACTACGGCGTTGAGGAAGAATTCCTCAACTAGATAAACGTCATAATTCTTGGCGGTGTGGCTCCCAAGGCGGTAGAGGCCTTGTTGACGGATTCTTGTAGTGACGACCTCCATGGCATCGATGTCATCATTTTCAGCGTGAATGCGTTCCATCACGACAGATCTGGAGAAGATCCGTCCATCGATGAAGTTGAGTTACTTCTTGAGAGAGATGGAGGAAGTCTGAGTAGACGCCATTGATGATTTTTCAAGTAACGGGAAAAAGATACAAGAAAAATATGCAGTAAACACAGAGAAAACTTGTAGGCTGAATTGATTGAGTGCTCTTAAAATATGTAGAAGGCGTAAAGAGTCTCAAATGGCATTTACAGTCCTTTTATAGTAGGCGGCGAAGAAGAGTTTTCAGAGAACGAATGGTCAGATTTAAGGGATGGGAACCGGTGTTTAAAATGAACGGTCACGATGGACTGAGTGTAACTGGTACACTTATCCATTGAATTTAAAAATAGGAGCGGGTCCCACTTCTGACATTTGATATTACCCTTAATGCCTGAAATGGCGTTATTAAATATTAAACAATTTGAAAACATCGCGTCTTTTGAGATTCAATTGTCCAGATGTCGTATAAAGCATTTAATGTAAAAGACGTTTGACATAAAAACAGGGCACATGGACAAAAATTGTTTATAAAATGAATATTATAATATATAATGAATCGAATTTCCATAGTATGTGTTGTATCCGCGACGATACATCGTTCCTCCTTAAAAGGTACATATAGGTTTCAATTCCATACAGCAACTTTTGGATTAATATTGTATTCATGGGTCATACTGTATTCCCCCATAATTATTGCACACGTCATCTGTAGGATGATTCATATAGCTTTGTTCCCTACAGTGCTGTATTGAAGGCTCTGAGTGTACAGATAATTAATGGTGGGTACTGTATTCTTGGGTCTTACAGCATTCCCCCTCAATTGTTGAGTAATAACAGTAAATACCTACACGGAGTCAGGCTGTAGCAATCCCAATTCTTGTCGAAGCATGTTGAATCTTGCTGTGTCGAGAGGCTTGGTGAAGATGTCGGCCAACTGAATATCTGTATGAAATTTTTCCAACCGTACATCCTTGTTCTCGGCATGATTCCTTATGAAATGATGCTTCATGTTGATGTGCTTAGTGCGCGAGTGCAATGCAGGGTTGTGCGTTATTGCAATTGCACCCGTGCTATCACACATGATTGGCGTTTCCTTGGCGTCAATCCCATAATCTGACAACTGTTGCCGCATCCAAAGGATTTGCATACATCAACTACCAGCAGCATAGTATTCTGATTCAGCCGTGGAAAGTGAGTTTGCCAATTGCTTCTTACAGAACCAAGAAACAAGTCTAGGTCCAAGAAAGTGACAAGTTCCATTTGTACTCTTTCTATCTAGCTTGCAGCCTCCGAGATCCGAGTTGCTGTAGCCAACTAAATCGAATCCGCCTTCTTTAGGATACCACAGTCCTACATCGACTGTTCTTTAATAAACTTCAGGATTCGTTTAGCTGTATTAAAGTGTGATTCTTTGGGTTATCTCACACACACTCCTACAGCAAACTGGATATCTGGCCTGCTAGCCGTTAGGTACAGGAGAGAGCCAATAAGCTTCCTGTAGAGTGATTGGTCAACCAGCTTTCCGGCTTCATCAGCACTAATTTGCACGGAAGTGCTCATGGGGGTTGACGATGTTTTGGAAGTGTTCATTCCAAATTTGTTGAGAAGCTCCTTGCTGTATTTTTCCTGGTTGATGAAAATCCCTGTAGGCAACTGCTTTACCTGCAAACCTAGGAAATAACTAAGTTCTCCCATCATAATCATTTCAAATTTACTTTGCATGAGATGAGAGAACCTTTGACATAAAGCAAGGTTAGTTGAACCAAATATAATGTCATCTACATAGATTTGAACCATTAGAAGGTCATCGCCTTCCTGTATTTTGAACAAGGTTTTGTCCACAACACCTTTCTCAAATCCATTATCGGTTAGATACTGGGACAGGGTATCATACCATGCTCTAGGGGCTTGCTTAAGTCCATACAGTACTTTACTCAGCCTGTATACTAGATCGATGCCGTCTGTGTTGGCAAACCCTGGTGGTTGTTCAACATAAACTTCTTCGGCAAGGTCTCCATTTAGGAATGCACTTTTGATGTCCATTTGGTATACAATGAAGCTCTTATGGGCGGCAAATGCTAAAAATATCCTAATGGCCTCTAGTCTGGCTACAGGGGCAAACGTTTCATCGTAGTCTATGCCTTCTTCCTGTCTATAGCCTTGTGCGACTAGTCTGGATTTATTCCTTATAATTAGTCCGTTTCGATCCTTCTTGTTTCTAAATACCCATTTGGTTCTAATAACTGATTGATGCGTAGGTCTGGGTACAAGATACCATACATTATTTCTTTCGAAACCGTTAAGCTCTTCTTCCATAGATGTTATCCAATGAGAATTATTGAGAGCTTCTATGGTAGAAACAGGTTCAGACTGGGCTAAGAATACAACAATAGTGCACATATTGAGTCTTCTAAGCTCGGATAGAGATTTCCATTCAGGAAATGGTGATATCTCAATATCTGATTCTTCTTGTGCACACAGTATATTTCCTTGTGTACTCTGTATTCTCCTACGAGTAGAAACACCAGCATTAATGTTTCCAATGATTAGCTCTTGCGGGTGATCTCTCAACCATCTTCGGTCGGGTTCTAATTCAGGGTCCCGTACTGTATCTTGAGTTGCTGTAGTTTCGGCTTCAACTTGTACAGCATCGGCTTCATCTACATCGATTCTTATAGATGTGGGGTTGATTTCTAGGTCAACAACAGGTTCTATGGGAGTTGGTGGATCTAAAATGGAAAGATGTTTGATATTCTGAGTAACAGCTTCTACTCCGGTAGGGTCATGGTGAGGTTATTAAAGATCCTGTAAGCTTTGCTGACGGAGGAATATCCTACAAATATTCCTTCATCTGACTTCTCATCAAATGTTCTAAGTTGATCCTTCCCATTATTCAATACATAGCACATGCATCCAAAAATGTGAAAATACGAAACTAACGGAGTTTTGTTGTTCCATACCTCGTATGTTGTTTTGTTGTGGTGCTTATTGACGATACATCAGTTTTGTGTGTAACATGTTGTATTGGTTGCTTCACCCCAGAAACGCTGTGGCAACTTACTTGCGGCAATCATTGTCCTTGTTGCTTCCTTTAACGTCCTATTCTTTCGCTCGACAACACCATTTTGTTGAGGTGTATGGGTAGCTGAGTATTCGTGCTGTATCCCATTTTCCGAACAGTATTGCTCTATAAAGCAGTTAGTAAATTCTGTACCTCTGCCGGAACGAATGGACACGATACTCGATCCCTTTTCATTTTGAAGCTTTCTCAGGAGCTCGGGCAGCTTTGATGTTGTTTCCTTCTTTTTGCTTAGGAAAATTGTCCAAGCATACCTGGAGTAATCATCAACAACATCGAGACAGTATTTCTTACCTCCCAAACTTACCGGGTCTACAGGACCATAGATATCCATGTGTAGCATTTCCAACACTCTGTGGGTTGAAAGGTAGGATTTGCTCTTCAGGGTGGACTTGATTTGCTTGCCTTTTTGACATGGTCCACAGACACTGTCTTTTTGGAATGATACATTCGGCAATCCTCTAACCATTCCCTATCTTGAGAGCTTGTTGATCGTCTAGAAGTTGACGTGAGACATCCTCTTATGCCATAGCCAGCTTAGATCTGCAATGCCTTTGGCAACTAAACAAGGAATTGTGGAGCTCGTAGGCATCCAGTCAGCAATATACATATTACCTGATCTGCTTCTTGTGAGCACAACTTCTTTGGTCAGGATGTTCTTGACTCTACAGTGATCTATATAGAATTTCATCGAGAACTGTTTGTCACAGAACTGGCTAATACTAAGTAGATTGTACTGTAAGCCTTCAACATGAGCTACATAGGTGACTTTGAATTTTCCAACAAGAAGGTTTCCTTTTCCTCTTGTTCTTTCTTTAGATTTATCACCGAAGCGCACTTTTGGACCGCGACTTTCTACGAAATCTGATAGCTTATCTCCTGTCATGTGCTGGGAGCATCCGCTGTCGAAGTACCATATGTCCTTCTCCAAAATGTCCTGTAGCACATAAATTATGTAGATTTAGGTCCCCTTTGATTGTTGGGTCCGTGAATGTTAGTGCCTTTTGGTACCCAAATTTTCCTGACAGCAATTGGTTTATTGTAGGTTATATTTGGTACAGATTTGCGGTATCTATGTGGGGCATGTACGTAGTTAAGGTATCCATGATAATCATTATGCATGTAAAAATCAGGGTTATTATTAATCCAGTACGTATGCCGTCTCGGAGGTGGAGCCATTTTCTTTGGCCTTACAGCTTGCCTTCTAGGTCTCCAGTTGGATTCCCAACGCTGTTGTTGATATTGTGCGGACACTTGCTGTCTTGATGAATGACGAGGCTCCTGTATCCAATACCTAGGCGTGCTATATTGAAAGTACTGTCGTGCGGGCCTTTGGTATTTAGATACAGCCTTCTTTCTGAACGGCTGTTGGCGCTGTTGATATGCTCGGGGAGCATGTTGTTGCGTGCGCCTTACAGGTTGAAATGGCTTATGGTTCCGCTGTCTTGAATAGGATTGCGGGGGCGGAATGGCAGCCTTTGCTTTTCGAGGAGCAGCAGGTTCCTTCTCAGGACTATGAGTATCTTCCGATACAGGAATGTGTTCCACACTCTTGACGAACACAGTACTAGTTTTCCCTTTGTTGCAAAATGAGCTGTATCCTAAGCCACTTTTATCATGAGCATGTTGCCCAGTGCTTAGAATTTCTTCCATTCTGATTCTTTTTAGAATCAACCTCTCCGATACCACTTGTTGGCCACTAAGTATACTGGATACAGCTTGGAAAGTGTTTTAAACAACAAGTTGTATGGTTTTTAAATCTGAGTGCGTAGCGGAAGTCTTAAATACAGTAAGTTGCTGAGGATAACAACTCGGTGTGCAGTGTATACTTAAATAATCACAGTTAATAAAACAATAAAGGCAGAAGGTAAATAACACAACATTTAAAGTGGTTCGAGGTAAACCCCTCTACGTCCACTGGTCCTCCACCCAGGAGTAAAAAGTTTATTATAATTACTGCATACACAACTACGTAATTATAACAACACTTAATCAATATATCGTTCACACATATTGATATAAAAATCTTAGCTTTCAACCGTTCACACATATTAGTTTGAGCTAACACTTTGACTGGCTTCTTCACACACAGTTCTGAAGTTTCATCTTCTTCAATGAAAGTCCTTCACACACAGTTCGGGAGTAGCAAAGATCCCTTAGTCCACAAAGGGCTGATATGAGTTTGTTCAAAGATAGAACAGGGTTGAACAATGTAATACCCGGTTGCAATTCAGTCATTATCATTCAGTAATTTCATTCGGTGATTGTCACTGAGTGGATTTTCACTCATTTATAATCATTCATCAATCATGTTCATTCACCCGTGTTCACCGTTCGGAAAAACTTCGAGTTGTGTATCGTTATTGTCCATTGTTTCAACTTTCCACATATGAGTTCGACTTTGTTAGATCACCATTAATTTTTGGTAACTCCAAAAATTCTGAATCTTCGCAATATTATAGAGCATCGAGTTAGCTTTCCAATGGTTCAAACGGTAAGTCAATCGGAGTCCGGACGAGAGAGTTATGGTCGTTTTAGCTCACCCGCTCATTTTTCGCTTATTGCCGATCACGCCGACAACTGGCCGTGTCGTCCGACACGGCCGCGGTTGCTCGCCTGGAAATGCCGTCTCGCCACAGACTCGACTGTCGTCGTCGCACGGCCGAGTCGAACTCTTCCGAATAAGCCAGAACCGACTGCCCAGACGCCCGACCGTGTTCCAGGACACGGTCGAGTCAATGCCGAAGCGCCGCGACCGTGTCAAGCGGACACGGTCGAGTCCCTACCGGCCAGTTGCGCGCCGCGGCCGTGCCGATCGGCACGGTCCGTGTCCGACAGACCAGCAAACCCATATAATTTCGTTTTTTTTTAGCATTTCAGCTCATTTCTTCATTCTTTCACCTCTATACGCGAGAGAGGGTCTTGAGGGAGAGATTTCTTCATAAATTATCACTTGAGTGTGGTTTTTAATCATTTTCATCCGGTTGTGAAGCTCGGATCATCGATCTATCACGTGTTCTTCGAATCATAGTGCTTGAATCTTCAAAGGTAATCTTCATCAAACCTCTTGGATTTTCGAATTGTGTTGAGATATGATGTTTTGGATGTTAAGATCATGTTGTATGAAGTGATATACGTATGATTATGGATATGTTCGATTATTCATTGGATTATTGAAGGATTATTCAAGAACACTTTGAATGTTGTGTTGGATTTAGGGGTTTTCGATTAATTGTTGTTGAAATCACGAATTTGGATATTCATAATGGATTATTGATCGTATTGGAGATGTTTTGTTGGTTTGAAACACTTCTTGAGGATTTGGTGTTGGTATTTTGAAGTTTGGTTATAAACAATCGAAGTTGACCACAAAGTGTTCGATATAATGCCCCAATGAACTTGGTCTTATCGTACTGACGTTTTGAGTTCGTTATATTCGTGTTTGATGCGTATATCGAACGAATTGTTGGTAATTGTATTTATTCAAGGTTGTTCGAGCGACCAATATCTCAATTTGGACGTTGTTCGTGGAAGTATAATTGTCACCGGCGTTGTGTAAGTTAATTCTTACTCGGTTAAAAGGATATTCATTCCTTTTGTTGTTGATCATTCATAATCATAACTCATTCATCATTGTATTAATCATATTGAGACTTGTAATTGTTGAACAATCACTTCATTAACGGGAACGGCGATTCCAATCATTCCATTGAAACTATCAATCACTTCATTATTACTCTCATCTCGGTGAGTCATTCTTGACTTTGTCAGATTATTATTTATTCATTGATATTCATTACGGTCATTCTCGTTCATATGACCTTCTGGGTTCATATTGCCTGGACGGGTGCGGATGTGTGGAATTTTTAGTCGGGCACATGATGGCCATGTATTGGGAGTGATACATTGGACTGTGCACACGGTAACGATTACCTCCGTGAGACTAATTAGGTACAAGGACGGGTGGGTCCGGTCATCCGTCTTGTACACTTGCACAGAACACTACGGGCGTACTATGATGCTCCTCTTCAGCGTAATTCATAACTAAGGATATTTCATAACTTGATTAAATCATGTTTGTGTATTTTCAACCCTTGAGGATTGTTGTTCTGTAAATCGATTCGTTGGGGATTTTGTTTTCGTGTCACGGCAAGGCAAAGGCACGGAAGAGCATGTTGACGCGAGGAGTCCTGATGATACTAGTAGGGGGCCCCAGTCATTCCGTTTGTTTCAGTCATTTCAGTCATTTCAGTCCTTTCAGTTATTTCATCATTTGTATTTTCCGCTGCAATTTCCGTTTCAGACGTTTGTTTATTCAGGGTGGTGTATTTTATCTTCACATAAAATATACTAGTATTCTGTGTTGTCCTGGCGTATTGTATTTAAACTCCTCATCAGAGTACTTGGTAATGTAATGTGGTTCGGTACTACAATTATATTACTTAATTCATCATTTTCATTTGCTTGGTGGGTCCCAGTCGGGATTCACGGCACTGTAATATCCGTCTAGTTTGGGGTGTTACAGAGTTGGTATCGGAGCGTGGTTTTGAATACTACCCTCCAAGTCATGTCTCGTTTGAAATCATCGTCATCGGACTAGTATCATTGGACTTTCGCATCACGTGTGACCTGTGCAAATGCCGAGCCAATCAGACCAAGAACTGTAAGATTTCTAACGCCATGGTATAATTCTGGCAATAATCATTCATTCATAATTCATCAGTTAAAAATCCTCAATCATCATTTTCATTTTGACCAGGACGGACATGTTAGCTCGTTAATCACTCAATTCATTTCATTACTCAGTTGTTGATCAGGAAGATCATATCATTAATCTTGTTAACATGTACAAGATAATCATTTCAATAATTTCATCAGATAATCATGTCATCTCAGTTAATCATTCATATAATCAATGTGTTAGAACGTGTATGCTCATTTTCGTCATTTAATGACGTGATCATAACGTGATATTCATGCGGGAGATTTAATCATCATTTGACTTTCCTCCTTCAGTATGGAAGGGGCAAGAAGAGGACGTGTAGGACGAGGCTGTGGAGCGGGCCGAATCCCGAGAGCTCGTGTGAATACACGTGCGAATGCGAGGAACAATGCTAATTCATCGAGCAGCGACGCTGCCACTCATTCACCTGGACGCGATCATTCACTAACGGGGAGTCGTACTCGGGACACCGCTCAGTCAGAAGGTATTCGGGTTGACCCACTCGCTTTTATGCAGGGCATGATGGCCCAAATGACCCAGATGGCACAGCTGATGGAGACGATGCATAACTCCGTCAATCAAAATCAACAGGCTCCTCCGCCGCCACCTCAGAGGCAAGAGAGGAATGTGAGCAATATCATCGGCGACATCTCTCGCCAGAGGCCGCTTACTTTTGAGGGCTCGTCTGAGCCGGCGGATATCATTCATTGGCTCGAGCATTTCGAGAAGTTGTTTGCTATGGTAGAGTGTCCTGAAGGACACAAAGTTTCTGTTGCGGCTTACTACCTGGGTAAGAGCGCTCATTCTTGGTGGTTGTCGTTGAAGCCCACCGAAGGATCATGTACTTGGGATCAGTTCAAGACTCTCATGATGGAGAGGTATTATCCGGCCCCACTCAGAGAGGCCAAGCTGTCAGAATTACTCACACCCGACCCCTCAGCAGACGAGGATGTTCTCGCCATTGCCGAGAAATTTCAGGAACTTCTCCCTTTCGCCTCATCCATCATTCATTCAGAGGCGGATAAAATCAAGTATTTCACAAGAGGTCAAACCCCGTATGAGACTTCATTGCTTAATCATAATTGTACCACGTTGGTGAATTCATTGAGAAAGCTCTTACCTATGAGCTATCTTGCTAAGGAAATTGCTAAGCAGCAACCTTCGTCTGCTAGCAAGAAATCGAAGAATCGTAATCAGTCTGAAGGCGGTCAGACAACCTTCAAGAAACCCCGTGCGGGCTCTGCTTTTTCCGAGCGACCTCCTGTGTCGTCTAAACCCACGGAATCTCAGTCACGAGCGGCCAATTCGGCCATCACCTGTTATAACTGTGTGGATCTTGGTCATGTCAGCACCAAGTGTTCGAGACAGTCTGTCACGTGTCATAACTGTGGAATTGTGGTGCATAAGGCCCGTTTTTGCCGTAGGGACTCCAAACCTACTCAGACGTC
Source organism: Orobanche coerulescens (assembly GCA_033398695.1). Taxonomy (NCBI): domain Eukaryota; kingdom Viridiplantae; phylum Streptophyta; class Magnoliopsida; order Lamiales; family Orobanchaceae; genus Orobanche; species Orobanche coerulescens. The sequence continues at coordinate 163,289,806 of CM065812.1, read as the reverse complement.
ATCTCAGGCCCCTAAATAGTCAGCCGTTCAGAATCAGGCCACTCAATCAGCGTCGTTTAAAACGACAGGAGCGACTAAAGGTGGAACCTATAGCCAGCAGACGGGAGCGTCTGGTGCCGGGACTAGCAAGCCCCGGATTTATGAGATGAAGAAGACCGATGATCCCGAGGCCCGAATGATCTCAGGTACACTCGATATTCTATCTCAACCTGTGTGTACCCTTTTTGATACCGGTGCATCGCATTCATTCATTTACGAGTCATGTTTGAGTAGACTACTTCTGGGTAGTGCTACTAGTTGTGAGCCTTATGTCATTGGTCTACCTGATGGTAGACGAATTATCGGTAATCGGGAGATTCAGGATTGTCCGATCTGGGCCATGGTCGTGTATGGCCGGACCTTATCGTGGTAGATTTGCCGAGAGACGACGTCATCTTGGGTATTGATTGGATGGATCGTCATGATGCCATCATTAATGTCCGTAAGCGTATGGTCACTATCATTTCGCATTTATGGGGTCGAATGTGTGTTCCAGGAGGTAATCCCAACTGCTTTTGGAAGAGTTATTAATTTGATGAAAGCGTGAGGTTACTCAATCGGGGATGTGTTGGTTATTGGTGCTATATGACCAAAACCGAGAAGTCACTAATAATGTTGACGGATATTCCGGTTGTGAGAGAATATGCCGATGTATTTCCGCACGAGTTACTCGGTTTGCCTTCCACAGAGGGATGTGGAATTCACGATTGAGTTGGAGCCTGCACGCCCCGATATCGAAGGCACTGCACCGAATGGCCCCGACCGAAATGCGAGAGTTGAAGAATCAACTTGAGGAATTGTTCGAGAAAGGTTATATCCGATCGAAAGTGCCCCCGTGGGAGCACCGGGCTGTTTGTCAAGAAGAAGGATGGTTCTTTTCGCTTGTGTATCGATTATCGGGAGTTGAACAGGGTGACAATCAAGAATAAGTATCCTTTACCCCGTATCGATGACCTTTTGGATCAACTTCAGGGAGCTTCAGTGTTTTCCAAGATCGACTTAAGATCTGGATATCATCAGCTGCGTATTCGAGAGTCGGATATCGCGAGGACGGCGTTTCGAACACGCTATGGTCATTATGAGTTCGTAGTTATGCCGTTCGGGCTAACTAATGCACCTGCGGTATTCATAGAGCTAATGAATCGGGTCTTCATCGAGTTTTAGGATCGGTTTGTTGTTGTCTTCATCGATGACATTTTGATTTATTCTCGTAACCGAGAGGAACACGAGGTTCATCTTCATTAGGTTCTCGACGTGTTGAGACGAGAGCAACTTTATGGAAAGTTTTCCAAATGTAAGTTCTGGATGTCCGAAGTGACGTTTCTCGGACACGTAATTTCATCAGATGGAGTGCGTGTTGATCCTCAGAAGACGGAGGCTATCCAGGATTGGTTACCTCCGAAGAATGTTAAGGAAATCCGAAGCTTTCTCGGATTAGCCGGTTATTATCGGAGGTTTGTGGAAGGATTTTCCAAAATTGCTCAACCATTGACGAACCTTTTGCGAAAGGATAAGAAATACTCGTGGTCCGACGCGTGTCAGCGGAGTTTTGAGGAACTCAAGAGTCGGTTAATGTCAGCACCTGTACTTTCCTTGCCGCAAGGGACGGAAGGATTTGTGGTTTATAGTGATGCGTCCGGATAGGGTCTAGGATGTGTACTCATGCAGAACGGGAAGGTTATTGCCTATGCTTCACGGCAATTGAGACCTTACGAGGTTAATTATCCGACCCACGACTTGGAGTTAGCAGCCGTGGTTTTCGCTTTGAAAATCTGGCGTCATTACCTATATGGCGTCACCTGTCAGATTTTCACCGATCATAAGAGTTTGAAGTATATATTTACCCAGAAGGAGTTAAATATGCGACAGAGGCGGTGGTTGGAACTAATCAAAGATTATGATATCGAGATCCTTTACCACCCGGGGAAGGCGAACGTTGTCGCCGACGCCTTGAGTCGTAAGTCCGTTCAGGAGCAGATGCTTGCTCGTTTAACAATTCAGAAGGAGCTCCAACAGAATTCCTTAGACCCGAGATCGAGGTCCAGCTTCGGCGAGTTCAGTGGACAAACTTTGTATGTTAGAGATTTCATCATCTCTTGAGGATGCAATCGTGAGAATCAGTGGTTCGGACTCAAAGATCTGTTGCGCATTCGTGAGGATGTGTCTCAGGGGAAAGCCCCTGGATTCGTGATCCACGAGGATGGACTTTTGAGATTTAAGAATCGGATGTGTTTACCGGCGAATGACGAGTTGAAAAACTCGATTTTGAGAGAAGCTCATGCTACCCCTTATTCTGTTCATCCGGGGTCTAGCAAGATGTATAAGGACTTGAAACAAAATTACTGGTGGAGTAATATGAAGCGAGAAGTCGCAGAATTTGTTTCGAGATGCTTAACCTGTCAACATGTCAAGATTGAACATCAGAGACAGGCAGTGATGCTCAAACCTCTTCCTATTCCCGAATGGAAGTGGGAAGACATTTCTATGGATTTCATCACGAGTTTGCCGACGAGTCGTCGTGGCATGAATACGATCTGGGTGATTGTGGACCGCTTAACTAAATCAGCTCATTTTCTTGAGATTAAGGATACTTGGGGTCCCGAGAGACTTGCCCAGTTATTCATCAAAGAGATAGTGAGACTGCACGGTACTCCTAAAAGTATCGTTTCCGATCGTGACGGACGGTTTGTGTCACATTTTTGGAAATCAGTTCATCGTGCTATGGGAACTCAGCTTAATCTCAGTACTGCCTTTCATCCTCAGTCCGACGGACAATCAGAGAGAACTATTCAGACATTAGAGGATATGTTGAGGGCATGTGTCCTCGATTGGAAAGACGATTGGGAAGCCCAACTACCATTGATCGAGTTCACGTATAATAATAGTTGGCATGCTTCGATCAAGATGACGCCGTACGAGGCCTTGTATGGTCATCGTTGTCGATCTCCGTTGTGTTGGGACGACCTATCAGAATCAATCGGCACCGAGCCCTATATGCTTATAGCCGCCCGTGAGAAGGTAGCTTTGATCAGGAGTCGTTTGTTGACCGCTCAGAGTCGACATAAATCATATGCAGATAACCGTCGTCGACCATTAGAGTTCGAGGCAGGTGACCACGTGTTGGTCAAGGTATCCCCGAGTCGTGGTATCTTCCATTTTGGGAAGAGGGGTAAGTTGAGTCCGAGATTCATTGGACCATTTGAGATTTTGGATCGAGTAGGCGAGTTAGCCTATCGACTGGCTTTACCTCTGGCGTTGAGCCGAATACATAATGTGTTTCACGTCTCTCAGTTACGGAAGTATGTTGCCAACCCGAGTCACATACTTCAGTTCGACGAAATCGAGATCGCCGACGACCATTCATATGAGGAGCGTCCTATACGAGTCTTAGAGCGGCGAATCAAACAGTTGAGAAATAAGTCGATTCCTTTGGTCAAGATTCAGTGGTCTAGACACGGAGTCGAAGAGGCTACTTGGGAAACCGAGGATAGTATGCGGGAGAGTTATCCCGAGTTGTTTGACCCTTAGTTTCGGGGACGAAACTCTTTTAAGGGGGGGTGTATGTAATACCCGGTTGTAATTCAGTCATTATCATTCAGTAATTTCATTCGATGATTGTCACTCAGTGTATTTTCACTCATTTATAATCATTCATCAATCATGTTCATTCACCCGTGTTCACCGTTAAAAACTTCGAGTTGTGTATCGTTATTGTCCATTGTTTCAAATTTCCACATATGAGTTCGACTTTGTTAGATCACCATTAATTTTTGGTAACTCCAAAAATTCTGAGTCTTTGCAATATTATAGAGCATCGAGTTAGCTTTCCAATGGTTCAAACGGTGAGTCAATCGGATTCCGGACGAGAGAGTTATGGTCGTTTTAGCTCACCCGCTCATTTTTCAGTTATTGGCCGATCACTGCCGACCGAACTCGACCGTGTCATCCGACACGGCCGTGCTGTACTCGTCCGGAAATGCCGAAGTCTCTACCACATGACTCGACCGTGTCGTCTGGCACGACCGAGTCGAACTCTTCCGGATAAGCCAGAACCGACTGCCCAGACGCCCGACCGTGTTCCAGGACACGGTTGAGTCAATGCCGAAGCGCCGCGACCGTGTCAAGCGGACACGGTAGAGTCCCTGCCGAACAGTTGCGCGCCGCGGCCGTGCCGATCGGCACGGGCCGTGTCCGACAGACCAGCAAACCCCTATAATTTCGTTTTTTAGCATTTCAGCTCATTTCTTCATTCTTTCACCTTCATACGCAAGAGAGGGTCCTGAGGGAGAGATTTCTTCATCAATTATCACTTGAGTGTGGTTTTTAATCATTTTCATTCGGTTGTGAAGCTCGGATCATCGATCTATCGCGTGTTCTTCGAATCATAGTGCTTGAATCTTCAAAGGTAATCTTCATCAAACCTCTTGGATTTTCGAATTGTGTTGAGATATGATGTTTTGGATGTTAAGATCATGTTGTATGAAGTGATATACGTATGATTATGGATATGTTCGATTATTCATTGGATTATTGAAGGATTATTCAAGAACACTTTGAATGTTGTGTTGGATTTAGGGGTTTTTGATTAATTGTTGTTGAAATCACGAATTTGGATATTCATAATGGATTATTGATCGTATTGGAGATGTTTTGTTGGTTTGAAACACTTCTTGAGGATTTGGTGTTGGTATTTTGAAGTTTGGTTATAAACAATCGAAGTTGACCACAAAGTGTTCGACATAATGCCCCAATGAACTTGGTCTTATCGTACCGACGTTTTGAGTTCGTTATATTCGTGTTTGATGCGTATATTGAATGAATTGTTGGTAATTGTATTTATTCAAGGTTGTTCGAGCGACCGATATCTCAATTTGGACGTTGTTCGTAGAAGGATAATTGTCACCGGCGTTGTGTAAGTTAATTCTTACTCGGTTAAAAGGATATTCATTCCTTTTGTTGTTGATCATTCATAATCATAACTCATTCATCATTGTATTAATCATATTGAGACTTGTAATTGTTGAACAATCACTTCATTAACTTAACGAGCGCGGTTCCAATCATTCCATTGAAACTATCAATCACTTCATTATTACTCTCATCTCGGTGAGTCATTCTTGACTTTGTCAGATTATTATTTATTCATTGATATTCATTACGGTCATTCTCGTTCATATGACCTTATGGGTTCATATTGCGTGGCCGGGTGCGGATGTGTGGAATTTTTAGTCGGGCACATGATGGCCATGTATTGGGAGTGATACATTGGACTGTGCACACGGTAACGATTACCTCCGTGAGACTAATTAGGTACAAGGACGGGTGGGTCCGGTCATCCATCTTGTACACTTGCACGTAACACTACGGCGTACTATGATGCTCCTCTTCAGCCGTAATTCATAACTAAGGATATTTCATAACTTCGCTTAAATCATGTTTGTGTATTTTCAACCCTTGAGGATTGTTGTTCTGTAGAATCGACCGCTGGGGATTTTGTTTTCAGGTCACGGCAAGGCAAAGGCACGGGAAGAGCATGTTGACGGCGAGGAGTCCCAGTGATACTAGTAGGGGGGCCCAGTCATTCCGTTTGTTTCAGTCATTTCAGTCCTTTCAGTTATTTCATCATTTGTATTTTCCGCTGCAAATTCCGTTTCAGACGTTTGTTTATTCAGGGTGGTGTATTTTATCTTCACATAAATATACTAGTATTCTGTGTTGTCCTGGCGTATTATATTTAAACTCCTCATCGGAGTACTTGGTAATGTAATGTGGTTCGGTACTACAATTATATTACTTAATTCATCATTTTCATTTGCCTGGTGGGTCCCAGTCGGGGATTCACGGCACTGTAATATCCGTCTAGTTTGGGGTGTTACAAACAACAGCTATGACTTTCTGGGTTTTAAGCTGATGATGTGTTGTTCAAGGTTTTGAGCACTGTATATCTCTGTTATCTCAATAGAAGAAAGCTTGGGGAGATATGTTTTGCTCTGAATATTTCTTGTAAGCTTGATCGTTTGTAAGTCGTGAATATTATGTAGATTTTCAGTCGTTCTTTCAGTGTTCAGTCATGTTTCAACTTCAAACTCAATATATATATATAGTGGCGCGTTCTATGCAGTACCAATATTAGATGCAGTACTTTACCGTACTAATTTATGCATGAGTTTTGTACTAATTGTGCATAAAATATATGCATTTCGTGCATCAAAATTTCAATGCATTAAAATATGCAATATATTTGATACATATAATTAGTACAGAACTCATGCATAAATTAGTACTGTAAAGTACTGCATCTAGTATTGGTACTGCATAGAACGCGCCACTATATAGGGATGCATTAAAATATTAGATTATATGCAAGATTCTGCGACAACTGATATTTGACTGAGATCTGGATATTGCGGGATTTTGAAGATCTCCTGACTTGCAGTATTTAAATACTTTATCTTTTAGTATTTAAATACTTCTTTATCAACGGGACTTGACTTCTACCAAATACTGAAGATTCCTTCTTGTCGTGTTGAGAGCTGTATGGAAGATATCACAGTATTGATATTCGAGACAGCTTTTATACTTTGGCTTTGCGAGACTCTTTGTTGTATGATTAATATATTGTATGGTTGGGACTACGAGAAGTCTTCGATACAGGTTTGATACTAGATCAGCATTTCGATACAGCTAGAGACGTATTCAGGATTTGGCATATTGTCAAAACATTCTGACAATACGATCGATACAGGGATTTGTTATCCAAGCAGCATCGATACAGGGATTTGTTATCCCAACAGAGGTGTTTGAGGAGGAGCGATCTTCAGTTGCACGGGGGCAAGCTCGATCTGGACCACGAGCGGCTCACTTGGTCCGGCGATCGATCTCTTGGCGCCTGCCCCAGTTTCTATGAGCGCCTCCATTTCGTCGAGCTGGCGCTGCATTGCGGCCATCGCCGTAGCCTGGCTGCTCACGATCTGGCTCTCAGAGCGGGAGCCGAGGCGATCATATATCGATCTCCTGGCCCCGTGGTAGGCGATGAGGTCTCTGCCGCCGAGCTCAATTCTTTGGCGAGTGGGAGCCAAATGGTCGGCCTGTCTTCTGGGAGTTGGGTACGCCGAACTCCTGGTGACGGATCCAGACTCCGACATCTCACGGCTGGGGCCTGAATGCCCAGGTCTCCATGAGGGATCACTCCCTAGGCGGCTGAAGACGGAATCGTCCCGCCTTGTGAGCGTCTTCTCCTGCGGCTCGAGGTTTTCTGACGATTTTTCGACATATAACCCCTTGAGCTTTCGCTTGCCCGCACGGCGGATGGCTAATGGAGTAATAGTGGGCGTGTCGCATGCTCTCCATTGCTCCTTTAGGATGTCCATGGCCTCCTCAATCTGTTCCACGGTTTGGAATTGATCGAGTGAGAGGCTAGGGCCATCCCTCAGGGGCGGGAGTGAGAGTCTAGCGTCGCCGCAGTTGCTTTCCGCCGCAGGTTGGGACTCGGCTTGGGCCGGAATAAGGCGTCCGACGGACCGTAGGGTTGCTCTCTTCGAGGTAGTGGCAGACGTCATTATCTTGAAGGTTTTTTCTTTGAAGAACAGTGAGTGTTTCTTCAAGTATATGTTCCTGAGAACAGTGAGTGTTCTTCGAAACGGTCGGAGAGAAAATATAGGTAAGGCCCTTCTTCTTGCGCCAATTGTTGTTACCCAAAATATTATATGTAATGGTTTGCTGGATATGGCTACATGTGAGTAACAAACAAAATGGGAGAGCATGTACGAATGAATATAAATGACACAAGATTTGCCGGGGTTGTTAGTCCCGGACTTGAATGCTCTCGCGAGATATTATTATTACGGATGCTGCTTTAGAGTATGAGTATTAATGTTAGAGTACAATTACAATGAGTGTAATGCCCCTAGTTATCTAGCTCTTGAGTGCTATTGATTGCCGGAAGAACCAGAGTTAAAGCTCTGTGAGTTATTGTTACAAAGATGAAGTGTTTTGTGTATTGTTTACTATGTGTAATCGTGTTCATGTCCCCTCTTCCAATGCTGGAGGTCTCCTATTTATAGAAGAGGAGGTTGTTGGGATGTCCCTGTCCCACATGGGCGATCGCCGTTCCTGCATTAAATTAAACGGGCGATCGTACCAGCACGTGGGACTTGTTTACTTAAAGTCCGCAGCTGCTGCCGGCAGCCAAATGCGCGAACCAATGAGGAGGTGACATGTTCCTCACGTCGCAATCTTGGGAGGTCCCACCTAGGACCTTTCGGCGGGTCTGTCGGTACGTTAGGGTGTCCTTGTCACCGACAACCGCTGATGGGCTGGAGTCAAGCCTGTTCTTGCGGCGCCTTTTGAGGATCTGCACGTGAGCCTTCATCCCGAGATTCGGTCTTCGCAGACTTTGACGGATGTTCGTTTTACACGTGGCATAGGACGGTCGTCATAGGTCGGGTACTAGAGGCGATCGCCAGGTGCCAAGAAACGATCGCCCTGGACGTCGGCTGTTAGGCACTTGACCATGATCTGGCATCTTCGGTTGGCACGTGTGCCTTGGTCTATTTGATGTCGGCTTCGGTCGCCCGACCATTATGTCGATCGCCTTCGAGGCGTATAAATCGCCGCACAATATCGATCCGAGGTCTCCACAAAGAGAAGAACCCGGTGACCAATGGGCTAAAGCCGCTCGTTAACGAATCGGATGGGTAAAGATCATTAATACTTGGTGTTCAATCAACTTAAAAATTGAAAAAAATATTTATTGGGAACTAGGTATGTTTAGATTCATTATCAGATAGTAAGTCATATTTGGGACTGATTTATTAAGAGATTGGATGGTCCGTCAAATTCGAACATTCTAGTTAAGAATTGGATGGTCTCATCTCATTTTATAGCACTACTTAGGCTAACATCATAGGTCGGCCACCGGTAGATAAAAGGCAACTAAAAAAAAGAAGTATGGGAATCACACAGACAACTCTCGATCTCTACTTAACCGGCCCTAACCTTCAAAAATTAGATCGGAAAAGTGACATGTGTCACTTGTTTATTGGCTGGTAGTATTATATTTGGATATTAATAATATCTTTTATATATTATATTATAAATTACAATAAAAATATTAAAAAATTTAGTTTTGCATTCTCTAGAAATAGACATCAATAGTATTATATTAAACACACTAAAGTGGAGACGGTGAAGAAAATGATTAGTCAAATTTTTAATTCTCTACACAAGGAATTACAAGTAAACCAAACAAAACCAAACATACCCAGTGTAACACCCCCAGATCAAACCAGGAATATTACACGCCGCAGACCCTCTCCGTGAGGATCCACCAGGCTAGACATCAACACAACACATTACATTACATACTGACGAATCAAAATAACGAATCAATAGACCGATTTGGTCTTCCGTCACTGACTTACAAATCAAAATACACAAACTCATCCAGACTCATACACATGCAAGGGTAAAATACTTGCAACGATTTAACAATAAGACAAATGAAAAGACAATACAATGGACTCACTAATCAAGTCAAAATCGGCCTTCGTGTGATTAGTATCATTCGTCTTTCATCATCCTCGCACCGATCCCGTGTCTTGCTCCCAAAACCCGCATGTACTGGACACAATACAGATATCCACCCCGACATTACTGGGGTTAGCAAAACTCCACTGTTTTGCTAGTGCAAGTATAAAGTGCAAATACGAGCCATACACAACACATTCCGAGAATACAACGAAAGACTTCCCGAGATATATTTAGTTAAAAATAGTTCAAGTCTTGAAAGTAGAAACGAAGCAAGTAAGCATTTTGAAAATATTTCCAAATCTCGGGAGTTTTGAAAACATTAGAAATTGAAACGTTCTTAATTCCTCGAAAACCATTTAGGGTCACAGCCCCAAAGTTCATTTTTCAAAATACAAATCCGTTTAATAAAACACGGGGTCCACGACCCAACCATTCCGGTCACAAAACACAGGGTCCACGACCCGATCATCCACTTCAATTCACTTACAAGGACACATTACACATAACACATTATTCCTATGCCATTCTAGCCAAGCACCAAGACACGATATACAATGTAATACCCGGTTGTGAATTCATTTATTATCATTCAGTAACTGTCACTCAGAATTTTTTTCACTCAGTATTAATCATTCATCATTCATATTCAGTCAACTATGTTCACCATTCGGCGTATTTTGGGATCATCACTGTTTGAGATCGAGCCGAGATTATTGTCATCATCATCATCATGTTTTGATTTTCAGTTTAAGAGGTAGCGCACGCTACACATTGTAGTTAGCGCGCGCTAATGAGGTGCATGTAACGCACGCAATGATTCAGTATTAGCGCACGCTAGCGCAAGTGAGGCGCATACCCGTAAGGTACCGGGCTGATTTGGGAAATTCGTAGCGCACGCTACGAGTGGTAAGTAGCGACGCTAACTATGCCGGTAACGCACGCTAAGACTTCGAGTAGCGCACGCCAGCGCCTGCAATGCAGGACGAGGTTCGGACTCCGTGATTTTCGGATATCAACTATCGTAGCGCACGCTAACATAAGGTTAACGTACGCTAAGGTCAGCCGTTAGCGCACGCTACCAAAGGTACTTAGCGCACGCTAACGATTCACTGGGGTACCGACTACCCGGTACATGCGTTAGCGCACGCTAACATCGAGTTAGCGCGCTTAAGCCGGGACAAAGATAAATAGGACATTCGTCCAACTTTCGTCATTTCTTCATTTCTCAATCATTTCGGACGAGCTCGGGCGATTCGGAAAGGTCTTTTCGAGCTGCAATCATCTAGCATCATCTTCAAGCTCCTAAGTTGGATTAATCATCATCTAGATCAGTTCATCACTCCAAATCAAGGTAATGATTCTTGGATCTAGAATTTCGGATCTTGGGTGTTTTGCTTTCGATCTCTTCGTGTAAATCGATATTATGTTGGAATATGTTAGATATGGATTATCTATCTTGGATACATGTATTTCTACGGATTCATTGGTGTAATTTTCAGAATTTATGAATAATTGAGGAATTGTTCAAGAACCCTTACGGGTTGGCTTTGGAATTTTGGGGGTTTTCGACTAAATGTTGTTGAAATATCGTTCTAAGTATTCCTATTGGATTATTGATAGTATTCATGAGTTTTTGTGGGTTTGAATCATTCATTGGGAGTTGGTTTCGGATGTAATTGAGTTTTGGTTGTAAACAATTGGAGATTGTTTACAACGCGTTTGTGTAAATGCCCCAATGAGTTTCGGGTATTGTTGTATCGACTTTTGAGTTGGTTGTGATCATGCTTGATTCATGTATTAAGAGAATTGTTGGTTTTTGTGTTGTTTAAGGTTGTTCAAGCGGCCGGTAATTTCATTAAGGACGTTGATCGTGGAAGTACCTTCTCGCCTTCGGTTTGAGGCAAGTTTTATACTTGTACTGGTCAATGAGCTAATGTCATCATGTATGTGTATGAATGTGTTGTATCATTCCGAGACTTAGTCTCTTCATGAATTCATTGATATCAAGAGATCGTTCGATACGATACCTTCCGGCAATTTTGCCAAATGTTTATTGTTGTTCGTTAACGGCCGATTCAAGGCATTGTAGTACTCATTATTAATGTCATTGTCGATAGTTCGCGGTATCGATGTATCGATTGTTGTTAATATAGATGTCAATTTAAGACATCGTTGAGATCATTGTTATTTCGCTTGATCGTCATTAAAACCGCATATGCCGATTAAAGGTATTGCTTATTCATTTCTCACCTTCGCCGCCAGTAACCGATTAAAGGTGCCGAGGCATCATTCGTATCATTGTCATCGATTGGCCGTTCTCGTGCAAATCTAAATGTTCAATCATTCATCGCATCATTGTTATCGATTGACCTTTCTAAGGCAATCGAGGTATTCACTCATTCATCGTGTCATTGTTATCGATTGACCTTTCTAAGGCAATCGAGGTATTCACTCATTCATCGTGTCATTGTTATCGATTGGCCGCTCTCGTGCAAATCGAAGTGTTCAATCATCCGCCGCATCATTGTTGTCGGTTGGCCATTCTAAGGCAATCGAGGTGTTAATTTGGGATCCAAGGACGGTGTCTATCCGTGTTACTATCATCGTGTTGGCCGACTCAAGGCGGCACACTATCATTCATTGTGATACGGCTTCGTGCCGTGGCTTCGGCCCTAATTGTGATACGGTGGATGCCGTGGCTTCGCCCTCATTGTGATACGGCTTCGTGCCATGGCTTCGGCCCTAATTGTGATACGGCCGGATGCCGTGGCTTCGCCCTCATTGTGATACGGCTTCGTGCCGTGGCTTCGGCCCTCATTGTTACCTTCGGCCGCTTTTGACTTCGTGTGTTTGTGATATTTGTTAATTTCCATCGAATGACTTTCGTGCCTTTATTATTGTCCCGGTAATTTCATTGAGCCTTCGGGCATTGTGATTCATAATTAATTCATCTGGTTTGGTTCATGTCTTGTAATTCATTGTGGTATTCTGTGATTTTGATTCGTCGGGCACTTATGTTCTAACTCGTCGAACAGTATTAATAGTATGCCGTGGGCATAGTATTTCACGAATGCTCGGTTCTTACCTTGGTTTGTGAGCATTTCGTATTATTATCATCATTGTACCATTTCATTCTCGCTTTGATGCATATCATGTTATACATGTATTTGATGTTCATTATCCGGATGATCGACTTCGTGGGGGAACATGTTTTTCATGTTTTAGGTGCTTGCGAGAGAGAGTTGAGACACAGGGCATGATGATGGCGACGAGGCATTCAAGCGATACTAGTAAGAGATGTTCATTGTCGGTCCATTTGGAGTGTACTCCAGTCTTGTCAGTTGTTGTCGTGTTGTATTACCCGAACAGATGTTCGTGGATGTTGTTGTATTTCATTTTTGGCCATGTAGGCTACTTTTGTCGTTGAAATTCCTTATCGGAATATTGTGTCGGATATCATGGTAGGGACTATGATTTTCCCTTGTTGTGTTAATTAATGTATTTCTAGTCATGTTCGCCTGGTGGATCTCCTGGCGTGGGGTCCACGGCACTGTAATAACCCAATAAGATTTGGGGGTGTTACAGAAATGGTATCAGAGCTTTGGGTTGTGTAATACCCTGAGATGTGAGTTATGTGGTCCTACCGACGCGGTAGTGGTGGGATTGTCAGGTTATGACAACCTAGTCAGTCAGGTTTTGTGAGTCGTAACATTAGTGCGACTACACGAGTCATTCATTCATCAAGTCGTCGTCAGTGAAGACTAGTATCGCGAGACCTCGAAGCTTCGTATGACCTGTGTAAGGACTCGATTCTCTTTATGTTCATACATTCATCATGTCATTAATTGTTCATGCCTTGTTGAAACCTATATGCGATATTAGTGTTATGATTGATTCATGACTAATTGTTTTGGGACACGTGTGGCTTGTGTAAGCATTAAGGATCAACTCATTCATCAGTTAATAATCCTCAATCGTCATGCTGATCTTGTCGATCATGTTAATTCATTCATCACTCAGTCAATGTCATTACTCAGTTAATTCATCACTCAGATAATTCATTCATCACTCAGTCAATGTCATTACTCAGTTAATTCATCACTCAGATAATTCATTCATCACTCAGTCAATGTCATTACTCGCTTAATTCATCACTCGATAATTCATTCATCACTCACCAATATCATTACTCACCAATTCATCGCCGTATAATTCATTCATCATTCACCAATATCAATTACTCCTTGCTTCGCTCATCACTCAATTAACCTCATCGCTCACCTAATTCATTCATCACTCAATTAATCTCATCGCTTAGCTAATTCACTCGCCACTACCAATCTCATTGCTCGCTTAATTCATTCCTCATTCAAATAATCTCATTGTTCAGCTTAATTCATTAATCATTCAGCCCATCTCACGGTTCATTTGTTGATCTTGAGGATCGAATTTTCAACCTTGTTAACTTGTTCAAGGTAATCATTTCAGAATTTCATCAGGCAATCATGTTACCTCATTTAATGTTTCATACGGTCTTATCATACTGACGTAATGTCGACGATCATTTCATTAAATCATTAATGCATTCATTGTGCGAGGGCGTGTATGCTCATTATCACTCTGTAACGTAATCATAATGCGATATTCATGCGGAATCTATAATCATCATGTGACTTTCCTACTTCAAGATGGATAGAGCGGTCGAGGACGCAGGGGAAGAGGCCGCGGTGCGGGCCGAACCGGATCTCGTGTGCATGCCCACACGAACGGGAGGGATATCATTAATTCATCAAATAGCGAGGCTACTCATTCATCGAGATAATCATTCACCTGTCAGGAGTCGACCCGAGAGGCATCTCACTCGGAAGGTGTTCGGGTTGATCCATTCATATTTATGCAGTGGCATGATGGCCTGTGATGACTCGATGACGCGGATAGTGGAGACCATGCAGACCTCGATGGGTTGTGGTCCACCGCAATGTGGATACTGTGTGCCATTTCATGGACAGACCGGAGGAGTGAATCGATTGTTGGCGATATCTCTCCGATGTCGCCTACTTTTGAGGGTTCGGAACCACCGATATTGTTCATTGGCTCGAGCATTTTGATAAACTCTTCGACATGGTTCAAAGGTCCTGAGGAGAGTAAAGTGGCGAGCGGCTTATTACTTGAGTAAGGGCGCTTATTCGTGGTGGCTTTCTCGTGAAACCCATCGATCGTGATTGTATTTGGAGCGAGTTCAAGACTCTCATGTTAGAGAGGTATTATCCGGCTCCACTTCGTGAAGCTAAGTTGTCAGAGGTTTAGAACCCCGAACCCGATGGGGACGAGGGTGTTATTGTCATCGCCGAGAAGTTTGTGGACTACTTGATTGCTTCACAATTATCCGTACCGAGGCGGATAAAATTAAGTATTTTAGCAAGAGGCTAAATCCAGCTTGAGGATGCGTTGTTCAACCACAATTGTAATTCACTTAGTGAGTTCATTGGGAAGGCTCTTGGAGCAGAGCTTTTGATCAAGGAGCTTACTCGAAGCATCCTTCGCCTTCTTGGTGACAGGACTAGAATGCCGGCCTGCCTGCAGGGACATCGGGCTCCGTCATCCAAGGGGTCGCTTTTCTAGTCGTCTTCGTGGCCGACAAGATCTTCCTCTCAGCGACGAGTTCGACCGTTGTTTGCTTTAATCGTGATTCAAGAGTCACGTTAGTACCTGCACGGTGCCGCCTATTGTTTGTTTTCTCGTGTGGGAGGCAGGACACCGCGTAAATACCGCAGGGTTCTAGCGCCAGTAAATCTCAAGAGAGCTCGAGGGCCTCGAGAGACTTCGTTACTCCAGCCCGTGCATCATCCAAGGGACCCTATCAGGCCTCGAGGGCCAGAGGTAAGGACATTCATCACCGGTTTGAACAAGTTAATTCTTGTGCGTTAATAGTATAATCATTCATTTCATTGTCGTTCATTCATTCATATAATTCATTCATCATATATATCCATCATATTGGGACTCATAATTATCGGTTAATCATTCAATTCACGAGGAACGGTGGTTCCAATCACTTCAGGGAACTATCACTCATGACGTTATTAATTCACCTTGGTGAGTCATTCCAAATCCTTGTCGGATTTGTAGTCATTTATCATTCATCATTCATTTTTGCCACTTTCATTCTCGTGACCTTCTGAGATCATAGTTAGTGGCGAGTTCATCGTCGGATATACCTTAAATCGTTGAGATAGAGGAAATCGATGATATGGAAGGATATCGATGTTGGGTACATTTGAGATGTAACCTTGTTTTTGGATGACTGTGTAAATCTATCAGTAATAATGTATCGTGACTGTGGATCATTTATTGTTGATCTATCTTATTATGATTATATTTGAGAATCTTGAGATTTGGATCATTTGTTGGGAGTTCATACCTCCGGCGTTGTGCTCGAGATTTCGTGATAATTTGAGAAATCGTTCACTGTGTTTCGAGACGTCAAGTCTTGGGGACTTGGGCTTGTGGTTGATTTGGTCCCGAGGACTATTTGGGCGTTATTGTTTTCAGATCGTGATGGATAGTTCATATCCCGAGTTGTTTACCCTCAGTTTCGAGGACGAAACTCTTTTTAAGGGGGGAGTATGTAATACCCGGTTGTGAATTCATTAATTATCATTCAGTAACTGTCACTCAGAATTTTTTTCACTCAGTATTAATCATTCATCATTCATATTCAGTCAACTATGTTCACCATTCGGCGTATTTTGGGATCATCACTGTTTGAGATCGAGCCGAGATTATTGTCATCATCATCATCATGTTTTGATTTTCAGTTTAAGAGGTAGCGCACGCTACACATTGTAGTTAGCGCGCGCTAATGAGGTGCATGTAACGCACGCAATGATTCAAGATAGCGCACGCTAGCGCAAGTGAGGCGCATGTACCCAAGGTACCGGGCTGATTTGGGAAATTCGTAGCGCACGCTACGAGTGGTAAGTAGCGACGCTAACTATGCCGGTAACGCACGCTAAGACTTGAGTAGCGCACGCCAGCGCGCCGCAATGCAGGATGAGGTTCGACTCCAGGATTTTGGATATCAACTATCAGGTAGCGCACGCTAACATAAGGTTAACGTACGCTAAGGTCAGGCTGTTAGCGCACGCTACCAAAGGTACTTAGCGCACGCTAACGATTCAGTCAGGGGGTACTGGACTACCCGGTACATGCGTTAGCGCACGCTAACATCAGGAGTTAGCACGCGCTAAGCTGGGACAGCATAAATAGGACAGTTCGGTCCAACTTTCGTCATTTCTTCATTTCTCAATCATTTCGGACGAGCTCGGGCGATTCGGAAAGGTCTTTTCGAGCTGCAATCATCTAGCATCATCTTCAAGCTCCTAAGTTGGATTAATCATCATCTAGATCAGTTCATCACTCCAAATCAAGGTAATGATTCTTGGATCTAGAATTTCGGATCTTGGGTGTTTTGCTTTCGATCTCTTCGTGTAAATCGATATTATGTTGGAATATGTTAGATATGGATTATCTATCTTGGATACATGTATTTATACGGATTCATTGGTGTAATTTTCGGAATTTATGAATAATTGAGGAATTGTTCAAGAACCCTTACGGGTTGGCTTTGGAATTTTGGGGGTTTTCGACTAAATGTTGTTGAAATATCGTTCTAAGTATTCCTATTGGATTATTGATAGTATTCATGAGTTTTTGTGGGTTTGAATCATTCATTGGGAGTTGGTTTCGGATGTAATTGAGTTTTGGTTGTAAACAATTGGAGATTGTTTACAACGCGTTTGTGTAAATGCCCCAATGAGTTTCGGGTATTGTTGTATCGACTTTTGAGTTGGTTGTGATCATGCTTGATTCATGTATTAAGAGAATTGTTGGTTTTTGTGTTGTTTAAGGTTGTTCAAGCGGCCGGTAATTTCATTAAGGACGTTGATCGTGGAAGTACCTTCTCGCCTTCGGTTTGAGGCAAGTTTTATACTTGTACTGGTCAATGAGCTAATGTCATCATGTATGTGTATGAATGTGTTGTATCATTCCGATACTTAGTCTCTTCATGAATTCATTGATATCAAGAGATCGGTCGATACGATACCTTCCGGCAATTTTGCCAAATGTTTATTGTTGTTCGTTAACGGCCGATTCAAGGCATTGTAGTACTCATTATTAATGTCATTGTCGATAGCCGGTTCGCGGTATCGATGTATCGATTGTTGTTAATATAGATGTCAATTTAAGACATCGTTGAGATCATTGTTATTCTGTTTGATCGTCATTAAAACCGCATGTGCCGATTAAAGGTATTGGCTTATTCATTTCTCACCTTCGCCGTCGGTAACCGATTAAAGGTGCCGAGGCATCATTCGTATCATTGTCATCGATTGGCCGTTCTCGTGCAAATCTAAATGTTCAATCATTCACTGCATCATTGTTATCGATTGACCTTTCTAAGGCAATCGAGGTATTCACTCATTCATCGTGTCATTGTTATCTATTGACCTTTCTAAGGCAATCGAGGTATTCACTCATTCATCGTGTCATTGTTATCGATTGGCGTTCTCGTGCAAATCGAAGTGTTCAATCATCCGCTGCATCATTGTTGTCGGTTGGCCATTCTAAGGCAATCGAGGTGTTAATTTGGGATCACAAGGACGGTGTCTATCCGTGTGTTACTATCATCGTGTTGGCCGACTCAAGGCAGCACACTATCATTCATTGTGATACGGCTTCGTGCCGTGGCTTCGGCCCTAATTGTGATACGGCTGGATGCCGTGGCTTCGGCCCTCATTGTGATACGGCTTCGTGCCGTGGCTTCGGCCCTAATTGTGATACGGCTGGATGCCGTGGCTTCGGCCCTCATTGTGATACGGCTTCGTGCCGTGGCTTCGGCCCTCATTGTTACAAATGGGTCGCTTTTGACTTCAGGTGTTTGTGATATTTGTTAATTTCCGCTGAATGACTTTCAGGCCTTTATTATTGTCCTGGTAATTTCATTGGAGCCTTCGGGCATTGTGATTCATAATTAATTCAGTCCTGGTTTGGTTCATGTCTTGTAATTCATTGTGGTATTCTGTGATTTTGATTTGCCGTCGGGCACTTATGTTCTAACTTGTCGAACATGTATTAATAGTATGCCGTGGGCATAGTATTTCACGAATGCTCGGTTCTTACCTTGGTTTGTGAGCATTTCGTATTATTATCATCATTGTACCATTTCATTCTGCCTTTGGATGCATATCATGTTATACATGTATTTGATGTTCATTATCCGGATGATCGAATTCGTGGGGGCGGAACATGTTTTTCATGTTTTAGGTGCTTGCGAGGAGAGAGTTGAGACACAGGGGCATGATGATGGCGACGAGGCATTCAAGCGATACTAGTACGAGTTGTTCATTGTCGGTCAGTCGGTTGGAGTGTACTCCAGTCTTGTCAGTTGTTGTCGTGTTGTATTACCCGAACAGATGTTCGTGGATGTTGTTGTATTTCATTTTTGGCCATGTAGGCTACTTTTGTCGTTGAAATTCCTTATCGGAATATTGTGTCGGATATCATGGTAGGGACTATGATTTTCCCTTGTTGTGTTAATTAATGTATTTTTAGTCATGTTCGCCTGGTGGATCTCCTGGCGTGGGGTCCACGGCACTGTAATAACCCAATAGGATTTGGGGGTGTTACAATGTCTCTCAACCCCGAGCACAAAGCATTGTGATACTCCGGACAATATCACAATTAACGAAAACATCAACGTCATCCTCAAGATGAAAAACCACAACTGGTAACCCGCGGCCGTACCCCTTAGTATCGACCCCCAGACATCCCGTCGGACACTCCGGGTGGGAAACCACTTCCGCGGCCGTACCCCTTAGTATCGACCCCCAGACATCCCGTCGGACACTCCGGGTGGAAGTTCATCCACACACGCACCCAAGTCCACTTCCGTGGCCGTACCCCTTAGTATCGACCCCCAGACATCCCGTCGGACACTCCGGGTGGAAGGAACAACACACACACACACGTTCCAAAATCACAGTTGCAAACCACAAGCCTCGAAGGTCAATCATAGTATATATAGTCGAGGTACCTTACTAGAATGGCCAGTTTATCCAACATATACTCACGACCAAGTAACGATACGATTCATGCTAGAATTTCAACGATGCAGCTAGTACCAATAACATAGCGATGAGGGAAAATACCTATCCAACCACGCCGAACGACACAATGACACAGGATCATCAATAGGCATATGATTCATACATATCTCAAGGAAAGGTTAAGCTATAAATCCACAACGTAATGATCACACAAAATGATACCCCACACATACTTAGACAAGCATATTTAACAACGAAATCATACGAGTCATCTTTTAAGGAAGTATTGAAAAGCATATCAATTCCTTTGAAAGTTAATTATAGGCATTCATAAATCACGTATCGTAAATTACCAACTAATATATCCACAAAACACGTAATGTATGGGCAAGATACTTGCCTCGAATAACCACAACGCAGAGAATCGGCCGAAGTAGGTTGGCACGAACCGACTACGAACTCACCGACTCCACCGAACGACAATCCGCAACAAAGAGCTACGAACGAAAACAATAACAACGAAAATGAATTCCAAAGTACGACCCAAAGTCGCTGAATTCAAAGAACAAATGACGAAAGTTCAAGCGTTTTCCCCAAAACGGCCAAGAACACGATTCGTCCCGACAAAACACGAAAACGGAATTCTAAGTCGAAATATGGATATACAATCCATAGAATATGTTTAACAACATCATTTAACCACAATTTATCCAACAAAAACGGATGAAAAACGAGATTGAGAACGAATCCCCCAAAAAGTCAATTCGAAGGAAATCAAGAAATATACTTCGATTCGACGAAGAACAATGGATTAAATGATGTTAAACACAAGAATACTACCAAGATTAATCATACCCATCATGAATTAATCAATAATACGGAACGAATCGGACAAAAACGCAAAAACCTCCAAATTCACGAAATTAGGGTTCTAAGGAAGATTACCTTGATTCGCTGGATCAAAGGACGATATAGGATGATTGATTGATGATATAACCTCAATAACTTCATGGATTTGTTGTTAAACAACATGGCTCCATGGTAAGATCACCCTCAATCGCGGAAGAGAATGAGAAGAAGGAGAAAAATGTCCCAAAACCCGTGTGCAGGACCATAAATAGGCTGCACAGTGTGCCGCGGCCCAGCGGGAGTGTGCCGCGGCACAGGGCTAAAAATGGCTCCCAGTGGTCGACAGTGTGCCGTGGCCCGGCCGACGTATGCCGCGGCACCCGGTACAGTCGGTTTGGCCGAAAAAATGCACGAGTGTGCCGCGGCCCTGCCGGCATGTGCCGCGGCCCACGCAGACGGCTGCCGGCCGTAAGCCGCCGAGCACTACCGGCCGTGACTCGGCCGAGCCGCCGAGCACTACCGCCGTGACTCGGCCGGCTGGGCCTGATTGCCGGCCATGACTGGCCGGGCCAATCGACGGCCCGAACGACCCCGAAAACCGAACCTGAATACGAATCGATGATACGGCTACGACGTACTCGCAAAGACGAATCTAAGAGCTAAGAGAACACACAATTCCGACCACCCGAAGGCTCGGAATTCGACAACGGAAGTAATTACCCAAAACTTTGAGAAATTACGAAAATGGCCCAAAACGTCCGAAAATCACGATACGCGATCGAAACATCAAACCAAAGCTCGCAACATGAATAATAACATTAAATAAACTTACGAGAAACTCGAAACAACACTTTCGGATGAGATTCGCAAGAATCGAACTCAAGTGCGGAAAAGTCGCTAAAAAGCTCGAAACTCCACAAAACGATACCGAAACGAACTCGGATGACAAAAAGTGCAGAATTAATCATTCTCGAAATGACGAAACGGTCATGAGCGAGTCGTCAAGACGGACTCTGGACGAAAAAGAAATTTACCGAAAATCGAAAATTGCGGATATTACATTCTACTCTCCTTAAAAGAAGTTTCGTCCCGAAACTTAAAACAAGTAGGGAGAAGCAATATCCCGCCAGGAAAACTCAACGAGATACACAAGGAAACGCGTAACTTACGCCCATCGGCGAAACGTTACATGCAGCGCAAAGGAATATACGGCGTGAAAACACGCTCCACGACGACCAACACAACATTGCCGTTAGGGATATAATAAAACCAACAAGTGACGAGCGTCATCAAATGGATAATACAATCAAGTCAATTATCCGAACAATCACAAAACACAACGGACGAAAATCAATACGATTGACCAGCCAAACGGTACATCAATCAAAACGCGAGCCAATCGCTGAACAAATACGGAATTCCACCGCCCAAGGGTTGGAAGATCAATAACGAGGCTAATTTTCCGAACTTGGAAAGGTCACAACGATATATAGATCAATTTGGGACAATATCAGAACTCGCTCGAATGACAAAGGTGAGAAACAACACCAGGTCAGAAGCATCAACGAACACAGTCGAGTCGATACGGTTGGACGAAACAGAAGAGAAAGAAAGAAAAATGTGGGTATTACATCATATCACCTTTAAAAGAGGTTTCGTCCCGAAACCTAAACAACGAACGAAGTCGGAATAGCAACCTTCCCGACCATACCCTCTTGGTCCACATCCGATCTTCATGGCCATTAGTATCGTGGTCACGACTGTGTCCTCTGCCCAACGGCATACTAAGCGGATTCCCACTCAATACGATTGCACAACTTCGCAAAATATTATACTAAAGTACCAACTCAGCACGACATATCACATAAGGTAACCAATAATAACTCGAAAATAAAATCCACGAGGTATCCTTTTAAAGGAAATCTTTTGAAAATCCTTGGATTTATATGCTATTTAAAATAAACTTCAAAAGTACTTTTGGTACCTCGGGTTGTTTCATCAAAACTTGTAAACAACATACTTTAACCGTCTCATTTGAAATCATTTGAAGTCATTATGCCTCTACGTATCATCATCATCGTTAACAACTAACAAGTTAACCATGCAAGATCATCAAATCATTCTTACATACTCTAACATTTCCAAATCCGAGTTTGAACTTTACATCGAGTGAGATTTTTCATCTTTCACTATATATTTTTGAAAATAAAAATCGCATTGGTTTTTGAAATAAAATATTTTTATGGTGTGAAAGATTTTTGAAAATCATTCACTCGAATTATTTGAAAATACAACAATACGTTAAAATCACTTTCGAAAATTCTCCCAAACCTTCACATGTAACACCCCGAGATATTCAGAGTATATTACAGCGCCATGGACCCCCCCCCCCCACATGGGACCCACCAGGCTACAAACAAGAAAACTCTACTCGACTAACCATCCCGGTTAGCGAGGACACACATTTAATTATAAGACATAAAAAAAAATTACGCCCGGAGCAACTGGCGAAATGATCATCAACCAATAATGTAACAATTTAAAAGTAGCACAATACGGAGTTTGAAATGAAAAGCCTAAGTACTCGCGAGTACACTCTATAAGTTTATAATTATTAGAACAACCAAATCGAAATGGACGAAAGAAATAGAAAGACCCAAATGCACATGTCAACGACCCTGGCCAACGTCCTCGTACTGTCCAGGTGCCCGCTCGTCCGGATAATCAAAACCTGAAATCCATAACAAGAATTTCCCCAAAACGGGTCCCCAGAGGGGTTAGCAATTACGCTAGTACAAGTAATCAAGGCAAACCAATCGCTTACACATTTCATAGTACATGCACCGATATCATTTCAAAAACCAAAACTAGACATGTCTTTTCCGGAAACAAACAGTCAAACAATTTGCCTTGGGAACAGAGTAATATCATAGATTCCCGCACGAGGCCTCTAAGGACCCTCCCGCGCTGGCTATATTATAAAACAAAACACGCACATGCATCGCCTTGGGAACAGAGTAATATCATAGATTCCCGCACGAGGCCTCTAAGGACCCTCCCGCACTGGCTAGCTAAACAAACTCATGAATCCGGGACGAAAACCTTTGGATTCCCTCCTTGATCCCGTCGAAACAACACGAGGTGAGCAAATCACACACAAAATACATTACCATTCCACGTTAAGCATAAAGGTTTCCAAAAATACTTGCCTTGAATTATTTTGATGACGCAACGAACGGACAGGATAATCACCGACGAACACTAGGAATCAACGGGACCGAACCTAACGATTTCGAAGAACATAATTACAACCAATTCTAGCCGAATACGGAAATGGAATACACCCGAAAACCCGCCTACGATTCATGTACATTAGCACAAAATAACAACGAGGGCGGACCACAACCAAACCCTCTCGATTCCGCAAAACTATGAAAATATACCATGAATCCGTAGGAAAATTAATGATATCAACAAGATTAACCATATTCATCAAGAATCCATCAACAAAACGGAGAGAACCGGACAAAAACCCCAAAATCCCCAATTATCCAAAAGGGAGGGTTTCAAGAAATATTACCTTTGGAGATTCAAGTACTAAGATCCGTAGAACACGCGTTGGATTGATCGTCCGGGCTTCACTACCGAAGAAAAATGATGAAAATCAACCCCCAAATGAATAATGATGAAGAACTCTCCCCCCTCTCTCACTCACTCACTACCGCAGAAAAAGAAGAGGAAATGAGCGGTGATGCTCAAAACGACATAATTATAGGGGTTGACCGCATTGTGTGCCGCGGCACACTGAGGTGTGCCGCGGCACAAAGTGCCAAAAAAATACTCCTGTGGTTCGGGCAGAAGCCGCAAGACGGCATGCGCAGCCGCGCACCCAG
Organism: Orobanche coerulescens; assembly: GCA_033398695.1. NCBI lineage: Eukaryota > Viridiplantae > Streptophyta > Magnoliopsida > Lamiales > Orobanchaceae > Orobanche > Orobanche coerulescens. The sequence continues at coordinate 163,265,385 of CM065812.1, read as the reverse complement.
ACAGCGGGTTTTGGTCGCAGATGTCACACAAGTGTGCCGCGGCACTGGCTTGGCATTGTGCCGCGGCACAAAATGGGTGTGCCGCGGCACACAGTACAGTTCGTTTGGCCAACAACTGAAGAAATTTGTGTGCCGCGGCACACACATCTTGTGCCGCGGCCCACACCCCCTTTTGGGTCCCAAAATGATAAAAATGATCCGGAAAGAGAATAAAATGATAGGAATAAATATTTGAGAACCAATAACACGAAATGGATCCACGGTAACCCCGAAACGGCGGTTCCGCACCACAATAACGAGAATACAGTTCAACAGTTGACAGGAAGGACACATTGAAAGGTACACGAGGGTCACTGTGACCGAGAAATATACCAAAAATGAAAATACAAGGGAAAGAAAAATACCGAATATTACATTCTACCCCTCTAAAAATAAGTTTCGTCCCGAAACTTAAGAAACAAACAACTCAGGGTACCTAGCACGCATGTTATCCTCGGTTTCCCAAGTTGCTTCCTCGACACCGTGTTTCGACCACTGCACTTTGACCAAAGGGATGGTCTTATGCCTCAGTCGTTTCTCACGATGCTCCAAAATCTTCAAAGGACGCTCCTCAAAAGTAATATCTTCAGCAATATCAATCTCGCCATGATCGATGACGTGACTAGGATCCGGAACATATTTCCTCAGCTGGGAAACATGAAAAACGCTATGAATGTGACTCAAGGCCGGGGGTAACGCCAAACGGTATGCTAACCCACCGACCCGCTCGAGAATCTCGAAGGGTCCAATAAATCTCGGACTCAACTTCCCCTTCTTCCCGAAACGGAAAACCCCTCTCGTCGGCGATACCTTCAGCAAAACGTGGTCTCCCACCTCGAATTCTAAAGGTCGACGACGGACATCGGCATATGACTTCTGTCGACTCTGGGCCGTCAACATCCGTTCCCGAATTAATTCTATCTTCCGTCTCGTCTCTAAAACGACATCCGGCTCGATCCCGACCAAATCGGACGCCTCATTCCAACAAATCGGCGATCGACATCGTCGCCCATAAAGTGCCTCATACAGTGCCATCCTAATCGACGCGTGCCAACTATTGTTGTACGTGAATTCGATCAATGGCAAATGCTCTTCCCAGTCGCTACTCCAATCGAGGGCACAAGCACGCAACATGTCCTCGAATGTCTGGATAGTGCGTTCCGACTGTCCATCTGACTGGGGATGAAAAGAGGTACTCAAATGCAGATGGGTACCCAACGCCTTATGCACCGCCTGCCAAAAGTGCGATACAAAACGGCCATCACGATCCGAAACAATAGACTTCGGAGTACCGTGAAGTCTCACAATCTGCGCGATAAACACACGAGCTAATTTCTCCGGGCCCCAAGTGTCCTTGATGCCCAGAAAATGTGCCGACTTGGTCAGACGATCAACAATCACCCAAACCATATTCATACCCGATCTCGATCTCGGCAAACTCGTAATGAAATCCATCGATATATCTTCCCATTTCCATTCTGGAACGGAAGTGATCGCAATAACCCAAATGTCGGCCGATGCTCGATTTTGACCTGCTGGCAAGTCAAACATCTCGCCACAAACTGTGCGACCTCCTCCTTCATATCATTCCACCAGAAGTTCCTCCTCAGGTCCTTGTACATCTTACTCGAACCCGGATGAACGGAATAGGGTGTGGAATGGGCCTCACGTAAAATACTCTGTCGCAACTCTGGATCGTTCGGCACACAAAGCCGACTCTGGAATCTCAAAACACCATCCTCGTGAATCACAAACCCAGGAGACTTTCCCTTAAGAACGTTCTCTCGGATTTGAGTAATCATCGGATCCTCTAATTGTTTCAGCTTAATTTCATCGATCAAAGACGACGAAATCTCTAAAGCACAAAGTTGCCCGACGGCTCCAGGCAACAAAACCTCAACATCTAACTCGATCAGAGCCCGCCGAAGCTCAGACTGGGGAGTAAGGATCTCAAGCGTTCGCAATGCGATCGGTTTCCGACTCAAGGCATCGGCCACGACGTTTGCCTTGCCCGGATGATAAAGGATTTCGAGGTCATAATCCTTAATCAGCTCTAACCACCTCCTCTGCCTCATATTCAACTCCCGCTGAGTAAATATATATTTCAGACTTTTATGATCGGTAAAAATCTGACATGCAGAGCCGAAAAGATAGTGACGCCAAATCTTGAGCGCAAAAACGACTTCCGCTAACTCCAAATCATGAGTACGGTAGTTAAGCTCATACGGTCTCAACTGTCTCGACGCATAGGCAATGGTCTTGCCGTGCTGCATCAATACGCACCCAAGACCCTGGCCCGAAGCATCGCTATAAACGGCGAATCCCTCGTTGCCACACGGCAACGCCAAAACCGGGGCTGAAGTCAAACGCTTCTTCAGCTCCTCGAAACTCGACTGCCTCTCATCGGTCAGCATTTAACTTCTCGGATTTCTGGAGCAACTGTGTAAGTGGCCGAGCTAGTTTTGAGAAACCCTCGACGAACCTACGGTAGTAGCCAGCCAAACCCAAGAAACTACGGACCTCCTTCACATTTGTGGGCGGTGCCCAATCCAACACCGCCTCAATTTTCTGCGGATCCACACGGACTCCCTCGGCTGAAATCACGTGACCCAAAAACATCACTTCCTTCAGCCAGAACTCACATTTCGAGAACTTCGCATAGAGTTGTTCGGTCCTCAAAATGTCTATCCGCAGATGATGGGCATGCTCTTCCTCATTCCTCGAATAAATAAGAATATCGTCAATGAAGACGACGACACACTTATCCAAATACTCGATAAAGACTTTGTTCATCAATTGCATGAACACCGCCGGCGCATTAGTTAACCCGAAAGGCATAACTACAAACTCATAATGCCCGTATCTCGTCCGAAAGGCTGTCTTCGGCACGTCGAACTCCCTTACCCGGAGCTGATAGTACCCCGATTTTAAATCAATCTTCGAGAACACCGCAGCTCCCTGCAACTGATCGAACAAGTGGTCAATCCTCGGCAAAGGGTACTTGTTCTTGATGGTCACTTTGTTTAGTTCGCGATAGTCGATACACAAACGTAGCGAACCATCCTTCTTACGCACAAACAAGACCGGTGCGCCCCAAGGCGAGGCGCTCGGTCGAACATACCCCGACTCCGTGTTCACTCAATCGCTTTCTTCAACTCGGCCATCTCTCAAGGTGCCATGCGATACGGCGCCTTGAAATCGAGCCGCGCCCGGCTCTAATTCTATAACAAACTCAACCTCACGATCCGGTGGCAATCCCGCAACTCGTCAGAAATACATCAGAAACTCACTAACGACTGGAATCGACGAAAACTCGACTCCACCATTCTCCGCCTTCAAGGCGTAGCACCAATAACCAAGACACCCTTTCGCAGAGTTTCACCGCCTTCAAGGCGTTAATAACAAACTTGGTTTCTCTTTCGCCCGCGAAAGAGTGTTCAAAGGCCGTCCTCGGCTAACATGGTAATGATCCTCGTGCGGTAGTTCATGATTGCACCATGCCGCTCGAGCCAATCATTCCCGAGAATTAAATCCTCGCCCTCGATACTCACAACAATAAGATTAGAGAGCCAAGCCCTCTCACAAATGATCACAGAACAGTCCCGGACTTCTCGATCACCGACAATTTTATCACCGCTAGGAAGTTTAACGATGAAAGGCTCGCAAGGTGACAAGCAGTCGAGACTCAAACGGCGTACACACTCTAGAGAAATGAATGAATGCGTAGCACCCGAATCGAAAAGCACACTGACAGGATGGAAATGAATGTGAACGGTACCTGTCGCCACAGTAGCTGCTGGATCATCGGCCCTCCTCATCTCATAGATACGCGGCTGAGCAGAGCCGACACTAGAAACTCCACCCCTAGCGGGCTGACCCCGACCCTTACCTCGGCCGGCACTCGGTGGAGGCGGCGGAGCAAATGAGCCCTGGTTCACACTCGGCTCCAACGGGGCTGGTTGAGAAGAACGGACGCCGCGAAGCTGTTTGATCTGCTCACAAAAAGGGGCCTTGTGGCCTAGCTGTCCACAAGTATGACAGGTAAACTTCGGACGAGAACACTGTCGGCTCCTATGGCCATGTGTACCACAGTTAAAACATGTGGGCTCACGAGCGGAGGTTCCGGTGGCACCCCGAAAGCTCCCAGAGAAATGAGCCGAACCGCCCGTAGAAATATTTGCAGCTAGAGATTTCTGCTGGCCCCCACTCTTGGGACCAGAAAAATTTCCGACCGACTTATGTTTCTTGCTTTCACGAGCCAAATCACTAGCCGTCACCGACATATCATAAGCGAGGGCCCTACTCTGATAATCCTTCAAGGTAGTGCAGACGAGTCCAGACATGTAGTCCCGAATGGACAGTTTCATCCTCCTGGAAAAATGGAAAATTTTGTCGCTCTCAGCGACAACTTGGGTCTTCACATAACACAGCTCCTTGTTAAATTCGGCAATAGCTTGGGATACGGGAATATCCCGTGGTTGAGCGTCATAGAAAGCATGCACTCGGGCCTGCCTGACCGGCCACGGACAATATTCGGTCTCCATCAATTCTTGAAATTCGGCCCACGAAGCAACATGATCCCTGGGACCAACGGCCTCCCACCAATCTGTAGCATCTCCCGTGAGAAAGTATTGAGCAATGGGGACCTTACGGTCCTCGGGTCAGTTGGTAGCAGTGAAGACTTTGGATATCTCCTTGATCCACCCTTCCCAGCCGATCGGGTCCGAAGCTCCCGAAAACTGAGGAGGATGCATCTTGATGACATCCTGAAGTCAGCGATCCGCTCCGCCCCGATTAGCATGGGCCTGGTTGGGGTTCTGGACCACCTGAGCTATAGCCGCCATTTGGTTAACCATTTGCTGCATAACAGCCGCAATACCAAGATCGGCGCGCTCCTGAGAAGAAGCATGACTGTGACGGTCGCCGCATCGCGGCCTCGAAGAGTGCGACGTGGCTGCCCCACCGGCTGCCCCACGTCCTCGGCCGCGTCCACGGCCACGACCACGACCACGACCACGGTTTCCTCCGGCATCCATACTGGTGTTAAAAGATAACAGGAGCATGTCGAGGATGAGTAAGGAAGAAGAAAAAAAAAAAAACAACTACGATGATAAGCAAAAGAGGGAGAATAACCACAGTTCAAGACACGGAATACAGTATGTGAAAGTAAACAATCGGGTAAGGAAACTTACGAGCACTGGAAGTACTGAGATGCCGGCAGCGGTGTGACAATGTGCAAAACAAAACACGACTAGACCCAAATAACCGACAAGCCTAGGTATCCATAAACCTATTCTCCGATACCATTTTCTGTAACACCCCGAGATATTCAGAGTATATTACAGCGCCGTGGACCCCCCCCACATGGGACCCACCAGGCTACAAACAAGAAAACTCCACTCGACTAACCATCCCGGTTAGCGAGGACACACATTTAATTATAAGACATAAAAAAAAATTACGCCCGGAGCAACTGGCGAAATGATCATCAACCAATAATGTAACAATTTAAAAGTAGCACAATACGGAGTTTGAAATGAAAAGCCTAAGTACTCGCGAGTACACTCTATAAGTTTATAATTATTAGAACAACCAAATCGAAATGGACGAAAGAAATAGAAAGACCCAAATGCACATGTCAACGACCCTGGCCAACGTCCTCGTACTGTACAGTTGCCCGCTCGTCCGGATAATCAAAACCTGAAATCCATAACAAGAATTTCCCCAAAACGGGTCCCCAGAGGGGTTAGCAATTACGCTAGTACAAGTAATCAAGGCAAACCAATCGCTTACACATTTCATAGTACATGCACCGATATCATTTCAAAAACCAAAACGAGACATGTCTTTTCCGGAAACAAACAGTCAAACAATTTGCCTTGGGAACAGAGTAATATCATAGATTCCCGCACGAGGCCTCTAAGGACCCTCCCGTGCTGGCTATATTATAAAACAAAACACGCACATGCATCGCCTTGGGAACAGAGTAATATCATAGATTCCCGCACGAGGCCTCTAAGGACCCTCCCGCACTGGCTAGCTAAACAAACTCATGAATCCGGGACGAAAACCTTTGGATTCCCTCCTTGATCCCGTCGGAACAACACGAGGTGAGCAAATCACACACAAAATACATTACCATTCCACGTTAAGCATAAAGGTTTCCAAAAATACTTGCCTTGAATTATTTTGATGACACAACGAACGGATAGGATAATCACCGACGAACACTAGGAATCAACGAGACCGAACCTAACGATTTCGAAGAACATAATTACAACCAATTCTAGCCGAATACGGAAATGGAATACACCCGAAAACCCGCCTACGATTCATGTACATTAGCACAAAATAACAACGAGGGCGGACCACAACCAAACCCTCTCGATTCCGCAAAACTATGAAAATATACCATGAATCCGTAGGAAAATTAATGATATCAACAAGATTAACCATATTCATCAAGAATCCATCAACAAAACGGAGAGAACCGGACAAAAACCCCAAAATCCCCAATTATCCAAAAGGGAGGGTTTCAAGAAATATTACCTTTGGAGATTCAAGTACTAAGATCCGTAGAACACGCGTTGGATTGATCGTCCGGGCTTCACTACCGAAGAAAAATGATGAAAATCAACCCCCCAATGAATAATGATGAAGAACTCTCCCCCTCTCTCTCACTCACTCTCGCGCTGCAGGAAAAAGAAGAGGAAATGAGCAGCTGATGCTCAAAACGACATAATTATAGGGGGTTGACCGCATTGTGTGCCGCGGCACAGCTGAGGTGTGCCGCGCACGTGCCAAAAAAATACTCCTGTGGTTCGGCGGTGCCGCAAGACGGCATGCATGCGTAGCCGCGCACCAGATAAAGCGGTTTTGGTCGCAGATGTCACACAAGTGTGCCGCGGCATCAAGCTTGGCATTGTGCCGCGGCACAAAATGGGTGTGCCGCGGCACACAAGATTCGCTTTGGCCAACAACTGAAGAAATTTGTGTGCCGCGGCACACACATCTTGTGCCGCGGCCCACACCCCCTTTTGGGTCCCAAAATGATAAAAATGATCCGGAAAGAGAATAAAATGATAGGAATAAATATTTGAGAACCAATAACACGAAATGGATCCACAGTAACCCCGAAATGGCGGTTCCGCACCACAATAACGAGAATACAGTTCAACAGTTGACAGGAAGGACACATTGAAAGGTACACGAGGGTCACTGTGACCGAGAAAAAAAATACTCCCAGGGTTCGGCAAAGGTGCCGCAAGACGGCATGCGCAGCCGCGGCACCAGACAGTGCGGGTTTTGGTCGCAGATGTCACACAAGTGTTCCGCGGCACCGGATAGGTGTGCCGCGGCATCAAGCTTGGCATTGTGCCGCGGCACAAAATGGGTGTGCCGCGGCACACATGTCTGCTTGGCCAACAATGAAGAAATTTGTGTGCCGCGGCACACACATCTTGTGCCGCGGCCCACACCCCCTTTTGGGTCCCAAAATGATAAAAATGATCCGGAAAGAGAATAAAACGATAGGAATAAATATTTGGGAACCAATAACAGGAAATGGATCCACGGTAACCCCGAAACGGCGGTTCCGCACCACAATAACGAGAATACAGTTCAACAGTTGACAGGAAGGACACACTGAAAGGTACACGAGGGTCACTGTGACCGAGAAATATACCAAAAATGAAAATACAAGGGAAAGAAAAATACCGGATATTACATCACAAACATCAACGACGGTAATATTTTACAAAATGTTCAAGGTACTTTAAAACAACTCTTTCAAATACCGTCGAGGTTTTATTTGAGAATCCTAGGCCGGCTCGCAAATTTCAAACAATTTCCAAAGTTCATACGAAGCCGCCGGCTAATCGCACTGTCAAAGTAGTTTCAAAAATTAGTTTCAAAAAGTAGTTTCCACAACTTGCACAAACTTATGAAAGTTTTAGAAAAGCGTGTTCGAACACACTCGCAGCAGACATAATTTATCAATTTGCCGAACCCAATCAATTATCACTTAGCGCAACGAAAAGAAAAAAAATCATAACGCATATTCATACAAAACAGTTGTCATTACTTGACAACACACATAGAATACAGTCCCGGGTGATTGACTGCTAAGGTTAGGCCTAACGGCTAAAAGAAATGTAGTTCTCTAGCCTCTGTCCAGACTGACTAACGCGCGCTACAACACATATTTAGCGTGCGCTACCCATGCTGCATTAGCGCGCGCTAGCCTTACACTTAGCGTGCGCTAACGGTTCTATTTTAGCAACATGATTGCGAACATATATACGACATTACTGGAATCGAAGGTCACAAATAAACAACAACAATATTCGAATCTCAAAGCCATCGATTCATATAATTACAACACATCATGAGCAATCATCAAAAGGCAATTGTCATTCAAAACCGAAAGGTTAAAAGCAAGGGTCACGTCTTGAGTATATTTTGTAGAACTCATTTGAGTTCGAAACTCGTGTTTTGAAAACTTATAGTACACAGTGGAAAAGAATTTTCAATAATTCGAGTTTTCAGAACTTTCAGCCTTGAGGTCAACATACGAAAATCAACTTTTTCCTCCCTTGGAGGACATTTTAAAAATTTTACGTGACTCCCCGAAAGGATTCGAAAACTTAAAATTCCAAGGTTTATACTCTTGCAAGAAAAACGATTTATACAAAGATACATTCAGCAATATCATTCTACATTTTAGCGCAAGACGGGAATCAACAAATATATGTCACTTACTCACGATGCACCTTCAAATACTAACTACATAACACAGAATCACACATGCTCGTATAGCTCGTGGTACAACCTGTAGTAGGGAGACTTACATCCACAGATCGCACGAAGATGATGGCTGTACCCTGATACTAATCACGGCCGACATTCCAAACGATGCGTCGCGACACGACATCAGTCAGACTCAATCTGACAAGACAAGACCCAACAATACACGACTGGACCCGACAGCCTAGGTTTCCGCAACCTAAGCTCTGATACCATAAATGTAACACCCCCAGATCAAACCGGGAATATTACACGCCGCAGACCCTCTCCGTGAGGATCCACCAGGCTAGACATCAACACAACACATTACATTACATACTGACGAATCAAAATAACGAATCAATAGACCGATTTGGTCTTCCGTCACTGACTTATAAATCAAAATACACAAACTCATCCAGACTCATACAGATGCAAGGGTAAAATACTTGCAACGACGAACAATAAGACAGTGGAAAGACAATACAATGGACTCCGACTAACTGAAGTCAAAACTGGCCTTCGTGTGATTAGTATCATTCGTCTTTCATCATCCCTCGCACCGATCCTGTGTCTTGCTCCCGAAAACCTGCATGTACCTGGACACAATACAGATATCCAACCCCCGATTACTCGGGGGCTAGCAAAACTCCACTGTTTTGCTAGTGCAAGTAAAAAGTGCAAATACGAGCCATACACAACACATTTCGAGAATACAACGAAAGACTTCCCGAGATATATTTAGTTAAAAATAGTTCAAGTCTTGAAAGTAGAAACGAAGCAAGTAAGCATTTTGAAAACATTTCCAAATCTCGGGAGTTTTGAAAACATTAGAAATTGAAACGTTCTTAATTCCTCGAAAGCCATTTAGGGTCACAGCCCCAAAGTTCATTTTCCAAAATACAAATCCGTTTAACAAAACACGGGGTCCACGACCCAACCATTCCGGTCACAAAACACAGGGTCCACGACCCGATCATCCACTTCAATTCACTTACAAGGACACATTACACATAACACATTATTCCTATGCCATTCTAGCCAAGCACCAAGACTCGATATACAATGTCTCTCAACCCCGAGCACAAAGCATTGTGATACTCCGGACAATATCACAATTAACGAAAACATCAACGACATCCTCAAGATGAAAAACCACAACTGGTAACCCGCGGCCGTACCCCTTAGTATCGACCCCCAGACATCCCGTCGGACACTCCGGGTGGGAAACCACTTCCGCGGCCGTACCCCTTAGTATCGACCCCCAGACATCCCGTCGGACACTCCGGGTGGAAGTTCATCCACACACGCACCCAAGTCCACTTCCGTGGCCGTACCCCTTAGTATCGACCCCCAGACATCCCGTCGGACACTCCGGGTGGAAGGAACAACACACACACGTTCCAAAATCACAGTTGCAAACCACAAGCCTCGAAGGTTAATCACAGTATATATAGTCGAGGTACCTTACTAGAATGGCCAGTTTATCCAACATATACCCACGACCAAGTAACGATACGATTCATGCTAGAATTTCAACGATGCAGCTAGTACCAATAACATAGCGATGAGGGAAAATACCTATCCAACCACGCCGAACGACACAATGACACAGGATCATCAATAGGCATATGATTCATACATATCTCACGGAAAGGTTAAGCTATAAATCCACAACGTCATGATCACACAAAATGATACCCCACACATACTTAGACAAGCATATTTAACAACGAAATCATACAAGTCATCTTTTAAGGAAGTATTGAAAAGCATATCAATTCCTTTGAAAGTTAATTATAGGCATTCATAAATCACGTATCGTAAATTACCAACTAATATATCCACAAAACACGTAATGTATGGGCAAGATACTTGCCTCGAATAACCACAACGCAGAGAATCGGCCGAAGTAGGTTGGCACGAACCGATTACGAACTCACCGACTCCACCGAACGACAATCCGCAACAAAGAGCTACGAAAGAAAACAATAACAACGAAAATGAATTCCAAAGTACGACCCAAAGTCGCTGAATTCAAAGAACAAATGACGAAAGTTCAAGCGTTTTCCCCAAAACGGCCAAGAACACGATTCGTCCCGACAAAACACGAAAACGGAATTCTAAGTCGAAATATGGATATACAATCCATAGAATATGTTTAACAACATCATTTAACCACAATTTATCCAACTAAAACGGATGGAAAACGAGATCGAGAACGAATCCCCCAAAAAGTCAATTCGAAGGAAATCAAGAAATATACTTCGATTCGACGAAGAATAATGGATTAAATGATGTTAAACACAAGAATACTACCAAGATTAATCATACACATCATGAATTAATCAATAATATGGAACGAATCGGACAAAAACGCAAAAACCCCCAAATTCACGAAATTAGGGTTCTAAGGAAGATTACCTTGATTCGCTGGATCAAAGGACAATATAGGATGATTGATTGATGATATAACCTCAATAACTTCATGGATTTGTTGTTAAACAACATGGCCCCATGGTAAGATCACCCTCAGTCGCGGAAGAGAATGAGAAGAAGGAGAAAAATGGCCAAAAACCCGTGTGCAGGACCATAAATAGGCTGCACAGTGTGCCTCGCCATGGTGAGTGTGCCGCGCACAGGCCAAAATGGCTCCAGGTGGTCGGCAAGGTGCCGCGGCCCGCCGACGTGGCCGCGGCACCCGTCTGATCGGTTTGGTAGAAAAATGCACGAGTGTGCCGCGCCCTGCCGGCATGTGCCGCGGCCCACGGTGACGGCTGCTCGGCCGTAAGCCGCCGAGCACTACCGGCCGTGACTCGACCAGGAGCCGCCGAGCACTACTGCCGTGACTCGGCCAGCCGGCCTGGCCCTGCATTGCCGGCCATGACTCGGCCAGGGCCAACTCCGACGGCCCGAACGACCCCGAAACCCGAACCTGAATACGAATCGATGATACGGTTACGACGTACTCGCAAAGACGAATCTAAAAGCTAAGAGAACACACAATTCCGACCACCCGAAGGCTCGGAATTCGACAACGGAAGTAATTACCCAAAACTTTGGGAAATTACGAAAATGGCCCAAAACGTCCGAAAATCACGATACGTGATCGAAACACCAAACCAAAGCTCGCAACATGAATAATAACATTAAATAAACTTACGAGAAACTCGAAACAACAGTTTCGGACGAGATTCGCAAGAATCGAACTCAAGTGCGGAAAAGTCGCTAAAAAGCTCGAAACTCCACAAAACGATACCGAAACGAACTCGGATGACAAAAAGTGCAGAATTAATCATTCTCAAAATGACGAAACGGTCATGAGCAAGTCGTCAAAACGGACTCTGGACGAAAAAGAAATTTACCGAAAATCGAAAATTGCGGATATTACACCCAGTATATCCCGCATGGAGCAGAGTCTGGGGAGGGTAAGATGTACGCAGACCATGCCCCTACTTTTTACGGTATGGAGGATATTTCCGTGAAGACCCCCAGCTTAGTGCACAGCAAAGTAATGAGTGATATATACAAAAGCATATGATTCGAAAAAGCTCAAAACCATACCTGAGCCCATGACTTAATTCACATGAGACTTACTTAAGGGGACTTTGGCAACTACACTCTCGATGAACGCTGCTCTAACAGAAGAGAGGTTGACTCTGCGCACAACTCCTTGTAGCAAATACACCACACACAAAAATGCAATAGGATAAAATATGCAATAAAAGTAAAAGTAAAGAAAATGCAATGCTCTAGGCCAAAGCTAACCGAGACAACCCAATCCTGAGGCTCTCTACTACAGCACCGCTACCTACAAAAGAATCCACAACTCTTATATGGCGCCTCCACGAGCACCTATTCACAATCATAGTCTCGGAAAGGTTTAAGACCTTCAAATCTAATCTCACTTGTTCCTCTCACGTCCTCCTCGGTCTGCCTCTCCTCCTACCCCGACAATCAATAAACTTTCGATCCTCCTCACCGGATAATCTCACGCTGCTCTTAAAATTGAGGTGATCGAGCATATCTTGCAAAAATTTAGCAACGATAACTAAATATGTAGTTTATTTCATCTCTTTCAAGTATTGATTGTGTATTTTCAATTGCACGTCTTTAGAAAAGTTTGTTCCAAAAGTTAGCACAAAACCAATCTTTTATAACCAATAACCAAAAACACTCGGTCTGTTTCTATTTCGTGGCTGTTCCTCGCGGGATACAAAGTAAAAAAGAAAACACCAGATAATAATTTCTGCCTCAATTGCACACTCTGAAGGGACGAAAAAACACACACCTGAAAGCAACTTCAGGCCCAACGCCAATGGGCCAGTCAGCTTCCGCCTCGAGGGCCAGATCCTCCCAGCCCGCCGCCGTGACCTCGCCGCTGTCGCCGCCACCAGCGCAGGATTCGCAAATCCCTTACTATATGACGACTGACTTAGATTATTCCATCGCCGGAAACGACTACTCTTCGAAGCTCCCCGACGAATGCCTGGCCTGCATTTTCCAGTTACTTTCCTCCGGCGACAGAAAGCGCTCCTCTCTGGTGTGCTGCCGCTGGCTCAGAGTCGAGGGGCAGAGCCGCCGCCGCCTCTCGCTCAACGCGAAGGCGGAGCTAATTGATATAATCCCTCAGTTGTTCGCTCGTTTCGATTCGATTACCAAGCTGGCACTAAAATGCGACCGCAGATCTGTTAGCATCGGCGACGATGCGTTGATTATGATTTCGCTCAAGTGCAAAAACCTCACGAGATTGAAGCTTCGTGCCTGCCGCGAGCTCACCGATGATGGTATGTCCGTTCTCTCCGAGAATTGCAGGAATCTGCAGAAACTCTCTTTTGGCTCTTGTAGCTTTGGGGCAAAAGGCATAAATGCTTTGCTTGAAAACTGTGGGTTGCTGGAGGAACTGTCCGTTAAGCGTTTGCGAGGAATTACTGATGGCAGTGCCAAAGAAATCATCATCCCAGGTAAGACTGCTAATTCCTTGAGAACTCTTTGTTTGAAGGATCTTTACAATGGCAAGTGTTTCGGGCCGTTGATAATCGGAGCAAAGAATTTGAGGAGTTTGAAGCTGTTTAGATGTTCCGGGGATTGGGACAAGGTATTTGATATGAATACTGAGAGAAATACTGGGCTTGTGGAGGTTCATTTGGAAAGGCTTCAAGTCAGTGACTTTGGCCTCTCGGCAATATCTTACTGCAAAAATCTTCAGAATTTGCATTTGGTTAAAACCCCCGAGTGTACGAATGTCGGACTCATAGCCATTGCGGAAAAATGTAAGCTGCTTAGGAAGCTCCACATTGATGGATGGAGAACAAATCGAATTAGCGATGAAGGACTAATTGCTATTGCTAATCACTGTCCTAATCTCCAGGAGTTGGTTTTGATTGGTGTGAATCCTACACATTTGAGTCTATCAAGGTTGGCAACAAATTGCCTAAATTTAGAAAGGCTAGCCCTTTGTGGCAGCGAAAGTGTTGGCGATACTGAGATATCGTGCATTGCTGAAAAATGTGCTGCATTGAAAAAATTATGCATAAAGAATTGTCCAGTCTCGGACCATGGCATGGAAGCTTTGGCCGACGGTTGTCCTAATCTCGTGAAGGTTAAGGTTAAGAAGTGTAGGGGTGTGACTTGTCAAGGAGCTGATTGGTTGAGGGCAAGTAGAGATAATATTGTAGTGAATGTGGACGAAATCGAGCCTGAATTGCCGGAGGCGAGCATTAGTGAGCAGGAAATTGGTGGTGTTGATATTTCATTGATGAGTGGTCGAAATAGAGATGTTGATATCGCATCAAGTAGTGCTAGGAGGTCAAATTCGTTTAAAATAAGGCTATTAGGGTCTTTTCCTGTAAGGAGCTCGGCTGCTTGTACCTTGAGGAGGTGGTTGAGCTTCGGCGACAGGCCAAATAATTCAGTTGGGAATTAGGGTTGTTTGCTGTGCAGATTTGCATTCAGGTCACGTAAGAAAGTATGTTTTGCTGATCTCCTTTGTTATGAAGTGAATGCATTTTTTTCTTTTGATGCGATAATTTGAATTAATAGTGAAATTGGTTTGATAAGTCATTATATCAATTGAATTGTTGTAACAAGTCAAGTTGTATAACAGTGATTATCGAGTTGTAAAATGTTATCATATGAGCTGTATTTGCCTTTTATTTTAGTGCCGAGTAACTGTATTGTCACTTATAATTTGAGTTGTAATTTATTAAGGTGAGTCCAGACGTGGCTGAAACCAAAGGCACAAAAATAAATAAATAATGTAAACTTAGTGTATTAGGCTAATAAGCACGAGGGCGGATCGCAACTGAACCCTCTCGATTTCACAAATACCACTAAATTTACCATGAACTCGTAGGGAAAACAAGAATACCACCAAGATTAATCATATACATCATGGATTAATCAACAATACCGGACGAATCGGACAAAAACTCGAAAACCACCAAATTTCCTAAAAATAGGGTTTTAGGAGATTACCTTGGATTAAAGATGAAGAACACGAGTAGATGTTGTTAATCTACACCAAGAACTCAAGGAAGATGATAGTTGAGGTGATTGGAAGAAGAAATCGCCTCTGGATCGCTCGAGCCGCGGGGAGGAAAAGAAGTGAGTAAAATGGACGAATCTGGGTCAACTCTTGGGTATATATAAGCAGATAGTTTAGAGTGCGCTAACGGTTCATGGTTAGCGCGTTAACCAGCCAAAATTGGTCCAGAACTTGCGGTTTTGACCCGTTAGCGTGCTACCTGAAAATAGCGTGCGCTAACAGTCCCCCGATAGCGTGCGCTATCGAGCTATAGCGTGCTGTCACGGGGTTGGGTTTGAGCACTCGAAAACTCTTCGGACCCGTGCGGCACTAGACTAGAATTGCCCCGATCTAGCTAGTAAGACTAACTCACTCGGTTGCTAAGTGTGTACGAAGGGGTTTAACACTTGAGAGTTGAGAGTAAAACACTTCACTATTTCACAAACACTTTACAAGTACAAGAATGTTGAGTCTTTGAGGGTTGGTTGCAAATGAGCCAACCTCTAGCCTATTTATACTACTCCTAGAACCTAGAATCTTCCATTCCACCTCCTCATTTGGAGGGTTCTAGACCTATCTACAACATTACAATTCTAGAACCTAACTCTAGAATCATCCACACATGTCTACACATATCCACATACTTCTACCCTATTCTAGATAATTCCAACTACAAGGCTAAGTACAATCATCTAGAATACTCTACAACTTTCAAGTACTACATCCTTCTAGGAGGCTCCTAGAAGGTTCTTCCATCATTCGGGCGCCCCGGCCCGACCATCTGGGTCCGTCTCTGCAATGTTCCAAACTCTTCCCGAACCTCCTGGATCATGCTGGTCCACTTCTAGCTGCTTCCGGTCGAGTCATGATACTCCTCAGCTTTTCATTGTCCACTGCCCCCACAAGGCAATATTTTTCTAAGCCTATTATAGGGGGATGGTCTCTCTCGCACCTCACGCGCGCGCCCGCGCACGTCGGCTGCGCCCGACATCCCACGCCCGCGTCCGGCCGCCCAGCTCGAGTCTTGTTCCCCGACTCGGCCTTGTCCCATCGTCGTGCCTTGTCCCACACGACCTATGCTCGTCCGGCCTTGCCCGCGCCCCCTGCGCTGCCGTACAATCCTGAACATGTCCCGTCCGCAATGCCCCTTGGGCGATCCGCTTCCCACAGCGGCGTCCGCGCTCCTCCCACGGTTTCCTCACGTGATTCTCCGTCCGATTACGCCGTCCCGAAGACTGAATCTTCACATGCAGCGTCCTGCTCGTGCCTGTCCCTCGGCACCCTGTGCGACCGTCTGCGCACACATGTCTCGTCGTCGACTTTCGGCCGTGACATTCTCCCCCGCCCATTTCGTCGACGTCCTCGTCGACATGGCGGCCCCTCGATGAACCGAACTGCTCCAAGGTGGTAACTTGGCTCCACAAGTTTCCTCACGTACCTGAGTGTCGTCATAGCTTGTCTCGAAGGCTCTGTAGTCAAGTGTATTACCTGCGGCTTATCTTGATCACATACATACAGCGCCCTCTGATGCGGAACCAGGCCAACCTTATTCTTCCTCAGGAAGTCCATGCCCAATATTATGTCCCGATCATCCATGCTCGTCATCTTGAAGTGCACGCGCGGTTCCCACGTGCCAATCTTTAGTCGCACCCCATTGGCGACTCCTGTGACCCGAACGGGTGGTGCATTATTCGACTTCATCCAGCCTCGTCCCTCGATGACCTGAAGCCCCAACCTCTGTGCTTCAGCCTCGTCAATGTAGTTGTAATCGGCCCCTGTGTCGACCAACGCCTTGACGGGTTTCCCATTGATCAGTCCCGTCGCATACATCAAGCTTCCCTCAAGCGGTGCTCCTTCCCGCGATGCCACCCCTATGGATGAATTCAATACTTGCAACGCCATCGATGTTCCATCACCCTCGGCATCGTCCCGTGCCTTGGTGTACTCCATGGCGGCTACCCTCGGAAACTTCGAGCATTGCCTCGTCGAATGCTCCAGCAAATCTCACATTTCTTCTTCCTCGGACACGCTGCTATGAGATGGTCTGCACTCCCGCACCCATGGCAAGTCCGAGTCCACCCTGACTGCTTGCCGTCCTTGGGCCTGGCCATCCTCGCGCCCCTATCCGCATTACCTTGGTACGACTTGTCCTGCGTATCGATGTCGTCCTCGTCCCTCCACGAACGCGAACAAAGCTTCCTGCTTACTAAGGCTAGGCAACTCCAGCACGATCTCCTGGAACTCCTTCACATAGTCCTTGATCATCTTGCTATGCGTCAACTCCTTCAACCTAGCCCGGACCTCAAACTCAACATTCTCCGGGTAAAACTGCCGCTTGAACTCGGCCTTGAAATCTTCCCATGTCTCCATCCGCCATGTACCACGCGCGATCTCTGTTTCGCACCTTCTCCACCTTAGCAGCGCCACATCGGCTAAGAAGAATGGAGCCATTTGCAACTTGGTCGCATCATCTGCTATCCCCGATGCACCAAAGTAACGCTCCATGTTCCACAAGAAGTCGTCCACTTCCCTACCATTCCGATCCTTGGAACGAACACAGCCGGGGGATGTCGATTCGATGGGGTACCACACCCCGCTGGTCCCTGCCGTGGGCCATCGCCCGCTCGTACAGTGCTGTCCTTCCTTCGATGGTCTCGATCCTCCTTATGATCTCCTCTCGAAAGGCCGCGATCATCGACCGAACTGTAACACCCCAAAAGGCGGCTGTTACAGTGCCGTGGACCCCACACTGGGACCCACCAGGCGATATCCAAAATAGATTAAATAAATATTATTTGTGATACCGAACCACAATGAATAGTCATTACTCCGATTAGGAGCTTATTAAAAATATGGCCAACGGCCTTATAATACACAGGATCCGAAAAACAAGTATAAACCATATGGAGATGGAAAATACTTCAAATGTCAATACAACCAAATAGCAATTTAAATGAAGCAGGAAATACAATAACATAACACGGTTTAACATAACCGGACAACAAAAGATGTGGGGCCCCCGAACTAGTATCCTTCGAACCCTTCGCCGTCAACATGCTCTTCCCGTGCCTTGCCCAAAACACAGGGTCAGATATACATGATAATTAATTCTTCCGACATTATACAATTCACATATATAGATCTCAAGGAAATCATTCCGACTATTAATCATACCCCTCGGGCGTATGAAACAATCAGTCACAAACCGTCGAACACATCCAATACTATGGACGATAATATGGCTCAAGATGGACATCACAGTACGCCCGATCCAGAAATGTGTTCGTGTACATGTCCGCCCCGTATACGGAATCCAGAATATACGTGGGACAATGTACCTAATTAGCCTCACGAAACTACGTCTCGTGTGCACAGTCCAATGCGGAATAATATCCACGCATGACTATATATGTGCCTGGCTAAAAATCCTACACAATGACCAATCGGAACGCAGATATGATTCCGGATATGTCACGATACAACATGACAACGAATTCAATAATTCACATATCCGATTAAGGATCAAGAAAAACTCACCGAAGTGAAAATAAGGCCAACGAGATCAACGATTCAAAGCGACGTACTTGGGAATGCAACCCCATGAAGAAAACGGAATAACGTCAAGGACAATGTCAAATCACGACAAACATTACATGAACAATTCATACACATGAAATATATAACCATCACAAGAATCTAATCATCATTATAACCAAGCAAGATAACTTGCCTCAATACGGAGACGAGAATAGTCCTCTTCTTGTCGGAACGAACGAACGGTCCTCGACTAATATTATTTACTCGAACAATCAACCTTAAACGAAATACATTTTTCTCAATAACATATTCGTATAATAATCAATATAGGATTAGTAAGACGTCATCCTACAATCCTTTAGAATAGTTTGCTATCTCGAAATATCGAAGCCTTATGCCAAGAGTTCTCTTAACATCATTACAACCATAAAAATCGGTTTACAATACTTTTACCGAACATTCACATGGTTCATCATAATTAAGAATTCTATCAAGGGTGTGTTGAATAACCAATTATGATGTTAAGATCATCTTATGATGATTAAACTTTCCAAAACATTAAAATGTTGAAGGAACAAAATCTGCACATTTATGATTATTCTCCTCTTATCTAAATTGAATATTAAGTTTACAACAAGGTTATTAGTTATGAGATTACACCATATCCATGAAGGTTATCAAAATCTTTCTTTACAAGGCTGGAAGATCCATTAACATCATGATGAATTCACCATCTATCTAGTATGATGATCAAAACATTCTAAGTTCTCAACACATTAGATTAATGAAAAGTTGTTGTTGTTGGTTTCACAATTATCCTTAACCATTCAAAATCTTGCTGAGCTAAATATAAGGAGAATATGATTCTTAAGAAATCTGAGTAAGAAGACATCCTTCTACTTCTAACATGGCCAAGTTCTTCCCAAGGTAAGTGAAAACTTATGGTGTTTAATCACTTTATGATAACAACTCTATTAGTTAAATCCAACTACGGTGAAGTTAACTGATTCAAAGGTATTCTACTGAGCTGAATTTGTCCAACAAGATGAGCATGATAGTTACAACGTGGTTAGAATCACTATATCATCAAGAACACATCCATCTCAAACCCTCATTTATCATATTCATCAAAAGTGTTGAAAAGGTTGGATTAAAACTATGTTGTACTTGATTAATCTACTCTAGGTGAAGTATAATTCGTTATTAACGTCAACATATGAAAATAATACAGAGAGGAAAGTACACCTACCTCCAGAAATGAAGAACAACCTCAAAGCTATGAGAAAATATATTCCAAGCTCAAGAACACCTCCTGGTCTCCAAGGAAATGAGCTCCACTCCAAGATGTAAGGCTTAGAAGCAAGTTGGGGGAGGTTGATATCGGTTTGGGAGTGCAGAGGGACGATATATGGAGAGAGAATCGGTTTGGAGTTGTGAAGAAATGAAAAACAGGCTGGTCCTATAAATAGACTGTACAGACTTAGTGCACGCTATCGGAACAGTTTAGCGTACGCTAACACACTTACGTACGCTAACCGGTCGATATTACGTACGTAAGCGGCTTACAGTGGCTACTGTCTTGAATTCACAGGTCGTTAGCGCACGCTAATGAAAAAGGGGTTACGCACGCTAATAAAAGTTGACTCTGGCCGACATGACAGCTCAGACCTTACTCACATGCATGCCAACGACTAAGGAGTTCACGTGCTGAAGTCAACTGATGCCAGATTCCCTCTTAGCGTACGCAACAGAGGAAACATTACGCACGCTAAGGCACAGGATTAGCGTACGTTAATCATACTATGTAGCGTACGCTACATCAACAGAAAAATTCGAAAATGCAACTCTGTAATTAACATCGAATCATCACATATGAAATGAAATAACAACGATATGAAATTCAAATCTATAATACCTCAACATAATACTAAATGCAACGATTCATGATAATCAGATTATCCGAATAATACAATGACAGGTAAAAACGAAAAATTACAGTCGGATATTACACGAACCTCCTTCCTGACAGCCTCAAGGATCTCTTCACACAAGTCGCGTCGCAACGCATTAAGGGTGCCCGTCACCCGGTTCTCAAGCTCCTCCAACGACTCGCTCATCTCCGTCACCTGGTCGGCCACGTTGCTCCATGCCTCGAGAGCATTCTCGTGCTTGCCCATGGTTTCCTCCAGCCGAGCCATTCGTGCTTCCATGGCAACACCTCTTTCCACGGACTTGTCCCTAGACCCTTTCCTGGACTTGTCCTTCTCTTGGCCGGGTTGAACTTTGGTGACGCTGGACGTAGTCTCCATCGGACCTCCTTGTACAAAACCTCTCAGCAACGTCTCAATGTGGAAGCTCCTTGAACCACTAACATGGCTCTGATACCACTTGTCACGGGGTTGGGTTTGAGCACTCGAAAGCTCTTCGAACCCGTGCGGCACTAGACTAGAATTGCCTCAATCTAGCTAGTAAGCCTAACTCACTCGGTTGCTAAGTGTGTAAGAATGGGTTTAACACTTGGGAGTTGAGAGTAAAACACTTCACTATTTCACAAACACTTTACAAGTACAAAAATGTTGAGTCTTTGAGGGTTGGTTGCAAATGAGCCAACCTCTAGCCTATTTATACTACTCCTAGAACCTAAAATCTTCCATTACACCTCCTCATTTGGAGGGTTCTAGACCTATCTACAACATTACAATTCTAGAACCTAACTCTAGAATCATCCACACATGTCTACACATATCCACATACTTCTACCCTATTCTAGATAATTCCAAGTACAAGGCTAAGTACAATCATCTAGAATACTCTACAACTTTCAAGTACTACATCCTTCTAGGAGGCTCCTAGAAGGTTCTTCCATCATTCGGGCGCCCCGGCCCATCTCAGCCCGCATCGGCCCGTCCCGGCCCGCACCGGACCAACCATCTGGGTCCGTCTCTGCAATGTTCCAGACTCTTCCCGAACCTCCTGGACCATGCTGTTCCACTTCAAGCTGCTTCCGGTCGAGTCTTCCCTGCTGAGTGACTCCTCATTTTTTCAATGTCCACTGCCCCCACAAGGCAATATTTTTCTAAGCCTATTATAGGGGGAGGGCCTCTCTCGCACCTCGCGCGCGCGCGCCCGTGCACGTCGGTCGCGCCCGACATCCCATGCCCGCGTCCGGCCGCCCAGCTCGAGTCTTGTTCCCCGACTCGGTTTTGTCCCATCGTCGTGCCTTGTCCCACACGACCAATGCTCGTCCGGCCTTGTCCGCACCCCCTGCGCTGCCGGACAGTCCCGAACATGTCTGGTCCGCAATGCCCCTTGGGCGATCCGCTTCCCACAGCGACGTCCATGCTCCTCCCACGGTTTCCTCGCGTGATTCTCAGTCCGATAATGTCGTCCCGAAGTGTCACGGGGTGCTTATACTTTGTATAGAATGTACGCGCACCGTGCGGCTAGTAGTCAATTTACCCGACTACGTCCGCCTAACTCGTTCGAGAGTTGGTGCTAATGCGATGCAATCACCTCGAGGCGTTTTAGTGGCACAGCAAAATTGAAGATGAAAATCGATTTGTATTAATACTATGAACGATTACAATAGGCAACAACGATTACAAGCATACACGGATAGGAGGGTCTCAGCAAACTTTCCAATTCGTACTACAACTCTTCAGTACACTCTTCCCCCCTATAATAGGCTTAGAAAAATAAAAACTAATGACAAGACTAGATATTGAAAAGCCGAACAAGCACTAACTAGCTATTACAACATTACAAGGAAAATAAAGTAAAGCCCTACACTATAGATGATAACTTGAAGTGTGATGAGGCTCGGCATCCCACAAAGCTGCAAGTGGGCCCATGAATGGCCTGTGATCAGGTAATACCGCCTGGGGTCGCGGGCACCTCGTGACAGCACTCCCCCCTCTGAGTTGGTGACGTCCCCGGCGCCATAGATGTGAGATAAGCATCCAGTAATGGTTAAAAAACTTTAAGTGTTGTCGCCCTCTCCCAAGTGTTTTCCTCCATACTGCAGCCCTGCCATTTCACCAAATATTCTTTATGTAGCTTCTTTTTCGGCCCTGCATCACGGTGGTCGATAATAGCTTCGGCCACCCTCTTCCCCAAGTTGCGTAGTTTCAATTGTGGACGGTTGGGCAGGTTGCGTGTGGTGTCCTCTTTGTCTGCCTGATATGGCTTGAGTTGGCTGACATGAAAGACATTATGAATGCGCCACCATTGGGGTAACTCTAGCTTGTAGGCTACCTTTCCGACTCTTTTGAGGATGGTTAGGGGCCCAATATATTTTTGCATTAGCCGAGAGTCTCTCCCCCGTGTTGCCCTGGAGGAACTCTGGTTCGGGACCTTCACCATTACCTCGTCACCCACACAGTATTCAACAAAGCGGCGTTTAAGATCAGCATATTTTTTCATCCGCTTTTGAGCCTTCTCCAGGTAGCCACGGGCCAAATCAAGGTTTTGTTCCCATTCAAGGGAAAAGGTTTGCGCCGAAGTAGACCTGGCATTTTGCGGAACAGTGTCAATATTGTGCGGGAGGAGTGGTTGCTGCCCATTACAAAATTCAAAAGCACTCTTATTGGTGGTAGAGCATTTTTGAGCATTGAAACACAGTTGAGCAACATCCAAAAGCTTCACCCAGTCCTTCTGATTAGTGCGCACAAAATGTCGAAGATATTCCTCCAACATCGAGTTAAATCTTTTAGTTTGGCCATCAGATTGTGGGTGGAAGCTAGAGCTCATGTTCAATTTGGAGCCGAGTAGTTTGAAGAGCTCAGTACAAAAGTTACTAGTAAACCGGGGGTCTCGGTCACTAACAATGTCCCTCGGCAGTCCCCAATACTTAACAATATGCTTGAAAAAGAGCTGAGCTGTCTCTTCCGCCGAAACTGTCTTGGGTGAAGCTATGAATGTAGCATATTTGGAGAACCGGTCTACCACAACAATAATGGCATCAAGATCCCCAACTTTTGGTAGACTGGTGATATAATCCATTGAAACACTTTCCCAAGCCCTGACGGGTATGAGTAGTGGTTCCAGCAAGCCTGCCTTCTTTTGTCCATCAGGTTTATCTTGTTGGCACACCAAGCAGGTGCGGACAAACATCTCAATGTCGTCCCGCATTTGGGGCCAATAGTAAGCTCGTTGAATAAGGCCACAGTACACTCCTCTCCTGGGTGGCCCTCCCAGAGAGTGTCGTGACATTCCGCAATAATAGATTTCCTCATATCGCCGCCTAGAGGTACATAAAGATGTCTCCCCTTGGTCCATAAGAGACCATCCTCAAGCCAAAATCTTCGTGTTGTACCTTGGCGGACAAGATTCACCAAACATTGAGCTATTGCATCGGTTCCCATTAGTTCTCGTATTTGATCTTTTAATGGAGTGGTCACCTGACTCGAAGAAAGCGCTGCCAGCACTTGTAGAGTAGCTAGGTCGGATCTGCGGCTCAGGGCATCCGCCACCTGATTACTAGGACCGGCACGATACTCGATCACAAAATTGAACTCGGACAATAGTTCCTGCCATCTTACTTGTTTCCCAGTAAGCTTCGATTGGGACAGAAAGTGGCTAACAGCAGTGTTGTCAGTTTTGACAATAAACGGCAACCCCAATAAGTAATGTCTCCAAAGTCGAAGGCAATGGACCACTGCTAAAAGCTCTTTCTCATGCACCGTGTAGCGCCTCTCGACATCCTTAAGTTTCTTACTCTTGAAGGCAACAGGATGGCCATCTTGCACTAAAACTCCCCCTAGTGTAATATCTTAAGCATCCGTTTCAACCACAAAAGGTTTGGATAGATCTGATAGTGCGAGGACCGGGTCTGTTAGGATGGCCTTCTTTAAGTTGTCGAATGCAATTTGGCATTCCGACGACCAATCCCAAACTTCTGTCTTTCTTGTCAAATCGGTTAGGGGTCTTGCTATTCCGGCATACCCCCACCACAAATCTTCTATAGTAATTCGCCAACCCGAGAAATGACCGTACTTCATGTACATCGGTTGGTGGTTTCCATTCTTGAATTGCTCGTATTTTTTTCGGATCCATACGAATATTGCCACACTCAACGATATGACCTAAGAAATCCAGTCACGGGCAAATGAGCACTTCGACAGCTTAGCGTATAGTTCGTGCTCACGAAGCCTAGTAAGAACCATTCTCAAATGTTCCACATGTTCTTCCAAGGTTCGGCTGTATATAACAATATCATCCAGGTATACCACGACAAACTCGTCCAAGAACCATTGGAGAACTTGATTCATCAAGGTGCTGAAAGTTGCTGGGGCGTTTGTTAGGCCACAGGGCATGACTAAGAACACGAAGGCCCCGTAATGTGTGACAATCGTCGTTTTTGCTTCATCTCCCTCCTTGATGCGAACTTGCCAATAACCTGATCTCAGATCGATCTTCGTGTAGTATTCCGCTCCACTGAGTCGGTCGAAGCAATCTGCTACGAGCGGAATAGAATACACATTCTTCACCGTAATTTTATTTAGAGCACAATAATCACAACACAATCGCAGAGTTCTGTCCGACTTTTTCTGAAAGAGAATAGGATCTCCATACGGTGATTTCGCCAGTTGGATCATACCACATTCCAACACCTCTTTAACTGCTTTCTGAGCTCCACAAGCTCAGGTTGCGACATACGATAAGGGGCTCGGGCAGGAGGTTTTGTGCCCGGCACCAACTCAATCTCATGATCGACCACCCTCTTAGGTGGAAGCTTCCGAGGCAGTTCGTCGGGCATAACATCTTCAAATTCGTTTAGGAGGTGCTTCACAACATCAGGGATAGGACCTGACGACTCCTCTACTTCGTCGAATTGCAAGGTGCACAGGAAGGACGGTTCACCATGCCTGCATCCCTTCTTGAATTGCAGCGTGGATATGTTATTTTGCCCTTGGGTTGCGCTAATTGTTGGGATAATATGTGGTTTATCCCCCAAAACCAAGAGTGCATCAGCATACGGCATGACTAGGTTTTGAGTGTCACGAATGTACTCGAGCCCGAGTATCAATTTGAAGTCATCCATTTCCACAACAGATAGGTCGTCCCTACCCTCGAAGGCTCCTACCTTAATTCGAACAGCCTTGGGGACCCCCGCTATTGGTTTTGCCAGAGAGTTGACGGATTTAACCCGACCCACTCCTTTCTCTAACAATAGTCCAAGTCTCCCCACTTCGGTGCTCGCCAGATAATTATGGGTGGCACCCGAGTCTATCATAGCACAAATATTTTTCCCATTGATTTTAACATCAACAAACATTAATCCCTTCTTTCTCTTATCGGGACCACCTGTCGTGAGAGCAGGTACGGGTTTTCTAGCTTTTGTCGGCACTCTTGCCTTAGCTTCAACCTGATGGGTTAATGAGTTGCACCATTGATTGATGGCCCCAAGGTTTTCCTCATTTTCCGATCTTCCTTCGTCATCTGGTACTTGCAACTCTTCTTTCGGTTGCGAACTCGATTCTGCAGCGCTTGTTAAGGTGCTCAAAATTTGCCTCTTCGGACAATTACTGAGAAAATATGGCCCATCACATAGGAAACATTTAACGATTCGTTGGGAAGGGTCCTGCTGATCTTCTGTAGGTTTGCTACGATTCGTGCTCCCATATGAACTTCCTTGAGTATAGGTTTGCCGATCCCCTACACTCCGACTCAAGTTAGGTTTGAACGGTCTTGGCATTACACTTCGGGACGGTGCCATGTTTGTTGTTACTGGACGATCTTTTCGAGGTTCCGACGTGTAATCCATTAATCGTTCTGCCGCTCCCATGGCGGCACTGAGGTCTGTGACTTGTTGGCGCAGAAGCTCCGTACGAGCAAATGGTTTCAAACCTTCCAGGAACGTAAACAACCGGTCGTTCTCCGACATATCGCTAATGTGTAACATATGTGTCGAAAATGCCTTCACGTAATCTCGAATAAGACTGGTGTGCTTCAAATCTCGCAAGGCCCTTCTTGCGTTGTACTCAACATTCTCTGGGAAGAATTGTTGCCTGATGGCTTCTCGCAGTTGTTCCCAAGTGTCAATTCTTACTCGTTGAGCCTGAATATCCGCATATTTGGTGTGCCACCACAATTTGGCATCATCAATCAAATACATTGTGGCGGTTGACACCTTTCTCGCTTCGTCCAAAACATTAGCGGCATGGAAGTATTGTTCCATGTCGAATAAGAAGTTCTCAACTTCCTTGGCATCTCGGGTTCCACTATAGGAACTTGGTTTGGGGATCCGAATTCTCGTAATAGGTTCTTGAGCAACATGGGGTGTGTTGTTCACAGCTCTTTGAAGCAATCCAATCTGGATACTCATTGCTTCCATCTCGCGTCTCATTTCAGCCGTATTGTTGGCTCCCATTGCTTCTACAAGGGTTTGGCAGACTTCTCTGCATTCGCCCAACTGGGCTCGGAGGTCTTCATTCTCCGCCTCGAGGGTCTCGACCTTCTCCTCCAAGGTCTCGACAACGTATTTCAATCGAGAGCACTCTTGCTCTAGATTATCGAATTGGGCTTTAGAGTCCTCGGCCTCTTTCTTCTTTCCGTCATCCTTTTTCTTGCCCTGCCTTCTAGGGACTTCCGTCTCGTTACCCAATTCCATTCTTTCGACCTTAACCGGGATACCACCTGTCACGGGGCGCTTATAGTTTGTATAGAATGTACGCGCTCCGTGCGGCTAGTAGTCAATTTACTCGACTACATCCGCCTAACTCGTTCGAGAGTTGGTGCTAATGCGACGCAATCACGCCGAGGCGTTTTAGTGGCACAGCAAAATTGAAGATGAAAATCGATTTGTATTAATACCAGGAACGATTACAATAGGCAACAACGATTACAAGCATACACGGATAGGAGGGTCTCAGCAAACTTACTAATTCGTACTACAACTCTTCAGTACACTCTTCCCCCCTATAATAGGCTTAGAAAAATAAAAGCTAATGACAAGACTAGGTATTGAAAAGCTGAACAGGCACTAACTAGCTATTACAACATTACAAGGAAAACAAACTAAAGCCCTACACTATAGATGATAACTTGAAGTGTGATGAGGCTCGGCATCCCACAAAGCTGCAAGTGGGCCAATGAATGGCCTGTGATCAGGTAATACCGCCTGGGGTCGCGGGCACCTCGTGACACGAAGGCTGAATCTTCACATGCAGCCCGGTGCCATCCTTGGCGTCCTGCTCGTGCCTGTCACTCGGCACCCTGTGCGACCGTCTGCACACACCTGTCTCGTCGTCGACTTTCGGCCGTGACAGTGCGCTATCTGTTTGCCATCCCGAGTCCAGAAACATTCTGCCTAGTCTGGACTACCGAATTAGCGCGCGCTGCCAGAAACCTAGCGTTCGCTATGTCTCAGCCATAGCGTACGCTAATATACATATTTAGCGTGCGCTAAGCTGCTCGTCCAGAAAACAGAAACAACCTACTGCCACTACTGTACTCGAGTCATTAGCGCGCGCTACATAACGAATATAGCGTGCGCTACACAATGACATTAGCGTGTGCTACACAACAAAATTAGCGCGCGCTAACGAGTGCAGATAGTAGTACAGACAGCACCCAAAGATGGAAAACGGTGAATTCTACCTCGGATGAAAACAACGCGCATCCGACACCAAACAACGGACTGAAAGAAGACACTCGCACGATGAGTTCGAGTCGGAACTAAAGTACTAAAAGAAAACATGGTTCCGACTACTCAAAGGTTCGAAAAACGACAATGATAGTAATTACCCCGTAACCTTGGGAAATTACGAAACAGCCCAAAACATCCGAAATACACGATACATGATCAAAATACCAAACGAAAGTTCACAACATGCACACTAACATAAGACGGATCTGCGGCAACCCCGAAACGGCGGTTCCGAACAACGATTACGAGAATCGAACCAAATAGCGACGGAAATGACATTAAACGTAGAATTGAGTAAACAGGTCCGAGACACGCTCGAATAAAAAAAGCCCAGTATTAAATATCTCGAAATATCAATACGGTTACAAGAGAGTCACTAAAATGAAAAATACACCAAAACGAAAAATACCGGAAAAATGAAAAATGCGGATATTACATTCTCCCCTCTAAAAACAAGTTTCGTCCCGAAACTTAAGAAACAAACAACTCGGGGTACCTAGCACGCATGCTATCCTCGGTTTCCCATGTTTCCTCCTCGACACCATGCCTCGACCACTGCACCTTGACCAAAGGAATGGTCTTATGCCTCAGTCGCTTCTCACGGTGCTCCAAAATCTTCAAGGGACGCTCCTCGAAGGTAATATCCTCTGCGATATAGAGCTCACCATAGTCGATGACATGACTAGTATCCGGAACATATTTTCTCAGCTGGGAAACATGGAAAACGCTATGGATGTGACTCAAAGCTGGAGGCAACGCCAAACGATACGCCAACTCGCCGAACCTTTCAAGAATCTCAAAAGGCCCAATAAATCTCATACTCAACTTTTCCTGATTCTCGAAGCGGAAAACTCCCCTCGTTGGCGACACCTTTAGCAAAACATGGTC
This sequence comes from Orobanche coerulescens, assembly GCA_033398695.1. Classification (NCBI taxonomy): domain Eukaryota; kingdom Viridiplantae; phylum Streptophyta; class Magnoliopsida; order Lamiales; family Orobanchaceae; genus Orobanche; species Orobanche coerulescens. Next base: position 163,235,962 of record CM065812.1, on the reverse strand, counting down.
TCCCACCTCGAATTCCAATGGTCGATGACGAACGTCAGCATAGGATTTCTGTCGACTCTGAGCAGTCAACATCTTCTCCCGAATCAATTCCACCTTCTTCCTCGTCTCTAAGGCAATATCTGGTTCGGTCCCGACTAAATCGGACGCCTCATTCCAACAAATCGGCGACCGGCATCGCCGCCCATAAAGCGCCTCATACGGTGCCATCCGAATCGATGAGTGCCCACTATTATTGTACGTTAACTCGATCAACGGCAAATGCTCCTCCCAATCACTGTTCCAATCGAGAGCACAAGCACGCAACATATCCTCAAATGTCTGGATAGTGCGCTCTGATTGCCCATCCGTCTGAGGATGAAAAGAAGTACTCAGACGCAAACGAGTACCCAATGACTTATGTACCGCCTGCCAAAAGTGCGATACATAACAACCATCACGCTCCGAAACAATAGACTTCGGAGTACCATGAAGCCTCACAATCTGCGCAATAAATACACGAGCCAACTTTTCTGAACCCCAAGTATCCTTGATGCCCAGAAATGTGCCGACTTGGTTAGACGATCCACAATCACCTAAACCATATTCATACCAGACTTCGATCTCGGCAAGCTCGTGACGAAGTCCATCGAAATATCTTCCCATTTCCATTCCCGAACGGAAAGCGACTGCAATAACCTGGCTGGTCGCTAATGCTTGATTTTGACCTGCTGACAAGTCAAACATCTCGCTACAAACTATGCGACCTCCTCCTTGATTTCGTTCCACCAAAATTTACTCCTTAGGTCCTTGTACATCTTACTCGAACCAGGATGAATTGAGTAAGGCGTATCATGGGCCTCCCGCAAAATACTCTGCCTCAATTCCAAGTCGTTCGGTACACAAAGCCGACTCTGTAATCTCAACAAACCATCCTCGTGAATCACAAATCCAGTAGACTGCCCTTTAACAACATTCTCTCGGATTTGGGTAATCATCGGATCCTCCAACTGCTTCAGTTTAATTTCATCAATCAGCAACGACGAAATCTCCAAAGCACAAAGTTGCCCGACAGCTTCTGGCAACATAATCTCAATATCAAACTCGATCAAATCACGCTGAAGCTCAGGTTGAGACATAAGTATCTCAAGCGTCCACAATGTAACCGGTTTCCGACTCAAGACGTCTGCCACGACGTTCACCTTTCCCGGATGATAAAGAATTTCGAGGTCATAATCCTTAATCAATTCCAACCACCTCCTCGGCCTCATATTCAACTCTCGCTGAGTGAATATGTACTTCAGACTTTTATGATCGGTAAAAATCTGACATGCAGAGCCAAAGAGATAATGACGCCAAATCTTGAGCATGAAAATAACGGCCGCTAACTCCAAATCGTGAGTAGGGTGTTGAGCTCATACGGCATCAACTGTCTCGACGCATACACAATAGTCTTGTCGTGTTGCATCAACACGCACCCAAGACCCTGACCCGAAGCATCGCTATAAACCGCAAAACCCTCGTTGCCACATGGCAACGCTAGAATCAGGGCTGAAGTCAAATGCCTCTTCAGCTCCTCAAAACTCGACTGTCTTTCGTCATTCCGGATGAACTTCTCAGATTTCGGAAGCAACTGTGTAAGTGGACGGGCCAATTTCGAGAACCCCTCGACGAACCTACGATAGTAGCCAGCCAAACCCAAGAAACTACGGACCTCCTTCACATTCTTAGGCGGTGCCCAATCCAGCACTACCTCAATCTTCTGTGGATCCACACGGACCCCATCGGCTGAAATCACGTGACCCAAAAACATCACTTCCTTCAGCCATAACTCACATTTCGAGAACTTCGCATAGAGTCGCTCGGTCCTCAAAATGTCTAACACCACACGCAGATGATGCGCATGCTCCTCCTCATTCTTCGAATAGATAAGGATATTGTTAATAAAGACGATGACACACTTATACAAATACTCGATGAAAACCTTGTTCATCAACTGTATGAACATTGTCGGCACGTTAGTTAGCCCGAAGGGCATAACCACAAACTCATAGTGTCCGTATCTCATCCGAAAAGCTGTTTTCGGGACAACGGACTTCTTCACCCGAAGCTGATAGTACCCGATCTCAAATCGATCTTCGGGAATACCGCAGCTCCCTACAAGTGATTAAACAAGTCATCAATCCTTGGCAAGGGATACATGTTCTTGATGGTCACCTTGTTCAGCTCGCGATAGTCGATACATAAATGAAATGAACCATTCTTCTTCCGCACAAACAGAACCAGTGCGCCCCAAGGCGAAGCGCTCGGTCGAATATACCCCAACTCAAGTGTAACACCCCCAATCCACTCAGGGATATTACACGTCGTAGAACCTTTCCTCAAGGTTCTACCAGGCTGGTAACAACATCGAACATCTCAACAATGCCTTTAAGGCTAGAATGACTCAGTAGACCGATTTGGTCTTTCAATAAAAACATACAACTCAATCTCAATACATGCCCATGCAGGGGTCAAATACAAAATACTCCCGTACAACGGGGAAAATATTGCAGCGTAAATAATGTACAACTGAACCAATACAACAATAAACGGGTCCTCATATGATTAGTATCGATCATCTTTCATCATCCTTCATGCCGACCCTGTGCTATGCTCCCCAAAACCTGAATGCAATACAGACATCCACCCCCGATTACTCGGGGGTTAGCAAAATTCCACTATTTTGCTAGTGCAAGTACAAAGTGCAAACACGAGTCATACAATTCAAGTTCCAAGAATAACAATAATCAGGAATCCTCAAAGATTCAAACACAACGAAAAATACTTCCCGAAGCAAGAGTTTGGGTAAAACATTCCAAAACCGAAAGATCACAATTCAAGAGAAACAATTTGCAAAATGGTTTAATAAGTTTTAATAGAAAACAATTTAGGATTATCGAATCATTTTCTTTCCAAAATCAACAGGGGTCACAGCCCAAAGGTTTTGTTTTCGCAAGTAAAAACCAACAACAATTCAAAGGGTCAAAACCCACGTCACGTGTCCTCGACGGACATAAAATCAACACCAACTTGTGAATCCAGGGCTCTACCATTGGATTCCCTCGAGGCCTCGTCGGACCCTCCCGAGGTGAGCAAAACACTTTCACAAATCATATATCACACCGTGGACACATGCCACGTCACATCACTCATACCACCGTGATCACTTGCCACGTCATTTCACGGTTGGATCAATCACTTGTTGTCTCCTGACCACATGATCACATGTCATATGTCACCGTAAGTATCCTGAGGCTCTCACGGTTGGATCAATCTCTTGTTGCATCTTGACCATATGATCGCTAGCCATGTGTCACTGTAGACCCCATCCATAACCATACATTCACAAACATAGCACAATACAACAAAGACATCCAAACAATTTACCCGGAGGCATCAAACACTTAGCAAAAACACAACATGAAACCACAACGCACCGAAAAGAGGCAATATATGTACACACGCATTATCAAGTGCAACAATAATACCAAGCGTATTCATAAGGTTCACATAGTCATTTATGAAACACACCATTCGCAAAATACATACGGGTTTAAAAGGGGGGGCCTTTAATGAGGCTAAACCAAATCTTTGAAAGTTCATCTCAACACAACAAAACGAACACATTTAGACGATCACCGGTCATCATATCCATAAAACAAGAAAATTATGGACAAGGTACTTGCCTCGATACCACGAACAATGGAACAATGAACGGCTATGGTCGGGTAGCCCTCGAACTTCCAAGATCAACCAAAGCCCCGACAATAACACGAAAACTACGAAAACAATATCACTACGAATCAATAACGCTAGACGGCATCCGGATCAACCCAAAAAAATAACAAGAATCTGAGGGTTCTTCAAGGAATTCGGAAATCAAGTTCCGGGTGGTAAAAATCGATAAACGAATTACAAAATCCGAAGATCATGGCCAAGACAACAAGAATACCATAACCAATTCATAAACCACGGATTAAACTGAAGAATCACGAAGAAACCCCCGAAAATCATACGATTAGGGTTCTAAGGAAGGAAATACCTCGATCCGGCGAAGAACAAGGATTCGGTGATGATATAATCGACAAGAATCCTCCAAAACGCCTTACAAATGATCGGAACCGGCCAAGGACTCCTCTCCTCGTCTTCTCCCGTCGCCAGCCGCCAAAAGATGAAGAAATGGGTAAGAAATGAGGTCTGGCCCATCACAGGCCTATATATGGCCGACAGAGTTACGGCCATAACCGGCAATGCCTTACGGACGTAACTCGGTCAACTGCCGCTAGCGCACGGAATGGCCGAATCCTTGCGTATGCAACTATCGAACCTTACGGCCGTAATCGGCATAGCCTTACGGTCGTTAGCCTTACGGCCGTAACCGAACTCCCAGGGGCCACTAACTGAAATCTGTCGAGTCACTATGGCCGTAACCGGTCAGCGCTTAGCGGCCGTAACAAGCCTTACGGCCGTAACCTGATGGACCTTACGGCCGTAACCGAGTCCTTCCAGGCCAAGGGGTGCGGACGCCTTACGGTCATAATCGGCCAGGCCTTACAGCCGTAATCGGCCTAGCCAGCCCTCCGACTGCCCGGCTCGATACTCGATGACGTCTCGATCACGCGAACGCACCGGCTATGATCCAAAATAATAACGAACAGGCTACGAAACTCAACGTACCCTTGTACAATCATGCGATTCCAAAGACGTAGACGACAACAGTCCGTTCTACCGAAGAAAATTCAACGAAACCGGAATGAAGATCTCGGGTAATACATTACCATAGCGTGCGCTAACGACTCAGAAGGACAACAACAGTATTCTCGGAAATGGGTACAACGACGGATACCCATAACTTTAGGAAATTACAAAACGGTCCCAAAAGTCCGAAGAATCACGATACGACAACGGTTAATCAAACAAAGCTCACAACACGTATGACAACGTTAAATGAACTTACGAGAAACTCGAAACGATAGTTTCGAACGAGATTCGCAAGAATCGAACTCAAGCGCAGAAAAGTCGCCTAAGAACACGGAACTCAACAAGACGACACTGAAACGAACTCGGACATCCAAAAAGTGCAGAATTAAATACTCTCATAATGACGAAACGGTCACGAGCGAGTCGTCAAAACGGACTCCTGCCGAAAAAAAGAAATTTACCGCAAATCGAAATCGCGGATATTACATCAAGAAGCTCACTCAACTGCTTATTCAACTCGGCCATCTCTGAAGGTGCCATACGATACGGCGCCTTCGAAATCGGAGCCGCACCCGACTCTAACTCGATAGCAAACTCAACCTCACAGTCCGGTGGTAACCCCAGAAACTCGTCAGGAAAGACATCTGGGAACTCACTAACGAATGAATCGATGAAAACTGGATGAGCAAAGCCGACACTGGAAGCTCCCCCTCTAGTGGGCTGGCCCCGACCTCTCCCTCGCTGGCACTCTGTGGAGGAGGCGGAGCAAATGACCCCTGGTTCACACTCGGATCCTTAGGCGCTGGAAAAGAAGCCTGGGCACCAAGAGTCTCCCCTAAACGCTCACAAAAAGAAGCCTTGTGGCCCAACTGACCACAAGTATGACAGGTCAACAGCGGACAAGGACACTCCCGGTTCCTATGGCCCAACTTGCCACAGTTAAAACATCTGACATCACGAGTGGAGGCACTGGCACTACCTCGAAAGCCCCCAGAAATACGAGCCGAACTGCCCGCAGGAAAATTAGCATACTGAGACTTCTACTAAACTCCGCCCTTGTGACCCGAAAAGTTACCGACGGATTTATGTTTTTACTTTCTCGAGCCGCCTCACTGGCGGTCAAGGACATATCATAAGCAAGGGCTCTACTCTGATAGTCTTTTAAGGTGGTGCAGGCGAATCCAGACATGCAATCACAAATCCTAGGTTTCATTCGCCTCGAGAAGTGGCAAATATTCTCATCCTCCTCCTTAACTTGGGACTTCACGAAGCCCAATTCCTGGTTGAAATCTGCAATGGCCTGAGAAACTGGAATATCTCGAGGCTGAGCATCATAAAAAGCATGAATCCGCACCTGACGAACCGGCCACGGACAGTACTCCACTTCCATAAGGTCTCTAAACTCGACCCAAAAAGCAACATGATCCTGAGGTCCGACAGCCTCCCACCAATTAGCAATATCCCCAGTGAGAAAATACTAGGCGACTGGGACCTTGCGATCCCAAGGACAATTAGCGGCAGTAAAGACCTTAGACATCTCTTTGATCCACCCCTCCCAGCCAATCGGGTCTGAATCCCCAGAAAATTGAGAAGGATGCATCTTGGTGACATACTGAAGCTAATGATTCGCCCCGGCCCGAGCAGTATGAGCCGAAGTCAGGTTTTGAACCGCCTGGGCTATCGCGGCCATTTGGTTCACCATCTATTCCATTACAACTGCAACACCAAAGTCGGAGCCATTACCAGCCGCGCCCTCTTGAGTAGCAGTATGGCTCTGATGGCCATCAGTACTGCAGGCTCCAAAAGAGTGTGACGTGACCGCCCCACGTTCCCGGCTGCGTCCACGACCACGACCACGACCTAGACCTCTTCCAGCATCCATACTGGAGATAAGAGGTAGCAAAAGCAACTCGATGATTAATACGAGAGAAAACAATCACAATTCAAGAATCGGAAGTACGATATGGGAAAACAAAAGAATCGAGTAAGGAAAACTTACGAACATTGGAAGTACCGAGATGATGGTAGTGGGGTGACGATGTGTAAAACAAAACACAACTGGACCCAATTAACCGACAAGACTAGGTATCCATAAACCTAACCCTCTGATACCATTTTCTGTAACACCCCAAGATATTCAGGGCATATTACAGCGTCGTGGACCCCTACGTGGGACCCACCAGGCTAAATAAACAATACTGCTCGTCTAACCATCTCGGTTAGCGAGAAACACATAACACCACAACAATAACTAAATGAAATCACCTGTTACAACCGGTAAACAGGACATCACCCAAATTCACAAATACGATTTAACATACAACCATATCCCAAATCAAAAGTGCCTAAGTACTCGCGAGTACTATCTATGAGCTCACAAGTTTGGAAAACAAACACATCAAAAATGGACAATGGAAATAAAGGGACTCCATTGCCCACGTCAACATCCCTGCCAGCATCCTCGTACTGCTCCAGTGCCCGCTCGACCGACTGAACACCACCTAAAATTCATAACAAGAATTTCCCCAAAATGGACCCTCAAAGGGGTTAGCAATTACGGTAGTACAAGTAATCAAGCCAAACCATTCGCTTACACATTTCATAGTACATGCATCAAGTCATTTCAAATTCCAAAACCAGGCATGTCTTTTCCGGAAAACGAACAGTCAATAATCAATTTGCCTAGGACCGGGGCAAAACCACTGGTCCCATTCGAGACCTCTAAGGACCCTCCTGAATTGACCGTAATCATAAAACAAATCATGCGCAGGCATCGCCTAGGACCGGGGCGAAACCACTGATCCCATTCGAGGCCTCTAAGGACCCTTCCAAACTGGCTAACGAACAAACTCGTGAATCCGGAGTGAAGTCACGGATTCCTCCGAGGCCCCGTCGGACCCTCCCGGAGTGAGCAAAGCACACACAATATACATTGCCATTTCATGTTAAGCATAATGGTTTCCAAGAATACTTGCCTTGAGTAATTAACGACGAAACGGACAGAACCGAGAAACAACCACGATCGCTAGGAACCGACAAATCCGAACCTATCGATTAGAAAAATACAATCACGACAGTTTCTAAACGATTATGGAAATGGAATACACCCGGAAACCCACCTACAATTTATGTAAATTCGTATAAAACAACAACGAGGGCAGATCGCAACCGAACCCTCTCGATTTCACAAATACCACAAAATCTACCATGAACTCATAGGGAAAAGAAGAATACCACTAAGATTAATCATACACATCATGGATTAATCAACAATACGGGACGAATCGTATAAAAACTCAAAAACCCCCAAATTTCCCAAAAATAGGGTTCTAGGAGATTACCTTGGATTAAAGACGAAGAAATCAGTAGATGTTGTTAATCTACACCAAGAACTCAAGGAAGATGATAGTTGAGGTGATTGGAAGAAGAAATCGCCTCTGGATTGCTTGGGCCGCGGGGAGGAAGATAATTGAGTAAAATGGATGAATCTGGGTCAACTCTCGGGTATATATAACCAGATGATTTAGCATGCGCTAACAGCTCACGGTTAGCGCGCGCTAAGCAGCCAAAACTGGTCCAGAACCTGCGGTTCTGACCCATTAGCGTGCGCTACCAGAAAATAGCATGCGCTAACAGTCCCCCGATAGCGCCCGCTATCGAGCTATAGCGTGCGCTACCTATTCGCCATCCCAAGTCCAGAAACATTCTGCCAAGTCTGGACTACCGAATTAGCGCACGCTGCCACAAACCTAGCGTGCGCTATGTCTCAACCATAGCGTATGCTAATATACAGATTTAGCGTGCGCTAAGCTGCTCGTCCAGAGAACAGAAACAACCTATTGCCACTGCTGTACTCGAGTCATTAGCACGCGCTACATAACGAATATAGCGTGCGCTACACAACGACATTCGCATGCTCTACACAACAAAATTAGCGCGCGCTAACGAGTACAGACAGTAGTACAGACATCACCCAAAGATGGAAAACGGCGAATTCTACCTCGGATGAAAACAACGCGCATCCGACACCAAACAACGGACTGAAAGAAGACACTCGCACGACGAGTTCGAGTTGGAACTAAAGCATTAAAAGAAACATGGTTCCGACTACCCAAAGGTTCAGAAAACGGCAACGATAGTAATTACCCCATAACCTTGGGAATTACAAAACAGCCCAAAACATCCGAAATACACGATACACGATCGAAACACCAAACAAAAGCTCACAACATGCACCCTAACATAAGACGGATCTGCAGCAACCCCGAAACGGCAGTTCTGAACAACGATTATGAGAATCGAACTAAATAGCGACGGAATGACATTAAACGCAGAATTGAGTAAAACAGGTCCGAGACACGCTCGGATAACAAAAAGTCCAGTATTAAGTATCCTCGAAATATCAATACGGTTATAAGCGAGTCACTAAAAACAAAAAATACACCAAAACAAAAAATACCAGAAAAAGGAAAAATACGGATATTACAGCTGTAGACGATCAAGAGGTCGACGAGATTAAAGATTTATATGATTGTAGATATCTTTCAGCTTGTGAAGCAGCTTGGCAGATTTATGGCTTTGACATTCATTATAGGACTCCATCAGTTGAACGATTACCATTTCATTTGCAGGATGAACAGACCGTCATATTTGACGAAACCGAAAGCATTGATTACGCATTGGACAAGTCATCAATTAACGAGACCAAATTTGTAGCATGGATGGAACGAAACAAGACTGATGAATTTTCACGATCGTTGCTTTATGTGGAGTTCCCTAAATTTTATGTATGGAATCAAAAGAAAAGAATTTGGACACCGAGACAGAGAGGTCTTAGTCTGGGACGTATACATCACGTGCCTCCTTCTTGGGGTGAACTTTTTTACTTACCTGTATTGCTAAACAAGGTTAGAGGTCCGCAGGAATGGGACAACCTCAAGACATTTGACGATGTTCTCTATCCCACATATAGAGACACTTGCTATGCGCACGGACTTTTGCAGGACGATAAGGAGTACATTGATGGACTACTTGAAGCCATTCAATGGGGAATGGGCAATCATTTGCGATATTTCTTTGTCATGCTCATCATGACAGATCGTATGTCTCTACCGAAGATCGTATGGGGTAAAACTTGGGATGTTATGGCTGCAGATGTGTTGCATGTTGAGCGCATAAAGCGGAATGACCCAGTATATTGTCCAATTTTTTCAGCATTTTAAATAAGTATCATACAATTCCATTTTAAGTTAAACTAAGAGTGATCATAATATGGAATGACCTTGCATAACATATACCAATTGTAACACCCCCAATCCACTCAGGGATATTACACGCCGTAGACCCTTTCCTCAAGGATCTACCAGGATGGTAAACAACGTCGAACAATTCAACAATACCTTTAAGGCTAAAATGACTCAGTAGACCGATTTGGTCTTTCAATAAATACATACAACTCAATACGTTCCTGACACGCTTTAAGTGTAACTATCGCAAGTGCACGATATCGTATCAAGTAGTAAAGTGGACTTTTTGAGTCCGGTTTATCGATCCCACAAGGAAGTTTGGTTATAATTTGAATGATACACTATTAATCTATTTTTATAGATACTTAAGATTAGTGAAACACACAATTTAAGAGTTTGGTTTAATAGTTGCAAAGTAAATGTAATAATAGTTCTAATATTTTAAGGAAATAAAAAGATTGCAATATTAATAGATTGATTAATGATAAAATGAAATAGTTGGGATTACAAACTTAGTTCGTCATTAGTTATAAAGGATGTATAGGAGATCATAAGATGAATTTACTTATTATGTTGTGTAGATTCGATTTTCCTTAAAAAGACGGTTTCTCTTTCGAACTATAAAACGCCCCTTACATATTGAATCAATCCACTATATTTCTATGTTAATTGGCTTCAATACATAGCATTAGGATTTATGAAAATAACTCAAAGAATCATCTAAGGACTAGGGGTATATTTCTATCCCCTAGAACAACTTAGAGTGAAGATCATTTGATCTAATCAAACATATTTTTTTTCGAAACATATGAAGACCATAAATATCGTCATTTATTGGCCAAATAAATAAAGATTGTTCAAACAATGAAAATCACACACAATAATAAGTAATCTATAATAGATGTTTATACAAACATAAATAACATGACTAACCTTGTTTATAATCCCAACTAAAGATTACTTAGCCCATGAAGGGTTTATTACACATATTACAAGCTTTGGTGGTCATTTTTAGTTGAATCAAGAGAAAGAATTGATCCTAACTCCCTTAGTAGATAAAGGAGATAGAAGCAATAAACTCTCTGAACAACATATACTATACCACACTTACAAAGATCACTCAAGAATACAAGTGTGTTCTTCACACAAAATGAAAAGTTTACAAAAAATGGAAAATTATAAGATGATTGGTGAATGATGAAGGATCTAAGGGGTCTATTTATACATCTAAAGTCATCTAATAGCTCCAAAACTCCAGCATTATTACATTAGATCGGATCAATGCCAGCCATCCCCTCAATAATACACAAAAAGTATAAAAAATTAGACAAATCATAGCAATCTGTCAAGAGTTACGGCCGTAACATTCAGGAGTTACGGCCGTAACAAGGATGACTTACGGCCGTAACCCCGAATGTTACGGCCGTAATGTGGCTTCGTAAATTTGCTCATTTGAAGCTTTGATAGTTACGTTTTAGCCCGAATTCCTCGGACTTTGCGTTTTTGCCCCAGATCTTCTTCGGATGATAACTTTTGATATATAACTCTGATTTTGAATCCGGAAAGACTGCCGAATTCGTCTCGGAAAGCCCTACAACATGAATATATCAAAATTCAGTAAAGAGAATATTTATTAAACATGTTTTTTCTTGAGTAATTCAGTTATTTAATCCGATCATCATCCGATAAAAATAAAATTATTAAAACTAATAAATTAAAAGCAAAAAACGAGTAGACTAGCTCAATTATGGGTGAATTTAATCGATACAAACCATGTATAAGTGTACAAAACTGACACTTATCACACCCCCAAACTTGAATTCTTGCTAGTCCCGAGCAAGACTCTTTATTATTCACACTCCAAAAATAAAAAAATAAAACAAAAATAAGAAAATTAATACACACACAAATTAAAATATAAAAAGAGAAAAGGAGATCAAAATGCCATTAATAAACAACAACCAACTTATACAGTAGATAGAAATGAATCAAGATTCAAAATAAATCTACTAATGTTTTTGAAGTTAAAACACGGTTTTTATTTTGTAATTCCAAAATGTAAGGTTTTCCCCCCCAAAAGGTTGATTATTTCTTTCCCACTCGTGATACACACGACTCCCTTTAATGGTTGCTCTCGATCACTCGTTTATTTTTCGACTCAATATGAAGAAGAATTTCATTGGTGTCATCAAATATTGTGATTATTCACGAAATTGAGTGTATTGAAATTCAGCCGCTAATTAATTCAAATCTACTCATAAACTACATCCCTTTTAGTGATAGCTTTCACACCGTTATTTGCTAACGTGTAGCTCTTTTCACTAACACAATTATTATTATTTTTTTCGTAAAAAGGTGATAGCTTTCACACCGTTATTTGCTAACGTGTAGCTCTTTTCACCAATTTTTCTGAGACGGCAGCTACGCACCAACAATGGTTAGTCCTTTATTTTTCGCAAAATATAAGACTTCCAAAATTAGGCAGCTGTTGCTGCTCAACACTTCTCCTTTTCGTCATTTATTTTTTTAGGTGATAGCTTTCACACCATTATTTGCTAACGTGTAGCTCTTTTCACCAATGACTCCTTTTTTTTAGGGAATAGAATTTTTGCAGAACTTCATTTTTTAGTTAAGCATGAAAAATCAAAAACTCCACAAATTAAGTAAATTTCAGTTTTATTTTTCATCAACCAATTGATTCTTCTTTTCTCAAGGTAACGAATGACTCGATTTTATATGATAATTACAAGGCTTGGAAAGAGAGATTAAGGCTCAAAAATTTTTGGAATATACAATTTTTTTTTACCGGTTAAAACGATTTTAGAAGCTTGTATATAGCTAATTTATTTGTGTTTTGGCCAGATCTAGAAATCTCAAAAATCAAAATACTATAAATATATATATATAATAATAATAATAAAAAAAAAATTAAGGCAAATAACCAAATCAATCAAAACGCACCAAAAACCAAATCAATCAAAACACACCAAAATAATTAAACAAACCACCCCCAAACTTGAAAATAAAACTGTCCTCAGTTTTTAAAAATAAAAAGCAATACAGAAAAGCGGAATACTCCCTGTTAAGAAAGTTGATATTTTAGCTAACGCCTTTTAGAATCTGCAAGAGAATAAATATACGAGGCACACAACAGAAGAAAATAAAATATACTCGGAAGTATAACACAATTTTTAAGATGCGCATCAAGAAAGTCCGAAGAGTCGCCTTACGCTGCCATCAAAGTTTTTATAAAAGCAAAACACGAAATAAAAATTACAGAAATACATAAATCGCGAATAGATGCGCGTCAAGAGATCAAGAAGAAACTCCTTAAGCTGCCACCATTTAGCACGATTATTACACACGACAGAAAGTAAAAATACAAGAGGTCCGACATGGGTTATCAAAGGGAGAGGAATGAATCCACTTTTCGTTTTCTCACGGTAAAATCTTCTACCCAGACAATTTTAGCTAGAGCTGGATCTGGTTGAGGAACAAATTCATTGAGTTTTTTGATTAGTTCATCTGGTGTTGTTGCAACGACTATGATTCGTTTAGCACGCTCGGAAATAAAACCTTTTTCAGCAGAGTAGTCGATGAAAGACAGTAAACCATCAAAGAAACCATTGACATTAAGCACATATATTGGTTTTTGATGAACATTTAGCTGGGCTCTGGTAACTACATGAAAAAGTTCCTCAAGGGTGCCAAAACCACCGGGAAGGGTGATAAAGGCGCCAGAATTATTTATCATGTGAGTTATGCGATCTTGCATATTTACAGATCTAAACTCATCTCCAATAGTTGACCCGGTGATTTTACTTTCAGCCAGAGGTTTTGGGATTACTCCCAACACTCTTACTCCTTCCATATAGGCGACGGCTCGACCCATTAATCCTAGACTTCCTCCTCCGTAAACTACATGAATGCATTTTTCTCCTAAGGTGCGACCCAAGTTGTGGGCTGCTTCAGTAAAGCATGCCTCTTTTCCAGAACTAGCTCCACCAAAAATGCATACCGTGGTAAATTTTTTTGTTGAAGATGATGACTCCATTTTTGAAAAGAAATTTTAGAGAGAAACAGAGAAAAGTGCAAGTTTTAGGGATGATTGAAAGAAACCAGTAGAAAGTTTATTTATAGAAGAAAAAGAAGGTAAAAATTGTTTAACAAGTTTGTGATTGCGTTGATTTTGCTTCAACTACTCAATTAGAATAATGACTGCATTTATCGCGTATCACATTTTTTTATTCAGAAAATCTCACCACACGACAAAAATAAAAGATACTTACGCGTATGTACAGTAGTTGTGATTGTGGCTCACATCTTCCTCTGATTTTACGTTCAGAAACGGCCTAAACGCCTTCTATGAGTCGGGAGAAGCTTCCCATCCAATTTTCTTACAAATTGGCAAGCAGGTCTTTTAACGTCGATTCCCAAGACGTTGTTCATATTCTGGTTTGAATTTATTCCACAAACATTGAATTCCGTAATATACAAGTCCACTAGGATGCGTGTCAAGAGAAATTTCGATATTATCTAAATTCTCCTTATTCAGACCATCATTAATGAACTGAAATTTATCTTCTCTGTTTGTAGATGGAATTCCTAAAGATCGACATTTTACATTACAGTTCCATCTAGCACATTTATAGCAAACAGCTAGCATCTTTGCTCGTCGTTTCTTGGCATATGAACTTTTTCCAAGCCCTGGTAAAAATCTAGTCGGTGTTTCTGTGAATTCACCTTCTATTCTTACTTTGGCTTCGATAATGAATCTTATGTCAAAAGGTATGCTTTTATTCATTAGCAACCTCATCCTTTCAAGCCTCGTCTTGTAAATTTTTAAAATTGCATTTTTGCTTAGAAAGGGGAATCTTTTTTCAATTTTATACAACGTTTCTTCCATGATAAAAAAAAAAATAAAAAGACAATGAAAATAATTGAAGAAAATATCTACAAATATCAGTTGTTGTGGGAAACTGAAAAATCCGACTTTAATAGTCACGGAGTACCGTTATCCGCCACTTAACCGGACAAACACAATTTAGTACTAAGTTATAACGTCGAGAAATTTGTACCTATAAAAATAGTTTACAATGTAAGATTTCAAATATAACTTATACTTCCCCGGCAACGGCGCCAAAAACTTGACACGCTTTAAGTGTAACTATCGCAAGTGCACGACACCGTATCAAGTAGTAAAGTGGACTTTTTGAGTCCGGTTTATCGATCCCACAAGGAAGTTTGGTTATAATTTGAATGATACACTATTAATCTATTTTTATAGATACTTAAGATTAGTGAAACACACAATTTAAGAGTTTGGTTTAATAGTTGCAAAGTAAATGTAATAATAGTTCTAATATTTTAAGGAAATAAAAAGATTGCAATATTAATAGATTGATTAATGATAAAATGAAATAGTTGGGATTACAAACTTAGTTCGTCATTAGTTATAAAGGATGTATAGGAGATCATAAGATGAATTTACTTATTATGTTGTGTAGATTCGATTTTCCTTAAAAAGACGGTTTCTCTTTCGAACTATAAAACGCCCCTTACATATTGAATCAATCCACTATATTTCTATGTTGATTGGCTTCAATACATAGCATTAGGATTTATGAAAATAACTCAAAGAATCATATAAGGACTAGGGGTATATTTCTATCCCCTAGAACAACTTAGAGTGAAGATCATTTGATCTAATCAAACATATTTTCTTTCGAAACATATGAAGACCATAAATATCGTCATTTATTGGCCAAATAAATAAAGATTGTTCAAACAATGAAAATCACACACAATAATAACTAATCTATAATAGTCTTTATACAAACATAAATAACATGACTAACCTTGTTTATAATCCCAACTAAAGATTACTTAGCCCATGAAGGGTTTATTACACATATTACAAGCTTTGGTGGTCATTTTTAGTTGAATCAAGAGAAAGAATTGATCCTAACTCCCTTAGTAGATAAAGGAGATAGAAGCAATAAACTCTCTGAACAACATATACTATACCACACTTACAAAGATCACTCAAGAACACAAATGTGTTCTTCACACAAAATGAAAAGTTTACAAAAAAATGGAAAATTATAAGATGATTGGTGAATGATGAAGGATCTAAGGGGTCTATTTATACACCTAAAGTCATCTAATAGCTCCAAAACTCCAGCATTATTACATTAGATCGGATCAATGCCAGCCATCCCCTCAATAATACACAAAAAGTATAAAAAATTAGACAAATCATAGCAATCTGTCAAGAGTTACGGCCGTAACATTCAGGAGTTACGGCCGTAACTAGGGTGACTTACGGCCGTAACCCCTGAATGTTACGGCCGTAACGTGTCTTCGTAAATTTGCTCATTTGAAGCTTTGATAGTTACGTTTTTAGCCCAGAATTCCTCAGACTTTGCGTTTTTGCCCCAGATCTTATTCGGATGATAACTTTTGATATATAACTCTGATTTTGAATTCGGAAAGACTGCCGAATTCGTCTCGGAAAGCCCTACAACATGAATATATAAAAATTCAATAAATAGAATATTTATTAAACATGTTGTTTCTTGAGTAATTCAGTTATTTAATCCGATCATCATCCGATAAAAATAAAATTATTAAAACTAATAAATTAAAAGCAAAAAACGAGTAGACTAGCTCAATTATGGGTGAATTTAATCGATACAAACCATGTATAAGTGTACAAAACTGACACTTATCAGTGCCCACGCAGGGATCGAAATACAAAACGCTCTCGTACAACGGGGAAAATATACTGCAGCGGAAATAAAATACAACTGAACCAATACGAAAACATACGGTTCCTCATGTGATTAGTATCGATCATCTTTCATCATCCTTCGTGCCGACCCTGTGCTATGCTCCAAAACCTAAATGCAATACAGACATCCACCCCTGAATACTCGGGGGTTAGAAAAACTCCACTGTTTTGCTAGTGCAAGTACAAAGTGCAAAAATACGAGCCATACAATACAAGTTCCAAGGACAATAATAACCAGGAATCCTCACAGATTTAAACATAACGAAATACTTCCCGAGGCAAGAGTTTAGGTAAAGCTTTCCAAAATCGAAAGATCCCAAGTCAAGGGAAACAATTTATAAAGTGATTTAAAATGCCATCGGGAGTTTTGATAGAAACAACTTAGGATTTTCGAATCCTTCTCTTTCCAAAATCAACAGGGGTCATAGCCCAAAGGTTTTATTTTCACAAATAGAACCAACAACAATTCACAGGGCCAGAGACCGCATCAAGTGTCCTCAATGGACGTAGAATCAATACAACATAATCACATACAAGCATCGCCTAGGACCGGGACGAAGCCACAAATCCCACTCGAGGCCGCTAAGGACCCTCCAGAGCTGGCCACAATCATAAAACAAATCACGCACATGCATCGCCTAGGACCGGGACAAAGCCACAAATCCCACTCGAGGCCTCTAAGGACCCTTCCGAGCTGGCTAGCTAAACAAATCACATACCATATCTCACGATTGGATCAATCACTTGTTGCATCCTGACCACATGATCACAAGCCATGTGTCACCGTAGATTATCTCAGGCTCTCACGGTTGGATCAATCACTTGTTGCATCCTGGCCACATGATCACGTGCCATGTGTCACCGTAGACCTTCAACCATATCCACACATTCACATAAATAACATATCACATCAATAATATCCAAGTAATTCACTCAATGGCAACAAACACAATGCACGACGCAATGGTCAAATCACAACGCACCGATATGAGATAATATATACATATATATTATCAAAGCGCAACGACAACACCAAGTGTATTCATAGTAATTCATGTAACCATCCACGAACACAATGTCCACAAAACACACGCGTTTTGAAAGAGGGCCTTTAACAAGGCTAACCGAATCTTTGAAAGTGAAATTCAAACGATCAAATAAACACAAGAAGACGATCACTAATTATCATATCCATAAAACAAGAATTGTATGGACAAGGTACTTGCCTCGAACAACCACCAACGCGAAGAACCGAGCGAAGTAGGTTGGCACGAACTGACTACGAACCCGCCGACTCCACCGAGCGCTAACCCGCGACAATAAACTACGAACAACAATAAAAACAATGAAAATGAATTCTATAGCACGACCCAAAGCCACTGAATTTAAAGAACAAACGACGAAAGTTCAAGGGTTTCCCCCAAAACGGCCAAGAACGCGAATCGACCGACCAAAACATGAAAACGGAATTCCAAACTGAAATATGGATATACAATCCATAGGATATGTTTAACAACATCATTAAACAACAATCGGTCTATCAAAATTGAAAGGAAAACGAAATCAAGAACAAATCCCCCAAAAAGTCAACTCTAGGGATCCAGGAAAAATACCTTGATTCGGTGAAGAACAATGGATTAGATGATGTTATAATCACTTAGGATACTCCAAAACACCTTGGAATGGAAGGAAATTAACCCAGGTAGCGAACTCTAGCCGCCCCGTCTCGAACCCGCAGAGGAAGAAGAAGAAAATGAAGAAAATACAGATTAGTGACTGATGTCCAGTTTATATACTGGACAACTTAGCGTGCGCTAATCCTACCTGATTAGCGTGCGCTATCGAAGCATCAGAACAAAATGTTCTGCCAAAATGTACAGTTAGCACGCGCTACCTACAAAAATTAGCGTGCGCTAACGAGGCCCCAGACCCAGTCCAGTAGCTCCTGGACTGCCCTGAACTACCGGGTAGCGTGCGCTATCCTCCCCCCAGCGTGCGCTACCAATGCACCCTAGCGCGTGTTATGTTACCAAATAGCGTGCGCTAACCAACGTTCTAACCCAGTCCAGTAGCCTCTGGACTGTTTCTGCATCACCCGTTAGCGTGCGCTACCAAACCTATTGCGTGCGCTAACAACCGCACCATAGCGCGCTCTAACCAATAGGTGTAGCGTGCGCTAACGACTCAAAAGGACAGCAACAGTGCTCTCAAAGCCGATTACGACAACGGATTCCTCCGATCGGAACACCAAGTTCAAGATACGCATGGAAAACTCCAGAATAAGATCATACTAAGAGCTTGAGTTACAATCAAACTCACACGCGACCATATAAAGGGTCAAGACAACAAATACGTATACGGATACCCACCACTTTGGGAAATTACAAAATGGCCCAAAATACCTAAAATCACGATACGTGATCGAATAACCAAACGGAAGTTCACAACACGTCTAACAAAGTTAAACGGACTTACGGGAAACTCACAACCATAGTTTCGGACGAGATTCATAAGAATAGAACTCAAGTGCGGAAAAGTCGCTAAAAAGCATGGAACTTGGCAAAACGACACCGAAACGAACTCGGACGTCGAAAAGTGTAGAATTAAACATTCTCAGAATGACGAAACAGTCACAAGTGAGTCGTCAAAACGGACTCTCGCCGAAAAAAGAAAATTACCGAAAATCGAAAACTGTGGATATTACATTCTACCCTCCTTAAAAGAAGTTTCGTCCCGAAACTTAAAATAAGTAGGGAGGAGCAACATCCTGCCAGGAAACACTCAATGAGAAACACAAAAAACGCATAACTTTCGCCCATCGGCGAAACGTTACAAGCACGCAAAGGAATATACGGCGTGAAAACGTGCTCCACGACGACCAACACAACGCCACCGGTAGAGACATAATAAAACCAACAAGTGACAAGCGTCATCAAACAGATAATACAATCAAGTCAATTATCCGAACAACCACAAAACACTAAGCACCTATTACAAGGAAACACGCACAATCAAGGAAACAGAAACAAACGATCCACAAGGACAAACACAAACAATTCGGACTACGCCGAAATCCTCAAAACCACACTAGGCATCTCCGTGTCCTTTCGGAGCAGAGACGCAACCTCGATCCCAAAATCTCTCAGCTACCATCTCGCAATGTACGGCTCGATGACCCACCTGGCCACACTCGAAACAGTTGACTAACGGTGAACGACAATTCTTCGCAGTATGGCCTGCTCGACTACAGTTATAACATATCTTCGAGCTATTCACATAACTCACTGCAGGGGTACTACTCCCCTGATCATGCGATCGAGGAACCACCTTAGGAGGACGAAACGAAGTCCCCAACTCAGGGGGGCCCACTCCCCTGATTTCCTGAAAAGTCCCCAATGGTTTTTTGTTTCTTCGATGCGGACATACTCTCAGTGGATAATCTGGATAGCTCATAGGCTAACGCCCTATTCTGATAATCTCTCAAGGAAGTACAATAGAGACCTGCCATGTACTGACAAATCTCCGGCTTCATCCGCCTACTAAAATGACAGATCTTATCCTCCTCTGTCCTTACCTGATCCTGCACATAGCCGAGCTGTTTGCTAAAATCAATAATAGCTTGAGATAGCGGTACATCTTGCAGTTTCGCCAAAAAGAATTCATTCATCCTCTGATTTCTGATTGGCTCCGGAAAAAACTCATCTCTCATGAATCTATGGAACTCTGCCCACGTGACAACACAATCTCGAAGCCTAACAGCTTCCCACCAACTGGCGGCATCCTTATCAAGAAGATACTGAGCGATTGGCAACTTACGCTCTTCTGGACAATCAACTGCCTCGAATATCTTTTCCAACTGGAAAAGCCAACCATCCCAGCCTAATGCATCTATAGCACCAGCGAAGCGAGGGGGATTCATACGCACCACTTCTCGAAGCCACTGATTTGCACCAGTGTTCTGGGTCACATATGTAATACGCTGAACTGCCTGAGTCAACTGAGTCATCTGTGTAGCTACCTGCTGTAAAATAGTAGCAACACCGATATCGATATCATCACCGGAAGCATGATCTCGACCACGCGTCTGATCGCCACGACCACGACCTCGGCCCCTCGGCATACTGAATAAGTAATCACTCAGCATAACAGAAAAATCATAACACATACCACATACAACGATTTCCATCGTAAAGCAACACGCATACGAAAATCATAGCAACGACGGTATCGTTCAGCGATCTCAACGGCCCGAACGAAAACCAGCACATAATCACAAAACATCATGGAACAATCACACGTATACATGAACGTACCAACCCAAGCTTCAACAGCTCACACTCGTGCGACTACACGCAAATCACCACGAGGCGACAAACAGTAAATACCAGTTCACACCTTTCACAGAGGGCTAGTATAACAATTGTGTGGCAACGCCTCAACGTTCATGCCACCAATTCGATCATACTCGGGAGCTAACATCATAACGACAATGCGAACATCATACATACATTCCCAGACCGTAAACGGGAATTGATAGGTTTTTTTAAAAAAGAAAAAAACCACCTTTTGAAAACAATTTGGAAACACCAGTTGATCTTGAGTATCACATTTCAAAAAGTACAAACGTGAAACATCGTTATCGAGACTTTGGAAAACCATTTCACATTCGATAAAAATGAGGACACTTTCTGTTCGTGAAAAACTTTTGGAAATATTCGACCCTCGGGCCTAAGCAAAAGCATTTCTAAAAATAATTGAAAATATCTCAAAATATTTTGGTCCCCAACTGGAATAATTTGAAATATATTGCGGCACTAGAAAACACTTCGAAATTACCGCGAGTAAATAATTCATTTTAAAGGTACGTCTTGAAATTTATTTTCTAAGATACTCAAGGTTTTCGAAATCTATTAGGCTAGAATGCCTAAAAACTCACATGTAACAATATTCACTTACATACACCACAACACACGCATCGACTCGCTCAAAATCAAGACAGCACATGTCTTTTACCGGAAAACAAACAGTCAAATATCACAGTCAAAAGGACATAAATAATGACAACACTCTTTATATAAACGAAATATGAGAATCACATGAACGCATCACGAAACCGAGAATCTGCATAAAGGTTCCATCACTTAATACATAATCATACCAGTAACTCGTGCCACATGAGGCACAACACAAAGGAGGGAGACTTACATCCACAGGTCGCACGAAGATGATGATCGCCCCACGATACTAATCACGACCAACAAACTCAAACGACGCGTCGCGACACGACTCAGTTAGATAAAATCTGACGAGACAAAACTCAAACTGTAATACCCGGTTGTAATTCAGTAATTATCATTCAGTATTTACCATTCAGTAATTGATACTCAGTAATTTCATTCATTATTGATCATTTGTCACTCATTTTCAGTCATGGTATTCATCATTCAGAGTAATTGTATCGTGTATCAATCGTCATTCATCACTAATCGGATTGGAGTTTCGTGCCGCGTTTATCATCATTGTCATTTCGTTGCGGTATGCGTGAGGAGTAGCGCACGCTACATACTCCTTTTAGCGTACGCTAATTGGGTATAGGTAGCGCACGCTACCACTCAGCTTTAGCGCACGCTAAGGTTGTCCTGGCTGCAGTCCAGAAGGTACTGGACTGCAGGTGAGATTATTTGTAGCGCACGCTACGAGTGGTAAGTAGCGCGCGCTAACGTGTTGTAGTAGCGCACGCTATATGTGTGGAGTAGCGCGCGCTAGGGACGGATCAGGTTGAGTCCAGTGGCTACTGGACTGCACTGGATTATTTCATAGCGCACGCTATGTGTTGTTGTTAGCGTACGCAACCGATATATTAGCGCACGCTAAACAATGGTTGTAGCGCACGCTATCGTGGTCAGATCAGAGGTCAGACAGTTTTCTGGACTCCAGTACTGGGCATCAATATTTCGTTAGCGCACGCTAAGAATGGGCCTTAGCGCACGCTAGTAGTATGGCCGTAGCGCACGCTACAAAAAGGTACGTAGCGCGCGCTACCGTGTTCGGACAGTGGGTACTGGACTACCCAAATTACTCGTTAGCGCACGCTACGCACAAGGGCTAGCGCACGCTAACACCGGTCGACTATAAATTGGACAGTTTAGTCAGAGTTCGTCATTATTCATCTCATTTCATTCCTTCGGTAGTTTTGGGCGATTTCGAGCGATTCGGAGGGGATTCTTCGAGGTGTAATCATCAATCATCATCTTCAAGCTCATCTTTCGGATTAATCATCATTTCATCATCTTCATCGTATTGAATCAAAGGTATTAATCTCTTGGATCTAGAATTTCGGATTTTTGGGTTTTCCTTCCGATTTCTTCGTGTAAGCTTGGATTATCATTGGAATATGTTAGATATGGATTATCTACCTTGGATAAGTATATTCTTACGGATTTAATGGTTATTTTCGGAATTATTGCAAGAACCCTTGGGGTTGACTTCGGTTATTTTGGGGATTTCCGATTGTCGTTATTATAAACTGGAATTGTGGATTTCTATGAGATTATTGATGTCATTGATAATGTCTTGCTGGTTTGAATCAATCAATTTGGAGTTGGTTCGATAATATGGGTTTGGTTTTAACCAACGGGTATCTCAATGTTTTCGTTAGAGTTCATCTACGAGTTCGGATATTGTTGTATCGACGTTTGGGTCGGTTATGATCGTATTTGATACGTGTATTGATCGGTTGTTGGTAACTATTGATGTTCAAGGTTGTTCGAGCGACCGACTTTTCATTTAGGACGTTGTTCGTGGAAGGACATTCTTCATCGGTATTGTGTAAGTTAATTCTTACTCGGTTAAAAGGATATTCATTCCTTTTGTTGTTGTTCATTCATAATCGTAACTCATTCATCATTGTATTAACCGTATCAAAACTTGTCATTGTCAATTAATTACCTCAGTCATAAGGAGCAGCGGTTCGATCATTTCATTGAGCTATCATTCATTTCACCATCATTTAATCTTGGTGAGTCATTATTCATTTTCGTTGTCACTTTTGTCATATTGTGGCATTAGGGTCATCTTGGCGTGCGGTTGGTATGTGTAGGATTTTCATGTCGGGCACATTATAGTCGTGTGTTGGTTGTTGGCCTCACATTGGGTGTGCACACGAGTTGTTGGCCGTGAGATCGATTAGGTACAAGACCACACGTGTATTCGATCGATACTCGTTGGTGGCTTGTGCACGGACACATTTCCATCCGGACGTAGTGTGGCGCCATTCCTTTGAGCCGTCTTGATAGTTGATTCATACGGCATGTTCGATTGCGTATGTTTCGGCCAGGATAATTCATAACTTGAGATATATCATGATTGTGTATTTTCAACTCTTGAGGATTGTTGTTACGTATGGCCCGGCCCGTTGGGATCTTGTTTAGTCATGGCAAGGCTAAGGCACGGGAGAGCACGGTGGCGGCGAGAGTCCCAGTGATACTAGTAGGGGCCCCGACTGCATTCGATCATTTATTCATCATTTATGTTTCCTTTATTTATTTCGCTGAGACATTCCGTTTGAATGCTCATTTTATTCAGTGTTGTGTATTTTATCGTCATATAAAATACACATGTATTCTATTTTATCACAGGTGTGTTGTATAAAACTCCTCATCGGAGTAATTGATGTTGTAATGTGGTTCGGTACTACATTTACCTGTAATTCATTCATTTTCATTCGCACAGTGGGTCCCAGTCGGGGGTCCACGGCACTGTAATATCCGCCTAGTTTGGGGTGTTACAGAGTTGGTATCGGAGCGTGGTTTTGAATACTACCCTCCAAGTCATGTCTCATTTGAAATCATCGTCATCGGACTAGTATCATTGGACTTTCGCGTCACGTGTGACCTGTGCAAATGCCGAGCCAATCAGACCAAGAACTGTAAGACTTCTAATGCCATGGTATAATTTCTGGCATTAATCATTCATTCATAATTCATCAATTAACAATCCTCAATCATCATTGTCATTTTGACCGGGACGGTCAGGTTAACTCATTAATCAGTCAATTCATTTCATTGTTCAGTTGTTGATCAGGAAGATCGAATCATTAATCTTGTTAACTCATTCAAGATAATCATTTCAGTAACTTCATCAGATAATCATGTCACGTCAACTAATCATTCATGCAATCGCTGTATTTGAGCGCGTATGCTCATTTTCATCATTTCATAATATAATCATAATGTGATACTCATGCGAGATATATAATCATCATATGACTTTCCACTTCAGTATGGAAAGGGCTGGCAGAGGACGTGGAGGACGAGGCCGTGGAGCGGGCCGAATCCCGAGAACTCGTGCGAATACACGTGCAAATGCCAGGAATAATGCTAACTCATTGAGCAGTGACGCTGCCACTCACTCACCTGGACGCGATCATTCACTATCGGGGAGTCGTACCCGGGACATGGCTCAGTCTGAGGGTGTCCGGGTTGACCCACTCGCTTTCATGCAGGGCATGATGACCCAAATGACCCAGATGGCTCAGTTGATGGAGACGATGCATAACTCCGTCAATCAAAATCAGCAGGCTCCTCCGCCGCCACCTCAGAGGCAAGAGAGGGGTGTAAGCAATATCATCAGCGATATCTCTCCAAATGACCACCTACCTTTGAGGGCTCATCTGAGCCGGCGGATATTGTTCATTGGCTTGAGCATTTTGAGAAGTTATTTGCTATGGTGGATTGCCCTGAAGGGCATAAAGTTTCAGTTGCGGCTTACTATCTTGGTAAGAGCGCTCATTCATGGTGGTTATCGTTGAAGCCCACAGACGGATCATGTACTTGGGATCAGTTCAAGACTCTCATGATGGAGAGGTACTATCCGGCCCCACTCAGGGAGGCCAAGTTGTCGGAATTACTCATTCCCGACCTTTCGGCGGATGATGATGTTCTCGCCATCGCCGAAAAATTTCAGGAACTTCTTCCGTTCGCCTCATCTATCATTCACTCAGAAGCGGACAAGATCAAGTATTTCAGCAAGAGGCTGAAACCCCGTATGAGACTTCAGTTACTTAATCATAACTGTGCCACTCTGGCCGAGTTCATTGAGAAAGCTCTTACTTACGAGCTTACGGCTAAGGAGATTTCTAAGCAACAACCCTCATCAGCTAGCAAGAAGTCTAAGAACCGTAATCAGTCTGACGGGAGTCAGGCCACTTTCAAGAAACCACGTGCGGGCTCCACTTTTTCTGAGCGACCTCCCACGACGTCTAAACCTGCGGAATCTCAGTCGCGAGCGGCCAGTTCGGTCATCACCTGTTTCAACTGTGAGGAACAGGGTCATTTCAGCACCAAATGTCCGAAGCAGTCTGTCACGTGCCACAACTGTGGGATTGCTGGGCATAGGGCCCGTTTTTGCCGTAGGGACTCTAAACCCACTCCGGCGTCATCTCAAGCCCCAGATCATTCAGCGGTGCAGAATCAGGCCACTCGGGCTGCGTTCAAGACGACAGGAGCTAAAGGCGAGCTAAGAGCTATCGACGGAGCGTCCGGTTCGGGGGCCAGCAAACCCCGAATTTATGAGATGAAGAAGACCGATGATCCCGAGGCCCGAATGATCTCGTGTACACTCGATATTCTATCTCAACCTGTGTGTACCCTTTTTGATACCGGTGCATCTCATTCATTCATTTCCGAGTCATGTTTGAGTAGACTACGCCCGGGTAGTGCTACTAGTTGTGAGCCTTATGTCATTGGCCTACCCGATGGTAGACGAATTATCAGAATCGTGAGATTCAGAATTGTCCAATTCAGTTTCATGGTCGTGTATGGCCGTGGACTCGATCGTAGTAGATTTGCCGAGGGACGACGTCATCTTGGGAATTGATTTTATGGATCTTCATGATGCCATCATTAGTGTCCGAAAGCGTTTGGTCACTATCATTTCGCATTTATGGAATCGAATGTGTGTTTCGTGAGGTAATCCTTACTGCTCGTAAAGTCATTAATTTGATGAAAGCAAGAAGATTACTCAATCAGGATGTCGGTTATTGGTGCTATATGACCAAAACCGAGAAATCATCAAGAATGTTGACGGACATTCCAAAGAGTGAGGGAATATGCCGATGTTTTTCCAGACGAGTTACCTGGTTTGCCTCCACAGATGGATGTGGAATTCACGATTGAGTTGGAGCCTGGTACGTCCCCGATATCGAAGGCACCGTACCGGATGGCCCCGACCGAAATGCAGGAATTAAAGAACCAACTTGAGGAATTGTTCGAGAAGGGTTATATCCGACCGAAAAGGCCCCCGTGGGGAGCACCCGTGTTATTTGTCAAGAAGAAGGATGGTTCGTTCCGCTTGTGTATTGATTACCGGGAATTGAACCGGGTGACGATCAAGAATAAGTATCCTTTACCCCGTATCGATGACCTCTTAGATAAACTTCAGGGAGCTTCAGTATTTTCCAAGATCGACTTAAGATCTGGATATCATCAGTTGCGGATTCGAGAGTCGGATATCGCGAGGACGGCGTTTCGAACACGCTATGGTCATTATGAGTTTGTGGTTATGCCGTTCGGATTGACTAATGCACCTGCGGTATTCATGGAGTTAATGAATCGGGTCTTCATCGACTTTTTGGATCGGTTTGTTGTTGTCTTCATCGATGACATTTTGATTTATTCTCGTGACCGGGAGGAACACGAGTCTCACCTTCATCTAGTTCTCGACGTGTTGAGGCGAGAACAACTTTATGGGAAGTTTTCCAAATGTGAGTTTTGGATGTCCGAAGTGACGTTTCTCGGACACGTAATTTCATCAGACGGAGTTCGCGTCGATCCCCAGAAGACGGAGGCTATTCGAGATTGGCTACCTCCGAAGAATGTTAAGGAAATCCGAAGTTTCCTCGGATTAGCGGGTTATTATCGGCGATTTGTGGAAGGATTTTCTAAGATCGCTCAACCCATGACGAACCTTTTGCGGAAGGATAAGAAATACACGTGGTCCGACGCGTGTCAGCAGAGTTTTGAGGAACTCAAGAGCCGGTTAACTTCAGCCCCTGTCCTTTCCTTACCGCAAGGGACGGAGGGATTTGTGGTCTATAGTGATGCGTCCGGACAGGGTCTCGGATGTGTACTCATGCAGAACGGGAAGGTTATTGCCTATGCTTCACGGCAATTGAGACCTTACGAGGTTAATTATCCGACCCATGACCTGGAGCTAGCAGTCGTGGTGTTCGCTTTGAAAATTTGGCGTCATTATCTTTATGGCGTTACCTGTCGGATATTCACCGATCATAAGAGCTTAAAGTATATATTTACTCAGAAGGAGTTGAATATGCGTCAGAGACGGTGGTTGGAATTAATCAAAGATTATGATATCGAGATCCTCTACCACCCGGGCAAGGCAAACGTTGTCGCCGACGCCTTGAGTCGTAAGTCCGTTCAGGAACAGATGCTTGCCCGTTTAACAGTTCAGAAGGAGCTTCAGCAGGAATTCCTTAGACCCGAGATCGAGGTCTGGCTTCAGCGAGTTTAGGGGCAGCTTTGTATATTAGAGATTTCATCGTCACTCGAGGAGGAAATCCGAGAGAATCAGGGTTCGGACCCGTCATTGTTGCGCATCCGAGAGGAGGTGGCTCAGGGGAAAGCCCCTGGATTTGTAGTCCACGAGGATGGACTTTTGAGGTTTAATAATCGGTTGTGCATACCGGCGAATGACGAGTTGAAAAACTCTATTTTGAGAGAAGCTCATGCTACCCCTTATTCTGTTCATCCGGGGTCTAGCAAGATGTACAAGGACTTGAAACAAAATTACTGGTGGAGTAATATGAAGCGAGAAGTCGCGGAATTTGTTTCGAGATGCTTAACCTGTCAACAAGTTAAGATTGAACATCAGCGACCGGCGGGTATGCTGAAACCTCTTCCTATTCCCGAGTGGAAGTGGGAAGACATTTCTATGGATTTCATCACGTGTTTGCCGACGAGTCGTCGTGGCATGAATACGATCTGGGTGGTCGTGGACCGCTTAACCAAATCAGCTCATTTCCTTGAGATCAAGGATACGTGGGGTCCCGAGAGACTTGCCCAGATTTTCATCAAAAAGATCGTGAGACTTCACGGTACTCCTAAAAGTATCGTTTCTGATCGTGACGGACGGTTTGTGTCTCATTTTTGGAAATCAGTTCATCGTGCTATGGGAACTCAGCTTAATCTCAGTACCGCTTTTCATCCTCAGTCCGACGGACAATCAGAGAGGACCATTCAGACATTAGAGGACATGTTGAGGGCATGCGTCCTCGATTGGAAAGACGATTGGGAAGCCCAACTACCATTGATCGAGTTCACGTATAATAACAGTTGGCATGCTTCGATCAAGATGGCACCTTACGAGGCCTTGTATGGTCGTCGTTGTCGATCTCCGTTGTGTTGGGACGACCTATCAGAATCATTGGGCACCGAGAGCCCGATATGCTTATAGCCGCCCGTGAGAAGGTAGCTCTGATCAGGAGTCGTCATTGACCGCCGAGTCGGTAAATCATACGCAGATAACCGTCGTCGACCATTAGAGTTCGAGGCTGGTGACCATGTGTTGGTCAAGGTATCCCCGAGTCGTGGTATCTTCCGTTTTGGGAAGAGGGGAAAGTTGAGTCCGAGATTCATTGGACCGTTTGAGATTTTGGATCGAGTAGGCGAGTTAGCTTACCGATTGGCTTTACCTCCGGCGTTGAGCCGAATTCATAATGTGTTTCACGTCTCTCAGTTGCGGAAGTATGTTGCCGACCCGAGTCACATACTTCAGTTCGACGAAATCGAGATTGCCGATGATCATTCATATGAGGAGCGTCCTATACGAGTTTTAGAGCGGCGAATCAAACAGTTGAGGAATAAGACGATTCCTTTGGTTAAAATTCAGTGGTCTAGACACGGAGTCGAAGAGGCTACGTGGGAAACCGAGGATAGTATGCGGGAGAGTTATCCCGAATTGTTTGACCCTTAGTTTCGGGGACGAAACTCTTTTAAGGGGGGGTGTATGTAATACCCGGTTGTAATTCAGTAATTATCATTCAGTATTTACCATTCAGTAATTGATACTCAGTAATTTCATTCATTATTGATCATTTGTCACTCATTTTCAGTCATGGTATTCATCATTCGAGTAATTGTATCGTATCAATCGTCATTCATCACTAATCGGATTGGAGTTTCGTGGCCGCTTTATCATCATTGTCATTTCGTTGCGGTATGCGTGAGGAGTAGCGCACGCTACATACTCCTTTAGCGTACGCTAATTGGGTATAGGTAGCGCACGCTACCACTCGGCCTTTAGCGCACGCTAAGGTTGTCTGGCTGCGATCCAGAAGGTACCGGACCGCAGGTGAGATTATTTGTAGCGCACGCTACGAGTGGTAAGTAGCGCGCGCTAACGTGTTGTAGTAGCGCACGCTATATGTGTGGAGTAGCGCGCGCTAGGGACGGATCAGGTTGAGTCCAGTGGCTACTGGACTGCACTGGATTATTTCATAGCGCACGCTATGTGTTGTTGTTAGCGTACGCAACCGATATATTAGCGCACGCTAAACAATGGTTGTAGCGCACGCTATCGTGGTCAGATCAGAGGTCAGACAGTTTTCTGGACTCCAGTACTGGGCATCAATATTTCGTTAGCGCACGCTAAGAATGGGCCTTAGCGCACGCTAGTAGTATGGCCGTAGCGCACGCTACAAAAAGGTACGTAGCGCGCGCTACCGTGTTCGGACAGTGGGTACTGGACTACCCAAATTACTCGTTAGCGCACGCTACGCACAAGGGCTAGCGCACGCTAACGTGGACTGACTATAAATTGGACAGTTTAGTCAGAGTTCGTCATTATTCATCTCATTTCATTCCTTCCGTAGTTTTGGGCGATTTCGAGCGATTCGGAGGGGATTCTTCGAGGTGTAATCATCAATCATCATCTTCAAGCTCATCTTTCGGATTAATCATCATTTCATCATCTTCATCGTATCGAATCAAAGGTATTAATCTCTTGGATCTAGAATTTCGGATTTTTGGGTTTTCCTTCCGATTTCTTCGTGTAAGCTTGGATTATCATTGGAATATGTTAGATATGGATTATCTACCTTGGATAAGTATATTCTTACGGATTTAATGGTTATTTTCGGAATTATTGCAAGAAATTTTGGGGTTAACTTCGGTTATTTTGGGGATTTCCGATTGTCGTTATTATAAACTGGAATTGTGGATTTCTATGAGATTATTGATGTCATTGATAATGTCTTGCTGGTTTGAATCAATCAATTTGGAGTTGGTTCGATAATATGGGTTTGGTTTTAACCAACGGGTATCTCAATGTTTTCGTTAGAGTTCATCTACGAGTTCGGATATTGTTGTATCGACGTTTGGGTCGGTTATGATCGTATTTGATACGTGTATTGATCGGTTGTTGGTAACTATTGATGTTCAAGGTTGTTCGAGCGACCGACTTTTCATTTAGGACGTTGTTCGTGGAAGGACATTCTTCATCGGTATTGTGTAAGTTAATTCTTACTCGGTTAAAAGGATATTCATTCCTTTTGTTGTTGTTCATTCATAATCGTAACTCATTCATCATTGTATTAACTGTATCAAAACTTGTCATTGTCAATTAATCACCTCAGTCATAAGGAACGACGGTTCCGATCATTTCATTGAGCTATCATTCATTTCACCATCATTTAATCTTGGCGAGTCATTATTCATTTTCGTTGTCACTTTTGTCATATTGTGGCATTCCGGGTCATACTGGCGTGCCGGTTGGTATGTGTAGGATTTTCATGTCGGGCACATTATAGTCGTGTGTTGGTTGTTGGCCTCACATTGGACTGTGCACACGAGTTGTTGGCTTCGTGAGACTGATTAGGTACAAGACCACACGTGTATTCGATCGATACTCGTTGGTGGCTTGTGCACGGACACATTTCCATCCCGGACGTAGTGTGGCGCCATTCCTTTGAGCCGTACTGATAGTTGATTCATACAGCATGTTCGATTGCGTATGTTTCGATAGGATAATTCATAACTTCATGATTGTGTATTTTCAACTCTTGAGGATTGTTGTTCTGTGTAACTGACCCCGTTGGGGGATGCTGTTTTTCAGGTCATGGCAAGGCTAAGGCACGGGGAGAGCACGGTGACGGCGAGGAGTCCCAGTGATACTAGTAGGGGGCCCCAGTCTGTTCAGTCATTTATTCAGTCATTTATGTTTCCTTTATTTATTCCGCTGCAGACATTCCGTTTGAATGCTCATTTCATTCAGTGTTGTGTATTTTATCGTCATATAAAATACACATGTATTCTATTTTATCCTGGGTGTGTTGTATAAAACTCCTCATCGGAGTAATTGATGTTGTAATGTTGTTCGGTACTACATTTACCTGTGTAATTCATTCATTTTCATTCGCCTGGTGGGTCTCAGTCGGGGGTCCACGGCACTGTAATATCCGCCTAGTTTGGGGTGTTACACAAACAACACGACTTGACTCGACAGACTAGGTTTCCACAACCTAAGCTCTGATACCATTTATGTAACACCCCCAATCCACTCAGGGATATTACACGCCGTAGACCCT
Organism: Orobanche coerulescens; assembly: GCA_033398695.1. Classification (NCBI taxonomy): domain Eukaryota; kingdom Viridiplantae; phylum Streptophyta; class Magnoliopsida; order Lamiales; family Orobanchaceae; genus Orobanche; species Orobanche coerulescens. The sequence continues at coordinate 163,203,603 of CM065812.1, read as the reverse complement.
TTCCTCAAGGATCTACCAGGCTGGTAAATAATGTCGAACAATTCAACAATGCCTTTAAGGCTAAAATGACTCAGTAGACCGATTTTATCTTTCAATAAATACATACAACTCAATACGTGCCCATGCAGGGATCGAAATACAAAACGCTCCCGTACAACGGGGAAAATATACCGCAGCGGAAATAAAATACAACTGAACCAATACGACAACGTACGGTTCCTCATGTGATTAGTATCGATCATCTTTCATCATCCTTCGTGCCGACCCTGTGCTATGCTCCAAAACCTGAATGCAATACAGACATCCACCCCCCGAATACTCGGGGGTTAGCAAAACTCCACTGTTTTGCTAGTGCAAGTACAAAGTGCAAAAATATGAGCCATACAATACAAGTTCCAAGGACAATAATAACCAGGAATCCTCAAAGATTTAAACATAACCAAAATACTTACCGAGGCAAGAGTTTAGGTAAAGCTTTCCAAAATCGAAAGATCCCAAGTCAAGGGAAACAATTTATAAAGTGATTTAAAATGCCATCGGGAGTTTTGATAGAAACAACTCAGGATTTTCGAAACCGTATCTTTCCAAAATCAACAGGGGTCATAGCCCAAAGGTTTCATTTTCACAAATAGAACCAACAACAATTCACAGGGCCAGATCCCGCATTAAGTGTCCTCAACGGACGTAGAATCAACACAACATAATCATATACAAGCATCGCCTAGGACCGGGACGAAGCCACAAATCCCACTTGAGGCCTCTAAGGACCCTCCCGAGCTGGACACAATCATAAAACAAATCACACACATGCATCGCCTAGGACCGGGACGAAACCACAAATCCCACTCGAGGCCTCTAAGGACCCTCCCGAACTGGCTAGCTAAGCAAATCACACACCATATCTCGCGGTTGGATCAATCACTTGTTGCATCCTGACCACATGATCACAAGCCATGTGTCACCGTAGATTATCTCGGGCTCTCACGGTTGGATCAATCACTTGTTGCATCCTGACCACATGATCACGTGCCATGTGTCACCGTAGACCTTCAACCATATCCACACATTCACACAAATAACATATCACATCAATAATATCCAAGTAATTCACTCAATGGCAACAAACACAATGCACGACGCAATGGTCAAATCACAACGCACCGATATGAGATAATATATACATATATATTATCAAAGCACAACGACAACACCAAGTGTATTCATAATAATTCACGTAACCATCCACGAACACAATGTCCACAAAACACAGCGTTTTGAAAGAGGGCCTTTAACAAGGCTAACCGAATCTTTGAAAGTGAAATTCAAACGATCAAATAAACACAAGGAGACGATCACTAATTATCATATCCATAAAACAAGAATTTTATGGACAAGGTACTTGCCTCGAACAACCACCAACGCGAAGAACCGAGCGAAGTAGGTTGGCATGAACCGACTACGAACCCGCCGAATCCACCGAGCGCTAACCCGCGACAATAAACTACGAACAACAATAACAACAATGAAAATGAATTCTCTAGCATGACCCAAAGCCGCTGATTTCAAAGAACAAACGACGAAAGTTCAAGGGTTTCCCCCAAAACGGCCAAGAACGCGAATCGACCGACCAAAACATGAAAACAGAATTCCAAACTGAAATATGGATATACAATCCATAGGATATGTTTAACAACATCATTAAACAACAATCGGTCTATCAAAATCGAAAGAAAAACGAAATCAAGAACAAATTCCCTAAAAACTCAACTCTAGGGATCCAAGAAAAATACCTTGATTCGTTGAAGAACAATGGATTAGATGATGTTATAATCACTTAGGATACTCCAAAAGACCTTGGAATGGAAGAAAATTAACCCAGGTAGCGAACCCTAGTCGCCACGTATCGAACCCGCGGAGGAAGAAGAAGAAAATGAAGAAAATGCAGATTAATGACTGATGTCCAGTTTATATACTAGACAGCTTAGCGTGCACTAATCCTACCTGATTAGCGTGCGCTATCAAAGCATCAGAACAAAACATTCTGCCAAAATGTACAGTTAGCGCGCGCTAGCTACAAAAATTAGCGTGCGCTAACGAGGCCCCAGACCCAGTCCAGTAGCTCCTGGACTGCCCTGAACTACCGGATAGCGTGCGCTATCCTCCCCTCAGCGTGCGCTACCAATGCACCCTAGCGCGCGTTATGTTACCAAATAGCGTGCGCTAACCAACGTTCTAACCCAGCCCAGTAGCCTCTGGACTGTTTCTGCATCACCCGGTGCGCTACCAAACCTGTAGCGTGCGCTAACAACCGCACCATAGCGCGCGCTAACCAATAGGTGTAGCGTGCGCTAACGACTCAAAAGGACAAAGAATAAAGGTTTCAAAGCCGACATTTACAACGGATTCCTCCGATCGGAACACCAAGTTCAAGATACGAATGGAAAACTCCAGAATAAGATCATACTAAGAGCTTGAGTTACAATCAAACTCACATGCGGACATAAAAAGGGTCGAGACAACAAATACGTATACGGATACCCACCACTTTGGGAAATTACAAAATGGCCCAAAACACCCAAAATCACGATACGTGATCGAATAACCAAATCGAAGTTCACAACACGTCTGACCAAGTTAAACGGACTTACGGGAAACTCACAACAATAGTTTCGGACGAGATTCGTAAGAATCGAACTCAAGTGCAGAAAAGTCGCTAAAAAGCACGGAACTCGGTAAAATGACACCGAAACGAACTCGGACATCAAAAAGTGCAGAATTAAACATTCTCAGAATGACGAAACGGTCACAAGTGAGTCGTCAAAACGGACTCTCGCTGAAAAAATAAAAATACTGAAAATCGAAAACTGCGGATATTACACCAATTACAGTTCAGACACTTTTTAATTATTTTGCAAATCATTTTAAATGCAGACCTGCAACTTTCACACATTCAGAGGAAGAACATTTGTCTCACATACATTGAACATATGCTACTTTGTAACAACAAGAGTTTAAAATCTATACAAAACATGTCGTATCTGAATCAAGATTACACGATGGAAGGGTATAACAGAATGATATATGATGCGACATCATACAACAATGATGAATTAGCGGTCCAACATGAAAAACTGTATGGTAGCTTGACATCCGAACAGAAAGGTATTTACGCCAATGTTATGGACGCTGTTGAAAAAAATAAAGGTGGCATGTTCTTTGTGTATGGTTATGGTGGACTGGGAACACATACCTTTACAAGACAATGTCGGCTGCCTTACGTTCAAAAGGTGAAATAGTTTTGAATGTGGCATCAAGCGGTATTACAGCACTTTTGTTGGAAGGCGGAAGGACAGCACATTCTCGATTTGCAATCCCAATCAATGTAGTCGAAGATTCAATGTGCAACATAGTTGCAGATGACAACCTCGCTGATTTGATACGCCAAGCAAAGATCATAATATAGGACGAGGAACCAATGATAAATAAGCATTATTATGAGGCATTCGATAGGACCTTGAGAGATATTTGCAAGTCAGATCCATCACTATCTTCTAATCAGTTTTTTGGTGGAAAATTGGTTTTGTTTGGTGGAGATTTCCGACAAATTCTTCCTGTCATTTCTAATGGCAGCAGACAGGATGTAGTACATGCCACAATTAACGCTTCGTATCTATAGGAACACTACACAGTGATGAATTTAATAGTAAACATGAGGTTAGGTTCCAGATCAACAAAAACTGGAAAAAAAAAAGAAATACAAGAATTTGTGGATTGGATTTTAGATATCGATAATGGCAAAATTAGTGGTAAGAATGATGGCGAGTCTACTATCGTTTTTCCAGAAAATATATTGATTCCAGATTCCGATGATTATGTTGGTTCAATTATTCAGGAAACCTACCCGCAATTGCTCCAAAACCAATGGAACCCTGTTTCCTTCCAAGAAAAAGCCATTATTGCACCAACACACAAAATGGTTGATATTATAAATGAACAGATGATTTTTAATTCCAGGAGATGAGAAGTTATAGTAATTTTCAGACTCTGTTTGTATGGCTGACACTGATACAAATTTTGATGACTCGATATACACCATAGATTTCCTTAATGGTATAAGGATGTCTCCCCACTATAGCTTAAAGTTAAAGATAGGTACTCCTGTAATGTTGATGCGAAACATTGATCAAAAAACAGGACTATGCAACGGAACTAGGATTCAAGTATTAAGGATGGGTATCAACATAATTAAAGTTAAAATTATATCCGGTGGCAGGGTTGGTAGCATTTGCGCTATTCCGCGTATGGTCATTAGCCCTTCAGACACAAAGATGCCATTCAAATTGAACCGAAGACAGTTTCCTATTCAAGTTTGTTTCGCTATGACGATTAACAAAAGTCAAGGCCAAACATTGTCGCAAGTCGGTTTGTTTTTACAAAGGCCCGTATTCTCACACGGACAATTATATGTCGCTGTTTCAACAGTCAAGAGCAAGAAAGGATTGAAGGTTCTTTGTTGCGATAAAGACGGAAACTATTCAAAATCTACAACAAACTTCGTTTAAAAATAAGTCTTATTTCGTATTTGAATTCGCATTATCCTTTTTATAGAACTAACTTCTTCATTATTATTTTTCAATTTTATATTTAAGATATTTTGCGTTGTTCATTATTTATTTACGTCCGGTTAGAATTCGTCATGTAAATTTATGAAGCTAACCCGCCCATCCGGGTGGGCTATGAAGCTAGTCTTTAAAAATATATGGGACTACACAAGACACATGGATAAATGTGACATGGCATTAGGCTTCAATTTGGACCAGTCAAAATGCTGACATGGAATGCCATGTCAAAGGCCAAATTTGTCCACAACTTTTAACCTTATCAAAGTAGCATGTTTGGTAGAAATGATATGGCTGGATCTTTGCTAGAAATCTCAATAGCAGTCAAAACATAACCCCTCCCTCCCCATTTCAATCGGACTTTAAAAAGATTCAGGAAATCACGGAGGATTTTCATGGCACAATATTTTCTCCAATTTTAGCATCAATTGATTTCCATAAATACGGGGTCAAAACAAAACCCTAAATCACATTCTTCATCACACATCATCAATTACCATCAACATGAATAGGTTTTCCAGCAAGAAAGGGTCGAACATGGGTTACCAGAAGTCGTCCTCTATCGAAAGCAGTAGTTTCAAAAAGGCTCCCGTTTTGTTACTTCATTCATTTGATTTATTTTTTTAAATTAATTTTACCATTTAAGTTATATAATTGTTTATGATTTTTAAAGTTTTTTAAGAAGCATGTTTTTTACAATGCCATGTTGTTATCAGTCCATTACAAATCATTCTGGTATAAGTTTAGTAAAAATCAATTTCTTATAAGTTTAGACTGTTTATGATTTTAATATGTTTTTGGTTCACTTCATTATGCCATTTTCGTGTTTCATAAGATGTGTTGTTACAAGTTTAGTTCAAACCATGATGTAATAAGTTTTGTAAAAATCACATTTTCCTAAATGCCGTGTTATCAGTTTACTAAAAATCAACATGTTACAAGTTTAATTTATACCATGTTTGTCAAGTTTTATGAAAATACATAACAGTTGTCTGAATAAATTTTAACTAGCCTGTTCTCATTACTATAGTAACACACCATTTTATTTTAATTATTTTTGAATCAAACATGCCTAATATTGCTTTTCTCTGCAACATCACAGTCTTTGAAAATGATACAAACATCACTATGATTAAAGATGTGGATCCTATGTTGGATAACGTTATCGTGCAAGGGAGATGCATCTCAATCTGGCATTCACACAAAATGAATCAAGCTCATAACCTCTACAGCCTTGATTTGGTTTTGCAGGATGTGCAAGTATGTACAATACCATTTATAGTAACAATACTTTATACATTTTATGTATGTGAGTTATCATTTGTTTTACAGAACAACAGGATCCAAGTTTAAATAAAAAAGGATTGGATGTTCAGGTTTGAACCATTGTTTGAAGAAGGCCAATTCTACTCCATTTCAGACTTTGCTATAGCTGAAAATACTGGTAGACTACCCCTGTTACCTTATAAGTACAAAATCAGCTTTTATAAGGGCATTATTGTCACTAGAATTGACCCGTTTGACAACAATGTGAATGGATTCATACTTGAGCTTTTCAACTGGTTATTGGATGGCACACGTCAGTATCATGAACACGAAGCAGTTGGTGCATGTTTTTCTAAAGACAACTTCTTATAACATTTCAATTGATAATTCAATGCCTGTGTTTATTTCCATTAGTTTATACAAACCATGTACATTTTCACAGATGTAATTGGTTCTGTTATTGCTATTGGGGACATCGTCCCAGTAATGTTTGCTGCTGGTCGTAAAATTAGAAGGACGATTGTTATCGAGGATGCTGAGTAAGTATACAAACATTATATAATCCTCGGCTATATATATCTAATTTTAAAAACTGAATATTACGCCAAAACCATCAGGTGACACTATTTAATACATTACTTGACTCATTTCAGGTCTAACCAATTGGACTGTACGTTTCGGGGCAACTGGGCCACAATGTGGGATGAGTATGCCCAAAAGCGTGAATCAATGGGTCACGTAGTGTTCATACTGCAACTTGGTAAAGTCATTGGGATGGTACGTATTTGTGCTTTGTTTATATTCATTATTGTCATTAACATAATCCATTAAATATTCGATCCTATTGATAAACATGTCTAACTATATCATATTCAGGGACCCTACTATTCACAATGCACTTTTTGGCACTAAGATGTTCATCAACCGTGACCTGCCTGAGATACTGTCATTTCGACAACGGTTGGCATATGCATTTTTTACTATCCCAATCTTTCAAACCCTTTACTATTTCATTTTTATTAACGTTATTTTAATTGAAATTTCTATCTCAGTGTTAAGGAGCTTCCTAACTACGACGAGACCCAATTCAAAATTGAGTTACTCACACCACAGAAACCAATTGTTACGATTGCTGAGTTTTTTCATGGTGCAGTTAAGAAGATGGTTGCAAGCATACGTGAATGTGAACAAGTTAGTTTCTCATTTTATGGTTTACATTTATATGATTCGTATGTATTTTTTATGATCAAACACTGTAATATTTATCTAAAAACATTACCGTCCTTATATTACAGAAATCACATTGTATTGTTTATGCACGGATTCATAAAATTCACAAGGAGAGTGGTTGGGCATATACTGCTTGAAAAGAGTGCAACAAAAAGGTGAAAGTCGTGGCGAGTAAAGCTGCATATCGTCAGGAAGTCGCAAAGCTACTTTTTACTGTGAAGATCATGGCCAGGTTCTGGTGGCCTCTAGGTAACAATTACTAATTCACAATGCCAGTCTTAAATTTTTATTTATACATTACTGTGACCCATTGATTAATATTACATGTTCATGGTTTACTACAAGTTCAAGGTCATTATGCGCATAACTGATCAATCAGGTTTAACCCCTATTGTGTTTTTTAACAGCATGGTCCACAATCTATCGGAACACACATCATGGGAATTAATGGAGAAGCACGGGATGGATGTAGATGATTACTGGCCATCTGAGTTGGATGTTGTGGTTGGGAAGAAATTTCTCTTCAAAGTGTTCTTTTCTTACTACACTGTCAACAACAACAATCACACCTATAAGTGTGACGCTTTTAATGATGAAACAGATATGATCAACCATTTCAAGAAAGGATTCTTGGAAGCTGAGGTATAATTTCGTATAACGCTTTAATTACTGTATGCCTATTTTTATGTAATATAACTCTAATGTAATACCCCAATCTAGGCGGCTATTACAATGCCGTAGACCCCCAACTGGGACCCACCAGGCGAATGAAAAATAATGATTTAAATAATATAACTGTAGTACTGAACCACATTATATTACCAATTGCTCCGATGAGGAGTTTTGAGTATAATACACTCAGGAATATATAATACATGTATATTTCATATAACAATGAAATATACAACACTGAATAAAATGAAAATTCAAACGGAAACTGCAGCGGAAAATACATATGAAGAAAACATGAATAACTGAAAGGATTGGGGGGGGCTGCTAGTATCACTGGGACTCCTCGCCGTCAACGTTCTCTTTCCGTGTCTTTGCCTTGCCATGACCTAAAAACAACATCCCCAACAGGGTCAGTTAGACAAAACAACAATCCTCAAGAGTTGAACAGATACAATAATCACATGTCTTAGTTATGAAATGAGGGCTGAAAGAGGGGCATCATAGTACGCCCGAGGTGGGACGTGCAAGTGCACAAGTAGCCGTGTGCACAGTCCAATGTGCCCGGATTACCCACATAAACACATGATCATAGTGTACCCGACTAAAAATTCCACACGTATACCACCCGGAACGCAATACGATCCCGGAAGGTCACAAGAACAAAAGCGACCACAATGAATGATAATGAATAGAAATCCGACAAGGCCAAGAGTGACTCACCAGGGTGAATTAATAACGCAATGAGTGATAGCTCAAATGAAATGATTGGAACCGTCGTTCCTCGTGAATTAAATGATTAGTTTGATAATTACAAGCCTCAACATGATTGATACACTATGAATGAATTACATTTATGAATGAACAACAACGGAAGGAATGATTATCCCTTTAGCCGAGCAAGAATTAACTAGCCTGGAATTAGATGAAATGGTACGAACGCCGAGGTACCAAGGTTGAAGGGAAACGACAACTCTGAACCTAAACAAGTTCGTAATCAACTATCAATAATCCATCGGTAGGAAAGTAAGTTGGAATCCACCCGAAAAGACTACCCATGATACATGTATTCCGTTAATGAAATCTCTAGATGGTGAAACACACCCACCATCCCAAATACTCAACAATTCCGGAAAATACACCAATAAATCTATAGGAACACATGTATTCAAGGTAGATAATCCATACTCAACATATTCCAACACAATAGCAAGCTAACTCGAAGAGATCGGAAGGAAAACACCCAAATCCTGAAATTCTAGGGTTATGCAAAGTTTACCTTGATTTGGAGTGGAGGAGAGGATTGAATATTGAATAATCTGTAATAGAAGCTTGAAGAGGTTGATGGATGATAGTAGCTCGAAGAGATCTTCACAAATCATCCAAAACCGCCCAGAATCGCCCAAGGAAGGAGGAGAAATGGAAAAATGACGAAATGGGGGTGAAGTGTCCTATTTATACAAAACCCAGCTTAGCGTGCGCTAGCTTCTGAGATTAGCGTGCGCTAGCGGGTTCACCGGGTAGTCCATTGAACTCTGCCTCGCTTGTTAGCCTGTGCTACGTACTTGGTAGCGTGCGCTAACGCATTCTTCATAGCGTGCGTTAACCGAGCCTAGCGTGCGCTACCTGATAGTTGGCGTCCAGAAAATGGGAGTCCAGAACCTACTGTCCACTGCCTGCTCAAGCCTTAGCACGCGCTACTCCGATGACTTAGCGTGCACTACTAATACAGTTAGCGAACGCTATTTTCCACTCGTAGCGTGCGCTACAAATTCTCCAATTCAGTCCAGTACCTTCTGGACTGTCTGCCTCAATTGCACTAGCATGCGTTAATGCTGAACGATAGCGTGCGCTATCAGTACTCAAAAAAGTATGTAACATGCGCTACTCTTCACACATAGGCTGCCAAATATGATGATAATGATAATATTCTCGTCTCGATTCTCAAACAGGGTTGAATGACGAATGATAACTGATATATGATTCAAAATACGTCGAACAGTGAACACAAATGAATGAATATGACTGATAAATGATTATTAATGAGTGAAAATTACTGACTGATAATTACTGAATGATAATAAATGAATTCACAACAGGGTATTACATACTCCCTCCTTAAAAAGAGTTTCGTCCTCGAAACTAAGGGTCAAACAATTCGGGATAACTCTCGCGCATACTATCCTCGGTTTCCCAAGTACCCTCTTCGACTCCGTGTCTAGACCACTGAATTTTAACCAAAGGAATCGCCTTGTTCCTCAACTGTTTGATTCGCCTCTCTAAGACTCGTATAGGATGCTCCTCGTATGTATGATCATCCGCGATCTCGATTTCATCGAACTGAAGTTTGTGACTTGGGTCGGCAACATACTTCCGCAACTGAGAGATGTGAAACACATTATGAACTCGGCTCAAAGCCGGAGGTAAAGCCAATCGATAAGCCAGATTTCCTACTAGATCCAAAATCTCAAATGGTCCAATGAATCTCGGACTCAACTTTCCCCTCTTCCCGAAACGGAAAATACCTCGTATCAGGGATACCTTGACCAAAATGTGGTCACCTGCCTAAAACTCTAATGGTTGACCATGATTATCTGCATATGATTTTTTTTGACTCTGAGCGGTCAACAAACGACTCCTGATCAAAGATACCTTCACGCAGGCGGCTACTAGCATATTGGGCTCAGTGCCGATTGATTCTGATAAGTCATCCTAACACCAGGGAGATCTACAACGACGACCGTATAAGGCCTTATAAAGTGCCATCTTAATCGAAGCATGCCAACTGTTATTGTAGGTGAACTCGATCAACGGTAGTTGGGCTTTCCAATCATCTTTCTAATCGAGAACACATGCCCTCAACATGTCCTCCAATGTCTGAATAGTTCGTTCTGATTGTCCAGCAGACTAAGGGTGAAAAGCTGTGCTGAAATTTAGCTGAGTTCCCATGGCACGATGAACGGATTTCCAAAAATGTGATATGAATCGCCCGTCACGATCAGAAATGATACTCTTAGGAATACCGTGCAATCTCACGATCTCTTTAATGAACAACTGGACAAGTCTCTCGGGACCCCACGTATCCTTGATCGCAAGGAAATGAGCTGACTTAGTTAAACGGTCCACAATTACCCAAATCGTATTCATGCCACGACGACTCGTTGGCAAACTCGTTATGAAGTCCATTGAAATATCTTCACACTTCCATTCTGGGATAGGAAGCGGTTTCAGCATACCCGCTGGTCGTGGATGTTCTATCTTGACTTGCTGATAGGTCAAACATCTCGAAACAAATTCTGCGACTTCTCGCTTCATGTTACTCATCCAATAATTTTGTTTCAAGTCTTTGTACATTTTGCTAGACCCCGGATGGATGGAATAAGGGGTACCATGAGCCTCTCTCAAAATAGAGCTTTTCAACTCGTCATCCACCGGAATGCATAACCGGTTCTTAAATCGCAAAATTCCATCCTCATGAACCACAAATCCAGGTGCTTTCCCTTGAGCCACATCCTCTCGAATGCGTAATAAAAACGGGTCGAAACCCTGTTTCGTTCTGACCGCCTCATCCAGTGGCGATGAAATCTCTAACATGCAAAGTTGCCCTTGTACTCACTGTAACCATACCTCGATCTCAGGTCTTAGGAATTCCTGTTGAAGTTCCTTCTGAACAGTCAACGAGCAAGCATTTGCTCCTGACGGACTTACGACTCAAGGCGTCGGCGACGACATTCACCTTACTCGGGTGGTATTGTATCTCAATATCATAATCTTTAATCAGTTCCAACCACCATCTCAGTCACATGTTTAACTCCTTCTGAGTAAATATATACTTCAAATTCTTATGATCGGTGAAAATCTGACAAGTGACGCCATAAAGCTAATGACGCCAAATCTTCAATGCGAATACCACAACCGCTAGCTCCAAGTCGTGGGTCAGATAATTGACCTCATAAGGCCTCAATTGCCACGAAGCATAGGCAATCACTTTCCCGTTCTGCATTAGTACACATCCAAGACCGTGTCCGGACGCATCACTATAAACCACGAATCCTTCTGTCCCTTGCAGTAAAGAAAGGACAGGCGCTGAAATTAAATGGCTCTTGAGTTCCTCAAAACTCTGCTGAAACGCGTCCTACCACATGTATTTCTCATCCTTCCGCAAAAGGCTCGTCATAGGTTGAGCGATTTTAGAAAACCCTTCCACGAATCCCCAGTAATAGCCTGCTAATCCGAAAAAGCTTCAGATTTCCTTAACATTCTTCGGAGGTTGCCAATATCGGATAGCCTCCGTCTTCTGAGGGTCGACACGTACCCCATCTAATGAAATCACATATCCGAGAAACATCACCTTGGACATCCAGAACTCGCATTTAGAAAATTTCCCATACAGTTGCTCTCGTCTCAACACGTCAAGGACCTGATGAAGATGTAATTCGTGCTCCTCTTGGTCACGAGAATAAATCAAAATGTCATCTATGAAAACAACCATGAACTGATCCAAGTAGTTGATGAAAACTCGTTCATTATCTCCATGAATACCGCGGGTGCATTCATTAACCCAAACGGCATCACTACAAACTCGTATTGCCCATAGCGTGTTCGAATTGCTGCCCTTGCGATATCTGACTCTCGAATTCATAACTGATGATACCTAGATCTTAAATCGATCTTGGAAAATACTGAAGCTCCTTGAAGTTGATCTAAGAGATCATCGATGCGGGGTAGGGGATATGTATTCTTGATCGTCACCCGGTTCAGCTCCCGATAATCAATGCACAAGCGAAATGAACCATCCTTCTTGTTGAAAAATAACAATGGTGCTCCCCACGGGGATGCACTCGGTCAGATATAACCTTTCTCGGTCAATTCCTCCAGTTGATTCTTCAGTTCCTGCATTTTGGTCGTGGCCATACGATATGGTGCTTTCGATATTGGGCATGTACCAAGCTCCAACTCTATCGTGAATTCAAAATCTCTCTGTGGAGGTAAACCGGGTAACTCGTCTGGAAATACATCGGCGTAATCTCTCACTACAGGAATATCCGCCAACGTCACTGATGATTTCTCGGTCTTGGTCATATATCACCAATAACCGACACACCCCTGTTTAAGTAACTTCACTGCTTTCATCATATTAATAACTCTTCCAGAATGGTTGGGGTTACCCCCTGAAATACACACTCGACTCCATCATCTGAAATGATAGTGATACGCTTACAGACACTAAGGATGCCATCATGACGATCCATCCAATTAATACCCAAAATTACATCGTCCTTAGGTAAGTCCACCACGATTAGGTCTGCCAGCTATTCACGGACCTCTAGCTGGATCGGACAGTTCTTAACTTCACGATTCCCGATAATTCTTCTACCGTCTGGTAGACCAATGACATAAGGTTCGCAACTAGTATCACTATCCAGGTGTAGTCTACTCAAACATGACTCGGAAATGAATGAATGTGATGTGCCAGTATTAAAAAGGGTACACACAGGTTGAGATAGAATTTCGAGTGTACCTGAGATCATTCAGGCCACCGGATCGTCGGTCCTCTTCATATCGTAAATTCGGGGCTTTCCAGTCCCTGAACCGGACGCTCCTGTCTGATAGTTAGGGTCTCCGCCTTAATTTGCTCCCGTCGTCTTAAACGACGTGGACTGAGTAGTCTGATTCCGAACAGCCGACTACTTCGGGGTCTGAGATACCATCGGAGCAGGTCTGGAATCTCTTCGGCAGAAAGGGGCCTTATGCCCGGCAATCCCACAGATGTTACACGTGATAGTCTGTCTCGGAAACTTAGTGCTGTAATGACCCTATTCTCCACAGTTGAAACAGGTGATGGCCGAACTGGCCGCTCGGGACTGAGATTCCGCAGGTTTAGGCGCCATAGGGGGTTCCTTAGAGAAAGTAGAGCCCCTGCGGGGCTTCTTGAAGGTTGCCCGACTACCTTCGGACTGATTATGATTCTTCGATTTCTTGCCAGCAGATGAAGTCTGTTGCTTAGCAATTTCCTTAGCAGTAAGCTCATAGGTACGAGCTTTCTCGATGAATTCAGCCAGGGTGGCGCAATGATGATTAAGCAATTGCATCCGCATACGAGGTTTCAACCTCTTATTGAAATATTTTATTTTATTCGCTTCGGAGTGAACAACGGATGAGGCAAATGGAAGTAGCTCATGAAACTTGTCGGCGATGGTGAGAACATCTTCCTCCGCCGAGGGGTCGGGACTGAGTAATTCCGATAACTTGGCCTCCCTGAGTGGGGACGGATAATATCTTTACAACATGAGGGTCTTAAACTGGTCCCAAGTGCAAGATCCGTCAGTGGGCTTCAAGGATAGCCACCATTAGTGAGCACTCTTACCCAGATAGTAAGCCGCAACTGAAACTAGGGCTGTAAACGAACCGAGCTGTTCACGAACAAAGCTCGGCTCGGCTCGTTAAGGGCTCGGTTCGGCTCGGTTCGTTAAGAACTCGAGCTCGAGCTCGAGCTCGAAAATCTGTGCGTTAAGAAAACGAGCTCGAGCCGAGCTTGGGCATGTGCGGCTCGAGCTCGGCTCGAGATCGACTCGAGCTCGGTTGGGCTCGGTTCGGCTCGTTAAGCTCGGTTAATAAATATATTTTTAAATTAATTTTATAATATTTATATATTATATTATAGATTAATAATTTTTTAAATAATTTTCATATATTAAAATATTAATTTTTATATATATATTTGAAAATATATAATTTTTAATGATTATTTTAAAATATTTATTTTAAATAATTCAAATATATTATTTAAATAATTTAAAAATATATAATTATTCGCGAACAGCTCGAGCTCGGCTCGAGCTCGACTCGGCTCGAGTTGTTCGCGAACAGCTCGTGTGCGGCTCGATTTATTAACGAGCTCGAGCTCGAACACGATTTTTGTTCGGTATGAAAGCTCGGCTCGGCTCGGCTCGTCAGAAAAAAATTTAAAACTCGGCTCGGTTCGATCAAAGCTCGGCTCGGCTCGGTTCGTTTGCAGCCCTAACTGAAACTTTGTGCCCTTCGGGACACTATAGCAAATAGCTTCTCAAAATGTTCAAGCCAGTGAATAATATACGCCGACTTAGATCAGCCCTCAAAAGTAGGTGGCCTCTGGCGAGAGATGGGGCCAATTATACTGCTCACACTCCTCTCTTGCCTTTGAGGTGGCGACGGGGGAGCCTGTTGAGTCTGAGCGGTTGAATTCTGCATCGTCTCCATCAGATGTGCCATCTGAGTCATTTGGGCCATCATGCCCTACATAAATATGAATGGGTCAACCCGAACACCTTCCGATTGGGCTGCATCTCGGGTACGACTCCCTGACAGTGAATGATTATCGACCAGTGAGTGAGTAGCATCGCCAGCTGAGTTGGCAACATCGCTCCCTGTTGAACTAATGACTTCCCTCGCGTTCACGCGGGTATTCATACGAGCTCTGGGGTTTCGGCCCGCACCGCGGCCTCTTCCCATGCGTCCTCTGACAGCTCTATCCATATTGAGGTAGGAAGGTCACATGATAATTATAGATCTCGTATGAATATCGCATTATGATTACGTTATGGAATGATAATAATGAGCATATGCGCTTTAACACAATAAATGCATTAATAATACAGTAAAATGATCGTCGACATTACGCCGGAATATGATAAGGTCGCATGAAGGATCAACTGAGGTGACATGATTATCTGATGAAATTCTTGAAATGATTATCTTGAACAAGTTAACAAGATTGGTAATACGATCCACGAGATGAACAACTGAATAATGAGATTGACTGAGTGATTAATGAGTTAACATGAATCGGCAAGATCCAAAAGAAAATGATGAATGAGGATTGTTGTATGATGAATGATGAATGAGTTAATTCTTATTGCCAGAAACTATACCATGGCGTGAGAAATCATACTGTTCTTTTGGTCTGAGGGGCTTGGCGCTTGCACAGGTCACACATGACGCGAAAATCCAATGATACTAGTCTGATGAACGATGATTTTAAATGAGACATGACTCGGAAGGGTAGTATTCAAAACCACACTCCGATACTAATGCTGTAACACCTCAAACTAGGCGGCTATTACAGTACCGTGGACCTCCAACTGGGACCCACCAGGCGAATGAAAAATAATGATTTAAATAATATAACTGTAGTACCGAACCACATTATATTACCAATTGCTCCGATGAGGAGTTTCGAGTATAATACACCCAGGAATACAGAAAACATGTATATTTCATATGGAGATGAAATATACAACACTGAATAAAATGAAAATCCAAACGGAAACTGCAGCGGAAAATACATATGAAGAAAACATGAATAACTGAAAGGACTGGGGGCCCCTACTAGTATCACTGGGACTCCCCACCATCACCATTCTCTTCCCGTGCCTTTGCCTTGCCATGACCTAAAAAAAACATCCCCAACGGGTCAGTTACAAAAAACAACAATCCTCAAGAGTTGAACAGATACAATAATCACATGTCTTAGTTATGAAATGAGGGCTGAAAGAGGGGCATCATAGTACGCCCGAGGTGGGACGTGCAAGTGCACAAGTAGCCGAGTGTCCGAAATCCCACATATACACACTCCCTTGGCCTAATTAGTCTCACGGAGGCACGTTACCGTGTGCACAGTCCAATGTGCCCAGATTACCCACATAAACACATGACCATAGTGTGCCCGACTAAAAATTCCACACGTATACCACCCGGAACGCAATACGATCCCGAAAGGTCACAAGAACAAAAGCGACCACAATGAATGATAATAAATAGAAATCCGACAAGGCCAGGGTGAATTAATAACGCAATGAGTGATAGCTCAAATGAAATGATTGGAACCGTCGTTTCTCGTGAATTAAATGATTAGTTTGATAATTACAAGCCACAACATGATTGATACACTATGAATGAATTACATGTATGAATGAACAACAACGAAAGGAATGATTATCCTTTTAACCGAGCAAGAATTAACTTGCCTGGAATTAGATGTAATGGTACGAACGCTGAGGTATCAAGGTTGAAGAGAAACGACATCTCCAAACCTAAACAAGTTCGTAATCAACTATCAATAATCCATCGGTAGGAAAATAAGTTGAAATCCACCCTAAAAGACTACCCACGATACATGTATTCCGTTAATGAAATTTCTAGATGGTGAAACACACCCCACCATCCCAAATACTCAACAATTCCGGAGAATACACCAATAAATCCGTAGGAACACATGTATCCAAGGTAGATAATCCATACTCAACATATTCCAATACAATAGCAAGCTAACTCGAAGAGATCGGAAGGAAAACACCCAAATCTCGAAATTATAGGGTTATGCAAAGTTTATCTTGATTTGGAGTGGAGAAGAGGATTAAATGTTGAATAATCCGAACTAGAAGCTTGAAGAGGTTTATGGATGATAGTAGCTTGAATAGATCTTCACACATCGTCCAAAACTGCCCGGAATCACTCAAGGAAGGAGGAGAAATGGAAAAATGACAAAATGGGGATGAGGTGTCGTATTTATACAAAATCCAGCTTAACATGCGCTAGCTTCTGAGATTAGTGTGCGCTAGCAGGTTCACCGGGTAGTCCAGTGAACTCTTCCTGCCTCGTTTGCATGTGCTACATACTTGGTAGCGTGCGCTAACTCCTTCCTCATAGCGTGCGTTAACCAAGCCTAGCGTGCGCTACCTGATAGTTGGCGTCCAGAAAATGGGAGTCCAGAACCTACTGTCCACTGCCTGCTCGAGCCTTAGCACGCGCTACTACGATGACTTAGCGTGCACTACTAATACAGCTAGCGTATGCTATTCTCCACTCGTAGCGTGCGCTACGAATTCTCCATTTCAGTCCAGTACCTTCTGGACTGTCTGCCTCAATTGCACTAGCATGCGTTAATGCTGAACGATAGCGTGCGATACCAGTACTCAATTAGCATGCGCTTAAAAAAGTATGTAGCATGCGATACTCTTCAAACATAGGCTGCCAGATACTATGATAATGATAATATTCTCATCTTGATTCTCAAACAGGGTTTAATGACGAATTATAACTGATATATGATTCAAAATACGTCGAACGGTGAACACAAATGAATGAATAAGACTGATGAATGATTATTAATGAGTGAAAATTTCTGAGTGATAATTACTGGATGATAATAAATGAATTCACAACCGGGTATTACATCTAATGTATTTGTCACAAAATCAGGATGTGGAGGAGGAGTTTACAACCCCAGCAAATTTGATCAAAACTATCAAGTTCAATGACTCCAGTATCACCTGTGTGCTTGATATGCAGACACCATCCAAATAAATGGAGGCTTATGGAAGTGGACAGAGTTCTGGTGGTGATAAGAAGCGTATCTTTATCTGGATGATAATGACAGTAATGAAGAAAATGGAGGTAGCAACTCTAAGTCTCCAAAGTTGGTCCAGGTGAAAACTGAAAAGTAAGACTAGGTGGATAACATTTTCATGGTGTTTTTATTAATTTTATTACCAGTTGGCAAGTGTTTCTTGCATTGAACAATTTTAGCTTTTTACTCTTGGTTTTCTTTCTATTTCACCATGGAGATCTCCATTTTATTTTCAGACAATTCTGCCATTTTAATGGATTTTGAATGCATATTTTTTCATTTACATACTTACGTGTATTATTTAGTTGTTTAGTTTAATTTGCATATTACCGAAACCAATTCGACCATATTTCCTTTTCTTTATATAGTTTCACACTAATATCGAATGTAAAGCTGTTATTTATTGTTAGTACACTTTTGATTTTTCCAACATGTTTATCAATTTGCTTAAAAAACTTGGCACTTATATCATCTGTGTTTTTAAAAAGTTTGGTTGGTTGTTTATCCATAACTTTTCTGTTTTACTTTTTTATTTAATAACATGTTTTGGATATGTATTTGAATGAACTTATTAGTTTGAAGAACATAGCAATGTAAGGAAACAACATTATAGTCTTACATTGTTAGAAAATGCTTATACATTGTGAATCCAATTGTGTTACTTATTTAACCCGTTAATTTACAACCCGTTACTTTACAAACATGTTTACAACCATAACCTTGTCCATACACATAACTGTAAGAAAAAAGCTATATAAATCTAACAATCCAATTCCATGTTGACAATTAAACACATAGTTCACAACCACCGGTTTATTTGAGAAACATCAAAATAAAGAAACACATAATCCAAACGCTAACGCATAGTGATACATTTGCATTTTATCAACATCAAGTACAACGATAAATCAAACAAGCACAAAATGCCATTTTTGGCGAAAACAAAAAAGGGGCATGCTACAAAATCTAAATCCTAGCCTAATAACTAAGTAACAAAGTGTAATATTCGCGATTTCAATTTTCGGTAAATTTCTTTTTTTAGGCAGGAGTCCATTTTAACGGCTCGTTTGTTACCGTTTCATCATTCTGAGAATGATTAATTCTGCACTTTTTTACATCTAAGTTCGTTTCGGTGTCGTTTTATTGAGTTCCGTGCTTATTAATGACTTTTCCGCACTCGAGTTCGATTCTTGCGAATCTCATTGGAAACAGTTGTTTTGTGTTTCTCGTAAGTTCATTTAACATTGTTATACGTACTGTGAGCTTCGGTTTGGCTATTCGTTGTCGTATCGTTATTTTTGGATGTTTTGGACCGTTTTGTAATTTCCCAAAGTTTGGGGATAAATACTTCTGTTGTCGTATTCCGAACCTTAGGGTAGTTAGAATCATGTTTCCGTTTTGCGCTTGAGTTCGTCGTTGCGCACTCTTTGTGTGCATGTCTTCGTCTTGTGTTGTTGTTGTCGTCGTTTTGCGGTTTCATCGTGCTCGTACTCGATGAGTTGAACTTAGCAGTTTTGGAACTACTAAGTGACTTACGCACGCTATGCTATGAGCATAACGTACACTATCGTCATGTGCCTTACGTACGCTGAGCCCTTCTAATAACGTACGTAAGGGTCTTCTCAGTTCGGACAGTGAGTTCTGTCCATCGTTAGCGCACGCTGTGTGATGATCGTAACGTGCGTTAACTGTGCGCATTACATACGTTAAGTCCTTGCCATAACGTACGTAATGGTCTTCTCAGTTCGGACAGTGAGTTCTGTCCATCGTTAGTGCACGCTATGTGATGATCGTAACGTGCATTAACTGTGCGCATTACGTATGTTAAATCCTTGCCATAACGTACGTAATGGTCTTTTTCATTTTGGACAAGAGGTTCTGGACATTGATTACGTACGTAATGTTGCTAACGTATGTTAAGATTCTTCCCTATCGTACGTTAAGCAGGCGCAGGTATTTATATACCGAGGGTTGACCGTGTTCGTCATTTTCACCTTTTCTTCATCCCTCCGCAGCTGTGGCAATTTGTGGGCGACCTGAGGGCGATTTTGGAGTCTTGTAACTCCAAGTTTTCATCTTCCATGAGCTCTTGGTGTTTATTAACATCATTAACCCGTGTTCTTCGTCTTTGATTCGAGGTAACCCTCTTGAACCCTCCTTGATGTATTTTGAGAATCTTTAAGATTCGAGTTGCTCTTCATGAATCGTGTTGTTGTATATCATCGATTGTATTGATCCTATCCCCATGATTGGATTCGTATTTCTTACCGTATTCAGGTTCGTATGATGTTCTTGGGGAAATATTGAGCCCCAAGTGTTCGATCCTTTGTTTCTACGAATTCTTGTTGAGAATTTCGTGTGTTTTGCATCTTCCTTGCGATCGACCTTATAGTGATTATGTTGTTCTTGTGTTTTCGACCTAGTTGGAAGATTCGAGGGTTTCCAGTTGAGCTTTCCCGTTGCTTCGCATGCTTTGGATTTGAGGCAAGTACCTTGATATACGAATTATATCTACGTGAAATTATTGTTGCCGAAGTGTGTGAATCATTTTACGAATATATATATATATGTGTGTGTGTGTGTGTGTGTGTGTGTTAAATATATGTATATATATAGATATATGTGTATATATATATATATATATGTGTGTGTGTGTGTATATGTGTGTGTATATATATATATACATACATACATATGTCGGTGATGTCGGGTGATTAATGCCGATACTAATTGACGTACTCAATTTGGATTAAAGTACGAACCATATTTATAGAGGTAATATGGTAAGGTTTATGTATTCGGTTGAGTTACGATATAAGGATATATGTGTAGTGTTGGTTAGTTTTTTCGAAGGCTTATTGGGTTGAGTCTTGATTGATAACGTGTGTGTTATTGTTTATTTGTGTGGTTATGGACTGACGATAAATTATGCGAATTGGTGTACTGATTTGATAATTGTTGCAACGATTGACTGTGTGCTTGATATTTGTAATAATGTGAATACTTGTTGTGAGAGACGCCATATCCGGGAGCCTCTGAGGGCGGGGCGTGTACTCCGGCCTGGTGTACGCTGCAATGTGCGGCTCCATATGGTTGGTGATCGCCGATGTTTAACCTGATGCGTGTACAAGGGGCGGCTCTTGCGGGAGTGAACACCGGAGCGGTGACATGTCCATGAGGAAGCCAACATAGTGGAGTGAACGCCGGTGCACAGGTGTGCAAGGGAGGCGCCTGGCAGGCTTATTGGTTACGGATATTCGAGTGACAGCTAAGACCCCTTTACCAAATGATGTTCGTAATTCAAAGTTCTTCCAACTCGCTTTAAAATGTTGATCTTGATAGAGACCGTGATTCGTGTTTCTGAAAGTTTGTTTCAACTTGTTTTAAACGTTGGTAATCAGGGTTAATTAACCAAGGATATTTGACGAGATCTCCGAATGTTAATTAATCAAGGGTCTTGAGCAGGATTTATCGAATGAGAGGCTGTGTCTTTGATTGTGCTGTGATGATATTCTGTGTATTGGGTCGAGGATCCCGTGAGATGTTGAGATCTTTGATCTTGTGGTGTTATTCTGTGTATTGGGTCGAGAACCCCGTGAGATGTTATAATGATTCGTTTGTGATAGTGTTCTATAAATTGGGTCGAGGACCCCGAATAACGTTAAAATGGTTTTCTTGTAAAATTGTTTTCCACATGCTGGGTCAAGGACCCGAGAACTCTTGAAGTTATTTTTCAGAAGTATTCCATTCGATTTTCAAAACCCCAAGACAGCCCGAGTCAATAATAACATTTTCAAACTATCTTATCAATATATTTTCCTTTTAAAAAGGGGTTTTTCAAACTAGATCTTTTGACTCATTGGGCTTGTTTAAAGTTTCATTGGTGTTATGATCTGTAAAGAGAATATGGCTATGTGATTATCTTTCACCTTGTTGTAAGCGAGTGCTTTTCTGTGTTGACTATGGGAATGCGTGGTTTGTGTTAAGGCTTCGCGGCTGTTGAGTTTGTGTTGATATTGTTCGTATATCTTGTATATTATGTACTTGCACTAGCAAAATTCCAGTTTGCTAACCCCCGAGTTTTCGGGGGGTGGGTGCCTGTTATGCGCTCATATTTTGGCAGCTCGGGAGCAGTCACGGAATTGGCTTGGAAGGAGATGGAAGATAATGATGCTAATCACACAAGAGTCAGAGTCTTTTTCTTTTGTTTCATTTTGGTCGGTATTTCCCTTTCGGTCGAGTATTTACCCTTGCATGGGTGTAGTTTCATTTATTAAATTGAGTTGTCTTTCCTTTATGTGTTCAAGTTTATTGTTGTCATTGAGATGTGAATTTCATTAGTTCTGAATTGTTTAATGGCATTCTCGGTCTGTTTTGTAATTAATTTGACCCCGGTCGGTCAATCATTGAGTAGTCTTTTGGAGTTTAGCCTGGTAGATCCTTGTGACAAGGGTCTACGGCATGTGACATTCCCGATCGAGTTTTGGGAGTGTTACAGATATGGTATCGGAGCTTAGGTTTGCGAAAAACCTAGGCCGTTGGGTCAAGTCCATGTCCTGTGTAAGTCGCGTGCATCAGAGTTGTGATTAGTATTGTGGTTCCGACATCATCTTCAGGAAATCCGTGATGGTAAGTCTCCCGATCGTAAGTCCCCTTATATATGTATTTGATTATATCGTGCTAATGTGTTTGATGTGAACAAGGGTTGGAACTTGTTGGTGATATAATTGTTTTAGGACATAACATGCGTATACGGTCCGAGTGAAAATGGTTATGTAGTATGCTTCGGAAGTCGAGCATATTTATCGGTTTCTACATTTCATTAGAATAAATCTTTGAGTGTTAATTTTATCCGCTGCGTGAGTATTTTGAAATGGCTTTTGGTATCTTGCAAACTGAGTTTTATTTCGTAAAATCGATTCCCTAAACCGAGTTTTGGCATTTTGGTCTTGCACATTTTGGCGGTATTCTATGACGGTTGATATTTTATAAATGACTTTTGTGAGTATTTGAAAATATTACCGTCATCGGCCTTTTTGGCGTTTTGAACATTTTTAAAAATGGTTTTTAGCCGGCGCGGGGCACACGGCGCTGTAATATCACGAACATTTTAAAGTGGTGCTTCGAATTTTCTAACATTGTGAAAACCCATGATTTAATGTCGTCATGTCAAATGGTCACGTATCTCGGTGAAAAATCCTTTCGATTAAGCATTTTGGTAGAAGAGGAAAGATTTTCAAATTGTGGTATTTGGAACTCAACACTTTTGAAATATTTCAAATTAGTCACGATTCATAAAAGAATTTCTTTTATACATTATTCGAAAATAATTTTTAGAGTCGATGTATAAACTTCCTCTTCCAAAATAAAGGATAGTATCTACAAGTTTTGGGCGTAACGTGACTCGCCCTCTTTTTTAAAAATTTGTTTTCATTAAGTGCATACATATAATGATCGTCCTCTTCGAAGAGCTCGAAATTGACTTCAGAAAACTTTGTGCTTTACGATATTACCGTTATTTTAAATATGTTAACTAAACCTTGTGTTGATAATTGTGGTATACTGTAAGACTGATTAATTGATAATGTTGAACGGTACTATCTGCATTAGCATGTCGAGCCTCGGCGGACATAGGTGTGATGATGGAAGTGGAAGCAGCGAGGTGGTTTGTACAACAACTATTCATGCTACGGTGAAGGAGTATCAAGATCAAACGATATCCTATGAAATCTCCTCAGTGATCGAGCCCACGAGCGAAGCAAAGAGACCGAGGACATCTGGAAAATTTCTGGGCGGTAAAGAGACTAAAGCTCCCAAACCCTCACGTAGTTCGAACATGTCGTCTTCGCGGTCGGGAGTGAGTGCTGGAAATCCCAAACCAGCATCGATGACTCTCGGTAAGAAGAGGAGGTGCTTCAACTGCAACCGTCAGGGACATGTTTGTGCAAATTGTCCCTTTCCACTCTTGACTTGTTACCAGTGCAGGTGTGAAGGTCATCGGGAGAAACACTGTGAGATAGTTTCCGAATTGGCAAAGAATGCTACCCTATTGGCGAGCAGAGCAAGTGACCGGAGAGTGTCCCGAAACCCTATGTCTCTTTCTGAAGAGCCTAGCATGGGAGAATAAAGATTTTGTACTATGTCTTAATCGTTGCTGTTTCCAACAATCGTGACTTTGATCGTTTTTCGTTTCATTGCGTTACGTTTCCAACTCTTGTTATTCTAAGTTTCGGAGTCGAAATGTCTTTTTAGTATGGGGAGGTGTATTACCCGTACTTTTCTTAGTATTTTCAGTATTGTGTGACTTTTCATGGTTGGTAATTCATTTGTGATCCTCTCGACAAAACTTAGCCTACCGTCCTACGAACGAATTTCGGAGCTATTTTGTAAAATCCCGTGGATTATTATGGCCTTTCCACATCCGAATTTGATTCTACAAATTTTGTTTGAAACTATTGTTCCATCGCTCTCTATTTTAAGTTTCGGGACGAAACTTCTTTTAAGGAGGGTAGTATGTAATATCCGCGATTTTAATTTTCGGTAAATTTCTTTTTGGGCAGGAGTCCATTTTAACGGCTCGCTTGTTACCGTTTCATCATTCTGAGAATGATTAATTCTGCACTTTTTGACATCTGAGTTCGTTTCGGTATCGTTTGTTGAGTTTCGTGCTTATTAACGACTTTTCTGCACTCGAGTTCGATTCTTTCAAATCTCATTCGAAACTGTTGTTTCGAGTTTCTCGTAAGTTCATTTAACGTTGTTATATGTACTGTGAGCTTCGGTTTGGCTATTCGTTGTCGTATCGTTATTTCGGATATTTTGGGCCGTTTTGTAATTTCCCAAAGTTTGGGGGTAATTACTTCCGTTGTCGTATTCCGAACCTTCGGGTAGTCGGAATCATGTTTCCTTTTTGCGCTTGAGTTCGTCGTTGTGCACTCTTTGTGTGCATGTCTTCGTCTTGTGTTGTTGTCGTCGTTTTGCGGTTTCATCGTGCTCGTACTCGATGAGTTGAACTTAGCAGTTTTGGAACTGCTAAGTGACTTACGCACGCTATGCTATGAGCATAACATACGCTATCATCATGTGCCTTACGTACGCTGAGCCCTTCTCATAACGTACGTATGGGTCTTCTCAGTTCGGACAGTGAGTTCTGTCCATCGTTAGCGCACACTATGTGATGATTGTAACGTGCATTAACTGTGCGCGTTACGTACGTTAAGTCCTTGCCATAAAGTACGTAATGGTCTTCTCAATTCGGACAGTGAGTTCTATCCATCGTTAGTGCACGTTATGTGATGATCGTAACGTGCGTTGACTGTGCGCATTACGTACGTTAAGTCCTTGCCATAACGTACGTAATGGTCTTCTTCATTTCGGACAGGAGGTTCTGGACATTGATTATGTACGTAATATTGCGTGCCTTACGTACGTAATGTTGCTAACGTACATTAAGCTTCTTCACTAACGTACGTTAAGCGGGCGCAGGTATTTATATATCGAGGGTTGACCGTGTTCGTCATTTTCACCTTTTCTTCATCCCTCCGCGGCTGTGGCGATTTGTGGGCGATCTAGGGGCGATTTTGGAGTCTTTTAACTCCAAGTTTTCAGCTTCCATGAGCTCTTGGTGTTGATTAATATCATTAACCCGTGTTCTTCGTCTTTGATTCGAGGTAACCCTCTTGAAGCCTCCTTCATGTATTTTGAGAATCTTTAAGATTCGAGTTGCTCTTCATGAATCGCGTTGTTGCATATCATCAATCGGATGTATTGATCCTTTCCCCATGATTGGATTCGTATTTCTTACCGTATTCGGGTTCGGATGATATTCTTGAGGAAATATTGAGCCCCAAGTATTCGATCCTTTATTTCTACGAATTCTTGTAGAGAATTTTGTGTGTTTTCCATTCCTTGCGATCGACCTTATAGTGATTATGTTGTCCTTGTGTTTTCGACCTAGTTGGAAGATTCGAGGGTTTTCGATCGAGCTTTCCCGTTGCTTCGCGTGCTTTGGATTTGAGGCAAGTACCTTGATATACGAATTATATCTACGTGAAATTATTATTGCCGAAGTGTGTGAATCATTTTACAAATATATATATATATATGTGTGTGTGTGTGTGTGTGTATATATATATATACATATGTTGGTGATGTCGGGTGATTAATGCCGATACTAGTTGACGTACTCAACTTGGATTAAAGTACGAACCATATTTATAGAGGTAATATGGTAAGGTTTATGTATTCGGTTGAGTTACGATATAAGGGTATGTGTAGTGTTGGTTAGTTTTTCTGAAGGCTTATTGTGTTGAGTCTTGAATGATAACGTGCGTGTTGTTGTTTATTTGTGTGGTTGTGGACTGACGATAAATTGTGTGAATTGGTGTACTGATTTGATAATTGTTGCAACGATTGACTGTGTGCTTGATATTTGTAACAATGTAAATACTTGTTGTGAGAAACGCCATATACGGGAGCCTCTGAGGGCGGGGCGTGTACTCCGGCCTGGTGTACGCTGCAATGTGCGGCTCCATATGGTTGGTGATCGCCGATGTTTAACCTGATGCGTGTGCAAGGGGCGGCTCTTGCGGGAGTGAACGCCGGCGCGGTGACATGCCCAAGGGGCGGCCAACATAGTGGAGTGAACGCCGATGTACAGGTGTGCAAGGGAGGTGCCTAGCAGGCTTATTGGTTACTAATATTCGAGTGACAGCTAAGACTCTGTTACCGAATGATGTTCGTAATTCAAAGTTCTTCCAACTCGCTTTAAAATGTTGGCCTTGATATAGACCGCGATTCGTGTTTCTGAAAGTTTGTTTCTTGTTTTAAACGTTGGTAATCAGGGTTAATTAACCAAGGATATTTGACGAGATATCCGAGGGTTAATTAATCAAGGGTCTTGAGCAGGATTTGTCGAATGAGAGGTTGTGTCTTTGATTATATTGTGATGATATTCTGTGTATTGGGTCGAGAACCCCGTGAGATGTTGAGATCTTTGATCTTGTGGTGTTATTCTGTGTATTGGGTCGAGATCCCTGTGAGATGTTATAATGATTCGCTTGTGATAGTGTTCTATAAATTGGGTCGAGGACCCCGAATAACGTTGAAATGGTTTTCTTGTAAAATTGTTTTCTACAGGTTGGGTCAAGGACCCGAGAACTATTGAAGTTATTTTTAAAAAGTATTCCATTTGGTTTTCAAAACCCCAAGACAGCCCGAGTCAATAATAACATTTTCAAACTATCTTATCAAAATATTTTCCTTTTAAAAAGGGGTTTTTCAAACTAGATCTTTTGACTCATTGGGCTTGTTTAAAGTTTCATTAGTGTTATGATCCGTAAAGAGAATATGGCTATGTGATTATCTTTCACCTTGTTGTAAGCGAGTATTTTTCGGTGTTGACTATGGGAATGCGTGGTTTGTGTTAAGGCTTCGCGGCTGTTGAGTTTGTGTTGATATTGTTCGTATATCTTGTATATTATGTACTTGCACTAGCACAATTCCAGTTTGCTAACCCCCGAGTTTTTGGGGGGTGGGTGCCTGTTATGCGCTCAGGTTTTGGCAGCTCGGGAGCAGTCACGGAATTGGCTTGGAAGGAGATGGAAGACGACGATGCTAATCACACAAGAGTCAGAGTCTTTTTCTTTTGTTTCATTTTGATTGGTATTTCCTTTTCGGTCGAGTATTCACCCTTGCATGGGTATAGTTTCATTTATTAAATTGAGTTGTCTTTCCTTTCTGTGTTCAAGTTTATTATTGTCATTGAGATGTGAATTTCATTAGTTTCTGAATTGTTTAATGACCTTCTCGGTCTGTTTTGTAATTAATTTGATCCCGGTCGGTCAATCATTGAGTAGTCTTTTGGAGTTTAGCCTGGTTGATCCTTGTGATAAGGGTCTACGGCATGTGACATTCCCGATCGAGTTTTGGGGGTGTTACACAAAGAACATCAAAAACATCTTACGATTAACCTATCAAGTGATCCCAAACCTACCTATGCAGCACATCAACAAGATATAATAAACAACCAAATCCGGCTACAACTAAAATTGATATAACAAAAGGGTTTTTGGTGCTATTCTACATATTAACAAAAACTACAAAAACAATGCAACTAATAATAAAACAATAACGTAGATCAACCCAGATGAATTCGACCGTGTGAACTAAGAAAAATACGAATCTTTAAAACTCAGAACATAGTGTTTCGGTTATCATAACATTCGTAATGAAGGAGATAGATTACAACAGGAAATAACTTAATGCATGGGGGTGTTAACAAACGGTTGTAGATTGATGGTAATGATGGATTTGGCAAGTAAGAAAATACTTGGAAAGAAAATGATGAGTATTAGCCGTATTATTATTTAGTTTGAATAGCACAGTAATGCAAAAAAATGTGATTATGGTAGGTGAAGGATCTTTACAAATATGTACCAATATATTATACATATTTATTTTTAGAAGATTACTTTTTATTTATATAAAAAATCATGCAAAATAATAATATTTGGAAACTAAAAGTGTCAGTTAATAAGACATATCTTTTGATTAATTCAAAAAATACGAATTTCCAAAAAATACGAATTTTAGGGTTGATAAAAAAACACATTGCCGACAAACCAAGAACATAACCACAAAATTCAAGTATCTAAATCGATCTCCATGAAAGATAAGCACCAGGATAAAGAGAATCATGAAAGACCATACGTTATTACGTCAACACCAAACAGTATGATTTCTATACTTTTGATATACTTTTATATAAAAAAATTCATGTTTAAAAGGTATGCTTTTGGTTATTGATAATCATATTTTACAGGGAATATACATAATGAATCAATTAACATTAGCAGCGCCAATATATATGAAATATATATTGAACGGTATTTTGAAAACATTCAAACAGCAAATATGTTTGATATAGCATGTTTTAAGATTTTGTCTAATATTTATTTGTTTTTTTTCTTTACTAATAGTTTCAGCCACTTTACATACGAATATCAACAAGAGGAATGCCAATGCAAATCCAATTATGTTAACAAGTGGTATCATAAAAGGAGGAAAAAACCGCATTACAAAATAAAAATACTCTTTTGCAACAAACTAACTATTTATTTAGAGGACCTCCATTACATTCCCATACTTCATTGCCCGGTGCAACGTTAGTTGATATTGCCAAAAGAACGACTGGAAGACCGGCTGGAAGGCATCAGCTTAATGAAATTACCGAAAGTTAGTTTCTCACTTAATTTTTTCTATATGGTTTCAAACATGTCTTTTTGTTGCTTTATTTTCTATACCAACTAATCAATGTATATCTACATATTACATTCTCAGGTATGCGTAGTGAGTTACTTAATAGCAAAAAAGCTGCTGGAAGACTGGCTCGAAGACAGTCGCTTAATGAAATTACAGAAAGTACATTTGTTTCTTAATTTCAATATCATCAAGTACATAGCGATTTTACTGCATTACTTGATCTTGACACTAATAAATCTATTTACAAATATAAGATTATCAGGTATGCGGAATGATTTACCTCCGTTACAACGCAGTGGGAGGCCTTGCAAGACTAATAAAATTATAGGTTTAAGCCAACAATAAAATTTTGTTATATTGTTTTATAGTTTGTAATGTCGACCGATTTTGCGACGTTGTAAACTTGTTGTTTTCTTTTCTTTGCAGATAAAAATATTGTCTCGGACAGTGTTAACCAAACACCCCAATATACAACCCCTACCCATATTGATGGTTCAGTAAAGAACGTACCACGACCCATTCATGCAGTCCTATCCAGTATGGAAAAAGTAGAACCTAGCAACCACATCACTTCAAAAAGTAATGTTTACATTTAATCATAACTACTTCTTATTTGTAGGCATTAATAATAAGTCTGTGTATTCTTAATCTACTAAGAATATGTTTTGTTTCAGGGACTAGAACACCTACACCATTATCTCCTACACGAATTCAAGCTACTAATGTTGTTGACTCTGTTAGTGCACTCTCAACTTTAACACCTCGACCTAGGGGACGTCCGTGCATTAGTGATGTAACACCCCCAAGTTCTTCAGGGAATATTACAGTGCCGTGAGCCCCACCGTGGGACCCACAAGGCTAAACATACGCGGAACTATAAATTTTGACCGAGAAGGTCTACATACAATGGAATGAAGAACAATACAAGAGGTATTCGAAACATGTCCAACGTATCCAAAGACATCACAACGCAAAACAATACCTCGGCAAACACATGCCGGAACATCAAGAAATGGAAAACCATACTCGAGCATTCAAAATAACCATTCCAGTACAACAACATTGAATGGAGGACACAAAACATAACCAGAGGAAAGACACAGTATCACGCTTGCCCATCATCTTCATGCCGACCCGATACCTACCTGTCCGCTCTCCTGGAACCTGAAATAGTGAAATACATGAAAAGTATTTCCCCCATAAAGGGGTTAGCCGTCGAATAGCTAGTGCGAGTATATCAAGTATGAAATACAATACTCCTCGACAATAAAGTAAATGTAACCGTCAATTCATCAATTTAAGACTAGTATTCCGGAATAACTAAATCTCATAGCATCACATCAATACATATATGAATACCGTGGGACCGCACCAGAGGCTACGGAACCCTCAGAGGACCCGTCGGTCCGTCCCAGAGTGGTTCGTTCATATCATCCTAGGAATCGCACCAGTGGCTACGAGACCCTCAGGGGACCCGTCGGCCCGTCCCAGAGTGGATATAAATAATCATGCCATTAATATATCTTACTTTCAAAGTCGAGAACGTACAATCATAAATATATACTTGCCTTTGAGACATCGAGAAATTGAACGGAAAAAGGGTACGAGTTCGGTAGGTCCAAGAACACGCTTCCGGCACCTAAACGATTCGCAAGGAATATGATAATCAATTATCCATACTCAAATTACACGAAGAAACTCCCGAAACCCATCTACGATTCATGAAAATACACGGATAACAGCTAGAGGTTGGAAAATCGTCCAAACCCTCACAAGTCCGAAAACGGCACAATCCAATCCATAAAATCGTAGGAAAAGCATGCATACGGGATAGATACATCATAATCTCAAGGTTCTCAAGCTTCAAAACGAATAAATTGGACTAATCTAGGAAAAACCCCAAAATTCCCAAAAATAGGGTTCCAAGGATTTTTACCTTGATTTGGACGTTAGGATGGATTAGATGTTGTGGAATCCTTGTTCTCCAACCAAATATGTTGATGTTATAAGAAAAATCGCTTCCAATCGCCCAAATCATCTCTCCCGAGCTGCTCCCATCGGAAATGAGTGAAGAGGATGAAAAATGACGAAATGGAAGTCAACAATCCAATATATATCCGCCCAGTCTAGCGCACGCTACGCTTTCTTCATTAGCGTGCGGTAGCGTGGTCACCGGGTAGTCCAGTGGCTTCTGCCGGCCCCGTTAGCATGCGCTAATCGCCCTTCTCTAGCGTGCGCTAGCCAAAAAATGGTGTCCAGTACTGGAGTCCAGAACCTACTGTCCTCTGCCCTGCTCAAGCCTTAGTGTGCGCTACCGCTATGGCTTAGCGTGCGTTATGCGACATCTTTAGCATGCGCTAGCCGAAGCCTAGCGTACACTACCTGATAGTCCAGAAAACCTGACAACCTCACTGCCTCTTCCGACCAGCCCGTTAGCCTGCGCTACGGACGGATGTTAGCGTACGCTACTAACCGCGAATAGCATGCGCTAACGAACTCCTAGCGCGCGTTAACCGCCAGTCCAGAGGGCAGTCCGAGTTACTGGTTCTGACCTGACTGGTCCCTTAACGCGCGCTACGGCTCAAAACTAGCATGCGCTAATCAAGCAGAATTAGCGTGCGTTAGCCTAGGCCTAGCGTGCGCTATTTCTCTGGTCCAGAACACATCCGCAAGTTCCAAACAATGCGATCGTGACCCAAACAAGATACGAAACTCAAAAACAATATTAACAACATCACCAAGAGTTTACAGAGCGACAAGATAGGAAGAACGGCAAGGTCAAACAGTCAATAAAAAGTACGGGTATTACATTATCCCCCTCTAAAAAGAAGTTTCGTCCCGAAACTTAAGAAATGAAGAGTTCGGGGTATTCCATCTGCAACTTCTCTTCCATCTCCCAAGTTGCCTCCTCGACTCCATGTCTCGACCATTGCACTTTAACCAGTGGAATGGTCTTATGCCGAAGTTGTTTCTCGCGACGCTCAAGGATCTTCACGGGTCTCTCAGGAAAGGTAATATCCTCGGCTACATCAATCTCACTGTAGTCGATAACGTGGCTCGGATCCGGCACGTACATTCTCAACTGAGACACATGAAAAACACTATGGACGTGACTCAAAGCTGGAGGCAACGCCAAGCGATAAGCTAAATTTCCAACTCTGTCCAAAATCTCGAAAGGTCCGATATACCTCGGACTAAGTTTCCCCTTTTTCCCGAAGCGGAAAACTCCTCTGGTCGGCGACACCTTGAGTAAGACGTGGTCCCCCACTTCGAACTCCAAGGGTCAACGACGAATATCAGCATAATATTTCTGACGACTCTGGGCAGTCAGCAATCGGTCCCGGATAATAAAAATCTTTTCCTTAGTCTCCATCAACATGTCCGGTTCCATTCCAATTAGCTCAGAAGCCTCGTCCCAACATAATGGCGATTTACATCGCCTACCATAAAGTGCCTAGAATGGTGCCATTTTGATCGACGTATGCCAACTATTATTGTAAGCAAACTCGATCAACGGTAAGTGAAGATCCCAATCGTTACTCCAGTCTAAGGCACAAGCCCGCAACATATCTTCCAACGTCTGAATCGTCCTCTCCGTCTGACCGTCCGACTGGGGATGAAAGGAAGTGCTCAATCTCAACTCCGTACCCAAAGCTTGATGAACGGCCTGCCAAAAATGCGATACGAAACGGCCGTCTCGATCAGAAACAATGGTCTTGGGGGAACCGTGCAACCTTACGATCTCAGCTATAAAAGTTCGAGCCAATCTATCCGGTCCCCAAGTATCCTTAATACCCAAGAAGTGTGCAGACTTGGTCAACCGATTGACAATTACCCAAATCATATTCATTCCGGCCCGGGTTCTCGGCATGCCAGTGATGAAATCCATGGAGATGTCTTCCCACTTCCACTCGGGAATGGGAAGCGGTTTCAACAACCCTGCTGGTCGTTGATGTTCGATCTTGACTTGTTGGCACGTCAAGCACCGTAGTACAAACTCCGTGACATCTTTCTTCATGTTATTCCACCAAAAATTGTGCTTCAAATCTTTGTACATCTTACTCGTCCCGGGGTGGATTAAGTAAGGCGTAGCATGAGCTTCTCGAAGAATTCTCTGCCTCAACTCTAAATCGTTCGGAACACAAAGCCTGCCCTGAAATTTCAGAATACTATCCTCGTGAACCATAAATCCAGGAGCTTTTCCTTTAGTTACGTCTTCCTTCAGTTGAGATATCATCGGGTCACTCCATTGTTTCCCTTTGATGTCGTAGACCAAGGATGATGTAATTTCGAGAGTACACAACTATCCTTGCACTCGTTGAAGCCAAACTTCTTTCCCCTGCTCAATTAAATTCTGACGAATTTTCGCCTGAGGTGTAAGAACCTCGAGCATTTGAAGAGATGCCGATTTGCGGCTCAAAGCATCCGCGACGACATTGGCTTTTTCGGGGTGGTAAAGAATTTCCAAATCGTAATCCTTTATCAACTCTAACCAACGTCTCTGTCTCATATTCAGCTCCTTCTGACTGAAAATATACTTCAGGCTCTTGTGATCGGTATAAATCCGACACGAAGAACCATACAAATAATGCCGCCAAATCTTGAGTGTGAAGACAATTGCGGCCAATTCCAAATCGTGAGTAGGATAATTCATCTCATACGGCTTTAGTTGTCGTGACACAAAAGCTATCGTCTTATCATGCTGCATAAGTACACAACCAAGGCCTTGACCCGAAGCGTCACTATAAACTGCAAAGCCCTCACTACCATGTGGCAAAGTTAAAACCGGTGCTGAAGTCAAACGTCTCTTCAGCTCATCGAAGCTCTGTTGTCTCTCATCCGACCAAACAAACTTTCGCTCTTCTGGAGTAATTTCGTAAGCGGCCAAGCGAGTTTCGAACCCCTCGACAAACCGACGGTAATATCCAGCAAGGCCCAAAAAGCTACAAACTTCCTTAACATTTTTAGGCGGTGCCCAGTCTAGCACTACCTCAATCTTTTGCGGGTCTACACGAACCCCTTCGTCCGAAATCACATGGCCGAGAAACATAACTTCTTCTAACCAGAATTTACATTTCGAATATTTTGCATAGAGGTGCTCAGTTCTCAGAATATCTAGTACCAAACGTAAGTGTCGGGCATGTTCCTCTTTATCTCGAGAATAGATCAAAATGTCGTCAATAAAGACGACTACACACCTGTCGAGATACTCGATGAAAATTTTATTCATTAACTGCATGAATACTGCCGGCGCTTTAGTCAACCCAAAAGGCATAACTACAAATTCATAATGCCCATATCTCGTCTGAAATGCCGTCTTCAGAACGTCGGACTCCCTCACCCTGAGTTGATAATACCCGGATCTTAAATCAATTTTTGAGAAAACTGCAGCCCCGTGCAATTGATCGAATAAATCGTCTATACGAGGCAAAGGATACTTGTTCTTGATGGTCACTTTGTTTATTTCACGGTAGTCGGTGCACAAACGTAGAGAACCATCTTTCTTTCTCACAAAAAGAATAGGTGCGCCCCAAGGTGAAGCGCTCGGTCTAATGTATCCTTTCTCTAGGAGTTCTCCCAATTGATTCTTCAATTCTTGCATCTCGGAAGGTGCCATCCGATAAGGTGCTTTAGAAATCGGAGCTGCATTTGGCTCTAAGTCCACGGTAAATTCTATCTCCCGATATGGTGGTAATCCCGGGAGATCATCCGGAAAGACATCGGGATACTCATTAACAACCGGAATCGAAGAGAAATCGACTTTGTTTCCTTCCGTTTTCAAAGCATAACACCAATAGCCCATACAACCTTTATTCAAAACTTTTACGGCTTTCATGGCACTGATAAGTAGCTTGAATTGGCCCGACTTACGTCCCAAAAATGAGTACTGAGATCCATCTTTAGTCATCATGGTGATAACCTTAGTACGGTAATTCATAATCGCTTGGTGACTATCAAGCCAATCCTCGCCGAGGATCACGTCCTCGCCTTCCATATCAACTACAATTAAATTCGATAACCAATCCATACCGGATATAATCACCGGAAAATCTCTAATCTCCCGGTTCCCCACAATTCTATCCCCGCTAGGCAGTTTCACAATGAAGGGATCGCAAGCAGTCATACAAGTTATATTCAAACGGCGTACACACTCCAAGGAAATAAAAAAATGTGTAGCACCCGAATCAAAAAGTACACGGACTGGATGAGATAAAATATGAATGGTACGTGAAGCCACCGCCGCGTCGGGTTCGTCTGTTCGACGCATCTCATAAACCCGTGGTTGTACCGAACCGACGCTAGAGTTTCCCTCTCCAGCGTTCTAACCCCCTCCCCGGCCCCTGCCGAAATTCTGCTCAGATTGTCCAAAAGATTGTCGCTGATTTATACCTTGGTTAAGTGGTGCTGGGGCAGAAGCCCGAGTGTCCAAAGTCTGATTCGGCTCGGAACAATAAGCCGATCTATGTCCCAACTGTCCGCACGTGTGACACTTCAATGGTGGAAAGTTGCATTCCAAATTAACGTGGCCTGGACGGCCAAAATTATAGCAAGTCACCATGCGGTTTGTGGTACCCGGAGTAGAACGGTAACCCCTCTTTCCCTTATTAGAACGTGACGACTGTCCGGCAGAACGGTTAGTAGTCTGTGACCTCTGAAAGTTGCCACTCTTAGAGCCAGAAAAATTTCCCGCGACCTTCTGCTTCTTCGATTCTTCAACAGTATCGTTGTCGGGGCTTAACATATCATGGGCTAAAGCTCTGTCCTGATATTCCTTCAGTGTGGTGCAGGCAAATCCGGCCATGTACCGCCGTAAGTCTATATTCATCCGCATATCAAAGTAACGGATCTTATCACGCTCGTTACGCACTTGATCCTTCACGTGGATTAATTGTTGGTTGTATTCCACGATCGCCTGTGAAACGGGAATATCCTGTGGTTTAGCCTCGAAAAAGGCTCGGATTCGGCCTTCTCGAACCGGCCAAGGGCAAAATTCGGCCTCCAAAAGTTCTTTAAATTCATCCCACGTGGCAACACGATCCTGTGGCTTGATGACCTTCCACCACGTAGCGGACTCCTTGGTAAGGAAATACTGAGCAATCGGTACTTTCCTCACTTCGGGGCAATCAACCGCTTCGAAAATCTTTTCCAATTCTGCTAGCCACTCTTCCCAACCTAACGGGTAGCATCGCCAAGCTGTGGAGGGTGCATACGGATTACATTCAAGCAAGGCATCCGTGTTACGGTTGATTATTCACTGCATGATTTGGGCTAAAATGGTCATCTGTGTAGCCAGTTGTTGAAGTACATTCGCAACTCCAACGTCCGCGCTGTTCCCCTGGCCATTCGACTGGTCGTGCTGACTCTCAGTGTCAGGATGCACCGAGTTCGACAAACTGGGGTTGGTTGACCCCGCAACAGAACTGAGGGAAACGGCCGCGCCTCGTCCTCGTCCACGTCCACGGCTACAACCACGGCCTCGTCCCCTACCAGCTGACATACTGAAGAACACACAAGGCACGTAAGTACAATTCAATCACACGTCATCGAAGTGACCGATTCTCAAGAATATCAAGAATAGAAGCAAAACGAATAAGGAAACGCCAGAAGAGTAAGAAGTCTTACAAGTACCGGTCGCACTGTGATGATGGCAAAGTAGTGATATTGTGGACAAATGACGACTCAATCGACCCAAAAGACCGACAACCTAGGTATCCATAGACCTAAGCTCTGATACCATATTCTATAACACCCTCAAGTTATTCAGGGAATATTACAGCGCCATGAGCCCCACCGTAGGACCCACAAGGCTAAACATACGCGGAACTATAAATTTTGACCGAGAAGGTCTACATACAATGGAATGAAGAACAATACAAGAGGTATTCGAAACATGTCCAACGTATCCAAAGACATCACAATGCAAAACAATACCTCGGCAAACACATGTCGGAACATCAAGAAATGGAAAACCATACTCGAGTATTGAAAATAACCATTCCAGTACAACAACATTGAATGGAGGACACAAAACATAACCAGAGAAGAGACATAGTATCACGCTTGCCCATCATATTCATGCCGACCCGATACCTGCCTATCCGCTCTCCTGGAACCTGAAATACATGAAAAGTATTTCCCCCATAAAGGGGTTAGCCGTCGAATAGCTAGTGCAAGTATATCAAGTATGAAATACAATACTCCTCGACAATAAAGTAAATGTAACAGTCAATTCATCAATTTAAGACTAGTATTCCGGAATAACTGAATCTCATAGCATCACATCAATACATATATGAATACCGTGGAACCGCGCCAGAGGCTACGGAACCCTCACAGGACCCGTCGGTCCGTCCCAGAGTGGTTCGTTCATATCATCCGTGGAAGCGCACCAGAGGCTACGAAACCCTCAGGGGACCCGTCGGACAGCCCCATAGTGGATATAAATAATCATGCCATTAATATATCTTACTTTCAAAGTCGAGAACGTACAATCATAAATATATACTTGCCTTTGAGACATCGAGAAATTGAACGGAAAAAGGGTACGAGTTCGGTAGGTCCAAGAACGCGCTTCCGGCACCTAAATGATTCACAAGGAATATGATAATCAATTATCCATACTCAAATTACACGAAGAAACTCCCGAAACCTGTCTACGATTCATGAAAATACACGGATAACAACTAGAGGTTGGAAAATCGTCCATGTAATATCCGCAATTTCGAATTTCAGTAATTTTCTTTTTTCGGCGGAAGTTCATTTTGACGACTCTCTCATGACCGTTTCGTCATTCCGAGAATGATTAATTCTGCACTTTTTGTCATCCGAGTTCGTTTCGGTGTCGTTTTGTTGAGTTCCGTGTCCTTAAGCGACTTTTTCAAGTATGAGTTCGACTTTGTAAAATCACCATAAATTCTTGGAAACTCCAAAAATTCTGAATCTTTGCAATATTATAGAGCATCAAGTTAGCTTTCCAATGGTTTAAACAGTGAGTCAATCGGAGTCCGGAGGAAGGAGTTATGGTCGAAATAGCTAAGGCTGCACCATGTGCCTTTTTGGTGCTGGAGCGGACTGTACCGCGGGCCGCGGCACACTTGTCCTGTGCCGCGGCACACGGACTTTTTCTGCACTTTTTAGCAGATTTTCGAGGAGAAACATTCATTTTCTCCTCTCTTCTTCCTCCTACCATTCTAGGCGATTCTAAGGGCGATTTTGGGCGATTTGAGTGCTCCCAAACTTGTAGAGATCATCCACCTCAAGTCTTGTTGTAGATTTTCGACCTCTACTTGAATCCTTCATCCAAATCAAGGTATTTTGGCTTGAACCATTGTTTTTGTAGATTTGGGGATTTTCCTTTTTGATTTCTATTTCAATCCGTTTTTGATCAATTAGTTGTTGTATAAACGTTGTTTTGAACTTGTTCTACGGATTGGATACTCGTATCTTTGGTTCGTTCGACCCGAGGGGTGATTTCTTTGTTCTTGAAGGGTCTTGAACATTTAATGTTCGATTAAATGTTCGAATGAGTTCCCTTTGATAGTTTGTTGGGATTTCCGTTGTTTTCGGCCTTGATTCTCATCGTAATCATGTTTTATTATTCCTTACGGAGGATTATAGGTGCTCGATGATTCCGATGTTGAATTCCGTTGATGATTGATGATTCATGTGGTGTTTTCCCGTAGTAATTTCGGTGCTATCGCATTCTAGATAGTGTTCGGGAATTTGAGGGCTACCCGGCCGTATTCGTTCATTTTTCCATTGCTCGTGATATCGAGGCAAGTACCTTGCCCATACTTTTCTTATTTTATGGATATGATGATCGGTGATCGTCTTGGTGTGTTTGTTGGTTGTTTGGAATGAAGTTTCAAAAGATTTGTTTTGGCCTCGTTAAAGGCCCTCTTTCAAAATGCGTGCGTGTTTTGTGAACGGTGTGTTTGGGAATTGATTATGATTTAATCATTTTGAACGTTGA
Organism: Orobanche coerulescens; assembly: GCA_033398695.1. Taxonomy (NCBI): domain Eukaryota; kingdom Viridiplantae; phylum Streptophyta; class Magnoliopsida; order Lamiales; family Orobanchaceae; genus Orobanche; species Orobanche coerulescens. Next base: position 163,164,197 of record CM065812.1, on the reverse strand, counting down.
AGGCTTTGATGATATCCCTATTGTTTAAAGTTATGGAATCGCGTATTCCGTGTTTAATCTTGTTATTGTGTTTTGAAGAGTTTGATAACGGCGTCGAGTAAGTGGCCATCTCTAGTAAGTATTCTTGATGAACTTACATTCTTAGCATATTAGTATTGCATGAGTAACGTGTGTGTGTATGCTCACTATGGGTTAGATCCGACGGGGTCTCGGTAGGGGTCCACAGAGACGTGGATCCGCGAGCTTGCTTTTAACCACTATGGGTTAGATCCGACGGGGTCTCGGTAGGGGTCCACGGAGGGGTGGATCCACGGTTAATTGTGGTGCATTTTACAAATGTGATTTGATTATGGCATTTCCGGAAATGAGCGCTTTTGAACGGTTTTCATGATTGCATGCATTGACTAAGTGTGTAAGAGGTAAGTTGTTCGTTTGGCCTACTTGGCTAGGATGGCACTAGAGTATTTTGTTGTTTGTGTTAAATCCTTTAATTGTGGATTTTGATGTTGGAAGACGAACCTCGTGGTCGTTCTTGTGTACTGTGAGTTGATGATATTTGGGGCTAAAATCCCAACGGTTTTGTAAAGGTCATTTGACGGATTTCGGGCTAAAATCCCAACGGTTTGGTAAAGGTTATTTTATGGAAAGTAAACCTTTGGGGCGGTGACCCCTTTTGTCTTTTGGATATTTGAAAAGTGGGATTTGATAATCCTAAATTGTTTTCTATTAAAACTCCCGATGGTATTTCAAATCATTTTATAAATTGTTTCCCTTGATATTTTGATCTTGAAATTTTGGGAAGTCTTTACTCAAACTCTTGCCTCGGGAAGTGTTCATCCTGTTTTATTTGAATCTTTGAGGATTCCGAATTATTATCGTTCGTGGAATGTGAATTGTATGGCTCGTATTTGCACTTTGTTCTTGCACTAGCAAAACAGTGGAGTTTTGCTAACCCCCGAGTATTCGGGGGGTGGATGTCTGTTTTTGCATTCAGGTTTTGGAGCATAACACAGGGTCGGCACGAAGGATAATGAAAGATGATCGATATTAAACACATGAGGAAACGTACATCGTGTATTGGTTCAGTTGTACTTTATTTTTCCACTGCTATATTGTTCCCGTTGTACGGGTGTGGTTGTGTTTTGACCCCTGTGTGGACATGAGTTGTAATCGAGTTGTACATTTTCATTGAAAGGCCAAATCGGTCTACTGAGTCATTTTAGCCTTAAAGGCATTGACGAGATGTTTCATGTTGTTACTAGCCTGGTAGATCCTTGAGGAAAGGTTCTACGGCGTGTAATATCCCTGAGCGGATTGGGGGTGTTACATAAATGGTATCAGAGCTTAGGTTGTGGAAACCTAGGCTGTCGGGTCAAGTCGTGTTGTTTGAGTCTTGTTTCGTCGGATTTTATCTGACTGAGTCGTGTCGCGACGCGTCGTTTGAGTTTGTTGGTCGTGATTAGTATCGTGGGGCGATCATCATCTTCGTGCGACCTGTGGAAGTAAGTCTCCCTTCTTTGTGTTGTGCCTCGTGTGACACGAGCTATTTTTATGATTATTGTTAAGTGATGGAATCCTTATGTGGATTTTAATTTCACGATATGTATTTAGTCGACTCTCGTATTTGATTTATACGAGGAGTGTCGTCGCTTGTGATGTCTTTTTATTGTTGTTTTTGTCCGTTGCTGATGATTTTCGAATCGATTTGCAGGTTTTACAAGTTCTCTTGTGGAGGCTTTGTGCTTATACGCGTTCGACTTGTTCACTAGCCAGTGCGGGAGGGTCCTTAAAGGCCTCAAATGGGGTCAGTGGTTTTGTTCTGAATGTGGTATTTTTTCGTTTATTTCCATTTAAAGACATGTATTGTCTTGATTTTAAACGTTTTGATGCGTGTACTAGGAGTTGTTTCAGTGAACGTCGATATGTGTGAGTTTTGGGCATTCTGGCCTATTGGATTTTTGAAAACCTTGAGTATCTTGGAAAAATAAATTTCGAGACATACTTTTCAAATGAGTTATTTTCTTGTGGTACATCCTAGGTGCCGCAATATATTTCAAAAAAATTTCTACTTCGAGGACCAAAATGCTTTGAGATATTTTCAATGTTTTAGAAACACTTTTATTTAGACCCGAGGGTCGAATATTCTGAAACTTTTCACTAAGAGAAAGTGTCCTCATTTTTATCAAATGGGAAATGGCTCTCCAAAGTCTCGATAACGATGTTTCACGTTTGTACTTTTTGAAAGGTGATACTCAAGATCAACCGGTGTTCTTCTAGATTATTTTCAAAATGAGGTTTTCGTTTTTAAAACCTATCCATTCCCGTTTGAGGGCTGGGTATGTATGTATGATGTTCGCGTTGTCATTTTGATGTTTGCTCCCGAGTATGACTGAATTGGCGGTGTGAGCGTTGAGTCGTTTTCCACACATTTGTTGTGTTAGCCCTCTGTGAGAGGTGGGATGTTGGTATTGAATGTTGCCATCTCGTGGTGATTTCTGCGTTATCGCGCATGTGCGAGCTGTTAGAGCTTGGTTTGGTATGACTGTGTGCATCGGTGATGGTTCCGTTATGTGTCGGCTATTTAATGTCTTGTTACCTTGCTCCTGTTTTTGTGAATTTCGTGGACGAGGTCGGAGGTAATACCCGTACTATTTTGACTTTGGTATTTTCTCTTTCTCCAGTCTATCGATCTGCTCATGTTCGTTGATACTTTATGAACTTGTTCTGTATTTCGGTTTCATCGTCCGAACGAACTGCGATCTTGTTATGGGTCGATCTGGTTATCGCCGTGACTTTTCGGGTTCGGTTAGATTCTTGTGAACCTTGTTCGGGAGTGACATCATCTGGTTCTACTAGTTCTTTTATTCGAAGTGGATCGGATTTGGAAATCTTATGTTTTCGACTCTGTCGACTCGTTTATGTTCGTTGACATTTCTGAGCTTGTCCTGCCCCTTGCTTTTGTTGATCGAACGAGTGCGGTATTGTTTCGGAATAACTCGTTTGTCGTTGTGAATTTTTTTCGATTGCTATTCCCTTTCCTGTGGATCTTATGTGAGTGCACATTTTGTTGTTTTCACCGGATCATGTTTCGTCTCGAGTCGAGATGTGAACTTCGGAGTTGTCGGTTGACCTTATTGTTCTTCGTGATCCGAACATGACTATTCGATTTTTTTTTGTTGACTCGATCGTTGTGGTTCGATCATTGATTGTTCAGTTTTTGTTAATCTCGTTTCGTGATTGTTGAACGTTCAGACTCCTTCGTGATTCCCTTAAGTTCGGGAAATTAGTCTCGTTTTCGATCTTCCAACCCTTGGGCGGTGGAATTCCGTATTGGTTCAACGATTGGCTCGCGTTTCGATTGATGTACCGTTGGGTTGGTCAATCATACTGACTTTCATTCGTTGTGTTTTGTGATTGTCGGATAATTGACTTGGCTATATTATCCGTTTGATGATGCTTGTCATTTGTTGGTTTTATTATATCCCTAACGGCGATGTTGTGTTGGTCGTCGTGGAGCGTGTTTTCACGCCGTATGTCTCTTTGCGTTTCTTGCAGCGTTTCGCCGTTGGGCGTGAGTTTTCTGTTTTTGTGTATCTCGTCGAGTTTTCCTGGTGGGTATATTGCTCCCCCCTACTTGTTTTAAGTTTCGGGACAAAACTTCTTTTAAGGAGGGTAGAATGTAATATCCGCAATTTCGAATTTCAGTAATTTTATTTTTTCGGCGGAAGTTCATTTTGACAACTCACTCATGACAGTTTCGTCATTCCGAGAATGATTAATTCTGCACTTTTTGTCATCCGAGTTCGTTTCGGTGTCGTTTTGTTGAGTTCCGTGTCCTTAAGCGACTTTTTCAAGTATGAGTTCGACTTTGTAAAATCACCATAAATTCTTGGAAACTCCAAAAATTTTGAATCTTTTCAATATTATAGAGCATCAAGTTAGCTTTCCAATGGTTCAAACGGTGAGTCAATCGGAGTCCGGACGAAGGAGTTATGGTCGAAATAGCTAAGGCTTCACCATGTGCCTTTTTGGTGCTGGAGCGGACTGTACCGCGGGCCGCGGCACACTTGTCCTGTGCCGCGGCACACGGGCTTTTTCTGCACTTTTTAGCATATTTTCGAGGAGAAACATTCATTTTCTCCTCTCTTCTTCCTCCTACCATTCTAGGCGATTCTAAGGGCGATTTTGGGCGATTTGAGTGCTCCCAAACTTGTAGAGATCATCCACCTCAAGTCTTGTTGTAGATTTTCGACCTCTACTTGAATCCTTCATCCAAATCAAGGTATTTTGGCTTGAACCCTTGTTTTTGTAGATTTGGGGATTTTCCTTTTTGATTTCGATTTCAATCCGTTTTTGATCAATTAGTTGTTGTATAAACGTTGTTATGAACTTGTTCTACTTGATCGATACTCGTATCTTTGGTCTGCTCGACCCGAGGGGTGATTTCTTTGTTCTTGAAGGGTCTTGAACATTTAATGTTCGATTAAATGTTCGAATGAGTTCCCTTTGATAGTTTGTTGGGATTTCCGTTGTTTTCGGCCTTGATTCTCATCGTAATCATGTTTTATTATTCCTTACGGAGGATTATAGGTGCTCGATGATTCCGATGTTGAATTCCGTTGGTGATTGATGATTCATGTGGTGTTTTCCCGTAGTAATTTCGGTGCTATCGCATTCTAGATAGTGTTCGGGAATTTGAGGGCTACCCGGCCGTATCCGTTCATTTTTCCATTGCTCGTGATATCGAGGCAAGTACCTTGCCCATACTTTTCTTATTTTATGGATATGATGATCGGTGATCGTCTTGGTGTGTTTGTTGTTTGGAATGAAGTTTCAAAAGATTTGTTTTGGCCTCGTTAAAGGCCCTCTTTCAAAATGCGTGCGTGTTTTGTGAACGGTGTGTTTGGGAATTGATTATGATTTAATCATTTTGAACGTTGAAGGCTTTGATGATATCCCTATTGTTTAAAGTCATGGAATCGCGTATTCCGTGTTTAATCTTGTTATTGTGTTTTGAAGAGTTTGATAACGGCGTCGAGTAAGTGGCCATCTCTAGTAAGTATTCTTGATGAACTTACATTCTTAGCATATTAGTATTGCATGAGTAACGTGTGTGTGTATGCTCACTATGGGTTAGATCCGACGGGGTCTCGGTAGGGGTCCACAGAGACGTGGATCCGCGAGCTTGCTTTTAACCACTATGGGTTAGATCCGACGGGGTCTCAGTAGGGGTCCACGGAGGGGTGGATCCACGGTTAATTGTGGTGCATTTTACAAATGTGATTTGATTATGGCATTTCCGGAAATGAGCGCTTTTGAACGGTTTTCATGATTGCATGCATTGACTAAGTGTGTAAGAGGTAAGTTGTTCGTTTAGCCTACTTGGCTAGGATGGCACTAGAGTATTTTGTTGTTTGTGTTAAATCCTTTAATTGTGGATTTTGATGTTGGAAGACGAACCTCGTGGTCGTTCTTGTGTACTGTGAGTTGATGATATTTGGGGCTAAAATCCCAACGGTTTTGTAAAGGTCATTTGACGGATTTGGGGCTAAAATCCCAACGGTTTGGTAAAGGTTATTTTATGGAAAGTAAACATTTGGGGCGGTGACCTCTTTTGTCTTTTGGATATTTGAAAAGTGGGATTTGATAATCCTAAATTGTTTTCTATTAAAACTCACGATGGTATTTCAAATCATTTTATAAATTGTTTCCCTTGATATTTTGATCTTGAAATTTTGGGAAGTCTTTACTCAAACTCTTGCCTCGGGAAGTGTTCATCCTATTGTATTTGAATCTTTGAGGATTCCGAATTATTATCGTTCGTGGAATGTGAATTGTATGGCTCGTATTTGCACTTTGTTCTTGCACTAGCAAAACATTGGAGTTTTGCTAACCCCCGAGTATTCGGGGGTGGATGTCTGTTTTTGCATTCAGGTTTTGGAGCATAACACAGGGTCGGCACGAAGGATGATGAAAGATGATCGATACTAAACACATGAGGAAACGTACATCGTGTATTGGTTCAGTTGTACTTTATTTTTCCGCTGCTATATTGTTCCCGTTGTACGGGTGTGGTTGTGTTTTGACCCCTGCGTGGGCATGAGTTGTAATCGAGTTGTACATTTTCATTGAAAGGCCAAATCGGTCTACTGAGTCATTTTAGCCTTAAAGGCATTGACGAGATGTTTCATGTTGTTACTAGCCTGGTAGATCCTTGAGGAAAGGTTCTACGGCGTGTAATATCCCTGAGCGGATTGGGGGTGTTACAGTCCAAACCCTCACAAGTCCGAAAACGGAACAATCCAATCCATAAAATCGTAGGAAAAGCATGCATACGGGATAGATACATCATAATCTCAAGGTTCTCAAGCTTCAAAACGAATAAATCGGACGAATCTAGGAGAAACCCCAAAATTCCCAAAAATAGGGTTCTAAGGATTTTTACCTTGATTTGGACGTTAGGATGGATTAGATGTTGTGGAATCCTTGTTCTCCAACCAAATATGTTGATGTTAGAAGAAAAATCGCTTCCAATCACCCAAAATCGTCTCTCCCGAGCTGCTCCCGTCGGAAATGAGTGAAGAGGATAAAAAATGACGAAATGGAAGTCAACTGTCCAATATATATCCGCCCAATCTAGCGCACGCTACGCTTCCTTCATTAGCGTGCGCTAGCGTGGTCACCGGGTAGTCCAGTGGCTTCTGCCGGCCCTGTTAGTGTGCACTAATCGCCCTTCTATAGCGTGCGCTAGTCAAAAAGTGGTGTCCAGTACTGGAGTCCAGAACCTACTGTCCGCTGCCCTGCTCAAGCCTTAGCGTGCGCTACCGCTATGGCTTAGCGTGCGTTATGCGATAGCTTTAGCGTGCGCTAGCCGAAGCCTAGCGTACGTTACCTGATAGTCCAGAAAACCTGACAACCTCACTGCCTCTCCCGACTAGCCCGTTAGCGTGCGCTACGGACGGATGTTAGCGTACGCTACTAACCGCGAATAGCGTGCGCTAACGAACTCCTAGCGCGCATTAACCGCCAGTCCAGAGGGCAGTCCGAGTTACTGGTTCTGACCTGACTGGTCCCTTAACGCGCGCTACGGCTCAAAACTAGCATGCGCTAATCAAGCAGAATTAGCGTGCGTTGGCCTAGGACTAGCGTGCGCTATTTCTCTGGTCCAGAACACATCCGCAAGGTCCAAACAATGCGATCGCGACCCAAACAAGATACGAAACTCAAAAACAATATTAACAACATCACCAAGAGTTTATAGAGCGACAAGATAGGAAGAACGGCAAGGTCAAACAGTCAATAAAAAGTACGGGTATTACAAGTGACATGTCAACACGTAAGACACATTTGGATTTAATATTATGTAATTTCTATTATGCGGATATGAAATTTGGTGTTGTTTAATAAGGAACAAAATAAAGTAAGACAATAATTTTTTTTATATCGATGGTATTTGCATTAGGTACGCCACTTAAACATCAGGGCATTAGTACGACAATATTTTACGGTATTTTTTATGATTTTTTTTTAAAATTAAATCAGGGCAGTTTTTGTAATTATCCTATAATAATCCAACAATTTATGTAACTGTCTCAACTATGGTCCTACCAAGATAAAACGTTTGCAAACTATTTCTGTAATTATATAGAATCTCAATTCTAGTACCTATTTTTATTGGAATTTCAGTCATGTGAGCAACATATGCGATTCCCTATTTGTTTTGTACAACAAAAATTGAGATAGTTACACAGTTGTATGACCTTTTATGCAAATAGTCCATTTTTATAGGACTGTTTTACTACTGCCCTAAAGTTACATTACCAAATCTGTAGTTTTCCCAAACACCCTAAATTATAAAGTCATCATTTAACCGTCAAAGGGTTTAGATATTTGTAATTTTGTATTATCATATGCTGAATACCTTGAACATGAAACTAATGTAACAATATAATATGTAATAGGTTCGACATCTTCTAAAAATGATACACTCTCAGGTGGTAAATCTTCTAATATTACATCTGACCGGCATAAACTTAAAGGGAAAATGGTTTCGAGGCAATCGTCACGTTGTATTAACTTCGCGGAAGCTGATCATGAAGTTGAAAGTCAAGTACATAGAGATGCATTTGTTGGAACTTCGAACGGTAACACAAGCATGAACACTTACCATAATATTAATCATTTTTCTCACAAATTGTAAATTATCAGATTACATTGATCATGGAGATCCTGAATTTTCATGCGAATCTTGTGGTGCAAGGCTATGGTATGCCGAAAGTATCCGAGGAGCAAATAATACAGCTTCCAACTCATACTCACTTTGTTGTGGTAGAGGTAAGATCAAGATGGGTTGTGAACTGATGGAGCCACCTCAATTGTTGAAGACCTTATTAACAATGAACACCCTAAGAGGGCGTCATTTATAGATAATATCAAGCGATATAATTCTATGTTTGCGTTCACTTCTATGGGTGGTAAACAAGACATGTCTGTTAATGTCGGACGTGGTCCCTATTATTACAAGCTACATGGTCAGAATTACCATTTAGCAGGTTCTTTGTTGCCTGAAACTGGAAAGCCTCCGAAGTTTGCCTAACTAAATATCTTTGATACTGATAATGAGATTCGAAATAGAATAAAAGCTGTCAGGTTTAATAAAAATCCTATATTACATAAGCATCTTATTAAATTTTCCCTATTTACTTCATAAATCTTCTAATTTTTGCATACAATAATGGAGAATCGGCCTCTTCAAGAAACAATGATATAGACTACCAGCTTACCATGGAGATACGGGACATTCTTGATTCAATTAGTCCATTTTGTTATTAAGTTTCGCATAGATGGTGAATGTGTGATGTCTTCAGATGATCCAAATTTGAAGCTTAGACTTATTGGTACAAGGCAGCGAGATGGAAGAAACTATAATCTACCAACTCCATCCGAGGTGGATGCTTTAATTGTTGGAGATTTTGACTCGACAATAAACAAGAGGGATATTATTCTCCATAGACAAAATGGCGATCTTAAGAGAATCAGTGAATTGCACCCCTCCTATCTCGCATTGCAATACCCTTTGTTTTTCTCGTACACCGAGGATGGCTATCATACTGATATTTACCATCAAGACGTAACTGAATATGATGAAACAAACAAAGGAACATGCGTTACAATTATAGAGTGGTTTGCATATCACTTACAAGACAGGCCTAATGAATTCCCCATGATGCTAAATGGAAGACGATTGTTTCAATAATTTCTGGTAGACGCGTACACAATGGTTGAGGCAGAAAGGATGTCATTTTTACGTAACCAGCAAAAGGGCCTGAGGAGTGAAACGTATTCTAAGTTGGCAAGATTGGCAGAGTCATCAGACTCCGAAGTTAGATTACGTGGTAAAAAGGTGGTGTTGCCGTCATCATTTACCGAAAGTCCAAGGTATATGATGCAGAACTATTTAGACGCCATGACAATTTGCATTTTTTATGGCTATTCGGACTTATTCATAACATTTACATGTAACCCGAATTGGCCTGAGATTGCACATTTTACGGCCAAGAGAGGTTTGAAATCTGAGGACCGCCCGAATGTATTAACACGAGTATTTAAGATTAAGCTTGACAGTCTCATAAAGGAATTAAAGGATCAACGTACCTTTGGACATGTTAAAGGAGGTAATCACCGTACACATCGTTCTCATTTTATTTACTCCTCCTTTTGTTTAATGTCTTACCTTATTGCTGAATCGCATATCTTTTTGTTTTTATTTGGAAGTTGTTTACACCATTGAGTTTCAAAAAAGAGGACTTCCGCATTGCCACATATTACTATGGCTGGAAACTCAAGATAAAATAACCACCACAGCAAAGATAGATGAGTATATATCAGCGGAAATACATAGTAAGGACGAGGATCCTAAATTGTATCAGATTGTGACAGATCACATGATGCATGGACCATGCGGTCCTGAAAATCCAAGTTGTCCTTGCACGGTTGATTTCAAATGTACCAAGAATTTTCCTAAACAATTTAACGAAATGACAGTCATTGATGATAGTGGTTATGCAATTTATAGACGAAGAAATGACGGCAATACTATCAAGAAAAGTGGAACAGATTTGCATAATGGTTACATAGTTCCCTACAACCCAGGATTGCTCAGGCGATACCAGTCACATATAAATGTTGAATGGTGCAACCAGGTTGGGTCCATAAAATATTTATTCAAGTATATAAACAAGGGACCGGATAGAGTTATCATGTCAGAGATGATCAAGAGGTCGACGAGATTAAAGATTTCTATGATTGTAGATATCTTTCAGCTTGTCAAGCAGCTTGGCGGATTTATGGCTTTGACATTCATTATAGGACTCCATCAGTTGAACGGTTACCATTTCATTTGCAGGATGAATGGTCCGTCATATTTGATGAAACCAAAAGCATTGATTATGCACTGGACAAGTCATCAGTTAACGAGACCAAATTTGTAGCATGGATGGAACGAAACAAGACTGATGAATTTGCACGATCGTTGCGTTATGTGGAGTTCCCTAAATTTTATGTATGGAAGCAAAAGAAAAGAATTTGGACACCGTGTAACACCCCCAATCCACTCAGGGACATTACACGCCGTAGAACTTTTCCTCAAGAATCTACCAGGCTGGTAACAACATTGAACATCCCAACAATGCCTTTAAGGCTAAAATAACTCAGTAGACCGATTTGGTCTTTCAATAAATACATACAACTCAATCACAATACATGCCCACGCAGGGGTCCGATACAACAGACTCCCGTACAATGGGAAAAGAATACTGCAGCGGAAATAAAATACAACTAAACCAATACGACATCATACAGGTCCTCGTGTGATTAGTATCGTTCATCTTCATCATCCTTCATGCCGAACTTGTGCTATGCTCCCCAAAACCTGAATGCAATACAGACATCCTGTTGGGAGTATGCCCTCGAATGCCACTCATAGGATGATTGAGTGAGGGCATTATACTTGTAATTATGTAAATCACTAATATAAGGCAATGGATGTTTCTTTATTTACTGGTAGTTACTGGCATTCCTAACGCGTAAATATACATATAGAAACTAGTCCGTGTATTTGAGAGCAAAACGTTCCACACCTTATTGGATAAGGGGGTCGGCACTGGAAAGGTTTATAGCTCAAATACTTAATCGTTCGCAAGTCGATGAAACTTGACTGGGCGTTAAGTTTATGTGAAGACCTGTATGACGAGTTCTTTGACATGGAGAGTGCCTGTCGAATGCTAATAGTTAGTGGGAGCACACGTTTTAGGTATGCTAATTGGATTAGTATACTCGAACCGACTCACCCTCGATTCGTCGCACGGATTTCACTCCGGGACAGTCAATGACAGAATCGAAAGGTTGTGATAGGTATTCGTGAACCTTCAACTTGAGGATTTAGTAGGGATGTGCTTGTGACGTCAATATTTTCATTAGAGTAGTTCGACCTTATAAACCGGAAGGCAGGGGTCAACCTCGACGTGCATCTTGACGGGCAAGTAGCAGGTCCTACTGAATACCAAGATAGAATTCTTTCTCCCGTTAGTGAGCGGGTTATATGTCCTATGCGGTTATTGGCAGATGAGATCATAAGTCTTTGGCCAAAGCATTGGAGCTAGTTGTATTAGATACACGACAGCTCGATGATCTCGATTTGCATTAATGCATGCATAGCGTCAAGTACAGATAGGGTTTGACTGACCGTGACCCTAGAACTTGATCGGGACATTTGAAAGAAGGGTTTATACGTGTATTCACGACAGAATGGTTCTTGAATGATCCCAATAATTCGTTCTGAGTTGGGGTACAGTGTAGGCCGCCAGGCTGGCTAGGTGGTGCTACTACTCTTTGGTTCCTCCCATTGCTGACTGAGACGAACCTACCGAGTCGCGCAATAGGATTGACGACGGAATGAATCAAGCTTAATCTCTCATTATGAATATTAGATATTGGATATCTAATTTGGGACATTGGATGTCTAAATTGATTTATTGGATAAATTAATTTACGGCCTAATTAATTAAATAAATTACCGGGTGATTAATTTAATTAATGAATATAATTATTTCTTGGAGAAAATAATTATGTTATTATGTATTTAATATGATTAATTAATTGGATTAATTAATCGATATAAATACATCGGAATGGAATCAGAGTTTATCTGTTTGGACTCTCGGGAGTCCGAAACGAACCAAACTCGTCGGATTCCTTTTAGAGGCCGGCCCCACTTTTGATCTCTTACCTTTAGTCTTTGTCTTCCTTTGGTGGGTGAAGACTAATCACCTAAGAGATATCATATCTCTTATAATAATAAGGTATAGTTGATTTTGTGGATTTGGAACAATAATATATTGAAGACTATTCCTCACTTCTCCAACCATCAATTCCAACGTGAGTATTAGTGAGAGAGAGAGAGAAAAAAAAAAAGTTTTCTCAAATTGTCTTCATCTTGTTCTTGAGTTTCTTGGAGAAAATTCAAGATACATTGAGAGATAAATATTATACACTTAGAGTGCAATAATAAAAGGCTTCATCACTTGATTCTAGCCGTAACTTTAGAGGTTAATCAAGTGTTGTCATTCCGGTCGTTCTTCCGGCGCGTAGCAAGTAGAGACGCGGTGCTTTCGGCGTTGGATCGTTCAAGAGCTTGGAGCGCATCGGATTCGTAGAGATCAATCAAAGCTTGGGGAATAGCTCAAGAGAAGGTTACCATTTAATCAACGGACTTCAAGGGTGAGTTTCTTATAACTCTTGTTTTTCGTTTATATATTCGTATATACGTAGCTCGATCGATCCTCGTAGGGATTCGGATCGAATTAATTTTCGTTTTACCGCTTCCGCTGGGCCTTCATTTTAGGCACTGAATCCCAATAGTGGTATCGGAGCGTAGGTCTTGCGATCGTATATACGATATTAGCATTTGGAATGCTTGATTAGATGTGAATGATTTGGAATCATTTTAGTCATAATCGTGGTATATGTTTTTTGTTCGTTCTAGTTGTATTTTTCGTAAGTTTATGTCTAAATATAAATCTTAAATTTCTGGGAAATATGATTTATATTGAAGATATGAAAGTCGGAAAATATTTATATTGGATATCCGGTCGAAAATCTAGCCCCGAATCATCGTCGAACGACTTTTTGATCAAAAGTTGCATTCTGGCCGAGAGTGACTCGACCATGTCCTGGGTGACTCGGCCGTGTCCGGCAGTCTGCATAGTCACTGCCAGGCAGACCCGACCGTGTCAGGCGACACGGGCCGTGTCTGGCCGGCAGGCTTCCAGAAGTGACTCGGCCAGGCAGGCCAGTTTTCACCCGGCTCGATTTTTCCGTGTTTTCTTGAAAATTAATCTCCCGCATGTTAAATTGGATTTAATATGATTAAAATGATTTATGGTATTTCATTTTACAAGGGAAATTTGATTAATTGGAATACTTGTGATCGACCGAATTATTTTGAACGTTTTCATATTACCGATTGTGTGAATCGATTAGATCGGTTCGTATTGTTGATTGATCAATGTATCTCTACGCTTTCCATTTATTTAGTATTTATTGGATGAATGCTTTTGAATGGGGATGTGGTTCGTAGACTTAGTTTTTGAATCGTTCGTTTTATTCGATTGGGTTGTAAAGGCCGTTTTGAGCCTATTTATTTTACTAAAAAAATTTGTATCTAGGATGCAATTTTCAATGTAAAATTTATATGTAATGACGAAGACCGGAGGAAGATCCGTTTCGAGAAGACGAAGATTCAAGACGAAGACTTCTAATTAGATTACGGAGTTTTTGTTTTCTAGGAACGGTCCATGAACCACATGTTGGTAGCAACTAGGTTGTGAATGGTTGTTTCATATTGTATGAATGCCACAAACGCGCTTAAATGATTAATGTGCAAAGTGTAACGTTAATCGCGAAAATTCTCCCACGACAAACTATTATGTTTATAAGGTTTCAAGGTTTTCATTCCCTCCATCGAGCTTTCGGAAAATTGAAATCCAAATCGGATGTGCTATGCTTCCGAGTTATCGGGGTAGTCGTTCGGGGAGGACGGATAAATTACCAGGAGCACATTGGATGCCTTCGGTTGGAGCAAATTTTATCCCTAGAAACCTGATAGGTTTCCGGATAAGATTCAATTGTGAAACTGATTTGCATCGATGGTATAAACTTAACTTGTTCACGAACCATAGAAATCGTATAGGTTGAGGGGAGTGAACAAGGAGAAAAAGAAGATCGTATCATCCATTAGATGGGTTGGTGTTGGACACCACTTTATAAAAATTAATAGACTAGAAACCTGTTCGGTTGCCCTCTATTAAGATTTATAAAGAACATGATCACTACTATGAAGTAGAGCAACGATACTTCCGGATTTCACATGGGAGTGTGTTGTTCCGATAAAAATAGTGGGAGCTAGGTAACAAGAATAGAAAAGACCTTAATTTTATACTCAGAACATAATTAAACGAGTCACTAATTAATCTATCATACTTTATGCAGACATAACTCTCAATATGCCTATGAACCCACTCGCAATTCTACTCGAAAAGAACACCTTGATCGGACCTAACTTTGTGGATTGGCTCCGTAACCTGATGATAGTCCTCAGTATAGAGGCACTGGGATACGTCTTAGAGACGGACATTCCGGCGCCTCCTGTGCGGGCCAGAGCCAATCAGGAAGAGATTGAAAACCACGAAAAGTGGGTTAAGGATGACGTAAAAGTACGTGCTTACATGATGGCTTCTGTATCTAATGAGCTTCAGAGAGCTCATGAGAAAATGACTTCTGCTAGGCAGATTCTATCTCACTTAACCGAGCTTTATGGTGAGCACAGCAGAACTGCTAGATATGAGATATCCAAGCAACTGTTCGGTGCAAGAATGAAGGAAGGTGAGAAGGTTGGGGAACACGTCCTCAAAATGATATCCATGATCAAGAGATTGGAGGCTCTTGATTTTAAAATGGATACTTCTCTCAAACCGACCTTATCCTTCAGTCTCGACCTCTCACAGTTTGTTATGAACTTCAACTGCAATCAGATTGCATGTAATTTAGCTGGGCTAATGAACAAACTTGTGACCGCTCAGTCTCAGATGAAGACTCCGCGAATGAAGAAGTCTGCTCTTGTGATTTCTTCTGGACCTCGGAGGTCTAAGAACAAGAAGAAAAAGACCAAGAAGCAGACTGGACCACATGTTAAGGACTTCAAGGGCAAGGCCCCGATGGTTCCAAAGGGCAAGAAGAAGAAAGATACTTGTCTCAAGTGCGGTGAGCTGGGCCACTGGGCTAGAGACTGTCCGATTCTTCATGGCACATCAGGTACAGAACTTTTAGTTTTGGAAACAAATTATTCTGCTACTGTATTTTCTACTTCCTGGATACTGGATTCTGGTGCTAGTTCTCATATTTGTACCGTGAATCAGGATCTGGAACAAAGTAGGAAGCTTGGAGCTGGAGAAGTTATGATCACAGTCGGAAGCGGGCATAGTGTCAAGGCGACCGACATAGGATCACTTCTTTTGGGTTTAGAATCCGGCTTTGTTTTGACTTTAGAAGATGTACTTGTTTTGCCCAAGGGGCACAAAAACATTGTATCCATTCCGGTCATAGACCGAAAAGGCTTTTCATTTTTCATTGGTGATGGTTCCTGCAAAATTTATTTCAGAAATAAACTAGTGGGTACTTCTACATTGTTAAATGGATTGTATCATCTAAATCTCAGCAACAAAGTAGTTGTGAATACTATGACTAGAAAACTTGGTAGGGATGAAACCAATCAAGTTTTGAAATGGCATCTTAGACTTGGTCATGTTGGTCAGACCAAGGTTTACAAGATGGAAAAGGATGGACTTATGGGTCCATTAGGATCGGATCCCTTTCCTACTTGTGAATCTTGCCTTAAAGGAAAAATGACTAAGTCCCCCTTCACAAGGACTTTTGAAAGAGCCGCTGATAAACTGGGATTAATCCATACCGACGTATGTGGTGCTTTGGAAGCAGCACGTGACGGATATCAATATTTCATTACGTTTATGGATGATCATACTAGGTATGGTTATGTATACTTAATGAAACATAAATACGAGGCCTTTGAGAAATTCCAGGAATTCAAGGCCCTAGTCGAGAAAAAAACTGGTAATCATATCAAAGCACTTCGATCGGACCGAGATGGCGAGTATATGAGTACAGAGTTTGACGAGTTCCTTAAGGAACAAAGAATAGTTTCACAACTAACACCTCCAGGTACTCCTTAGTTAAATGGTGTGTCAGAAAGAAGGAACCGGACCTTGTTGTACATGGTCCATTCCATGCTAGGCTATACTGACTTACCGATTTACCTATGGGGTATACACTCCTGACTGCTGCATATATCTTAAACAGATGTCCTTCCAAATCTGTTCCTAAAACTCCACATGAGATGTGGGAGGGCAGGAAACCAAGTCTTAATCATATTAGAATTTGGGGATGTCCCGCCTATGTCAAGAAGACTAAGGTGGAGAAGTTGGAAGCTAGGTCCGCGAAGGGACTTTTCATTGTATTCCCGTCTGGGACGATGGGATATCTATTCTACATGTCCGAAGATCGAAAGATCGTTGTTGCTTTACAAGCACACTTCCTGGAAGAAGAGATTCATTCAGGAAGGCGGAGCAGGTAGAAATATTTCTTTGGAAGAATACAATGAAACTCCTCAGGTGACACCTGTGCAAGAAAATGGAACCGAACCTTCTGAAACACAAGTACAACCACCTCGTTGGTCTAGTAGGGTGTCTCATTTACCTGAGAGGCATAGTTTTATGCACTTGGCGGAACTGGGTTTCCACGAGGTTCCAGGTGATAAACAAGAGACCGACCCGCGACTAATGACCTAGCAATGGTGGATGTAGACTCCATGAAATGGACTGTAGCAGTCTTCATGTAGTTGGGACCTTCGTTTTGAAGAGACGGTCAAAGAGTTTGACTTCGTGTAAAATGAAGAGGAACCTTGTGTATACAAGAGGGTTAGTGGGAGCAAGATCGCATTCTTAATACTATATGTAGATGAGATTCTACTAATAGGAAATGATGTGGGAATGCTCAGTTCTGTGAAAGCTTGGCTTTCGAGTAATTTCTCCATGAAAGACTTGGGAGAAGAAACCTATAATCTTTGGATTCGACTCTACTGGGATAGATCGAAGAGAATGATAAGTTTTTCCCAAGCCCTCTATATAGATTAGATCTTAAAGAGGGTTCCTTCCGATGCGACATGGAATAAAACTCACCTTGAAGATGTGTCCTCATAGTGAGGAACAATGAAAGGAAATAAGTTATATACCATATGCTTCGGCAGTGGGTAGCCTTACATATACTTTATTATGTACAAGACCTAACATTGCGCATGCTGGAAGCGTGGTAAGTAGGTTTCGGGCTAACCCAGTCAGGGAACATTAGACCGCCGTAAAGAATGTTCTCAAGTACTTTAGAAGTACTAAGAGATCTGATTCTTATATATGGTGGTGGAGAACAGAATGTGGTGGGATTCACTGTATTGGACTTCCAAAGACAGAAAGACGATTATATGTCTACTTATGGCTACATTTACTCTTAATGGAAGAGCAGTATCTTGGCATAATGCCAAGTATAGCGCGACTGCTGATTCTACTAGTTAGGCTGAGTATAAAGCGGCCTCGGAGGTCTCCAAATGAAGGGTTAAGAAGTTACTAGGTAAACTTCTCGTGACACCTTGTGCTGTGCTGCCAGAGCGGTAGCACAGGCCTAGGAGCCAAGGTTTCACAACAGTACCAAACATATTGAGAGAGTATCATCTCATAAGAGTATTTGTTCGCAAAGAGATACATTGTGCTGCATAGAGTAGAGTCAGCCGACTACGTCGCTGATCCACTGACCAAGCCACTTTCTCAGATTAGCTTAGAGCGTCATCTGGAGAACATGGGTATTAGATACCATAGTGTGTGGCATTGAGTGCAAGTGGGAGATTGTTGGGAGTATGCCCTCGAATGCCACTCAGAGGATGATTGAGTGAGGGCATTGTACTTGTAATTATGTAAATCACTAATATAAGGCAATGGATGTTTCTTTATTTACTGGTAGTTACTGGCATTCCTAACTTGTAAATATACATATAGAAACTAGTCCGTGTATTTGAGAGCAAAATGTTCCACTCCTTATTGGATAAGGGGTCGGCACTGGAAAGGTTTATAGCTCAAATACTTAATCGTTCGCAAGTCGATGAAACTTGACTGGGCGTTAAGTTTATGTGAAGACTTGTATGACGTGTTCTTTGACATGGAGAGTGCCTGTCGAATGCTAATGGTTAGTGGGAGCACACGTTATAGGTATGCTAATTGGATTAGTATACTCGAACCGACTCACCCTCGATTCGTCACACGGATTTCACTCCGGGACAGTCAATGACGGAATCGAAAGGTTGTGATAGGTATTCATGAACCTTCGACTTGAGGATTTAGTAGGGATGTGCTTGTGACGTCAAGATTTTCATTAGAGTAGTTCGACCCTATAAACCGGAAGGCGGGGGTCAACCTCGACGTGCATCTTGACGGGCAAGTACCAGGTCCTACTGAATACCAAGATAGAATTCTTTCTCCCGTTAGTGAGCGGGTTATATGTCCTATGCGGTTATTGGCAGATGAGATCATAAGTCTTTGGCCAAAGCATTGGAGCTAGTTGTATTAGATACATGACAGCTCGATGATCTCGATTTGCATTAACTCATGCATAGCGTCAAGTACAGATAGGGTTTGACTGACCGTGACCCTATAACTTGATCGGGACATTTGAAAGAAGGGTTTATACGTTTACTGGTATTCACGACAGAATGGTTCTTGAATGATCCCAATAATTCGTTCTGAGTTGGGGTACAGTGTAGGCCGCCAGGCTGGCTAGGTGGTGCTACTACTCTTTGGTTCCTCCCATAGCTGACTGAGACGAACCTACCGAGTCGCGCAATAGGATTGACGACGGAATGAATCAAGCTTAATCTCTCATTATGAATATTAGATATTGGATATCTAATTTGGGACATTGGATGTCTAAATTGATTTATTGGATAAATTAATTTACGGCCTAATTAATTAAATAAATTACCGGGTGATTAATTTAATTAATGAATATAATTATTTCTCAGAGAAAATAATTATGTTATTATGTATTTAATATGATTAATTAATTGGATTAATTAATCAATATAAATACATCGGAACGGAATCGGAGTTTATCTGTTTGGACTCTCGGGAGTCCGAAACGAACCAAACTCGTCGGATTCCTTCTAGAGGCCGGCCCCACTTTTGATCTCTTATCTTTAGTCTTTGTCTTCCTTTGGTGGGTGAATACTAATCACCTAAGAGATATCATATCTCTTATAATAATAAAGTATAGTTGATTTTGTGAGATTTGGAACAAGAATATATTGAAGACTATTCCTCACTTCTCCAACCATCAATTCCAACGTGAGTATTAGTGAGAGAGAGAGAGAAAAAGTTTTCTCAAATTGTCTTCATCTTGTTCTTCATCTTGTTCTTGAGTTTCTTGGAGAAAATTCAAGATACATTGAGAGATAAATATTATACACTTAGAGTCCAATAATAAAAGGCTTCATCACTTGATTCTAGTCGTAACCTTAGAGGTTAATCGAGTGTTGTCATTCCGGTCGTTCTTCCGGCGCGTGGCAAGTAGATACGCGGTGCTTTCGGCGTTGGATCGTTCAAGAGCTTGGAGCGGATTGGATTCGTAGAGATCAATCAAAGCTTGGGGAATAGCTCAAGAGAAGGTTACCATTTAATCAACGGACTTCAAAGGTGAGTTTCTTATAACTCTTGTTTTTCGTTTATATATTCGTATATACGTAGCTCGATCAATCCTCGTAGGGATTCGGATCGAATTAATTTTTGTTTTTCCTCTTCCGCTGGGCCTTCGTTTTAGGCACCGAATCCCAACACATCCACCCCCCGATTACTCGAGGGTTAGAAAGTGCAAAAATACGAGTCATATAATTCAAATTTCAAGAATGATAACAACCAGGAATCCTCAAAGATTCAAACACAACGAAAAATACTTCCCGAAGCAAGAGTTTGGGTAAAACATTCCCAACCCGAAAGTTCACAATTCAAGAGAAACAATTTACAAAATGGTTTAATAAGCCATCGGGAGTTTTAATACAAAATAATTTAGGATTATCAAATCCTTCTCTTTCCAAAATCAACAGACGAAAGGGGTCACCGCCTCAAAGGTTTACTTTCCGTAAAACGACCTTTACAAAAGCGTTGGGATCTCAACCCAAATCTCATCAAATCACAACACACGAGAACAATAGCAAGGTACATTTTCCAACATCAAAACCCCACAATTAAAGGACTAAACACAAACGACAAAAATACTCTAGTGCCATCCTAGCCAAGTAGGCCAAATGAACAACTTACCTCTTACACACTTAGTCAATGCACGCAATCATGAAAACATCAGTTGAAACACACATTTCCGGAAACGCCAATAATCCAAAACACATTTATAAAATGCACAATTAACCGTCGATCCATGTCTCTGTGGACCACTACCGAGACCCCGTCGTATCTAACCCGTAGTGGTTAAAAGCAAGCTCGTCGATCCACATCTCTGTGGACCCCTACCGAGACCCCGTAGGATCTAACCCATAGTGAGCATACACACACACCTATTACTCATGCAATACTAATATGCTAAGAATGTAAGTTCATTAAGATTACTTACTAGAGATGGCCTTACTCGACACCATTATCATACTCATCACAGCATAACAACAAAATTAACACGGAATACTCGATTCCATAACTTTAAACAACAGGGGTATCATTAAAGCCCTCGACGTTCAAAATAATCAAATCATAACCAATTCTCAAAACACACCGTTCACAAAACACACACGCATTTTGAAAGAGAGCCTTTAATGAGGCCAAACTGAATCCTTTGAAAATTCATTTCGAACAACCAAACAAACACACCAAGACGATCACCGATCATCATATCCACAAAACAAGCAAGGTACTTGCCTTGAATAATCACAATTCCATTTTTGGTGTATATTTATTTTTATCGACTCGCTTGTAACCGTTTCGACATTTTGAATCTACTTTATTCTTGGAGTTTATCCATTTGGACGAGTTTTGGTGATGTTTCCACGTAATTTCATTTTATGACATGTTTTGCCGTATGAACGTTCGATTCTCGTAAAACTCATTCGTTTTCGTTGTTTCTTGGTTTGTGCAAGTTCGTATGGTTACGTTGGTCGTGTTGAGACTTTCGAACCAATACGAAAAATGGAGGAAAAATAAGGGACAA
The DNA here is from genome assembly GCA_033398695.1 of Orobanche coerulescens. Classification (NCBI taxonomy): domain Eukaryota; kingdom Viridiplantae; phylum Streptophyta; class Magnoliopsida; order Lamiales; family Orobanchaceae; genus Orobanche; species Orobanche coerulescens. Next base: position 163,142,819 of record CM065812.1, on the reverse strand, counting down.
GAAACCCCCTTTGTGAAAGAGATCTTTAGGCTCAGATCTTCCGAACCCTTTGCAATTTGACACCAAGAGAGTTCGATTCCACGAAGGACGAACGCCGAACTACCGCCGGCCGGCACAACAGCCCGGTAGCACCTTTTCTAACCCAGAAAACCTCAAAAAACTCAGGACACAATCTCGATCTCCCTCAAAGATATCACAACTCAGATATCACTCTCGTTTTCACTCGGATTCTCAAGGCACAAATCGATTCTCTTTCTCTCGGTGTATAAACTCCCGTCCCCGGTGAAGTCTTTTATACCCACAAGGATGGAATCGGTCACGGGATTCCATAGATATATTCAAGAGCTCACGGGGGAGAGGAGGGAGGGAGAATCGGGAGCAAAAATGCAGCGGGGAGAGTTGACCGAGGGTAGGTGAGCTCACGGGAGAGGAGAAAGAAAAGAGGGAGACGGGGTGAGAGTGGAGGCGGAGTGAATGAGGGAGAGGGGGTTAGGGTTAGGATATTTAAAGGGAGATCGGACGGTCCAGATTAGGAGTAGGAAATAAATCTGGATCGGACGGCTCCCATTAAAAGGGCTGCCAATGGGCTGGGCCAGCACAAAAGTGGAATGGGCCGAAATAAGGGAGATATAGTTTGGGCCTGGTTGGGCCAAATACCAACATTTCTCCACCTTTTTGGGCCAACCAGTCAAATTGTATTTTCGGGTTTCGGAGAAAACTCATCATCGCCTATCTCCGGGGTTACCTGCACATACACAAAGTAAATAAGGTAAAAGAATTCACAAAGAAGACTAACTCACAAAGAGATCCCCTAAAGAACACAAAGTTCAAAAATTTATTCGATCGAATCAAAATTCAGTCTTTAAACAAGATTTAAATTTCTCGACGGGTAAACACTTAATACCCATATCTGAAGGATTAAATTGGGAGGGTATTTTTTCAAGATAGATTATACGTTTAGCAACAACATCTCGTATGAAATGGAAACGAACATCAATATGTTTCGTTCTATCATGAAAAACTGGATTCTTGCACAGTTGAATACCGGATTGACTATCCCAAAAAACTTCGACTTTATCTTTCAGAAAACCGATTTATGATAATAGTCCTTTTAACCATATAGCTTCTTTTAATGCTTCTGTTATAGCAACATACTCAGATTCTGTAGTAGATAAAGCAACTATAGGTTGTAATTGAGACTTCCAACTGATCGGTGTGCCACACAAAGTAAACACATATGAAGTAGTAGACTTACGGTTATCACGATTAGCAGCGTAATTAGAATTCATGTATCCATCCAATTTTACACCTTGCGGGTGTCGAGAAAATTTAAGACCATACCTGGTTGAGCCCTTCAAGTACCTTAAGAGCCATTTGACGGCTTGCCAATGGTAAACCCCTGGGTTAGCCATATATCGACTAAGACAACTCACAGCATAAGCTATGTCAGGTCTTGTGCTGACCATTAGGTACATGACTGAGCCAATGGCATTTGAGTAAGGTACTTTTTTCATATAATTGATATCATCCTCAGTTTTCGGGGATTGATCTTTACTTAACATGAAATGACCAGCTAGAGGCACATTGGTTGATTTAGACTTACTCATAGAAAATTTGGATATAATTTTCTGCACATAGGAATCTTGGTTTAAAATAATGGTGGAGTTTTTACTATCACGAAAGATATTCATCCCAAGAATGCGATTAGCATCACCAAGTTGTTTCATGTCAAACTTCGCACTTAAGCATTTAATGACATGATCAACTGTTTTCACACAAGGGCTCACTAAGAGCATATCATCAACATATATGAGTAAGAAAACAGGATTTTTGGAATCAGTTTGTAATACAAGCAATGATCATAATTACTTCTTGAAAATTTAAGTGAGAGCATGTATTCATCAAACTTCTTATTCCATTGCCTAGGTGATTGGTTTAAACCATAAATTGATTTTTTAAGCAAGCAAACATGATTAGGGAACTTAGGATCATGAAAGCCTTTAGGTTGACTCATATAAAGCTTTTCTTCAAGTTCACCATGTAAAAAGGCAGTTTTGACATCTAATTGTTTTAATTCCCAATCAAATTGAGCAACAAGAGCAAGCATGATACGCACAGTAGTAAACTTAACCACTGGGGCAAAGATTTCAGTGTAGTCAATACCTTCTTTTTGGGTGAAACCCTTAGCAACGAGTCTAGCTTTGAATCTGACCGACTCATTTTCTTCCTTAACTTTGAAAAGCCATTTACAGTCAACCACCGAACAGTTGGGCGGTCGGGGCACAAGAGCCCAAGTTTCATTGGAATGCAATGAAGTCATTTCTTCATTCATTGCATTAAGCCACTGTTCTGAGTGTTCAGATTTCAAAGCTTCATCATATGTCTTGGGTTCACAATTATCAAAAGATTCAAACATATTGAATGCATATGATGCCATATGATAATCATTCAAGTGAGAAGGTCTTCTAATTTCTCTCCTAGGCCTATCTCGAGCAAGTTGATAATCATGCAAATTATCCTCAAGTACTTCTTCTGTTTCATCATGCACATCAGCATTATCAAGATTATCAAGAATAGTTTCTGTTTGCACATTATCCATATTATCTAAAGAAATGTGCAGCTCCACCTCATTTGGAGCAGGGGGGTTTTCCGGATCCGGTAAAAGGCAAGGAAATTCACTTTCGTTGAAAACAATATCTCGACTAATAATGGTTTTGAAACCGGGTTGGCCTTTCAGCCAAACCCTATAGCCTGTTACCCCTTCCGGGTATCCCAGAAACACACATCTCACAGAACAAGGCTCAAGCTTATCATTTTTCTGATGCACATAAGCAGAGCAGCCAAATACACGAAGATTAGAAAAATCAATAGATCGACCAGACCAAACACATTCAGGATAATTACCATTCAACGGCACAGAGGGGGATCTATTTATCAAATAAGCAGCAGTAAGTAAAGCCTCACCCCAGAACTTTTTCGAGAGCCCAGACATAGCCAACATGCTTCTGACCCTTTATAGCAAGGTTCTATTCATACGTTCAGCCACCCCATTCTGTTGGGGTGAATATGGGACAGACTTATGTCTCTGAATACCAGATTGGGCACAAAGCTCATCGAACAATTGATTGCAAAACTCAAGGCCATTGTCGATCCTTAAGATTTTAATTTTCTTCCCAGTTTGATTTTCAATCAACGCTTTCCAATTTTTTAATTTCTCAAATACATCGGATTTGTTTTTCAGAAGGAACACAAAGACCTTACGGGAATAATCATCAATCACAAATAGAAAATATTTATTTCCACCGTGTGTGGGTTCACTAGATGGCCCCCACATATCAGCATGCAAATAATGCAAAGTGTCATAAGTAGTAGGAGTTCTAGGGGGATGGGGATTTGGAAACTTAACACGATGTTGTTTACCTACCACACAGGAGTCGCAAAACGGCACAGAGGACAATTTATCTTTCCCAAACACCCCTTGTTTTTGCAAAATTTCCAGACCCTTATCACTAATGTGGTCTAGACGTTTATGCCACAGATCTGTTGAGTCACCTTGGACAGCATTCACAAAAGAATCATATTTTGTAGTTTTCACATAGAGGTTATTCCGTTTTATTGCTTTGAAAACACACAAGTTTCCTTTAAAGATTTTCATAATCCCATTACCCCACTTACCTTCATACCCCTCATCATCAAGGGTACCACAAGAAACAAGATTGTGACACAAATCAGGAACATGGCTCACGTTCTTTAAAGTTAACAAATAACCAGAGTCACATCTTATCTTAATATCTCCTAAACCATGAACTTGACACTTTTTCTCATTAGCCATAGAAACGGACCAATTTGTCACTTCTCTATATTCAGAAAATAGCCTTTTGAAAGGCGACATATGAAACGTGCAAGCAGAATCAACAAGCCATTCATTTTCACACAAAGTGAGAGTATGCACAATATTAGCTTGTTTACAAAATTCAGAAACCATGAAAACTTCATCTTCTCGGCCATTTTCTGCCACAAGGTTGGCATTATCATTTTGATAATTTTTCTTAGGTTTAGTGCACTCATGAATGTAATGACCAGATTCACCACAATTATAGCACTTACGGTTCTTAGGTCGAGACTTTGACCTACTCTTCCATTTGCCCTTCTTCTTTTCAGAAAAATTACTCTGTAGGTTTTGACTTGATGAAGGTTTCAGTTTTCGAAAGCGGTTTTGAGGCCTTCCCCTCACAAAATTAACCTCACCTAGAGATTTATTCCCCTTATTGTTTTTCAAATCCAATTCTTTACTTTTCAAACCGTTTATAACAGTATCAAGAGTTACTTTATCTCTGCCGTACTTAATAGCAGATTTAACATCACTGTAAGAATCAGGGATGGCATTTAAAAGAACAATAGGGGTGTATTCATCAATATTTTTATCACCGGTTTGTTTGATATCCTGGGTGAATTTTGTAAAAGTGTTCAGGTTATCATTTATATCCTTTGAAATATCAAGTTTGAACCGGAAAAATTTTTCAAGTAAAAACAGTTTGTTAGGCAAGGAAGTTTCAGTATAAGTCTCTTCCAATTTTTCCCATAAAGCCTGAGCTGTATCATGTTTACCGATTTTCCGAATTACAGAATCAGACAGATTTAGGATAATTGATGAATACGCAAACTCATCTGCCTCGGCCTTTTTATCGGCAGCGATGTTGTGAGAAAGGGATTGATCAATAGCTTTGAAAACTTTTTGTTGGATTAAAATGCCCTTCATTTTTTGTTGCCAAATTTGAAAATCTCCTTTACCATCAAAAGATGCAATGTTAAAGACAGAGAAAAAGCCCATTGAAACACACAATAGAAGGTAATCACAAAGACAACCACAAATCACAAAGAAAAGGAAGCACACAGCTGATGAGAATCAAAATTCAAGGACTCGATTTGATTTTTGAGATTAAAACCCGTTTAAATTAAAAACCGAGATCCTCAAGCTCTTGACAAAGATCCGAGGAACACTTTCGGTCCTGGCAGTGCAAGATTAGTGCTGATTTGGATTTTAAGGTTTTAATTTGTTTGAATTTTAATTAATAAGGAAACAAGAGTCGCCCGAAAACTGAATCCAACCAGATATCATGGAAATAGGCCGCGGCAAGCAAACCGATAATAAACAGTTTTAAGAACAGCAATTTGACAATAGAACCGAAGCTAGCAACAATAATAAAAGAGAGGTTCCAGCCGATATACCTGAGCGGAAACTCGGATGGATTATTCCGTATCACCACGAAGCCAAAGAACCCGACACCCGACAAAACGGTCTCCGATACCACTGTTGGGTATCGGGTCGTACAATGGCTAAAGACAGGATCGATAATTCAAGCGGATTAAACGAATATAACTATTACAATTATATTCAACGGGTTAGGGATTAAGGATTACAGGCCAACTAATGAACCTATAATAAAAACAATATAATTATTGAAATAAACCCCAAGAACAAGCTAACCCCAAAAAGAATTCGATCGTCCAGAACCAATCTGTAAATCACAAAGATTCGTTTAAGTTAGCCGAGATAACGATAATACAGATCGAAATACACCAAGTAATTAAGGCAGCAAGAATGCAGTATATATATAATATATATATATATATAACAAATATATATAATATATATATATATATATAAATACCGAAAATGTATATATAACAAATATATATTATATATGTTATACAATAGATATATATTTATATATATATATAATAAATATATATATATATATAATATATATGTATAAACTCCAGAATATATATATATATAACAAATATATATATATATATTGCGAAAAACCAATACGAAAAACGGAGGAAAAATAAGGGACAAGAAACCCCCTTTGTGAAAGAGATCTTTAGGCTCAGACCTTCCGAACCTTTTGCAATTTGACACCAAGAGAGTTCGATTCCACGAAGGACGAACGCCGAACTACCGCCGGCCGGCACAACAGCCCGGTAGCACCTTTTCTAACCCAGAAAACCTCAGAAAACTCAGGACACAATCCCGATCTCCCTCAAAGATATCACAACTCAGATATCACTCTCGTTTTCACTCGGATTCTCAAGACACAAATCGATTCTCTTCCTCTCGGTGTATAAACTCCCGTCCCCAGTGAAGTCTTTTATACCCACAAGGATGGAATCGGTCACGGGATTCCATAGATATATTCAAGAGCTCACGGGGGAGAGGAGGTAGGGAGAATCGGGAGCAAAAACGCAGCGGGGAGAGTTGACCGAGGGTAGGTGAACTCACGGGAGAGGAGAAAGAAAAGAGGGAGACGGAGTGAGAGTGGAGGCGGAGTGAATGAGGGAGATGGGGTTAGGGCTAGGATATTTAAAGGGAGATCGGACGGTCCAGATTAGGAGTAGAAAATAAATCTGGATCGGACGGCTCCCATTAAAAGGGCTGCCAATGGGCTGGGCCAGCACAAAAGTGGAATGGGCCGAAATAAGGGAGATATAGTTTGGGCCTGGTTGGGACAAATACTAACAAGCAGAAGCAAATCCTCCTCCAAAACCACCAGAAGAAATTCCCCAAAAACCACCAGGAGAAATTCCCCTAAAATCGTTCATGCGGGGCGGCGAAAACAAAACAGAAAACAAAATGAAGAAAAAAAAGGTTACCAGTGCAGTCGATCAATAGCCAACAAAGGTAAATATGTTTTTCTCCAATGATAAGATAGCGGAAAAGATAAGGTAAGAGACCAGCGCACTAAGAAGAGGAGATATGAGAGAAAAATCGAAGGCCAATACGTTTCAAGCAGGTGAAGAGAAGAGGTGAGGCAGGCAACAGAAGCAGGAGACGGACGACGAAGATCCGTGATTCTATTATAAGCTACAATTAATCTGCTGTGTGAGTTGATCACCAAAAATATCAAGAACAGGAATAATCACAAAAGAGGGTTGGGCTGATTCTTTTGAAAATCTCGATCCATTTTGCACGGCCCCAACTTAGACTTCCTTACCGGCCCAATATTTCAACCAATTAAAAATCAACAAGTGATGGATATAATATCTTAGTTTTATAGGAAGCTATGTAAACGTGTGTTTATATATTCTCGGGCGTGAATCATAGGATTTCCCAAGTCTGAGATTTGCTAACTTAAAGGATTATTATATATTGTTGTTTGGTAAATACAAAAACCAAACCAAATCAAACCAAACATCAAAGATATCCCGCTGGAGGCAGAGTGCAGAGAAGGTAAGATGTCATGACCAATGCCCTACTTATTACGGTAGGAGGAGCATTTCAAAGTTTTAGTGCGCGTGAGAATCTTGTGTGATAAATACAAAGGAAACATGATTCGAAAAGTTCGAGACCAATCAGAACATGGCTTGATCCACATGGGACTTACCTGCGGAATTTGACTACTTCACTCCCGATGAACGCCGCTCTAACAAAAGGTTGGGCTGCGCAAGACTAGGAACCGACTTGTTTGTTTGGTAAATACAAGATAGAACTAAATTAGGAATTTGATAGTATTTCCAAAATCAAAAATAAACAGAGACCAACTCCTACAAATAATTTAAAAAAGAAAAAAAAAATCAGTGACATCAAGCGATCAATTACAAAGGAATTGGGCAATCTCAAGAATCTCCAGCATCCCTTCCACGACCTGGAAAGAAACAAGCAAGTATGACTGATATGAAATTTGTTTCCAGAAACAAGAATATAATGAGAAGCTTAGTAATACAATGACATGCTTAATTTTGATATAAAATTTGGTAATATCCAAGACCTGGAAAGAAGAAGAATGTGTCTGACTTCGTAGACGATATGCAGCTTAATGTGGGCAGGAATTTGTTGGCGTTGCATGATTTTTTCAGAAGCACGCCGTTCCTCGAATGTGGCCACATACATCTTACAAAAGGGGGGTGCCGGATCCATAATTATATGGTCAAGTGATTCCCCAACGTAATCCACAATATCCCTCAACAATTCGACGTGACGGCATTGCCCAATAACAATTTCCTCAAGGGCCACACACTTATCCACCACAAACCTCACCAATTCCAAGCTCACATCAAAATGTCCAAAATCCTTATCACCACATCTTCTCACCCCACGATACCCTGAAAACACAAAACGCTTGAGATGGCTGTGGGGAGATGGAGCTTTTGGAACTTCAAAGATATCTACTGGTACACGTGGTGGCTTTGGGAAGCGGGAGAAATAAAGCTCACTAATCTGCCAACAGTAAAACAAATGAATGAGGCTAGGAATTAATTAAATTGGTCATTACAACAAACAATCAACTAGTAAGGTTAAATCGTGGTTGTTACGTCGGTCGACTAGTCGGCGACTAGTCGATCAGGACTTGCAGACTTGCTGTTTGTAGGTTAGTCGGGCGACTGGGAGCGACTGGATCGACTGAGTCGACCAGTCGGTCCAACTCGGTCGACCGGGTCGCGACTGGTTGACCCGACCCGTTATTTAAAAAAAAAACGATCCATACCCGTTTGACTCGTTGACCCAGCACCTAATTACACAAATCGCGACGAAATTCAAACCCTAATTTCCCAACACGAGCAACGACGAGCAGCTATATATATATATATATTTTTGTAATAATCTTAGTTATATGTAATGTTAAAAGTGTTCAGAAAATAGGGTTAAATTGTAAGGACGTAAATGGTAATAAAAAAATGGTGTTTTTTAATGGGTGTTTTTATGGTGCTTTTTATGTGTTGGCCACTAATGGTAGTAAAGACCCTATAATTAACTGTATATAATTGTTTAGATTATTATTATTATTATTATTAAATTGATTTTGGGTGTTTTTTATTGTGCTTAATGACAAAATAACTTTTATGTTTTGGCCACTAATAGTAGGATTGTTTTATAATATTTTTCCCAACATTTACACTTTTCCACCGGTGGACTTTTCCAGTTTACTCATTTGTTAAGATTGCACAATACATTTTCCACCGGTGGAAGTTAAATAAATAGGATGTAAGCAAAAAAAATTTAATTTACATCCATCAGCCACAAATGGTTAGTTCTTATAATTTTTCTCAACCCTAACTTTTCCTTTAAATTTTCCTCAGTCGTCCTATGAGCAAGAGTTTATTTGAAACATATTTTGAAACTCACTTTGCTGCTTCTACCGTACCCTGTTTCAAAACTCTGCAATGATTGATTTTTCCAATCAGAACTTCCACAATCACATTTAATGTTATCAGTTGGGTGTTAGATGTGAGACGTATCCAATATTGTCTCCTAATAAACCAATACATACCCAACACTAATCTCACATTTAATGTTATATGTTGGATGTTAGATGTTAATAAGGTTATAGTGAACCTTAATTAACTTGTCACCATAACCACCACAACCTTTAATCATTTTAATACTAAAATATGCTTATATATTAATTTATGATCATGATGCACCCTGACAAACCGTAGTTCATAGTAACTGAACAATTTTTATATGTCATACCATTCTTTTATCTGTCCAAACCAGTCAGTTAAAATTGACTTAACAAAGTCATTATCCATCTATATATAAGATTGATTATGTATAGATTGATGGTTCATAGAACCTTTCTACATTGGTGTAAATGGAGTTTCATTTGGCTTTATATTAGAACCATCACCAGAAATATTAGCACTATAAAATTATCTAAAATAGGAGAACATATGAAAGCTAAAAAATGAACAAAATAGTCCTATCAAAATAATGAACAAAATAGGAGAACAAGTATGGATAAATTGATTTTTTTTCACATTTAAACCTAAAATTTAAACTATGCACAGTCCACTTTAATCACTAAATTCCAGCAAAATAAAAATAACTACTAATCACTAAATCAAAATAACTATTTACCTCTAAAATCTTCTTCTTCCACAGAGTTTTGAGTGACTTTACATAGCCTTCTATCCATTGCATTGGTGGAATTTCTGTAAGTTCGTACTCCCCGTCATGTGTTCCCTTCTTTGATGGCTCAAGAATATGTTGGCACGGCCATCGTAAATTTGTTGCAGCCCATATGCCAAATTGGCACACGCAACATGGTAAGTATAAGTATGTATGTATTAGAATATTTTCTTTATAATTTATTAAGTATTGGTATGTATAATTTATATGTATGTATTAGAATATTTCCTTTATAATTTATCAAGTATAAGTATTTATAATTTTGTTGCAGCCCATAGGCCAATTTGGCACACGCAACGTGGTAAGTATAAGTATGTATGTGTTAGAATATTTCCTTTATAATTTATTAAGTATAAGTATGTATAATTTATATGTATGTTAGAATATTTCCTTTATAATTTCCGATTAGTCCACACAGGGCTAATGTACTCAACGTATAGTTATATTTCTGCATTATGTGTTTGAAGTATGGTATACTTTAGGAATAAATTATTACTTTAATCACAATGATATGATATTGGATTCAGGGCGGAAAAGACCATGCCTCAAAAACCATTTACAAAAACGCGATGACGGTAATATTTCAAAAACTCACAAAAGCTATTTACAAAATACTAAATACCGTCATAAGAATTTCGCCAAAACGATCAAGGCCATAATGCCAAAAACTCGGTTAAGGGAATCGATTTTCGAAATAAAACTCAGTCGGTAAAATACCGAAAGCCATTACAAAAGAACTCACGCAGCGGATAAAAGAAATACAGTTCAACATGCACAATCCAGCAACACTACTCCTCATATGAACGAAATATGAGAGTCAAATAACCACATATCACGAAATCAAAATCCATAAGAGGATTCCGTCAATTAACACATAATCATACCAGTAGCTCGCATCGAACGAGGCACAAACACAAAAAAAGGGAGACTTACATTCACAGGTCGCACGAAGATGATGATCGCCCCACGATACTAATCACGACCAACCAACTCAGACGACGCGTCACGACACGACTCAGTCAGATAAAATCCGACGAAACAAGACTCAAACAACATGACTTGACCCGACAGCCTAGGTTTCCACAACCTAAGCTCCGATACCATTTATGTAACACCTCCAATCCGCTCAGGGATATTACACGCCGTAGATCCTTTCCTCAAGGATCTACCAGGCTGGTAACAACATTGAACAACTCAATAATGCCTTTAAGGCTATAACGACTCAGTAGACCGATTTAATCTTTCAATAAATACATACAACTCAAACACATTACATGCCCACACAGGGGTCGAATACAACACACTCCCGTACAACGGGAAAAAAATACTGCAGCGGAAATAAAATACAACTAAACCAATACGACATTAACGGGTCCTCGTGTGATTAGTATCGTTCATCTTTCATCATCCTTCATGCCGACCCTGTGCTATGCTCCAAAACCTGAATGCAATACAGACATCCACCCCCCGAATACTCGGGGGTTAGCAAAACTCCACTGTTTTGCTAGTGCAAGTATAAAATACGAAAACGAGCCATATATATCATACTCCACGGAACATGTTAATCATAAACATACTTCCCGAGGTAAATCACTTAATCAAAACAATTAAATCGAAAGATAGGGGTAAACCCGATGTACATCTTGTGAAAACATTTTACGATTTCGGGAGTTTGTAAAAACATTTGGGATTAAAGAATTCTCAAGTCTTTCAAAAACGCTTGGGGACGCGGCCCAAAAAATCATCTTTCCCAAAATACAATTCCGATAATAAAACACGGGTTCACAATCCAATTCACAAAACACGGGGTCCAACACCCAAATCACGAAACATAGGGTCCACGACCCAAATCATAAATCACAGGGTCCACGACCCGAATCATAAACCACAGGGTCCACGACCCAAATCATCAAACAAAGGGTCCACGACCCAAATCATCAAACACATATTCCCAAGGATTATTCGCGTCCCGTGCTAACAAGCCACGAACCTCAGATGCTCCCGCAGAACATACCCGAGTGAATAACCCAATGGGAAGCCATACCAAATCACATGTCACCGTAACAACAGTCACGTGACCACAAGCACAGATACATTCATAACCAAATCACAACCATAAGTTATCCCGGCATCGCGCTAACAAGCCACGAACCTCGAAGTCCCCGCAAGACATACTCGATGATAACCCCACAAGTTATCTCGGCATCGGGCTAACAAGCCACGAACCTCGGAGTCCCCGCAAGACATACCCAGATTGGATAACCCTACGGTCACGCCCGACCCATACTAGCAAGTATGGATCCCGGAGATTCAACAATCCTACCCGGAGGCACATCACATACATCAAGCACACAACAATAATCACTTATCAAGCCAAACAACATTAAGCATCACAACCTCCTTTCAAGGAGTAACAACTAATATCACACACATTACGTTCTTGCCGAACAAGTACACAATAACAATACGTAATCCCCGGCAAAGGATTACGGTCTATTAAACTCACTCGAAGTGATCATATTATCTTTAAACATACAAAACCAACACACATATTCCGCCAACACATATTCACGAAGTATACGAATTATCGTTGAAAGACAACATTTATCGAGAACATACCGATCCCTTTTTACGTTCATTAAACATTGGATTTCGCATAAAATCACGAGCACGGAACCACGAACGTACACGGCTCAACCGGGAAGCTTCGGAACGCCCGATGCTATCGAAAAGGAAGACGACAACGAACGGAAGGGTTCAACACGGTTTCTTCGCAAGAAACTCGACCCTAACATCATATAATCAATAAATCAACGATCATACGAGGAAGAATAATCGTAGAACGTCCGAAAATTCCTCTATGACATTCTACCGGACACCTTCAAGGCGTCGATCAAGAACTCGATCAAAACAACGAATCGATACGATCCAACCATGGAATAACAAGGGAAATGATATAATACATCTAAATAATCATCAATCCATCACAATCTTAAGTTAAATCGGATTAAACGGATGAAAACAACCAAAATACCCAAATTCCCCAAAACTAGATTTCTAGAAAATCTGACCTAGGGCTGTAAACGAACCGAGCCGAGCGGAGCTTTGACCTAAACGAGCCGAGCTCAATTTTTTTTCCTGACGAGCCGAGCCGAGCCGAGTTTCGTTATCGAACAAAAAACGTGTTCGAGCTCGAGCTCGTTAATAAAACGAGTCGAACTCGAGCTGTTTGCGAACAACTCGAGCCGAGTCGAGCTCCAGCTGTTCGTGAATAATTATATATTTTTAAATTATTTAAATAATTTATTTGAACTATTTAAAATAAATATTTTAAAATAATCATTAAAAATTATATATTTTTTTAAATATATATAAAAATTAATATTTTAATATCTGAAAATTATTTAAAAAATTATTAATCTATAAGATAATATATAAATATTATTAAAATAAATTTAAAAATATATTTAGTAATCGAGCTTAACGAGCCGAACCGAGCCGAACCGAGCCGAACCGAGCTCGAGCCGCACATGCCCAAGCTCGGCTCGAGCTCGTTTTCTTAACGCACAGATTTTTGTGTTCGAGCTCGAGTTCTTAACGAACCGAGCCGAACCGAGACCTTAACGAGCCGAGCCGAGCTTTGTTCGCGAACTGCTCTGTTCGTTTACAGCCCTAATCTGACCTGATTCGCTCAATCAAGGGATGTTATAGGATAGATGATTGATGATATGAACTCCAAGACTTCATGGATTTGTTGTATGACAACATGTCTCCATGCCCAAGAAGTCTCCAGCCGCGGAAGAGGAAGAACGAAGTGAGAAAAATGGTGAAAAAAACGTCTGCTCGCCTTAAATAGGCTGACTGCCGGCCACATAATGTACGTAATCGGCCATGGCTTACGGCCGTAACCGGCCATGGCCGAACCAACTGCCCCAAATCTGCCGGCCCGTTACGTACGTTACCGTCCAGGACCTTACGTACGTAACCGGCCATTGCGGCCGTAACTGCCGGGCCATAGCGGCCGTTACTCGGCCAGGTCCTGCCAGCCGGGACTCGGTCGATCCGACGGTCCAAAAATCCCGAAACTCAGACCTGAATGTAAACCAAAAACACGGTTACGAAGTACTCGCAAAGACGAATTCGAGCACTAAGAGAACACACGATTCCGACCACCCGAAGGCTCGAAATTCGACAACGGAAAATAATTACCCCAAACTTTGGGAAATTACGAAAATGGCTCAAAACTTCCGAAATACATGATACACGATCGAAACACCAAGCCGAAGCTCGTAACATGAATAATAACATTAAATGAACTTACGAGAAACTCGAAACAACAGTTTCGGACGAGATTCGCAAGAATCGAACTCAAGTGCGGAAAAACCGCTTAAGAACACGGAACTCAACAAAACGATTCCGAAACGAACTCGGATGACAGAAAGTGCAGAATTAAATACTCTCGGAATGACGAAACGATCACGAGCGTGTCGTCAAAACGGGCTCCCGCCGAAAAAAAAAAAGAAAATCACCGAAATCCGAAATTGCGGATATTACAAGAACAAGCCTGCACTTCAGAACTGGCCTGCATCATGCATTATGAAAACAATAAAGCTAAATAAGCAATAAGCTATTTAAAGAGAATGTTCTATAACCCAATTCCAATTAGAAAACAGAAATAAAATGAACACACATGAAGAACACAGAGAACGAAAAACTGTAAAAATCATAAAATATATGAAAGAAACAGCATGAAAGAAACAGCGAATGAGATTTGTAGATAATTATCTCTAGTAATACCAACCAAACACAAACAGTAAAATCCTATTAGTTGGTATTATAAATGTCAAACAGTAAAATGTTATCTAGCTACCTACCTAGCTACAAAAGCTTATGGACATAGTAAAAGCAAATAATACTAACCATGTCTTTTGGCATAACCCGCATGAGGGGAGTGATGAACTGATACAAAAAGTCAGGATAACCCTTCAACAAGGAAGGCCACATGTAGTGGACTAGATTGATTATGAGACCTTTGATGTGAGAACCATCATTGTCTTGATCCGCCATGATCATAATATGGCCATAACGGAGAGAGCTAAAAGCAGAAGAACTCTCGTCGTTCTTGTCTTCCTTCTCCTTTAAGCCCAAAATCCTTCTCAAATCTTTAATGACCTTATTCTTCAATACGTTCCTAAGCTTCTTGCCTTCTGGATTGATAATCTTGCCACAGAGAGGATAGACGCCATAGCGGTCTTTATTAAATTCATCAAGTATTGATAGTCCAACCATCTACAGTAATGAAAAAAATATTTAAAAAGAATGCAAAATATTGTTAATAAATTATGGAATAAAGCACTATTTTTCAAATAGCACTACGATATAGATGGTTAATAAGACAATTTTTTAAACAATGCAGCATTGCAGTACAAATTACAAAGGAGAGGATAATTGCATCAAATAAATGTGTGACAACTCATAAATTGGTGAACAAAAACTGTGACATGCTCATCTCATATTGCTATAAGCTAAGCTGCTATATTCAATAACTGGACCAGCTACCACAACACTTGTGGTCTAACTTGATACTTTCATTCTTATTCAATAATAAGATTACACTAGATCACTTATACTTTCCGGTTTTTCTAAACTTCATTCATTACACAATTTTGTTTCTTTGTTTCTTCTAATTAGTATAATCACCCAAGTCATATTTAAAAGGAATGCAGGTATTGTTAATAAATTACAAGATTATAAAATAAACATAGAACATTTTTCGGAATCCATCAGAGTAGCACAACAATACATTGTAGTACATATTACAAAGGAGAGGATAATTGCAGGGTGGCTAGAGTGGCGATAGCAGACTTATAATGGAGGTCGATTATATATATAGGAACAAGCTCATAACTTGGTGAACAAACAAAATTGTGTATGCTCATCTCATCTCATAGTCTAGTTCTATATCATAATCACTATACTAACTAGACCAGCTAACACAACATTTGTGATCTAACGTGATCTTGACACTTCCACCGTACTAAAATTGCACTAAAAGAACAAAAAAAACGCCAAAGCTTTGCCGGAGTCCCCTTCCGTCAATATCAATGTACAGTCCTGCCAATACTCGTCTGTTCCCGCAAGCTTAGCGTCGACCAACTTTGGGATATATCCTCACTGGAATCTACATCATCAATATTATCCTTATCCTGACTACTGGAATCAACATCAATATGATCCCCATCACTCTTCTTCTTATCCTTCTTCTTATCATGTCTCGAATCTGCAGAAAACAATAGTTTCCCCTAGATATCATGTATCAACACAGCACAACATAACAACACAACACAACATTGTAACATGAATTTTCTTACGAATGACAATGAAAACCACATGTTGGTCAGACGGTGGGATTTTGTGATCTTTATGAGTTTGGTCTTTGATTTCATCAATAGTGTTGTAACCATGCACATCCACATCAATTGATTTTTTGCCTTTTGCGTTCACGTAAATTTTGGTTTTCTTGGATTTTGCCATTAGGTTTAGGTTTTGCGAGAGAAGAATAGACGAAGAATGAAGAAGTTTTAGGTTTAGGGTTTTGAGAGAAGAATCGGATGTAGGCGAAGAATCGAGAGAGAGAGAGAGTGTGTTGGAGAAGAAGTTTTAGGTTTCTAATTAGGGTTTTGTGAGAGAAGAATCGGAAAGAATCGAGCGAGAATGTTTGGAGAAACGGAGGGAGATAATGAAGAATGAGGTGTTTTGGTGAAGTTGGTTGGGTTTCTTTCTAATTTGACAGACTAAAAATTAATTTGAAACACTTTTGAGCAGGGAGCGACAATTGATTTCTTATTATATCAAGAGAGCATTACAAATGAGTACAATCTAAGACTATTTTTTTTTTTTTTTGATACGAGGGTTCCCCTTACACTGACTAAGTCATGGGATAACGATCCCACAAGATCGCTACCAATTAAATCGCGAGATGTGTATCTCCCTGCGCTCTTAAATATCCTCAACTACCGCGCACAAGGAGTCGTCCCCCAAGTGATTGCTCCATGCTGGACCCCCCCAAATCCAACCGCAGGTTCCCACCGAGATCTGGCCTCTCACACTGCCGCTTGAAGACCATTTATTACTAGTAGGTACAATGTTATAAAACACATTACTACTAGATACAAAGTTGATGTTTTCGAGACTATAATGCTCCTTCCTTACCAACCGTCCAAAACCCACGGCCCTACCCCCAAGCTTTTGGCTCATTCCAATAAATGTGTTGCCAGTTGTAATGCTCTCCTCTTTATACACCGATTTGACACTCCTCCCTCTACATTTACCAATGCACCGATTTGACACTCTCTCTCCTCCCGATTTACACACCACCTACACAACCCCACTCCTCCTCCACTCCAGTTTGGAAAAATTCAAAAACCCTAGCAATCGAAAAATCCAACACCTCTGCTCATTACCGTCGGAGAAAAAATTTAGGACGGAAAATACCGAGCTCGCTTAGAAGACACCCATTGTGCGCGGGTGTGTGGAATACGGGTGAGTGGTTTTATTTATTGCTAATTTTGCCTTTTACCGGATGTATAATAGATGTAAAACTGAAAAATAAGGTGACAATGAAATATGTTATCAGTGTTGATGCTCTCTTTTGTAATTTGCCTAAACGATTATAGCTACAAATTTAAAAAGGTTCGCCCTTTTGGAATCAGTGTTAAAGCAAAAATAGGGGATGATGGTTAGGGGTGTGCGCAAGAGACAGGGTATGTGTGAGGAAGAATGTTCCTCACGAAGTAAGAACCCCACCGGGAAATCGAGACGTCCTAATGCAAAGAAAAAAGGTAAGTGAGGTTTCTAACATATTTTTTTTTATATATTTATATTTTTTGAAGAATTCATGTTTCAGAATTATTTCTGACGGACAGTCTTTGATGTTTGGTGGCTGTGTTGTAACCCTCTTGTGGATGGACATGTGTATAGTTGGATGGGCATGTGCATCCAGCTGATGAACATGTGCATTCCGATTGGATCAACGTTTGCATTTTTGTACATGAACGTGTTTAATATCGACCGAACATGTTCATCTTTGAGCGCAGTTGTTGCATGTCCGATTTTTTGTTTTTTGTTTATGCTACTAATTTTGATATTATTATGATTGAAGCTGTAGAGCATGAGACAGTGACCTCTTCTGAATTCGGTTAGTCTTGTTCCCATGTGAATGTGTCTATAGTTGTGACTCCATCAATTCATTTGCTTGATTTTTTTTTTTGTAGAATATGAGATGAATAAAAATGTTGGGAAACGTACGTGTAAGAAGAAACGTCCACGTGATACGCCTATAGATTCTTCCGAACCTGATTCAATATCTGCGGGTATGTGTGATACCATACTCATAATTATAAGTGTTTTTCATATATACAGATTGACAAACCAAAAAATATAATAATTATCTTGATTGTTATGTGTAACATGGCTTAGATAATGACAAAATCAGACGTAAAACTCGTAAGAAGCATCGACAAGAGGTAGATACAGAAAATTCATAATATGATGCGCAATCGATTGGTACGTGCATTAGTGATTTGAGGGTTCATATGATCCTATTTTTGATATGATCATTATCCTCTTTACCCCCCCCCCCCCCTTCTCTCCACACCCACTCACCCAATTCACTAAAAACTTACAGATTATAGCAAGGAATGTGAAGACATAGGGACATAATCAATGAAGTTCTGAATGCATCTAGTACATATTACAGCAATGATAGTTGCGACGAGAAGCGGAAAGTGAAAATAAAGCCAACAAACAACTTTGGTTAGTACTCTAGTTGATGAATGCCTTGAATGAACTGATTTGTAATTGATGTTTCATTCCAAATAAAATATACTGACCTCGATATATATATATATATATATTAAATTTTTGTTTAGTTTCAATAAGCGTCAACCGATGGGTAACTTACTACCGAAGTAATCTGAAGACAGCCATAAAGGATATCACAAAACTGAAGTTCAATGATATACATTTGTAGAAGATTAAAAGGTCACCCTTATGGTTCTATTTCGATGCCATTTACTAAAATGGTGGGAGGAAGTTTGTTGGTCCCTTTCTTGAGTATGCTCGATACAGCTTGGGAAATGTTTAAGCAACAGGCTGTATGGTTTTCGAATCTGAGTGCGTAGCGGAAGTCTTTAATATAGTAAGTTGCCTGTCGATACAGCAACTCGGTCTAATCTCCTGTTAGCTTGATGCGTGCAGGGTTTTGCAGTGTATACTTATATAAATTGCAATTATGAAAACAGTAACGGCGAAAGGTAAATAACACAGTATTTAAGTGGTTCGAGGTAAACCTCTCTACGTCCACTGGTCCTCCACACAGGAGTAAAACGTTTATTATAAATACTGCGTACACAACTATGTATTTATAATCAAACCTATCCTTGTATCGTTCACACAGATAGATACAAAGACTATCGCTTTCAACCATTCACACAGATTGGTTAAAGCTTCCTTCTTGACTAGCTTCTTCACACACAGTTCCAAAGCTTCGTCCTTATTCGTCCCACACAGGTCAGAATAACTTGTTGAGTTCACACAGAGCTCAGTTTTTACACAGAGGTAAAAGGTAGGTAACTGTAAGAACAGTGACTTTGAATATGAAGTTCTTGAGCTGATGATGACTGTTCTTGATGTTGAGCACTGTATATCTCTTTAGATCTTAATTTGCAGAAAGCTTCTGGAGATATGTTTTGCTCTGATGTATATAATGATAGCTTCTTCACTTGGTAACTTCGGTGTATGTCTTTTTTTTGGGGTGTATTGTCTTCAACGCTTTTATGAGATATATATAGTCTTCTGAATAATATATCCGTTGAGATAGATCCGTTGGGTAAGATTCCGTGATAACTTGAATAGACCAGGATCCGGATATTGCGGGATTTGAAGATCTCTGACAGCTTCAGTATTTAAATACTTTATCCTTTCAGTATTTAAATACTTCTTTATCAAACGGTACTTGACTTTAGTGAATACTAAAGATTCCTTTTCAAATGGTCTTCAGTCCTGTTCCGAAGTGAATGCTGTATCCACTAGTATGTTGAAACAATATTTTTTAGATCGTTTTGATGATGTGTTATTAAAACCAAAATTTACTTAAAACATACTTTCTCTTCAGTTAACGTACGTAAAATATATCACACTAACGTACGTAACATTCTATAGTTAACGTACGTAACGCATCTCTTATAACGTACGTAACATTCACTATTTTCGTAAGTTTTTCTGTACAGGTAACGTACGTAACCGAGATCATATAACGTACGTAAAGCTTGAATTATTCTAACCGTTGGAAAAGCCACTAGCCGTTGCAACAAGTCGTCGCAATCAACGGATCTTTGACCAAGATATTACGTACGTAACCCTAAGGCTCGTAACGTACGTAACGCATCTCATCAGATTTCACTGGACAGTTTCGGCACCTTCATTACGCACGTTATTGGGATCATATAACGTACGTAACGTACGTAACGTACGTAATCAGCAGCATATAACGTACGTAAACCTTTATACTGTTCCAACGGGAAATTAAGCTCAAGAAGGCTATAAATAGCCACCTTCATGGAGACTGAAGACACACAAGAATTCTGAGCTTACTAGCATACTCAAGCAATATCAAGCAAACATTCTGAGAGATATTCTTATTCTAGATTGTGATACGAGAAGATTTGTTCTATAATTTCAATCTTCATTCTTGTATCTTAGAGCGATATATCGTGTAAGCCGAGTTTCTACTCGCACTTATTTTGTGTATTGGTTATCTTGTACCCAGAAAAACAAGAGTGTTTTTGTGAGGTTGTTCTTGAGCCCGGAAATCAAGAAGTTGTAAGAAGTTGGCACTAAACTAGAAAGTGCAAATTCCAAGTTCTAAGAAAAGTCCTAGTCGATAAAACTAGGTAGGGGACGTAGGCTTCGTTAATAGCCGAACCTCTCGAACAATTCCTTGTGTTCTTTCTTTTCCGCACTTTTATTCTCCGCTATT
The DNA here is from genome assembly GCA_033398695.1 of Orobanche coerulescens. Classification (NCBI taxonomy): domain Eukaryota; kingdom Viridiplantae; phylum Streptophyta; class Magnoliopsida; order Lamiales; family Orobanchaceae; genus Orobanche; species Orobanche coerulescens. Next base: position 163,121,868 of record CM065812.1, on the reverse strand, counting down.
TTTGCTTCCGCACGAAAAAGAGTACAATACTCTTAACCGCACTATTCAACCCCCCCTTCTAGTGGCGGTATCAATCTAACAATTGGTATCGGAGCGGTCTCTTTATCACCGGATTAACACCCGCTAGAGAAAAGATCCAAATGGCCTTTATCCACTCCTCCGTTGAAGGCAACGCTCTCAATCGCCCTCCTTTCTTCGATGGTTCAAACTTTATGACATGGAAGAAGAAGATGTCCATCTTCATCCGAGCTCATGATATTGAAATATGGAAGGTCATTGCCCTTGGACCTACCATTCCTAAGAAATCGGATGGCTCTCTCAAAAGTTTCGAAGAGTACGACGATGCCGACTGGAAGAACGATCACTTCAACAGTAAAGCTACACAATTGCTTTATTGTGCTCTCAATCCAGAAGATCACAATAGAATCTCTTCCTGCGAGACGGCAAAAGAAATCTGGAAAATGCTAGAGATCACTCATGAAGGTACGAGTCAAGTGAAGGAAACCAAAATCAACATGCTTCTTCACGATTATGAACTCTTCACCATGAAAGAAGAAGAAAGCATCACCACAATGCTTGACCGTTTCTCGGCAATCACAAATGGGCTAGCTTCATTCGGGAAACCGATATCAAGTAGTGATAAAGCCAAGAAAATCCTTCGGTCTCTACCAAGAGAATGAGACGCCACTGCTTACGGCTATTATGGAGTCGAAAGACCTCAATACAATAGAGTTCAGCGCTCTCATCGGATCTCTCATCAATTATGAGATCGTCATCAAATCTCGCAGCTCGAAACCAAAACCTAATGAGAGAGAAAGGACTATCGCTTTCAAAGCCAAAGAAGAAAGCGACCTAGAGGATGAACCTATCGAGGAAGAGGACGAAGAAACCGCCTTCTATGCCAAAAACATAAAGAAATTTAAAAATCTTCTTCAAAGGCGCCGGAGAGATATCAAGCAAGAATCAAGGGATGAATCCAAAAAGACTCACTTCCCTCAAAACAAAAAGTTCGACAACACTTGTCGAAGGTGCGGCGTTCCAGGCCATTTTGCAAAAGATTGTCGTGCTGCGGCTCCAATAAGTTCATCAAAACCACCGCATGAAAAGTTCAAAAAGAAGGAGGTTTATGTCGCCACATGGAGTGACGATGATGAGGATGATGAACCACAAGTCCAAACCAATCTTGCTCTAATGGCCCGCGCATCCGAAGAAAGTGACGAAGAAGTCGAGGTTAGTGATTCTCATGAAGAACTACTTGATGCTTTTGAATCTCTAAATAATGAATACGAAAAGGCTTGCAATAGCAATAAAGATTTGAAAAAGAAAATAAAACTCCTTGAAATTGAAAATGCTAAATTATTGAAAAGCAAGGAAGTTTCTATTGATCATACAAATTGCTTGGAAACTGAGAAGATTCTGAAAGATGAATTGCATAAAACTCAGAAAGAATTTAAACTCTATGTCAGAAAATTTTCATGTGGTAATGACAAATTCGAACAATTATTATTTGGTCAAAAATTTTCTCTTTCAAAACAAGGACTTGGATATAATTCATTTCCAATGAAAAAGTCCTTAGAAATTACCACAAAAGATTCGGACACTTTAAAAACGGGTATCCCATCATATCCAAAATGTTTAAAACCTGGACATACCGAAACCTCTTTGTCGAGACGCTAGACGTACTATAAGGGTTAAACAAATTTGGGTACCAAAAGGGACCGTTATTAAAAACCAAGTTTTTATATCTAACTCCTCAGACCCAAATTAGCACAGTACCGATAAAACGGAAGAAAATGGTTTTTGTAGGTACAAGCAAGGAAGACAACATTATCAAATAAATGGTATGTTGATAGTGGATGTTCAAACCACATGAGTGGAAATGAACATCTCTTCACGGAGGAAAAAAGGAAGATCGTGGCTGTGTTACCTTTGGCGATAATAAAAAGGGCCAAATAAAAGGGACAGGTAAAATTGGTAAGAAACCTTTACCCACTATTGAAAATGTTCTATTTGTTGATGGACTTTGCCACAATCTCCTAAGTGTTTCTCAACTATGTGACACCGGTCTTAAATTAATTTTTGAAATTACGCATTGCACGGCAATGAGAAAAGACCAAATCGTTTTTATTGGATTGCGCTATGGAAATATTTACATTGTTGATCTCCAAGATGAATCTTCGTTTAACGAAAAATGTCTACTTTCATACGATGAAAATGCCGTTGTTTGGCACCGAAAATTGGGACATGCCTCTTTACCACTTCTTTCAAAATTGGCCAAAAATGATATTGTTCGTGGTCTACCAAAATTGAATTTTAGAAAAGACCACATTTGTGAGGCATGTATTAAAGGTAAACATGCAAGAGGCTCGTTTAAACCAAAAATGGAAATTTCCACTAGTCGCATTCTTGAATTAATTCATATGGATTTAATTGGTCCGTCTCGACATGCCAGTCTAACAGGTAAACTTTATACCTTAGTTATTGTCGATGATTTTTCTAGATTTACTTGGGTAAAATTCTTAGCCAATAAAGATGATGCTTTTAACGAGTTTGTTAAGTGGTGTAAGGTTACCCAGAAGGAAAAAGGATTACCAGTTATCGCCATTCGAACCGATCATGGTGGAGAATTTGATTCTAATCTCTTTGAAGATTGGTGCGATAAATATGGTATTGGGCACAACTTTTCGGCACCTCGGACACCTCAACAAAATGGAGTTGTCGAGAGGAAGAATCGCTCTCTAGAAGAAATGAGCCGAACAATGCTCAACGAATATGGTCTTCCTAAATACTTTTGGGCCGAAGCCGTTAACACTGCTTGTTATGTTATAAATCGTGTCCATCTCAGGAGAAATAAAATGATGACTCCCTATGAGATTTTTAAAGGTAAAAAGCCCAATTTATCTTATTTTCATCCGTTTGGTTGTAAGGTGTTCATTCATAATAATGGAAAAGACAATTTGGGTAAATTCGATTCTAAATCAGATATTGGAATTTTTCTTGGTTATTCCACTAATAGTAAAGCTTATCGTGTATTTAATTGTAGAAGAGGCTCAGTAGAAGAGTCCATTCATGTAAAATTCGACGATACAGTTTTACCCCCGAGAAAGGTTGTTTTTGATGATGATGCAGGTATGGTTCCAGCTAAAGAAGTATCCGAAGTATCAAAGGAGTTGGAGAAGCTCGACGTAAGCTCGGACAAACAGGAGGAAAATGTTTACAACCTTCCTAAAGATTGGGCAAATGTGAAAGACCATCCGATGGAACAAATTCTCGGAAAAATCGATGAAGGTGTACGAACTAGGAGAAATATAAATGATTGTATTAACAATATTGCATTTATTTCTCTTACAGAACCAAAGAACATCGATGAGGCCATAAACGATGAGAATTGGGCTATTGCTATGCAAGAAGAGCTAAACCAATTCGAAAGAAATAAAGTTTGGGAATTAGTTCCAGACCAGAGGCAAATCAATCATTGGTACCAAATGGGTTCATAAAATCAAAACCGATGATGATGGTCTCCCTATTAAAAATAAATCGAGATTGGTCGCCCAAGGTTATAATCAAGAAGAAGGCTTGGACTATGAAGAGACGTTCGCTCCTGTTGCTCGTCTTGAAGCTATTCGTCTTCTCTGTGCCTTTGCCGCATACAAGAAGATCAAACTCCATCAAATGGATGTAAAAAGTGCGTTCCTATATGGAATCATCCAGGAGGAAGTTTATGTCAAGCAACCTCCGGGTTTTGAAGACTATGATCATCCGGATCATGTGTACAAGCTCCATAAAGCTCTCTATGGATTAAAACAAGCTCCGAGAGCATGGTATGATCGTCTAAGCTCTTTTCTTATCTCAAATGGTTATAAAAGAGGTAATGTTGATAATACTCTATTTATTAAGGTCTTAAATGATGATATGTTAATTTGTCAAATCTATGTGGACGATATTGTTTTTGGTGCAACTAACGAAACTCTGTCCAAGGAATTTTCAAATCTTATGAAGGGAGAGTTCGAAATGAGTATGATGGGAGAGTTGAAAAACTTTCTCGGACTCCAAATTAAGCAACTCAATGACGGAATATTCATTCACCAATCCAAGTACGTCAATGAGCTTCTAAAGAAATTTAAGATGGAAGATTGCAAAGAAATATCCACTCCTATGTCTTCCACTCTTAAACTCGATAAAGATGAAAAAGGTAAATCATTGACCAAAAAAGATATCGAGGTATGATCGGATCCTTACTTTACTTAACCGCATCTAGACACGATATTATGTTTGCTACTGTCTATGTGCTCGTTTTCAAGCTAACCCTAAAGAATCTCATCTCATAGCATGTAAACGAATTTTTCGATATTTAAAATATCTTCTGGTTTAGGCCTATGGTATCCTTCCAGCATTGATTTTCAACTTTTTGCATATAGTGATGCCGATTTCGGTGGTTGTAAAATTGATAGAAAAAGCACCACCGGAACTTGTCATTTTATGAGTTCATGTTTGATTTCATGGGGAAGTAAGAAACAGACTAGTGTCGCTACTTCCACAGCTGAAGCAGAATATGTGGCTGCGGGAAGTGCATGTGCACAAGTTCTTTGGATCAAAAATCAATTACTTGATTATGGCATCGAACTTAAAAATACTCCTATTTTTTGTGACAATACTAGTGCCATTAATTTAAGTAAAAACCCCATTTTGCATAGTAGGACTAAGCACATCGAAATTCGTCACCATTTTATTCGTGACCATGTCCAAAACGGGAATGTTCGTCTCCAATTTGTTGGTACTAATGAACAATTGGCGGATATTTTTACAAAACCATTACCCGAAGAAGCTTTCAACTTTATTCGCATAAATTTAGGAATGGGACATGCTGATCATTTTTAAATATTGCATACTCATCATAGTCACATTAAATGGTCATTTAAAACGGGACATCATCGAAAGGAAAAGACTATTCATTTGGTCTTGCTTACGTACGGTATACGCGGTCCATTACGTACGTAATAGGACCTTACGTACGTAACAGGATGATTCGTTACGTACGTAACGAAACGGCGGTTTTGGTCCAGAAAATTCAGGTTTTTACGTTACGTACGTTATAAAAGGGATATAACGTACGTAAACGCTCGTTGACCATCATATATATAAACCCATCGTTCAGTTCCCTGATTCATTTCTTCAAAATCCCTAGCATCAAGCGACGAACGGAACCGGCAAACCCTATCAAAACTTCATCAAAACTTCACTTTTTCGACCGATTCATCCTCATGGCTTCAAGAACCGGCAAAAAGAGAAGAGGAGAAACCTCTCAATCATCCTCCACGGCTTCCGGCGATGTATCATTTCGGAATGCTCAAGCCATGAAGGTCTTCAACGAAATTCTTATTGACGAAGAGGTAACTCCGAGTCATCATTTTGATTTTGAATCCCTGAACAATGCTGGTGTTGCTATCGAAGAATTCTTCGATATGCTTGGGATCAATAAGTTCGTTAGTCTTGCTCGACCTATTTATGAAGAATGTGTGAAAGAGTTTTATGCGAATTTTTTTGTCACTTATGATGCCGACGGACTTGCCGTTGTTAACTCGCTTGTGCGTGGTAAATCAATATCTTTTGATGAAGCGAAACTTTCGGAAATTTTTGGACTCCCTAATGAGGGTTTTCGGTGCAAGGGAGAGTTTGCTCCTCCGGACGAAGTCTTTAACGACTGGTCCGATGATGAAAGCTATAATGTTCACGAGTCGAAAGTCCGTGATTTCTTATCGGACAAAGCTGTTTTAAATGTTCATTCCGGGCGGTTTGAAAATAATGACTTTGGGATAAACATTCGTTTGCTTCATGATGCTATCACTCGATGTCTTATGCCTAAAGTGAATGCTCAACTTCGACTTGTGAATATCGATATGGAAATTATTTATCATGTGTGGAAGGATCATCAAGTCAACTTCGCGTCCATTGTGCTGAAATGGTTTGTGGAAAAGGGTCAAATTTTCCACAAAAAGAGCTACGCAAAAGTTGATAGACAGAGAAAATCAGGAATGCCTTTTGGTTCTATCCTTACCGAAATTTTTGAGAAAGCTGGGGTCGATCTAACCGGGGTCCACGGGGTTCCGATTCCAAGGGGGAGCCTCGTCACCGAAGGGACATTACGGACGATGAGGTATCTCCGCACGAGAAATCGTGGCTGGATTTACTTTGCTTATATTAAGGATGATGATAGGCTCATTGATGGGGGCACTCTTCCGAGACCGGAGGAGAGGATCACATCGAGGGGGCTCGATCCTACTAGACCTCGTCCGTCATCACAGCTTGGTTCCTCCCGTCCTCGTCCAGAATCCTCCTCTTCCCAGATGGCTTCTCGAATGGATAGGCTTGAGAAGGACATGAGCGAGATCAAGATAATGGTGAAGAGCATTTGCACGCATTTTGGGATACCGCCGACACCGCCGGATGCGGACCTTGACTAGTCGGGCTATCCTTACTAATGATGATGTTTCCTGTTTATTAAAAAGACCAAACATTTCATGCTTTGCCTGTAATGACTATCTTTTCATACATCATTTTGGTTATCGTTTTGTTTAATCATTGACTTGGTTTATGTTGATTATTATGCGTATCATTGACGTCTCTTGCAGGTTTTCTCAACTTTTTGTTAATGACAAAAAGGGGGAGAATAATTATTATTCGTTTTTGAAATCAACTTTTGAAATAACCTGTGCACGTTTTCAGGGGGAGCATATTATTTTTGCAGTGCTCGTGTTCAGGGGGAGTTTCTAATTTTTATTAAAATCATGTTTTCAAAAACTCACATAAAGTAAATTTTGTCATCATCAAAAAGGGGGAGATTGTTGAAACAATATTTTTTAGATCGTTTTGATGATGTGTTATTAAAACCAAAATTTACTTAAAACATACTTTCTCTTCAGTTAACGTACGTAAAATATATCACACTAACGTACGTAACATTCTATAGTTAGCGTACGTAACGCATCTCTTATAACGTACGTAACATTCACTATTTTCGTAAGTTTTTCTGTACAGGTAACGTACGTAACCGAGATCATATAACATACGTAAAGCTTGAATTATTCTGACCGTTGGAAAAGCCACTAGCCGTTGCAACAAGTCGTCGCAATCAACGGATCTTTGACCAAGATATTACGTACGTAACCCTAAGGCTCGTAACGTACGTAACGCATCTCATCAGATTTCACTGGACAGTTTCGGCACCTTCATTACGCATGTTATTGGGATCATATAACGTACGTAACGTACGTAATCAGCAGCATATAACGTACGTAAACCTTTATACTGTTCCAACGGGAAATTAAGCTCAAGAAGGCTATAAATAGCCACCTTCATGGAGACTGAAGACACACAAGAATTCTGAGCTTACTAGCATACTCAAGCAATATCAAGCAAACATTCTGAGAGATATTCTTATTCTAGATTGTGATACGAGAAGATTTGTTCTATAATTTCAATCTTCATTCTTGTATCTTAGAGCGATATATCGTGTAAGCCGAGTTTCTACTCGCACTTATTTTGTGTATTGGTTATCTTGTACCCAGAAAAACAAGAGTGTTTTTGTGAGGTTGTTCTTGAGCCCGGAAATCAAGAAGTTGTAAGAAGTTGGCACTAAACTAGAAAGTGCAAATTCCAAGTTCTAAGAAAAGTCCTAGTCGATAAAACTAGGTAGGGGACGTAGGCTTCGTTAATAGCCGAACCTCTCGAACAATTCCTTGTGTTCTTTCTTTTCCGCACTTTTATTCTCCGCTATTTTTGCTTCCGCACGAAAAAGAGTACAATACTCTTAACCGCACTATTCAACCCCCCCTTCTAGTGGCGGTATCAATCTAACATAGTACTGTAGGCATTTTGGAGTAGTCAGGCGCTGTATGGAAGGGTGCTGTATTGAGGTTTCGAGGCAGCTTCCATACTTGGCTTTTTAACTAAGACTTTGTTACTGTATCTTGGTAGCGCGAGAGCTTCAGTATCTGGCGCTATGATAAGGTCTTCGATACAGGTTTGCAACTTCAACCGGCTTTCGTCTGAGGCTTCTTTGTATCAAGCTTTTGGCAATTATCAAAACAAAATTATTTATCCCAACAATTTCCCCCTTTTTGATAATTTCCAAAACCTCTTTGATGATTCCAAAACTTCTTGATCATGCCAAGGTTTTGATACCAAAAACCTCTTCAAGCTAAACAATTTCCCCTTCGATAACCATTTGATGGTAACATGAAAAGACTTCGATACAGGAGTTTAATTTTCCCAACAGTTTCCCTCTCTATTGATAGTTTCTTGAGCAGGCTTCTTGATCTTCTGTCAAATGATCTGGTCTTCAGCACTTAGTTTAAATGAAATGTGAACTGCTCGCAGGCAATTTCTAAAATGATAGGAAAGTTTATTACATCTTAAACTTATAATTGGCGCGTAGGCACAATCTTACATTTGTGATCTAGTTGAGTACAACTTATCCTATGAACTGTTCGTAGACGAGATCTTACAGTAATAATAAAAAAGAATTATCAATCAAAATTGATCTCATGTAAAAAAATACTGTATCCGCGAATAATATAGCGTTCCCCCTTAAGAGGTATTTATAGGTTTTGAATTCCATACAGCAATATTTGGATTAATGCTGTATTCATGGGTCCTACAGTATTCCCCCTTAATTATTGCACACGCCAGCTGTAGGATTCATATGCCTTCGCTCGCTACAGTGCTGTATTGACGATTCTGAGTGTACAAATAATTAATGTTGGATACTGTATTCTTGGGTCTTACAGCATTCCCCCTCAATTGTTGAGTAAAAACAGTAAATTACTTACAGGGAGTCTGACTGTAGCACTTCCAATTCATGTCGACGCATGGATATCAAGTAACTTTGGGTCCTGATGTGATAGTGCCTTTTGGTACCCAAATTTGCCGAGCAACAATTTGTTTGTTGTAGGCTACTTTTGGTCCATTATATCGATATCTACGTGGGGCAGGCACGTAGTCGTTGTAATCATGATTATTATAATGCATGAAAAATCGAGAATTATAGTTGTTATTCCAGTACGATTGTCGTCTCGGAGGTGGAGCCATTTTCATAGTTCTTGCATATTGCCTCCTGGGTTTCCAGTTGGATTCCCAATTCTGTTGTTGATACTGTGCGGACACCTGCTGTCTCGAGGAATAGCGGGGCTTTTGTATCCAATGTCTAGGCACGCTGTACCGAGAGTGCTGATGTTCGGGCCTTTGGTGGTTGGATACAGCCTTCTTCCTGAATGACTGCTGGCGTTTATGATATGCTTGTGGAGCATGCTGTTGAGTACGCCTTCTGAGTGGCTGTTGGTTCCACTGTCTCGAATTGTAGAATTGTGGGGGTGGAATGGCAGCTTTTGCTGTTCGCGGTGCAACAGGTTCCTTCACAGGACTCGGGACTTCTTTCGATACAGGAATGGATTCCTCACTCCTGACGAATACTGTACTAGATTTTTCTTTGTTGGAGAACGAGTTGTACCCTAAGCCACGTTTATCATGAGCATGTTGCCCAGTGCTTAAGATCTCTTCCATTCTTTTAAAGGATTTCTCGAAAGATTTCAAGATTATCTCTAATTCTCCTTCACGTTTCTCGAGAGATTTTACTTTGGCTTCGAGTAGAGCCAAATCATTTGTCTTGCTTTCAAGATGAGACTTAGTCTCATTTAGATTATGAGCAAGTTGATGATTGCTCTCCATGAGTTTTTCTAAATTGACTTTGCTGTTTTCACAATCAACTGACATATTTTCGTAATTATTCTTCAGCAAGTCATTTTCTTCTTTCAGCTCTAAGTTAGAAATTTCAAGCTGTATGTTTTCTCCTTTCAATATCTCATGGGCCGTTTGAATGTTATTAAATTCATTCAGCATATTTTCAAAGGTATGAGATGCATTTATAGGAATAGTTGAGGTGGAGCTTACCTCATCATCATCGCCGTCTTCATTTTCTTCTTTAACTTCGGCCATAGAGCACACATAGGCTCTATCCTATAGCTCATCATCAGACGAGTCACTGTCAGTGACCGCCTGAAGACATTCTTCGGTCTTTGTTGATGCGGGCGGAGCTTTTGATTCTCCAATGAAGGCTTTGAGTTTGTTCTTCATCCTGTTTCTCCAGTCATCAAACTCGTTAATGTGAAACATAGATATCTTGTTAGACATAAAGGTATCCATATTAGAAGATGGGAATTATAAAGACTGTTTTCGAAAATAAGTGTTTTTAAGGATCTAATTCAGTTAAAAATACGACTGATTCTTTTTAGAATCAACCGCTCCGATACCAATTGTTGGTCCCTTTCTTGAGTATGCTCGATACAGCTTGGGAAATGTTTAAGCAACAGGCTGTATGGTTTTCGAATCTGAGTGCGTAGCGGAAGTCTTTAATATAGTAAGTTGCCTGTCGATACAGCAACTCGGTCTAATCTCCTGTTAGCTTGATGCGTGCAGGGTTTTGCAGTGTATACTTATATAAATTGCAATTATGAAAACAGTAACGGCGAAAGGTAAATAACACAGTATTTAAGTGGTTCGAGGTAAACCCCTCTACGTCCACTGGTCCTCCACACAGGAGTAAAACGTTTATTATAAATACTGCGTACACAACTATGTATTTATAATCAAACCTATCCTTGTATCGTTCACACAGATAGATACAAAGACTATCGCTTTCAACCGTTCACACAGATTGGTTAAAGCTTCCTTCTTGACTAGCTTCTTCACACACAGTTCCAAAGCTTCGTCCTTATTCGTCCCACACAGGTCAGAATAACTTGTTGAGTTCACACAGAGCTCAGTTTTTACACAGAGGTAAAAGGTAGGTAACCAGGTAAGAACAGCAGCTTTGAATATGAAGTTCTTGAGCTGATGATGACTGTTCTTGATGTTGAGCACTGTATATCTCTTTAGATCTTAATTTGCAGAAAGCTTCTGGAGATATGTTTTGCTCTGATGTATATAATGATAGCTTCTTCACTTGGTAACTTCGGTGTATGTCTTTTTTTTGGGGTGTATTGTCTTCAACGCTTTTATGAGATATATATAGTCTTCTGAATAATATATCCGTTGAGATAGATCCGTTGGGTAAGATTCCGTGATAACTTGAATAGACCAGGATCCGGATATTGCGGGATTTGAAGATCTCTGACAGCTTCAGTATTTAAATACTTTATCCTTTCAGTATTTAAATACTTCTTTATCAAACGGTACTTGACTTTAGTGAATACTAAAGATTCCTTTTCAAATGGTCTTCAGTCCTGTTCCGATGTGAATGATGTATCCACTAGTACTGTAGGCATTTTGGAGTAGTCAGGCGCTGTATGGAAGGGTGCTGTATTGAGGTTTCGAGGCAGCTTCCATACTTGGCTTTTTAACTAAGACTTTGTTACTGTATCTTGGTAGCGCGAGAGCTTGCTGTATGCTGGCGCTATGATAAGGTCTTCGATACAGGTTTGCAACTTCAACCGGCTTTCGATACAGGGCTTGTTGTATCAAGCTTTTGGCAATTATCAAAACAAAATTATTTATCCCAACAAAGTTGATGCAGAAAACTTACAAGATGGACAGTGACATCGGCCGCATCATTAAATGTTTCGATAATAGGAAATCCATTTTCATACTATGAGGAGAGATGGTGCCACTGACTTGTCGAGACGTAGCTCTGATATTTGGTGTTACCGGTGGTAAACGCAAAATTCCTGTGAAGAACAAAAGAGGACCAATTGTACCGTGGGTGAGACGCAATTTTGGTGATGATATTGAAAGAAGAACATCCTCATTCACTTTGAGCAAGACCCGCCTCTTGGGTAAGTTGGATAAGTTGTTGCTTGATAATGACGAAACAAGTATAGTTGATGTTGCTCGGATCGTCCACTGTTTCCTGATGGCTTCAGTTCTCACGCCTTGTCAAAATTCTTCAGTAGCCTGGCCTGTGACTGAGATTGTGGAGGATTTTGATGAAGTGGGTAGGTACAACTGGTGTCAGTACATTATCGATGTGCTTTGGAAACAGATGAAGATGTCCATGAATATGAAACTTGGAGGATGTGCAATTCTCTTGCTAGTAAGTTCAAAAAATATATCTATTTGCAAAATATACCTGTTTTGACCTGCCTCAGTTCATCTTTCTTAAAAAAATGTGTCTTTTGGTTCCTTTTCCAGTACTGGTTATGCGAGCATACTCATCTGATAAAGACGAAGGGGGATGTTTTATTTCCAAGGTTCATGAAATGGTATTTGCAAAGCCTGAAGATAGCCATTGCGGGTGTGAACCTTATGAAAATTAAATCAAACAAGGTTTGTATTCAACACCATGTGATTTTTTTTTTTTTAGTTTCTTTCATCAAAGATGAGACTTACCTACAAAAATGACAGCTGAAATTAGGAGATCTCAGTCCAACGAGGGGTGAGAAGCGGATGTTTATGTCATTAATAGAGGAAAATGCTGATGGTCCTAAAGATCAGACCGAAATAGAAGGTTTCAGTGGTGAATTTACCGGTGAGGCTAAAGATCAGACCGAAGCAGGAGGGGGGAGTAGTTCGGGACATCATGCATCCGACCAGGACTTTCGCGTTGGTAAAGACGGTCCACAGCTTACGACCTCGGTGGGAGAGAAATGTGATATGGAGACAAATCCAGCCGATGGCTCAATCAGAAAGACAACACACCCTGACATCGCATCAACCATACAAATGGGGGATATGAAAGGTGCGTATTCCCAACCTGTCGGCGATCGGCGTGATGCTTCTGTCTTGATGGATGATGAAATGTGTTCGCAATTTGGCATTCTCTCCTTCAGTTTGAATCTTACTCAAGCTGACGCCACACCTAACCACGATGTCGGGATAGTAATTCGTAATGTGATCGATGGTATGAGCAAGCAAAATTTTGATAAGGTCGATGAAATTAACAAAGACGGTATTACTAGTATTGTGGACGTAGTGTCTGAGTTTGACGATGAGAGGAAAAAACAGAATGATGTATGCCACCCTACAGAAATGAGCAGCTCAACATCCGGGAGTCTGAACCTGTTATTGGAACTGGAGAGTCTTAGGTTAAAGAATAAAGAGTTAACTGAACAAATTGAACGGGTGAATAAGGAGCGGGAAATTGAGAGATCCAGGTCGATGAGATTGAGTCGCAGCTTTCAAAGTTATCCTCCAAAAACACTGATTTCAATGATGTTGGTGCCCATGAGAAGTCGATTGTTGTGCATGATGATGCACAAACTTCAAATCTATCACCCCGAACCAACCATATGATGCCATGTTTAGATAACTCCTACATCCCTACCCCTACGCAGATTTTCTCTGATCCAAAAAATATTGCAGAAATGGACAGAATAGCGGACATGCATTACAAGAAAGTTGGAGCTGCACAGTTGCAATATGAATTTGATGAAGAGGCGTGTGTTGCAGAAACACAATTGGGGGAAATCCTAGTTAGAAACACAATTGCAGAAACATCATTTGATCAAGCGAATCAGGTTAGATTTCCTGGAAATCCTAGTTTTGGGAAATTTGGGGTTTTGCTTGGTTTTGTCCGATTTAACCCGTAATAACTTAGATTTCTGGTGGATCCATGATTATTAGGATGTATTCTATCATTTCCCTTGTTTATTCCATGGTTGGATTGTCAAGGATTCGTCGTTTTGTTGAACTCCTTATTGACGCCTTGAAGGTGTCCGATTAGAGGTCTTAGAGGGGGATTCGGGCGTTATGCGATTATTATTCCTCGTACGATCATTGATTTATTGTTGATATGTATTAGGAACGAAATCCTTGTGAAGAACTCGAGTCAGAACCCTTCCGTTCGTTGTCTTCTTCGGGGTCCGAGTTTCCCGGTTGAACCGTATTCTTCGGAGTTTTTGATATCTGTTATTGAGGCAAGTATTATATTTATATGATTTGTGTCTTGTGGATGAGTTTATATATTGTATTTACGATGATTTGGTTTATCTTCGGAGATATGATTCGTGCGGTTTGATTATTCGAATGTTTTTTGGTATTAATGATATTATTGCTTGTTTAACCTTGCAAAGTCGTGTTGGTCATGTTAGTTGCGCGATTCGTGTTGGGCTTGGTTGCTTGGGTTTGAGGTATGGTGATGATTATGATTATTGTGTTGGATGGACTACACGTTTGGACATGTAATTTTGGTGTATGATTGGATGTTTGAACATGTTTGTTTTAAGGTATGTTGTTCGTGGTGATGTGTTGCGTTGTTTGGTATGTGTTGGGAAATGTGTGTATGGTCCAGGTACGGTCTGTGGGACCTATGGAGTTCGATACATGAGGTGTACGAACAGTGTGTGTGGCCCAAGTAAGGTCCGTGGGACCTCTAAAGTTCGATACATGAGGTGTACGAACAGTGTGTGTGGTCCAGGTATGGTCTGTGGGACCTCTGGAGTTTCATACATGAGGTGTACGAACAGTGTATGTGGTCCAGGTACGATCCGTGGGACCTCTGGAGTTCGGTACATGATGTGTTCGAACAGTGATTGTGTGGATAATGTTTTGATGTTGAAATTCCAGACACGTGATGATATTTCACTAATGTATTTTGAAACAAGAACCGGGCTGAGGCCTTGATGATTTTCGAAAATGGTTTTGTAAATTGGGACTCGAGGTCCAAAAGAAATTATGTTCTAAAAGCTCCCGAGATTCCGAGTTTTAATTCTTAAAACTTCATCACTTGTTTTTTGATTAATAAAACCTCTCGGGAATATTTTGACAACTGATTGTGTTATCTGATTCGTGATTGCCTTCTGATTGATACATTTCGTATGCTATTATACTTGCACTAGTAAAATAATGGGGTTTTACTAACCCCTGAGTAATCGGGAGTGGATGTCTGTTTTGCGTCCAGGTATTTGGTGGTTCGAGGGAGCGGTCACAGGATTGGCAGGAATTGACGAGCTAAGATACTAATCAAGAGTTGAGAGTTTGGTCGGATTATGTTATGTCAACCAAGTTATGGTCAGACTTCCGCTGTTGTGTATCTTTACCCCCTGTGTGGGTATTTATTGTAAAGGGTTGTATTTTGTCTCGTTGCACTAGTCATATGGCCTCATTGGTCCGTGTGGTTGTATTGTAATTGACCTTAATGGTCTGTATTATTGTAGTAATTGTCTTGGGTCGGTCAAGTTTTTGGTATTTCTATGTTGTTCAGCCTGGTAGGTCCTCGTGGAGAGGGTCTACGTCATGTAATATTCCTATATGGTCTGGGGGTGTTACAGTTATGGTATTAGAGCTTAGGTTGTGGAAACCTAGGCTGTCGGGTCAAGTCGAGTCGTGGTTTGTCGAGTAATATGATGTCATGTCATTCCAGTTGTTGGGTGATAAGTTGAGTTGTGCGTGGTCACAACGTGTCATATGTATTGTCGGGCGAGATTAGTATCGTGGGCGATCGTCATCTCTGTGTGGCCTATGGACGTAAGTCTCCTCTTTTATACAAGGCATCGATGTTTCGTATTTCATTTATGTGCGATAATTGTGGTGCATAATTTTTGTTTGCATGGTGTTGTGAAATGGAATCCATGTTTGGTATTCATGGTACGTCGTTTGTATATTGAGTTGAATGTATTGATGGTTGGACACCGAATGGTGCAATACGATGTAAAAACTGTGAACTTTAGTGTGATCCTGAGGTTGTATCAATGGCAGAGTCCGTGAGGAACTCATATGGATGGTTTTGACGTATGTTTGAACTTGGTGTTCACGAATCGTATTTGATTAAAATTGCAATCTCGTTTGCCGATTTGGCACGTGGTTTCAAGTTTGATTATTTTAATTAAGTCCGCTGCGTGAAGGTTTAAAATGACTTTCTAAAGGATTTTACGGGCTCGAGAATGTTTGTAACAGAATCGATTTTTTTTAAAAAACATTTTTGATGGCGCGGTTAAACATCGATTTTGCACGAATTTTGAAATCGGTTGAACTTTGACGAACAAGTCATGTATTTTCAAATGACTCCTTCGGACGGTATCAAAAAAAAGTATGTTTTAAAATAATTCGGGCATTGCAAACTCTTACCGTCATTTTTGGATATAACCGAAAGGATTTTGGAAAAACTTTACCTTGCGAAACGACTTTGATTTTCGGAATTTAAAGTGTTATATGTTCGTGTTGGGGCTGAGTCATTGCGACAAGTTCGTTATGTTGGTATGCTCGTTGGGGAATTTTGTAGTGTTTCTAAATGCCGGGATATATTGTTAGGAGTCGAACATTAACTTTCGGAGTAGTTTCAGGGCTGCTGGGACAATTCTGTTGTCCTACAACTAGCGATTGTGGCCGTGAATTCTTAGGTGTTACAGCCATGAGCTCCTAGTTGTTACGGCCGTAAGCTTGTGACTGTCATGACAGTAATTTGGTTATTACAGTGATATCTGTGCTCTTTGTCGATCGTTTGATTCCATGGATATTATTGACGTGTTATTAATTGTTACCTTTCTTGTTAGCGAATTTTGGGTGTACACTTAGGTGTTGTGACTGCAAGGTCTGTTTTAATTGTAGTATTCTGTGATGTTATCCTGATGGGATAGTTGATCTGTGGTAATGATTAGTGCTGGTACAAGCGGTTCTCCACCCGGGGACGGTTTGGCGAAACCTCTGGGGGTCGATGCTAAGGGGCATGGCCACGGATTGTCCTGTGTGTTGTTATTCGTGACGTTGTGGCATGGTAACATGTGGTTACCCTGTAGGTCATTTCGACGATATCGGTTAATAAATATGATATTTTGAAACGTTGTTTTGCGAGTGACTTCAAAATGAGTCTGATATAGGAATCCTGGTTTTGATTAAACGACCGAGGTGTTAAAAATATTATTTTAATTTTAAAATTTCATTTTTGCAAAATCTTTCAAACTCAAGAGTTTTAAAAATATTATCATTCGAACGAATGCATCGGAAAATTTTATTTTAAAAGAAAATGCTACGATTGTTTGGCCCTAATGATATGTATAGGTTTTGACAGTGTTTATTTGGGTAAATATCATGCATTTCTATTTATGTGGCCACGTGATTATTTATAGAATTAAGTTCTATTGTTGCAGTGTTGGTTCGTATATTCGTGTAATGACTCGGAGTGAATAATTTATAGGGTTGTTGTTTGTTGTCCTATGTTGATTCTGTGATGTTTGTTTTGTTGTGTTATTCTGAATGGTTGTCCATTCAGTATGCCGAGAGGTCGAGGCTGAGGACGTGGTCGTGGTAGTGGTCGTAATCGGGAGCATGAGAGGGCGACTCGCTCGTCGTCAAGTGCCAATCAGATCAATACAGATGGTCGAGATGACCAGTCGCGTGATCAGGGGCGATCAGCAAGAGGTAATGTTGACGTTGGTGCCGCCATCGTCCTTCGTCAGGTGGTTGACCAGTTGGCGCAGATGAATCAGATCGTACGCGGGTATGGGAAACCAGAAGGGGATAATGGAGCTAGTAAATGGTTGCGGGATGTGATGAGAATGCACCCGCCCCGTTTCGTAGGATCTTCGGACTCGTTGGGTTGGGAGAACTGGCTCTTCCAATTGGACAGAAAATTTGATGTTGTAGCTTGTTCGGACGAAAGGAGAGTACCTATTGCTCAATACCTACTCGATAAGGAAGCTGCAGACTGGTGGGAGGTCGTAGCGCCGAGTGATCGGATAGCTAGTTGGACTGAATTCAAGACTGCCATGGAGGCCAAGTATTGTCCACCGCCTATTAAAGAGCGTAGGATTGTCGAGTTTTTCTCGGCGATGCCCCAAGATGTATCGATATCTCAGGCAATAGTCGATTATAATCGGCAGTTATGTTATGTTCGAGATCAAGTGAGAAATGAGGTAGATAAGGTTCATTATTTCGAATTGCGTATGAACCCTCATGTTCGACAGTGTATGGCTCCTTTTATGTGTACCACGTTGAAGGATTATCAAGACCGAGCCTTAGCATTTGAAATGGCCGTATTGTCTACCGAGTCGGTATCTGTAGCGAAGAAACAGAGGATTTCTGATGATGCATTGGGAAGTAAGGAAATTGGGATTTTCAAATCCCAAGCCTCGTATCAGATGAGTATGGTACCTTCTCGGTCAGCTAGAGAATCTAAAAGACCCATATCGGCGTCTTTGATTTCAGGCAGTGCTCCAAGATGTATCACCTGTAATGTACTGGGCCACGAGCGCGCAAGCTGTAAGAAACCGCCGGTAACTTGTTATAGTTGTTGGGTACGGGGTCGGATATTGCGCCGTGTTGCGGAAGCGTAAATATAAGTGCGGAAAATAAAGGACACGAGGATTTATAGAGGTTCAGCTATAAACGAGCCTACGTCCTCTCTCGGTATCTTTTTCTATAGGATCAAGATAAAACCTCTTCTCCTCTCTTTCATCGGTCAAGGTATAACCGTTACAATCACGTCTTCTATTGGTCCGTGATAAACCACTCGTACTTGTATTTGCGCCGGTCCAAGTTAAACCGTTTTCCTTTTCTATCGTACAAGGAATCAACCGCTCTAGCTTTCTATGGGTACTAGATAAACCTCACTTAGATATCGATTGTGATTCTAATAATGCCGGATCCTTGATCCTAATAACACCGAATCCAATCGTATCTTTTCTTTTATGTTTTCGTGAATTCTCACTCAAACACTTACAATTAAGCTCAATATCAACAACAAGAATGTGTATAATAATATCACAAGCATAGACAACCTGCTCAAGGTTGTTGTGCTCAAACAATACCATAGAGATGGTATTTATAGGCTCCATCATCAAACTAGCCGTTAGCTGCTGCACACTACATTACGTACGTTATGTAACTATGGTTACGTACGTAAGCTTGATTACGTACGTTAACCTCCACGGGTTACGTACGTTAGCCTCTTCACAATCCAGTCCAGGGAGTTTCTTCATTTGAGTTACGTACGCTAGCATAGACTTCGTTACGTACGTTAACATTACGTCATTGATGACGTCATATATCCGTTGCATGCTTTTCTGACTTTGACTCCTCCAACGTTCACTTGTTTGAACTGTGTTACGTATGTTATTCATCTTCCATTACGTACGTAAGCTTCCTCATATTTCGTACGTTAACATAGTATTGTTACGTACGTAAGCTTAGATTTTCTACAGCATTTTGCACTTCATTTTCCTTCGATGCTTGCTTCGGCTCTTCGTTGTTTTGTTTTGTTTATCACCATTAATCAGTAGAACATTTTTAATTTATGTTTGGAATAAAATGTTCCAACAATCTCCCCCTTTTTGATGATTACAAAACAACAATACGCCAATGGCATTTACCTGCAAAAATACAAATATATGTATATCTTTACAGACTAAAGTTTTCGACTTTGTCCATTTCGTTAGAATCTTCTCCCATTTCATTTTCGGCTCCTTCTTTTCTTTTCTCCTTTTCTTTACTCATTTTTAATTTTTCATCGTCTTTTCGACGTCTCCTCATTTTTCTTTTCCTTCATTTTCGACTTCTCCTTATTTTTGTCCAACTACTTCGTTTTTCCAATTCTTTTTGTATGCTATCGATTTTCTTCGATTTTTCTCCCCCTTTCACGGTTAATCACATTTTCGACTTATTTCTCCATTCTCCTATCTCTCCCCCTTTTTGTATTCATAAAAAAAATGCAATAAAATACCAATAAAAAATTCAATAAATAATGAAATTTGCAAAAATAAATACAAGGATATTAACTCCTCCTGAAAATATTATCCGTTTAAAAAAAAAATACTCCCCCTGAGTAAAATACCAAAAATCAATGTTTGGGGATCCAACCTATAGTTGGTTTTTATTTAGAAACGCAGACGATATTTGAAACGATTGTTCCTTTAGGAACCCAAATTTTCTTAATTTTTATTGTCCGTCTCGGGCTTGTGCAACTTGAAATATGATGCCCGATTTTTAAACACTTTTCGCAATGGGGTATCTTGAAATTAACGGATTCATTTTTCAAACGAGTTTTGAATCTTAACCCCTCTTTATTCAAAGTAAATTTTTGAACACCAAGCATTTGTCCAAATTTCTCGTTTCCGCGCGATAATTTCTTTGTCAAAGATTTAAGCTCGGTTTGGATTTTAGCGAGATCATTCTTCAAAATATTTTCATTTTCAATACAATTTGAATGATCGATATCAACAAATTTTCCCTTTTCGATAATTTTGGAATTTTCAATTTCCAAAGATATAATTTTTAGACTTAAGGGATTTGATTTCCGATAATGCATTTTGAAAATCCGTATGAAGTGATTCAAATGCATCAAAAAGTTCATCACGGGAGGATGTACTAACCTGGCTTTCGATGTCGCTGTCGTCGAACGAACTTCGGGCCATGAGAGCGAGATTATTTTGTTCTGTAAATTCGTCGTCTTCGTCTTCATCGCTCCATGTTGCCACGAGGACCTTCTTCTTGGATTTGGCACGGCAATGCTTAGCGAAGTGGCCTGGTTTTCCACATAGTCGACAAGAGTTGTCGAATTTCTTCGTTTCGCTCGAGATATCCTTCTTCCTCCAGTTTAATAAAGTTTGGAATTTATTAATATTCTTGGCATAATATGCCGCTTCTTCGTTGCTTTCCTCCACCGGGGTTTCTTCTTTCTTTCTCGATATCTTAGCCTTCATGGCTAATGATCGTTCCTTCGGCTTTGGCTTGACACTTCGTGATTTTAATACAATCTCATAATTGATTAGTGAACCAACAAGGGCACTAAAATCGGGTGTGTTGAGATCTTTTGATTCCATAATCGCGGTCACAGTGCCGTCCCATTAGCTAGGTAGTGATCGTAAACTTTTCTTAACTTTTTCACTACTAGATAAAGGGTTTTTGAACGAAGCAAGTCCATTGGTGATGACCGAAAATCGGTCGAGCATATTGGTGATGGACTCGTCACCCTTCATCATGAATAACTCGTAGTCATGGAGAAGCATATTGATCTTCGTCTCCTTGACTTGAGTTGTCCCTTCGTGTGTGATTTCAAGAATTTTCCATATTTCTTTCGCATTTTCACATGACGAGATTCGATTGACCTCTTCGGGATTTAAGGCACAAAATAAAAGTTGGGTGGCCTTACAATTTAGATGGTCATTTTTCCAATTGGCATCGTCGTATTCTTCAAAAGATTTGAGCGTACCGTCAGATTTGATAGGAACTTTCGTGCCGAGACAAATAATCTTCCAAATCTCTATATCATAGGCACGAATAAAGATTGACATCTTTTTCTTCCATGTCAAATAATTTGAGCCATCGAAGAATGGTGGTCGGTTGAGAGCAAGGCTTTCGACTGGAGAGAATAGAAACGCTATTTTTGGATCTTTTCTCCTCAGATGTTAAGGCGCATATTGGAGTACCGCTCCGATACCAATTGTTGGGTACGGGGTCGGATATTGTGCCGTGTTGCGGAAGCGTAAATATAAGTGCGGAAAATAAAGGACACGAGGATTTATAGAGGTTCGACTATAAACGAGCCTACGTCCTCTCTCGGTATCTTTTTCTATAGGATCAAGATAAAAACCTCTTCTCCTCTCTTATATCGGTAGAGGTATAACCGTTACAATCACGTCTTCTATTGGTCCGTGATAAACCACTCGTACTTGTCTTTGCGTCGGTCCAAGTTAAACCGTTTTCCTTTTCTATCGGACAAGGAATCAACCGCTCTAGCTTTCTATGGGTACTAGATAAACCTCACTTAGATATCGTTTGTGATTCTAATAATGTCGGATTCTTGATCCTAATAAAACCGAATCCAATCGTATCTTTTCTTTTACTACTCGTGTATGTTTTCGTGAATTCTCACTCAAACACTTACAATTAAGCTCAATATAAACAACAAGAATGTGAATAATAATATCACAAGCATAGACAATTTGCTCAAGGTTGTTGTGCTCAATCAATACCATAGAGATGGTATTAATAGGCTCCATCATCAAACTAGCCGTTAACTGTTGCACACTACATTACGTACGTTATGTAACTATGGTTACGTACGTAAGCTTGATTACGTATGTTAACCTCCACGGGTTACGTACGTTAGAATCTTCACAATCCAGTCCAGGGAGTTTCGTCATTTGAGTTACGTACGCTAGCATAGACTTCGTTACGTACGTTAACATTACGTCACTGATGACGTCATATATCCGTTGCATGCTTTTCTAACTTTGACTCCTCCAACGTTCACTTGTTTGAACTGTGTTACGTACGTTATTCATCTTCCATTACATACGTAAGCTTCCTCATATTTCGTACGTTAACATAGTATTGTTACGTACGTAAGCTTAGATTTTCTACAGCATTTTGCACTTCGTTTTCCTTCGATGCTTGCTTCGTCTCTTCGTTGTTTTGTTTTGTTTATCGCCATTAATCATCAAAACACTTTTAATTTATGTATGGAACAAAATGTTCCAACAAGCTCCCCCTTTTTGATGATTACAAAACAACAATACGCCAATGGGATTTACCTGCAAAAATACAAATATATGTATATCTTTACAGACCAAAGTTTTCGACTTTGTCCGTTTCGTTAGAATCTTCTCCCATTTCATTTTCGGCTCCTTCTTTTCTTTTCTCCTTTTCTTTACTCATTTTTAATTTTTCATCGTCTTTTCGACGTCTTCTCATTTTTCTTTTCCTTCATTTTTGACTTCTCCTTATTTTTGTTCAACTCCTTCGTTTTTCCAATTCTTTTTGTATGCTATCGATTTTTTTCGATTTTTCTCCCCCTTTCACGGTTAATCACATTTTCGACTTATTTCTCCAATCTCCTATCTCTCCCTCTTTTTGTATTCATAAAAAAATGCAATAAAATACCAATAAAAAATTCAATAAATAATGAAATATGCAAAAATAAATACAAGGGTATTAACTCCCCCTGAAAATATTATCCGTTTAAAAAAAATTACTCCCCCTGAGTAAAATACCAAAAATCAATGTTTGGGGATCCAACCTATAGTTGGTTTTTGTTTAGAAACGTAGACGATATTTGAAACGATTGTTCCTTTAAGAACCCAAATTTTCTTAATTTTTATTGCCCATCTCGGGCTTTTGCAACTTGAAATATGATGCCCGATTTTTAAACACTTTTCGCAATGGGGTATCTTGAAATTAACGGATTAATTTTTTAAACGAGTTTTGAATCCTAACCCCTCTTTATTCAAAGTAAATTTTTGAACACAAGCATTTGTTCAAATTTCTCGTTTCCGCGCGAGAATTTCTTTGTCAAAGATTTAAGCTCGGTTTGGATTTTAGCGAGATCATTCTTCAAAATATTTTCATTTTCAATACACTTTGAATGATCGATATCAACAAATTTTCCCTTTTCGATAATTTTGGAATTTTCAATTTCCAAAGATTTAATTTTAGACTTAAAGGATTTGATTTCCGATAATGCATTTTGAAAATCCGTATGAAGTAATTCAAATGCATCAAAAAGTTCATAACGGGAGGATGTACTAACCTGGCTTTCGACGTCGCTGTCGTCGAACGAACTACGGGCCATGAAAGCGAGATTATTTTGTTCGCTAAATTCGTTGCCTTCGTCTTCATCGCTCCATGTTGCCACGAGGACCTCCTTCTTGGGCTTGGCACGGCAATGCTTAGCGAAGTGGCCTGGTTTTCCATATAGTCGACAAGAGTTGTCGAATTTCTTCGTTTCGCTCGAGATATCCTTCTTCCTCCGGTTTAATAAAGTTTGGAATTTATTAATATTCTTGGCATAATATGCCGCTTCTTCGTCGCTTTCCTCAACCGGGGTTTCTTCTTTCTTTCTCGATATCTTAGCCTTCATGGCTAATGATCGTTCCTTCGGCTTTGGCTTGACACTTCGTGATTTTAATACAATCTCATAATTGATTAGTGAACTAACAAGGGCACTAAAATCGAGAGTGTTGAGATCTTTGGATTCCATAATCGCGGTCACGGTGCCGTCCCATTCGCTAGGTAGTGATCGTAAAATTTTCATAACTTTTTCACTACTAGATAATAGTTTTCCGAACGAAGCAAGTCCATTGGTGATGACCGAAAATCGGTCGAGCATATTGGTGATGGACTCGTCACCCTTCATCATGAATAACTCGTAGTCATGGAGAAGCATATTGATCTTCGTCTCCTTGACTTGAGTTGTCCCTTCGTGTGTGATTTCAAGAATTTTCCATATTTCTTTCGCACTTTCACACGACGAGATTCGATTGACCTCTTCGGGATTTAAGGCACAAAATAAAAGTTGGGTGGCCTTACAATTTAGATGGTCATTTTTCCAATCGGCATCGTCGTATTCTTCAAAAGATTTGAGCGTACCGTCGGATTTGATAGGAACTTTCGGGCTGAGACAAATAATCTTCCAAATCTCTATATCGTAGGCACGAATAAAGATTGACATCTTTTTCTTCCATGTCAAATAATTTGAGCCATCGAAGAATGGTGGTCGGTTGAGAGCAAAGCCTTCGACTAGAGAGAATTGAAACGCCATTTTTGAATCTTTTCTCCTCGGATGTTAAGCCGCGTATTGGAGTACCGCTCCGATACCAATTGTTGGGCACGGGGTCAGATATTGCGCCGTGTTGCGGAATCGTAAATATAAGTGCGGAAAATAAAGGACACGAGGATTTATAGAGGTTCGGCTATAAACGAGCCTACGTCCTCTCTCGGTATCTTTTTCTATAGGATCAAGATAAAAACCTCTTCTCCTCTATTCGATCGGTCGAGGTAGAACCGTTACAATCACGTCTTCTATTGGTCCATGATAAACCACTCGTACTTGTCTTTGCGTCGGTCCAAGTTAAACCATTTTCCTTTTCTATCGGACAAGGAATCAACCGCTCTAGCTTTCTACGGGTACTAGATAAACCTCACTTAGATATCGATTGTGATTCTAATAATGCCGGATCCTTGATCCTAATAACACCGAATCCAATCGTATATTTTCTTTTACCACTCGTGTATGTTTTCCTGAATTCTCACTCAAACACTTACAATTAAGCTCAATATCAACAACAAGAATGTGTATAATAATATCACAAGCATAGACAATTTGATCAAGGTTGTTGTGCTCAAACAATACCATAGAGATTGTATTTATAGGCTCCATCATCAAACTAGCCGTTAGCTGCTGCACACTACATTACGTACGTTATGTAACTATGGTTACGTACGTAAGCTTGATTACGTACGTTAACCTCCACAGGTTACGTACGTTAGCCTCTTCACAATCCAGTCCAGGGAGTTTCGTCACTTGAGTTGCGTACGCTAGCATAGACTTCGTTACATACGTTAACATTACGTCACTGATGACGTCATATATCCGTTGCATGATTTTCTGACTTTGACTCCTCCAACGTTCACTTGTTTGAACTGTGTTACATACGTTATTCATCTTTTATTACGTATGTAAGCTTTCTCATATTACGTATGTTAACATAGTATTGTTACGTACGTAAGCTTAGATTTTCTACAGCATTTTGCAATTCGTTTTCCTTCGATGCTTGCTTCGTCTCTTCGTTGTTTTGTTTTGTTTATCGCCATTAATCATCAAAACACTTTTAATTTATGTATGGAACAAAATGTTCCAACAATCTCTCCCTTTTTGATGATTACAAAACAACAATACGCCAATGGGATTTACCTGCAAAAATACAAATATATGTATATCTTTACAGACCAAAGTTTTCAACTTTGTCCGTTTCGTTAGAATCTTCTCCCATTTCATTTTCGGCTCCCTCTTTTCTTTTCTCCTTTTCTTTACTCATTTTTAATTTTTTATCATCTTTTCGACGTCTCCGCATTTTTCTTTTCCTTCATTTTCGACTTCTCCTTATTTTTGTTCAACTCCTTCGTTTTTCCAATTCTTTTTGTATGCTATCGATTTTCTTCGATTTTTCTCCCTCTTTCACGGTTAATCATATTTTCGACTTATTTCTCCATTCTCCTATCTCTCCCCCTTTTTGTATTCATAAAAAAAATGCAATAAAATACCAATAAAAAATTCAATAAATAATGAAATATGCAAAAATAAATACAAGGGTATTAACTCCCCCTGAAAATATTATCCGTTTAAAAAAAATTACTCACCCTGAGTAAAATACCAAAAATCAATGTTTGGGGATCCAACCTATAGTTGGTTTTTGTTTAGAAACGTAGAAGATATTTGAAACGATTGTTCCTTTAGGAACCCAAATTTTCTTAATTTTTATTGTCCGTCTCGGGCTTTTGCAACTTGAAATATGATGCCCGATTTTATATATATTTTCCGCAATGGGGTATCTTGAAATTAACGGATTCATTTTTCAAACGAGTTTTGAATCGTAACCCCTCTTTATTCAAAGTAAATTTTTGAACACCAAGCATTTGTTCAAATTTCTCGTTTCCGCGCGAGAATTTCTTTGTCAAAGATTTAAGCTCGGTTTGGATTTTAGCGAGATCATTCTTCAAAATATTTTCATTTTCAATACACTTTGAATGATCGATATCAACAAATTTTCCCTTTTCGATAATTTTTGAATTTTCTATTTCCAAAGATTTAATTTTAGACTTAAGGGATTTGATTTCCGATAATGCATTTTGAAAATCCGTATGAAGTGATTCAAATGCATCAAAAAGTTCATCACGGGAGGATGTACTAACCTGGATTTCGACGTCGCTGTCGTCGAACGAACTCCGGGCCATGAGAGCGAGATTATTTTGTTCGATAAATTCGTCGTCTTCGTCTTCATCGCTCCATGTTGCCACGAGGACCTCCTTCTTGGATTTGGCACGGCAATGCTTAGCGAAGTGGCCTGGTTTTCCACATAGTTGACAAGAGTTGTCGAATTTCTTCGTTTCGCTCGAGATATCCTTCTTCCTCCGGTTTAATAAAGTTTGAAATTTATTAATATTCTTGGCATAATATGCCGCTTCTTCGTCGCTTTCCTCCACCGGGGTTTATTCTTTCTTTCTCGATATCTTAGCCTTCATGGCTAATGATCATTCCTTCGGCTTTGGCTTGACACTTCGTGATTTTAATACAATATCATAATTGATTAGTGAACCAACAAGGGCACTAAAATCGGGCGTGTTGAGATCTTTTGATTCCATAATCGCGGTCACGGTGCCGTCCCATTCGCTAGGTAGTGATCGTAAACTATTCTTAACTTTTTCACTACTAGATAATGGTTTTTTGAACGAAGCAAGTCCATTGGTGATGACCGAAAATCGGTCGAGCATATTGGTGATGGACTCGTCACCCTTCATCATGAATAACTCGTAGTCATGGAGAAGCATATTGATCTTCGTCTCCTTGACTTGAGTTGTCCCTTCGTGTGTGATTTCAAGAATTTTCCATATTTCTTTTGCATTTTCACACGACGAGATTCGATTGACCTCTTCGGGATTTAAGGCACAAAATAAAAGTTGGGTGGCCTTACAATTTAGATGGTCATTTTTCCAATCGGCATCTTCGTATTCTTCAAAAGATTTGAGCGTACCGTCAGATTTGATAGGAACTTTCGTGCCGAGACAAATAATCTTCCAAATCTCTATATCATAGGCACGAATAAAGATTGACATCTTTTTCTTCCGTGTCAAATAATTTGAGCCATCGAAGAATGGTGGTCGGTTGAGAGCAAGGCCTTCGATTGGAGAGAATTGAAACGCTATTTTTGGATCTTTTCTCCTCGGATTTTAAGCCGCATATTGGAGTACCGCTCCGATACCAATTGTTGGGTACGGGGTCGGATATTGCGCCGTGTTGCGGAAGCGTAAATATAAGTGCGGAAAATAAAGAACACGAGGATTTATAGAGGTTCGGCTATAAACGAGCCTACGTCCTCTCTCGGTATCTTTTTATACAGGATCAAGATAAAAACCTCTTCTCCTCTCTTCTATCGGTCGAGGTATAACCGTTACAATCACGTCTTCTATTGGTCCGTGATAAACCACTTGTACTTGTCTTTGCGTCGGTCCAAGTTAAACTGTTTTCCTTTTCTATCGGATAAGGAATCAACCGCTCTAGCTTTCTATGGGTACTAGATAAACCTCACTTAGATATCGATTGTGATTCTAATAATGCCGGATCCTTGATCCTAATAACACCGAATCCAATCGTATCTTTTCTTTTACCACTCGTGTATGTTTTCGTGAATTCTCACTCAAACACTTACAATTAAGCTCAATATCAACAACAAGAATGTGTATAATAATACCACAAGCATAGACAATTTGCTCAAGGTTGTTGTGCTCAAACAATACCATAGAGATGGTATTTATAGGCTCCATCATCAAACTAGCCGTTAGCTGCTGCACACTGCATTACGTACGTTATGTAACTATGGTTACGTACGTAAGCTTGATTACGTACGTTAACCTCCACGGGTTACGTACGTTAGCCTCTTCACAATCCCTTCCAGGGAGTTTCGTCATTTGAGTTACGTACGCTAGCATAGACTTCGTTACGTACGTTAACATTACGTCACTGATGACGTCATATATCCGTTGCATGCTTTTCTGACTTTGACTCCTCCAACGTTCACTTGTTTGAACTGTGTTACGTACGTTATTCATCTTCCATTACGTACGTAAGCTTCCTCATATTACATACGTTAACATAGTATTGTTACGTATGTAAGCTTAGATTTTCTACAGCATTTTGCACTTCGTTTTCCTTCGATGCTTGCTTCGTCTCTTCGTTGTTTTGTTTTGTTTATCGCCATTAATCATCAAAACACTTTTAATTTATGTATAGAATAAAATGTTCCAACAATCTCCCCCTTTTTGATGATTACAAAACAACAATACGCCAATGGGATTTACCTGCAAAAATACAAATATATGTATATCTTTACAGACCAAAGTTTTCGACTTTGTCCGTTTCGTTAGAATCTTCTCCCATTTCATTTTCGGCTCCTTCTTTTCTTTTCTCCTTTTCTTTACTCATTTTTAATTTTTCATCGTCTTTTCGACGCCTCCTCATTTTTCTTTTCCTTCATTTTCGACTTCTCCTT
Source organism: Orobanche coerulescens (assembly GCA_033398695.1). Taxonomy (NCBI): domain Eukaryota; kingdom Viridiplantae; phylum Streptophyta; class Magnoliopsida; order Lamiales; family Orobanchaceae; genus Orobanche; species Orobanche coerulescens. The sequence goes on along the minus strand of CM065812.1, from coordinate 163,092,904 downwards.
ATTTTTGTTCAACTCTTTCGTTTTTCCAATTCTTTTTGTATGCTATCGATTTTCTTCGATTTTTCTCTCCCTTTAACGGTTAATCACATTTTCGACTTATTTCTCCATTCTCCTATCTCTCCCCCTTTTTGTATTCATCAAAAAAAAATGCAATAAAATACCAATAAATAATTCAATAAATAATGAAATATGCAAAAATAAATACAAGGGTATTAACTCCCCCTGAAAATATTATCCGTTTAAAAAAAAATTACTCCCCCTGAGTAAAATACCAAAAATCAATGTTTGGGGATCCAACATATAGTTGGTTTTTGTTTAGAAACGTAGACGATATTTGAAACGATTGTTCCTTTAGGAACCCAAATTTTCTTCATTTTTATTGTCCGTCTCGGGATTTTGCAACTTGAAATATGATGCCCGATTTATAAACACTTTTCGCAATGGGGTATCTTGAAATTAACGGATTCATTTTTCAAACGAGTTTTGAATCCTAACCCCTCTTTATTCAAAGTAAATTTTTGAACACCAAGCATTTGTTCAAATTTCTCGTTTCCGCGCGAGAATTTCTTTGTCAAAGATTTAAGCTCGGTTTGGATTTTAGCGAGATCATTCTTCAAAATATTTTTATTTTCAATACACTTTGAATGATCGATATCAACAAATTTTCCCTTTTCGATAATTTTGGAACTTTCAATTTCCAAAGATTTAATTTTAGACTTAAGGGATTTGATTTCCGATAATGCATTTTGAAAATCCGTATGAAGTAATTCAAATGCATCAAAAAGTTCATAACGGGAGGATGTACTAACCTGGCTTTCGACGTCGCTGTCGTCGAACGAACTCCGTGCCATGAGAGCGAGATTATTTTGTTCGATAAATTCGTCGTCTTCGTCTTCATCGCTCCATGTTGCCACGAGGACCTCCTTCTTGGGTTTGGCACGGCAATGCTTAGCGAAGTGGCCTGGTTTTCCACATAGTCGATAAAAGTTGTTGAATTTCTTCGTTTCGCTCGAGATATCCTTCTTCCCCCGGTTTAATAAAGTTTGGAATTTATTAATATTCTTGGCATATTATGCCGCTTCTTCGTCGCTTTCCTCCACCGGGGTTTCTTCTTTCTTTCTCGATATCTTAGCCTTCATGGCTAATGATCGTTCCTTCGGCTTTGGCTTGACACTTCGTGATTTTAATACAATCTCATAATTGATTAGTGAACCAACGAGGGCACTAAAATCGAGAGTGTTGAGATCTTTGGATTCCATAATCGCGGTCACGGTGCCATCCCATTCGCTAGGTAGTGATCGTAAAATTTTCTTAACTTTTTCACTACTAGATAATGGTTTTCCGAACGAACCAATTCCATTGGTGATGACCGAAAATCGGTCGAGCATATTGGTGATGGACTCGTCACCCTTCATCATGAATAACTCGTAGTCATGGAGAATCATATTGATCTGCGAGACCATTGCTAAGATGATAGGGAACCAGAATTCCGTTCCTACTCCTGGAGGGCCCGGCCCAACGGCGCCCAGTGATAGTATTTTTTAAGTTGGTCTTGTGGATCTTATCTTACGTGTAGACTTGATATGTGATGTTTGATGTATGATACTTGATATCTGATATTCTGGTTTGAATATTTCCGTTTGGATTGTGTGATTGTTGTTGTAGTTCAATCTGTGTGGGTTGTTGAACCTACGGAGACACGTGAGAGGAGATCACGGGGTCATGAGTTAATACTTGTATGTTTGAGTGTGGCGCTTTGCTAGCACTGTGATGTCTTTGTTTTAAGTTTCGGGATGAAACTAATTTTTAGTGGGGGAGAATATAATACCCGAGATTTTCGTTCCGGTTATTTTGTATTTTTCTGGATATTTCTCGGTTGCCGAGTATCGGTATTAGTTTTCTCGATGATTGATTTTTGTGTTCATATGGTCGCGTGTGATTATTTGTTGCATGGTGTTTCGTTTCGGACCGTTGATATTGTCCACAAGCGTTTCGTCGTGTTCATTCTGTGCGTTTTCAGAAATCGAGTCGCCGGGTCTTAGCGTTTGGGCACTGGCCGGACGATTGCGGCAGGAACCGACAGGGCGGCGGGGTACTGGCCAGACAGTTGCGGCAGGAACCGACAGGTATCGGCATAGCGCACGCTACTATCGGATGGCAGCACACGCTAATCGGCAGGCATAGCGTACGCTATCGGTCGGCCAACGCACACTACCTTGCTTGGCAGAGAGGTTTCTGAGGTTCTGGACTCGGGGTAGATCGGCAGGTAGCGAACGCTACTGTCGGTCGTAGCGTGCGCTAATCGACAGGTGTAGCGCATGCTGTCGGCCGACCAGCGCATGCTACCTGGGAGAGCAGTTTAGTCCAGAGAGTTCTGGACGGACCGGCTAGCGCACGCTAGTGTCCGCGCTGCATGCGCTATCGCGGTCGGGCAGGCAGGTTCCGGTCGGCAGGTTGGGTCAGCAATACCGGGTCGTGTGGGCCCCGGCTGAAGGTTCTAGGCTGATACTGGCTAATAGCGGATGCTAATTCGGAAGGCTAGCGCACGCTAGGGACGCACCAGTATAAATATGATTGAGCAGTCATATTTTCACTCGTTTTTCATTTCCCTTCTTTTCTGTCCGCGGCTGGAGGCTTGGAGAGGTCGAAGGCATGTTGTCAGGCAATGAATCCATGAAGTTCTGGAGTTCATATCATTGGTTAATTCTTCTATAACATCCTTTGATCAAGCGAATCAGGTTTAGATTTCCTGGAAATCCTAGTTTTGGGAAATTGGGGGTTTTGCTTGGATTTGTCCGATTTACCCCTAATAACTTAGATTTCTGGCGGACTAATGATTATTAGGATGTATTCTATCATTTTCCTTGTTATTCCATGGTTGGATTGTCAAGGATTCGTCGTTTTGTTGAACTCCTTATTGACGCCTTGAAGGTGTCCGATTAGAGGTCTTAGAGGGAGATTCGGGCGTTATGCGATTATTATTCCTCGTATGATCGTTGATTTATTGTTGATATGTCTTAGGAACAAAATCCTTGTAAAGAACTCGAGTCAGAACCCTCCTGTTCGTTGTCTTCTTCGGGGTCCGAGTTTCCCGGTTGAACCGTGTTCTTCGGGGTGTTTGATATCGATTATTGAGGCAAGTATTCTATTTATACGATTTGTGTCTTGTGGATGAGTTTATAAATTGTATTTACAATGATTTGGTTTATCTTCGGAGATACGATTCGTGCGGTTTGATTATTCGAATGTTTGTTGGTATTAATGATATTCTTGCTTGTTTAACCTTCCAAAGTCGTGTTGGTCATGTTAGTTGCGCGATTCGTGTTGGGCTTGGTTGCTTGGGTTTGAGGTGTGGCGATGATTATGATTATTGTGTTGGATGGACTACACGTTTGGACATGTAATTTCGGTGTATGATTGGATGTTCGAACATGTTTGTTTTAAGGTGTGTTGTTCGTGGTGATGTGTTGTGTTGTTTGGTATGTGTTGGGAAATGTGTGTGTATGGTCTAGGTACAGTCTGTGGGACCTCTAGAGTTCGATACATGAGGTGTACGAACAGTGTGTGGCCCAGGTACGGTCCGTGGGATCTCTGGAGTTCGATACATGAGGTGTACGAACAGTGTGTGTGGTCCAGGTACGGTCCGTGGGACCTCTGGAGTTCGATACATGAGGTGTACGAACAGTGTGTGTGGTCCAGGTACGGTCCGTGGGACCTCTAGAGTTCGATACATGAGGTGTACGAACAGTGTGTGTGGTCCAGGTACGGTCCGTGGGACCTCTGGAGTTTGGTACATGATGTGTACGAACAGTGATTGTGTGGATAATGTTTTGATGTTGAAATCCCAGACACGTGATGATATTTCACTAAGGTATTTTGAAACAAGAACCGGGGTGAGGCCTTGATGATTTTTGAAAATGGTTTTGTAAATTGGGACTCGAGGTCCAAAAGAAATTATGTTCTAAAAGCTCCCGAGATGCCGAGTTTTAATTCTTAAAACTTCATCACTTGTTTTCTGATTAATAAAACCTCTCGGGAATATTTTGACAACTGATTGTGTTATCAGATTCGTGATTGCCTTCTGATTGATACATTTCGTATGCTATTATACTTGCACTAGTAAAACAATGGGGTTTTACTAACCCCCGTGTAATTGGGGGGTGGATGTCTGTTTTGTGTCCAGATATTTGCTAGTTCGCGTGAGCGGTCACAGGATTGGTGCAGGAATTGACGAGCTACGATACTAATCAAGAGTTGATAGTTTGGTCGGATTATGTTATGTGGACCAAGTTATGGTCAAACTTCCGCTGTTGTGTATCTTTACCCCCTGCGTGGGTATTTATTGTAAAGGGTTGTATTTTGTCTCGTTGTACTGGTCATATGACCTCATTGGTCCGTGTGGTTGTATTGTAATTGACCTTAATGGTCTGTATTATTGTAGCAATTGTCTTCGCTCGGTCAAGTTTTTGGTATTTCTGTGTTATTCAACCTGGTAGGTCCTCGTGGAGAGGGTCTACGGCATGTAATATTCCCATATGGTATTGGGGTGTTACAACCCACTTCTTCTCCGGTACACTTTATAACAAAAAAATCATTGGAATTTCAAGTTCTAGAACTTTGGTTGTACAAAACAGGTGATCGATTCATGGGCGGACCTGATTCAGCATAAGTATGCAGAGATGGACCTTGGGAAATACACTACCGTTTTTTCTTCTACTTGTTGGGTAGGGCCAAAAGATTTATTCGTCGTATGTTATCATCTTTGATGTCCTAAGATATGTCAATAGCCTATGAATTTTTTTTACTATTCTGCTATTCAGGAACTAGTCGCGGAGAAGGATACAAGTGAACGCAACACCCTGAAGCATTTCGTCGATGATGTGTTAGAGCAATCGATAGAGATGATGTTTTATTGTTTCTGTTGTGGACAAAAAGTGATGGGAAGACAACACGAAACACGCCAGACCACTGGACGCTTTTGATGTTGAACTTGAAGAACCACGAATGGTGTTTCTACAACTCATTGTGCGCGCGCGAAGGTGGCAGCCAGGATGCACATTTGAAGAGGTCCAAAATTCTGGTAAGAAACTCTTAAACACGCTACAAAAAAGGTATATAATGTATGTAGTTTTCACTCACACGCAAAATCATGATCAAAACCTTTATTCTGCCAACACACATTACAAGTCACATATATTGAGAAGAAGATTAAGGAGATCTATAGTCGAGCAAAACCTGAAAAATCTATTAAAAATCCGTTCACGAAGACTAAGGTCATCGATTGTCTTCAGCAGGAACAAACTTCGGAAGATTGTAGAGTGGTGGTGTGTGCCTTAATAGAGAGCCTGATATCGGGGAAACGGATGAAGAAGGGTACTATGTCCCATCCTTCAACAGGGAATTTTCGAAAGAAAATGGTTGAACAATTTATGGTGTCGCCCTATTTTGTACAAAGGGTGTAAATTTGTATCTGGGTTGATTTGATACTTTCATTTTGTGTGACTTTCTGAAAAACATGATGGTACGCATATACTTTTTGCAATGTTCTGGAACAGCTTGATAGTGTTGTCAGCTGGATATATGATGTTTTTTTGCTGCCTTCTGCTGAAAAAATATATTAAATTGAAAACTACTTTAGATGATGGATGTATGAGAAGTCTCTATTAGTTGAAAAAATGACTACTGGCTGTGATGATTTTCCTAGGATACACATATGTTGCACATGCAGTTCTAAAACACATGAACACGTTCATGAAAAAAGCATTTTGTTCATGTGTAGTTCTGCACAACATGTCTTTCTATTTTTGTGTTGTGTCTTGTGAAACTATGGTTGTATACATGATAATGTATTTTTTTAACATACACTTATGTCATACATTACTACATGTTATAAGAATATAAAAGTGTAACAAAAAGCTGAATATTTATATGTAACCGAGTAGTAAAAAAATGCAATTGTAATTACTAGTCCATGTCAAAACTCTGTGCATGTAAGTATGAACATGTGCATTACATTACTTATTAAATATCGGTTACATGCACATGTTCATTTAGAAGTGAACATGTTAGAAATTCAAAGATTTCGACATTACACTATCACTGTTCATATATATCCGTTGCAAAAAGAGCTATTAGAACTTATAGCCGTTGTAGGCTTACTACACCCTATAAATACAAGAACTTGGTGTGTGACAAGGATGAAACACTTTTAAAAAGGATAGGTAGACACACTACTCCAAAAAATAATATGTCAAGTTATAGCAATTGCATGACAATTGGCCCTTATTTAAGGTATTCTAAAGCTCCTTGTGAGAAGTGCGGTCGAAATACACGTTTCATGCTTTCAAAAACGGGAACTAACCCGAATAAGTTATTCTATATGTGTGAAAAATGCGGTTTCTCTCATTGGTGTACGCCTACGAACTATTTCATTAACGATAACGAACAGGTGAGGTTTCGAGTGGGACTGGACGTTCGCGGTGTTGCACCTGTAAATACAAGCTCTAATGCTTGTAATTACTGCCATATCCCATTTGTGAAGTTAGTTTGTGCAAATATCATAACAGCCGGTGCGCTCCTTTTGGTTGTATTTATCATTTCACACCTTATTATGTGAGTCATTTAGTTGGGTGGATTACATCCATATGTAGACCAATGTATCCTTCTATTAGGAATTCCATATGTTATGTATGACATCCTGTACTTTTTTCTTTCTTTTACCACCCTTAAATGTATTGAAAGGATGTATTATTTTGTCTCTGCATTCGTAATCACCCTTCCTAAAAATGGTTTTTTGCCTCTCACCCTGCATGTAATCACTGAAAAAAATAAAAAAAAAATGCAATTAATGTATTAAAAACACAGTGATGTTTCCAAAAAACAAGAGTTTTATATTACAATCATCTTACCATCAGTCACAAAAACAAAAAACCAATAGGAAAAGCAAGGGTTTAGTGAAAAAAAAATAAAAAAGAGTCACCCTATTTAAACTTGAGCATGACTTGCTCAAGTTTTGATAGGCTGATCTGCACAAAATAATTCCACCCAACCCCCGCCACAGCACGTAATGTGTGTGTGGCAAAAAACAGCACAAACACAGTTGCCATTAGTTCGTCATATCCCAAAAATATCATATAGCATATAACATAACAAAAAATTTGAAATCTGAATCTGCTCATAAGACCTCATCGGGGGTCAACAAGCATGTTAGTTTGTCATGTGTTGCAACCTTTCCGCATCGGTGACACAACGACGACTTCCTCTTTGAGAACTCTCCATAAGAGGTGATTCTCTTCTTCTTTGGGCGTCCAATTCGGCGGTTCAGAATTGACGGGAGAATCTTGGACATATTTGATTCATCTGGCTGAAACTCAAACCTCTCTGTCTCGGGCACACCTTGAATGTCAAAGCTATAGCACTCCCGATAGCTAGATGCATGGAAGCACTCCTCAACAAGGCTATAGACTGAATTGCATTTCTTCTGCATTACAGCAACCGCATGGGCACATGGGAACCCCATCACTTGCAATTGATGACATGAGCAAGTTCTTGCGGTTAAATCAACCTCAACAGAAAGCCTAGATAAATTTACCACTTGACAGCTCGATAATTGGCCACGAAAGAGATATGGCTGTAAGCAGCATTTCCTTGACAGGGCATAGTGCACCGGTTCACTCCTTGCTCTCTTGCCTTCTATCAACATGCCAAGTAGTAATGCCTAATAATATGAATCTAAATTAATGATCAGAATATAGAAAAAACACCAGCCCCCCCCCCCCCCCCACCACATGCACTGGTTGGACTGAATTAAAAAAGAAAAAGAACCATGACTCTTGTGTAATTATATAGAAACAGTCACCTGATCGTATATGATCTATCATGTATGTAATGGGAGTGCTCTAGCCTCTTTAATCCACTTTTTGAACTGCTCCGTTGCGTTAGACGTCATTTTGCCGTATCTTTAGATGTGTCTAGAGTGGGCCACTGCCCATTTATCGAATGGGATCTGTGAAATCTATTCTTCAGCAGCCTTGCCGCCCTCCCTCTTGAATATATCGAGCTTCTCGTTGAAAATGCGAATATTAGGAGCATATGCATAATTTTTTAAATGGACTCCCATGTTCTCCCCTTGAATGTTGGCCCACCCACTCGTCAATTTCCCCCTGAGATTTCCTAGTAGATGGAACATACGGAAAAAATGCATTGGTTTCACAAATACCCTAGGGAAAGCCGACATCAGCACTGTGTTTCTGTCTGAAATGTACCATATCTCCTTCTCATGTTGAACGAAGTCTCTTAGCTTTTCTAGAAACCATACCCAGTTACTTGTGTTTTCTGCTGATACAATGGCAATTGCAACCGGGAACAGACCTTGGATACAAAAAAATACATTCATCCTCGTAAAAAAAAATGCTTGTCTCATTTGTTTTGTGTATCAAAATCCATATACATATATGTGCGATGCATGGCTTAACTAACAATATAAAAAAGGAAAAAGACATATTGAAAAAAGAACATAACAACAATACCATTGTTTCCGTCCTTTGCAGTAGCCGCGAGTAGAGTTCCCTTTGCACGACCAATCATAAAAGTCCCGTCAATGAACAGTATTGGACGACATTTCTTGAAACCATCTAGACAAGCCTTGAAAGAAATGAAAACACGTTCGAAATGGTTTGTGTTCTTGTTTGCCTCCAACGACACGACGCTGCCTGAATACATGTCATAAAAACAAAAAGACAGTAAACACACTCGCGAAAAACACAAACAACAATGTGTAAAAAAAAGGGGTGAAGCTACCTAATCCACAAAACAAATAAACTCAATGTTATGCTGTGAAACAAACCTGTGTTTGTACGTTGGACTGCATCACAATACCACCTAAGTTGGTCATATGACTCTTCGAAGCTCCCGAAAATCTTATTCACAGCGGATTCACTTGTCCTCCAAGCTTGCCAGTACGGTATGTGAATGCCGTAGCTATTTTTGAATGTGTTCATTATATCCTTACCAGATGTGCTTGAGTCTGACCTCACATCTTCGATAACCAGGTTATTAATAATCTTTGGATTCATGCACTTATTTACATGACCAGCCAATTTGCCAATGCACTTGTGTACTAAACAAGCTTTGGAAATGACAAAAAAATGTCACAGATTGTAACTTAGCTTTTACAAACCAGTCACAACCACAATTGACAACTTCATTACACACAACGTGAATATATCTCCCATCGTTATGTAAATATTTAAACATAAAGCCAAGACGTGTGGAATACTTTATGAGTTCAGACCTACACTCACCAGCACCCCCCGGAAAACTGTACCTACGTCCCCATCCATTATATGTGCTCAATCATCTGATAATAGAGGTTTTTTGTTTGTGATGGGGCAAATATCATATGATGGTATACTGCCTCCCCCCAATGTTATACTTTTTCTTCACACGCTTTTGTTTGAAGGAGTTCTTTGAATTTTGGGCCCACCCTTATTCCCCCTTTTTCTGTTTTGAAATTGAAACACTATCAAAATCCAAATTCATCCCACAACCTACTGTATCATCAGAACCAACATGTTTATGCACATTTGTAAGAACATGTTCATGCACGTGTGCATGAACATGACTTGGATGATTGCTACCGTCAACATCCATATCAGAACCCTGAACATTTACACCTGTAATCTCAACTGTAATAATTTTTTCTGACAACTCACACTGCTACTAAAACTTTCAGATCAGCGTCCGAATCTAACATGCAATTGCTAATACTACCGACCGAAAAATGGAATGACATAGTAACATTTTTTAAAAAAGGGCCACTTACTAGTTACCTGAGAAATCATGTCACTAAATGACGAGGACGAATTCACAGAAATCAAATTTCCGACACCGCCCCACTGGATGTTGATAAAAACATCTCCTTCTTCCGAATTGACAATCATGATTCAGAACTATACAAGAAAACACCACCAACACCAACGCTGAACAAATTTTTGCAAAAAAAAAAAAAAAAAACCAAATTCGGATAGGAACGAAAATGATAAAATTTGAGAGTTTTTTAAGATGGAAAAGGGCACAATACTCTGCATATATCCAACCCCCAGATTTGATTTCCAAATTTGAATTCGGAAATGAGTAATCATACCCTCTAGCATCACCTGCTTGATTTAACATTGCCGTCTCCCCCGTCCAGCGCTGCTTGATAAGACGCATACTGCATCCCCTCCTTTTTCTTAATTAGGGCCCCCCTACCCCCGTGTTTCCCCCTACTCAGAAGTCAGACCCTTAATTGATTTTGGGAATTGCGTGTTTAATTTTGTATCTAGTTGTAATGCAAAAGTATTCTTGCATCTGGTTGCAATTGTGTTACAAAAATTGTATCTAGTTGTAATTAATTTTATTTTAATTTCTTTTTCATTTAATTTTTCCCGACTCCAAATTTATTTTATTTTCTTTTTTCAATTACTCTTTCCCGACGCCAACCTGACTCCAAGGTTATTTTAATTTCTTTTTCAATTACTTTTGCCCGATGCCATCCTGACTCCAAGTTTTATTATAATTTCTTTTTTATTTTCTTTTACCCGACGCCAACCTGTCTCCAAGTTTATTTAATTTCCTTTTCGTTTAATGAAGCCCGACGCCGTACTGTCTTTATACCACTCACCTAGAACTTGAAGCCCGACGCCATCCCGATGCCGAGTATGTCGATCTGAAAAAAAAAAAAAACCGCCTGGTTGCTGTATTATGCTCAGCAATCAGGCTACATAGTGCACATCCCATTGATATCAACCCTAAGCACCAAATTTGATACAAACATCAACCATAAGCACCAAATTGATACAAACATCAAGCATAAACACCCAATTGATATAAACATGAACATAATTAAACAAAACATAAAATGTAGTAATTAAACATATAATTAAACGTGATTATAAAACAATTGTTATTAAGAACAACAACCAAATACAAAATGTAGTAATTACCTCAAATGTGACATCCTCTTTCAATTTAACCATTTTTCCTACGAAAAACAAAATAAAAAAAACATTAGAAATTGAATATTAAAAAATGTAAGAACATGGTTTCATATTAGAAGAGATTTAGGAACTACCTCTTTGAATCCACCAAAAAAATTAAACATAATTAGAAGTTAGAATTAAATTAAATGTTAGGAATCAAAATGCAAGAATATGAAACTTACCTCGTATTAGAAATTCGATAATACCTCTTTGAATCCACCTACAAAATTAAACCAAATAAGAATTTAGAAATGGAATTAGAAGTTAGGAATCAAATGAATAACATACAATCAATTTGATAAAGCATATATTTTGAGAGAAATAATAGTAAAGAAAATGTATAGAATGTTTACATGTAGATCTAGATGTGAAATATATAGATAACAATCTGGAAGTTTACGGCCCCGTCGCCATCTCGACGCAACTACGAAGGCAAATATTTAATTACTTTTGGAATAAGCGGGAAAGTGAAAATTTCCCCATCGTCGCAAGTGATGAGAAAACTGCTGCATTTTTCCTGCAACTTCCCGATGCCACCCGACGCCAGACCGACACTAAATGTCTGCAGAAGTAAAAAAAATTATCTGCATTTACACCTACACGCATGTTAAAACATCTACTGAACAAAATACCAAAACACCATAATATGTAAACACAAAAACCCAAAATACAATATTACGTACATACTTAAATATAATACTAGGTTTAATACAAAGTTGTCAATTATTACACAAACTAAAATTTCCTATCCTAATTGTCTGCGGAGTCGTCGTCAGCAGTTTCGTTTCCCCCAATAGCCTTGCTCGGAGCATCATCGTCATCCGGATAGTCCGACTCATAATCTGTACCATCATTAGTTGGAGGTTCCTCATTCTCCTCTCCAAGAATAACAAAAACTCCCTCTTCAACAATGTCAAGGTCATGCGCTAGATCAACACGAACAGGGGGAGGAGGTTTTACTTCCTCTTGGAATATATATTCGGTACTCAAATCGGACACTTCCACATTCTGCATAGCAAATCGTTCGTGTCGTGTACTTTCGTGTTCCGTGTACCAAAAGTCCAAACTCATACATGACACGAAGTGAATTCGTGTCGTGTCGTGTACCGCGCAAATTTGTGTCCTTTCGTGTCGTGTTTTCGTGTCAGGCACATAATATAAATAAATATTAAAATATTATAAAAAATAACAATTTTAATATTTTAATATTATTTTTATAGGTTTTAGTAGACGAAACGAAATGAATGGAAACGAAAACATAAATGTTTACACAAAATTTATGAAAGTTTATATTTTCGAATTTTAACGTTTAGTACAAACAGAATTCATAAAATATAGTATGTTTTTATAAAATTAAGTATAAAATTTTAAATTATGTTATAAAATATTATATATATATATAAATAAATATTTATTTATTTATTTCGTGTACCTCGTGTCGTGTCGTGTATCCAAAGGGTAAACACAAAACCGACATTAAATCTCGATCGTGTACTTTCGTGTTCGTGTATTTTCGTGTCGTGTACTCAAATGCAAACACAAACACTAAATTTTAGCGTCGTTTTCGTGTCGTGTTTTCGTGTAGTGCGGTAAATTGTCAGGTCTAATTCTGCATATGTGTCCAATCAACTCGAATCCTAGCATTCGATTTCATTGCGACATACCACTGCTTATGCTCTCTAATGGTGAAGACGTAATGAAAATAGTATACTTGTTGTGCCTGCGGTGTTAGGATAAGCATTAAGCAGGTCATCTTTAGAAGCTCTGTTTTTGTATTTGATTTGGACCCATTCCATTTCTTGGGTGAACCTGCATCCACTTGCTAGTGTCAAACCAGAAACACTTGAATAGTACAACCTTGTCATACATGAAACCATACGTCGATTCCCAAATCTCCTCTATGACCCCATAGTAGTCAACATGGTCATCATCTTCATAGCAGGAACCCTTGACACAAACACTGCTATTAAAAGTACTCCTGTTACTATCACCCTGTCTAATGTCAAAGTAGTATCCATTAACATAGTATCCCTTGTACCTTTTGATTTCTGGTGCCGGGCCAGCGGAAAGTGAAGTGTGCAGCTGTATCCAAATTTCGTACATGGGTTTGAAACCACACACCGAAACTCTTGCTGACATCACTACTTCACTATTCATCCGCCGACTCGGGGTTCAACTCTTCAAGTAAATCTTGGTATAACCTACAAGATGAGTTCTTTATTTAGAAAACTGTTATATTATATTAGAAATCTAATATATTTGAACATTAAATATACACTTACAGAAGGTTTTCTTCGGGTGTGTTGCAGAGAATATATAATGGGCGGTGTTGTATGATAAGATCTAATCATCATACATGTAACCAGAGAAGTTTATGATTAGATATTCTACTCATCAAATTATGTTCAAGCATTCCTCATATGATTGAATCAAGAAAGCATTACTAAGGTAGTTAACAGCAACTCCATAAAGTGGAGTATGATCAGTGTATCAAACGCAAAACGCGCACCGAAGCGCAAAGACCCCTTGGAGCATAAGCGCAACACGCAACGTGATATGCACACTTTTTTAAAAAAACGCAGAATTATCATTTGACACGTCATAAGCAAATTAAGTTGTCATAAAACATATTAATAGCAACCAAATTCAAACCTAAGGCACAAATAAGAAGTCATGGTAACGTAATAAAGCTAGAAAATCAACTACCTTAGTTAAACAACTTGTAATATTTATTAGTAATCTTCATGCTCTTCTTAAAAAGTTTCAAAAATCTTCATCATCCAAGTCCTAGTAGGTATTAGGATTTTTATCCCCCTCATTAAATTCAATTTCATCTTCCTCGTCTTCACTTTCATCAATTAAACGCCTTTTAGATGACTGTTCAGAGGTATTTGTTCCCTGTTTCTTGACTTTTGAGGATCAACGAGAGGCATTTGACCTATATATATATATATATATATATATATATATATATATATAGTGGCGCGTTCTATGCAGTACCAATATTAGATGCAGTACTTTATATTAGATGCATCAAATATATTGCATATTTTAATGCATTGAAATTTTGATGCACGAAATGCATATATTTCATGCATATTTAGTACAAAACTCATGCATAAATTAGTACTGTAAAGTACTGCATCTAATATTGGTACTGCATAGAACGCGCCCCTATATATATATATATATATATATATATATATATATATATCATATTTATATGATAAATATGTTAATTAATTACTTAAGTATTAATTATTAGATTTATTTTTGTATAATTTTTACCGAGAATTATAACGAGGTTCTCCATCCATCTTACTGATCAACCACTCATTGCTATCAGCAATCTCATTATAACACGTTTTTTGGCCCATGTATAGGTATAAACATTTGTTGATAAAAAGGCGCGCTTTTTAAGCGCATCTGTGCACTACGCTTAAGCCCAGAAGCGCGCATAAGCGCTCGCATAATCAAAACTGCATCGCATAGCTGATGCGACTCCCAAATTGTGCGCATGCGTCGCATCGCGGTCAAGCGCGCGCATATCAACACTGAGTCCGATAAGCATTTTCTATCGAGTGAACTTTCGACATACTCTCTCTAATTACTAGAACCGATGTCTTGTTCCAGTCCTGCATACCTACTTAAATAGCATACAGTGGCGGAGAGAAGTGAGTGAATTTCGGCCGAGTTTGAATCAAGTGGTTTAGTTGTCTAAAAGAATAAAAAAATGTCAAAGGGTAGGAGACACGAGAATGAGGTGGCAGTTTTGGATTTTGTGCACACCCCGCGACTGTTAAAACACCGCTTACACAGCTTGCATACAAAACATGTAACGAGCGGACAAATTGATAAAAAGAAACATAAATACTGGCCATCTGGTCTGGGGTTGTGATTGTTATGTGAATAACAGTATGTAAGCATAAAATTAACATACTATTGATGCCCGATTTAACTACATTGGATAACACCATTCATGTGATCTTCATTTTACCAACCAACTGAATGATGGGATCTTCACCGTTTACAGCACCTCCACCACCAGTCTTCTTACCCTTCGATGGCTTTTTTCCGACAACGGGGACAGAAATAGGGCGAATAGCAGTCAAAACATCCTTAAAATGTGGACCGACATTGGCAATCTCTTTGACAACATCTTCAATGCAATTGATGTTGTACTGACCAAATGCTTGCTCCACAACATTGTTTCTATTCAATCGAGTAATCTTGTTGCCCAATTTTACAGTAGCAAGATCATGGATGAGAGTCTTGACACTCTCAAAAGGTAGATATCCATAATGGATCATTGACTTCATCCTATTTAAATTACGCATTAGCCTCTCGTTTGCCTTGACTAAAACTCCAGTATTCACTTTCTGCAGCCTCAGAACATATAACCATTTTCTTCTTTTAGGAGACATCCTCTTATCTTCCCTGCCCCAATGGAAAAAAATAAAATAAAGGGTGAGAGCCCAAATAACGTGAAAACTATTTCCAAGGCACGATAATTGATAAATAAAGCCTACCCTCCGGTTCGGGTGATGAAAATAAGTCTGGACTCTGGTGCGAGTGACCGCTGATGCAAATAAACAAGAACAAAGATGAGGACTGATTTCAGATCATAAAAAAAAAAAAATGAAAAAACCCAAAAGAGGATGAATTTTTAATCACCTTATCACTGGGCATTACGAGATCGAATGCAAACCTTCTTTTCTGAGTCTGACAGATGTTTCTCCTAGTCTCCAGCTGCTGCTGCTGCTCCTCAGCCATAGCTTCATCCTTCATCTGCTCCTCCTCCGCCATAGGTAAAAAAGCTGAAGAAATTACCAAAATAAATACTAGGAGGTAAGTGTGTTAGGGATTTAGGGTTCAAGTGTTTATTTATATTTGGACTCTTAACTAAATTTGTGGGGGTTTGGACTCTTAACTATCGAGTCGGGTCCCCGAGCGGGTAACGGGTTAGTCTACTCACTGCCAGCACTAGTTTCAAAAGTAAAAACTATGGGATCCTTACGTAATTATACAATACTAGTTTTGTCCCGGTGCGATATACGGGGTTGTCCATAGATGTTATTTTGCATTCGGTATTTTCAATATTGTTTTATGTTTAAAAAATAATTAAAAAAAGTCTGTTTTCTTATATGCTAAAATCTTTTTTTAGTAAATACTATTATTGTTGGAATGAGCCAGATGTTATGAACTCAGTATTTGAGGAAAAAATAGATGATGGTATATTAAATATATGTGACTATAGCTATTTTTTTTTATGAAAATGGTCAATAAAAAAATATTAATATTGTATTATGTTATTATTTATAGTGAAAGTAAATTCCTTTTTTTAGGGAAGTTTATAAAATTTTAAATTCATAAATATCAAGAGTCGGTGATATGCGAACAGTTTATTCAGAATAAAGAGGTGCTAAATTCATAATAAAGGCAAAGTTGAAAGGATGTTTTTGGTATTCTCACTCTTTTGTTGATATAGAGTTAGATACCTGATTCTTGCTAAACCAAGATATCAGTCTGGTTTCTAGGAATTAGCACGTTCCACTAGTGCTTTTCCTATTAACTTTGCATCGTGCGAAGTCTGCATCTGAGTATCCTGATAGCTCAAAGTTGTCATCCTTGGGATACCATAATCCAACATTGACAGTTGACTTGAGATATTTGATGATCCTTTTAGCTGCATCCTGGTGTGACTGCTTTGGCTTGGAATGGAATCTTGCACATACACCCACGGCATATGATATGTCTGGTCTGCTTGCAGTCAGATAAAGGAGTGATCCAATAAGTCCTCTATAGTGGGTTGAATCCACTGATATGCCTCCTTCATCTGCATCTAAGTGTGTGCTTGTGCTCATAGGGATTCTTGCTGGTTTGGCTGATTTCATTCCAAATCTCTTGATTAAGTCTCTTGTGTATTTGGCTTGATTGATGAAAATTCCATTTTCCATCTACTTGACTTGCAATTCTAGAAAGAAATTTAGCTTTCCCATCATGATCATCTCAAATTCTCCTTGCATGAGATTTGAGAATTTCTCACACAGCTCCGGGTTGGTTGAGCCAAATATGATATCATCCACATATATTTGTACTAATAATATGTGGCCTTCATGCTCCACTCTGAATAGAGTCTTGCCTACCTTGCCTTTGTTGAATTCATTCTTCTCTAGAAACACAGAGAGTGTCTCATACCATGCTCTTGGCGCCTGCTTGAGTCCATAGAGAACTTTCAAAAGCTTGTAGACTTTGTCTCCTTTGACAAATACAGGGGATTGATCCACCTAGACTTCTTCTTTCAGAATTCCATTTAGAAAGGCACTTTTACATCCATTTAGTAGACTTCGAAATCCTTGAAAGCTGCATATGCAAGGAATAGTCTGATGGCTTCTAGTCTTGCAACAGGTGCATAAATTTCATCAAAATTTATTCCTTCACATTGTGCATATCCTTTGGCGACTAATCTGGCTTTATTCCTAACAACAGCTCCATCTTCATCACACTTGTTTTTGTACACCCATTTGGTACCAATAACTTTCTTGTGATCTGGTCTGTTTGTTAGTTCCCAGACATTGTTTCTCTCCATCTGATTGAGCTCTTCTTTCATTGCATTGATCCATGAATAATCCTCCAATGCTTGCTTTGTTGTCTTGGGTTCCATTTGAGACATGAAACATGAGAACATTGCCATTCCTGCTGGTACTGTAGATTGTCTGGTTTTGACTCCATCAGTTAGGTGTCCAATAATTTGTTGAATGGGGTGATCTCTAGGGGATTTCTTCTTCGTGTTCAAGGTTTGTTCCCCCTGTAGAGATGCTTTGGTGGACTTCTTCTCTCTCTGCTTCAACTTGGTTCTAACTTTCTTGGTCTGCAACTGGGTCAGCTACGGTCTTGTCATCTGCAGGTGGACATCCTGTCTGATCTGCAGATGCATCTTTATCAGCTACAGATAGGTCTTCATCAGCAGCGACTGGATCAGGTAGGTTTTGAGGTCCTATCTGATCTACACTTGGGTCTTCATCAGCTACAGATGGGTCTTCAGGCTGATCTGCAGGTGAGTCCATCATTCCCGTGTCTTTAATGATGACTTCTTCTAGGGTGGCAGATTTGAGCTTATTCTCAATTAATTCCATCTGTTTCCTGTACTCAACAATAGACTCATCAAACACAACATGAGGTGTTTCTTCCACAACTAAGGTTCTTTTGTTAAATACTCTGTATGCCTTGCTTATTTGTGAGTATCCCATAAAGAGACCATCTTCAGTTTTAGCATCAAAGGCATTCAGTTGTGTTTTACCATTGTTATGGATGAAACACTTACAACCAAAGATATGAAAGTATGCAACAGTTGGTGTTCTGCCATTCCAAACCTCATAGGGAGTTTTGCCATGTCTCCCTACAATCATACTTCTGTTCTGAGTGTGGCATGCTGTGTTGACAGCTTCAGCCCAGAACCTCTTTGGTAGGTCAGTGATAAGTGTCAGTTTTGTACACTTATCCATGATTTGTATCGATAAAATTCACCCATAATTGAGCTAGTCTACTCGTTTTTTGCTTTTAATTAATTAGTTTTTTTTATTTTATTTTTATCGGATGATGATTGGATTAAATAACTGATTTACTCAAGAAATAATATGTTTATTAAATATTCTCTTTGTTGAATTTTGATATATTCATGTTGTAGGGCTTTCCGAGACGAATTCGGCAGTCTTTCTGGATTCAAAATCAGAGTTATATATCAAAAGTTATCATCCGAAGAAGATTTGGGGCAAAAACGCAAAGTCTGAGAAATTCTGGGCTGAAAACGTAACTCTCAAAGCAACCAGTGAACAAATTGACGAAGCCAAGTTACGGCCGTAACTACTGGATGTTACGGCCGTAAGTCATCCAAGTTACGGCCGTAACTCCTTAATGTTACGGCCGTAACTCTTGACAGATTGTTATGATTTGTCTAATTTTTTATACTTTTTGTGTATTATTGAGGGGATGGCTGGCATTGATCAAATCTATTGTAATAATTCTGGAGTTTTGGAGCTATTAGATGACTTTAGGTGTATAAATAGACCCTTAGATCCTTCATCATTCATCATTCATCATTCATCTTATAATTTTCCATTTTTTTGTAAACTTTTCTTTTTGTGTGAAGAACACACTTGTGTTCTTGAGTGATTTGCTTGAGTGTGGTATAGCATATGTTGTTCAGAGAGTTTATTGCTTCTATCTCCTTTATCTACTAAGGGAGTTAGGATCAATTCTTTCTCTTGATTCAACTAATAATGACCACACAAGCTTGTAATATATATAATAAATCCTTCATGGGCTAAGTTACCTTTAGTTGGGATTATAAACAAGGTTAGTCATGTTATTTATGTTTGTATAAAAGATCTATTGTGAATTACTTATTATTGTGTGTGATTTTCATTGTTTTAACAATCTTTATTTATTTGGCCAATAAATGACGATATTTATGGTCTTCATATGTTTCGAAAGAAAATATGTTTGATTAGATCAAATGATCTTCACTCTAAGTTGTTCTAGGGGATAGAAATATACCTCTAGTCCTTAGATGATTCTTTGAGTTATTTTCATAAATCCTAATGCTATGTATTGAAGCCAATCAACATAAAAATATAGTGGATTGATTCAATATGTAAGTGGCGTTTTATAGTTCGAAAGAGAAACCGTCGTTTTAAGGAAAATCGAATCTACACAACATAATAAGTAAATTCATCTTATGATCTCTTATACATCTTCTATAACTAATGATGAACTAAGTTTGTAATCCCAACTATTTCATTTTATCGTTTAATCAATCTATTATTATTGCAATATTTTTATTTCCTTAAAATATTAGAACTATTATTGCATTTACTTTGCAATTATTAAACCAAACTCTTTAATTGTGTGTTTCACTCATCTTAGTATCTATAAAAATAGACTAATAGTGTATAATTCAAATTATAACCAAACTTCCTCGTGGGATCGATAAACCGGACTCAAAAGTCCACTTTACTACTTGATACGATATCATGCACTTGTGATAGTTACACTAAGAACGTGTCAGTCAGCTTCAGCAATCACGGACCTGGCAGCTTCCTTCAAGGTTCTGTTTCTTCTTTCAGCAACACCATTCTGCTGTGGAGTCATGGCTGCAGAGACCTCTTGCTGGATTCTATTCTGATCACTATAATCATTGATTACATTGTCGATAAATTCTCCTCCTCGATCTGATCTGATATTGATGATTGAGAGGGATTTCTCATTCTGAATCTTCCTTAGCAGTTCAGGTAGTTTTGTTAGTGTTTCAGTCTTTTTATAGAGAAAAACAATGTAACACCCCAAACTAGGCGGATATTACAGTGCCGTAGATCCCCAACTGGGACCCACCAGGCAAATGAAAATGAATGAATTACACAAGATAAATGTAGTACCGAACTACATTACAACAATAATTACTCCGATGAGGAGTTTAGTTACAACACACCAGGACAACACTGAATACTAGTGTATTTTATATGAAGATAAAATACACAACACTGAATGAAACGGAGTATTCAAATGAAAGTCTGCAGCGGAAAATAAAGGACAATAACATGAATAACTGAAAGATCGGGGCCCCCTACTAGTATCACTAGGACTCCTCGACATCAACATGCTGTTCCCGTGCGTTTGCCTTGCCATGACCTGAAAAACAAAATCCCCAAACGGGGTCAGTTACAAAGAACAACAATCCTCAAGGGTTGAAAATACACAATCATGATATATCTGAAATTATGAATTATTCTGTTGAAACATACGCAATCAAACATGCTATATGAATCAACTATCAGTACGGCTCAAAGGAATGGCGCCACACTACGTCCGGGATGGAAATGTGTCCGTGCACAAGCCACCAACGATCAAACACGCGTGGTCTTGTACCTAATCAGTCTCACGAGCAATCGACTCGTGTGCACACCCAATGTGAGGCCACCAACCAAAGACACGACTATAATGTGCCCGACATGAAAATCCTACACATACCAACTGCACGCCAAGATGACCCTAATGCCACAATATGACAAAAGTGACAATGAAAATGAATAATGACTCACCAAGATTAAATGATGGTGAAATGAATGATAGCTCAATGAAATGATCTAACCGCTGCTCCTTATGACCGAGGTGATTAATTGACAATGACAAGTTTTAATACGGTTAACACAATGATGAATGAGTTACGATTATGAATGAACAACAACAAAAGGAATGAATATCCTTTTAACCGAGTAAGAATTAACTTACTCAATACCGATGAAGAATGTCCGTCCACAAACAACGTCCTAACAAAGATACCGATCGCTCGAACAACCTTGAATAACAATAATTACCAACAATCGTTCAATACACGCATCAAGTAACAAAACACGACTAACCCAACGGTCGAAACAACGATAATCAAACTCATAAGGCATTCCAACGAATACATAACCAACCACACAACTTCGGAATTATCCAATCCCGAATATGTCCAAACCAAACCAAAATGAGTATTTCGAACTAACAAAACACTTCAATGACATCAATAATCCATTAGGACTCCATAATTCATGGTTACAACAACATCAATCGGAAAATCCCCAATTAACCAAAGTCAACCCCAAGGGTTCTTGAAATAGTTCGAAAATAACCATTAAATCCATAGAATATATTTATCCAAGGTAGATAATCCATATCTAACATATTAGATGATAATCCAAGCTTACACGAAGAAATCGGAAGGAAAAACTCAAAAATCCAAATCCAAGATCCAAGAAATTAATACCTTTGATTTGATGTATTGGAGATGATGAAGTGATGATAATCCAACTCAAAGACTTGAAGATGATGATTGATGATTACACCTTGAAGAATACCCTCAAAATCGCCCAAATCACCAAGAACCGACGAGAGAAAGAGATTAGGATGATAAATGACGAACTCGACTAAACTGCCCAATTTATAGTCACCCGTGTTAGCGTGCGCTAGCTCCTAATGCGTAGCGTGCGCTAACGGGAAATTTGGGTATTCCAGGTACCATCTGTCCGAACACGGTAGCGCGCTACGTACCTTTTGTAGCGTGCGCTACGACCATACTACTAGCGTGCGCTAAGATCCATTATTAGCGTGCGCTAACGAAATATTGATGCCCGATCGGAGTCCGTAAAAGCGTCGCCCTCGATTCGACTCGATAGCGTGCGCTACAACCATAGTTTAGCGTGCGCTAATATATCGATTGCGTACGCTAACAACAACACATAGCGTGCGCTATGAAATAATCGATGCGATCCGGTAGCCACTGGACTCAACTCGATCCGTCCCTAGCGCACGCTACTCCACACATATAGCGTGCGCTACTACAACCCGTTAGCGCGCTACTTACCACTCGTAGCGTGCGCTACAATAATCTCACTGCAGCCCAAGACCTTTCCGGATCGCAGAACAGACAACCTTAGCGTGCGCTAAAGCCGAGTGGTAGCGTGCGCTACCTATACCCAATTAGCGACGCTAAAGGATTATGTAGCGTGCGCTACTCCTCACGCATACCGCAACGAAATGACAATGATGATAAACGCGCACGAAACTCCAATCCGATTAGTGATGAATGACGATTGATATACGATACAATTACTCAATGATGAATACCATGACCGAACTGAGTGACAATTGATTAATAATGAGTGAAAATTACGAGTATCAATTCTTGAATGATAAATACCGAATGATAATTCTTGAATTACAACCGGTATTACATACACCCCCTTAAAAGAGTTTCGTCTCGAAACTAAGGGTAAACAACTCGGGACATGAACTATCCATCACGATCCGCAACAATAATGTCCAAATAGTTCTCGACCAAATCAATCGCACGCCCAAGTCCCCAAGTCTTGACGTCCTGGATCACAATGAACGATTTCTCAAAAATATCACGAAGTCTCGGTATGACACCAAAAGGAATGCATCAAACGATCTCAAAATCTCAAGATTCTCAAATACGATCATTATAAGATAGATCAACAATAAATGATCCACAACCATGACACATTAATACGGATTGAGTTATATAATCATCCGAAAGACAAGGCTATATATCAAATGTACCCAACATCGATATCCTCCATACCATCGATCTCCTCGATCCCAACGATTCGACGAAGACCCAAACCCGAACTCACCGCTTAATATGACCCGAAAGGTTACCAAAACGAGAGTGACTAAGATGAATGATAAATGATTAGATATCCGACAAGGATCAAGAATAACTCGCGAGGTGAACTAATAACGAAATGAGTGATAACTCGATGAAATTATTGGAACCATTGTTCCCGTGAAGTGAATGATTGGTTGATAAATATAAGTCTTAACGTGATTGATATATGATGAATGACCTATGCGAACAATTGAGCAGCGATGAAATGAATGATTATCCTATTATCGAGCAAGAATTAACTTGCTCAACACCGGTGATGAATGTCCCGTTGTATCACTGTTTAAGCAAACAACGATCGAACTCGTTGTGCGAGATGAAGATGCTCTCCCAAAGATGAATACGACTAGAAACGATCTCTTGACGTCGAGTCCGATGTCCCTCGGAACTCCTTCTATACCGAGGCAGAAAGTCACGTGATAATTACGGATCTCGTATGAAGATTGCACTATGATTACGAGATGAAATGATAACAATGAGCATACATGCTCTAACAAAATGGATGCATTAATAATGCAATAAAACGATCGTCGACATGACGCCGTAATATGAGAAGATCGCATGAAAAATCAAGTGAGGTGACAAGCCTATCCGATGAAATTCTGAAATGATTACCTTGAACAAGTTCACAAGATTGAAAAATTTGATTCACAAGATCAACAATCAACCGTGAGATGGATGGATGGTTAATAAATTAATCGAACAATGAGATTGACTCGTGATGAATGAATTAATTGAACAATGAGATTAATCGAGTGATGAATGAATTGATGAACAATGAGATTGATCGAGTGATGAATGAATTGGTGAACAATGAGATTGATTGAGTGATGAATGAATTGAGTGAACAATGAGATTGACCGAGTGATGAATGAATTGGTGAACAATGAGATCGGTCGAGTGATGAATGAATTGAGTGAACAATGAGATCGATCGAGTGATGAATGAATCGATGAACAATGAGATTGACCGAGTGATGAATGAATTGGTGAACAATGAGATCGATCGAGTGATGAATGAATTAATGAACAATTTTTAGAAAATCCTTCCACAAACCGCCGATAATAGCCGCTAATCCGAGAAAGCTTCGGATTTGCTTAACATTCTTCGAGGTGACCAATCTTGGATAGCCTTCGTCTTCGAGGATCAACACGCACTCCATCCGATGAAATTACAGTCCGAGAAAAGTCACCGGACGTCCAAAGACTCACCTTTGGAAAACTTCCCATAAAGTTGCTCTCGACTTAACACGTCTAAACCCGATGAAAATGAACCTCGTGTTCCTCCCGGTCCACGAGAATAATCAAAATGTCATCGATGAAGACAACAACAAAACTGATCCAAAAGTCGATTAAAACCTGATTCATTAACTCCATGAATACCGCAGGTGCAATAATCAACCCAACCGGCATAACCGCAAACTCATAACAACCATAGCGTGTTCGAAAAGCCGTCCTCGTGATATCCGACTCTCGAATCCGCAACTGATGATATCCAGATCTTAAGTCGATCTTGGAAAATACTGAAGCTCCCTGAAGTTGATCCAAAAGATCGTCGATACGAGATAGAGGATACTAATCTTGATCCTCACCCTGTTCAACTCCTGATAATAATACACACACGAACGAACCATACCTCTCCTTGACAGATAACACTGGTGCTCCCCACGGGAACACACTCGGTCGGAGATAACCTTTCTCGAACTAATCCTCAAGTTGAATCTTCAACTCCTGCATTTGGTCGGGGCCATCCGATACGGTGTCTTCGATAATGGGGACGTACCGGCTCCAACTCACTCCTGAATTCCACTACTCTATGAGAAAGCAACAAGATAACTCGTCTGGAATACATCTTCAAACGATGACAATGATACCACGAATGATTGAACATTTCGATTGCCCGAGAATGGTCAATCGATAAAAAGTGATACAATGAATGATTGAACATCTCGATTTCCTTAGAAATGCCAATCGATGAAAATGATGCAATGTATGATTGAATAACTCGATTACCTTAGAAAGGCCAATCGATGAAAATGATACAATGAATGATTGAATAGCTCGATTGCCTTAGAAAGGCCAATCGATGAAAATGATACAATGAATGATTAAATAGCTCGATTGCCTTAGAAAGGCCAATCGATGAAAATGATACAATGAATGATTGAATAACTCGATTGCCTTAGAAAAGGCCAATCGATGAAAATGATACAATGTATGATTGAATAACTCGATTACCTTAGAAAGGCCAATCGATGAAAATGATACAATGAATGATTGAATAGCTCGATTGCCTTAGAAAGGCCAATCGATGAAAATGATACAATGAATGATTAAATAGCTCGATTGCCTTAGAAAGGCCAATCGATGAAAATGATACAATGAATGATTGAATAACTCGATTGCCTTAGAAAAGGCCAATCGATGAAAATGATATAATGAATGACTGAACAACTTGCTTGCGGAATTTCTCTGCTTCCATCATAATAGTAATCCTTCTGGGACAACGGGGATTACCTCCCTGAAGTACACATTCGACGACCAACGACGAAAAGGATAGTGACCATGCGCTTACGAACATTGAGAACGGCATCATGACAATCCATCTAATTAACACTCAATATTACATCGTCCTTAGATAAATTCACCACGATTAGGTCCACTGACCAATTGCGGTCATTAAGCTTACCTTGGTATGATTTCCGAAAATCTTCTATCGTCAGGTACACCGATGGTATGATGTCCACAAGCAATAGGACTATCCAAATTAAGTTTATTCAATCATGACTTGAAAATGAATGAATGCGGTGCACCAGTATCAAAAGGTACACACGGGTTGAAATAAAATTACGAGTATACCTGAGATCGTTCGCCACCGGATCGTCGATCCTCTTCATCACATGAATCCGGACTGCCGCCCGAACCGACGCTCCGTCGATAAATACGAGCTCCCACTCTATTTGCTTCCATTGTCTTAAACGACGTTGACAAAGCAAATGATTCTCAAACGCCTGGTTGCTTCGGGCTTGAGATGCCACCGAGCCAACTTGGAGTTCTTTCGGCAAAACGGGCCTTATGCCCAAAATTCCCACAATTATGACATGTGATAGACGGCGTCGTACACCTAGTCTTGAAATGGCCGGCGCCCCACGCTGAAACAGACGATGGCCGAATCGGCCGCCGACCGAGATCCCGCAGGATTAGGTGCCGTAGGAGGACGCCGAAGCGGTAGGACCCGCACGAGGTTTCTTGGAGGTTGACCACCGCCTTCGGACCGATTACGCCGTTGATTTCTTCTTTGAAAGATGAAGGTTGTTGTTCAAGACTTTCCTTAGTAGCCATCTCATACGGAGAGTTCTCTCGATTAATCCGGTCAGTGGCGCAATGATGATTGAGCAACCGCACATGGGTCATCATGGCTCGCATAAAAGTGAGTGGATCAACCCGAACATCTTCTCGGTCGAGCGAGTCCCGCACGATTTCCCGTGGCCAGTGATTATTTCTCGGGTTTCGGTCCCGCACCGCGCCTCTCCCCGTGCATCTCGATAGCTCTCTCCATACCGAAGTAGGAAGGTCGCATAATGATTATATTTCCCGCATGATTAGCACGTTATGATTATGTCATGAGATGATGAAAATGAGTATACATGCTCTAACTTAGTGATTATATGAATGATTCTTGAAGTTACATGATTATCTCGATGAAATTCTTGAAATGATTATCTTGAATAACTTAACAAGATTGATAATATGATCATCCAAATTGACAACCGAGTAATGAAATGAATTGAGTAATTAACGAGTTAACATGATCGTCCGATTATTAATCGAGTAATGAAATGAATTGAGTGATTGATGAGTTAATATGATCGTGCGATCATAATGAATGATGATATTTGAGGATTGTTAAATGATGAATGATGAATGAATGACTATTGCGAGAAATTATACCATGGCGTTAGAAGTCTTACGCTTCTTTCTGTCGATTGGCTCAAGATCTCGCACAGTCACACGTGACGCGAAAGTCCAATGATACTAGTCCGATGACGATGATTTCAAATGAGACATGACTTGGAGGGTAGTATTCAAAACCACGCTCCGATACCAACTCGTAACACCCCAAACTAGGCGGATATTACGGTCGTAGATCCCCAACTGGGACCCACCAGGCAAATGAAAATGAATGAATTACACAAGATAAATGTAGTACCGAACTACATTACAACAATAATTACTCCGATGAGGAGTTTAGTTACAACACACCAGGACAACACTGAATACTAGTGTATTTTATATGAAGATAAAATACACAACACCGAATGAAACGGAGTATTCAAATGAAAGTCTGCTGGAAAATAAAGGACAATAACATGAATAATCAAAGATCGGGGCCCCTACTAGTATCACTAGGACTCCTCGACATCAACATCTTTGTTCCGTGCATTTGCCTTGCCATGACTGAAAAACAAAATCCCCAAACGGAGTCGATTACAAAGAACAACAATCCTCAAGGGTTGAAAATACACAATCATGATATATCGAAATTATGAATTATTCATTTGAAACATACGCAATCAAACATGCTATATGAATCAACTATCGACGGCTCAAAGGAATGGCGCCACACTACGTCCGGATGGAAATGTGTCCGCACAAGCCACCAACGATCAAACACGCGTGGTCTTGTACCTAATCGCCTCACGAGCAATCGACTCGTGCACACCCAATGTGAGGCCACCAACCAAAGACACGACTATAATGTGCCCGACATGAAAATCCTACACATACCAACCGGCACGCCAAGATGACCGGAATGCCACAATATGACAAAAGTGACAATGAAAATGAATAATGACTCACCAAGATTAAATGATGGTGAAATGAATGATAGCTCAATGAAATGATCGGAACCGGCTGCTCCTTATGGTCGAGGTGATTAATTGACAATGACAAGTTTTGATACGGTTAATACAATGATGAATGAGTTACGATTATGAATGAACAACAACAAAAGGAATGAATATCCTTTTAACCGAGTAAGAATTAACTTACTCAATACCGATGAAGAATGTCCGTCCACGAACAACGTCCTAACCAAGATACCGATCGCTCGAACAACCTTGAATAACAATAATTACCAACAATCGTTCAATACACGCATCAAGTAACAAAACACGACTAACCCAACGGTCGAAACAACGATAATCAAACTCATAAGGCATTCCAACGAATACATAACCAACCACACAACTTCGGAATTATCCAATCCCGAATATGTCGAAACCAAACCAAAATGAGTATTTCGAACTAACAAAACACTTCAATGACATCAATAATCCATTAGGAATCCATAATTCATGGTTACAACAACATCAATCGGAAAATCCCCAATTAACCAAAGTCAACCCCAAGGGTTCTTGAAATAGTTCGAAAATAACCATTAAATCCATAGGAATATATTTATCCAAGGTAGATAATCCATATCTAACATATTAGATGATAATCCAAGCTTACACGAAGAAATCGGAAGGAAAAACTCAAAAATCCAAATCCAAGATCCAAGAAATTAATACCTTTGATTTGATGTATTGGAGATGATGAAGTGATGATAATCCAACTCAAAGACTTGAAGATGATGATTGATGATTACACCTTGAAGAATACCCTCAAAATCGCCCAAATCACCAAGAACCGACGAGAGAAAGAGATTAGGATGATAAATGACGAACTCGACTAAACTGCCCAATTTATAGTCACCTGTGTTAGCGTGCGCTAGCTCCTAATGCGTAGCGTGCGCTAACGGGAAATTTGGGTATTCCAGTACCACTGTCCGAACACGGTAGCGCGCTACGTACCTTTTGTAGCGTGCGCTACGACCATACTACTAGCGTGCGCTAAGATCCATTATTAGCGTGCGCTAACGAAATATTGATGCCCGATCGGAGTCCGTAAAACCGCCTCGCCTCCGATTCGACTCGATAGCGTGCGCTACAACCATAGTTTAGCGTGCGCTAATATATCTTGCGTGACGCTAACAACAACACATAGCGTGCGCTATGAAATAATCGATGCGATCAAAGAGCCACCGGACTCAACTCGATCCGCCCTAGCGCACGCTACTCCACACATATAGCGTGCGCTACTACAACCCGTTAGCGCGCTACTTACCACTCGTAGCGTGCGCTACAAATAATCTCACCTGCAGTCCAGTACCTTCTGGACTGCAGCCAGGACAACCTTAGCGTGCGCTAAAGCTGAGTGGTAGCGTGCGCTACCTATACCCAATTAGCATACGCTAAAAGGATTATGTAGCGTGCGCTACTCCTCACGCATACCGCAACGAAATGACAATGATGATAAACGCGCACGAAACTCCAATCCGATTAGTGATGAATGACGATTGATATACGATACAATTACTCGAATGATGAATACCATGATCAATCGAGTGACAATTGATTAATAATGAGTGAAAATTACCGAGTATCAATTCTTGAATGATAAATCTTGAATGATAATTCTTGAATTACAACCGGTATTACATACACCCTTAAAAGAGTTTCGTCCTCGAAACTAAGGGTAAACAACTCGGGACATGAACTATCCATCACGATCTGCAACAATAATGTCCAAATAGTTCTCGGGACCAAATCAATCGCACGCCCAAGTCCCCAAGTCTTGACGTCTCGGATCACAATGAACGATTTCTCAAAAATATCACGAAGTCTCGGTATGACACCAAAAGGAATGCATCAAACGATCTCAAAATCTCAAGATTCTCAAATACGATCATTATAAGATAGATCAACAATAAATGATCCACAACCATGACACATTAATACGGATTGAGTTATATAATCATCTGAAAGACAAGGCTATATATCAAATGTACCCAACATCGATATCCTCCATACCATCGATCTCCTCGATCCCAACGATTCGACGAAGACCCAAACCTGAACTCACCGCTTAATATGACCCCGAAAGGTTACCAAAACGAGAGTGACTAAGATGAATGATAAATGATTAGATATCCGACAAGGATCAAGAATAACTCGCCGAGGTGAACTAATAACGAAATGAGTGATAACTCAGATGAAATTATTGGAACCATTCACGTGAGTGAAGTGAATGATTGGTTGATAAATATAAGTCTTAACGCTACGAGTGGTAAGTAGCGCGCGCTACAAATAATCTCACCTGCAGTCCAGTACCTTCTGGACTGCAGCCAGGACAACCTTAGCGTGCGCTAAAGCTGAGTGGTAGCGTGCGCTACCTATACCCAATTAGCGTACGCTAAAAGGATTATGTAGCGTGCGCTACTCCTCACGCATACCGCAACGAAATGACAATGATGATAAACGCGGCACGAAACTCCAATCCGATTAGTGATGAATGACGATTGATATACGATACAATTACTCTGAATGATGAATACCATGACTGAATCTGAGTGACAATTGATTAATAATGAGTGAAAATTACTGAGTATCAATTACTGAATGATAAATACTGAATGATAATTACTGAATTACAACCGGGTATTACAAACAACCCATGTGTATCTTGAGTAGTCATCTACTACTACTAGAGCATGCTTCCTTCCACTCAATGTCCTTGGCTTGATGGCGCCAAAGAGATCCATATGAAGTAGATCTAGAATTCTGGTGGTGTGAGTGGTAGGCTGAACTGGTTTAAAAGATGCCCTGGTTTGTTTTCCTTTTTGACATGCATAACAGAGAGCTTCCTTTTTGAATACTTCTTCTTGAAGTCCTCTGACCAGTTTTTGAGAACTGATCTTGTTGATGGCTTTGAAGTTCAGGTGACATAGTCTCTTGTGCCACAGCCATCCATTCTCAGCTATTGTCTTGGAGAGAAAACATGTGTTGGGAGTTCCTATGTTCCAATCCATCATATAGACATCTCTCCTTCTGAATCCTTGTAGCTTCACTTCTCTAGATATGATATCTATCACCATGCATTTCCAAATGGTGAAGACTACTAGATTCTTCTCATCACAAAACTGACTTATGCTCAAAAGGTTTTACTTGAGTCCTTTGACATAATGGACTTTGGATATTGTTATGTTTCCTCTGTGTAGCTCTCCAAACCCTTTTGTTTGACCTCTAGAGCTATCTCCAAAGGTTACATCTGAGCCTCTTTCCTTGGTGTAATTTGACAGCACCTTCTTGTTCCCAGTCATGTGCCTTGAGCATCCGGAATCTACAAACCATTCTTCACCTCCTATATTTGAATTTGTGGAGATGTGGTAGTAGTCCTTCCACCTTTTCTACAATCAAACAAGCAGAGATTTAGGTACCCAGATCTGTGTGGGTCCTCGGGGGTTAGATGGTTTCCTGGAGAATTGATTTCTCCTTGGATTATGAAGGTTATACTGATTGCCCCTAAAAGGTGTGTATGGTCTGGACCTATATCCTTGGTTAGGATTGTGTACTAGATATTCCTCATAAAATTGGTGGTGTGGACCATTTCTAAATCTTGGCTGAGACCATTTATAAAATCTTTGGGGTCTCCACACCTATTCATTTGAAATCTTGGATAACTTTGAGGTTTCCATTTGCCCCTCCCATTTTGAAATCTATTTTTGGGGAGTCTTTGATAATAGTGGGCATGTTGCTTCTGCCTTGGCCATTGCCTAGTCTCTTGTATAGGTGGATGCCTTGTATACCTTGGATGCTGCCTAAACTTTTGACTTTGCTGCTGCCTATTTTGAAATACCGGTTTGTAAGTTGGCTCAGCAGACGGGACATGTGTTTCTCCCTTGATGAAAGTAGTTTTAGAACTAGAGGGAGTGTTGGGGTCATATCCAAGTCCTGATCTGGAATATAATGGCCTTTTATTCATACACAACTCATCCAAGATTATAGAAGCTTTGAGAGAAGTTATCTCCTTAGCTTGTGTGTTACTTAGTTGTGTCAGTTTAGCAAACTCAGTTTTAACATGTGCAAGTGCAACTGATTTCTAACTATTTAAAACAGTTAATCTTTTGATCTCAACTGTAGTATTATCAGCCTGGTTTTTCAACTTGTCTGCAGCCTATTTTTCAAATTCAGATTTGATTTTATTAAACTCTAGGCTGAGTTTTTCAAATTTATCTTTCAGCTGCCTATTCTCATCTTGCAGCTGGGTCTTCTCGGCTGATACAGCTAAGTGTGTAGATTTTAATTTCTAAAAATCTTTGAGAAGCTGATTGACATACTCATGTAAGTCCATGTCCTGAGACATGTCTGAGCTGTTATTATTTGAAACTAAGGGTTTATATGTTACCTCTTCATCATCTAAGTTGGCCATCAGGCAATTGTACTCATCATCATCAGAGAAGAATCCACTGCTGGAATCTACTCTCTCTTGATCTTCTCCAATGAAAGTTTTTCTCTTGTCTTCTTTCCTGCCTGCTTCCTTCTTGCCTTCATCTTTCTTGAGAACAGGACAGTCAATTTGAATATGTCCTGTCTTGTAGCAATTGTAGCACTCCACCTTCCAGCTTCCAGCTTTTTGGTTCCTCCTTGGATTTTCTTTATAATTCTTCTTATATTTGGAGTAATTCTTCCGGGAGTTGCTGAATCTTTGCATTACAAAGGCCATTTCTTCCTCAAAATCTAGAGGATTTGGAGGCTTGACTTCAGATAAGCTCTTGGTGCAGGACTCAGCTGCAAATGCTATTCCCTTCTCTGCAGGCTCGGTTGATGATGAACTTGGAAGCTCAAACTCATAAGCCTTTAGGTCAGAGAACAGCTTTTGGCTCTTTATTTTGTTAAGATCATTGGATTCTCTCATGGCCACTGCCTTCATACTCCATTCTGGATTGAGAGATCTTAGAAACTTCAGGGCCATCTCCCTGTTGCCATATGATTTTCCCGGAGAGTTGATATCATTGATGATTTCAGTGAATCTTGTGTCCACTTGGTCTATGGATTCGCCATTCTTCATTTTGAAGTTGTCAAATTTTTCGGTAGCAATTGACAACTTGTTTTCTTTTATCAGCTCTGTTCCCCCACACATTATGGCTAATGTGTCCCAGATTTCTTTGGCATTTTTGCAGTTCTTGATCTTGACAATTGTTGATTTGTCAAGAGTTTGATATAACACATCCCTGGCCCGGTTGTCAAGGTTGGCCAGCTTTCTTTCTTCTGGGGTCAGCTCCGTCCTCTTCCTTGGGATCTTCTCTGGCTTCCCGGGTGCAATCTCCTCAGGTGTGTTGTCCTTCTCAAAGATGAAAGGTCCGTCTTCTATGATGCACCACATGTCGTCGTGGATGGGTGATAGGTGTGCCTACATCCTTATCTTCCAAAGATCATACTCGTCAACTGAAAAGACAGGTAACCTAGAGTGCATGTGTTGCATGCGTTCCATTTCTAAAATGAGAGATTAACAAAATATATATCCTCGATATATGGATCTGGTTCTGAAAAATTGAACCAACCTCTCCGATACCACTTGTAGGTCACAAGTCGTCAGAAATAAGTCTAGATGGGGGGTGAATAGACTTATTGAAACTCTTTTTCCAAGAAGGAATTAAGGAGTTTCTCAGGTGATGGTATAGATGACTTAGAGTCGTCTATAGACAATATGAGTGCGGAAGTCAGCTGATGACGGATACAGAAAATTAATCAATGGAACAATAAGTATGAATGCAGTAGGTAAGTATGATGCTAAAGCAGTAAAATACGCAGGCAATTTATAGTGGTCTCAGAGGTGGGGTAATTCTATACTAATCCACTTTTCTCCAAACCAGTTGGAGATGAATCCACTATAATTTTCAACCAGTGATAAAGATTACAGTGATTCTACTACTTAGCTACAACTTCCAACAAGTGGAAATCCTATCGTTGCAACTCCTTGCTGACTGCCTAGCACCTCTTGATCTTCAAATCTTTGGATGCCTATCAGTCACGCAACTTCAACCAGTGAAGTACCCCAAACTCAAGTTTTAAGACAAGTGTATTTGTCTACTCCAACTAAGAGCTTTCTTAGTATATGAACTGTGAATTCTGCTCTTCACGATGCTATAGATTGCTTGATTGCTTTGATTGCTTTAATTGCTCGAGAGTATTGTTCGCATCGTACTGCTCAACTTTAAATCTTCAGGTATTTATAGATGTAGATCTTTGAGCTTCCTTCATAAAGGTTGCAATTCCTGTAACAAATTCGTCCGCTGGAGAAATAGACTTCTTTGTTTTTCTTTCCGAACGTTGCAAGGCTGGATTCCCTTATTTTAATCCATTTCCGACCGTTGTGAAGACTTTCACGTGATGGCGCCGAAACTTTAGATTATAATATGATTAAAGTCTTCAGTGGTGGGTCTGACTAAATATTTAATTCATTTGCTTTCCGGGAATCTCTCCAGTCTGTCTCTTATCGCCCGCATGTGACTTTCCGTGTTTATTGACTTTTCAACGCATGCTGACGTGGACTGGGTTACTTGGCTGATCACTTATCTGATCTCTTTTTGGTCAATCTGTATGATGTGTAGTCCACCTTCTCTGATGTCAGACTTCTCTTGATGTAACTTCTCTGAGATGAAGTTCTATGTCCCGACTGATCTTCTCTGATCTGACGACCTGTCTGAAGTCTTCTGACCTGATGAATATATCTGGTCTGATGGTCAAACTTCAGATGACTTGAACTCCGTCTGATCACTTGACTGCAGTCTGGTCAAACCTCTCTGATAAAATTGTTGACCAGAACTTCTCTGATGAACTTATCTGCGATTTAGCCGATTTAAGCCTAACTTATGGCCTATAGAAGATACTCATTTGGTTATTCTTTACATTTTGCCAAGTATCACTAGTACAAATATCCCTTTTACTGACACTAAAATAGTGTCGGTAATTAGTTTTACTGACACTTCATAATAGTGTCAGTAATGCTAAAGCCAGAAAATACTGAGACTAATTTTTAGTGTCAGTAATACAAGAGTCAATAAATACGGACACTAAAATTCTGATACTCAAGTTACTGATACTTAAGTGTCAGTATATTATGACACAATTATGTTAAAAACAAAAAATGAGTCAAATGTCAGAAGTTACTGACACTTTTGATAAAGTGTCAGTAAATGCTGTTTTTGTAGTAGATATATCTAACTTAACATAATTTGACCTATAGAAGATACTCATTTGGTTCTTCTTTATATTTTGCCAAGTATTGAATTTACATTGAATAAACAAATACAAGGATGACATCATCAAAATCTAACAAGTATTCCTAACAGATGTAACTCTTTGAAATTGCATACATGACTAGTTTCATGTACGTATTTTCTCAACATGGAGACGTAAAAGACATTGTGCATTCTTGATAATTCCAACGGCAATGCCAAACTATAAGCCAGATCACAAACACGATCCAAAATCTCAAATGGTCTGATATAACGAGGCTGTAGCTTTCCCTTTTTACCGAATCGTATCACTCCTTTCATCGGTGCTACCTTCAAGAACACCTTTTCTCCAATCTCAAATTGGATGTCTTTCCTTCGTTTATTAGCATAAGACTTCTGTCGATCTTGGGCGGTCTTAATTCTACTTCTGATCTCGGCTATCTTATCTACAGTCTGTCCGATCAATTCTGGATCCAAAATCTTTCCTTCTCCAACCTCACTCCAATAAAGAGACGATCGACATTTTCTTCCGTACAGAGCCTCATATGGGGCCATTTGTATAATCTCTTGGTAACTATTGTTATAAGCAAACTCTACTAACGGCTAAATATTTTCCCAATTCTAACCAGTATCAAGAACACACGTCCTCAACAAATCTTTGAGTGTTTTGATAGTCTGCTCAGATTGACCATCGGTCTGCGGATGATATGCAGTACTGAAATTCAACTTAGTGCCTAATGCACTCTGAAGACTCTTCCAAAATTTTGACGTAAATCGTGGATCTCTATCCGAGATGATCGACACTGGAACACCATGTAACCTCAAAATCTCACGAATATAAATCTTCGCATATTGTTCCATACTATAAGTCATCCTCACAGGTAGAAAATGAGATGACTTCGTTAAACGATCTACTATTACTCAGATAGCATCGTTCTTCCTCATGGTTCGCGGCAGACCAACCACGAAATCCATTGTGATATGCTCCCATTTCCATTCTGGGATTTCCAATGGTTGAAGTAAACCTCCTAGCCGTTGGTGTTATGCCTTCACCTACTGACATATCATACACCTCTCCACAAAATACACCAATGTCCCATTTCATTACTCTCCACCAAAAGAACTTTTCAGGTTGTGGTACATCTTTGTACCTCCCGGGTGAACGGAGTATGATGCATTATGAGCTTCTTCAAGGATTTGCCTCCTAAGGGATGGGTCCTTAGGAACACACAACCTCCCATTGTAAGTCAAAACATCGTCTGCGACAACGACAAATTTCTCAATACTCCCATCTTATGCTCGATCTTTCATCTTACACAAAAACTTATCACGTGGTTGAGCCTCCTTAATCTTATCCCTCAAGTTTGGTTGCAAGACCAAAGATGATAAGATTGCTTTCGAACGTTTTGAAGACTCAACTACCTCAATCCTCTTCCGACTTAAGGCACCAGCTACCACATTAGCCTTACCCGGATGGTAATGAATAGTACAATCATAGTCCTTCACCAATTCTAACCATCGCCTTTGTCTCATGTTAAGATCCTTCTGTGAGAAAACATACTTCAGACTTTTATGGTCTGTGTATATTTCACACTTCCCTCCGTAGATATAGTGACGCCAAATCTTCAGCGCATGTACTACAGCAGCCAACTCCAGATCATGCGTTGGATAGTTCAACTCATGTGGTTTAAGCTATCTCGATGCATAGGCTACTACTTTACCATGTTGCATCAGAATACAACTCAAACCCTGATTTGAAGCTTCACTATAAATAACAAAGTCTTTTGTCGGATTAGGTATCGTTAATACTGGTGCCGAGGTTAGTCTCCTTTTCAACTCTTGAAAACTTTCCTCGCACCTCTCACTCCATTCAAACCTCATGCCCTTCCTTGTTAATTGGGTCATAGGAGTGGCGATTTTAGAAAATCGTTCGATAAATCTTCTATAATAGCCAGCTAAGCCCAGAAAGCTGCGAACTTCGCTCGCATTCTTAGGTACTCCCCAACTACTCACTACTACCTCAATTCCTTTAGAAGTCACCACATCTCCAAGAAATCCAACTCTGTTTAACCAAAACTCACATTTCTTGAACTTGGCATACAACTTCTCCTTGCGAAGTGTCTCCAATGTAATCCTCAAATGCTCTTGGTGTTGTTCCTTATCCTTAGAATATACCAAGATGTCATATATGAAGACGATCACGAACTTATCCAAGTAAGGTTGGAACACCTTGTTCATCAAATCCATAAATACTGCAGGTGCGTTACTCAGACCAAATGGCATTACTACAAATTCAAAATGTCCATAACGGGTCCTGAAATCCGTCTTGGGAATATCACACTCCCTAATCTTCAATTAATGGTACCCCGACCTCAAATCGATCTTCAAAAATGTTCCGTCTCCCCTCAGTTGATCGAATAGATCGTCAATTCTCGGTAATGGGTACTTGTTCTTTACCGTGAGTCGATTCAGCTCCCTATAATCAATACACATCCGAAGTGACCCATCCTTCTTACTTATAAACAGTACTGGTGCACCCCATGGTGACACACTAGGACGAATAAATCCGAGTTCCAGCAGCTCTTGAATTTGGACTTTCAATTCTTGAAGTTCCTTCGGAGCCATTCTATATGGGGCTTTGGAAGTTGGGGCCGCCCCAGGGACCAAATCAATGCTAAACTCCACTTGTCAGTCGGGTGGGACTCCCGACAAATCTTCTAGAAAGACATCCAAAAACTCTCGTACTGATAGGTACGTCTATAGGGGACACCTCATGAGTACGAGTGTCGACCAAACTCACCAAGTAACCCTGACATTTCTCTTTTCTTAGAATTCTTAGTGCTTTCATGGCTGTGATTACTCTTGGTACTGCCCTACTCTTAGTACCATAAAAGGTGATTGACTCGCATTCGGAACACCTCAATGTCACCTTCTTCTCACGGCATCTTATATCGGCATCATGTCTATCGAGCCAGTCCATATCAAGGATCACGTCAAAATCCATCGAGTTAATCAAATACAGACTAACGTCAAATTCTCTTCCCCCTATCTCGATACTCTCGTCAATCATTCTGTCGGTGAGTATCGTATTTCCTGACGGTAAGCTAACCTCAAGAGACTCAACAGTTTTAACGCTTCTATGACCAATGGCATGATAAAACTTTGCAGACATAAAAGAGTGTGTGGCACCAGTTTCAAACAAAGCGAAAGCAGGCACATTAGAGATTATAAGCATACCTGATACTGTGCCGGGACTATTATCAGCCTGATTCATTGAGTAGACTCAAGCTTGACCTCCCGATGCTTGTCCTTTGCCCTTAGATTGTGGACAATGTCGGCTTGTGTAACCTGGCTTCCCGCAATTATAGCAGACACCCTTTCCATACAAACACTCCCCACCATGATTCTTACCACACTTTAGGCATGCAGGCCTAGTGATCGGCGCACCAGGTCCAGATTTCTCATCTACCTTCTTATGCTTATTTGAAGCCGCCGACTTAGATTGATCACCATTCCAACCTCTCTTCCAGAAGATGACTTAACCACTGTATGAGGACTCAAGTTCTGACTAGCTTCGACCTCTTGAGCTCTGAATATGGTATCGGTATAGGGCAACACACCATGACCAGCCACAATATGATGAATACTCGGACGCAACCCACTACGAAACTTGAGGGCTCGTTTGCAGTCAGTGTCCACCATATGCTCCACAAAGAAGATGATTTGGTTAAGTTTTCTCTCATATTCTTCAACCGATAAGCTCCCTTGCTCAAGGTTCCAGAAATCTCTCTCCATGTTCTCTCGGTAGTGCTGTGGATAGTATTGTTCCATCACTAGTTCTTTGAACCGATCCCAAGTTAATGCAGCATGCTCGGCTGCCGGCCTCAAACGCCAATAGCTCATCCATCAGCGTCCAGCATCTTTCACCATTTGATACTGGGCGCAAAGAATCCTTTGCGCATCAGTGCAGCTAATAAGCTCAAGGGTACGCTCGAGCGACATCAACCATTCGTCGACAAATGCTGGCCCTTCTCGACCGTTAAATGATGGTGGTGTGAAACGTCGGAACTGTTGCACAACTTGTGCCTGGGTAGGAGATGGCACGTTCTCATTGCGATTATCTTGACCTCCATTACCACCACCACCAGCTCCAGCACCAAGATTGGCATTCTGATTACCGAGATTATCAGCATTTCGGTTAGCTAGACGTCTACGTCCACGAGTTGCCATGGTCCTAAGGTACATTATAGCCATTGACTTCTTAGTAATCTCCTCATAAGGGATAGAAATAAAGTTATACGTCGCGTCTAAGGGTTAACTGCTCCCAATAGACATTCTAGCAGTGATATACTAACGCATTTACATATGTTTATGAATTTATAAGAAAGCACATGCATGTCCAACATTTGTTATGAATCTCAATAGCATATCATCTTTAAAATATAAACATGGTACTGCAACATGATTAAAAAATGAGTTGAATCTCATAACCGTAAAATTTTGTTACGATTACAACATAAACATAACTTGAAATATGTACCTTGGAGTTGACGTGGAGTGGCGACGGTGACTGATAATAATCATAGATGCCATTAAAGTTTTAACTACTTGCAAAAAAAATAAATTTAGTTTGAAAAAGAAATTAGTTTAACGAGTCTACAGAACCGTAGACCCGCTACGATACCACTTATGTAGCGACTACTTTTTAAAATATAATTTAAAAATAATTTCAAGGGAGATTAAATATCCAAAAAAAAATAGATGAATAATTGCAGCGGAAATTGAAATAAAGTCATCCATTTCGTAAGTAAATATAAAATAAATTCCCAACATTTCAAAACATTCATAAAATTGAAGCCAAAGTTGTAATTTTTGTAACACCCCGAGATATTCGGAATAATTACAGCGCCGTAAACCCTTTAGATAAGGATTTACAAGGCTAATTTTAAAAGAAGTGTAAAAACAATTCAATCAAACAACTAAAGTTCAAATACAGATTTGATTCAACCGATCAAATGAGTTAACTTATACAACCATATCGAATAACCTTATTAAAACAGACGTACTCGAGTACGCTACAAACCAAGAAGACAAATCACAATAACACTAACATCAATCACATCACTGAGCCATTCCATCGTCCTGTCGGTACTGTGGTTGCCTCCCCGCTCCTCGGCTACCTGAACATCAAAACAATGTCCACCCCCAAAGGGGTTAGCAAAACAATGCTAGTACAAGTATCATCATACAAGAAATCATCAATGCCTCATAAAACATGCAAAACGGACTTCCGCCACCGGAATCCAACGATGTGAATCCTCACGATTCCATCAACACAATACAGGGTAATCCAGCGATCCAGCGCCCTCAGCATAGATCCCCATGATGATCCCTTCGGACCAACGCATGGTGGAAAACCCGTCCAACGATCCAGCGCCCTCAGCATAGATCCCCATGATGATCCCGTCGGACCAATGCATGGTGGACATTCGATCCAGCGCCCTCAGCATAGATCCTCATGATCCCCTCGGATCATTTATACCATAAATCAATCAACTATGCATACACATATGCATTTCAAATATGTTCATCAATACGAACAAATAACCACGAATATCACGAGAATTATCAGAAATACATCTCATATTCAACAATATGAACAAAACCACAAGCATGATAAATCGAACTTGACATATGATACTTGCCTCGAAAATGGCAAGGACGAACTACTTCAATGATCCCGACACACTCGAAGGCCGCCTCCTTCGATCAACGTCACCAGCCCGAACCTTAACAAAAGGAATGATATACAAATCATCTCAAGTCGAACGATGGCCTAACAATTCGGTCTACGGCCGAAAAGCTCAAAATAAACAATCTGTCTGGACTGCTTAGCGTGCGCTACGTATTCTACGTAACGTGCGCTAAGCCGGCCTGTTAGCGTACGCTATCGTATAAGACTAGCGTGCGCTATCCACGAACTGACAGTTTGAATCGGCTGATACATAACGTACGCTACGTACGTATCGTGCGTTAACTGAACCCCGATAGCGCACGTTAACTCACATATGTTAGTGTGCGCTAATCCTGCATGGCAGAATACTGCTAACGGAAAACTGGGTTGAAAGGTGGTGAATTCATGAATTCTATGTTGATATAACAAATCATCCTCAAGTCTGTCATGCTAATAAGGTTTGTGGAAGTTCCATGATCATGAGGTACAAATATACGGATAATTATTTCACCATCAAAACTCGTCCAAGATCTTCAAGAAATATTCTAAGTTCCGATTATTTCAAGTCCCAAAACATATGATTCCTTACGTAAAACATACGAACTAGGTAATCTTCACATACTGGTCGATTGGTTCTGAAGATACATAACATGCTTAGGGATCCACATACTAAAAGGTTCAATGGATTAAACGATGAATAAGTGTCGAACGTCGAAAATATCCTTCTAACACACGATGTACGACTAATAACGAATCTAACTGACTAAATGAACATGATCAACATCCTTTAGAACACTACTAGTATTGGTGAAGAATCACCTACCTCAAGGTAGTAAAGAACACGGAGGAAAATTGAAGCAATCCAACACCAAAAGCTTGAACGCCAATCTCCAACGATGTACGATCTTCAATCACGAGCTAGGGTGTTGATATGAAGTGTTTAGGATGAAGGAAGTTATGTTCTAAGTGTAAGAATTCGGGTAATGGGAGAAAAGAGAACTGAAATCACGAATAGGATGTTGTCCTATTTATAATAAATGGCTATTAGCGCGCGCTAGTACCTGCTCGTAGCGTGCGCTAACGGCTCACTGTCTTAACTGTACTCAGCACTTAGCATGCGCTACGCATATACCTGTAGCGTGCGCTAAGGCGTTGACTCGGCTTTTCCCGAAAGCCGTCCAGGTATATCCCAACACGATCCGACAGGGGTCCCCCGGCCAGATCTCACCTACCGCACGTCTCAATCAAATTGACCACGCATAGCGTGCGCTAATGACCCTCAGTAGCGTGCGCTATTAATCCACGTTAGCGCACGCTAAACATATCCGATAGCGTGCGCTACATGCGCAGAAATACAATCTTTAAATCACAAACACGAATATAAACGCTCGACAACATCAGATTATGAAATACGGAGAATAGTACTCAGACAAAAGTACAATCATTACAATATCACAAGTTCCAATTACATAACAGAAATCTCGGGTATTACATCCTTCCTCCCTAAAAAGAAGTTTCGTCCCGAAACTTAAGATGAAAACAACTCCGGATATCTAGTCTTCATACTGTCCTCCGTTTCCCAAGTGGCCTCTTCGACTCCATGTCGTGACCATTGCACTTTAACCAAATGTATTGGTTTATTCCTCAATTGTTTGATCCGGCTCTCAAGTATCTTGATTGGTCTCTCTTCGAAGGTGCCATCATTAGCTATCTCGATCTCGTCGAAATCAATGACGTGACTGGGGTCCGGTACATACTTCCGCAATTGGGATACGTGAAACACATTGTGAACGTGACTCAGAGATGGCGGTAAGGCCAACCTGTATGCTAAATCTCCAACTCTCTCGAGGACCTCGAATGGTCCGATATATCTCGGACTAAGCTTGCCTCTCCTCCCAAAACGGAATATCCCTCATGTAGGAGACACCTTCAATAGTACATGGTCTCCAGCGTCGAACTCTAGAGGGCGACGACGTACATCTGCATAAGACTTCTGTCGACTCTGGGCAGTCAACAGTCTTTCTCGAATCAGAGCTATCTTCTCTTGAGTCTGAATAATCAATTCCGGTTCCGTCCCGATCAAATCCGAAGAATCATCCCAACATAGGGGTGATCGACATCTTCTCCCGTACAAAGCTTCAAATGGTGCCATCTTAATTGAAGCATGCCAACTATTATTGTAGGTGAATTCAACTAATGGCAAATGAACTTCCCAATCAGTTGACCAATCCAAAGCACAGGCTCTAAGCATGTCTTCTACAGTTTGAATAGTCCTTTCGGACTGACCGTCCATTTGGGGATGATAAGCCGTACTAAAATTGAGCTCAGTCCCCAAAGCCTTATGAACCGCTTTCCAGAAGTGTGACACGAAACGACCATCTCGATCCGAAATAATGGTCTTCGGCGTCCCGTGCAATCTGACTATCTCCGCAATAAATATTCGTGCCAACCTCTTGGGTCCCCATATATCTTTAATTCCCAGGAAATGAGCCGACTTGGTTAGTCGATCAACTACAACCCAAATCATGTTCATTCC
Organism: Orobanche coerulescens; assembly: GCA_033398695.1. Taxonomy (NCBI): domain Eukaryota; kingdom Viridiplantae; phylum Streptophyta; class Magnoliopsida; order Lamiales; family Orobanchaceae; genus Orobanche; species Orobanche coerulescens. The sequence continues at coordinate 163,049,264 of CM065812.1, read as the reverse complement.
CGTTCTAGTCCTTGGCATACTAGTGATGAAATCCATCGAGATATCCTCCCACTTCCACTCAGGGATCGGAAGTGGTTTTAACATCCCGACAGGTCGTTGACGTTCAATCTTAACCTGCTGACAAGTCAAACACTTCGAAACGTAGTCTGCTACGTCCTTTTTCATATTCCCCCACCAGAAGTTTTGCTTTAAATCCTTATACATCTTACTACTGCCTGGGTGAATAGAATAGGGCGCGCTATGAGCTTCCTTCAAAATTGTCCGTCTCAAATCGTCATCCTCGGGAATGCAAAGTCGACTCTGAAATCTCAGAACCCCATCGTCTTGTATCATGAATCCTGGGGCTTTTCCTTTCTTTACTTCGTCATATAATCGAAGGATCAGAGAATCGTTCAATTGTTTAGACTTGATCTCCTCGACTAATGATGAAGTCAGTTCCATCACATAAAGTTGCCCTTTGATTCCTGGTGCCCATACCTCAATCCCCTCGCGGATCAGTTCTCGTTGAATACTGGTTTGGGACGTAAGTGCTTCCAACACTCGAAGAGAAATAGGTTTACGGCTCAAAGCATCAGCTACTACGTTTGCTTTCCCCGGATGATAGAGAATCTCCAGGTCGTAATCCTTGATCAATTCCAGCCACCTTCTCTGCCTCATGTTTAACTCTTTCTGAATGAAAATGTACTTGAGGCTCTTATGATCTGTAAAGATCTGACAATGAGTGTCATACAAATAATGTCGCCAAATTTTCAAGGCAAAGACAACAGCTGCTAGCTCTAGATCATGAGTCGGGTAATTAATCTCGTACGGTTTCAATTGCCGAGAAGCATAAGCAATCACTTTATCCTTCTGCATCAACACACAACCCAAACCCTGATTTGAAGCGTCGCTGTATACTATGAATCCATCAGTTCCCTCTGGCAGTGCTAATATAGGTGCTGTCGTCAATCTCCTCTTAAGTTCGTCAAAACCAGCCTGGCACTTCTCATTCCACATGAACTTTTGAGTTTTCTGTAACAGCTGAGTGAGCGGACGAGCAATTTTGGAAAATCCTTCTACAAAGCGGCGATAATATCCAACAAGTCCTAAGAAGCTTCGGACTTCTTTCACGTTTCTAGGAGCTTCCCAATCCAAGATTGCTTCGACTTTCTTCGGGTCCACCCGAACTCCGTCGGCTGATATCACATGCCCAAGGAAGGTTACTTCCTTAAGCCAGAACTCACATTTTGAAAATTTTGCATACAGCTGTTCCTTCCTCAGGGTGCTCAAAACCACACGCAGATGTTCGGCATGCTCCTATGCGTCCTTCGAATATATCAAGATGTCGTCAATGAAGACGACCACAAATCTATCCAAGTATTCCAAGAATACCCGATTCATCAATTGCATGAATACCGCAGGAGCATTGGTAAGTCCAAACGGCATTACTACAAATTCATAATGCCCGTACCGGGATCTGAAAGCAGATTTCGGTATATCCGATTCCTTAATTCTCAACTGGTGGTATCCTGATCGCAAGTCAATCTTCGAGAATACCCTTGCCCCTTTCAATTGATCAAACAAGTCGTCGATCCGAGGTATAGGATACTTATTCTTGATTGTCATCTTGTTGAGCTCCCTGTAATCAATACACAGTCGGAGGGATCCGTCTTTCTTCCGGACAAAGAGAACGGGCGCTCCCCAAGGAGAAACGCTCGGTTGAATATAACCCTTCTGTAACAATTCCTCCAGTTGTTTCTTGAGTTCATACATCTCGGTTGGCGCCATGCGATATGGTGCCCTGGAAATAGGAGCTGCTCCAGGCTCTAATTCGATAGTGAATTCCACTCCCCTCTGCGGAGGTAACCCAGGTAGTTCGTCAGTAAATACATCTGAGAACTCATTCACAACTGAAATAGACGAGAGCTCTACTCCTTTCTCTTTCCTCATGGCATAGCACCAAAGTTCGTGACATCCCTGCTTCAGTAATTTCACGGCTTTTATTGCTTTGATCAATTTTCCCGAGCTTCCTGGTCTCCATCCTCGGAATAAGTGTTCAGATCCGTCATCAGCAATGATAGAAATGACCCTCTCTCAGTAATTTAGAACAGCTCCATAACGGTTGAGCCAATCATCTCCGAGAATTAAATCGTCACCGTAGATGTCAACTACAATGAGATTCGATGGCCACTCTCTTCCTTCTATAGATACTGGGAAATCCCTAGCTTCTAGGGTTCCCACAATTTTCTCTCCGCTCGGTAAACCCACAACATAAGGTTCACAATTATACAAGCACGAGATTTTCAAACGATTAACACAGTTCAAAGATATAAAAGAATGCGTAGCTCCAGAATCGAACAAGACACTAACTGGTTGCAAAAGGATCTGAATCGTACCTGATGCAACAGTTGTGTTCTGATCATCAGATTTCCTCATTTCGTACAGGCACGGAGGAACGGACCCAGCACTGGATGTCTCTCTCTTCCCAGCGTTCTGCTGCTGAAATCCACTCTGCTGCGTCTGGTTCACACTCGCCTCCTTCGAAACTGGAGCTGGAGTGCGAGTACCAAAAGATCTGGTCGCATTCCCACAAAATGTTGCGCGATGTCCTTCCTGTCCACACTCGAAACAGGTCACAGCAGGCGCGAAACAATCACGTCGAACATGTCCCGCTTTGCCACAGTTGTAACACTTCTTCCCTGCGTCTGAAACAGTTGGTGCTGTCCGGAACTTCTTTCCACCTCGAGAAGGATGCGGAGGTCTCCTGGATGAATGAAAAGAGGACTGACCCATGCGAGGCCCGCTAGTCGTATTCTCCGTGAAGTTGACCTACACATTCTGTTTTTTTGCTTCAGTCGATTTCTCTACGGCTGCCTGCTTCATAGCATCGGCCAACGCCTGGTCCTGATACTGTCGCAAGGTGGTACATTCAAATCCGGACATATCTTGCTGAATTTCCGGCTTCATTCGCATGTCAAAATGAAAAATTTTCTCCGCCTCGGTCCCGACCAAGTGGCGCACATAAGTTATCTGTTGATTTTAAGTCTTAATCACGTCCGTCGCAGATGCTTCGAATTTTGTGGTGAGAAAAACTCCCGAACTCGGGCTTCTCTAGCGGGACGAGGACAATCTTGCGCCTCCATCATCAATTTGAATTCCGTCCAGTCAACATTGTGCTCCTCGGTCGAATGGCCTCCCACCGGTCAAAGCCTCCGGTCAAAAGATCTTGGGCGGCCGGAACCTTCCTATCGTTGGGACAGTTAATCCTGCAAAAATCTTCTCTAATTCCTTGACGGTGATCCCAAGAAAGCGTCTCGCAGAACCGTCAAATTTCGAGGGTGCAATTTAATCACTTGGTAAGCCATCTATCTCCTCGATTTTTCACGTTATCTTTTGTCTATCGCCGTCTGCATGCGATCCACAACTTGAGCAAGCGGTTTATTTGGGCAACCACTGCCAAGCACTCCCGCACGTTAGGATCGCATTATTATTTGCCGATCCTTGTCCCCTAATGTGAATCCGTTCGACTAGCGGCTATCTCTCGGGGTAGATACTGAGCTCTTCTTGCCTCGCATTTCCACGTCCGCGTCCACGACCGCGTCCGCGTCCACGACCTCCTCTCAACATACTGTAAACATAAATACTCAATATCCAGGACAAACTTTCTCAAAGTACATCCATCAATGTTTACAAGACATGAATTAAATAAAACAGTAGTATTCGAGATTAGGAAACTTACAACCACAGTCCACACGACGATGCTGGCTCAGCAGTGATGTTACGAACGACCAATAATCAAATAACGTAAACAGACCCAACTAACCCGACTGCCAAGATATCCATAAATCTTAGGCTCCGATACCATAATCTGTAACACCCCGAGATATTCGGAATAATTACAGCGCCGTAAACCCTTTAGATAAGGATTTACAAGGCTAATTTTAAAAGAAGTGTAAAAACAATTCAATCAAACAACTGAAGTTCAAATACAGATTTGATTCAACCGATCAAATGAGTTAACTTATACAACCATATCGAATAACCTTATTAAAACAGATGTACTCGAGTACGCTACGAACCAAGAAGACAAATCACAATAACACTAACATCAATCACATCACTGAGCCATTCCATCGTCCTGTCGGTACTGTGGTTGCCTCCCCGCTCCTCGGCTACCTGAACATCAAAACAATGTCCACCCCCGAAGGGGTTAGCAAAACAATGCTAGTACAAGTATCATCATACAAGAAATCATCAATGCCTCATAAAACATGCAAAACGGACTTCCGCCACCGGAATACAACGATGCGAATCCTCACGATTCCATCAACACAATACAGGGTAATCCAGCGATCCAGCGCCCTCAGCATAGATCCCCATGATGATCCCGTCGGACCAACGCATGGTGGAAAACCCATCCAACGATCCAGCGCCCTCAGCATAGATCCCCATGATGATCCCGTCGGACCAACGCATGGTGGACATTCGATCCAGCGCCCTCAGCATAGATCCTCATGATCCCCTCGGATCATTTATACCATAAATCAATCAACTATGCATACACATATGCATTTCAAATATGTTCATCAATACGAACAAATAACCACGAATATCACGAGAATTATCAGAAATACATCTCATATTCAACAATATGAACAAAACCACAAGCATGATAAATCGAACTTGACATATGATACTTGCCTCGAAAATGGCAAGGACGAACTACTTCAATGATCCCGACACACTCGAAGGCCGCCTCCTTCGATCAACGTCACCAGCCCAAACCTTAACAAAAGGAATGATATACAAATCATCTCAAGTCGAACGATGGCCTAACAATTCGGTCTACGGCCGAAAAGCTCAAAATAAACAATCTGTCTGGACTGCTTAGCGTGCGCTACGTATTCTACGTAACGTGCGCTAAGCCGGCCTGTTAGCGTACGCTATCGTATAAGACTAGCGTGCGCTATCCACGAACGGACAGTTTGAATCGGCTGATACATAACGTACGTTACGTACGTATCGTGCGTTAACTGAACCCCGATAGCGCACGTTAACTCACATATGTTAGTGTGCGCTAATCCTGCATGGCAGAATACTGCTAACGGAAAAACTGGGTTGAAAGGTGGTGAATTCATGAATTCTATGTTGATATAACAAATCATCCTCAAGTCTGTCATGCTAATAAGGTTTGTGGAAGTTCCATGATCATGAGGTACAAATATACGGATAATTATTTCACCATCAAAACTCGTCCAAGATCTTCAAGAAATATTCTAAGTTCCGATTATTTCAAGTCCCAAAACATATGATTCCTTACGTAAAACATACGAACTAGGTAATCTTCACATACTGGTCGATTGGTTCTGAAGATACATAACATGCTTAGGGATCCACATACTAAAAGGTTCAATGGATTAAACGATGAATAAGTGTCGAACGTCGAAAATATCCTTCTAACACACGATGTACGACTAATAACGAATCTAACTGACTAAATGAACATGATCAACATCCTTTAGAACACTACTAGTATTGGTGAAGAATCACCTACCTCAAGGTAGTAAAGAACACGGAGGAAAATTGAAGCAATCCAACACCGAAAGCTTGAACGCCAATCTCCAACGATGTACGATCTTCAATCACGAGCTAGGGTGTTGATATGAAGTGTTTAGGATGAAGGAAGTTATGTTCTAAGTGTAAGAATTCGGGTAATGGAGAAGAGAGAACTGAAATCACGAATAGGATGCTGTCCTATTTATAATAAATGGCTATTAGCGCGCGCTAGTACCTGCTCGTAGCGTGCGCTAACGGCTCACTGTTTTAACTGTACTCAGCACTTAGCGTGCGCTACGCATATACCTGTAGCGTGCGCTAAGGCATTGACTCGGCTTTTCCCGAAAGCCGTCCAGGTACATCCCAACACGATCCGACAGGGGTCCCCCGGCCATATCTCACCTACCGCACGTCTCAATCAAATTGACCACGCATAGCGTGCGCTAATGACCCTCAGTAGCGTGCGCTATTAATCCACGTTAGTGCACGCTAAACATATCCGATAGCGTGCGCTACATGCGCAGAAATACAATCTTTAAATCACAAACACGAATTTAAACGCTCGACAACATCAGATTATGAAATACGGAGAATAGTACTCAGACAAAAGTACAATCATTACAATATCACAAGTTCCAATTACATAACAGAAATCTCGGGTATTACAATTTTAACTAAACGAAATAAATGAAGAAGCATATACATATTATTATCATGCCACGCCTTTGCCCGCCACGCCAGACTCCTCAACTTGAAAGGTTTAAATAATGGGGTGAGCTTTCAACTCGCTCAGTGAGGAGGGAATGCTTTGTTAAATTTAAATACATACATGTTGTCAAGTAGATATGACATGCCTGAACCTGGTGGTTTCCCGAGGGCCATTAATATGCGAACTTTCTGCATACTGCCTACTACTCATTGGAGGCTACAACGTACATAATATGCAAACTTTGAGCACATTATGCCTACTACTCATTGGAGGCTACAACGTAAATAATATGCAAACTTTGAGCATATAAATATTTGGCAAGAAACAAGCATATATACAAGTAACATCATGCATTAAATAAAACAAGCGTAAAATCCCCACCTCGAAATACGATGATGATCCTTGAAAATTTGAGATGCGAATGCAGTTCAAGTCCTAGGATCCAAGTCCTCGTCTCCTAAAATAACAATTAACTTTTAATATTAATATAGGGTCCAAAATAAATTAATATAAATTATTGAGTTTATAATTTAAATATCTCGTACAAGGGATCTGATTTAAAATAATAGAAACTGACTGGGTAAAATCTGAAGGGTTTCTAAAAGGAGGGGCTGAATTGAATATAAATTAAACTGATTGGGGTCGATCAACAAAAGTCCAGAAATCTGGGGTTAAATCAAAGGGTCTGGAATATAAGGGACTCAATTGGAAAACCCTAAAAAGAAGCTGGGTATAAAACCCTATTAATAGAGAACTCGGCCGACTAATTCTCATTCTCCTCTCCTGTCGACCCTCTCTCTACCTCCTGTCAAAAGAAAACACACACACACGCACATAAATACACACACGTATCTCTCACACCAATTGACGAAGGAAGACGACCGACGAAGCAGTGATTGGCGGAGAAGGGTCGCACCGCCGAGAATATGGTTAAGTGAGGCATCTAGGTTCTGGACTGTAAATCGGATTCAAAGAAGATCGGAAAAAGGGCTTCAGTCCTGGTTCTCGACGGCGATGGTGGCGGGCGAAAACCACAGAGGCGGATTCGTGGTGTCTGGGTCGGCTTCGGGTGAGATTTAATTTGGGATTTTGGTTTTTGATTGTTCCATTTGGGGCTGGAGTTCGGTTAAAGTTTGTGGGAATTAGGTTGGGCTATTTATGTGGTTGGCCGCGGGTTTGCGGCGATGCGGCAGCGATAGTGAATCGCCGCTGGTCATCTTCTCTGTTTTTTTATAAGTGTACTAGAATTGATAATATAATAAATGATGTGATTAAAATTACTAGTAGTAGTACTATACCTGACTGAGGACCATATTTGCGACTGAAGAAGAAAGATAGTGAGGAGTTGGCCCAATTTGGGTGGTTTGGGTTGCTGGAAGGGGAATTCGCTGAAACTTGTATAAGTGTATCGTATAATGTTTGTATAATCAGTTCTGAGTTTTAATTTATATATTGTATTGAAATGATTTCAAAGGGTTCTTATTTATTTGTGTTAATTACGATATAATTGTTGAGAATTTATTTTCAATTAAATGTATTGATTTGAGAGGTTAAGAAAGAAATGAATGAAAATAGAACTGCAGCAAAACATTTCATCGGGAGAAACAAATAGTCTTTGGACTAAAATGATAATTGGGTTGAAATCTAATAGACCAGTTAATATATAATTGGGTTGGACTAATAAATGGGTTCTTCAATTAAAATTAAATGTGTAAATAATTTAATAATAACATTATAATAATGTTAGTAATAATAACAATAATAATATTAATAATGATACTAATCATAATAATATTAATTTTTCGCGGATACTAACCGTAATAAATTTGTATTGTGAGGGGTACAAAATATAGTATTTATAATATATTCAGAAATTTGGTTTAGGGTAGAATTTTAATTGGACTCGGAAAAATGACTTGGGCCAACTTATTAAATTGGAGTTAAAATAAAATATATTTATTAATTGGGTAATTAAGAGATTTTTGGACAATTTAAAAAATAGATATTATTGGACTATAATAATATGAGAGCTTGGACTTGAGCGTGGAGTATAAATTAAAATCATGATATGCAAATAAGAAAATTTTGACCTTATTTAATAAATGAAATGAAATTCGTAAATAATGTGTTGGACATTTAAAATTATCCATGCGCTTTCTATAAATTATAAAATAAATGCATGCTAGAAAATCGGGGCGTTACAATTCCGTTGCCTTTGGTGCGGTTCCATGGTTCATCACGTATGTATTGAAATGGAAGGCTATGAGATTTAGTTAGTCCGGAATACCGATCTTGAATTATACGATTACATTTATTTACCATTTATTACATGTGACTCTCAGTTATTTACCATCATTTGGCTCAGATTATTATATTCTTGGAATATGATTGTGTTTGGCTCGTATTTGCACTTTATACTTGCACTAGCAAAATAGTGGAATTTTGCTAACCCCCGAGAAATCGGGGGGGGGGGAGGTGGATGTCTGTATTGTATTCAGATTCGTGCAGGCTCTTGAGGAGCAAAACACGGCGATCTGTACGAAGGATGATGGAAGACAAATGATACTAATCACATGAAGGCCAGTATTGGGTTTTGTTGGTCGAATTGTATTATCCTTTCCGCTGTAATGTTCTCCCGTATTATGAGAGTGTTGTATTTTTGACCTTGTGCGGGTATGAGTTTTGTAATAGAGATGGATATGAAGTTTAAGTTGTATGTTATCGTTGAAAGACCAAATCGGTCTATTGAATCAATATTTAGCCATTCTGACATGAGATGTGATGTCTTGTTTTGGTATCTAGCCTAGTAGATCCTCTTTAAGAGGGTCTGCGGCGCTGTAATATTCTCGAACAGGTTGGGGGTGTTACAACAAAAAATGAGCATGATGTCCAACACCTCCGCAGGTATAGCATGAAACAGCCAGCCTCAGACATTTGGAGCTGATGTTACCTTGCTCCCCACATTTAAAGCACACAATGGCCAACCTGGGCACTTGGGAATAAAATCCCGGTGGTTTAGGCACCAAAGGTGGTCGCTCAGAAAAAGTCGGTATAATTTAGGTTTCTTGAATGTTCCCCGACTACCATCAGGTTGGTTATGGTTCCTTAATCTCTTATTAGCAGACGTCGACTGCTTCTTAAAAATCTATTTCACAGTAAGCTCATACTCGAGAGATTTCTCAATGAACTCAGGTAGAGTCATGCAGTGATGATTGAGTAATTGCATCCTCATCCGAGGTTTCGACCTCTTAATGAAATACTTGTTCTTATCAGCCTCTCTCGGAATAATAGACGAGGCAAAAGGGAGAAGCCCTTGAAACTTCTCGACAATAAACAACATGTCATCATCACCAGATGGGTTCGGATTCAGCAATTCTGATAGTTTATCCTCACGGACTGGGGTCGGGTAATATCGATCCAACATGAGGTTTTTGAATTCATCCCAGTTGCACAATCCATCAGACCATTTATGGAAATCACCATGAATGGGTGCCCTTACTAAGATAGTAAGCTACTACAGAAACTCGATTCTCCTCGAAACAATTGACCATGTCGAACAACTTCTCGAAGTGCTCGATTCAATGAACAATATTAGTGGGTTCAGAGTATCCCTCAAATGTTGGAGGTCACTGGCGAGAGATGTCACCAACAATCCAAGTCAGGATCCTGTCGTGTACATGAGGCAGCGGTTGGGGTCCTCGCTGCTGGCCAATAATAGCAGCATTATGCATAGTTTTCATTGAATCGACCCATATGGGTCATCATGCCAGGTATAATTACCTAAGGGTCAACATGTGCATCCTCGTGATGTTCGGTACGATGCAAACGACTTCCGGTAGGCGAATCACTATCTACCGAACTCTGTTCCACATTCGCACACGTGTTGGGCCGTGGTCTTGAGATTCAGACTCTACCGCGTCCTCGCCCCCTCTACTACGATCTCTCACATTTCTTTCCACACTGGAAAAGTTAAACAATAATCATGAGCATGGTTTAAATATGGCTCTACGTCTAAAACATAAGATCACGCTAAATTAATAGCAATAATGAGCCTACATGCTCAATAATTTGTCACGAATTAATTACACTACGAGTGCTACACAAAATATCATATCGACACAAGGTCGAAACAAAATCAATCAAATGATCAAATCCGTAAATTACCTTGGAATATCAATAAGATACATTCCGTTATAAATCACCCGGAATATTAATAAGATAAAGTCCGCCAAAATCACTCGGAATATCAAGATCAATAAAAAGGATCAATTCTGCAAGTAAACATCTCGTTAGTAATTAGACCTGGCAAACGGGCGGGCGGGCTATAAAGGCCCTTTTTTGGACCAAAAAAATTAGTCTCGTGGACCGCCCACGGCGGGCTCGGCCCGACCCAACCTGCGGGCCTCTAGTTTTTTTGGTGTGAAATATAATATTCTGAATAAATGTACAAATATTTTTAGATCATTAATTATTATATTATTCACTATACTATCACATTCAGATATATAAATATACAACTATTTTATTTGATAATTACACTAGTTAGTACACTATCATAATCAAAATACAAATATATAAATATTTTTATTTGATCATCATATCATTTATCACTACTACTTTCTTATAAAAATTATAAAATAATATTATTATTGATGAGATACTACAAAGTAATCACAAAATCCCATAAAAATAAAATTACATCAATAATTAACATATAGATGTAATATAATCTAACAAGATACATAAGGAAATTTTTTTAAATATTATAATTACACATAACTTAAAAAAACGTGGCCCAGCATGCCGCCTGCGGGCCGGGCCTCCACGGGCAGGCAAAAACTAGGCTGGACCAAAAAGGCCTCTTTTTGGGGCAAAAAATGTGAAGCCCGATCCCACCCAAAAATGGGCGGGCTGGCCCGGCCCGAGGGCCTGAGCCTATTTTGCCAGGTCCTAGTAATTAAACCATGGCACACAAATTACATAACGTATTTGGCTCGCAGGGCTCGCCATTTGCACAAGTCACACATGACGCAAAGGTTCTTGATACTAGTTCAATAAACAATGACTCATAAGGAGAAATAATTCTCTCTGATATCAACTTCTGTAACACATCAACCAACCGTAATATAAATGAAGTTCCATACCATATAATATTACCCAACATTCTGATGAGGAATTTATACAGCACACGTCTACAAGTGCCACAATACACATGATCCAAAATAAAAGTATACACCATATGAAGATAGAATATACCCAAATAATACAACTGAAGAGAAATATAATAAAGCGAAAATAGAATACACGATTCGATCATAACCGGAGAAAAAGGACTCATCCCCCAAGCTAGTATCTTTAAAACCCTTCGCCATCATGATGCTCCTCTTGTGCCTTGACATTCCCTCGACCAAAAATACAAACAATAAGTATTTCGCTCAAAAACCACAGGTTCAAATATATATGATACTAAATCTCAAGATATTTTATGAATCACATACAATATATCTCAACGAAACAAACGTGACTGTCGAACATACCCTTCGGGTGTATGAACAACCAATCACAAACTGTCGGACATACCCAGTCGTAATGGTGCATGAACAACTAATCAAATATGGCTCAAAGACGGACATCACAATACGCCCCACACGGAAATGTGTTCGTGCACATGTCCACACCGTGTACAGAATCCTCAGGATATACGTGGGATAATGTACCTAATTAGTCTCACGAAATAATCGTCTCGTGTGCACAGTCCAATATGGAAATATCAACACACGACCATATGTGCCTGACTAAATAATCCTACATATAACCAATCGGCATGCAGATATAATTACAAAAACATAACGATACAAAATGTCAATAAAACTCAAATAATAAACACATCCATCAAGGATCATATGAACTCACTGAAGTGACAACAACAATCAATGAAATCAACGTTATCAACGGTAGTGAACTTGGGATACAGTCCCACAACAAAATGATCGACACGATCAACAACAAAACCTCAATATGAATCATAAATTCATAAAGCATTACACATACATGAAATGTACAACATTCACAAGAATCATTCATCATTATAACCAAGCAAGATTACTTGCCTCAATTCCGAAGATGAAAGTAGTCTTTCTTCGAACGAACAGACATCGTCTTTCAGCAAACAGTCTCTCACTTGAGAAGGAAACCTTGTATGAAATACATTCATTCAATATCAAAGTTCCACAAAATCGATGTCAAAATCATAGAAATAGATATCCTCAATTCAACACGAATAGTTCAAACTATTTCAATGAATTTCAAAGTCATAAATTATGAATTTCAACACCCTCAATTTATCTCTATAATCAAGTTAATATGTTCATAATGTATTAAACAATCATTAATCATTAATTCATTAAGAAGTACAGATCTAACATCAAGATTAATTTAAGCATTTCAAAACTATGATAATTATCTCATAACTCATCATTATCTTTCATTAAATGGTTATAACCTCCCAAGAACATCAATGGTATCAACAATCACCTTAAACTATATTAACCATCTAACAATATTAACATAATCCTTCCAAAACATGATAATAACATCTAAGTATTTCTAAACATCAAGAACATACTCATTCTTAAGTTATAATCATCATGTTCTTCATCATTTATTCATAAAAACCAACAATAAACTTGATATCTTCCAACAATACAACAACGCATGAAGTAATCATTAACAAAATCATCACCATCTTGGTTAACAACAAAATTTCAAGAATCCACCACAATTTTCAAGCTCTCAGGGTTCAATCCAAGATATGAAGCTCCAAGGTAAGTTGTAAGAGGTTTATAATCACTTAGGAGGTCAGGAGGATGATTTTTAGGGAGAAACCCTGAAGTAGGATCGTGCAAAAATGAACGACAAGACATGTCTTCGTGATCTGCACTATTATTAACGTACTCGACCTCTTAAGGTTAACATTCGGTAACCTCCATTGCGTACGCTAACACCTTAGTGTTACGTAGGTAACATCCTCCAGAGGCTACTACCTCACTTCGTAAATCGCCTTACATATGTTGTCACATAAACGTACGTTAGCTCTCCTCCATTACGTATGCTAACTCATCAATCTTGCTTATGATATGTCTGTTGACTTGGTTGTCCTAATCAAGCTAAAATCTCCAGCCGTGTTACACGCATATGCGGTCCTACATGCCGAAAGTTCGGATGCAACCTGATTATCTCTGTTACATACGTAACTAGAAAGGCTTAACCTACGTAACCCTTATTGTGATGGCGTACGCTAGCTACAGTAAATAGCGTACGTTAGGGATAATACACTTAGGCAATTTCACAACTCACCATGCAGCATCCAAACAGATAAAATAACATGAACACCAAACAAGAATAGTTTGATTTGGAAAATATTCCAATATAGTAAAGATTGTATAAATTCAAAGATAATACAACAGTACTCGTATAATTCCTGAATACGTGTAGTACAATAGTGTAAAAATAAAAATTACAACCAGATATTACAAGATTATGATGTTCTTGAGTGGCAATCATAATATTTATGAGTTTTATATGTACGATTACTAGATGAGTATGTTGATTCCTTGGGTTACTGAAGTTTATTTTGAAGAACATTATGAAGATGACTTTGAATTTTGAAGGATTTGATTGTGGATTGTTATAATCTTAGATCATGATATGATTTCAGGTTGGATGATGTTGTTCATCGGGAATTAATCATTGAGTTATGATTTTGAAAGATTAAATGAGTTTTGTTGGTAATGTTGAAACAATATTTTTTGATACATATTTTGATGATGATCTTTTTAGCAAAATAATTATTATCTTATTACACATTTTACTATAGTTATTTTAAATCATTTTTTATAACACACTTGTTAAAACTGTGCACTAATAACGTACGTAATCAAAGTTCAATAACATACATAATACAAGTTCAATAACCGTTGCAAAAAGTTTTAGAAATGTCAAAGTATGAAACGGATAAATGACATAACGTACGTAAATTCCTATTCCTAACGTACGTTATCAGTTTTAAATTTGAATTTATGTGCTAACCGTTGATCTTATTCAAAGTAAAGTCATCCAGTACATCATCTCATCCAACGAATATGAAGACCAAGAATAACGTACGTAGTGCATTAAGCAAAACGTACATAACAATGAAGACAGAAGCCACTGCCCATTTTCCAGTATCATTTTACGGCCGTTACGCATGATACATAACGTACGTAATATTGGCTACGTACGTAAATGTGGTTTCCTAAAGCACGTAATACAGGGTTACTATTCTAACGGGAAAATACAACCAAAGGGCTATAAATAGCACCATTCAAGGTGTTGGAAAACACACATCTGATCTGAGCTTACAAGCATACTCAAGCTATATCAAGCATATATTTCGAGATATATACACTGAAACACCCACAAATCCTATTGGTTATTACAGTGCCGTGGACCCCACGCCAGGAGATCCACCAGGCGAATATGACTAAAATACATTAAATTAACCAACAAGGGAAATCACAGTCCCTACCATGATATCCGACACAATATTCCGATAAGGAATTTCACCGACAAAAGTGGCCTACATGGCCAAAAATGAAATACAACAACATCCACGAGCATCTGCTCGGGTAATACAACACGACAACAACTGACAAGACTGGAGTACACTCCAACTGACTAACCAACAATGAACAACTCGGACTAGTATCGCTCGAATGCCTCGTCGCCATCGTCATGCCCCTGTGTCTCAACTCTCTCCTCGCAAGCACCTAAAACATCAAAACCTGTTCCGCCCCCACGGGGTCAGTCATCCAGATAATGAACATCAAATACATGTATAACATGATATGCATCCAAAGGCATAATGAAACGGTACAATGATAATAATGCGAGATGCTCACAAACCAAGGTAAGAACCGAGCATTCGTGAAACACTATGCCCACGACATACTATTAATACCTGTTCGACAGGTTAGAACATAAGTGCCCAACAGCGAATCATAATCACAGAGTACCACAATGAATTACACGACATAAATCAAACCAGAACTGAATTAAATATGAATCACAATGCCCGAAGGCTCCAATGAAATTATCAAGACATCATAAAGACCAGAAAGTCACTCAGCCGAAGCTGTCAATCAATATAAACACTGAAACCGGAACAGCCCGAAGCTGTAGTTAATGAGGGCTAATATGATCATAACCACGACCGTGACCTACTGAGTTGTAGGTTTCGGGAAGCCAACCGCGAAGGTTCAAGCCCCAACCTTACCCATAATAAGATCATAAACACGACCGTGACCTACTGAGCTGTAGGTGTTGGGAAGCCAACCGCGAAGGTTCAAGCCCCAAGCTTACCCATAATAAGATCATAAACACGACCGTGACCTACTGAGCTGTAGGTGTTGGGAAGCCAACCACGAAGGTTCAAGCCCCAAGCTTACCCATAATAAGATCATAAACAAGACCGTGACCTACTGAGCTGTAGGTGTTGGGAAGCCAATCGCGAAGGTTCAAGCCCCAAGCTTACCCATAATAAGATCATAAACACGACCGTGACCTACTGAGCTGTAGGTGATGGGAAGCCAACCGCGAAGGTTCAAGCCCCAAACTTACCCATAATGAGCACTAGCCAAGACTAGCCTCCAAAATATAATTAATCACAAACGACAACGATCCGAAGATTACCGAATTCACGAGAATGATAGTGTGCTGCCTTGAGTCGGCCAACACGTTAATGATGACTCACGGATGGGCACCGTCCTCGGCGGTCCCAATTCAATACCTCGATTACCTTAGAATGGTCAATCGATAACAACGACACAACGGATGGGAACTATCCTCGACAGCCCCAATTCAATACCTCGATCGCCTTAAAATGGCCAACCGATAACAATGATGCAGCGGATGATTCAATACCTCGATTGCCTTAGGACGGCCAATCGATAACAATTATACAATGAATGATTGAGTACCTCGATTGCCTTAGAACGGCCAATCGATAACAATGATACGATGAATGATTGAGTACCTCGATTGCCTTAGAACGGCCAACCGATAACAATGATATGATGAATGATTGAACACTTCGATTTGCCCGAGAACGGCCAATCGATAACAATGATACGATGAATGAGTGAATACCTCGATTGCCTTAGAACGGCCAATCGATAACAATGATACGAAGGATGCCTCGACACCTTTAATCGGTTACCGATAATGAAGAAGAGAAATGAATACGTCAACGCCTTCAATCGGCCAAAATAACATCAAGGACAAAACTCCAACATTAATAGCAATGATTACTACGACGTCTTAAATCGACATTAATATCAACAACAACGATCGATACATCGATAGCGCGAACCGGCAATCGACAATAACATTAACAACGAGTATCTCAATGCCTTGAACCGGCCATTAATGATTGATAATAAATATTTAGCATAATTGCCGAAGAGCATCGTATTGAACGATCCCCTAATATTAATGAACTTATGGAGAGACTAAGTCTCGAAATGATACAACACATTCATACACATATATGATAGCATTAATCTCATTGACTAGTACAAGTATAAAACTTGCCTCAACCGAAGGTGATGAATTCCTTCCACGAACAAACGGCGTCATCCAATAAATACAAGCCCTCGAACAACCTTGAATGAAATACAATTCATTCAATAACACAACATCAATCGAAAATAAAACAACGATCGAAAGAGACTCTTTGAGACATTTCATCGAACACTAAATGTTCAAAGTTCCTCAAGAACCTAATAATCATCAATCGGGTTGAACGAATCGAAGATATGGATATACAATCCATAGAACATGTCTAACAACATCTAATAACCTCAATCAATCCATTAAAATCGGACAGAAAATGAAATCGAAACCAAAACTCCCAAAATGGACAATTCTAGGAAAACCAAGAGAATTACCTTGATTCGACGAAGAAGAAGGATTAGATGTTGATATGATCACCTAGAGCCTCCTAAAAACATGATTGGATGGAGTATAATCGATCATAACCACCAACCCTAGTCGGATCGCCCGACTGCCGCGAGAAGAAGAGAAAGGGTGAAATGAAGTGAAAAACCCGTCTGACCCCCTTAAATACTCCAGTGACGCACGACCAAAACGCACGACCAAATGTCCGTGTGTTTGGTCGTACACCAGGCCACTGCCCGACCACTGCTCTCACGCACGAGCAGCACGCACGAGCACCTGCTCGTGTGTCATGCTCGTGTGTCCCTGATGATCGCCAAAGTGCACTGCCCAATTCTGATGCCACGCACGAGCAGCTGCTCGTGTGTCATGCTCGTGCATCCCTGTTGAGTGCCAAAACGACAAGGGAACACAAAATGCCAGGACACGCATGCCTACACACGTCCTGCACGACTTACACGATAATAAGTCACGTCCAATCGGTGAAACAATCATGGAACTCCCAACACAAAGCGACCAATCATGATGATGATGATGATGAAAATATTCTTGCATCGATCCCCGAACAGAGATGAGTGATGAATAAAAACTGATATACGACTCCAAGATAAGCCGAATGATGAACACAAAATGAATGAATACGAATAACGAATGATTATTACTGAGTGAAAAATTTCTGAGTGGCAATTACTGAATGATAATTAATGAATTCACAACCGGGTATTACATACTCCCCCCCTTAAAAAGAGTTTCTTCCTCGAAACTAAGGGTAAACAACTTGGGATAAGAACTATCCATCATGATCTGAAAACAACATCTCGAGGAATGCTCCTCAACGCGAAACACTTCGCCTGCACAACTGGGCCAACCCCCCATAAGCACTGACTCACGTCTCAAAAGAAAAGCGACAACGCACATATAGTCCTCGGGACCACATCAATCGCACGCCCAAGTCCTCATGACTTGACGTCTTGAATCACAATGAACAATTACCCAGATTATCATGAAATCTCGGGTACAGCACAAAAAGAATGCATCAAATGACCCAAATCTCAAGATTCTCAAATACGATCATTATAAAATAGATCAACAATAAATGATCCAAAACCACGATACATCAATACGGATTAAGTTACACATTAATCCGAAAACAGAGAAAGGAAAATACAAAGATTAAGGCTACATATCAAATGTACCCAACACCGATATCCTCCAGATAATCGATCTCCTGGATCTCATCGATTCAAGGAAGACCCAAATCTGAACTCACAGTTCAATATGATCCCGGAAGGTCATAAGGACAAGAATGACCACAATGAATGATAATGAATCGAAATCCAACAAGGATCAAGAATGACTCATCGGGGTGGAATGATAACGTAATGAGTGATAGCTCAAATGAAATGGTTGGAACCATTGTTCCCCGTGAAGTGAATGATTAGTTTGATAATTATAAGTCTCAACGTGATTGATATATGATGAATGAATTATATGAATGAATGAACGACAATGAAATGAATGATTATCCTATTACCAAGCAAGAATTAACTTGCTCAAAACCGGAGATGAATGTCCTTACCTCGGGCTCTCGAAGCCTGATAGGAACCCTTGAATGAAGCACGAGCTGGAGTAACAAAGTCCCAAGAGGCCCTAGAGCTCTCTCGAGATCTACCGGCACTAGAACTCCTGCAGTATTTCTGAAGGTGTCCATGTCTCCCACACAGGAAACAAATAACGGCCTGCATCGAGCACCGGGTACTGCGATGTCCTATTACATCATAGTTAAAGCAAACAACGGTCGAACTAGTTGCCTTAGAAGAGGATGCTCCCTCCGCACGAAGACGACTAGAAAATGACCTCTTGGACGTCGGAGCCCGATGTCCCTCTAAACGAGCCGGCATTCTAGTCCTCTCACCCGAAGAAACTGAAGGATGCTTCTGAGTAAGCTCCTTGATCAAAAGCTCTGCTCCAAGAGCCTTCCCGATGAACTCACTAAGTGAATTACAATTGTGATTGAACAACTGCATCCTCAACTGCGGATTTAGCCTCTTGCTAAAATATTTGATCTCATCCGCCTCAGTACAGATAACTGACGAAGCAAACTGAAGTAGTCCCTGAAACTTCTCAGCAATGACAATAACACCCTCGTACTCGACGGATTCGGGGTTCAAAACCTCTGACAACTTGGCTTCACGAAGTGGAGTCGGATTATACCTCTCTAACATGAGAGTCTTGAACTCATTCCAACCACAATCGTGATCGGCGGGTTTCACAGAAAGCCACCACGAATAAGCACCTTTACTCAAGTAATAAGCCGCTACTGCCACTTTACTCTCTTCCGGACACTGAGCCATGTCGAAGAGTTTATCAAAATGCTCAAGCCAATGAACAATATCAGCTGGTTCCGACGAACCCTCAAAAGTAGGCGGTCTCTAACGAGAGATATCGCCAACAATCTGATTCACTCCTCCAGTCTGTCCATGAAACGACACCTGGAATCCCTGTTGCGGTGGGCCACGAACCATCGAGGTCTGCATGGTCTCTATCATCCGCGTCATCTGAGTCATCTGGGCCATCATGCCCTGCATGCATATGAATGGGTCCACCCGATCACCTTCCGACTGAGATGCTTCTCGGGTACGACTCCTTGAAAGTGAATGATTATCTGACAGTGAATGAGTAGCATAGCTAACTGATGAACACATGCTATCTCTCGCATTCGCACGGGCATTCACATGAGATCCCGGGTTTTGGCCCGCACCGCGGCCTCTTCCCCTGCGTCCTCTGACAGCTCTATCCATACTGAAGCAGGAAGGCCACATGATAATTATAGATCCCGCATGAATATCGCATTATGATCACGTGACGGAATGATAACAATGAGCATACATGCTATAACACAATGAATGCATTAATAATGCAATAAAATGATGGTCGACATAACGCTGGAATATGATAAGATCGCATGAAAGATCAAGTGAGGTAACATGATTATCTGATGAAATTCCCGAAATGATTACCTTGAACAAGTTAACAAGGTTGAAAATTCGATCCACAAGATCAACAACTGAACCGTGAGATGGACTGGATGATTAATGAATTAACTGAACAATGAGATTGACTGAGTGATGAATGAATTAACATGATCGACAAGATCAAAATGATGATTGAGGATTATTAATTGATGAATGAGTTGATCCTTAACGCTTACACAAGTCACACGTGCTCCAAAACAATTAGTCATGAATCAATCATAACACTAATATCACATATAGGTTTCAACAAAGCATGTATAATTAATGACATAATGAATATATGAACATAAAGAGAATCGAGTCCTTACACAGGTCATACGAAGCTTCGAGGTCTCACGATACTAGTCTTCACTGACGACGACTCGATGAATGAATGACTCGTGCAGTGGTACTAATATTACGACTCACAAAACCCGAGTGACTAGATTGTCATAACCTGACAGTCCCACTACTACCGCGTCAGTAGAGCCACATAACTCACATATCAGGGTATCTCACAACCCAATTATCTGATACCATCTTCTGTAACACCCCCAAATCCTATTGGGTTATTACAGTGCCGTAGACCCCACGCCAGGAGATCCACCAAGCGAATATGACTAAAATACATTAAATTAACCAACAAGGGAAATCATAGTCCCTACCATGATATCCGACACAATATTCCGATAAGGAATTTCAACGACAAAAGTGGCCTACATGGCCAAAAATGAAATACAACAACATCCACGAGCATCTACTCAGGTAATACAACACGACAACAACTGACAAGACTGGAGTACACTCCAACTGACTGACCAACAAAGAACAACTCGGATTAGTATCGCTCGAATGCCTCGTCGCCATCGTCATGCCCCTGTGTCTCAACTTTCTCCTCGCAAGCACCTAAAACATCAAAACCTGTTCCGCCCCCACGGGGTCAGTCATCCAGATAATGAACATCAAATACATGTATAATGCGAGATGCTCACAAACCAAGGTAAGAACCGAGCATTCGTGAAACACTATGCCTACGGCATACTATTAATACCTGTTCGACAGGTTAGAACATAAGTGCCCAACGGTGAATCATAATCACAGAGTACCACAATGAATTACACGACATGAATCAAACCAGAACTAAATTAAATATGAATCACAATGCCCGAAGGCTCCAATAAAATTATCAAGACATCATAAAGACCAAAAAAGTCACTCAGCCGAAGCTGTCAATCAACATAAACACTGAAACCGGAACATCCCGAAGATGTGGTTAATGTGTAACACCCCCATGATTTACGGAGATATTACAGCGCCGTAGATCCTTTTTGGAGGACCTACCAGGCTTAGACCCAAATAAAACACATTATATACGACAAACATAAATGTTCATACATTCAAAACCAACTTCAATTTCAACATAACATACATCACAATACCAAACAACATATCATCCCGAGGAATCATAACCAATATGACCGTTCACCACGGGAATACAACAACATCATTAACCATTAATAATGACATGACATACAACACCGGACAGTACCCGCGCGAGTACAAAACCAAAACACGACTTTGACCATGACCATATGACCATCAACTCAAAATAATGCACGATATCAATCCGCCCACCAAGCTCGTGTCCGTCTGTGCTAGTCCTCCCACTTTGGACTGCACGAATACACAAAGTATATCCACCCCAAAAGGGTCGGCCAAGAAGGTGCAAGTACAATGATTCTAGAATATGTACAACAAGTGAATAATCAACAAAAACCACGAGAAAATCATAGTGCCATCACGGATATTCGAATACCACATCAGTCATCATCACAAAACAACCTCCCGAGCTATACGGCCTATACCTCTCGGCCAAGATACACACCCCGGAGACACCTCGTCGGGCCCTCCACGGTGTATAGCCCAACCGAGTGATCCGTAGGGATACGCGACCCTAGGACCCAGGGGACCCTCACCGGTTTTACTCGGCTCACACACACTCGATCAACAATTGGCACAAATTCCATTTTTACATATTCACACGAAGTACGATAAACACAATCAAAGTACTTGCCTCAATTTGAGCGACACAAGAAACGGCGACGGATGAATGTACGGTCGAACTTCCTTCAACGATTCGATCCTAACACATCGAAATATGGAATCAAAACACAACACCACGGAAATGGAAGGGATTCCCTTCAAACTCTACTCTTAGGGACAAACTATCAAACACTACTAAGGCGGAGTTGTTCATACTCAAATCAATAGGTGGGAACTCCAAGCGAAATCCGTAGACTTCAAGAAAAACAAGGGATTATGGTTTCACAATCATAATCGACCCAATTCAAGGTTTAAAACGGACTAGAATGACGAGATCTAAACAAAACCCTCAAAATTCCAAAACTAGGGATTGAACAATCTTACCTTGATTTGGATGATACACTGGATGAAATCTTGTTAGATTGAGCTTAGGAACACGAAAATGTTGTTGGATGGTGAACGGTCGAAAAACCACGTCTAACTACACTCCAAATCGCCCGGCCGCCGAAGGGAAGAGGAAGAGGTGAAAAATGACGTTTCGAAACTACCCCCATATATATCTGGGAGGTATTAGCGCACGCTACGGCTACGAGCTTAGCGTGTGCTAACGAGCTGAGGTGCCTTGTTGAAGAAAAGGCGGTCGAGAACTTTACGCCGAGCTCGTAGCGTCTGTTGAACTATCTGTTAGCGCGCTACCGATTGATACTAGCGCGCTAACTCCATCTGATGGCGTGCGCTACACGCAATACTGCAGTCGAAGCGTTCTGTCCTCAACGACGACATCCTAGCGCACGCTATCATACAAGTAACGTGCGCTAGTACATCGAAATAGCGTCGTTAGTCCGTCCATAGCGTCTGCTAACGCCTCGATCCGAGTCGAAAGCTTCTTGTCCGGCCTAACGCACGCTATTGCACAAGAGTAGCATGCGCTACTCGAACACGTTAGCGTGCGCTAGACATACGATCTTAGCGTGCGCTAATCGCTATATTCCAAATTTAAATTCGCAAGAAGTCCGGCTAAAGCGAGCACAATCCGAGAATCACGGAACTGACAATAATCGGCCATCAATATGCCAAGGTCAATCATCAATATATACGGTCCAAATAACCACAATACCACAAAATACATCCAAAATAAAACTCACAAATTACACGGGTATTACACCCTTAACCCCTAAAAAGAAGTTTCGTCCCGAAACTTAAGATACAAAAAGGTCGGGGTATCGGGCACGCATACTCTCCTCGGTCTCCCACGTGGCCTCCTCAATTCCATGCTTAGACCATTGGACCTTTACTAACGGAATCACTTTCCGTCGCAATTGTTTCACTCGTCTCTCTAGTATGGTTACGGTTGTTCTTCATACGTAACATCATCACTAATCTCAATCTCTTGATAATCATTTACTTGGCTGGGATCGGGAACTTACTTAAGCTGTTGTGATACATGAAACACATTATGAACATGACTAAGCGTCGGAGGTAATGCTAGTCGATAAGCTACATCGCCTACCTTGTCCAGGATCTCGAAGGGGCCAATATAACGAGGACTAAGCTTCCCCTTCTTACCAAACCGAAGAACTCCACGAGTCGTCGATACTTTCAACAACACATGGTCTCACTTTGGAACTCTAGCAGTCGGCAATGAGCGTCGGCATATGACTTTGTCGACTACGAGCGATCAACAACCTTTGCCGAATAATTGCGACTTTTTCCGTGTTTGAACCACCAAGTCGGTTCTACTCCAAGTAACTAGTATGGCTCGTCCCAACAGTTGGCGATCTACACCGTCTTAGTATAATGCTTCAAACGGAGCCATCCCAATCGAACTATGCCAACTGTTATTGTACGCAAATTCAATCAATGGTAAATGAGTCTCCCAATCTTCTTTCCAATCCAACGCGCAAGCCCTCAACATGTCTTCTAGCGTTTGGATCGTCCTCTATGACTGTCCGTCCGTCTGGGGATGATAAGCGGTCTTTGAAATTCAATTTGGTACCGAGTGCTCGATGTACTGCTTGCCAGAAATGCGACACAAAACGCCCATCGCGATCAGACACTATACTCTTTGGGGTACCATGGAGTCTCACAATCTCCGCAATGAATAACCGAGCTAACCTCTCCGGTCCCCAAATATCTCTAATTCCCAGAAAGTGTGCGGATTTGGTTAGCCGATCAACAATTACCCAAATCATATTCACTCCGATTCGCGTCTTTGGCATTCCCACAATAAAATCCATCGCTATATCTTCCCACTTCCATTAGGAATTGGTAGCGGTTGCAATTTACTGCGGGTCTCGATGTTCCGCTTTAACTGTGACAAGTCAAGCATTTCATCACGAACTCTGTTACATCTTTCTTCATGTTCGGCCACCAAAAGTTTTCTTCAAGTCCTTATACATTTTACTCATACCGGATGAATCGAGTACGGAGTAGAATGTGCTTCATTCAAAATTACATTTGAGATCATCCCGATTAGGTACACAAGTTACGCCTCGAAATCGAAGAACTCCGTCTTCATCGATTAAGAATCCAGGAGCTTTTCCTCTAACACTGTCTTCCCATTTGCCGCACAATTGAGAGATCATCTAAGCTGCTTGGACTTAATATCTTCCATTACGGAGGATGTAATCTCAAGGAAACGCAATGCCCTTGAGTTACGTGAGGCCAAACTTCAATTTCCATATCAATCAACTCTCGTCTAAGCTTCGGTTGAATGGTAAGTAGTTCCAACTTTTGCAACACGGTGACTTGCGGCTTAACGCATCGGCAACGACGTTTGCTTTACGGATGGTAAAGAATGTCAAGATCATAATCTTTAAGCTTCCAACCATCGCGGCCGACGCATATTTAGTTCCTTCGCGTAAATATGTACTTCAAGCTCTTATGATCCGTATACACTCGACAAGAAGAACCATACAAGTAATGCCTCCAAATTTTCAACGCAAACACCACGGCTAACTCAAGATCATGAGTAGGATAATTCATCTCGTATGGCTTTAATTGTCGAGACGCATAAGCCACTACTCTCTCATTTTGCATCAATACACATCCTAATCCTTGTTTAGAAGCATCACTATAAATAACGAAACCTTCCGTTCCTTGTGGTAAGGATAGGATCGGAGACGTAGTCAACCGCTTTTTCAATTCATCAAAACTCTTCTGACACTCATCACTCCACTCAAATTTCGTGTCTTCGGTAATAGGGTGAGCGGTCGAGCAATTTTCGAGAATCCTTCAACAAATCGACGATAATAGCCCGCTAATCCTAGAAAACTCCGAACTTCCTTAACATTCCGTGGAGGCTCCCAAGCTAAGACTGCTTCAACCTTTTGAGGGTCTACACGAATACCATCGGCTGAGATGATGTGTCCCAGAAAAGAAACTTCTTTAAGCCAGAACTCGCACTTAGAAAATTTAGCATAAAGCTTATCAGCCCTCAAAATACTCAACGTGATTCTCAAGTGTTCGGCATGCTCCGTCTCACTTTTGGAATAGATTAATATATCGTCGATAAACACCACTACAAATTTATCGAGATATTCGATAAAAGTTTTGTTCATAAGTTGCATGAAGGCCGCCGGAGCATTTGTTAAACCGAATGGCATAACTACGAATTCGTAATGCCCATACCTCGTCCGAAATGCTGACCTGGGAATATCCGAATCTCGAATTCGGAGTTGGTAATATCCTGACCTCAAATCAATCTTGGAGAAAACCGTAGCCCCTTGTAATTGATCAAATAGATCATCGATTCTTGGCAACGGATACTTGTTCTTAATAGTGAGTTTATTCAACTCACGATAGTCAATACATAGCCGTAAGGACCCATCTTTCTTTCGTACAAACAATACCGATGCACCCCATGGAGACACCTTTGGGCCGAATATAACCTTTGTCCAACAATTCACCCAATTGTTTCTTCAATTCTAACATTTCCGATGGGGCCATTCATACGGTGCCTTGGATATTGGCGCCGCATTGGGCTCTAGTTCGATGACGATCTCTACTTCACGATGTGGTGGCAATCCCGCAAATCATCCGGAAATACGTCTGAAATTCATTCACAAGCTGAACAGAGAGGATAAGCGTACTCGCCAACTTCCGACTTTAATGTGTAACACCAATAACTGGTACAACCTTGTCGCAATAATTTCATCGCTTTCATGGCTCGAATAAACTTCCCGAAGTACGGTTTTTGCCCTTCAAAACGTGTTGATACCATCCGGCGCGACTATCGAAATTATCTTCCGACGATAATCTACTATCGCTCCATGCCGATTTAACCAATCATCACCGAGGATTAAATCCTCTCCCATCATATCGATCACAATCAAATCGGATGACCAATATTTACTGCCAATGGTTACAGGACAATTGGCGATCTCTTGATCCCCAACTATCCTTTCCCCACTTGGCAACCCAACAATAAAAGGTTCACATGTAGAGAGACCGTCTAGGCCCAAACGATTCACACAAGATAATGATATAAAAGAATGAGTAGCTCCAGAATCAAACAATACATCTACCGGGTGCATCTAAATATAAACAATACCTGACGTAGTGGCAGTCCCTACGTCATCAGTCCGCCTCATCTCATACAATCGAGGTGGGGCTGATCCAATGCTAGATGCATCCTTATGCTCGGTTTTACCTCTGCCACTGCCGCGTCCGACACTCGGAGTTGGCTGACCCGTCTTGTGCCGCCGGGGTAGGAGACTGTTTAGAAATTATTCTGCCCACTGACTCACAATATAACGCGCGATGACCCTGCTTCCCACACTTAAAACAATCAATGGGGCGAGAAGTGCAGCGAGAACTGACATGTCCCGGATTTCCACAATTAAAACAAACCCTCGGCATTCCTCCACTAGGCTGAGGGGAACCGATGTAGGTCACAAGTCGTCCAGAAACAAGTCTAGAGGGGGGGGGTGAATAGACTTGTTGAAACTCTTGAACTCTTTTTCGAACTCTTTTTCTCGAAGAGTGAGTTTCTTCAGCTGATGATCAAACAAATGACTAGGAGTCGTTTGTTCTTGGATATGTGCGGAAGTCAGCTGATGACGAATATAAATTAACTTAATGAAACACTTTAACAATGGATGCAGCAGTTAGAGTATGATGCGATGTGATAAATAACACAGGCGGTTATAGTGGTCTCGGAGGTGGGGTAATCCTCTACTAATCCACTTTTCTCCAAACGATTGGAGATGAATTCACTATAATTCTCAACCGGTGATAAATATTACGGTGATTCACTACACACTACATGACTTCCAACCGGTGGAATTCCGTGCCGTTGTACACAAACTTGTTGCCTTGCACCTCTTGATCCTCGATCCTCGGATGCCTTTACAGTCTGCTACTTCAACCAGTGAAGTACCCCTTACTCAAGATTTAAAGACAAGAGTGTTTGTCTTCTCCAACTAAAGAGCTTCCTTGAATATGAACTTTTGGATCTGCTCTTTTTCTCGATGCTATTTGTTTGCTTAGGATTGCTTTGTTTGCTTTGATCGCTTAGAGTATAAGTTCGCACCGGTAGTTGCTCAGTTTCAAATCTCTGGATATATATAGATCACGATCTGAGCTTCTTCCTTGTAGCCGTTGCAAATCTGAACAAATCCGTCCGTTGGAGAGAGACTTCATTGTTTATTCTTTTACGAGCGTTGCAAGGCCGGGATTCCCATTATTTAATTTCATCTTCCGACCGTTGTGGTGACTTACGCATGTGAGCGCCGAACCTTTTGAATATAAAAGGATTAACGTCTTCACGGTGGGTCGGGATGATTTAAATAAATCATATCTCTTGCGGGAATCACTCGAATTTTGTCTCTTCACGTTGCATGTGAGCTTTCCGTAATATTTGACTTTTCAAAGCATGCCGACGTGGACTTGGAGTACTAGTTTGTAGTTGAGTAGGCGATGTGCGGCTTACTTCTCTGCAGTAAGTCGTCTGTTTGTATCTTGTTTGAGACTTGTCCGATCGGGTGACTTCCACGAGGTTCCTCGATTGTGATCTGGTCAAACTACTCTTGACAATTTTTAGTTGACCGGGGCTACTCGATTGAGTCGGGTGTACTTCTCGATAGACTAGATGTACTTTAGTACTTAGCCGATTTCACCTAACTAACTTTGGCCTATAGAAGACACTCATTTGGTTCTTCTTTACATTTTGCCAATTTTATACTTAACACATTTTGGCCTATGGAAGATACTCATTTGGTTCTTCCTTACATTTCGCCAATAAATAAACATTTGATTTTAAATTAATGACATCATCAAAATCTAACAAGTATTCCTAACAAATTCCCCCTATTTTGATGATGGCAAAACTAAGTAAGAAATCAAATGGCCAAGTCTGCACTTAAGTGCAAGACAAAACTGAAATCAGTCTAATATTGAGACAACTGGAAAATTGTCATTCAACAGACTGTTCATAAAGTTTTCTGACTTATCATAGAATTTATACAAGAATGTTTAAGTACAGAAAAATAAAATTACAAGTAAGAAAATAATTAAAATCATCTGCCTCTTCCTCTGCCTCTTCGAACAGGCTGCTTGGCAGGTCTGAATGGTTTGGCTCCAATGGGTCTTACTTTGACTGGAGCAAGGCCATACTTCCTTTTCACCACTAGAGCTGCGAAATCCTGCTCCTCCTGTGATCTGAATTTGTTTTCAAGGCAGACTCGCTTGATTTCCTCCTGTAGTTGTAGTTCGTCAAGTTCACCATCCATGCGATCGGTGCTTCTTGACTACGAATTTAGGAATCATGGGAAAAGCTTTTTGTTCTTTTGCATGCTTCTTTAGGATAGCCCAAAGCTTGGGATGAGCTGCTTCCATCCAGTTGATGAAAATCTCTGTGGGGAGAGTTTGTCATCTGAAGAAGTTCCCAGACATAAAAGTCTCGATGAACTTCTTCCTAGCAGCTCCCCATATTTCAATAGCTTCAAGTGGGCAAAAATCTTCCACATACCACAGCTCCAGACCTTCCCACTCAAGAGTAGGTTCGAAGCCGCCTCTGGTCCTTCTGCGCTTCCCTTCAGGCTGGTCAGCCTTGTCTTCTGAATCTACAGGTTCCTTCCTTTTAAGGCTAGAGGGTCCTTCAAGCTGGGGGACATCCTGCTTTTTCTTACTTCTGAATTCTCTCCCTTCCCCCTGAATCCTCTCTTCCCCCTTTTTGCCAGCATCAATGAGGGTTGTTAATTGTTGCTCCATGCGGCTCATCCAGTCAGACATGCCAAAAGGCATTCTGCTGTTTGTAGGAGGAGGAGGCTGAGGAATCTGTCTCTGCAGCAGGGTGTCTATCTTGGCATTTATCTGTTGGAGGTCAGGAGTGACCTGTGTTGACAGCAGCTCCCCAATGGTGTCTCTAACAATCTGCTTGATCAGCTCAGTCATGGTGGGAGATAACTGAGCTGATGGGGAGTGTTCTCCTGATCCTTCAGCAAGGGAGCCACTCGACTGCAGGCTCCTGTCTGCAGCAGGGAGGTCAGATAGAGTCTTCTCTGGGGTCCCTGACCTGGACTCCTCTGCCAGCTCAGCGTCTAGGCTGGTGTACCGGGGAGGTACAGCAACCCTATCTGCAGCTTCGTTGGTAGGCTCTGGCTCCTTCTCTGGCTCCTTTTCTCTTTCTTCCTTTTTCCCTTCTTCTTCATCAGATTTCTCTTTTTCTTTCTCCTCATCTTTTTCTTTTTCTTTTTCTTCTCCAGCCGCCACACCAGCTCCTCCTTCACCTCCATCATCATGATCATCATCATCATCATCCTTAGCATCATCTTTTTCCTTCTCTCCTTCATCATCATCATCATCCTCCTTACTTTCTTCTTCTTTTTCTTGCTCCACTTCTTCTCCTTCTTCTTCATCTTCCTCATCTTCCACTTCTTCTGTTTTTTCAATTTCCTCTGTCTCCTTTTCAACTGGTATGTTTTCTTCTGGTTCTTTTGCTTCTTCATCCTCCTCAACCAAATTGATAATTTCATTTTCTTCATCAACTTCTTCTATCCTAATCTCCTTTTCTACCTTCTCCTCTTCCTCCTCTTCTCCAAAAGTGCCATCAAAAATACTCAACATTATAGAGTGGATAAAATGGTCCATGTTAGTCTCAAAGTGTGACATGAACCAGTTATCCTGGAGGAGTAAGGTTAAGTCTGACTCCTTGCAAAAATCAGTCAGAACATCCTCCGTGGCTTGGGGGTATTCCCAACCACTAGTTTCAATAAAAATTTGAAAATTTGAAAAGGACATGGTTTTAAGAGTTTTCCATTCCTTAAAAATATTGACAAAGGAATGTTTTTCTGCTTGTGGCTTGACAAGCTGAAGTTGTTCTATGGAAAGATTAAAAGTGTTATTTTCTAAAAGATTGAATGAGTAGTCTGCTTCAGGGATAGATATGACAAGACCTGCTTCCTCTTCTTCGGTCATGTATACTGGAGGAGTAATGACAGGTACAATTCTGGTTTCGATGTGCAGTGCAGCCGGTGCAGGTGAGCTGAGATCGAATCGTGGATCGGTATCTTGCTCGTGTTGCTCTTCACTGAACTGCAGCTTCCTTGGCCTCTTTGGAGAGGGTTCAGGTGATGACTGCAGGTTAGAAGGTCCTTCTGGGGCTGGTCCCCTTCTCTTGAAACGAATGGCGATTGGAGTATCATCAGACTCATGCTCGGACTCGACTGCAGTTCCGACCTCAGCTGCAGGTTGGTCCGAGTCTGATAGATCGTACTTTGGGCAATAGCTTGAGTCTGGTAAGTCCTTCAATATCCGGGCCGCCTCCCGGTGACTCCAACCTTTTTCTTATCATGGTCCATGTGACCAAGCCTCTTGTTCGGGTGGAAAGGGTCAATGTTTCCCTTGGCCACTCCAAATTGTCCAAGAACCAACTAAGATGCGTTCCAAACGCCAACTTAGTCTTGAACTTCTTCTCTTCCTCGAGCCATTCGACCTTGTTCACTTCACGAACAAGTTGCCTGAAAATGTAATCGGCCCAGTCTACTTCCTCTCGCTGAATTAGCGCACCCAACACCATGAACTTTGAGGATGATAGTTGGTCATAGCTTCCTGCCATTCCCATGACTATTTTATTTGTGATGTCCAGCGCGACTCGATAGACCCTTTTCAACTCATTTCTCTTCGCCGTGAACTTTAACTTCTCAGGGACATTTTCAAGCTTAATCATCTTCCACGTTTCGGCGGGTGATTGTTTGAGTGCTTCGACCGCCAAACCGCGATTTTTCATCCCGAATACAGAGCGAATCTTCTCTGTATCTATGGTGACTGGTACTCCACCGACCGTGCTCTGAATCTGGTGCTGAATCAGGTACGCGTTGCGGTAAAATTCAACCACATCTTCTTTGACAAGTGTTGAGGGTTGATTTCAAGAAACGGGTAGATGCCGTTCAGTTTCATCGCCCTGATTAAGTCGAGCATATCAAAGTCATCTAGATTCGCTTCCAGTAATCCTTCGAAATCGACGACCATGGAGAAGATAACTTGGTCCTTCATCGCCTTCAAGTTTGCTCCGTCAAAAGATGCCATTTCTGCAAAAAGATTTTAGGATTTAGTGTGTATTTTGCTCTGTAAATTTTTAGGGTTTCTGAAAGCGTAAAGAGGAAAGTGAAAGGGTTTTCTTCCTTATAAAGAAGATGAAGTGACGTTTGGATTAGTTTATTATAAGTTTAAACGGTGGTACGCCTTTTCATATTCTTTTGAATTTCAAATTTGAATCGGTGGCCCCATTTAAAATTTGAAGGTTGATTCTGATTGGCCACCGTAGAGGTTAATTAAATGGGCGTGTGACGCGTGTATTTAAAATTGCCACTTGGCTTATAAAATGTATTTTTAAATGCTATTTCTTAAGCCAAAATAATATTATAAATATGGCAGATAAAAAATTAAAATTAGAGATCAGTTTAGAGAACTTAGCTGGTCTGATTCGTTGACTGTTGACCGCTCTGCTACAGGTGAGTTTGACCTCTCGCCTGGTGCTCTGTACAGCTAAGTTGCTTCGACTGGCCTTCGTCTTCTCGCCTGCATCAGCTTAGGCTGATTCTGGGGGTTCGTCCTTCCTTCAACTTGCTTCAGAACTGGATTCCCAATCTAGTAATCCAAGATCTCTGCTCAGCTCTAGGAATCTCTCTTCTGGCAGGGGTTTGGTGAAGATGTCAGCTATTTGGTAGTCTGTGCTGACTCTTTCAACTCTAACCCTTTTGTTAAGCACATGGTCTCGAATAAAATGGTGCTTAACGTCAATGTGCTTCGTCCTTGAGTGCAAAACCGGATTGTTGGTTATTGCAATAGCACTATTGTTGTCACACCATATAGGAACTTCGTTGGCAATAATATTGTAGTCCCTTAACTGTTGTCCGATCCATAGGATCTGCGCACAACACTACTGCAGCTAGGTATTCGACTCTGTAGTGGAGATAGAGTTAGAAACACGCTTCTTGCTAAACCAGGATATCGATCTGGTTCCTAGGAATTGACACGTTCCACTAGTGCTCTTCCTATTGATTTTGCATCGTGAAATCCGCATCCGAGTATCCCGATAGCTCGAAGTTGTCATCTTTGGGATACCACCCAACGTTAATGGTAGACTTTAGGTACTTAATTATTCTCTTGGCCGCATCTAGGTGTGATTGCTTGCTTGGATGGAATCTTGCACAAACTCCAACCGCATATGATATGTCCGGCACGCTTGCCGTGAGGTACGAAGAGATCCGATGAGTCCTCTGTAGTGGGTTGAGTCCACCGATATTCCCGCCTCGTCTGCATCCGGTGAGTACTTGTGCTCATTGGAATTCTTGCGGGTTTGGTGATTCCATTCCATATCTCTTGATAAGATCTCGGGTATATTTTGCTGGTTGATGAAAATTCCTTTTCCATCTGCTTAACTTGTAATCCGAGAAAGAAGTTAAGCTTTCCCATCATACTCATCTCGAATTCTCCTTGCATGAGGTTGGAGAATTTCTCACAAAGTTCTGGATTGGTTGACCCGAATATGATGTCATCCACATAAATCTGAACTATTAGTATGTGGCCTTCGTGCTCCACTCTAAATAGGGTCTTGTCCACTTTTCCTTTGCAAAATCCATTTTTCTCAAGAAACACAGACAGTGTTTCATACCATGCTCTCGGTGCTTGCTTGAGTCCATACAGAGCCTTCAACAGCTTATAGACTTTGTCTCCTTTGACAAAACCTGGGGGTTGCTCTACATAGACTTCTTCTTCTAGGATTCCATTCAGAAACGCACTTTTCACATCCATTTGGTAGACTTCAAAATCCTTGAATGCAGCATATGCGAGGAATAGTCTGATGGCTTCTAATCTTGCAACAGGTGCATAAGTTTCATCAAAATCTATTCCCTCACACTGTGCATAACCTTTTGCTACGAGTCTGGCTTTATTCCTAACAACAGCTCCGTCTTCATCACTCTTGTTTTTATACACCCATTTGGTGCCAATAACTTTCTTGTGATTAGGTCTGTGCATAGTTCCCAAACATTGTTTCTCTCCATCTGCTCCAATTCCTCTTGCATGGCATTAATCCATGAATAATCTTCCAAGGCTTGTTCGCTGTCTTGGGTTCAATTTGCGACATGAAACATGAGAACATTGCCATTCCCGCCGGTAGGGTTGATTGTCTTGTCTTGACTCCATCACCAACTTTCCGATAATTTGCTGAATTGGATGATCCTTGAGCCATTTGGGGATCTCGTCCTCTTCGGGTTTGTTCCCCTGTTGGATTGCTCGGTGGTTATCTCGCATCTGTTGGATTCTCAGCCCGCAATCGGATCGCTACGCCTTGTCATCTGCAGCTTGGTTCTGATCGCAGATGAGTCTTTGTCGACTCATTTGGTCTTCTTCAAGGCAATCGGATCGGATAGGTTTGGTGATCTGTCGATCTGCATTGGGTCTTCATCACCGCATTGGGTCATCAGTGATCTGCAGTGAGTCCACCATTCCAGTGTCATGTACAATGACTTCTTCAAGAGTTGCTGACTTGAGCTTGTTCTCAATTTGCTCAAGTTGTTTCCTGTACTCAACAGTAGATTCATCAAAAACAACATGGGGTGTTTCTTCCACAACTAAGGTTCTTTTGTTGAAAACTTTATATGCCTTGCTTCTTTGGGAATATCCCATAAATAGACCATCATCGCTTTAGCATCAAAGGCATTTAGTGTGTTTTACCGTTGTTGTGGATGAAACACTTACAACCAAAAACATGAAAGTAAGCAATGAGGGAGTTCTATTATTCCAAACCTCATAGGAGTTTTGCCATGTCTCCCTACTATCATACTCCCTGCAGGTGTGTGTGGCAGTGTGTTGATGACTTCACCGTAACCTTTGGGTAGGTCCGCCTTGCAATCATGGACCTTGCCGCTTCCTTCAGTGGTTCGTTCCTTCTTTCAAAGAACACCATTCTGGGGCGTCCCGGCCGCAGAGCTCATGCCGGATCCCATTACGATCGCTGAAATCGATTATCGCCTTGTTGAGAAACTCTCCTCCTCTATCCGATCTGATCTTGATTATGGAGAGGGATTTCTCGCTCGATCCTTCTCGCACTCGTAACTTGGTCAAGGTTTCACTTTTCTTGTATAGAAAAATGATCCAAGTGTACCTTGAATAATCATCTACAATCACAAGAGCATGCTTTCGCCGCTCAAAGTCCTTGGCTTGATAGGACCAAATAGATCCATGTGGAGTAGATCTAAGATCCTTGTTGTGAGCGTTGTAGTCAGACCGGCTTGAACGACGCCTTGGTCCGCCTTCCTTCGACATGCATCACGAGTGCTTCCTTCTTGAACACTTCATTTGGAAGTCCTCCGACCCGGCCTTCCGAGAGCTAATCTTGTTGATGGCTTTGAAGTTCAGTGACATAGTCTTTTGTGCCACGACCATCCATTCTCGGCTACGATCTTGGATAGAAACAGGAGTTAGGTGTTCTGTGTTCCAATCAATCATGTATACATCTCTTCTTCGGAGACCTTGTAGCTTTATCTCTCCAGATAAGATGTCTATCACCATACACTTCAAGATGGTGAAGACTACTAGATTCTTCTCGTCGCAGAATCGGCTTATGCTCGGGAGGTTGTATTTGAGACCTTTGACATAATGGACTTTGGATATTACAATGTTTCCTCGGTGCGGCTCTCCAAAGCCTTTTGTCCTGTCTCTAGAGCTATCTCCAAAGGTTACATCGGGACCTCTTTCTTTGATATATTTGGTCAGCATCTTCTTGTTCCCGGTCATGTGCCTTGAGCATCCAGAGTCTACAAACCACTCTTCACCTCCAAAATTTGAGCTTGAGGAGATGTGGTTGTAGTCCTTCCACCTTTCTCGCAATTAAACAAGCAGAGATTTAGGTACCCAAATTTGTGTGGGTCCTTTGGGGTTAGTGGGTTTCTGGAGAATTGATTTCTCCTTGGATTATAAGAATTATTATTATAACCCTTAAAAGGTGCCTGTGGTCGAGGTCTAAATCTCCCGGTTGGATTGTATACGGATATTCCTCAAAATAGTGTGGGCCATTTCTAAATCTAAATTTGAGACCATTTGTTAAACCTTTGTGGTCTCCACACTTGTTCGTTTTGGTAATTTGGATAACCTTGAGGTTTCCATCCGCCTCCCATTATGAAATCTATTTTTAGGGAGTTGTTGGTAATAGTGGGCATGTTGTGCTGGCTTTGCTTTTGCACAGGCCACCGCTAGTCGCTGTCTAGGTGGTTGTGCAGTGTAACTCGATCGCGGCTAGACGTTTGACTTGGCCGTTGCTGTTTTTGAAAATCGATTTATGCACAGGCTCGTGATCGAGACCATTGTTTCTCCCTTGATGAAAGTGGTATTAGAAGTAGAGGTAGACTGGGGTTAATATCCAAGTCCATATCAGGAATATAGTGGCCACTTGTAAGTACACAATTCGTCCCGAGTTAACGACGCTTTCGGGAGGTTATTTCTGCGCCCGAGTTTTATTTATCTGCAGGCTTAGTAAACTCGGCTTTGGCATGAGCAAGTGCGGTGACTTTTCTTTAAGTAAAATATTTAGCCGGTCTATCTCATTTGTATTGGTACTTGCCTGGTTTTTAAAATCAGCTGTATTTGTCTCGGTCTTTTTTAAATCTAGACTTAGATTTTCAAAATCTTTTTTCAGCTGCCTTTTATCATCTTGCTGCTTAGTCTTCTCTGTCTGATACGACTTGATGTGCGATTTAAGTGTTTCAAAATCTTTGAATAATTGATTTACCGATTCATGTAAATCCATATCTTGCGACATGGCCGAGCTATTATTTGAACCGGTAGGTTTAGAGGTTACCTCTTCATCACCAAGTTTGCCATCGTGCAATCATATTCCTCGTCGTCATCGGAAAAGAAGCCGCCGCTTGATTCGACATGCTCTGGTCTTCTCCGATGAGAGCTTTTCTTGTCTTCCTTTCGGCCACCTCCTTTTTGGTTTCATCCTTCTTGAGCTCGGGACAATCCATTTGGATGTGTCCTATCTTATGTGATTGTAACATTCAACTTTCCACTTCCAAATTCTTACGGTTTCTTAAGGGATTCTCCTTGTAGTTTTTCTTATACTTGGAGTAGTTTTTCCTGAAGTTCCGAATCTTTGCATAATGAAAGCCATTTCCTCCTCAAAGTCTAGCGGATTTGGAGGTTTCACATCGATGTGCTCTTAGCAGGGACTCATTGCAAATGCGATTCCCTTCTCTGCAGGCTCGATTGAGGATGAGCTTGGAAGCTCGAACTCATAAGCCTTTAGATCGAGAACAGACTCGAATCTTTATCTTATTCAGGTCTTTGGACTCTCTCATAGCTCTGACCTTCATGCTCCATTCTCGATTTAGAGATCCGAGGACCTTGAGTGCCATTTCCTGTTGCCATAAGTCTTGCCCAGGAGTTGATTTCATTGATAATTTCAGTGAACCTTGTGTCCACTTGGTCTATTGATTCTCCATTCTTCATTTTAAAGTTGTCAAACTTTTGGATAGCTATTGACAACTTGTTCTCCTTGATCAGCTCCGTTCCTTCACACATTAGAGCTAATGTGTCCCATATCTCTTTGGCATTCTTACAATTTTTGATCTTGACCATTGTGGATTTGTCAAGAGTTTGGTACAAGACATCTCCGCCCCGTTGTCAAGATTGGCACTTTCTCTCTTCGGGGGTCGGCTCGGTTCTCTTCTTAGGAATTTTTTCGGGCCTCCCAGCTGCGATTTCCTCGGGCGTGTTGTCCTTCTCGAAAATGAATGGACCATCTTCAATGATGCACCACATGTCGTCATGGATTGAAGATAAATGTGCCTGCATTCTTATCTTCCAGAGATCATACTCGTCAACTGAAAAGACAGGTAGTCTAGAGTGCATGTGTTCCATTATAACGTGAGAGATAAGATATATATCTTAATATAGATCTGGTTCGTGAAAAAAAATGAACCAACCTCTCTGATACCACTTGTAGGTCACAAGTCGTCCAGAAACAAGTCTAGAGGGGGGGGTGAATAGACTTGTTGAAACTCTTGAACTCTTTTTCGAACTCTTTTTCTCGAAGAGTGAGTTTCTTCAGCTGATGATCAAACAAATGACTAGGAGTCGTTTGTTCTTGGATATGTGCGGAAGTCAGCTGATGACGAATATAAATTAACTTAATGAAACACTTTAACAATGGATGCGTAGATTAGAGTATGATGCAAGAAATAAGAATAACACAAAGGTTATAGTGGTCTCGAGGTGGGGTAATCCTCTACTAATCCACTTTTCTCCAAACCAGTTGGAGATGAATTCACTATAATTCTCAACCAGTGATAAATATTACAGTGATTCACTACACACTACAACAGCTTCCAACCAGTGGAATTCCGTGCCGTTGTACACAAACTTGACTGCCTTGCACCTCAAGATCCTCGATACTCGGATGCCTTTGATACCGCTACTTCAACCAGTGAAGTACCCCTTACTCAAGATTTAAAGACAAGAGTGTTTGTCTTCTCCAACTAAAGAGCTTCCTTGAATATGAACTTTTGGATCTGCTCTTTTTCTCGATGCTATTTGTTTGCTTAGGATTGCTTTGTTTGCTTTGATCGCTTAGAGTATAAGTTCGCACCGGTAGTTGCTCAGTTTCAAATCTCTGGATATATATAGATCACGATCTCTGAGCTTCTTCCTTGTAGCCGTTGCAAATCTGAACAAATCCGTCCGTTGGAGAGAGACTTCATTGTTTATTCTTTTCTGAACGTTGCAAGGCTGGATTCCCATTATTTAATTTCATCTTCCGACCGTTGTGGTGACTTCTGCATGTGAGCGCCGAACCTTTTGAATATAAAAGGATTAACGTCTTCACGGTGGGTCAGGATGATTTAAATAAATCATATCTCTTGCGGGAATCACTCCAATTTTGTCTCTTCACGTTGCATGTGAGCTTTCCGTAATATTTGACTTTTCAAAGCATGCTGACGTGGACTTGGAGTACTAGGCTATAGTTGAGTAGACTGATGTGCAGCTTACTTCTCTGCAGGTAAGTCGTCTCGGCTGTATACTGTTTGAGACTTGTCTGATCAGGTGACTTCCCTGAGGTTCCTCGGCTGCAGTCTGGTCAAACTACTCTTGACAATTTTTAGTTGACCAGGGCTACTCTGATTGGAGTCGGCTGTACTTCTATGATAGACTAGACTGTACTTTAGTACTTAGCCGATTTCCAGCCTAACTAACTTTGGCCTATAGAAGACACTCATTTGGTTCTTCTTTACATTTTGCCAATTTTATACTTAACACATTTTGGCCTATGGAAGATACTCATTTGGTTCTTCCTTACATTTCGCCAATAAATAAACATTTGATTTTAAATTAATGACATCATCAAAATCTAACAAGTATTCCTAACAACCGACAGAAGATTGCATAGAAGATTGAGGCCTACGCGATCCACTGCCTCGGAAACTACCAGAAAATTTTGGTTTCTTCGAGCTCGAAACTGCTGGAACCGGAACTGACACCATCTCATAAGCAAGTGCTCTATCCTGATATTCTCTCAAAGTAGTACACCCAAGGCCCGCCATATACTTTCGGACCTCCGGTTTCATCCTTGCATCGAAATGAAGTATCTTGTCTATCTCATCCTTAACTCGATCTTGGACATACACTAACTGCTTGTTGTATGTCTTGATTGCTTCAGAAATAGGAACATCTTCGGGTTGAGCTCTGAAGAACTCACTGACTCTTGCTAGCTGAACCGGCGCGGGACAATACGAGCTTCCATCAATTCTTTAAATTCTTCCCAAGTGACATCACGGTCCTTGGGCTTAACATTCGCCACCGGTCAAGCGTCATCAATCGCCGATATTGAGCAATCGGGACTCTCTTGGCTTCAGGACAACCAATACCGTCAAAGATCTTCTCCACTCAACTAACCAATGATCCCAATTGTTCGCATCACCGAACCATCGAATGGGAGGGTTCATCTTCATAACTTCTTGAAGCCATCGATCCTCAACCGTCCCGCCAAGATTAATATTACGCACCACGTGTGCCGGTTGGTGCACTTGTGTGTTACAACTTGTTGAAGAACGTTAGGCACCTCGGCCTCCGAGCCTCCATTCGAACCTCCCGAAGGAATCGGGTCCGACCTAGTCGCAGAGCGAGATGCCGATTCAAACGGACCTCTCGGACTCGACACTACCACTCGCCACGGCCTCTACCACGACCACGTTGACGGATAGCTCTACCTCTCGGCATCGAAGAGTAAGAATGATTCAACAAGGAAATGATTACAATAATAGATTGCACAATATTAAGGTAATTATTTCCGAAGGAAAGAAACAACCAACATCCGAAGAGTCTTCCAACACAGGCAACACGAGGTGGTAGCATGCCAATGATATCGTAGATAACAACCGACTCAATTTAATAGACCCAAAACACCGACAGCCTAGGTATCCATAAACCTAGGCTCTGATACCATATTCTGTAACACCCCCATGATTTACGGAGATATTACAGCGCCGTAGATCCTTTTTGGAGGACCTACCAGGCTTAGACCCAAATAAAACACATCATATACGACAAACATAAATGTTCATACATTCAAAACCAACTTCAATTTCAACATAACATACATCACAATACCAAACAACATATCATCCCGAGGAATCATAACCAATATGACCGTTCACCACGGGAATACAACAACATCATTAACCATTAATAATGACATGACATACAACACCTGACAGTACCCGCGCGAGTACAAAACCAAAACACGACTTTGACCATGACCATATGACCATCAACTCAAAAATAATGCACGATATCAATCCTGCCCACCAATCTCTTGTCCGTCCTGTGCTAGTCCTCACACTGGACTGCACTGAATACACAAAGTATATCCACCCCAAAAGGGGTCAAGAAGAAGCCTGCAAGTACAATGATTCTAGAATATGTACAACAAGTGAATAATCAACAAAAACCACGAGAAAATCATAGTGCCATCACGGATATTCCGAATACCACATCACAGTCATCATCACAAAACAAACTCCCGAGCTATACGGCCCTATACCTCTCAAAGAAGATACACACCCGGAGACACCTCGTCAGCCCTCCCCGGTGTATAGCCCAACCGAGTGATCCGTAGGATACGCGACTCACCGGACCCCGGGGACCCTCACCGGTTTTACTCGGCTCACACACACTCGATCAACAATTGGCACAAATTCCATTTTTACATATTCACACGAAGTACAAGAACACAATCAAAGTACTTGCCTCAATTTGAACGACACAAGAAACGGCGAACGGATGAATGTACGGTCCGAACTTCCTTCAACGATTCGATCCTAACACATCGAAATATGGAATCAAAACACAACACCACGGAAATGGAAGGGATTCCCTTCAAACTCTACTCTTAGGGACAAACTATCAAACACTACTAAGGCGGAGTTGTTCATACTCAAATCAATAGGTGGGAACTCCAAACGAAATCCGTAGACTTCAAGAAAAACAAGGGATTATGGTTTCACAATCATAATCGACCCAATTCAATGTTTAAAACTGAATAGAATGACGATATCTAAACAAAACCCTCAAAATTCCAAAACTAGGGATTGAACAATCTTACCTTGATTTGGATGATACACTGGATGAAATCTTGTTAGATTGAGCTTAGGAACACGAAAATGTTGTTGGATGGTGAAAGGTCGAAAACCACGTCTAACTACACTCCAAATCGCCCGGCCGCCGAAGGGAAGAGGAAGAGGTGAAAAATGACGTTTACGGAACCTACCCCCATATATATTGGGAGGTATTAGCGCACGCTACGGCTACAAAGCTTAGCGTGTGCTAACGAGCCGAGGCGGTGCCTTTGTTGAAGAAAAAGGCGGTCGTAACTTTCTCGCCAGCTCGTAGCGTCGTTGAACTATCTGTTAGCGCGCGCTACCGATTGATACTAGCGCGCGCTAACTCCATACTGATGGCGTGCGCTACTGCAAGTACTGCAGTCGAAACGTTTCTGTCCTCATCGACTGACATCCTAGCGCACGCTATCATACAAGTAACGCGGCGCTAGTACATCGAAATAGCGACGTTAGTCCGTCCATAGCGACGCTAACGCCTCATTCCGAGTCCGTAAAGCTTCTTGTCGGGCCTAACGCACGCTATTGCACAAGAGTAGCGTGCGCTACTCGAACCTGGTTAGCGTGCGCTAGACATACAGTCTTAGCGTGCGCTAACTGCTATTTTCCAAATTTAAATTCGCAAGAAGTCCGGCTAAAACGAGCACAATCCGAGAATCACGGAACCCAACAATAATCAGCCATCAATATGCCAAGGTCAATCATCAATATATACGGTCCAATTAACCACAATACCACAAAATACATCCAAAATAACACTCACAAAATACACGGGTATTACATAATGAGGGCTAATAAGATCATAACCACGACCATGACCTACTGAGGTGTAGGTGTCGGGAATCCAACCGCGAAGGTTCAAGCCCCAAGCTTACCCATAATAAGATCATAAACACGACGGTGACCTACTGAGCTGTAGGTGTTGGGAAGCCAACCGCGAAGGTTCAAGCCCCAAGCTTACCCATAATAAGATCATAAACACGACCGTGACCTACTGAGCTGTAGGTGTTGGGAAGCCAACTGTGAAGGTTCAAGCCCCAAGCTTACCCATAATAAGATCATAAACACGACCGTGACCTACTGAGCTGTAGGTGTTGGGAAGCCAACCGCGAAGGTTCAAGCCCCAAGCTTACCCATATCATAAACACGACCGTGACCTACTGAGCTGTAGGTGTTGGGAAGCCAACCGCGAAGGTTCAAGCCCCAAACTTACCCATAATGAGCACTAGCCGAGACTAGCCTCCAAAATATAATTAATCACAAACGGCAACGATCCGAAGATTACCGAATTCACGAGAATGATAGTGTTCTGCCTTGATTCGGCCAACACGTTAATGATGACTCACGGATAGGCACCGTCCTCGGCGGTCCCAATTCAATACCTCGATTACCTTAGAATGGTCAATCGATAACAACGACACAACAGATGGGAACTATCCTCGACAGCCCCAATTCAATACCTCGATTGCCTTAAAATGGCCAACCGATAACAATGATGCAGTGGATGATTCAATACCTCGATTGCCTTAGGACGGCCAATCGATAACAATGATACAATGAATGATTGAGTACCTCGATTGCCTTAGAACGGACAATCGATAACAATGATACGATGAATGATTGAGTACCTCGATTGCCTTAGAAAGGCCAACCAATAACAATG
The DNA here is from genome assembly GCA_033398695.1 of Orobanche coerulescens. Classification (NCBI taxonomy): domain Eukaryota; kingdom Viridiplantae; phylum Streptophyta; class Magnoliopsida; order Lamiales; family Orobanchaceae; genus Orobanche; species Orobanche coerulescens. The sequence continues at coordinate 163,006,190 of CM065812.1, read as the reverse complement.
ATACGATGAATGAGTGAATACCTCGATTGCCTTAGAACGGCCAATCGATAACAATGATACGAAGGATGCCTCGGCACCTTTAATCGGTTTCCGACAACGAAGAAGAGAAATGAATACGTCAACGCCTTCAATCGGCCAAAACAACATCAAGGACAAAACTCCAACATTAATAGCAATGATTACTATGACGTCTTAAATCGACATTAATATCAACAACAAAAACGATCGATACATCAATACCGCGAACCGGCGATCGACAATAACATTAACAACGAGTATCCCAATGCCTTGAACCGGCCATTAACGATTGATAATAAATATTTGGCATAATTGCCGAAGAGCATCGTATCGAACGATCTCCTAATATTAATGAACTTATGGAGAGACTAAGTCTCGGAATGATACAACACATTCATACACATATATGATAACATTAATCTCATTGACTAATACAAGTATAAAACTTGCCTCAACCGAATGTGATGAATTCCTTCCACGAACAATGAACGGCGTCCTCCAATAAATACAAGCCCTCGAACAACCTTGAATGAAATACAATTTATTCAATAACACAACATCAATCGAAAATAACACAACGATCGAAAGAGACTCTTTGAGACATTTCATCGAACACTAAATGTTCAAAGTTCCTCAAGAACCTAATAATCATCAATCGGGTTGAACGAATCGAATATATGGATATACAATCCATATAACATGTCTAACAACATCTAATAACCTCAATCGATCCATTAAAATCGGACGGAAAATGAAATCGAAACCAAAACTCCCAAAATGGACAATTCTAGGAAAACCAAGAGAATTACCTTGATTCGACGAAGAAGAAGGATTAGATGTTGATATGATCACCTAGAGCCTCCTCAAAACATGATTGGATGGAGTAGAATGGATCATAACCACCGACCCTAGTCGGATCGCCCGACTGCCGCGAGAAGAAGAAGAGAAAGGGTGAAATGAAGTGAAAAACCCGTCTGACCCCCTTAAATACTCCAGTGACGCACGACCAAATGTCTGTGTGTTTGGTCGTGCACCAGGCCACTGCCCGGCCACTGCTCTCACGCACGAGAAGCATGCACGAGCACCTGCTCGTGTGTCCCTGATGATCGCCAAAGTGCACTGCCCAATTCTGATGCCACGCACGAGCAGCACGCACGAGTAGCTGCTCGTGTGTCATGCTCGTGCGTCCCTGTTGAGTGCCAAAACGACAAGGGAACACAAAATACCAGGACACGCATGCCTACACACGTCCTGCACGACTTACACGATAATAAGTCACGTCCAATCGGTGAAACAATCATGGAACTCCCAACACAAAGCGACCAATCATGATGTTGATGATGATGAAAATATTCTCGCATCGATCCCCGAACAGAGATGAGTGATGAATAAAAACTGATACACGACTCCAAGATAAGCCGAATGATGAACACGAAATGAATGAATACGAATAACGAATGATTATTACTGAGTGAAAAATTTCTGAGTGGCAATTACTGAATGATAATTAATGAATTCACAACCGGGTATTACATACACATTCCACATTGTGATACGAGAAGAATTGTTCTATCATTTCTTATCTATATTCTTGTATCAACGAGCGATATATTTTGTAAAGTAGAGTTTTATACTCGCAACTGTTTTATTGTAAGGTTGTCTTGTACCATGAAAAACAAGAGTGTTTTAGTGAGGTTGTTCGTGAGCCCGAAAATCAAGAAATTGTAAAGTTCGGCATTAATCTTGAAAGTGCGATTGTAAGAGTTGGCACTAAACTAGAAAGTGCATTCAAGGTTTTTAGAAAAGTCCTAGTCGATAAAACTAGGTAGGGGACGTAGGCTTTGTTAATAGCCGAACATCTCGAACAATTTCTTGTGTTCTTTCTTTTCCGTATTTCATTTACTCCGATATTTACTTTCTGCTCAAAAAGAATTCAAAACTCTTATCCGCACTATTCAACCCTCCTTCTAGTGGCGGTACCAATCCAATAATTGGTATCGAAGCAGTCTCTTTTTCACCGGATTAACACCCGCTAGAGAAAAGATCCAGAAATGGCCCTTATCCACTCTTCTCTTGAAGGCAACGCTCTCAATCGCCCTCCCTTCTTCGATGGTTCAAACTTTATGACATGGAAGAAGAAAATGTCCATCTTCATCCGAGCTCACGATATTGAAATTTGGAAAGTCATTGCTCTTGGACCTACCATTCCAAAGAAGATAGATGGCTCTCTCAAAAGCTTTGAAGAGTACGACGATGCCGACTGGAAGAACGATCACTTCAATAGTAAAGCCACTCAACTGCTTTACTGTGCTCTCAACCCAGAAGATCACAACAAGATCTCTTCTTGCGAGATGGCCAAAGAGATCTGGAAAATGCTCGAAATTACCCACGAAGGTACGAGTCAAGTGAAAGAAACAAAAATCAATATGCTTCTTCACGATTATGAACTCTTCACTATGAAAGAAGAAGAAAGCATTACTACTATGCTTGACCGTTTCTCGGCTATCAAAAATGGGCTAGCTTCCTTCGGAAAACCGATATCAAGTAGTGATAAAGCCAAGAAAATCCTTCGATCTCTACCAAGAGAATGGGACGCTACTGTTACGGCTATCATAGAGTCGAAAGATCTCAACACCATAGAATTCAGTGCTCTCATTGGATCTCTCATCAATTACGAGATTGTCATTAAATCTCGAAGTTCGAAACCAAAGCCCAAGGAGAGAGAACGATCGCCTTCAAAGCCAAAGAAGATAGCAATCTAGAAGATGAACCTACCGAATAAGAGGATGAAGAAACAGCCTTTTACGCTAAGAATATAAAGAAATTCAAAAATCTTTTACAAAGGCGCCGGAGAGATATCAAACAGGAACCCAAGGATGAATCCAAAAAGGTTCACTTCCCATAAAACAAAAGGTTCGACAATACTTGTCGAAGGTGCGGCGTCCCAGGTCATTTTGCTAAAGATTGTCGTGCTGATGCGCCTATGAGTTCATCAAAACCACCTCATGAAAAGTTCAAAAAGAAGGAAGTCCATGTCGCTACATCGAGCGATGATGATGAGGATGATGAAACTCAAGTTCAAACCAATCTTGCACTAATGGCCCGCGCATCTGAAGATAGCGATGAAGAAGTCGAGGTTAGTGATTCTTCTCATGAAGAACTTCTTGATGCTTTCGAATCTTTAAATAATGAATACAGAAAAGTTTGCAATATTAATAAAGATTTGAAAAAGAAAATTCTTGAAAATGAAAATTCAAAATTATTTAAAAACAAGGATGTGTCGATTGATCATACAAATTGTCTGGAAAACGAGAAAATTCTGAGAGATGATTTACACAAAACTCACAAAGAATTGAAACTTTATGTTAGAAAATTCTTGTGTGGTAATGACAAATTTGAGCAACTCTTATTTGGTCAAAAATTTACTCTTTCAAAACAAGGACTCAGGTATAATTCATTTCCAATGAAAAAGTCCTTAGACATTACCACGAAAGATTCGGACATTTTAAAAACGGAAATTCCATCATGTCCAAAATGTTTAAAACCAGGACATACCAAAACTTACTGTAGAAGTTCTAGACGAACTATAAAAGTCAAACAAATTTGGGTACCTAAAGGGACCATTGTTCAAAACCAAGTTTTAATGTCTAACTCCACAGGACCCAAATTAGCCTGGCTACCTATAAAATGGAAGAAAATTGTTTTTGTACGTACAAGCAAGGAATACAACATTATCAAATAAATGGTATATTGATAGTGGATGTTCAAATCACATGAGTAGGAATGAACATCTCTTCACAGAGCTGAAAAAGGAAGATCGTGGTTGTGTAACATTTGGCGATAATAAAAAGGGCCAAATAAAAGGGACAGGTAAGATAGGTAAAAAACCTTTACCTACTATTGAGAATGTTCTCTTTGTTGATGGTCTTTGACATAATCTTCTAAGTGTTTCCCAACTCTGTGACACTGGTCTCAAATTAATTTTTGAAAGTACGCATTGCACTGCAATGAGAAAAGACCAAGTTGTTTTTATTGGATTGCGATATGGAAATATTTATATTGTTGATCTTAAAGATGAATCTTCTTTCAATAAAAAATGTTTACTTTTATACGATGAAAATACCATTATTTGGCACCGAAAATTGGGTTATGCCTCTTTACCACTTCTTTCAAAATTGGCCAAAAACGATATTGTCCGTGGTCTACCAAAATTAAATTTCAGAAAAGACCACATTTGTGAGGCTTGTATTTAAGGTAAACATGCTAGAGGCTCGTTTAAACCAAAAATGGAAATTTCCACTAGTCGCATTCTTGAATTAATTCATATGGATTTGATTGGTCCATCTCGACATGCTAGCTTAAGAGGTAAACTATATACTTTAGTTCTTGTTGATGATTTTTCGAGATTTACTTGGGTAAAATTCTTAACATATAAAAATGATTAGGGCTGAGAATTTAGGATTGGGAAATTCCGAGTCCCGGTCCCGTCCCGAGTCCTGACGGGAAACGGGACCCCGAGTCCCGAATTTTTCGGAACCGGGACCGGGACCGGTACTTTAAATTTTGGTAATTTCGGGACTCGGGAGTCCCGAAATCCCGATCAGGACTATCTGAAGTCCCGATTGAAATTTTTAATTTCAATCAATTTTATTTTTCCTTTTCTGATTTCGGGACATTTTGGGACATTCGGGACATTTCGGGACATTTCGAAAAATTATCCTCGGGATCAGGACCGGGACCGGGACTTAAATTTATCCCATTTCGGAAATCGGGACTCCCGAAGTCCCGATCGGGACCGGGACCACCAAATTGGTGCATTTTGGGACCGGGACATTCGGGACTCGGGACCGGGACCTCGGGATGTCCCGATTCTCAGCCCTAAAAATGATGCATTTAACGAGTTTGTTAAGTGATGTAAGGTTATCCAGAAGGAAAAAGAGTTACCAATTATCGCCATCAGAACCGATCATGGTGTAGAATTTGATTCAAATGTTTTTGAAGATTGGTGCGATAATTATGGTATTGGACACAATTTTTCGACACCTCGGACACCTCAACAAAATAGAGTTGTCGAGAGGAAGAATCGCTCTCTAGAAGAAATGAGCTGAACAATGCTCAATGAATATGGGCTTCCTAAATATTTTTGGGCCGAAGCCGTTAACACCGCTTGCTATGTTATTAATCGAGTCCATCTCCGGAGGAACAAAATGATGACTCCATATGAGATATTTAAAGGTAAAAAGTCCAACTTATCTTATTTTCATCCATTTGGTTGTAAGGTATTTATTCATAATAATGGTAAGGATAATGTGGGAAAATTTGACTCTAAATCAGATATTGGAATATTTCTTGGTTATTCAACTAATAGTAAAGCTTATCGTGTATTTAATTGTAGAAGAGGATCGGTAGAAGAATCAATTCATGTAAAATTCGATGATACATTTTACCCCCAAGAAAGGTTGTTTTTGATGATGATGCAGGTATGGTTCCGACTAAAGAAGTGCTAGAAGGGTCAAAAGAATTGGAGAAGCTCGACTTAAGCTCGGAAAAGCAGGAGGAAAATTCTTTCAACCTTCCAAAAGATTGGGCTAATGTGAAAGATCGTCCCATGGAGCAAATTCTTGGGAAAATCGATGAAGGTGTGCGAACTAGGAGAAATATAAATGATTGTATTAATAATATTGCATTCATTTCTCTTACAGAACCAAAGAATATCGATGAAGCCATCAATGACGAGAATTGGGCTATTGCTATGCAAAAAGAACTAAATCAATTCGAAAGAAATAATGTTTGGGAATTGGTTCCGGCATCGGTAGACAAATCGATCATTGGTACTAAATGGGTTCATAAAATTAAAACCGATGATGATGGTCTCCCAATTAAGAATAAATCGAGATTGGTCGCCCAAGGATATAATCAAGAAGAAGGCTTGGATTATGAGGAAACATTTGCTCATGTTGCTCGTCTTGAGGCAATTCGTCTTCTCTGTGCCTTTGCCGCATACAAGAAAATCAAACTCCATCAAATGGATGTAAAGAGTGCGTTCCTAAATGGAATCATCCAGGAGGAGGTGTATGTCAAGAAACCGCCGGGTTTTGAAGACTATGATCATCCAGATCATTTGTACAAGCTCCATAAAGCTCTCTATGGATTAAAACAAGCTCCGAGAGCATGGTATGATCGTTTAAGCACTTTTCTTATTTCATATGGGTATAAAAGAGGTAATGTTGATAATACCCTATTTATTAAGAATTTAGGTGATGATATGCTTATTTGCCAAATTTATGTGGATGATATTGTTTTTGGTGCAACTAACGAATCTTTGTCCCAAGAATTTTCAAATCTTATGAAGGGAGAATTCGAAATGAGCATGATGGAAGAGTTGAAAAACTTTCTCGGACTCCAAATTAAGCAACTCAATGACGGAATATTCATTCACCAATCAAAGTACGTCAATGAGCTCTTAAAGAAATTTAAGATGGAAGAATGCAAAGAAATATCTACTCCTATGTCTTCCACTCTTAAACTCGACAAAGATGAAAAAGGTAAGTCTGTTGACCAAAAACAGTATCGAGGTATGATCAGTTCTTTAATTTATTTAACTGCATCTAGACCCGATATAATGTTTGCTACTTGCTTATGTGCTCGTTTTCAAGCAAATCCTAAAGAATCCCATCTCAATGCATGCAAAAGGATTTTTCGTTATTGAAAAAGTACTGCTGGCTTAGGTCTGTGGTATCCATCGAGCATTGATGTTAAACTTTTTACATATAGTGATGCTGATTTCGGTGGATGTAAAATTGATAGAAAAAGCACCACTGGGACTTGTGACTTCATGAGTTATTGTTTAATTTCATGGGGAGTAAGAAACAGACTAGTGTCGCTACTTCCACAGCTGAAGCAGAATATGTGGCTGCGGGAAGTGCATGTGCACAAGTCCTATGGATCAAAAATCAACTACTATATTATGGCATCGAGCTTAAAAATATACCTATTTTTTGTGATAATACAAGTGCCATAAATTTAAGCAAAAACCCCATATTGCATAGTAGGACACAGCATATTGAAATTCGTCACCACTTTATTCGTGACCATGTCCAAAACGGGAATGTGCGTCTCCAATATGTTGGTACAAATGAACAATTGGTTCGACATTTTTACAAAACCATTACCCGAAGATGCTTTCAATTTCATTCGCATAAATTTAGGGATGAGTCATGTTGATCATTTTTAATTTGTGCATATTCATCATACCTACATCAAAATGGTCATGGAAACAAAGGATATCATCAGAAGAAAAGTACTATTCATTTGGTCTCACTTACGTACGTTATAGACCTAAGATTGCGTACGTAATGAAAAGGACGGTTTTTGACAGTCAGTTCTGGACTCTACATTACAGCCGCTATATTAAGAGAATAACGTACGTTAAATGTCTTAACGTTCGTTATGGACAGCCCGCTACGTATGTTATAATTTGTCTAGAATCAGGCAGTAAGTACTGGAACCTCGATTACGTACGTTATTTGCCATCATAAATTCCGTAACACTCTTTCCATTACGGGCCTTACACACCTTAACGTACGTAATTCATCATGCCCAGAAAATAAAAACCCGTCTGACCCCTTTTCACTTCTCACTTTTCCTAAACCTAAAAAACGTTCCCGACTCCCTTCCTCCTCAAACCCTCCGACCGATCGAAATTTCCTCCATTTTCTTCAGCAATCATGCCGAATACTCGCCAGAACAAAAAGAAACGAGGAGAGTCATCATCTAATCCGCTTGAACCTAACCGATTTGTGACTCCACAGGCTGCGAAAATTTTCAATGAAATCCTCATTGATGAAGAGGTAACCTCAAGCCACTATTTCGATTTTGATTCTCTGACTGGGATTGGAATTCGTTTAGATGATTTCTTCGACATGATAGGGATTGCAAAATTTGTTAGCTTTTGTCGACCTATTTATGTGGATTTAATTCGAGAATTCTATGCAAATTTCTCGACAAGTTTTAATACGGATGGTCTTGTGGTTATTAACTCATTAGTTCGTGGAAAATCCATTTCTTTTGATGCCTCAAAATTGTCCGAACTCTTTGGCCTTCAAAACGAAGGATATGTATGTAATGGGAACTTTTTAACGGAAAATGACTCCTCGGATGAAGAATTAACTGATTGCCTCAATGAACAAGTCGTTCGTGACTTTCTTCAATCTCAAGCCGTGATAAATGTAACCTCGGACAAATTTGAAAACAATGACTTTGGCCTCAACATACGACTCCTTCATGATGCTATCACTCGTTCTTTAATGCCTAAAGTCAATGCTCAACAACGCTTAGTTAATGTTGATATGGAGATTATCTATCATATTCTAAACGATCATCAAGTTAACTTTGCTCGAGTCGTTATGAAATGGTTCGTGGAGAAAGAATCCATTTTTCACAAGAAGGGTTATTTGAGGAAAGATAGGCAAAGAAAATTCGGGATGCCCTTCGGCTCTATTTTGACTGGGATATTTGAGGATGCCGGAGTTTATTTTTTCGGGCTGCACAAAATGGACATTCCAAAAGGGAATATGGTTCACGAAGGAACCATACGTACTATGAAATATGTGCAGACCAGGAATCAAGGCTGGATATATTTAGCTTATTTAGGGGATGGAGAATCTCTTGCGGATGCGAGTGCTTTGCCTCGTCTGGAGGATCGCATTTTCTCTCGAGGTCCTCAGGCTGAGCGATCTCGTCTACACATCCCTCCATCTCAGGCAGGCCCTTCTCGGCCAAGTGCTTCTTCCTCCTCGTCTTTGCTGTTGGAACATTTTGTTCCATACATAAATTAAAAGTATTTTGATGATTAATGTTGACAAACAAAACAAAACAACGAAGAGACGAAGCAAGCATCGAAGGAAAACGAAGTGCAAAAAGCTGGAAAATCACAAAGCTAACGTACGTAATATGTGATCATTAACGTACGTAATGGTAGCAGCTTAACGTACGTAATGGATGAGAGATAACGTACGTAAAGGAGTTCAAACAAGTGAACGTTGGAGGAGTCAAAGTCAGCAAAGCATACAACGGATATATGACGTCATGAGTGACGTAATGTTAACGTACGTAACAAAGGAAAGGCTAACGTACGTAACTCAAATGACGAATCTCACTGGACTATTTTGTGAAGATGCTAACGTACGTAACCAGGCAGGGTTAACGTACGTAAAGGTGCTTACGTACGTAATGGAATGGATATAACGTACGTAATGAAGGTCCTGGCAGCTAACGGCTAGTTTGATCATGAAGCCTATAAATACCATCCCTATGGTATTGTTTGAGTACAACAACCTTGAGCAAATTGTCTATACTTGTGATATTATTATACACAAGATCATACACGAGCGATAAAAAGAACAGATACGATTGGATTCGGTGTTATTAGGATCAAGGATCCGGCATTATTAGAATCGCAATCGATATCTAAGTGAGGTTTATCTAGTACCCATAGAAAGCTAGAGCGGTTGATTCCTTGTCCGATAGAAAAGGAAAACGGTTTAACTTGGACCGACGCAAAGACAAGTACGAGTGGTTTATCACGGACCAATAGAAGACGTGATTGTAAACGGTTATACCTCGACCGATAGAAGAGAGGCGTAGAGGTTTTTATCTTGATCCTATAGAAAAAGATACCGAGAGAGGACGTAGGCTCGTTTATAGCCGAACCTCTATAAATCCTTGCGTCATTTATTTTCCGCAATTTTATTTACGCTTCCGCAAACGGCGCAAATATCCGAATCGGTACCCAACAATTGGTATCGGAGCGGTACTCCAATACGCGGCTTAACATCCGAGGAGAAGATCCAAAATGGCTTTTCAAATGGCTCCCGTCGAAGGCCTTGCTCTCAACCGACCACCATTCTTTGATGGCTCAAATTATTTGACGTGGAAGAAGAAGATGTCGATATTCATCCGAGCATACGACATCGAAATTTGGAAGATTATTTGCCTTGGCCCGAAAATCCCAATCAAATCCGACGGTACGCTCAAATCTTTCGAAGAATACGACGATGCCGATTGGAAAAATGACCATCTAAATTGTAAGGCTACTCAACTCTTATTTTGTGCCTTAAATCCGGAAGAGGTCAATCGAATCTCATCGTGTGAGAGTGCGAAAGAAATATGGAAAATTCTAGAAATCACACACGAAGGGACGACTCAAGTCAAGGAGACGAAGATAAATATGCTTCTCCATGACTACGAGTTATTCATGATGAAGGGTGACGAGTCCATCACCAATATGCTCGATCGATTCTCGGTCATCACCAATGGACTAGCTTCGTTTGGCAAACCATTATCTAGTAGTGAAAAAGTCAAGAAAATCTTAAGATCACTACCTAGCGAATGGGACGGCACCGTGACCGCATGGAATCCAAAGATCTCAACACACTCGATTTTAGCGCCCTCGTTGGTTCGCTAATTAATTATGAGATCGTGTTAAAATCACGAAGTGTCAAGCCGAAACCGAAAGAAAAATCGTTAGCCATGAAGGCTAAGATATCGAGGAAGAAAGAAGAAATCCCGGTGGAGGAAAGCGACGAAGAAGCAGCATATTATGCAAAGAATATTAATAAATTCCAAACCTTATTAAACCAGAGGAAGAAGGATATCTCGAGCGAAACGAAGAAGTTCGACAACTCTTGTCGACAATGTGGTAAACCAGGCCACTTTGCTAAAAATTGCCGTGTCAAACCCAAGAAGGAGGTTCTCGTAGCAACATGGAGCGATGAAGATGAAGACGATGATTTCATCAATCAAAATAATCTCGCTCTCATGGCCCGGAGTTCGTTCGACGACAGTGACGTCGAAAGTCAAGTAAGTACATCCTCCCGTGACGAACTTTTTGATGCATTTGAGTTATTACATACGGATTTCCAAAATGCTTTATCCGAAATAAAATCCCTCAAGTCTAAAATTAAATCCTTGGAAATTGAAAATTTCAAAATTATCGAGAAAGGAAAATTTGTCGAACTCGATCATTCGAAGTGCATTGAAAATGAAAATATTTTGAAGAATGATCTCGCTAAAATCCAAACCGAGCTTAAATCTTTGACAAAGAAATTCTCGTGCGGAAACGAGAAATTTGAACAAATGCTTGGTGTTCAAAAGTTTACTTTGAATAAAGAGGGGTTAGGATTCAAAACTCGTTTGAAAAACGAATCTGCTAATTTCAAGATACCCCATTGCGAAAAGTGTTTGAAAATCGGGCATCATATTTCAAGTTGCAAAAGCCCGAGACGGACGATAAAAATTAAGAAAATTTGGGTTCCTAAAGGAACAATCGTTTCAAATATCGTCTACGTTTCTAAACAAAAACCAACTTTATGTTGGATCCCCAAAAATTAATGTTTGTATTTTACTCAGGGGGAGTATTTTTTTAAGGTAAGATATTATTCTCAGGGGGAGTTTTTACCCTTTATGCATTTATTCATAAATTTTATCATGCATATTTTATATTTTGGTATTATTTATTTCAATTGATATTTTATCCACTTTTTGATGAAAACAAAAAAAAGGGGGAGAGAAAGGAGGAAAATGGGATTTACCCTGAAAGGGGGAGAATCGAAGGAATTGAAAAATGAAGAGGAGAAGTGAAAAATGACAGAAAAAGAAAAATGAGGAGACGTCGAAAAGACGATGAAAAATTCGAAAAATTCAAAAAGTTAAAGGTAAGGAGAAAGAAGGAGTCGAAAAAGTAATGGGAGAAGATTCTAACGAAACGGACAAAGTCGAAAACTTTAGTCTGTAAAGATATACATATGTTTGTATTTTTGCAGGAAAATCCCATTGTCGAAGTGTTGTTTCGTAATCATCAAAAAGGGGGAGATTGTTGGAACATTTTGTTCCATACATAAATTAAAAGTATTTTGATGATTAATGTTGACAAACAAAACAAAACAACGAAGAGACGAAGCAAGCATCGAAGGAAAACGGCGCAAAAAGTCGAAAATCACAAAGCTAACGTCGTAATATGTGATCATTAACGTACGTAATGGTAGCAGCTTAACGTACGTAATGGATGAGAGATAACGTACGTAAAGGAGTTCAAACAAGTGAACGTTGGAGGAGTCAAAGTCAGCAAAGCATACAACGGATATATGACGTCATGAGTGACGTAATGTTAACGTACGTAACAAAGGAAAGGCTAACGTACGTAACTCAAATGACGAATCTCACTGGACTATTTTGTGAAGATGCTAACGTACGTAACCAGGCAGGGTTAACGTACGTAAAGGTGCTTACGTACGTAATGGAATGGATATAACGTACGTAATGAAGGTCCTGGCAGCTAACGGCTAGTTTGATCATGAAGCCTATAAATACCATCCCTATGGTATTGTTTGAGTACAACAACCTTGAGCAAATTGTCTATACTTGTGATATTATTACACACATTCTTGTTGTTGATATTGAGCTTAATTGTAAGTGTTTGAGTGAGAATTCACGAAAACATACACGAGTGGTAAAAGAAAAGATACGATTGGATTCGGTGTTATTAGGATCAAGGATCCGGCATTATTAGAATCGCAATCGATATCTAAGTGAGGTTTATCTAGTACCCATAGAAAGCTAGAGCGGTTGATTCCTTGTCCGATAGAAAAGGAAAACGGTTTAACTTGGACCGACGCAAAGACAAGTACGAGTGGTTTATCACGGACCAATAGAAGACGTGATTGTAAACGGTTATACCTCGACCGATAGAAGAGAGGCGTAGAGGTTTTTATCTTGATCCTATAGAAAAAGATACCGAGAGAGGACGTAGGCTCGTTTATAGCCGAACCTCTATAAATCCTTGCGTCATTTATTTTCCGCAATTTTATTTACGCTTCCGCAAACGGCGCAAATATCCGAATCGGTACCCAACATTTGCTTCAAGACAGAGTTAGTTCATTAGAGCATCGTGTTCGAAGGTCCGAGACTATGTTAGAGAATTTGTGCACCTTCTTCGGGATTGCTCTTCCGCCCCATACCCCACAGCCAGACATTGACTAGCACTATCTTCACTATTGATGATCATCTTCTTTCCAGACCAGACATTCCATTTAGTTGTTGAAAATCATGCAGCTTTTTATTTTTGTGTGCTTGGAAAACTTCAATGTTCTTCATTTGTTTTTCTAAACATGTTTTAAGGACCGTTTTCCTGTTTTTTTAGGACTGTTGTTTGAGTATTGTTATGCAACCTATCTCTTTACTAACACTGTTTTTGAGGACGGTTTTGCAGGTTGTTTTTCCCTCACTTTTTGTTAATGACAAAAAGGGGGAGAACTATGGTTGAATCATTACAACATTATTCATATTCTATGTAAATTCAGTTATTGTTTATCTCAGGGGGAGTTAACTCTCAAGGGGATTTTTTATAAAACTTATTTTTTTCTCTTCCTCCACTCATTTATAAATTCAACCATATTTTCAAAATTATTTTGTCATCATCAAAAAGGAGGATATTGTTGAAACAATATTTTTTGATACATATTTTGATGATGATCTTTTTAGCAAAATAATTATTATCTCATTACACATTTTGCTATAGTTATTTTAAATCATTTTTTATAACACATTTGTTAAAACTGTGCTCTAATAACGTACGTAATACAAGTTTTATAACCGTTGCAAAAAGTTTTAGAAATGTCAAAGTATGAAACGGCTAAATGACATAACATACGTAAATTCCTATTCCTAATGTACGTTATCAGTTTTAAATTTGAATTTATGTGCTAACCGTTGATCTTATTCAAAGTGACGTCATCCAGTACATCATCCCATCCAACGGATATGAAGACCAAGAATAACATACGTAATGCATGAAGCAAAACGTACGTAACAGTGAAGACTGCCCATTTTCCAGTATCATTTTACGGCCGTTACGCATGATACATAACGTACGTAATATTGGCTACGCACGTAAATGTGGTTTCCTAAAGCACGTAATACAGGGTTACTATTCTAACGGGAAAATACAACTCAACGGCTATAAATAGCACCATTCAAGGTATTGGAAAACACACATCTGATCTGAGCTTACAAGTATACTCAAGCTATATCAAGCATACATTTCGAGAGATATACACATTCCACATTGTGATACGAGAAGAATTGTTTTATCCTTTCTTATCTATATCCTTGTATCAACGAGCGATATATTTTGTAAAGTCAAGTTTTCTACTCGCACCTGTTTTATAGTAAGGTTGTCTTGTACCCTGAAAAACAAGAGTGTTTTAGTGAGGTTGTTATTGAGCCCGAAAATCAAGAAGTTGTAAAGTTCGGCACTAATCTTGAAAGTGCTATTGTAAGAGTTGGCACTAAACTAGAAAGTGCATTCAAGGTTTCTAGAAAAGTCCTAGTCGATAAAACTAGGTAGGGGACGTAGGCTTCGTTAATAGGCGAACTTCTCGAACAATTTCTTGTGTTCTTCCTTTTCTGTATTTCATTTACTCCGATATTTAGCTTCCGCTAAAAAAGAATTCAAAACTCTTATCCACACTATTCAACCCCCCTTCTAGTGGCGGTACCAATCCAACAGGTAAACTATTAAAAATTTGTCTACAAATAGTTGTTTGATTATTCAATTAGATTATAATGAGTTGTTTGAGATTTTCGGATTACCTTGTTACGATTAATCGATTGTTGTAGTCTTTGAGACTTGTTATTCGATCATTATTATTGAATGAATTGTGTTCCATTCGAAGTTGCTCATGTGATTGATTGTTTCGTCGGAGTATGTTGTTTGTGGAAGGGCTTTCTCGTCTTCGGTTGATGTAAGTTTTATACTTGTACTAGTCAATGATATCATGATTTTGTTGATATCGAGAGAGTGTTCGATACAATTCCCTTAGGCCATTGTGCTAATTATTATCAGTGTCGTCAATAGCCGGTTCAAGGCATTGGTACACTTGTTGTTATTTTTGTTGTCGATAGCCGGTTTGAGAGATCGATGTAAAATTGTTATCGTCGATATTGATGTTCGATTTAAGATATTGTTGTGATTGTTGTTATTGTTGTTGTATTGCCCGGTTGAAGGCATAGACGTATCTAATTGTCATCTTTGTCGTCAGTGCTGGATTCAAGGCACCGAGGCATTTGTCATTGTTATTGTTATCGATTGGCCGAGTCAAGGCAAATTGAGGTACTCGAATTGAGACTGTCGAAGACGGTTCCGATCCATCATCATATCGCTATCGGTTGATCGATTAAAGGAAACCGAGTTATTTGAATTGGGACAGTTGAGGACAGTGTCTATCTGTTGTATCATTGTTATCGATTGACCGATTAAAGGCAATCAAAGTATTGAATTGGGACTATTGAGAACAGTGCCCATCTGTTGTATCGTGGTTATCGACTGTCCGATTAAAGGTAATCGAGGTATTGAACTAGGACTATTGAGGACAGTGCCCATATTTTGTATTGTTGTTATCGATTTGATCAATTAAAGGCAATCGAGGTAATTGAAATAGGACAACCGAGGAAAATGCCCATTTGTGGAATTTTTGTTTTGTGTAGGCCGACTCAAGGCATCACACTGTCATTCTTGTGAGTTCGGTAATTTTGCAATCATTATCGTTTGTGATCTCATATGGGTGAATCTGGGACTTGAACTTCTCGCAGTTGGTTCCCTGCACCTACAATTCAGTAGGTCATGGTCACGAGGTGATCTCATTATAGGCTACAATTAAGCAGGTCATGGTCATGAGGTGATCTCATTATAGGTATATGAGGCTTGAAATTCTCGCAGTTGGTTTCCCAGTACCTGCAATTTAGCAGGTCACGGTCACGAGGTGATCTCATTTGCATCGGGGCTTAAACTTCTCGCAGTTAGTTTCGCAGCACCTCCAACTCAGCAGGTCACGATCATTAGATGATCTCATTATGGATAAGTCTGGGGCTTGATTTCCCAGCACCTACAACTCAGCAGGTCACGGTCACTGGAGTCTCATGTTACATCTTCGATTGTGGCTTTAGGCTACTGCTTATATGTTACAACATTGGTTGGAGCTTTCGAGCAAAATGTAATGTATTGCAGTCTTAGTTGGAGCCTTCGGGCATCATTGTTGTTATCTGTTTTAGCTTTGGGTTAGTTGCCTTTGGATATTGGTTGCTCGTGTTCCGTGTTGACTATTCGTTGTTGGGCATCTGTAATTCTAACATATCTGTTGTTGGGCATATGTATTTCTAACCTATGAGCAGGTATTGATTGTATGCCATGAACATAGTGTTTCATGATTGTTCGGTAAGCTAGATATTTGTTCCTGGTAAGCTAGAGATCACACTCGTCAACAATCAAAGCATGAATTTTGTCTGTTCAACAAATTCGAAATGGAAGTCAACACATGTTTTATTAAATTACTGTCCTTGGATACATGATTACAAGTTCCTATCAATATTCATTGATTGTTAGTTGAGCATCCCTTTACTTCTTTTTACACATACTTTTATTAAATGTTCATTAGTTTTCATAAAAAGTACTCGTTCTTTACTGTCCTTCTTGGATACATGCTTACAAGTTCCTATCAATATTCATTGCTTGCTAGTTGAACGTCCCTTTACTTCTATTTACACATATACTTTTATTAAAATGTTCATTAATTTTCAGAAAGAGTACTCGTTCATTTCTTACTGTAATATGTTAAAAATAATAAACATTTAATATTAAATAGATTTAAGCTTTATTATTTTGAGTTGAGTTTTGCTGAACTGAACCGCATTTTACTAGATTGAACTGAAGTTACTGAATAATAATAATAAATTATTAATAATAATAATATTAGATGACGAATATAATATAACAAAAATAATAGTAATACGATTTGGTATCGGAGCCACTCTGCCGTGTAGTGCGAGTGTGCCGACGAGGACGTCGGGCCTCTTGGGGGGGGGGGATTGTGATATCCCACATTTGCTAGCGGAGATGGGGCGAAGTGCCTTGCCGACGAGGACGGGCCTCTTGAGGGGGGGTGGATTGTGATATCCCACATTGGCTAGCAGAGAGGGGGCGAAGTGCCTTATATGTGCATGCCACCTCGAAATAGCATGAGGCCTTTTGGGAGCTCACTGGCTTCGGGGAGATGGAAACTCCGATGTTAAGCATGCTCGAGCTGGAGCAATCTCAGGATGGGTGACCTCCTGGGAAACTGCTCGCAGGCTCCCAGAAACAAAACCGTGAGGGCCAGCTCAGAGGAAAGTGCCCAGAGCGGACAATATCATGCTACGATGGAGCGGTCTTGGGATGTGACACTTTTGGCCTGGGCTAGGAACACGAGGTGTACATAGCCGCACTATAAAAGAGTTTTCAAAAGTTAAAGGAAAATGAAACTGCATTTCACAAACGCATTCATAAATGCATTCATGCATTGTGTGTCACTACTTACTGAGCTTTCGCTCATTTAGTTGATATCTTGTGATACATGTAATAATTTGGGCTATCAGGAATAGGTTGATGTCGCTTCTCCACGCCAACGAGCCGTTGTATATGAACATCAGACCTGTGGAGTGTTCTGTGTGTGTTAAGTCTAAATTTGCTTGTAAACCTATACAGCCGATGTTTTCTGTTGGTTGTAATATAATAGTCGGCTGATGTGTAAAAGTAACTTTTGCTGTGTAAAAAGAGTTTTCTCTTAAAAGTTTTAAGTTTTCCCATGTGATGTAATATATAATAAGGGTATTTTTAATATCCGATATCTGATAGCCAAATCTACGGGGTATGAGACAAAAAGTGTGCATGTCCAACCATAGCCAAAACAAACTGCCCACTCATAACACTGGGCCAGCCACGGTGTGTCCCAGACTCCACCGCAAAACATCACACAAAGTGTCCAATCATAACACATGGATCACTATGACGTGTCCCAGACTCCGCCGCAAAGCAGCCCCTTACCAGTAGCTCGCGATGCACATAACCAGAATAGTTTGTTCTGATCACCTTTAGATCGCATGTACTCTGATCAATGCATGCAACAGCAACCTCTAATACTATGCTATGATCATATGCATCATGATAATACACGTCACACAATAAAAATAGAGAAATATCAATGTTCTAAAAGGCGCTAGGCGGTAGGCGCTAGGCGGTTTTTTTTATATATTTTATATTTTATTTAGTTTTATATATGCATACAAAATGCATAATAATATTCTTTTCAAAAATAGTCTTGGAAAAAAACAACATTCCAATAGTCTTGAAGAAAAAACATTCAAAAAGCAAAAGTCACAAATTAAAGTCAAATTTCCATGTCTTCCTCATCTCCATATCCTTCCTCCAATATATGTTCATCGGACTCATAGTCATACTCTTCATCATTTTCCTCCTCTTCCGAGTCATCATCCGACACAAAGTCTTCTTCATGGAGCTCTCTTGTTACGATGTTTCTAGCACTTTTTCTAGGCTCTAGCATTTCATCCGCTCCGGTTGCTTCCCAAACCATCTCCCAAGTAAGATCCGAACCAGGCTCAACTTCATCATCATCACATTCAACAATCCATGATTGTCCAGCGAAGAAAACACGTTTTTTGACAAAACGTTAAAAAATAAAATAGAAAAGGAAAAAAATGCGACAGATGGAAAAAAATGCGACGTAAAAGGAAACCTAGGAGCCGCCTAGCCCGCCTAGGACCCGCCTAGGACCCGCCTAGCCCACCTAGGACCCGCCTAGCCCGCCTAGGACCCGCCGAGCCACCTAGCAGAACCGCCTAGGGGGTAGTCGAGGCGGAGGGCCACCTTCTGGCGCCTAGGCGGCCGCCTAGGCCGCTTTTTAGAACACTGAGAAATATGTTATCCGCACATACACAAGGTACAAGTAATATCCAGAACAACAATCATTAACACATATTTCAAACAAATGCTCTTGTGATACAGTTTTGAAATCGATTACTAATTACTTGTTCAGGTGATACCTTTGCTTTTATACCAATAAGAGATGGTTGTGATGATATGTCTTCAGAGCCTATTTCAAGGAGTGTCTTTAAAGAATCTATATGGTATATACAAAGTTTAACTCACTGCATATCCGAAAGGTTTAATCGATTTCACATAATTGGTATTCTACAAATTTTATGTGCGCATTTCATTATATACGAGCCTAATACTCTATCATTTGTTGCACTCCTAATTCATTATGAAGCTATTAGTTTCTGTGCACAATGTTAAATCAACTCTTATAGCCCACAACTCTGGGATTCTATAACAACACAATGGTTGAAAAGAAATTATCAAAATCTTGAAATAGCTAAATTTGTCCCGCATATATCCACTTGATTATAAGTCGGATTTGCACCCATTTTTGATATAACATCCCTAATATACTTAAGAACATGTATATAATAACCCCTGCCCCTGAAGCACACGAATTCAATACTATCCACACATATTTTCAAAAGGTGGCAGAATTAACTCTTTTATTGTCTTAGTGAGTTTTAAGCCCTATAAATCCACATTAAACACAAGTTTAGGTCATGTATGAGTTCTTAACATCATTAGAACGTGTATAAGCACCTAAACCAGCTCTTACAACTTCATAACACAGGAAATATAGCAAGAATAAGAGTCAAATGAATTGAGGTGTTGATGTTTTATGATTTCTCTTTGATTTTTTGATCAATTTTCGAAGTACGGAGCTTCTTGATCAAGTTTAGAGTGTGTAGCAGAGTTAAGAGTCGGTTTCCTCCCTTATCTAAGTGGGAGAGTCGATTTATAACAGTGTAACTAGAAGTCAGATTAAAAGAATGGACTGGTTCAAGTTGTTATAATCCGGTTCTTGGATGTTTTAAACTGGTTCCTAGTAGGTATTGATCAAATTTAGGGTATGAATGTATGGTCCAAGGATTTTGATAAAGCTTAATATATATTTTTATTGTTTAAACTCAGTTACTTCTGCGAACACATTCGAAAGTGGTAGAAAAGGAGTTCGTTGTTATCTTTATGAACTTTTATATAATTAACACTAGAAATAAGAGTCTAAGGACTCACTTAGAAATATGACATGATTTGGATAATGAACTAAAGGACAAATTCAATTCTGCCCGACCACATTTGGGACGAATAAGATACTTACAAATCAAATGACTTAACAAAGGTTATCACTGAGACCCTGAATCATTGATGGTATTCACAAGTATTAAGATGCTTGACACGTGTTATCGGACTAAGAAAGAGTTATTTACTTGAATCATCAATCTAAATTAACTCAGCACACCCGCCGACGAAAACCCCGAGACCGACCGATAAACACGTCATTGATACTATTTACTGCTTGCAGGCTTACCGCTTGTACTTGAGGTTATGTTCTAATGCTTAGCCACTTCGATGCCGTTAAATTAACTATCAGATAAGGTAAATCATGAAATATCAAAAGAATACTTAATAACAAGTAATGCATGAAGTCTTACATGTTTTAAGATTAATATGCTATTATTGACTAGACCTTGTATGTGAGAGTCCTTGGCATCACAATCTTCCCTTCTTATAAAAATTTCGTGCTCAAAATTTACTTACCGAATAGAGCTGGATATTTATGCCTCATTTCAATATAAGAATATCACATAAAAATAATACAACAATAAACAAAGTTAGTTATATTAATGATAACAATAATAATAATAATAATAACAATCAAAATAATAATATTATTCATAATACAAATTATATATAATTCAATTGATAATATTGATTTCAACAATAAGAACAATAATAAAATTAATAATAGTACTAAAAATTATATATAATACTATTGATAATATTGGTAGTATTAATAACAATAATGATGATAATAATAATAATAATAATAATTAAATTAGAGAACAATATATACACCAATAATAATTAGTATTTATATTACAATAATAAAATAATAATAATAATAATATAAAAATAAACATTTATAATAACTATTACAATAATAATAATAATTAATATTGATTCTAAAGCTGAGCTGTACTAAATTGAATTGTACGGAATTTAAATGAATTTTGCTAAACTAAACTTGCTGAACCAGAATGTGCTGAAATTAAACCCAAAAGAGCTCAACATTCAATGAGAAAATAATAAAAGTTCGTTTTTCATTTTCTTAGGACAAAAAACTCAAATTTTTCGCTAAAAGAATCAATGAGCATTACATTGCGCTAGAAAATAATAAACACGCAATTAACAAAAAATACATTTAATTAAAAAATGATGAACATTATTAGGTGTCAATATTGATGCTTGATTAGGTTCTCCATCCTTTATACAATTTATACATGCAATTTATTGAAAATAAATATCAACAATCTTTCTATAGCTAGCAATTCATATGACCAAATTAATGCCCGGCTGTGGCTCTTAATTTACCAAAAATCCAAACTTGTCATAAGGATTTAACTGCTTCCACGATGATCGACTTTTACCTTCTGGTTGTGATGCCGAGATCAAATCATTTACTAACATCAAGTTTACATTTGTGTACTAAATGTCTTGTGTGTTTTGTCTATTTCATGCAACTGGAAAAGCAGCATATTGTCACGACCCGATATGCCCGTCCCGTGACAATATGCATTGTAAATTGGTCAGAATCGAATTGAACTCTGTACAAGGTAATAAATAATTGCTAAGGAAATATATGTGCAGCACAAAACACAAGAGACACATATACAAGGGGGGGAAAAGGAGAAACAGGAACAAGAACATTATTTTTACCTACATCAGAGTACTTAATATGCGTCGAATCAATCAGATACCGCAGAGGTCAAAGTTGAAGAGCTCGGGTGCATATGCAGATTTGGTTGCTGTTCACTTATTAAAGAATAGACTTTTTTTCTTCCTCCTCTTCTCACCAGCCTGCACTATTTTGTTGAGAAATTAAAATTCTATCCCAACTTACATGCTTCTTCATCATCATCTTCGTCGGCATCATGTGCACCTTCATCCCAACTATGTAGGGATCGATGGTATGAAGAATATAATATCAATTCGTAATCAAAATTATCAAAATTATAAAACCATGTACGAACCGAAGTAGCAAAGATTTATGCTGAATACCCTTCCTATTGCAGCCTTCATATTCCACCATTACAAGTTTTTTTGTTTTTTTGCTTACATGGAAAATTTGATGAGACCGCAATGAGTTGAGAAAATTGTTAGTCATGTCCCATTTCAGGACTGATATTACTCATGTGATCTTTCCTTGCTATTGTTTTGCATCCATCTATGTGCAGCGATATGACATTTGCCCGTAAACACATTCGAGCGTGCATCATAGGATTCTCATAAGAGGGAAAAAGTGTCCAACAACAAGATGATGTGATAGGATTCCCATTCTCAAGGTCTAAGTGAAACTAGCATTGGTGAGACAACAACAGATCCTACTTTCTCAAGGCAGTTGAAACAACAAATAATAAATTAAATTTTGGAGCATCAAATTATAATATGCATGCATCAACAAGAATCAGGAAAATAGATACTCCCTCCGTCTCACTTGAAG
This sequence comes from Orobanche coerulescens, assembly GCA_033398695.1. Lineage (NCBI taxonomy): Eukaryota > Viridiplantae > Streptophyta > Magnoliopsida > Lamiales > Orobanchaceae > Orobanche > Orobanche coerulescens. The sequence continues at coordinate 162,983,682 of CM065812.1, read as the reverse complement.
AGTCCGATTTAAGAAAAATGATTTTTTGCTCATTTGAAGAGTCCTGGTTCTATTTTTTTACATCTCATTCATTTGCTTATATATAAATGTATGGTCCAAAATTATTGCCCAAACTAAGGACACAAAGTGGAAGATATGTGAGTGAAAAACTTATTTTTAAATATTAATATGGATCGGGTTAATACCCACCATGGGCCACGTCGCAGATGCGGGTCAAGCCGTGGGCATGGCATAAGCAGTCCGCAGCCGCCGGTTGGTGGAGCGGTGTCGCGACGTGGGCATGGCATAAGCAGTCCAAATCATTTTATATATATGACAATAGCAATTATCTCAAACTCATCGCCGTCTCATGATATTTTCCATATAAATGGAAAAACCTATGATGTTGACGGTTTTGGAATTTCGTTCTATTTCTCCTTCATATGAAGGTTGCGACAGGAAGGGCATCCGGCGTAAAACTTTGCCACTTTGTTATTTGCATGAGTTATGGTGTTAACTAATTTTAGACAATTAAACGACACTATAATCTTCATGCCACCGACCCCAACATAGTTGGGATTAAGGTGCTGTTGATGATGATGATATAGTTAATTAATAGTTATATTATTATTGGGTACTTATTCTTTTTTTATTGGACTCTGTGTGAAAATAATTAGTTAATACTATTGTTATGCCCTTGCGTGGATATATATAGTTAAATAAATCATTAGTAGGGATTATCGGAAAACCCTATTTAGTTGATTCGACACTATGTGCTTAGTCTTTTGATTATCTATCTAATCATTCATATCAAATTTATCTATTATTTCCTCTTCTCGATCAATATGGTCGGCGAGCGTGGATGCCCAATACACGATCAATGGCTCGCATGAATTCAGAAAACAGGCGGTCGACGATAGAGAAGAGCAGCGAAGAACTGGCCGCTAAAGTCGGAACCCTGGCTGCAAAATTGGACGACATTACCATGCTCCTGTTGGACTTGGCGCGGGGAAGGGGAAGGCGGTTGATGATGGCCCGAGTTGCGGCGAAATTGGACGACATTACCATGCTCCTGTCGGACTTGGCGCGGAGAAAGGGAAGGCGGTTGATGATGGCCCGAGCTCCCCAGTAGCGTTGGAAAACTAACCACATGCAGCAGGTAGTTCGGTGAGGGGTTCGCGGCCGCAGAGGGAGGAGACGGTTATGTCATTCGCGTCGGGCGTGATGGCCGCAGTCCATCGTGTCACTAGCCCGGACTTGCTAAGTCTAATTAGGAGGGGTGGTTATCTAGGGCAGAGCAGTATTTTCGTCTCCACAATACACCAGAGGCGAGTAAGGTGGATATTGGCCTCGTTGCAGGCAAAGTGAATGAAGTTCCCCAAGAACTAAAGCTCCAAGTTATGGAGTTATCACATGTGATGGCCAGTGGTATCAAAATGGACCACGAACGGCCAGGGGTATCAATAGTCACTATGTTATTTCTTCAGACACCACAGCACGGTTAGGGTTAATGGTGAGTCAGATGGGTCCTTCGATGGTACGATTGGGGGATGGACGGGAAGGAAGGATTGAAGGGCTGTGTCGTGATTTGGCATTAACATTAAATTTTGTTAGGGTTAATGGTGAGTCAGATGGGTCCTTCGATGGTGCGATTGGAGGGATGGACGGGAAGGAAGGATTGAAGGGCTGTGTCGTGATTTGGCATTGACATTAAATCAAGCTGAGTTTTTAGGAGATTAATACGTGTTTCCGTTGGGTAGCGTGGACGTGATTCTGGGAGTTCAGCGATTATCGACTCTTGGCAAGGTGAAGGCTAATTGGCGAAACAAGTTTTGACTATGAGATCAAGAGATAAATCTTCGCGGGAAACCCTCCCTTGTCACAAAATCACCGCAGCTAGTCTGTAAAAGGCCCAGGATATCGAGGAGGGTTGGTGGATCTGGGTAATAGAACTCGGGGACAATGTCAGGACAGGAGGAGTGGAGAACGGCAATTCCTTGTTTCGGCAGACGGCGGCCAAATTTAGCTAAGTAATGCAGGCGCCTAGCGGGTTGGCACCACATAGAGGTGGATCATCATACCCTCTTCAGCCGGGGGTTTCGCTGGTTTCAGTTCGCCCATATTGTTACAGCCACACAGCAAAGGACGAGATGGAGCGGACACTGCAGAAGATGTTAGAGGCAGGGATTATACAGCCTAGCTCGAGCTCATTTTCGAATCCCGTTCTTCTGGTTCGAAAGAAAGATGGGAGTTTGGAGGTTTTGTGTAGACTATCAGGAATTGAACAAACGCATGTTTCCGTATACATACCTCATTTGGTTATTTAGGAGCTGTTGGATGAGTTGAGTGGAGCTAGGTGGTTCAGTAAGCTAGATTTTTGTTCCTGGTATCATCCGATACAAATCGCACGGGAAGACATTCCAAAAACAGCATTTCGAACAGAATCAGGTAACTATGAGTTCCCACGTGATGCCGTTTGGGTTGAAAAATGCCCCGTCCACGTTTCAGTACGCTATGAACGATTTACTACCACCTCACCTATGTAAGTTCGTTCTAGTTTCTTTTTTGATGATATATTAGTATACAATCTTGACTGGGAGGCTCATGATGCACCAGCTAAGGGTAGTTTTGGGGTTGCTTAGAGATCTCTCGTACATGATTAATTATATATAGTGCATGTGGGGGCAGAAGGATGGGGAGTATCTCCGTCATACCGTATCTTAATCCCTAAGTTATTAAAAACTCTCCACTCCCCACCTCACCGATCGAGTCCCAAGTCGCGAATTTTAGAATACTGTGAGAAGATTGCATGAGATGAGAAATTTAGCCTAAGGTTGCGGCACTGCAAGCAGGGTCCGTGACATACCCCATGTTTTCCTTGGAGCAAGGAGTTCTTTATTATCGTGGACGCTTAGTGCTCGCCGTGAATTCGTCATTAATCCCACGTCTTTTGAGTGAGTTTCATGCCTCTCAAATAGGAGGACATGCCGGAGCATTCCGCACCTATAGGCATTTTCCCGCAAATGTATATTAGCTGGGAGTGGTTAAACGAGTCACTCAGTTTGTGGCAGCGAGTGTGGTTAGCCAAACACAAGTATGAGACTAGATCTCCAGCCTGTCTACTACAACCATTACCTATTCTGACTCAAGTATGGGAGGACGTGAATATGGATGTCATCAAAGGGCTTACTCGTTGAGGACCTTTTATTTGCATATTAGTGGTTGTGGATCGATTTAGCAAGTATGGACACTTCTTGGGTCTCCGCCACCCATTCACGACCCGAGAAGTGGCGACCATCTATGCGAGGAGTGGTGCGGTTGCCTGGGGTTCCCAGTTCTATTGTGTCAAGACTCCATCTTTTGAGAGGCTCTTGTACCGAGTTATTTCGTGTTATGTGGATAAAACTTTATATGAGCTCATATTACCATCCAGAAACGACCGGACAAATGGCGGTATTGAATTGAGGACTGGAGAAGTACTTGCGGCACCTTCACGATTTAGCGTCCAAAACAGTGGAGCCGATGGCTTCCATTTGAGGCGGTTTACGACAGACCGTGGGTCCTGAGGAGCCTCTTGCCAGAGGAAATTCGAGTTTATGCAGCGGCGGACGAATCACGGGTTAGTGGAGTTGTGTTATTAATCATTATTATTTATATTATTATGGGGTATTTATTCTTCTGTTATTGGCCCCCTGGGTGGGAATAGTTATTATTATTATGCCCCTGCGTGGGTATATATAGCTAAGTCATTAGAAGGGATTACCGAAGAACCTTCTTGGGTCTCCTGATTATCTATCTAATCATTCATATCAATTTATCTATTATATATTATTTCCTCTTTATCAGTATTGTACGTTTCGATCCATAAATAGTTGACATTCACCAAACAGGACTCTTCAAGTGGGACGAAAGGAGTTACATACATATATCTTCACCCATATACATGTGATTTGGTGATGTCATAACTGCCATGGAAGGAGTTAGCAACGAATAGATCTGCATTACTAACGAGTTCTGTAGGTTTTTCAATTGCCAATCCACTTGCTAAACGAACAGTGCATTATTTATTGAAGGATAGAAATTTAAAACATTTAATGAAATCAGTCTCCAAATTAATAAATTAAATTATGTTGTTTCCGAGGACTAACGTGTGAAAAATGCCAAGATCCGACTTCTATGTTTTTATGGCACAACAAAATCGAGCAATACTTAAAATGTACCTTTAAGATGAATAACCTCAAGGTGAGAACAATTGCATCTCTTGAACTGCAAAAGTAAAATAACAAACACGAAACGCAAGTGAGCAACAGAAGACCCAGAAAAAGAATTTTAAGAAATCAAAATTGACCTCCAGCAGTACCAGAAATATTGGAAATACACTCAAGATTAAGAAAGAGAAAGTCTTGACAATTGCCGCTATTGAAAAGACAGAGTGACAGGCATAACTTGGGGGGAGGATGTCTCACTTCAGGTAAAAATAAGAAAACTCAGTTGGTATTTATGTTTAAACCATTGAATTTCAAATTCTACAAATTTAAGCCTACACAACATACACTTTCTTTTTAAGACGATGTTTTTCGTCTATACCCAGTCATCAGTGTCTCCAAATCGTCTGCTCCAAACAGGTTAACCCTACCTTGTTTTTCCCAGTATATATAATCATTGGATTTCACATGTCTTTATACTAATGGGCCTCACCTTTTACCTGCAGCTAGCCACTACCTGTCTATAGTTTGGACCCAGTAAGGATTTCGGCACCGTTCCTTTTTAATTATTTTTTTTAGTGGAGATTGGGTTTCAAATTGGTCACAATCCTAAGTTGATTAGAGAAGTTCAAGCAATATAGCATACACCAAACAGGCATAAGTCATAAGTAACAATGTCCCCAGAATATAATGACTTGTCACAGTTTGCAGAGAAACTAAAAAAGAAACAAGAGAACGAACAAAAGAAAAATAAAAGAGAACAAAAAACAGAGGAACCCAGCAAATACATTAATGACATAACACATGCAACTGGATGTACCAGAACTCTATAGACATTTCTTAATTTTTTAGCCTCTTTTCCGTCTCAAGATCTATAAAAGATTAGTACATGTTTTCTTATATTTTGCATTTCACTTTATCTTTTATAAGGGAGAAATTCACGACAAGGGAATAACAGTACTGTGGTAACCATTGATTTACGTGTCAAGTCTAAATAAATACCCATTGAGTGTGCCACCCATCAATTCCCATGAAATGCAGTCTCCCTCCATTTCAAATGTCACAGGACTTTCAGTTGTATATCCTTTGGCATCTATTTTTCATGCCTAGCATTTTTTGCACTATTTAAACTAATAGAAATTTTCACCTTATCATAGTAGTTAGGCCTGTAAATAAGCCTGAAAGCTCGATTATATTCGGAGGGTTCGGCTCGAAATAGTTCGGTTCGGTATCGGCTCGGATTAAAACGTAGAATTGAACCTTTGAGAATATGGTTCGGCACGGTTTGAACATGTTCGGCTCGAAGGCTAAAGGGCTTTGGCTCAGATTTTAACCCAAGGCCCTAACTTTAACCCCCCCTCAGCCCAATTGCCCAGCTCATTTTCTCTTTAGCCCCAAACCCACCCGGTACTCACTAAACATATTCACTCCAAATAATCACTCAGTCCTCAACTCCTCATATAACAAAATCCCCATCTAACAAAACCCCCCAAGAAAACCCCAGATCCAAAAGAAATAAACCACCAGTCTTGTTAGTCACCAAAAATGGAGCGAGCAGTAGAAGCAGCGTACAAACTCACAACAACAACACCGTTCTCAACATCTTCCTGATGGGTTGTTTTGGCATCCTCAGCTAAATCCAATTGGGGTATTGAAAAACCCTTTAAATCGACAGTAACGGTTTTCATTTGATTTCTATTTGATTTTTTATTCAACTGGGTTTTGTTCTGGGTTTAGTTGTTGAGTTTCTGGGAGTGGGTTTAATTTTATTGAATGGGCTTGCTGGTTCCATTTGTTTTTGGTTTGCTTTTGGTTGTTATTTCATTTAAACGGTTGCTTTTGGTTTAATTGTTGCTGTTGATTGTTTTTGGTTTAGAAAAATATGTCAAATCGAATACAGTTCGAACGGTTCGGCTCGAATTATTGAACTCGAATCGAAGCTCAAATTCTAAGGTTCCATAGGTTCGGGCCGAATCGAATGTAAGGTTCGAATAATTTCGAGCCGAACTCACTAGTTAGCATAGTTCGGCTTGTTTACAGCCCTAAATTAGTGGTGATGGCAAATAATAGGTCCAACATGATATAACAATAACAAGAATGGACACAACACAAACAGATATAATTACAACTTACCCGCTTATATCCGTCAAGCTACTGTCCACCTTCAAAATGCGTTCAGCACCCAGAGAATCAACTATGGAGAATTCTGTAGGACTTCCATATGGAATGGAGACCTAAAAGAAAACTTTTATTGTCACTCATTGTATTCAAAAGAAGATCCGAAAAATTAAAATAAGCTCTAATAACAATCCAAAAGACCATTGTTATTTTCAAAGAAGGGAACCACCAATGCTTTTTAATACTGCTCAGCCAGTCAAGGGATTTCATGTCTCCAATGAGCTATCTATCTTTTTAGTTAATGGTGGCCATCGTGCGTTTTCCCATAGTTGTCATGGTCTAGTAGGCAACAGAGAAGATCAGGCAATCAACTGTGTCTAAAGAGTCTAAATCTCACCTTCCTATGAAGAGATGTGTCATCTACAGTTTTATATCATAATGCTACCCAGTCAAATAACACCGGGGATGATTATTTAGTTGTAGCATGGACGCGATACCTTATGACATTTGATGGAAAAATGTGCAAGGTAGGTATATATATCTGTTGAATAAAGAGCAGGGTCGAAGCATCTCTCACAGCAATTACAGTGGTGCCATTTTCATCTAGTTGGGCTTCCATTTTATTAACTTCGTTATTGTAGAACTATAGTTGTATCATCAACTTGCGATGAGAACACTCAGTTAGAACTGTGCCTATGTACAATATACTGGCAAAATTTTGATAAACTTCAACATGTATATAATCTGACACATCACATGAGGGCGAAATGACTTAATACTTGGTTACTAGATATGACAAGATACAGAGAACACAACTAAAATTAATCATGGACAAGGGTCTGGAAATGCACGACTATTCTTCCATCTTTTGATGATCCATCTTTTACCTGTCTTCTTTAAGATTTGCCAATTCTTAATCTTTTGAAATAGGCTATATTTGTTGTAGTTGGTTAAACGTGTGCTGCTTTGCCACTTGGGTACATTTAACAGGATATACAGTTAAATCATTTTATCTCACATAAAACGTTTTATATTGTAATAGTTGATTTATTCTGCATGCTTCTAGAATTTGTCTGCAGTATATAAAATGTGACAACATCAAGTATAACTACACCCACACTGCTGGAGATGATTTCATTATCTAACAACTATTTTCTTGCTGCGGCTTTTTGGAGACGCGTGGGGATTAAAAACATAAAATGCGAACGCAAACTAGATAACAAGTACATACAATTGTGGATGACGAGAACTTCTCAGTGACTACAACACCGGTAGGCCCGCTACACTTTATGCTGTAATTATCTCTTTTAATCGCCAATACAGCTGGCTCCCATATATCAAGATATCCAATCTTCATGACCAAAGAGAGAAGCAATACAAAACAGATCAGTTAGTAGAGCCCTAAAAACAAAACTTAATGAATGTCCTTTAGCAATTGAAAGCCAAGTTGGAGGATAGAAGTACGGTTATCACAATGCCCCACCCCCTAAGTGCATTAAGAAGCACTGATACGGATATGAAATACGGATAAGATACAGGGATGCCGATACGACAATTCTCAAAAAAATCAAGATACGGGGACGTCGGAAATACATTTGACATTATTTCAAAACATAATATATATATATATGCATAATATAATATAATAACATTATCAAATTAAAGTATACAACAACAACAACATCTAAGCCTTAGTCCCAAAATGATTTGGGGTCGGCTAACATGAATCAAACTTTGAAACCGTCAATAATCGTTACATAAATAACATAAAAGGAAAAAAGAGGGAAAAAGTAGAGAAAAAAGCAAATAAAAAAAGAGAGTGAAAAAAAAAAAAAAAAAAAGATAACATGAAATAAAAGAAAATAGGAATTAAAAAAAAAAAAAAAAAAAAAAATCAGACTCCATCCACCATCCGTATTCTTTCCCGCCACATTTGCCTCTCCATCGCCATACTTTCTCCAATTCCAAGAAACCGCATATCATTTTCAATCATCTTTATCCAAGTTTTCTTGGGTCTTCCTCTACCTTTCACAACATTACTTGCTCCCCAACTTTCTAGCCTCCTCACTGGGGCATCAATAGGTCTTCTTCTCACATGACCAAACCATCGTAATCGATTCTCCATCATCTTGTCTTCTATAGACGCAACTCTTACCTTCTCTCTGATCACCTCATTTCTGAGCCGATCCTTTTTTGTATGACCACACATCCATCGTGAAGGATCACTCAATAAATCAGATCTGGTGAATAATATATTTAGTCCATAGCCCATCACCACAAATCATTTTTCAAGCCCAATTACGCCATCTAGCCTAATACCATTATTTATAAACACAACTTCCAACCTAACTTCTGCACGTATTGATGAGGCGGCAGCATCAGGCACATCGAGTCGTCGGCAGTGTTTGAAAAGAGCAGTGAAGTCATTGGCCGCGGAAGAAGCAGCCAACGTCTTCGGCGGCGGAAAAAGCAGGGAACGGCGGCAGCGGCAGCAGCAACGTTCAAGGAAGAAGCAGGCGTCAGCATCATCGACTGTGTTGATGGAAGAAGCAGGCAATGTAGTATAGAGGAAGGCGAAAACGTGAAAAAAAAAATTGAGAAGTCAGGCGAGGTAAATGTTTAGACATACGTACCCACTGCCGGATTTCCAGCATTTTTTTATTTACAAAAATATATTAAAAAAAGTCCCCAGAATGTTTTCTTGCCGTCACCGGGCGTACCTATCCCCTAAACGTCTCCGGGACCGGTACTCAGGGCAATTTGGTATACCGGTGCTTCAGAGCGTGCATATTTGGCCCAATTACATAATTTTAACATATGAATCCTTTTTATAATTCCAAATTTCACAAATTTATTCAGTCAATATAATAACTCCATTAAAAAATCTACTTTTGAGATTTACCTAGATTTTCAATAATTTGTGAAAGAGTGTGCGTCGGTGTGTATATTATAGAAAATATCAAGAAACATAAATGTAATGCATAAGAAATTAATTGACTGTTTTACCTATAGATTTTTTATAATATTAATAAACAAGAGAAATTATCATGGGGTACCTGCTTATCATTAATTTAAGTAACTACACATGTATCAGTATAAGTTCATAGGTACAAGTTAGAAACTGTTTAACATCTTACATTTAGAAAAATTAGCTTCAGTAGATATTTTCATTAATGAAAAGCATAAATCAATTTTTTGAGCTGGCTAAGAAATGATTAAAACGATATTAAAAAATCAATACTCTATAAATGAAAATAAAAGATCTTCAACCACACATAGCCCACCAACTCCCCAAACCCCCAGCCTCTTGCCACTGCATCAAATCTTAGAAACAACAGTTAGCATCCCCTAATCCTTCTTTATCACCCACCTCTGACAGCCTTGCTACCAAGCCCACCACCCATAGTTGTTAAACACGAAGGGTGCACCAAGGCTATAAGGGTTCCTATTGCCTTAGCACAAGGAGTAAGGGGAGGCGTGCGCCTGAGAAAAGTGAGGCACAAAGAAGATGAAAGATATAATAAATTAATTATAAAACTTAAACACAGTGCCAGAACAACAAAAAGTCCTAAGGGGTGTTCTAAGAAAAGATCTAATGATGAGGCAGGCTTAGGTTAGCTGAGGCTTAGGTTAACTGAGGCAAAAGTAAAAGGCGCACCGAGGTGCCCGCCTTGCTAACGTCGCCCGCCATTGGACTTAAGAGGCGATTCATTTTCATCTTCACGCCACTCACCTCAAGCGCGTCTTTAACAAATGTGCAACCATCTTAAACCCCCATGGTCACCAACCTTTGCTCCAACCACCAACAAAAAACCCACCCTGTTCCACCCCTCTCATACCCAACTTGTTGCGACCCTTTACTCCATATTCAATAACTCATCACCACCCTTTCTAGATCCACCGAGAAAAAAGCAATCACTAGCAAATCTAGTCACCACCAGCAGAAGGAAGAATGTTAACTCGGGATAGGATTTCAATGGAGGAATATAGGGTGGGGAGAAGTTATGCATCAAAAATACTCTTTTTTTTTTGTATCTAGATCTGTATTATTTTATATTTAACTATTTTTAACTTTAGTTATTGTATATTTAACTAGAGTATGACCTTCTTTTTCCTTGGTCGCGAGAAGCTATCTGTAATTAAAAAACCTAGATAAGTATCTTGGCTCTGAGCCAAAACCTCTGGGAAGGGGAAGAGGGTTGTAATCACCCTACCTTCCAGAAAACATAAAAATGAATAAATAATAATGATGGCGATAACATAATAATAATAATAATAATAATAATAATAATAATAATAATAATAATAATAATAATAATGATGATGATGATGATGATGATGACATCATCATCATCAATGTCATACCAAAAGAGAGAGCTTGTATGAAGCATGACCAGTGTAAAGGGTTTTTTCTATGCATTTATGCATCACAGGATCTGCAAACAAAAGTAACATATTAGAACTTTTGGGGCATCATATTTGCATCAACTAGTCAGAGAGTGAATAATTACTCAAAGAATCAGGATCACAGAATTACGACTAGATTGGAAAGGTTCGGGCAACATTTGCTAGAATATTAACATTACCAGCTGGGGTTAAGTTCAGTTTTATCAGTGCTTGCAGTTTCAGCAATACCACTCATTTATAAAGATAAAGATAGACTAGATTTAGAACCTTGATATAATTAAACCTCAATTATAAAGACCAAACTATGATTAACAATTTTTCGAGTTTCTGTTACCGCAAGTAATTTTCCTATGCTCATTGGCAAAGACCTTTACAAGTTCACCCTGCAATGCAAAGAAACAGAACCGTGAGGAATTGCCAGCATGCAAACCCATTATAAGGCTATCAGACTGACTTATAAAACATACAAAATAAAATCTTAAAAAAAAAATAATATATTTTGAGAAAGCAGATAACATATGAGGAAGGAACTACCCAAGCACAAATGCACCACAACCCTGAGAAATACATACCTAACCTCATCACCTGCTGTCCACATAAGGTGGGCCCAAAAATGTATTTAGAAAATTGAGAGCCCAGAAAAACAGAATATTAAGTCATAAAAGATAACGAGGAGACATATATTTTCCCAACCTGTAAATTCCATGAAGGTACAATGGAGAGGTATGGAATTCGAAAAAATGTAGGACCCTTGAAGTATGGAATTCAAAAAATGCAATGTTTTCTGATCATTACTTCGGAGAAAAACTTGATCCTAACCACCCACTAAATGATCAGGCATTACTACTTACCAGCATAGGTCATTTCGGACTTCACTTTTTACTATCTGAAATGAATAATGTACATAGAGAGTACCTTACGCTTCCTATCGTCCAGTGGCTGTACTTCGATGGCAAGATACGTATCAACGTCATCTGCAGTTACAAGATAATTTGGTTGCTTTGCTCCTGCAATAAATAATATGCAGATTAAAGATAGGTTGTATTAATAGAGAGGCAAACAGAACTGAAACTAAAATCGGTAATAAATGAATACCATCTACATAATTAAAAGATCCATCTTCCAAGTGCCGTACCCACTGTGAACTCAAGAAAAAAACTATTAGCTACAGAAAATACAGAAAAAATCTTTGTAGATCAGGAAGTAATCCAGCAATTGCGAAAAATGACAGTTTAAGCACCTCAAAATTGCAACTGGTTGTTCCATTTATGGAGTATCCACATGCTTGGAGTTGCTGTCCAGGAAATGCTTCACCTGAAATTTGGAGACCCTCAATTGCTGGTAGTGGATCATCATCTGCATCTGGTCATTGACTGCAAATTTAGAATTTGTGGCCACCAAAACTAGGCCTGGGACTTTAACCAGTATAAATCGACTCGAATCGGATCAAATAGGGAGATTCAATTCGATTCTTGTAAAAGGTTAACAAATTTTTGAGAAGAACCAACCAGTTTCATTTTAAACGATTCGAGTTCATTCCTAGATTTTAATAATAAAATAATCAAAACAGTCGAAAAATCGATACAGGCACATATCTGTCCTATTATTTGGTATATTTCTTTGAAATGCCATACAATTGTTTGCAGCATAGGCCATAGAGTATGATTTTCTATTGTTTGCTTTCACTATCTTGTTACTTGGATGTAAAGTTAGATTTATTACTTGTTATTTGGAATTTGGAATTTGGAATTGTTTTTTTAGTTTCTTATTAACCCCTATTAGTAAATTTTACAGTTTTTCTCCATCTCTGGGACCCATAGAAACCCTACAATCGAACCAGACTCAAACAATTCGAGTTATAATAACTCCTATAGCTATATCATACAAACTCAAATCGATCTTAAATAAAACAATTCGAGTTAGATTCTTAGAAAGTTTTTCTAAGATTCGAAAAGTCCCAGGCCCAACCAAAAACATGCTTAGTAGTAAAGAAACAGAATTCAAACCAGTCAAACCCTCAGAGAAAGAGGATGAGGGTTCCTCGAGAACTGGTGGTAGATAAGGAGAATATGAGGAGTTGGGATCATCCAGAGTCGTTGTGACTGAAGCTTTGGAATTCCAATTAACTGAAGGCTCTCTATCATTTGGGTGCCCTCTGTTGTCAGGTTCATCCACCTCATTACTTCTAACAATGTCACCAAATGTGACTTTTTTACTAACTGTGCCTTCATTGGTCCCAACATGATTTGGACCAGCCTGGCTGAATGAAAGCTGTGAAGGAACTTCACGTGATGCAGATTCAGCGGTCCTAAAAAGCAAGACGGACAAATTTAAAATTAAAAAGTACATATAACTAATCACTGATGGTGATCTATGCGTGATAAGTTGAGATCTTATCACTTCATGAAGATGTCAATTATATGTAAATAACTTCGATGAAGTTCTCTTTCAACACGCATGTGTACAATCCTACAACTCTCCGCATTTATGTGTTCCTGATAAAAAAATGCATTCGAGGTTCTCAGAATTTTCCGGGAAAATCTGGGGTAGTCCAGGGTAAGTGCTCCTTTTAAACATTTTCTCTGCGAACAGTATAAGGTGCTGCATGTAAGAGAAACCAGACTAAATGATCACCATTGTTCAACATCTAGCATATATTAGGTAATCTACTGAAGAAAGAAATATCAAGAGTTGCGACATTCCCAACCATCTTTTTAATTAAACTGGCATTTGCCGATGCAGAGATAAATAGGCTGTGATGAGATCGAAGAAATAATAAGATAAGACTTGGGTCATAAGATTGTGTATTTTTAGCCGGCTTGCCTTTTACGTCAGTGCGTGTCTTCTATCGCTCCAGCATATCACATTGGTATGACCTATTAACCCAACTTAACACATAACATCTTGATAAGAGAAATGGTAGTAAGTATAACCTTTCCACTTTCTGTGTAAGTAAAACAAATTGATTCCTGAAGTGCTTATACTTTGCCCAACTTGCAACATAATTGGAAAGTACACGATCCAAAATTACTTGTTAAAGAGGTATGTTATTCCTCCATTGGAATGTTATTCCTCTAAATATGACAGTCAACAATGAAACTTTATGAAACCGGAACCCACCACCAACAATAGAGGACAGGAATTGCACATGCAGTTCAGTGTAAGTGTCTCCATTTGACCAGCTCACCTGCTTGCAAGAGGTGGATGCCTCCCCAAATCATCGTGCTCCAGATTCTTCAAATTGTCCGATCCATTTTGAGGAAGACCCAAAATATCTCCAACCACTACTGTCTGGGGATCTGAAGATGGCATATTTCCATCAGAATATGTTGGTTGTGGAACCAGATCCAGAGCATCTTTTATCTAGCAGGGCAATTGAAGAGCTTGAGATAACAACTTTTATTTTGCAGAAGGTGCTTAAAACCAGTGTTTTAAATAGCACGCCATAGAGCGATTCGTAGCGCCTATAACGCGCTACAGACCTTCAGCGCGTCGTAGCGCGGCCCAGATAGCGTTTTGCACAAATAGCGTGCGCTTTTTGCTCTGTAGCGCGCAATTTACGCTATAGCGTACGCTATTGCGGTGCTTGGGCAAAAACTTGCTAATTTGTGCAAAAAAATGTGAAGGCCTGATAACATAATCTTTTTAGGGCAAAGAGTCTTTTAATAATCCGCTCAAACGAATTAGTTTATTTTCACATTGATCAACAAAGAAAACATCCACATGCCAAGAAAATGGGAATGGAATCCTAGGCGAAGGCTGACGCGTGTAGAAGGTTTGAGACTGAGATGTGCGATTTTTGGTGCGTCTCTGAACTCAAAGAGCTGCGCCCTCTTGGTATTGCACATTAATTTACTAGTATAAGTATATTTTTATTTCTTTATGGTTTTATGATTAATATCTCGTTGATTTACCAATATAAGTATATTTTCTTTTTAAAAAATTAATCAAAATGCTCGAATAGCTTACGCTATGCGCTACGCTATTTACGCTACGCTACGACGGAACAAAAACCCTACACATGTAAAAAGCACTATTTAAAACACTGCTTAAAACAAGTATAAGAGGGCATTCAACCCTTTGCACAAGTAAAAATGGTTTGTTAGCTTCAAAAATCCCTAAATTCACAATTTTTTCAGAATTTTCCATTTTTCCATCCAAGTCCCGTCTACCTTACTGAGAAGGCAACTGCAACCATGGTTATTATTGACTTAAAAACTCACGCTTGACCAAAACCAATGTAACTTTGACTATTATACAAGAGAGGAACACTCCCGACTGCTTGAAACTGAAATCAAATCCCCCAAAACCAAAAGAAAATTCTACTGTAAGCAACAGAAGCAATTTTGTGAAAGAGAAAAATAAACCCTAAGTTTACTAAACTAAACCTTGGCGTGTAACAAGTTCAATCTTATGGTGCCATGGAACCCAAAAGATATATATTGACAACTTGAAGTAAATTATAATAATAGGAAAACGAAGTCCCTACCACGTCAGAATTCGGTCCAGTTGACCAAGGCAGGTTTCTTCACTGTCCTCACCTGCTATATGATGTACACTAATAGAATATACATATACATATGTATAGGATATGTCCCTAAAAACTGAAATTCATACTCAATATAATTCAATACCTACAAACCTCTATAAAAAAGAATGTGATAAGTGACCACTGCATCTCAAAACTTTTCTTAATTCTAACCCAACCCCTAGGTCTTCCCACGCTTCTATTCATTAATCCACACCTTCCATTCCCCAAGTGAATATATACTGCCCATCTGCATGTCCTTGCATGATTTCATTAAGGCTTTTATCTACTTCTGCTGTTATTGAGATGTCAACAGCATACTGTGGTTGTACAATTGCACAGAAATATCATTCAGAACCTGAGGTGTCTAAGACTCTTATACACAATTGACATTCATGCAAGATCCGGAGCAACGAATACAATTCACTTAGGAATATAAAGACAAACATGTCAACCATACCTCAATAGGATAGATTGGCGACTGAGCAAAAGTGGAGAGATTCACATCAGAACGCCAGGGTGCTAGCTGGTACTGAGACTCTTTGAGCTTTCCCTACAAAGTAATCGGCGGAACCGTGATGCAGAAATAGGCAGTTGGTACAACATAGAGGCATACAGCATCAAGTATGGTCACCTGAATATACAACCAAATCTAATTACATCTTGAACAATGTTTATGCCTCAACAACATACCTCAGTCACAAGAAGCTGCTCCTGCAAATGTCTAAACAAAACCTGCCAAGGGAAATTGAATTAGTTAAATTGGGAGGACAACCTCTGTACATCTACAGACCATAACGGGACCGAGGATAAAATGTCAAGTAGTATCAAATTGGGCTTACTTACTACACCCCTATTAGTAGGCATAACTCTTTATTTGGCTTCAAAAAAGGTAGCCAGCACTTATATTTAAGAACTCCAAGTGACATTTATGCATCAAAAGGAAAACGTGTTTTACAATAAATTGGCACTTCTAAGTAAATTATTGGTTGTGTTTCAATTTAATGAGTTGAGATTTTATAGTGCTGAGCTATATTTCAGATGATATGCTTGTCGAGGCGACATTGGAAACAGTCAAGACATGAGCAGGAGGCCATTGTGAAACAGCACAGCCAACTTGCTCTATCAACTAGCAATCAATCCATTTTCAGCTCTATCAGAGAATTAAGATGTACACTCATTATTAATAAGTCTCGTTCAACTTACAACTTCAAATAAATATCTAAACCATATAAAAATTCAGCCATTCTATTCTATAAATCATTTTAAACAAAGACAGAATGACAAGGTAAAAATGACTAAATTACTGATACATAGAAAAACCGCTCACATGTTTGTATAAAGCCATTAATAGAAACCATCACCTCCTGCAGATTCTTTAGATGGAACTGATGTTTAAAAATTATAATCTTCAATCTTATTATTTTTCTCATCAAATCTCACTATATCTCCAACCACACTACATTTAATCTCAGTGTCTCTGGTTTCCAAGCCATAACATACTTTTATTACACCCAATCCAACAGAAAGAGGACAGCAAAATAGTCCAAAGAATTACAAGCTTTCAAACTTAATCTGCCGACTTCTTTCTGTGAAACTTTATTTGTATTATGTAGTTAGAGATTGTGTCTTATCAGTCTGACTCGAGTCTCCACATATTTATGGTGAAGACTTGATAAAATAAATGCTATGCAATAAATGCTGCTAACTACTTACTATCTACCTCATCATAATAGTTTCTACTAGCTTCTAAACTTATCTACTATTTTCTTTACATCTTGAACAATTCTTGTTTAATACTCGCCCTCAAGCTGGAGCACATATATCAAATGTTCCCAGCTTGTTACAAATATATCTAACATGTGATCCTCCTAACGCCTTTGTAAGTAAATCTGCTAGTTCATCTTCCGACTTGACATGCCTGGTGTTGATCAAGTTGTCTATAATCAATGTGTTTAGTTCTTTCATGAAATACTGGGTTATTGGCGGCACGACTATCACACAATAAATTCATGGGTCTAAATTGTTTAGACCCAAGTTCCTCGGGAATATGCTTCAGCCACATCAACTCACATGCTGTATGAGCCATTGCTCTATACTCCAATTCAGCACTGGACCTTGCCACAACATTCTGCTTCTTGTTTTTCCACGATACCAGATTTCCACCAACAAATGCAATACTCTGTAGTAGACCTTCTATCATACAGACAACCTGCCCAATCCGCATCTGTGTACCCCTGAACATGAATATTCCCATTACTCTTGTATAACAAACCCTTTCTTGGATCTCCTCTCAGGTATCGTAATATTCGGATGACGGCATCCCAATGACTTGTTCGAGCAGAAGCCATAAATTTGCTAACAACACTAGTAGCAAATGAGATTTCTGGTCTCATTATTGTCAAGTAGTTTAGCTTACCAACCAACCTTCTATAACTTTCGGGATTTCTTAATAAGTCATCGTCGTCTGGCATAAGATTAGTACTAGGATCCATAGGAGAGTCAATAGGTTTAGCCCCAAACAGTCCTGTCTCTGATAATAGATCCAACATATTTTCGTTGTGATAAAGAAATTCCTATACGAGATCGAGCAACTTCAATGCCAAGGAAATATTTTAGTGGACCAAGGTCCTTCGTGTGGAACAGATGATGTAAAAGCAACTTTAATTTCTAAATGCCTTCCTTATTATCACCAGTAACAATAATATCGTCCACGTATACCAGTAACAGAATCTTTCCAGCCATAGAATGGTGATAAAGACTGAATCATCAACCCCGCATCATCGAAGACCAAACTTCCTAGTTACTTCACTAAATTTCCCAAACAATGCACGGGGGTTAGACCGTATAATGCCTTTTTCAGGCGGCATACCAGACCATACTCCCCCTGAGCAACAAACCCTAGAGGTTGCTACATATAAATTTCCTCTTGCAAGTCGCCATGAAGGAAAGCATTTTTATATCAAGTTGGTGTAACGGCCAAGAGCAAGAAGCAGCTAGAGAAATGATTAGACGAACTGATGTCAATTTAGCAACAGGAGAAAATGTTTCCATATAATCCAGCCCATAAACCTGAGTAAAGCCTTTTGCAACTAAACAAGCTTTTAAACGATCAATTGTTCCATTCGAATTAAATTTTACCGTAGCCAGGGGCCAAGTACCATTATCATGAAGTGCAGACATCTCCTCTAACATTGTCGCTCACCAACCAAGGTGAGATAAAGCTTCAGAAACAGATTTAAGGATAGAAACTGATGATAACGAAGTAACGAAAGCAGTATGTGTTGGAGACAAATAGTTATAAGTGAAGTGACAAAATTGGAAATTGGATGAACGGTACTACATGTACGTTTACCTTTACGGAGAGCAATGGGAAGGTCATCATTTATGGGCGGTGATGCAACTGAAGGCATAGGAGATGATGGCGGAGTACATGATTCTTCAAGAGGTGGCTCAGTTATTGAGACTCGTGGGTGACAAGTATATACCTGTCCAAATCTATTGGAAGGACTGGTTGGAGGTGAGGATGAGTGATATGTTACTTTTTCTGGAATATTAGACACTTCTTGGAGAGGAATGATCGGAAGTGGAATTACATCATCAAGCGTATTAGAACTATGGCTATCACCAAAGTATGAAGTGGATTTAGAAAAGGTAACATCAGCACACATTACGAACCTATTTAGAGTAGAACTACAACACTGATATCCTTTTTGAGTACGAGAATATCCTAAGAAAATACACTTAATAGCTCGGGGTCTAACTTATCAATGCCAGGGGAAAGTTTATAAATAAAACATGTGCACCCAAAAACACGAGGTTGTAATGGAAATGAAGAATCTTGGGGAAGTAAGAGTGACTGAGGTGTTTTTCCGCTAAGTATAGACGATGGCAAACGATTTAAGTAACAAGCAGTCAGAACAGCATCACTCCCGAATAATTTAGGCACATTCATATGAAATAATAAACATTGAGCTGTTTTAAGTAGGTGTTGACTTTTTCTTTCTACAACCCCATTTCTTTGTGGAGTATGCGAGCATGAAGATTGGTGGATAATGCCTGAAGAGGTCATAAAGTCGGTGAATTTGTTTGTGAAATATTCTTTGGCATTATCACTCCGAAGTCTACGAACAGACGAGTTAAATTGAGTTTTTACATCAGCACAAAATGAACGAAAATTAGAAAATAACTCCGAACGATTTTTCATTAGATAAAGCCAAGTAATTCTGGAGTAACTGTCTACAAATGTAACAGAACAACGAAACTCCAATTTTGAAGTAATAACACAACTCGGACCCCAAACATCAGAATGAACTAAAAAGAAAGGACTATGTGCTCTTTTATTGACGCTAGGAGCAAACTGTACACGATGGTTTTTCCTAATTGACAAGACTCGCAATTTAAAGACTCAACGTGGTGTAAATTAGGAACAAACTGTTTCAGCTTTTCTAATGAAGGATGACCCGAACGACAATGGACTTGTAATGGGGAAGCATCAACATGACATGCAACCGACTGACGAAATTCTTGTCAAAGTGATATAAACCTCCTGCTTCATGTCCACCCCCAATCATCTTTTTGTCTTCAGGTCCTGGATAGTGACACAATCAGGAAAGAAAGTTATAGAAGACTTCAAGCCTTCAATTAATTTGCTAACGGACATAAGGTTAAATGGGAAAGATGGAGAATATAGGATGGATGACAAGTGAACAAATGAACTGGGATTTGACGTTCCAATGCCATCAACATTAGTAGATTCACCATTTGCTAAGATAACATTAGAGGTTTTTAGAGCGTTGAATATTACTGAAAAGAGATGGCTTACCGGACATATGGTTAGTAGCACCAGAATCAAGGATCCATGGAGATGGCTGAGATGAACTAGTAGATACATGCTACTGGATTACCTGATTGGGCAAGCAGAGCAACAAGGGAAGCTGTTTGTGCAGCCTGACATCATAAATATTTGGAATATTCCTCTTCAGATATAGTAACCATTGGTTCCTTTACTTATTGTACGACATTATTTGCTACCCGAGGGGGTTTCCCGTGTAAGTCCCAACATTGGTCGATAGCGTGGTGTGCTAGGTTACAATGACTGCACCTTTTTTGAGTACCTTTTCCACGCCCCATCCGAGCTCCACGAGTAGTAGGGTTATTCTTAGTATAACCAATTGGCTGACCACGCCCTTGAGAACTACCAGAACCATATGAAATCTGAGAAAACTGACTCATTAGAGCAGATTGATCGCTACTGACAGAAGCATTCTTACCAATTGCTCGATAGACTCATGAATACGGTTCAGAGAGGGACGGGAGTTCTTTCCCACTTAATATGGGAACGAACAGATTCATACTCGTGTTTAAACCTGCAAGGAACTTGAGGACAGACAACTGCTCTCTCTGTTTTTGCATTTGCTTTACATCTGCGGGTATAGGTAAGACGACATTAAGCTCTTCATGTAATCATTTAATACTAGCATAATAATCAATAACTAACTTGTCTCCTTGCTGTAGGTTGAAATAATCATAAGATAAATCATACAGACGTGATAAGTTACCAGAAAACAACTCACCAACATATTCCCAAAGTTCCTTACAAGTCTCAAAGTGGCTGCATAGCACTCTAGGCTCCACGCTATTCCACATCAAACTAACCAGCCAAACATCTTGTTGATACCAAAACCTTAGAATCTTCACTAGGGTAGACTCGGTTAGATGATCTAACTTTCCATAACCAGTGAGGGACATCTTAACAGCTCTCGCACATTGCTGATAGTTATCACCATTTAATTTGATAATGGTAAGTTCTGTAGGCTTACCGATAGGAGAAGAAAAAGGCACGGTTGATGAATCTTTAGACCCCATAAGTATTTAGACCAATTGCGAACAAATGATTTTATAAATTAACTCAGACCAAACTTGAGACAAGACCAAAACTGAGCTTAGGAACTGGACAGGAATGACACAATTTGAGAGAGAGATTGATGTTGGAAGTGAGTCAAGACGGTAACTAGTTCAGGTGGCGTGGGTCTCGCGCTCCGATATCATGTAAAACTTTATTTATATTATGTAGTTAGAGATTGTGTCTTATCAATCTGAGTTGAGTCTCCACATTTTATAGTGGAGACTTGATAACATACTATTATTCTTGTCTAATACTTTCAAATTTCCAGATGTTGTTGAGAATGGACAATATTCTCGTATTCTGATAACTTTTTTTAACTCCTTTTAGGTGGCCTCTGGGACAACTTCATACACAGTCCCTCACCAACTACAATCTGAATAAATCACAGCAGTTTCACCTTATATACATCAGTTTCACCTTAAAGTAACATAAACCATCTCAACTATTTAATAAGGTTTTGAAGCAATGTCATCCATGACAAGTACAAGAAACAACTGAAAGGATGTTACATATTAACCTTGACATTACTGACAATGGACTGGGCATCGGCGACAGGCGGCTGAAGAGAATGCTCCGTAAGAAGCGGCATTAAAGAAGTTATGAATGTTGATCTCTCTTGTTGGGCAGCCTGAAAAATCAGAACTGAGCTTGATCATAAAATATTTAGCCAACATCTGTAGAAATTGAGAGGGCAAAGGCTGGTATTACTGCATAATTAGTAACTAATCTTGTTGCGTCTGTCATTAGTGTCATTTATCATATGAGAACAGTCTAAAGTAGTGATTCATTTACGATTTACTAGATATAGAGTACAAGCAGCAAATGCGATTTAGCCCACCAGAGATAGGATCTGAAGGTGATAAGAAACTGATACCAAGACGGCAATGGTAAAATAAAGGATGTCATACTCGACCTCTTTTTTAGCAAATATCAAAACCAGCTATTAAGTAACATTTCAGGTATCTAATGACGGGGGCGAAGGTTGCTCTAATTGCTTGGAAAGTGAGAGCTCAAGGTGGCTAGAAGTGAAATTTGATGGCTCAAAGTGAAAGATATATTGACGCAAATAACAAAGACATCTATTACAAGATGAAACTTCGAATATTACCAGTGTCACAATCAATTTTAATGAATATAACTGAAGAGAAGAAGGTTTATTTACCTACAATATTAACTGGGGTTTAAGTATCTTAAGAAGCATTAACTGAAGTTGCATTTCATTACCAAGATCTGGCTTATACATTGGAAGTATTGACAGAGTATTTAGAAAAGCACTAGTACCTGTAATGCATACATTAGACGAACATTTTCCTCCATTATGTCTTGTCTGTAGGAAACTGCTTTAGAAGCAGCAAGGATGAGATCCTGCTGTTGCTGATCAAATGCCTTCCAAAGAATATTTGCATAGGAAACTCCATCAATATTAAGAATACACAATATATTCATTAACAAATTCTTTTGCCTACCAGACGCATATAAGATATACGCTTCTCGAGGGCATATTTCTCATTGCTAATTTGTGCTTCCTATTAAAAAAAAGAATATGAAGTTAGTGGGAACAATATTATAAGCATAGATATGGATACCGTAATCAAAAAACAGTCAGTATTTTTTACCTTTATTGAGTATTCTGTAAGATGTTTTTTCAATTGTAGGATCTCCTGTTCATGTTCCCGAATCTTTACAACAATATCCTACAGAGATAGCACGGATGTATTCGTAAAATGATGCCACGGGGTATATGATAAATGTCTCCTGGCTCTTTTTATGTTTTAAAGAAATAAAGATCCATCCTGGCCCTCTCTCTTGCCAACAATTTGAGATGATATAACCAAAAGGCAATATCAAGTGCAAATTCAGTCGTGTTATACTAAGATACCTGCTTTGAATTACTATCAGCCATTGAAATCAAATCCCTTCCGGACTCTGAATCCAAATTGTTTTCTTGTTGGTACCTATAAAGGCAGAAACGAAAATGACAAACAAGACAACCACCGGTACTCAAATCAACTAATCCATCAGGTATACCTCGTAGGAGTAAACAATGTGATAGATGGTGACGGAATCTGAGAGGCGTCAGAATAGTCTGACACTACCTCATCACCATGAGTCATGTTCAATGATCCATTAATTGTATTGCTATCGGTTTGGTTTTCTACATGAGTTTTCACTGCATGATATTTGTTACTTTTGATCAGATCTGATTCAAGAGCCAAGTAATTTGGTGAATCATGTCCGAAAGTGATTCCCACATTTCCACCACCTGGTTGAGTTCCTAAATGTATTACTTGATCATTTTTACACAGTTCATGGTCACCCCATCGATCAGCCGATTGAGGATTTTGATATTTCACATCACCTGATTTCTGCAGCAAAACACAATAAATTATTTTTGATAATTAAAGTCTGCCTAAAAAATGCAGCATAAATTTCTTTAACTGCATGATCTAGACCTAAGTAGTGCAACGACCATGCATAATCAGGAAGTTCGGGAGGAGGGAGGATAACAATTTTCAACAAAAACGTAACAGCCCTCAGTATTTGTATTATTTTAGTTCAACCACCAATTATTATTGTTATTCTATTACCGTCATTAGTTATTGCTCTTACCCTCCATCATAACATGCATAAAAAATACCCTAAATTTTGAAGCGGGTGAAAAGCTCTTACATATTTCACAAGTTCCTCATTTGTTTTCTGAAGTTCAGATCTCAAACGATTGTTCTCTTCCACCTATGAGGAGCAAGACAGGAAACATTAATGAACTATTTACACCGACACAATTAATAGGCTTATGCATGCAAAAAACAAATTAACTTTTAGAGCGACATTATTAATAGGATCGTGGGGTTCAAATAACAAGTTCATCACCTAAAGGCTAAATCTAAATAGTGGTAAGGAAATGTTGCTTCATTTCAGAACGTAAAAATCTTGAAGATTTTGAATGTGAAATGTTGCGTAGTTTCAATGGGATGGCATGTTAAATTACCATCAAGTACAAATACCAGTTCAAATATAATTTTCTAATCATAATAATACATTTCAGAAGTTTAGGCAACAAAAGGCAGCATTGGGGAGGATCAGGTCAGGTGAACAATTGCCGGTGCCCTCCGGAATTCATTGCACTCTTGTTATTCATTTTGAATTCTCTCACTATAAAAGTTAAAGGCGCAGAGATGCATAAAAGAATGTCTACTCTTCATTATATGATAAGCATCTGGGTATGCACAGAAATATATAAATACGCCTCCAGAAAAATTAAATCTTAACTACAAATAGAAGTTTGTGGGTGAAACAACTAGTAGTACACTTGATCACATAAACTTATGAAGCCACAGATAAGGGACTGCAGATGATTAAAGCAAAAAAAATCTCATGTAGTGACTGATCTCAATAGTGGACAGCTTATTCAGTTGACCTTATGGAATCAATTGTATCCACAAATATCTGCGCCATCAGTAAAATACCAATCTAGAAAACAATAATTTTAAGCTTGTGTGGCCGTTGGTAACCAGTAATTACTAATTATTGATATAGTTGCAGATAAGGACTAGGTACTTCACCAAGGTACAAATGCCAGTTCCCTTGAAATGTATAACTGAAGCCCCCCGTACATGGAGATAAGACTAAGCAGAAAGAAAACGGCATGAGATGCAAAATGAAAGGAGTAAACCATATGGGAAAACTGGGTCCTCAAATATACTAAATAGCGAGATTCATTGACCTCTCAATTTGAAAATCTAGGAAAATATCATTTATACAAATCGCTGGCATGGCCATCAAAATTGGTACGTAACGTAAATCATGACATTATGGATTTTAAGTAAATTGTCTATAATTACAAAGTTTTCCAGGATTCTGCTACTTCTGCAGTTCTGCTACAGGTCGGGCTGCTAGTAGATCAAAAGTGCATAAAATTATCGACTCGCCCAAACATTTGAAAGTGAACAGCTACCACAGTTCCTATAGATTTAGCCCTTGGTTGCAGTGACACTATGACAGGATTAGGAGAAAAATACTAATAAACTGACAAGGATCAATTCTTCATTATACAACATGTACTTCCGTCAATTTTGTCGGATATCTCCCTTCACAGAAGTACTGAGAGAATATCAATCCTAGAGGAGAGTGGTTTGCAGTAAAGAAGGCATGGCATAAATTTGATAAATTGCTCTTTCCGATTTAAATTCATGTCTTTAAACTTTTGGAGTCTCGCTGCAGCCTGCAGGTCCCGGAGCTCATACGTCAAAGATGCATAAATTGTTGACTTTCCAAAACTTGGAAAGGATTTCCATTGCTTATCCACTTTCTGCCATTTACTAGTTATTTCATTAGTGCAATCTAACTACTGATTCTAAGAACAAAGTTTACAAAAGGCCATTCCAGGGAGAGGGCAATGTAATAAATTCGAAAGACAATGCTGATAAGTGAACACTGATTTCGGAATAGTTCATGAGGGAAGAGCAGTTGCATTATTCAAGCAATTTCTAATTCCGCTTGTCCAAGTATACAGAAGGCAAGTGCTGACTCATTAAGGATGAGATTATAATACTTATCTACTTTGATAATTATGTATAGTGCATCAAAAAAAAAATATCTGATTAAAGTAGTCTTCAGCCGAAAGGCCCAGGACCACTGATATAAATCAATTCATACTTGCGTTTTTTATGCACTTTGCAAGTGTTACTCTAGTTATTACTACCCCAGTCCCACAAAGATAGGCTTGTTGACTTTTTCACACAGTTTAAGAACATCAATTAATATTGTTGGGAAAGTAAAATGTGTTTCTCAAACATACCCCTATACAAAAGGATGATATATTTCTATAGTGACTTCAGCAAATATAATAAATTCGAAAGATAAAGCTGATAAGTTATTATCTCCACCCCACTGATCTCGGAAGAGTTCATGAGGGAAGAGCAGTTGCATTATTCAAGCAATTTATAATTCCGGTTGTCCAACTATACAGAAGGCAAGGGCTGACTCATTAAGGATGAGATTATAATACTTGGCTATTTTGATAATTATGTATTGGTGCCTCAATTGACCCAAAAAAAAAAAAAAAACTTAGCTGATTAAAGTAGTCTTTAGCCAGAAGGCCCAAAACCACTAATATAAACAAATTCATACTTGCATGCGTTTTGCAAGTGTTACTCTAGTTATCTACTAACCCCGTCCCACAAAGATAGGCTTGTTAAACATGTTAAGTTTTTATAAACAGCTAAATATGAGAGGGGTTTAACTATGTCAACAAATTGCATATATCTTATATATTATATACGTAAAGATCAGCCACCATGAATTACTCAACATTTTCACGACAGCCTGACATGAGCATTGACTTTTTGCTGCCCCCCAAGACAATGTTGAACACATCATGTTTTTCTAAATCTTAGAACTTTTCAGCAACACATTTCCTCTTTATGTTAACATATTATACTCTTCAAATATTCCCACTATTCGGAGATTGTCCATTGTATGGGATACTTAAGTCAATTAATCATATTCAGAAACTTTAGAGACCCTAAAAATAGATGCGGTAAAGTCTGATTTCTCTTCCACTTATCAATATCCACGAATGTCAGAAAGGACTGACAAACAGAATTGAAGGTCATACAGTAAGCTTAGCGTGAAACAGCCAAAAGCAATGGGCTACAAAATATCGCAGGCAAACCTTCTTTCTAGGAAAACCAGTTCTTTTGCGATTACAAGAGCAGAATCCCCAAAGTCCCTTAAACTTGAAACACATTCGTACAGTATGAATCTCAACATTAGGTATAGAATCTCTATGTTGTGTGTATCAAATTAAATATAATTTTACTACAAGCAATATAAAACAAGAGTTGTTGTGGAGCAGACACGGCACACCAAGCAGAAGGGTTTAGCAATTTTGGAGGACTCTGAGCTCAGTTAGTAGCCATGTAACTAGTAAAGCTTAAAAACCCTATTCTTCCTTTAAGTGTGTTAAATTCACTGCCCTGATGCTTTTTTCAGGTTCATACAAACCGATCAATTAAGAGATCACCTTCTGTGAAGTTCTAGTAGCTTCCGGAAGTAAGAGTCAAAAAGGAAAAGGTTAAGAACTACATCAAAAAAGCACGCATCAGAAACAATTTCAAATAGAAACATTTTTACTTGGGTATATACTGGAATTCCGTCACTCCCATGGCTATATTATACATGAGCATATAAATATGTTTTGTGTGATAAACATCTCCAAGTGCCACAACACTCGAGATTGACTTTATGTTGCAAACCACTGGATTTGAAACCATAAATAGGTAATACTGATTTTATTGTTGAAGCAAACACTTAGGCACGTATATTATTTCAAATTCATGCATGCTTTACTTACCATACTTACCATACTTGGTATACATAACCAACATAGTTGTTAAAGGCGAAAGGCGCACCAAGGCGATTCGGGCTCCCATCGCCTGAGGCGCCTTGGCGCAAGGCGAGGCGCGCGCCTGAGAGATGTGAGGCGCATAAAAATTAAAAATAAATTAAATTGAATTATAAAATTTATAAGAACATAGTCACAAGAAAATATAACTATCCATAAAAAACTCGATAATTATAAAATTGAAGTGTCAATACAACCAAATAACTTTTAAAATATTCTGAAAAATAAAGGAAAAAAAAAACAAAAAAGAAGTCCTACTGCTGAGGCGCGCCTGAGGCGCATCGAGGCGCACCAAGGCGCAGCAAAAAGGCGCACCGAGGCGCGTGTCTGGCTGAGGTCGCCCGCCTGGAGGCTTAAAAGGCGACCTGCCTTTTTTTCTGCGCGCCTTGCGCCTGAGGCGTGCCTGAGGCGCGCCTTTAACAACTATGATAACCAAATAAAGCAATGTTTTAAAAGGCGCAACGCGAGTTTGAGGCGTTCTGGTCGGACGAGGCGAGGCGTAAGTCTCGAGGCGCATTGAGGCCTAAGCCTCGATTAAAATAAAAGAAAATCCTGAAAATCTCACAACATATAGCATAATGTTGACTGAAATTATTAAAAGAGCAAAAAAGTATAAATTAGGTAACTAAAATATCATAGTATTGAGGCTTTTTTTTTTAAAATAAAATTGCATTTTCTACCAGAATCTTAACTAAATTTTGATATTTAATTATCATTTGTTAAATATTATTAAGTACCATTCAATAACTACCAATAGTTAATAATATTTATAATATTAATTGCTTTGAGTGGAAATATATATTATATATTATATTATAATATGGGAAGCAGAGAAGAGACTGTCACTTCTCTTAAAATATTATGATTATATAATTCTTTTTTTAAGTGGAGATGCGATATATATTATAATATGGAGTATATGTATTTTATTCTATTTTATTAGCAGAAGAAAGAGGCGGTCAGTTTTTATAATCTTCCTAACCCTAATATTCCATTAACTTTATCTACCGCCACTACCACTCTCGGGTCTGTTATTCCGCATCCCCCATATTTTTCCTTATTAACTCTTTGTCGGTGCCTACCACAATCAGCCTCGTCCACTCCATCTCGCGGATTCTCTTCTCGCCTCACGGCCTATACAACTGTCAACTCAAATCTAAACGACGTCTACACGCCTCTTGCGCCTCAAACCCTACGCCTCGAGGCATACGCCTCTGTGACGCCTCGGTAGGGTGAGGCGTAAGCCTCAGTTTAACTAAAAAAAGGGGGATCGAGGCGTTTTCCAGCAGCCTCGCCTCAAGGTGCGCCTCGAGGCGTACGCCTCAAGCCCCTGTTAAAAAACTGAAATAAAGTAACTCATAGTTAGCTCATTTTTTTCTTTTTAAGCTGTGGCGGGCAAACAACTTTATCAGAAAAGAGCTTTGAATTAAAACATCACTTTTTTATTAGAGCACTCAGCAGCCAACACAATGGCACTACAAGATCAAGCAAAATCACTTGGGGTTAGGTTACAGTGTCTGTATTTTCTATTGAGTTTTATACTTGAATTAGTTGTAGTTACTTAATGGAGCTAACCTGAAATGACATTGCAGGACTACATTAAAAAAGTTATAAGACGCTCAATCGGTGTTAACATAGTATTCACTTTCAATATAGGCACAGTTTCTGAAATTCACACGTATAGGGCAATTAATTACTTTTCAAATCTAAAACACTGTGACATATGCCAGCCCAGAGATCAATGGAGAAAAAATGGTTATATTCGATATCGGGTGGAAAACGGAAAACTTAGAACCCGGAGAGTGAATGCCTCATGAGGGTAAATGCTAGTTTTTCGTAATAGAATAATATGATACGACATGTTTCCGGGCAGACTTGCTGCCGAGAAACTATACTAAAAACTGTCAATGTGCATAGTGCAAAGACAGGTAATGGATAATTGCAATGAAGGTATTACATAGGTTCATCAAAATCCTGGATCAGTAGCATACGCCAGAGAAAGAGGAAATTACCTGCTGCTTGATGGTGGCCTCAGCAGCTTCGACTGCTTTCATAACCTGAAACAATCCACCACTTCCATTGATATTGTCGGGATCACTAACCATCAACCCCGCAAATTTGCTTTCTACATTACCTTCTCCATTATCCATCTTTCTTTTTCTTCAAACAATATAATTCCTAGTGAAAAAACACGAAGAGAAAAGACAAGAAATCCACATATAAACACCTCAAATTTTCCCAAAGATAAATATCAATGTTAATTGTTGTTGTTTTTAAATTAGATGAAATCGCGTTAACCAAAATATAAATCAGGGACCCCGAAACTCTCAGATCAAGAGCATTCCAAACCAAAAACACAGCCAAATATATACATTTATTTTTTGGCACAGCCAACTGCATAAGGTAATAATATAATTTCAAAAAAAAAAAAAAAAAAACAAGAACCTTTGTTCAATCAGATTCGACGGACTGAGCAGATTCAAATTCGAGCCTCTCGAGGGCCTTCTGATGGACCCAGGTCTCGATCGTCAGATCGGGCTTGGCACTGAGGCCCACTCCGAGAATAACTACAGTGAGGAAGCTAGTGAGACAGCAAGGCAGCTCCCAGTCTTCCCACTTACGAGACTCTCCTGGCGGCGGCGGCGTACGGCTGAAGGCGAAGCCTTTTGGCTGATCCTCGTGTCATATTATGATATATTATGTCGGGTCGGCCGATCAGACCCGACACCCCCACGTACATATAAAATGTATGGGTCGACGGGTTCACGAATCGGCCAGGGTCCGAATCCGGATTCGAGTCACGGGTCTGACCCGTGAATTCTTTATTTTTTTTAAAGTATTTTAAAAATTTTATTTATTGTCATTTTATACACGAAAACACAACTAATGAACAAAGTAAAAAAATAGAAAAAATGAGTTTGTATTTAATTTTAAGTTTTCGCTTAAAACTATCAAAGTCCTACGTAGTTCTTTTACTTAAAAAAAGAATTAAAAAAAATGACTTGTATTTATTTTAAGTTTTCACTTAAAATTAAATTGACTACGTATCCTCGTGAGGAATCAAAGTTCTACGTAGTTTATTTACTTACCTGGCTTAACTTACTTACCTTTAGTCAGAGTCATCGCCGTCTTGATCGTCGGTTTACTCATTTGATTAGACTCTCCTTCAGTAGTGTCTTCTTGATAGGCGTCTTGGTCCGTTAATAGGTCATCTCACTTATTTTCTTGATCTCGTAACTCGGCTTTTGTTACGTCTTTAAGCATCATTTGAGCCTAGAGATTTTTTGACGTCATTCGGGATCTCCGCTCGTCCAACATATAGCCTCCTTCACTGAAAGCACTCTCAACAGAGCATGTGGATGCGGGCACTGCAAGAATCTCTTGTGCCATATGAAAAGTACGGAAAATTCGATTCCTCTTCTCTTCCATCAATCCAACAGATCCAGTATACTTGCACTGTTATCCTCGACCACGGAATTAATTGCATAATATCGACTAAATGTATTGGTAGTCCTAGTTCTTGTTTTTTTAGTCTGAATCATATCTCCATATTTAGCTAAGTATTCAGCAAAAAGAGTTTCACAACTATTTTTTAAATCTATTTTTTACTTGTTCAACATCAGGAATATTTTCAAACATAGTTTGACTCTCAACAATATCCACAAATATTAGGAAAACCCAATTTTTTCAGAATATTATAATAAATTTCAAGTAATCGTTGTACATGAGCTAAATTCAAATCAGGAGATAAAAAACACTAATCAAGAAAACATCATGAATACGATAAAGTACTTTAATCATTTTAAACACATATTGTAAATAGCATTCCCCAATCCTGGGGATCTACTACAAACATCCATTTCGAAAATAATAAAACAACAATTAAATAAATCTATTTTTACTTGTTCAACATCAGGAATATTTTCAAACATAGTTTGACTCTCGACACTATCCGCAAATATTAGAAAAACCCAAATTTTTCAGAATATTATAATAAATTTCAAGTAATTGTTGTACATGAGCTAAATTCAAATCGGGAGATAAAAAACACTAATCAAGAAAACATCATGAATACGATAAAGTACTTTAGTCATTTTAAATACATATTGTAAATAGTATTCCCCAATCTTGGGGATCTACTACAAGCATCCATTTCGAAAATAATAAAACAACAATTAAATAAAACTCTAAGAGATGTAGGATAATAACACACACTTAAATCTTTAGTTGCATTTTAAAAAAACCTTTAATAGTTTTATTAAGTCTTTGGTTTCATCTCAATTGACTGGCAATAAATAAAATCCTTCTAAGTGAAAAAATGTATCCAAAAATTCACACAATAATTCTTTATATTAAATAGTTGAATTTAACATCTCATAAGTTGAGGTTCATCTATATTTTACATCTGGAGTAAAAAATTTGGGTTGCATTTATTTTGATTGTAAAAATTTAACTCATTGTCTTGCTAACTTAGTAGTTAGTACGATTATGTAAAAACAAGACACATTTTTTAATTGGTCCTATTGCCTTATCTACAAATTTTAATGCATCTTGTACCCACAAATTTAGAATATGACATAAACATCTAGTATGAAATAATCGACCTTATAAAACAGGATTGCAAGCTTGTATTAAAGTGGGTATACTAGCAGTATTAGAACTAGCATTATCAAAACCAATTGTGAAAATGTTCTCTTTTTAAGCAATAAAACGTTAAAATTTTAATAATTGTTCTAGCTATATTATTTGCACTATGTGTGCAATTAAATTTTTGAAAGGCAAGTAATCTTTTGTTTAAGTTTCAATTTTCATCAATCTAGTGTATAGTTATTCTCATATAATCATTTTTTTGTTTAAAATCTGCCCACATATAAGCAGCTAAAACAACTCTATAATTTATAGATTCAAAATATGCTCGTAGTCCAAATTTATGTTGTTTGGCTAGGTATACTACTTGTCTAGTCATTGTAGTTTGTGGAATTCTCTTAATAGCAGCATTATAGGCATTTTGCATCCTATATTTCCAACTTGTACTATCCGCGAAATTAAAAGGTAAAGATTCTTGTGCACATAATTTTGCCATTTGTTCTCTAGAAATTTCTTCATTATATTTATACCAGCTTTTTTTCTACAACGGGAGCAGACTTCTTTCTCGCTTTAGTTTTCTTGTATCCTTTCCCTTTACAGTTTCATCCTTCTTCTCGGACGATAACTCTTCAATGGGGTTGTTCTTCGGCTTGGCTTGTCGCGGGACACTTCGACTTTGATTTTTGCGTCGGAGTTGGTACGCCAAAAAGAGTGCGCTCAAACGTTGCATATGTTTGATTTAACATAGCTTCATCGATTTCGCGCTACATTTCTTTGATTTAACGTACTTTGATTTTTCTTTTCTTTTTTTGAAAAATTTGAAAAACTTTTCGTTGGACAGGTCGGGTCAACCTGTCAGTTTTTTTAAAAAAATATTTTTTTAAATTCCAAGCCGGGTCGACGTGTCACAAAATGTAGGACACAGACCCCACCCGTGTATACCACGGGTCCGGGTCCTACACGGGTCCGACGGGTCCGGGTCGACGGGTCGACCCGCCAGGTCCGGGTTTTCTGGCCACCTTTATGTACTGGGACTGTAACACCCCAAATATGGTGACTGTTACAGTGCCGTGGACTAGGGGTGTTCAAAACTACCCGACCCGACTGACCCGGCCCAATTACCCGACTACCCGAGAACTTTTTACCGGGTAATTTTTTTAATTACCCGGATTTACCGGGCCGGGTACCCGACCCGTTAATTATGTGAGTTACCGGGTCGGGTAATGGGCCGGTCAAATAAAATTACCGGGTACCCGGCGACCCGGTAACTTTTTTTATTTTTTAATTTTTTTATTTTCTCACTACATATTTTATTTTAACCATTTTAAAAATTATGTATAGAATTAGTATATATTTACTTACATTTTAATAATGTTAACATTACAATACCTATGTAATTTGGTCCATATTAAGCTTATGCTCTGATTTTTTTTTCTTTTTTCATGAATCATATTTTTTTTATAATTTAAATCTCATTAACTATTTTAAATTATGACATCAAATTACAAAACTGAGTATGTATTAATATATATATAGTAGTCTAATTTCAAAGTGAATAGATTAAATGTTTCATATAATATCTTAATATGTTAGAACCAATGATAACAAAATGAATGTTATAATTATTGTAAATAATTTTCTTACTTTTAATTTAATTTTTTCTGTAGAATCAATCGAGCAAATAAATTAAATTAAAGTTAAATTTTCTAATATTTGATTTAATCATAACGCATGACTTAAAAAGTAGAATCAATTCTTGCTAATTTAAAACTAAATATTTTTGTTGAACTAAAAGTTGAAAAAATATAGCAAAAAAATCATATATATATATATATATAATTATTATAAAAATAATAATATATATGTTAAAAAAAAACTCGGGTACCTGGGTACCCGGGTGACCCGACCCGGAAAGTTGGGTACCCGAAAAAGTGGGTACCCGGATTTTATTGGCCGGGCCATGGGCCGCCTAAATAGGTACCCGAAGTTTCGGGTACCCGAAAAAGCGGGTACCTGAAAAGCCGGGTACCCGCTTAGGAACACCCCTACCGTGGACCCCACACTGGGAACCACAAAATAATAATCGTTACCCCGATTAGGAGTTTACACATGGTACGGCTAATAACCTCACAATACACAGGATCCAATACCAGTATAAATCATATGAAGATAAAATATATTCAAAATAATAATACAACCAACAAGAGTTTATATAAAACGAAAAAGTAATATTACACGGTTTAAGCATAACCGAACAAAAAAAGACTTGGGCCCCCGAACTAGTATCCTTCAAACTCTTCGCTGTCACCGTGCCTTGGCCTTGCCCCGACATAAAATACAACACAAGTATTTCGCCCAAAACCACAAGGTCAGTTATACATGATAATAATTCTCAAGACATTGTACAATTCACATATACTGGATCTCATGGAAACAACCGACTACTGAACATACCCCTCGGGCGTATGAACAACCAGTCACAAACCGTCGGACATACTCAATCATACATGGAAGACGAACGACCAATCAATATGACTCAAGACGGACATCACAGTACGCCTGATCCGGAAATGTGTCCGTGTACATGTCCATCCGTACATGGAATCCAGGATATACATCGGACAATGTACCTAATTAGCCTCACGAATTACGTCTCGTGTGCACAGTCCAATACGGAAATACCAATGCATGACCATATGTGTCTGGCTAAAAATCCTACATATAACCAATCGGCACGCAGATATGACTCCAGATATGTCACGATACAACATGACAATGAAACTCAATAATTCACACATCCAACCAAGAATCAAGAAAGTCACCGAAGTGACAATAATGATCAACGAGACCAATGATACCAAAGGTAATGAACTTGGGAATACAATCTCATAACGAAAAACTAACCACGATCAAGAACAATACCATATTATGAATCATAGATACACGAAATGTATAAGTTCACAAGAATTGAATCATCATTATAACCAAGCAAGATAACTTGCCTCAATTCGGGGACGAAAATTATCCTTCTTCGAACGAACGAACGAACGGTGACCTTGACTAACAACACTCATTTGAACAAGCAACCTCTTGATAATGAAGAACAAACTCCAAAGATTTCAAGAACACACTCCAATATTCAATCTTCTAGGCTTCAACCCAAGTTATGAAGCTCCAAGACAAGATGGAAGGGGATAAAATCGACTTAGGAAGGCAGAGGAATGATTTCTAGAGAGGATGTTCGAGTTTGGTTCGTGAAAAAATGAAAGCCAAGACATGTCTTTATAATCTGCATTTGCCATAACTACGCTACCGGAAAAGGTTAACGTACGTTAGAACCTTTTACATACGCTAACACATGAATTACGTACGTAACGATCCTCCAGAAGCTACTGCCTCAACACAAACACACCCTTATGTACGTTACCAGAAATGACGTACGTAATCTCACCTACATTACGTACGATATAACATAACCATTGCGTATGTAACAATCTGTTGACTTAGATGTCTCGATCAAGCCAAAAATCCTGGTGATGCATGGTCGTACATGCCGAAAGTCGAGATGCAATATGATACCCTCTATTACATACGCAATCCCTGATACTTTACGTACATAACAGCACACGTATAATGTACGCTAAGCTACAATGGTAGCATACGGTGAACACCAAGGACGTAGTAAAAAATGCCATTCTCCATAAAACATCTAACAATCAAACATAGTCCAAACGACAAATATAATTAATTTGATTCTAGTATATCTCAACATTATAATCATTACACTAAATGAAAACATGATATGGCGATACCCGAATCATCCGAGTAATATAATAGTAAAGATGAAAAACTACAGTCGGATATTACATACTCCCCCCTTAAAAAGAGTTTCGTCCTCGAAACTAGGGGTAAACAACTCGGGATATCTCTCCCGCACACTATCCTCGGTTTACCACGTAGCCTACTCGATTCCATGTCGTGACAACTGAATCTTCAGTAGGGGAATCGCCTTGTTCCTCAACCGTTTGATCCTCTTCTCGAGTATCTGCACGGGATGTTTCTCGTGCGAATGATCATTGGCTATCTCAATCTCTTCGAACTGAAGTGTATGACTCGGATTAGCAACATACTTCCTCAACTGGGAAACATGAAACACATTGTGAATCCAATTTAAGGCCGGCGGCAACGCCAGACGATATGCCAGATCACCTACACGTTCCAAAATCTCGAGCGGTCCAATATACCTCGAACTCAGCTTGCCCCTCTTCCCAAATTGAAAACACCTCGAGTACGGGACACTTTCACTAGCACATGGTCACCAGTCTCGAACTCAAGCGGTCGTTGACGGTTGTCTGCATACTATTTATGTCGGCTTTGAGCCGTTAACAAATGACTCTTAATCAGAGAGATCTTCTCACGAGATGCTAAGAACATATCAGGTTCCATACCCAGATATTCAGACAGGTCGTCCCAACACAAAGGGGACCTACAAAGACGGTCATACAATGCCTCATAAGGTGCCATGTTAATCGAAGCATGCCAACTGTTATTGTAGGTGAACTCCACCAAAGGTAGTTGGGCTTCCCAATCGTACTTCCAATCAAGAGCACACGCCCTCAACATATCCTCCAGAGTTTGGATAGTCCTCTCAGACTAGCCATCGGTCTGAGGATGAAATTTTGTACTAAAGTTCAACTGCGTACCCATCGCACGATGAACTTCTTTCCAGAAATGTGACACGAACCGTCCGTCACGATCTGATACAATACTCTTGGGAGTACCATGTAACCTTACAATCTCTTTAATGAACAGCTGGGCCAATCTCTCGGGACCCCACATGTCTTTAATCTCCAAGAAGTGGGCTGATTTGGTCAGATGATCCACAATCACCCAAATCGTATTCATACCTCGGCGACTCGTCGGCAAGTTAGTGATAAAATCCATCGATATGTCCTCTCATTTCCATTCGGGGATTGGAAGTGGTTTCAGCATACCTGCTGGTCACTGATGCTCAATCTTAACCTCCTGATTGGTCAAACATCTCGAAATGAATTCTGCAACTTCTCGTTCCATATTACCCCACCAATAACATTGCTTCAGATCTTTATGCATCGTGCTAGACCCCGGGTGAATAGAGTATGAGGTAGCATGAGCCTCTCTCAGAATAGAGTTTCTCAACTCTTCATCTGCCGGTACACAAACTCGATTCTTGAAACGTATCACTCCATCCTCGTGGATCACAAATCCAGGGGTTTCCCCTGAGTTACTCCATTCCGAATTCGAGATAAGAACGGGTTTGTAATCTGCTTTGATCTGATTATATCGTCAATGGACGACGAAATCTCAAGTGTGTAAAGTTGTCCCTGAACACGCTGTAACCAGACTTCAATTCCTGGTCTCGCAAGTTCTAACTGTAATTCTCTTTGAATTGTCAAGCGGGCAAGCATTTGCTCCTACACTGTCTTACGACTCACGGCATCGGCAACCACAATTGCCTTCCCCGGATGGTATAGGATCTCAATGTCATAATCTTTAATCAACTCTAGACACCTCGTCTGTCTCATGTTCAACTCCTTCTGAGTAAAAATATATTTTAGACTCCTGTGATCAGTAAAAATCTGACAGGTGACTTCATACAAGCAGTGGCGCCAAATCTTCAAGGCAAACAGCACGGCTGCTAGCTCCAAGTCGTGGGTCGGGTAGTTGACCTCATAGGGTCGCAACTTTCTTGATGCATAGGCAATCACTTTCCCATTCTGCATTAACACACATACAAGGCCATGTCTTGATGCATCACTGCTATACACCACGAATCCTTCGGTCCCTACCACAACTGGTGCCGAAATCAATCAACTTTTGAGTTTGTCAAAGTTTTGTTGACATGCCTCTGACCATGTATACTTCTTATCTTTCCTCAATAGGTTAGTTAGCGGTTGAGAAATCTTGAAAAGCCTTCCAAAAACCATTTGTAATGGCCTGCTAGACCAAGGAAACTACGAACTTCCTTCATGTTCTTCGGAGGTAGCCAATCTCGGATAGCCTCTGTCTTCTGTGGGTCCACACTAACCCCATCAACCGATATCACATGCCCAAGAAAAGTAACCTCAGGCATCCAGAACTCGCATTTGGAGAATTTTTCATAGAGTTGTTCTCGCCTCAGTACACCGAGAACCTGGCGGAGATGGTACACGTGCTCTTCACGGTCACGAGAGTAAATCAAAATGTCGTTGATGAAAACGACCATAAAACGATCCAGATAATCAATGAAAACTCGATTCATCAATTCCATGAATATCGTCGGTGCATTAGTCATCCCAAACGACATCACCACGAACTCATAATGCCCATAGCGAGTACGAAAAGCTATCATCAAAATATCGGACTCTCGAATCCTCAACTGATGATAACTGGATCTTAAGTCAATCTTGGAAAACACAGCGGCGCCTTGGAGTTCCAACAAATCATCAATATGAGGCAACAAATATTTGTTCTTGATTGTTATCCTGTTCAACTCACGATAGTCAATACATAAACGCAGGGATCCGTCATTCTTTCGCACAAATAACACTGGTGCTCCCCAAGGGGATGCACTGGGTCGAACATAACCTTTCTCGGTCAAATCCTCAAGCTGATTCTTCAACTTCTGCATCTCGGTTAGAGCCATGCGATATGGTGCTTTTGAAAGTGGGGACGTACCTGACTCTAACTCAATGGTAAACTCTACCTCACCATGTGGAGGCAAGCCTGGCAACTCATCTTGAAAACCGGAATATCATCCAACTTAGTTGGTCGATACAATGTCTTGGTCATGTAGCACCAATAACCAGTACATCCCTGATTAAGCAGTTTCACTGCTTTCATTGCGTTGATGATTCTCCCGGAACGGCTGGGATTATCACCGTGAAAAATGTACTTGAAACCATCATCAGAAGTGACGGTCACAATCTGATTGCAGACACTAAGTATGGCATCATGGCAATTCATCCAATCGATACCCAAGATCACATCATATTTAGGTAAATCGACCACAATCAAGTCTGACAACCACTCGCGGTTGTTCATACGAATCGGACAGTTATGACAATTTCCGAAAGTTCTTCTACCATCGGGTAGACCAATCATATAAGGCTCAGAATCTATAACGAGATCTAATTGCAAACGACTCAAACAAAAAGCAAATATAAAGGATTGCGAAGCACCAGTATCAAAAAGAACACATAGAGGCTGAGAGTGGATCTCGAGTGTACCTGCAATCATGCTGGCTTCAGGATCGTCGGCCCTCTTCATTTCGTAGATTCTGGGTTTTGCAGCTCCGGTACCAGGTGTACCAGCTTGACTTCCACAGCCCATTCCTCTATTTGCCCCTGTAGTCTAGTGGGAGGCAGACGGAGGTGCCCGATCCTGAACTGAAGACTGAATGGAGCATGAGAGGCTATTGGAGTACGTCACGGCCCACCTCTATAAGAACGAGCACGATGTCTAGTAATCCCACAAGTATGGCACTCAACAGTCGGATTTGGACACGTGGAGCTGATGTGTCCCTGATCTCCACAGTTAAAACACACAATAGACGAGCTGGCCACCCTAGAATGCGATCCTGTTGGTTTAGATGCCACAGGTGGCCGCTCAGAAAAAGTCGGTACGGATTAGGGCTTCTTGAACATTCCCCGGTTAATATCAACATGGGTCTAGTTCCTTGACCTCTTATTAGTGGACTGCGGCTGCTTCTTGGAAATCTGCTTCGCAGTAAGTTCATACTCAAGAGCTCTCTCGATGAATTCCGGTAGAGTCGTGCAGTGGTGATTAAGTAATTGCATTCTCATACGGGGTTTTAGCCTCTTAAGAAAATACTTGATCTTATTAGCTTCCATTCGAAATAAGTTCCAATAACACCCACATAATTGTGGAATGGGCACAAGCCCAGTCTAGGACATGTTCGGATTTGGGGTTCACCAGCACACGTGCTGAATAAGGAAGCTGATAAATTGGCATCTCGTACAGAAGTACGAGTTTTTGTGGGATATCCGAAGGGAACGAAGGGTGGCTTATTCTACAGTCCTAAAGACCAGAAGGTCATTGTTAGCACCAATGCCCGGTTCTTAGAGGAGGACTATGTAATAAGCCACAAGCCTAGGAGTGAGGTCATTCTAGAAGAACTTAGGGGCGAGATTTCGACAATACCAATTGTGCAAACACCTAGTGTACCACGTATCGACACTATTGTGGATACGCAAACCAAGGACACGCCTCGTCGTAGTGGGAGGGTTGTTCGTCAACCTGAATGTTTCATCGGCGTGGGAGCGTCTTCGGACCACTCCCCGGACCAGGATGAAATGGATCCATGTACGTACAAACAGGCAGTTCAAGACAAGGATGCTGAATCCTGGAAAACAGCAATGGAATCCAAAATGGGATCTATGGATTCTAATCAAGTGTGGGAGCTAGTAGAGCTACCCAATCGGGTAAAACCAATTGGAAGTAAGTGGGTCTACAAGCGTAAGAGAGGATCGAAAGGAAAGGTTGAAACCTTCAAAGCAAGTCTTGTTGCGAAAAGTTACATTTAGAAGGAGGCCATCGACTACGATGAGACCTTTTCGCAAGTAGCCATGCTTAAATCGATTCGGATTCTCTTAGCTATAGCTGCGCATTTGGATATGGAGATTTGGCAGATGGATGTCAAGACTGCGTTCTTGAACGGGAGTCTTGATAAGGAAATCTTCATGCGCCAA
The DNA here is from genome assembly GCA_033398695.1 of Orobanche coerulescens. Classification (NCBI taxonomy): domain Eukaryota; kingdom Viridiplantae; phylum Streptophyta; class Magnoliopsida; order Lamiales; family Orobanchaceae; genus Orobanche; species Orobanche coerulescens. The sequence goes on along the minus strand of CM065812.1, from coordinate 162,942,815 downwards.
CCTGAGGGATTCATTGCTGAAGGAGAGGAGCACTTAGTGTGCAAACTTAAAAGAGCCATTTATGGTCTCAAGCAAGCATCAAGGTCTTGGAACATGCGATTTGATGAAGTCATTCAATCGTATGGTTTTGAACAGTGTCCTAGTGAGGTTTGTGTATACAAAAAGTGCGATGGAAACGTGCTGGTGTTTCTTGTACTGTAAGTAGATGATATACTTTTAATTGGAAACAATGAGAAGGTATTATTAGACGTAAGGGTATGGCTGTCTGAGCAGTTCGATATGAAGGATTTAGGAGAAGCCGGGCACATCCTTGGTATTATGATCTTTAGAGATTGCAAGAAAAGGATGTTGTGCTTATCTCAGGCATCCTATATTGATACGGTGCTAAAGCGGTTCAGCATTGAGAATTCCAAGCAAGGTTTCTTACCGTACAGACATGGAATTCAACTATCTAATGCTATGTGTCCTAGGACACATAAGGAGATAGATGACATGAAGATGATCCCTTATGCTTCAGCAGTGGGAAGCCTCATGTATGCTATGCTTTTCACTAGGCCTGATATCTGTCATGTTGTAGGCATGGTGGCGAGATATCAGTCAAACCCAGGACCGGGACATTGGATTGCTGTCAAGCATATACTCAAGTACCTGAGAAGGACTAGGGAGCATATGCTTGTATATGAATTGGATACACTTTGTCCTTTGGGTTACACTGACTTAGATTTCAGTGCGGACAAAGAAAAGTCGAAATCAACTTCCGGATATTTTTCACTTTGGGAGGTGGAGCCATCAGTTGGAGGAGTGTGAAGCAGAAATGCATAGCAGACTCTACCATGGAAGCCGAGTATGTAGCAGCCTCAGAGGCAGCTAAAGAGGCGGTATGGCTCAAGTACTTCCTAAAGGATTTGGGTGTGATTCCTAATTTGCCTAGGAGTATTACACTTTATTGTGATAATATCGGTGCGGTTGCAAATTCGAAGAAACCACGGGCCCACAAAGCAAGCAAACATATCAAGCGCAAATATCATATCATTCGAGATTTTGTGAAGAAAAGGAAGATTATTGTCTCCAAGATAGCATCTGAAGACAACCTAGTTGATCCTTTCACGAAAGGATTGCCCTCAAAGTCATTTGAAGGGCATGTGGAAGGAATGGGGTCGAGATGCATGGCAGCATTACTTTGAGTATAAGTGGGAGATAGATAGACATAGTCTAGATAGTATACTTCAAAAGCATGCTTTGAGTATAAGTGGGAGAGTGTTAGGGTTGTATACATTAAAGCATACTTTATGCTTGTATTACCTAATTTCCCGGTCTTTATTGTGAGAATATTTAATTCATTTATCACATATTTTGCATATTTATTCACGATATGGTTATGAAAATGTAGTCTAAATTACTTTATATTATAGATAATGTGGTATGGGTTTTCACACAAAAGATCACATTATCGGTTCCTTATATAGTAATATTTAGTTCACAACCTATATAACATTAGACCGTTATGTGAGAGGTTGTAGTATATACTTGAGATTGGTTGGTCTTGACCATTAGCATATATTAGCGTATTCGCTATACGTTGAACAAGATCGAGGAGAGATAGATTCTTCTGTACTGACTATAAGAAGAACGTACATCTCGGACAATTATTATTTCTTAATTCTAATGATTAATATTTAATTATATATTTAATATTTATTGCTTTGATTTATCATGGGTGAGAGCCACAATGATTGACTCAATATGCTCGATATTTTGGGCAATATTATTATTTATATGATAATTAATATTATAGCTAGAAATCGTGTCCCGACCAGTCGGGTTGATCATGTCCCTTGAGGCACTCGAAAGGATTATTATATTAAACCATGCTGGTGGAATTAATTTCTGATATAATAATAAAGGTCGAGTGGTATACTCATGTATAACACATTAATTAATTAAAAGCGGTCAGTAGCTTAAATTAATTAATGGACATGGAATAACTTAAACATGGGAAATAATTAATTTAAAAATGAGCCCAATTTCGTAATTTGGGATTTTGGTAGGAAGTGCAATATCAACTTTTTAGTGGACTTAGTTGATATTTAATAGAGTCATTATATTAGGAAGAGTTCTAATATAGGAAGATGAGATCTATTAAGAATCCTTACCATATCCTCCTTAAGGTCCCTAGAGTAGCCCAAAACACCTATAAATAAGAGGCATGGGGTGGCCAATTTTATTAACAAAATTTGAGCCAAAATTTCGATTTTTTGTATGTGTTTAATTGTGGATCTTGACTTGTGTCTTGGATTCCATAATTTAGTTAACACAATATTTTTCTAAAATACCACAAATATTCAAGAAAAATAGAGAGAAAATCGAAAGGAATTTTGGAAGAATATTTCTGTCGATCCCTGTTGCTGTCCAAGTAGTCCGGTAGACTATTGCCCACACGATATCCGGATAATAGGCGAGATATACTCTAGAAGACTTTGAGGTAGAAATACAAGTAGATCAAGGAAGAATACAAGGAGGTGTTCGATCGATCCAAAAGAATTTTCTACCACTTCACGTCAAAGGTATTAATTACCAACTCCCATGCGTAAATATATTTATTTGATTGTTTATAAATCTGTTTAATTAATTAATTGACAAGTCTAAATAGATCCGGATTTATGTTGGTTAGTTTATAAAACCTTTCATAAAATATTTTCACCAACTAGCTTCCGCTGCATTTTATATCCCAACAGGAGGAAGGCGGGAAACGTGGCACCAACTCGAACTATTTGGAGTCGGGACCAGGCTGAGGCTGTTCGCCGGTCCCATGTTCTGGCAAAAACCTCTCCCCAAGCTCCGTGCGACAACTCAAAGGAGATCGAGTTCCTCAAGAACCGTCTCACCGAGTTGGAAAGCAAACAACAACAACCATCTCCAAGTTCAGGATGGCTGGACTGCCAGGAGAGCCCCATCGCTGCAGCATATTGGCCGAGCCTCTCTCGGAAAAGCTGAAGGTACTCCAAATCCCGCCATATAATAGGTAGACCGACCCCAACGCCCATCTCGAGCATTATAACTCGTGGATGGACCTACACGGGTCACACGACGCGTTCAAGTGCTGGATATTCTCATTAACTTTAGAGGAACGAGCTCAAAGATGATATCGTTCACTCCCACATCATTCTATCCAGACATGGTCTCAGCTCCATGCGGCGCTCCGATCCCATCTCATAGGGTCTAAGGTATGCGTCACCCCGCATTCTTCCATTGCTCCAATTGTGACATGACCCAATGAGTCCCTTAAGAATTATATATCCCGCTTCAATAAGCAAATATTGGGGACGTAACCCATGTCCGATGATGCGCTATCTATCATTGCGCAAGCCGACCTTTTGAAAAATTCATTCTTCTGGTGGACGGTGTGCCAAAACACCCTGCGCACTTATCAGGAATTCTTGGAGCGTGCCAGCCCTCACATTGCCGTGGAAGCGGCCATGCCGGCACCAGTATTAGTCATGCCATCCGACCAGTGGGGGCCAAGCAAGAGGAAGGAAGAAAAGAATGACCCCTCATGCGATCACCGCCAAGAGCCCCGTCGTGATAGTAAGGTTGTGGGCCCCTCTGAAACTGCCCCGACTATTCGAAACTTCAGGGAACAACGAATCAAGCTTATGGCCAATTACGCTGAGATTTACTCGAGAGGGACTGCAGCCCTATTTGAGCAAATCAAAAATCTCGGCCTACTCCCGGTCCCTAGGCCAATTTATAAAAATCCAAAGAAATGGATCATACTCGCTTTTGTAAATATAACGAATCTGCGGCAATACCGAGCAGTGCCGGGACCTTGTAGCAACCTTAATTGCGATATGCAACGACAATGGATTAAGGTGATTTACCCAGAATCATCCCCGGGATCACGAGAAGCGGGCCGAACCGGACCAAGGAAAAAGCAACCGAGTACCTCCCCCTTCTAAATCCCCTGGGAGATTCTCACGGTAATGGGCACCACTGAAGGGGAGGATCATCGGTCAAAACGGCATAGGAAAGACTCAATCCAAGAAGCTGTATCCTCTTATCAGCGATCGAAGCGCCGACCAGAAGGTTTTTTTCTAGGGGCAGAAGGATCCTCCGAAAACCCCCAACTCGCGGTCCCGTTCGATGAATCCAATGCCGATGGCAAGGACCATCCTTATTCGGACGCCCTTGTTATCACCTTGCCAATAATAGGGATCCCAGTACACTGGTTGTGTTGGGAATGCTTTGCATCCAGCGTCCTCTCCTTCGACTCGGGAGAACGTAACTGGCCGGGCTTAACATCCCGACCCGTGGCATCCTAGTGGTGCAGCCCCTCATGTCCGCCTGTCGCTTAGTACGGGGCTCTGCACTGCCACTAGAGAGTGGTTAAATGAATTGATTTGGACTACTCATACCAACAAGATGCATCTTCTTTTCTGGTAGCCATCTCATAGAAACTCCAAAGTTAAGCGTGCTTGGCCAGGAGTAGTTATGGGATGGGTGACCCCCTGGGAAGTTTCCCAGGTGCGCGTGAGTGAGGACAAAGCGCGCTAGAAAAGACTCGTGTTGGTACAGTGAGGACAGTCTTCATCATTCTGGGGACCAACAATTGGTATCGGAGCGAGGCGCGGGTTCGAGTCTTCTGGCGTACGCTGGGGGGGGATTGTTGGGAATGCTTTGCATCCAGCGTCCTCACCTTCGACTCGAGAGAACGTAACTGGCCGGGCTTAACATCCCGACCCGTGGCATCCTAGTGGTGCAGCCCCTCATGTCCGCCTGTCGCTTAGTACGGGGCTCTGTACTGCCACTAGAGAGTGGTTCAATGAATTGATTTGGACTACTCATACCAACAAGATGCATCTTCTTTTCTGGTAGCCATCTCATAGAAACTCCAAAGTTAAGCGTGCTTGGTCAGGAATAGTTATGGGATGGGGGGACCAACAGGTTGTTTGTCGATTCAGGGGCCTACGTCAGCATCATCTACCTTCACATGCTGCACAGGATGAAGGTAGACCAATCCAATGTCTGATCGTGCAAAGAAGACATCTGCAGATTTGCAAACTGTCACACCACTCCGCTAGGGGAAATCGACCTCACCTTGGAGTTTGGCCAGGGGCCGATCAAGAGGATGGTGATCACAAAATTTAAGATCATTGATGTGCACATCGATTATAACGCCATCATAGACCAATCTGTGATGTCAAGGTTGAGGGTCATAGGGTGGATCAACGTGCACCTCGGGAATGCAATCTTAGCATTCGGGCTCACGAGATAAATGCAATTGAGAGCTCCCCAAAGAATTACCTAGAGAACCGGGGACGACCGTACCCGGACAGTTGGAGAACTGCCCCGGACTGTGGCCCAAAGCAGAAGGTTCTGGGACTATTATGACCTCTGATATAGAAATCAACAGGGATCCAGATCGGGGTCGTAGGCCCGTAAAAGAGCCCGTCGCGGAGGAAGACCCTGTCAACCCGCAGTTCCAAAAACTAAAGAGGAATATTCGCCACGCCAGACCGGTGGAAGAGCTAGATCAAATCGTCATGGACGATGCTAACCCCGTCCGACAACTTAGGACCAGTCATAACCTACAGGATCCGATCTGTTCTGAGCTAATCTCCCAACTAAGGTAAAATCTGGACGTCTTTGCGTGGACTCATCAGACATGCAGGGAATTGACCTAGAACTTGCCCGCCACTTGCTAAACATTGACCCCAGCTCCAAGCCGGTCGTACAGAAGCGAAGAAAGTTGGGCCGAAGAGGCAGAAGGGGTTAGAGGAAGAGTGGAGAAGCTATTCGATAATAAATTCATCTGGGAGGCCAGATATCGGACCTGGGTGGCCAACCCAGTCCTGGTCAAGAAGCCTACCGGGCTGTGGCGGCTCTACATTGACTTCTCCGATCTGAATAAGACCTGCCCTAAAGATAGATATCCCATGCCCACATCGATTACATGGTTGATGCAATAGCCGGCCACAAGCTGATGAGTTTTATGGACGCATACTCCAGATACTGTAACACCCCAGAATACGTCCGGAAATGTCACACGCCGTAGACCCTTATCACAAGGATCTACCAGGCTAAACTCCAAAAGACTACTCAATGATTGACCGACCGGGGTCAAAATTAATTACAAAGCAGACCGACAAGGTCATTAAACAATTCAGAAACTAACGAAATTTTCTCAATGACAATAATAAACTTGAACACAGAAAGGAATGACAACTTAATTTAATAATTTAAAACTACACCCGTGCAAGGGTGAATACTCAACCATATGAGAAAATACCGACCAAGACGACACAAAAGAAAAAGACTCTGACTCTTGTGTGATTAGCATCGTCGTCTTCCATCTCCTTCCAAGCCAATCTCGAGACTGCTACCGAGCTGCCAAAACCTGAACGCATAACAGACACCCACCCACCCCGAAAACTCGGGGGTTAGCAAACTGGAATTTTGCTAGTGCAAGTACATAATGTACAGGATATACGGAAAGTATCAACAACAAACTCAACAGCCACGAAGCCTTAACACAAACCACACATTCATACAAATAGCACATCAAAGCATTCGTTTACACAAGATGAAAGGTAATCACATAGCCATATTCTTTTTATGGATCATAACACCAATGAAACTTTAAACAAGCCCAATGAGTTAAAAAATCTAGCTTGAAAAACCCCTTTTTTAAAAGGAAAGCAATTTGATAAGATAGTTTGATAACATTATTATTGACTCGGGCCGTCTTGGGGTTTTGAAAATCGAATGGGAATACTTTTAGAAAATAACTTCAAAAGCTCTCGGGTCCTCGACCCAATTCACATAATATCATCACAATACAATCAAGGACACAACCTCTCATTCGAAAAATCCTGCTCAAGACCCCTGATTAATTAACCCTCGGAGATCTCGTCAAATATCCTTGGTTAATTAACCCTGATACCAACATTTAAAACAAGTTGAAACAAACTTTCAGAAACACGAATCGCGGTCTATATCAAGACCAACATTTTAAAGCGAGTTAAAAGAACTTGAATTACGAACATCGTTCGGTATCGGGGTCTTAGCTATCACTCGAATATCCATAACCAATAAGCCTGCCAGGCGCCTCCCTTGAACACCTGTGCACCGGCGTTCACTCCACTATGTTGGCCGCCCCTTGAACATGTCACTGCGCCGGCGATCACTCCCGCAAGAGCCGCCCCTTGTACGCGCATTAGGTAACACCGGTGTTCACCAACTATATGGAGCCGCACATTGCATTGTACACCAGGCCGGAGTACACACCCTGCCCTCAGAGGTTCCTGGATACGACATTTCTCACAACAAGTATCCACATTGATTCAAACATCAAGCACACAGACAAACGTTACAACAATTATCAACTCAGTACACCAAGTCACAAAAATTATCCGTCAGTCCATAACCACACATCTAAACATTATCACGCACGTTATCAATCAAAACTCAATCACAATAGGCCTTCAGGCATAACCAACCAATGTCGCACATATATCCCTATATTGCAACTCAACCGAATATATATAACCTTACTATATTATATCTATAAGTATAGTTCATCCATCAATCCAAGTTGAGTACGTCAACTAGTGTTAGCATTCATCACTCGGCATTCACCGATATAGGCATATATATCAATATACGTATATACTTACATATAATTATATATATACACATATATACATCCGTATAAATTCATACACTTCAACAACAATGATTTCACGTAGTTACAATTCGTATATCAAAGTACTTGCCTCAAATCCAAAGCACGCGAAGCAACTGGAAAGCTCGGTCGGAAATCCTCGAACACCTATATCCCCCCAGCCAAAAACAACGAAGATACGATTACAACGAGAATCAAGACCAAAAACAACGGAGATTGCAACAAACTATCGAAGGAAAGTTCATTCGAACATTTGATCGAACATCAAATGTTCACTACACCTCAAGAACACTCAAATCACCCTTCGGGTTGAAACGAACCTAAGATATGGATATACAATCCATAAAACATGTTTAATAACAACATATAACACCAATCGATTTATCAAAATCGAATGGAAAACGAAATCAAGAATAAAACTCCCAAAAGGTCAATTCTAGGGAATTAAGCAAAATACTTTGATCCGGTGAAGAACAAAGGATTAAATGATATTAAATACATGAATACTACTAAGATTAATCATACCTATAATGAATTTATCAACGACACGGAATAAATCGAACACTAACATCGAAATCCCCCAAATCACCCAAAAGTAGGGTTTCAAGAATTTACCTTGGATTAAGGATGAAGAAAAATTGTTGGTGTTGTTAATCCACACCAAGAAATTGTGGAGGAAGGATTATCTGAGATTGGTGATGCTAAATCGCCCAAGAAATCGCCCGTAAGTCGCTCAAGGAGAAGATGAATGAGGAGAATGATGAAAATGAATTCTCTCCTCACAAACCCGCTGAAAAAGGGCCAAACTGACTCGCGTGCTGCGGCCCAGAACAAAAAAAAATGCCCAGCTAATGGCTTAGTGCCGCGGCCCGGCCAGCAGAGGGCCGCGACCCGCAGTACAGCCCGCTCCAGCATCAAAAGGCATACAATGCAGTCTTAGCTATTTCGATCATAACTCATTCGTCTGGACTCCGATTGACTCATCGTTTGAACCATTGGAAAGATAACTTGATGCTCTATAATACTAAAAAGATTCAGAATTTTTGGAGTTTCCAAGAATTGATGGTGATTCTACAAAGTCGAACTCATACGTGGAAAAATCATTTAAGAACACTGAACTCAACAAAACGACACCAAAACAAACTCGGATGACAAAAAGTGTAGAATTAATCATTCTTGAAATGACGAAACGGTCACAATAGAGTCGCTAAGATGGACTTCCGCCAAAAAAAGAAAATTACCGAAAATCGAAATTGCAGATATTACATACTACCCTCCTTAAACGAAGTTACGTCCCGAAACTTAAAATAGAGAGCGATGGAATCATAGTTTCAAACAAAATTTGTAAGAATCAATATCGGATGGGGAAAGGCCACAATAATCCATGGAATTTAACAAAATAGTTCCGAAATTCGTTCGGAGGACGGTAGACTAAGTAAAACAAGGTAGTTTAAAATCGTCGAGAGGATCACAAATGAGTTACCAACAATGAAAAGTCACACCATACTGAAAATACTAAGAAAAGTACGGGTAATACATTCTCCTATACTAAAAAGACATTACGACCCCGAAACTTAGAACAAGAGTTGGAAACGTAAAGCAATGAAACGAAAAACGATCGAAGTCATGATTGTTGGAACCAGCAACGATTAAGACACAGTACAAAATCTTTATTCTCCCATACTAGGATCTTCAGAAGGAAACATAGGGTTTCGGTACACTCTCTGGTCACTTGCTCTATTCTTTAATAGGGTAGCATTCTTTGCGAATTCGGAAACTATCTCACAGTGTTTCTCCCGATGACCTTCACACACGCACCGGTAACAAGTCAAGAGTGGAAAGGGACAATTTGCACGAACATGTCCCTAACGGTTGCAGTTGAAGCACCTCCTCTTCTTACCGAGAGTCACCGGTGCCGGTTTGGGATTTCCAGCGCCCACTCCCGACCGCGAAGACGACACATTCGAACGACGTGAGGGTTTGTAGGCCTTAGTCTCTTCACTGCCCAGAAATTTTCCAGATGTCCTCGGTCTCTTCGCTTCGCTCGTGGGTTCAACCACTGAGGAGATTTCATAGGATATCGTTTGATCTTGATACTCCTTCACCGTAGCATGAATCGTTGTCGTACGAACAACCTCGCCGCTTCCATTTCCATCATCACGTCCACGTTCGCCGAGGCTCGACATACTAATGCAGATAATACCGTTCTACAATATTAATTTATCAGTCGTACAGTATACCACAATTATCAACACGAGGTTTAGTTAGCATCCTTAGAATAACGGTAATATCATAAAGCACAAAATTTTCTGAAGTCAATTTCGAGTCCTTCGACGAGGACGATCATTATATGTATGCACTTAATGAAAACAAATTTTTGAAAAAGAGGGCTAGTCACGTTACGCCCAAGACTTGTAAATACTGCCCTTTATTTCGGAAGAGGAAGTTTATACAACGACTCTAAAAAGTATTTTCGAGTAATGTAAAAAGGTAAATTAAAAATTGAATCGCAATTAATTTGAAATATTTCAAAAGTGTTGAGTCCCCAATACCACAATTTTGAAAATCTTTCATCTTCTACCAAAATATTTAATCGAAAGGATTTTTCACCGAGATACGTGACCATTTGACACGACGACATTAAATCATGGGGTTTCACAATGTTAGAAATTTTCAAAGCACCACTTTAAAATATTCGTGATATTACAGCGCCGTGGGCCCCGCGCCGGAACCCACCAGGCTAAAAACCATTTAAAAAAAACGTTCAAAACGCCAAAAAGGTCGATGACGGTAATATTTTCAAATACTCACAAAAGTCATTTATAAAATATCAAATACCGTCATAAAAATACCGTCAAAACGTGCAAGACCAAAATGCCAAAACTCGGTTTGAGAATCGGTTTTAGGAAATAGAACTCGGTTTGCAAGATACCAAAAGCCATTTCAAAGTACTCACGCAGCGGATAAAATTAACACTCATAAATTTATTCTAATGAAATGTAGAAACCGATAAATATGCCGACTTCCAAAGCATACTACATAACCATTTTTAGTCGGACCGAATATGCATGCTATATCCTAAAACAATAATATCACCAACAAGTTCCAACCCCTTGTTCACATTAAACACATTAGCACGATATAATCAAATACGTATATAAGGGGACTTACGATTGGGAGACTTACCATCACGGATTGCCTGAAGATGATGTCGGAACCACGATACTAATCACAACTCTAATGCGCGCGACTTACACCGGACACGGATTTGACCCAACGGCCTAGGTTTTTCGCAAACCTAAGCTCCGATACCATATATGTAACACCCCCAGAATTCGTTCGGAAATGTCACACGCCGTAGACCCTTATCACAAGGATCTACCAGGCTAAACTCCAAAATACTACTCAATGATTGACCGCCCGGGGTCAAAATTAATTACAAATCAGACTGACAAGGTCATTAAATAATTCATAAACTAACGAAATTTACTTCTCAATGACAATAGTAAACTTGAACACAGAAAGGAATGACAACTTAATTTAATAATTGAAAACTACACCCGTGCAAGAGTGAATACTCAACCATATGAGAAAATATCGACCAAGACGACACAAAAGAAAAAGACTCTGACTCTTGTATGATTATCATCATCGTCTTCCATCTCCTTCCAAGCCAATCCCGGGACTGCTCCCGAGCTACCAAAACCTGAGTGCATAACAGGCACCCACCCACCGAAAACTCGGGGGTTAGCAAACTGGAATTTTGCTAGTGCAAGTACATAATGTACAGGATATACGGAAAGTATCAACATAAACTCAACAACCACGAAGCCTTAACACAAACCACACATTCATACAAACAGCACATCAAAGCATTCGTTTACACAAGATGAAAGGTAATCACATAGCCATATTCTTTTTACGGATCATAGCACCAATGAAACTTTAAACAAGCCCAATAAGTTAAAAGATCTAGCTTGAAACACCCTTTTTTTAAAAGGAAAAGCAATTTGATAAGATAGTTTGAAAACATTATTATTGACTCGGGCCGTCTTGGGGTTTTGAAAATCGAATGGGAATACTTTTAGAAAATAACTTCAAAAGCTCTCGGGTCCTCGACCCAATTCACAGAATATCATCACAATACAATCAAGGACACAGCCTCTCATTCGACAAATCCTGCTCAAGACCCCTGATTAATTAACCCTCGGAGATCTCGTCAAATATCCTTGGTTAATTAACCCTGATACCAACATTTAAAACAAGTTGAAACAAACTTTCATAAACACGAATCACGGTCTATATCAAGACCAACATTTTAAAGCGAGTTAAAAGAACTTGAATTACGAACATCGTTCGGTATCGGGATCTTAGCTATCACTCGAATATCCGTAACCAATAAGCCTTCCAGGCGCCTCCCTTGCACACCTGTGCACCGACGTTCACTCCACTATGTTGGCCGCCCCTTGAACATGTCACCGCGCCGGCGATCACTCCCGCAAGAGCTGCCCCTTACACGCGCATTAGGTAACACCGGTGTTCACCAACCATATGCAGCCGCACATTGCAGCGTACACCAGGCCGGAGTACACGCCCCGCCCTCAAAGGTTCCTGGATACGACGTTTCTCACAACAAGTATCCACATTGATTCAAACATCAAGCACACAGACAAACGTTACAACAATTATCAACTCAGTACACCAAGTCACACAAATTATCCGTCAGTCCATAACCACACATCTAAACACTATCACGCACGTTATCAATCAAAACTCAATCACAATAGGCCTTCAGGCATAACCAACCAACGTCGCACATATATCCCTATATTGCAACTCTACCGAATATATATATATATATATATATATAACCTTACTATATTATATCTATAAGTATAGTTCATCCATCAATCCAAGTTGAGTACGTCAACTAGTGTTAGCATTCATCACTCGGCATTCACCGATATAGTCATATATTTCAATATACGTATATACTTACATATATTTAACATATAATTATATATCTATATATATATATATATACATCCGTATAAATTCATGCACTTCCACAACAATGATTTCATGTAGTTACAATTCGTATATCAAGGTACTTGCCTCAAATCCAAAGCACGCGAAGCAACGAGAAAGCTCGGTCGTAAACCCTCGAACACCTATAATCTCCCCCAGCCAAAAACAACGAAGATACGATTACAACGAGAATAAAGACCAAAAACAACGGAGATTACAACAAACTATCGAAGGAAAGTTCATTCGAACATTTGACCGAACATCAAATGTTCGCTACACCTCAAGAACACTCAAATCACCCTTTAGGTTGAAACGAACCGAAGATATGGATATACAATCCATAAAACAAGTTTAATAACAACATCTAACACCAATCGATTTATCAAAATCGGATGGAAAACGAAATCAAGAATAAAACTCCCAAAAGGTCAATTCTAGGGAATCAAGAAAAATACTTTGGTCCAGTGAAGAACAAAGGATTAAATAATGTTAAATACATGAATACTACTAAGATTAATCATACCCATAATGAATTAATCAACGACACAGAATGAATCGAACACTAACATCGAAATCCCCCCAAATCACCCAAAAGTAGGGTTTCAAGAATTTACCTTGGATTAAGGATAAAGAACAATTGTTGATGTTGTTAATACACACCAAGAACTTGTTGAGGAAGGATTATCTGAGATTGGTGATGCTAAATCGCCCGTAAGTCGCTCAAGGAGAAGAGGAATGAGGAGAATGATGAAAATGAATTCTCTCCTCTCAAACCCGCTGAAAAAGGGTCAAACTGACTCGCGTGCCGTGGCCCAGAACAAAACAAAATGCCCAGCTAATGGCTTAGTGCCGCGGCCCGGCCAGCAGAGGACTGCGGCCCGCGGTACAGCCCGCTCCAGCATCAAAAGGCACACGGTACAGTCTTAGCTATTTCGACCATAACTCCTTCGTCCGAACTCCGATTGACTCACCGTTTGCACCATTAGAAAGCTAACTTGATGCTCTATAATACTGAAAAGATTCAGAATTTTTGGAGTTTCCAAGAATTGATGGTGATTCTACGAAGTCGAACTCATACGTGGAAAGTCGTTTAAGAACACTGAACTCAACAAAACGACACCGAAACAAACTCAGATGACAAAAAGTATAGAATTAATCATTCTAGAAATGACGAAACAGTCACAATAGATTCGCTAAGATGGACTTCTGCCAAAAAAAAAAATTACCGGAAATCGAAATTGCGGATATTAGAGATACAACCAAATTAGGATGCATCCTGCTGATGAGGAGAACACCTCGTTCTACTCAGCCCATGGCCTATACTACTACCGTATGATGCCCTTCAGACTCAAGAATGCCAGCACAACCTATCAACGTCTGGTAAATAAAATGTTCTCTAATTTGATAGGTCATATGATGGAAGTATATGTAGACGATATGCTTGTAAAATACTTGCATTCGGCCGACCATGTATTTGATCTAAATAAAATGTTTGCGATTTTATGCATGTATAAGACGATGTTGAACACAAAGAAATGTTCGTTTGGGGTAGGCTCAGAAAATTCCTCGGCGACATGGTAAGCCAAAGAGGAATTGAAGCTAATCTCGATAAAATCCGAGCAGTGACCGATGGATAAGTGCAAACCGTTCTTCGAGGCAATAAAAAAGAACAAGGGTTTCTAGTGGAACCAATGCCAAAAGGCCCTGGATGCAATCAAGGAAGTCTTGACCAAATCACCAATCTTGCAACAGCCGACCCGCGAAGAGCCCCTGTACTTGTACCTTGTTCTATCCAACTCCGATATCAGCGCCACCCTCATCCGAGTGGAGATTTAGATACAACATCCCATCTACTATGTCACCCAAGCTCTTCACGACGCCGAGCTCAGATACACTCCCATGAAAAAACTCGTTTATGCTCTTATAATATCGCCCCATAAACGGAGGCCTTACTGCCTCGAACATCAGAGAGTCGTACTAATAAGCTATCCTTTGAAGCAAATCTTACACCGACCCGACGTTTCCAGCCAGATGATCAAGTGGGTCATCGAACTCAGATAGTTTGACATAATTTTTGAATCGCGTACGGCCACCAAAGGCCAGGTCCTCGCGGACTTCATTGTGGGATTTAACGCGACAATCAATTGGGAGGACGACCGACCCGAGATGGTCGCTCTATGTGGACAGATCGTCTTCTGCCGATCGAGCGGGCACAGAAGTAGTGTTGGTCAGTCCCGATCAACGGTTATTCTGTTCGGCTGTCTGCCTAGGCTTCGTGACCACTAACAACGAGGCCGAATACGAAGTCCTCCCATCCAGACTAGAGATGGCGACTTCCTTAAGCCTCACCCACCTCACCATTTTGAGCAATTCTTAGTTGGTCGTCAACCAGAGCAATAACGAGTATGAGGCTAAAGAACCTAAACTGATCAAATATCTCCACATGTCCCAAGTCCGGCTGCAGAATGTGTAAGGGACCATGCAACATGTTCCTCGATCGAAAAATGTCCAAGCTGACTCTTTGGCAAGACTGGCATCCAGCGCAGGAGCAGGACACATGGGTGAAGTCAGCATCGGATATCATGCCTCATCGGCCTTGGAAATGGCGGAAGTTCAAACAGCCGATCAGACAGAACCACAGGGATGTATGCACCCCATAATTCAGTATCTCCAAGACGGAATATTACCCGAAGACCGTATCCAAGCTCGAACAGTCTGAACTCAGTCCGCCCGAATTACCATTATAGATGCTACTTTATATAAACGAGGCTACTTGGTCCAACTACTGAGGTGTCTGTTCGAGTCGGAGTCGAACTACGCCCTCAGAGAGGTGCACGAGGGTATATGTGGCAACCACTTCGGAGGCCAGGTGATCGCCTTTAAACTCATCCGACAAAAGTATTATTGGCTGAATCTTAAAAAGGATGCAATCGCGCTCGTTCAGAAATGCGTCCGCTGTCAAACTTCGCTCCCCAAATCAGGTCACCACCAGAAACCCTCACCTCCGTTTATTGTCCGTGGTCATTCTCTAAATGGGGAATTGACATAATAGGCCCCATGCCTAAAGGGCGCGGGGGTGTACAGTATGTGTTGGGATTTGGTGCCTAAAACGAAGGCGTAGCGGAAGTAATAAACGAATCTAATTCGATCCGAATCCCATAAGAGGATCGATGGAGCTACGTATATACCAATATATAAACGAAATCACAAGAGATATTAGAAACTCACCCTTGTAGTCCGTTGATTAAATGGATTCCTTCTCTTGAGCTATTCCCCAAGCTCTTGAAATCCAGAGCACCGAAAACACCGTGCCTCTACTTGACACGTGCCGGAAAAACGATCGGAACGACTTCCACTTCGTTGTCCTCCAAGGACACGGCTAGAACAAAGTGGTAGGAGCTATCAAATATAATCTAAAACACTCCAAGTGTATAGATATATTTTCTCTCTTTATTTTCTCAATTTTTCTTAAGAAAAGGATGAAGCGTGAAGAAGAAAAAAATTGAAGCAGAAGAAGTCTTGAGAAAAAAATAATTCTCTCTCTCCTTCTTGCTCAAAATACCGTGAATCTTTTTCTTACAACTCCAAGTTGTCTATCTTCATTTCTTCATCTCATAAGTCTTCTTTATATTATTCTTACCAATAATATCAAAAAAAAACCCCTCAATCTTTTTCTTTTGTCTTCCACCAATAAAGGTGGAAGACCAAGACCAAGACTAAAATTGAGGTAGTTCAGCCATCTAGAAGGATTTGGATGAATCCGGTCCGTTTCAGACTCTCTCGAGTCGAAACGATAAATTCCATTCCGTTCTGATGTATTTATATCAATTAATTAATCCAATTAATTAATTGTATCAAATACAAATGAATAGAATTAATTTATCCAAGAAATAATTATATCTATGAATTAAATTAATTACCCAGTAAGTTATTTAATTCATTAGGCCGTAAATTAATTTATCTAATAAATTAATTTAGACATCCAATGTCCCTAAATTAATTAGACATCTAATGTCCAATAAATTAGATATCCAATATCTAATATTCATAAAGAGAGATTAAGCTCGATTCGTTCCGTCGTTAATCCTAATGCGCGACTCGGTAGGCCCGTCTCAGTCAGCAATGGGAGGAACCAAAGAGTAGTAGCACCACCTAGCCATCCTGGCGGCCTACACTGTACCCCAACTGAGAACGAATGATTGGGATTCAAGAACCATTCTGTCGTGAATACCAGTATACGTATAAACCCTTCTTTCACATGTCCTGATCAAGTTATAGGGTCACGGTCAGTCAAGCCCTATCTGTACTTGACGGTATGCATGCGTTAATGCATATCGAGATCATCGAGCTCTCGTGTATCCAATACAACTAGCTCCAATGCTTTGGCAAAAGACTTTTGATCTCATCTGCCAATAACCGCATAGGACATATAACCCGCTCACTAACGGGAGAAAGAATTCTATCTTGGTATTTAGTAGGACCTGCTACTTGCCCATCAAGATGCACGTCGAGGTTGACCCCCACCTTCCGGTTTACAGGGTCGAACTACTATAATGAAAATCTTGACGTCACAAACACATCCCAACTAAATCCTCAAGTCGAAGGTTCACGGATACCTATCACAACCTTTCGATTCCGTCATTGACTGTCCCAGAGTGAAATCCGTGTGACATATCGAGGGTGAGTCGGTCCGAGTATACTAATCCAATTAGCATACCTATAATGTGTGCTCCCACTAACCATTAGTGTTCGACAGGCACTCTCCATGTAAAAAAACACGTCATACAAGTCTTCACATAAACTTAACGCCCAGTCAAGTTTCATCGACTTGCGAACGATTAAGTATTTGAGCTATAAACCTTTCCAGTGCCTACCCACTTATCCAATAAGGAGTGGAATGTTTTGCTCTCAAATACACGGACTAGTTTCTATATGTATATTTCCGAGTTAGGAATGCCAGTAACTACCAGTAAACAAAGAAACATTCATTGCCTTATATAAATGATTTACATAATTACAAGTACAATGCCCCCACTCAACATCCTCTGAGTGGCATTCGAGGGCATACTCCTAACAATCTCCCACTTGCACTCAATGCCACATACTATGGTATCTAATACCCATGTTCTACAGATGACGCTCCAAGCTAGTCTGAGAAAGTGGCTTGGTCAGTGGATCAGCGACGTTGTCGGCTGAGTCTACTCTATGCAGCACAATGTATCCCTTGCGAACAAATTCTCTTACGAGATGATACTTCCTCTGAATATGTTTGGTGTTGTTGTGAAACCTCGGCTCCTTGGCCTGCGTTACAGCTCCGTCGTTGTCACAGTACATCGGAACAGGCAGCTCAGCACATGGTATCACTTGAAGTTCTCCCAGAAACTTCTTGATCCAGAATCCTTCCTTGGAAGCCTCCGAGGCTGCTTAATTCTCAGCCTGACAGGTGGAATCATCAGTCGCACTTTGCTTGGCGCTACGCCAAGATACTGCTCATCCATTAAGAGTAAATATGTAACCAGAAGTAGACATCGAGTCGTCCTTCTGTCCTTGGAAGTCCGAATCAGTGAATCCCACCACATCCAATTCTCCACCGCCATACATAAGAACCATATCTCTAGTCCTTCTTAAGTACTTGAGAACGTTCTTTACAGTAGTCCAATGTTCCCTACCTGCGTTTGCCTGAAACCTACTCACCACGCTTACAACATGCGCAATGTCAGATCTCATACACAACATAACATACATAAGGCTACCCACGGTCGAAGCATATGGTATATTACTCATTTCCCGTCGTTGTTCCTCACTTTAAGGACACATCTTCGAGGTGAGTTTTATTCCATGTCGCATCGGAAGGAACCCTCTTTTAGAATCATCCATCTTAAACCGCTTTAAGATCTTATCTATATAGAGGGCTTGGGAAAGACCTATTGTTCTCTTTGCTCTATCCCGGTAGAGCCGAATTCCAAGAATATAGGTTGCTTCTCCCAAGTCTTTCATGGAGAAATTACTCGAAAGCCAAGATTTCACAGAACTGAGCATTCCCACATCATTTCCTATTAGTATAATGTCATTTACATATAGTACTAATAATGCGATCTTGCTCCCACTAACCCTCTTGTATACACAAAGTTCCTCTTCATTTTGTACGAAGTCAAACTCTTTGACCGCCTCGTCAAAATGAAGGTTCCAACTACGTAACGCTTGCTTCAGTCCATAAATGGAACGCTGAAGCTTGCACACTTTCTGAATATCGACTTCGGACACAAAGCCTTTAGGCTGCTCCATATAGATTTCCTCCTCGAGGAATCTATTAAGGAAAGCCGTCTTTATGTCCATTTGCCATATCTCATAATCGTGGTAGGCAACTATAGCAAGTATCATGCGATAGACTTGATCATGGCTACGGGCGAGAAGGTATCGTGGTAATCGATCCCTTCCTTCTGGGTATAACCCTTTGCCACAAGCCTGGCCTTATAGGCGTCAACCTTGCCATCTCCATCAGTCTTTCTCTTGTAGATCCACTTGTTCCCAATAGGCACTATGCCCTTGGGGAGGTCTACCAGAGTCCAGACTTGATTGACATGCATCGAGTCTATCTCAGCTTCCATAGCTTCATGCCATTTCGCGGAGTCTACATCCACCATCGCTTGGTCATATGTTGTTGGGTCGGTCTATTGGCTATCACTTGGAACCTCATGGAGACCCAGCTCCTCCAAGTGCACAATGTAATATCCGGTATTTTTCTTTCCCTTGTATTTTTATTTTTGGTATATTTCTCGGTCATAGTGACCCTCGTGTACCTTTCAGTGTGTCCTTCCTGTCAACTGTTGAACTGTATTCTCGTTATTGTGGTGCGGAACCGCCGTTTCGGGGTTGCCGTGGATCCATTTCGTGTTATTGGTTCCCAAATATTGATTCCTATCGTTTTATTCTCTTTCCGGATCTTTTTTAGCATTTTGGGACCCAAAATGGGGTGTGGGCCGCGGCACAAGATGTGTGTGCCGCGGTACACAAATTTCTTCAGTTGTTGGCCAAACGAACTGTACTGTGTGCCGCGGCACACCTATCCGGTGCCGCGGCACAATGCCAAGCCAGTGCCGCGGCACACTCGTGTGACATCTGCGACCAAAACCCGCTCAGACGGGTGCCGCAAGACACGCAGGCCGTGCCGCGGCACACTGCCGAACCCTGGGAGTAATTTTTTGGCCTGTGCCGCGGCACACCTCAGCTGTGCCGTGGCACACAATGCGGTCAACCCCCTATATTTTGTTGTTTTGAGCGTAAGCTGCTCATTCCTTATTCTTCTTCCTGCATCGCGAGAGAGAGTGAGAGAGAGGGGGAGAGTTCTTCATCATTATCAATTGGGGGGTTGATTTTCATCATTTTTCTTCGGTAGTGAAGCCCGGACGATCAATCCAACGCGTGTTCTACGGATCTTAGTACTTGAATCTCCAAAGGTAATATTTCTTGAAACCCTCCCTTTTGGATAATTGGGGATTTTGGGGTTTTTGTCCGATTCTTTCCGTTTTGTTGATGGATTCTTGATGAATATGATTAATCTTGTTGATATCATTAGTTTTCCTACGGATTCATGGTATATTTTCATAGTTTTGCGGAATCGAGAGGGTTTGGTTGTGGTCCGCCCTCGTTGTTATTTTTGTGCGAATATACATGAATCGTATGCGGGTTTTCGGGTGTATTCCATTTCCGAATTCGGCTAGAGTTGGTTATAATTATGTTCTTCGAATCGTTAGGTTCGGTTCCGTTGATTCCTAGTGTTCGTCGGTGATTATCCTTTCCGTTCGTTGCGTCATCAAAATATTCAAGGCAAGTAATTCTTGGAAACCTTTATGCTTAACGTGAAATGGTAATGTATATTGTGTGTGCTTTACTCACCTCGGGAGGGTCCGACGGGGCCTCGAGGGAATCTATGGCTTCGTCCTGGATTCATGAGTTTGATTCGTTAGCCAGCTCGGGAGGGTCCTTAGAGGCCTCGAGTGGGATTCGTGGCTTCGTCCCGGTCCTAGGTGACGTGTGGTGCTTGGTTTGTTTTATGAATGTGGCCAGCTCGGGAGGGTCCTTAGAGGCCTCGAGTGGGATTCGTGGCTTCGTCCCGGTCCTAGGCAAATTAATTGACTGCTTTGTTTCCTAAAAGACATGTCCGGTTTCGCTTTTGAAATTGATTTTGGTGCATGTACTATGAAATGTGTAAGCGATTGGTTTGCCTTGATTACTTGTACTAGCGTAATTGCTAACCCTCTGGGACCCGCTTTGGGGAAATTCTTGTTATGGATTTCGTGTTATGATTATCCGGACGAGCGGGCACCTGGACAGTACGAGGACGTTGGCCAGGGTCGTTGACATGTGCATTTGGGTCTTTCTATTTCTTTCGTCCATTTCGATTTGGTTGTTCTAATAATTATAAACTTATAGAGTGTACTCGCGAGTACTTAGGCTTTTCATTTCAAACTCCGTATGGTGCTACTTTTAAATTGTTACATTGTTGGTTGATGATCATTTCGCCGGTTGCTCCGGGCGTAACTTTTTATGTCTTATAATTGAATGTGTGTCCTCGCTAACCGGGATGGTTAGTCGAGTGGAGTTTTCTGGTTTGTAGCCTGGTGGGTCCCATGTGGGGTCCACTACTGTAATATACTCTGAATATCTCGGGTGTTACGTAAAATGGTATCGGAGCTCTAGGTTTATGGATACCTAGGCTTGTTGGTTATTCGGGTCTAGTCGTGTTTTGTTTTGCACATTGTCACACCGCCGCCAAAGATCCCAAGATTTCCAAAGTGCTCGTAAGTTTTCTTACTCGGCTCTTTTGTTTCTTGCATTGTATTTCCACTTTTGAATCGTAGTTGCTTTTCCTCCCTTACTCATCATCGATATACTTCATTATCTCTCAACATCGGTATGGATGCCGGAGGAAACCGTGGTCGTGGTCGTGGTCGTGGACGCGTCGGACGTGGGGCAATGGGGCGGCCACATCGCATTCTTCGGGAGCCGGCAGATCGGTGACCGTCACGCCATGCTTCTTCTCAGAGCGCGCCGATCTTGGTATTGCGGTTATGCAGGCAAGAAATGGTTAACCAGATGGCGGCTATAGCTCAGGTGGTCCAGAACCCCGATCAGGCCCATGCTAATCGGGGCGGAACGGATTGCTGGCTTCAGGATGTCATCAAGATGCATCCTCCTCAGTTTTCGGGAGCTTCGGAGCCGATCGGCTGGGAAGGGTGGACCAAGGAGATATCCAAAGTATTCACTGCTACCAACTGCCCCGAGGACCGTAAGGTCCCTATTGCTCAATATTTTCTCACGGGAGATGCTACAGATTGGTGGGAGGCCGTTGGTCCCAAAGATCATGTTGCTTCATGGGCCGAATTTCAAGAATTGATGGAGACCGAATATTGTCCGTGGCCGGTCAGACAGGCTCGAGTGCATGCTTTCTATGATGCTCAACCACGGGATATCCCCGTATCTCAGGCCATTGCCGACTTTAACAAGGAGTTGGGTTATGTGAAGACCCAAGTTGTCGAAGAGAGCGACAAGATTTTCCATTTTTCCAGGAGGATGAAACTGTCGATTCGGGACTACATGTCTGGCTCGTTTGTACTACCAAGGATTATCGAGTCGAGCCCTTGCTTATGATATGTCGGTGACCGCTAGCGATTTGGCTCGTGAGAGCAAGAAGCGTAAGTCGGTCGGAAATTTTTCTCGGTCCCAAGAGTGGAGGCCAGCGAAATCTCAGCCGCAAATATTTCTACGGCGGTTCGGCTCGCTTTCTCGGGAGCTTGAGTGCCGCGAACCGTTGTCCGGACCCTGATGCTTTAACCGTGGCAAGCCGTGCCACGTGAACCGGATTGTCTTCTTCCACCTTTAACTTGTCATACTTGTGGTCACGGGCCACAAAGCTTCTTTGCGAAACTCGAGAAGCCATGCGGCGCCGTTCTTCTCACCCAAAGACCTATGGAGCCGAGTGTGAACCAGTGGCTCATTTGCTCGCCGCCTCCACCGAGTGTCGGCCGAGGTAGGAGTCGGGGTCAACCCGCTAGAGGAGGAGCTTCCGGTGTCGGCCCGCCACCGCGTATATACGAGATGAGGAGGGCAGATGACCCAAAGAACATCGTGGCGGCAGTGCACCGTCGTATCCATTCTCATCCTGTCGGTGTACTTTTTGATTCGGGTGCTACGCATTCATTCATTTCTCTAGAGTGTGTACGCCGTTTGAGTCTCGACTGCTTGTCACATTGCGAGCCTTTCATCGTTAAACTTCCTAGCGGTGATAGAATTGTCGGTGATCGAGAAGTCCGGGACTGTTCTGTGATAATTTGTGAGAGGGATTGGCTCTCTAATCTTATTGTTGTGAGTATCGAGGGCGAGGATTTAATTCTCGGGAATGATTGGCTCGAGCGGCATGGTGCAATCATGAACTACCGCACGAGGATCATTACCATGTTAGCCGAGGACAAGATCAACACTCTTTCGCGGGGCGAAAGAGAAACCAGAAGTTTGTTATTAACGCCTTGAAGGCGGTGAAACTCCTGCGAAAGGGGTGTACTGGTTATTGGTGCTACGCCTTGAAGGCGGAGAATGGTGGAGTCGAGTTTTCGTCGATTCCAGTCGTTAGTGAGTTTTCTGATGTATTTCCTGACGAGTTGCCGGGATTGCCACCGGATCGGGAGGTTGAGTTTGTTATAGAATTAGAGCCGGGCGCGGCTCTGATTTCGAAGGCGCCGTATCGCATGGCACCTTCGGAGATGGTCGAGTTGAAGAAACAGTTGAGTGAACTTCTGGAGTCGGGGTATGTTCGACCGAGCGCCTCGCCTTGGGGCGCACCGGTCTTGTTTGTGCGTAAGAAGGATGGTTCACTACGTTTGTGTATCGACTATCGCGAACTAAACAAAGTGACCATCAAGAACAAGTACCCTTTGCCGAGGATTGACGACTTGTTCGATCAGTTGCAGGGAGCTGCGGTGTTCTCGAAGATTGATTTAAAATCGGGGTACTATCAGCTCCGGGTGAGGGAGTCCGACGTGCCGAAGACAGCCTTTCGGACGAGATACGGGCATTATGAGTTTGTAGTTATGCCTTTCGGGTTAACTAATGCGCCGGCGGTGTTCATGCAACTGATGAACAAAGTCTTTATCGAGTATTTGGATAAGTGTGTCGTCGTCTTCATTGACGATATTCTTATTTATTCGAGGAATGAGGAAGAGCATGCCCATCATTTGCGGATAGTGTTAGACATTTTGAGGGCCGAGCAACTCTATGCGAAGTTCTCGAAATGTGAGTTAATTTGAAGGAAGTGATGTTTCGGGTCACGTGATTTCGGTAGGGAGTTCGAGTGGATCCGAGAAGATTGAGGCGGTGTTGGATTGGGCATCGCCACAAATGTGAAGGAGGTCCGTAGTTTCTTGGGTTTGGTGGCTACTACCGTAGGTTCGTCGAGGTTTCTCAAAACTAGCTCGGCCACTTACACGATTACTCCGTAAATCCGAGAAGTTCGTGCGGAATGACGAGAGACGATCGAGTTTTGAGGGATCAAGAAGCGTTTGACTTCAGCCGGTTTTGGCGTTGCCGTGGCAACGAGGATTCGCCGTTTATAGCGATGCCGGGCCGTGGTCTTGGGTGCGTATTGATGCAAAGACGGCAAGACCATTGCCTATGCGTCGAGACAGATTGAGATCAGATGAGCTTAACTACCCTACTCATGATTTGGAGTTAGCGGCGGTGCTTTTGCGCTCAAGATTTTGCGTCACTATCTTTTCGGCTCTGCATGTCAGATTTTTACCGATCATAAAAGTCTGAAATATATATTTACTCAGCGGGAGTTGAATATGAGGCAGAGGAGGTGGTTAGAGCTGATTAAGGATTATGACCTCGAAATCCTTTATCATCCGGGCAAGGCGAACGTCGTAGCCGACGCCTTGAGTCGAAAACCGATTGCGTTGCGAACGTTTGAGGTCCTCACGTCTCAGTCTGAGCTTCGGCGGGCTTTGATTGAGTCTGGTGTTGAGGTTTTGTTGCCTGGAGTTGTCGGGCAACTTTGTGCTTTAGAGATTTCGTCGTCTTTGATCGATGAAATTAAGCTGAAACAATTAGAGGATCCGATGATTACTCAAATCCGAGAGAACGTTCTTAAGGGAAAGTCTCCTGGGTTTGTGATTCACGAGGATGGTGTTTTGAGATTCCAGAGTCGGCTTTGTGTGCCGAACGATCCAGAGTTGCGACAGAGTATTTTGCGTGAGGCCCATTCCACACCCTATTCCGTTCATCCTGGTTCGAGTAAGATGTACAAGGACCTGAGGAGGAACTTCTGGTGGAATGATATGAAAAAGGAGGTCGCACAGTTTGTAGCGAGATGTTTGACTTGTCAGCAGGTCAAAATCGAGCATCAGCGACCGGCTGGGTTATTGCAGTCACTTCCCGTTCCGGAATGGAAATGGGAAGATATATCGATGGATTTCATTACGAGTTTGCCGAGATCGAGATCGGGCATGAATATGGTTTGGGTGATTGTTGATCGTCTGACCAAGTCGGCACATTTTCTGGGCATCAAGGACACTTGGGGCCCGGAGAAATTGGCTCGTGTGTTTATCGCACAGATTGTGAGACTTCACGGTACTCCGAAGTCTATTGTTTCGGATCGTGATGGCCGTTTTGTATCGCACTTTTGGCAGGCGGTGCATAAGGCGTTGGGTACCCGTTTGCATTTGAGTACCTCTTTTCATCCCCAGTCAGATGGACAGTCGGAACGCACTATT
The DNA here is from genome assembly GCA_033398695.1 of Orobanche coerulescens. Classification (NCBI taxonomy): domain Eukaryota; kingdom Viridiplantae; phylum Streptophyta; class Magnoliopsida; order Lamiales; family Orobanchaceae; genus Orobanche; species Orobanche coerulescens. The sequence continues at coordinate 162,917,339 of CM065812.1, read as the reverse complement.
CAGACATTCGAGGACATGTTGCGTGCTTGTGCCCTCGATTGGAGTAGCGACTGGGAAGAACATTTGCCATTGATCGAATTCACGTACAACAATAGTTGGCACGCGTCGATTCAGATGGCACCGTATGAGGCACTTTATGGGCGACGATGTCGATCGCCGATTTGTTGGAATGAGGCATCCGATTTGGTCGGGACCGAGCCGGATGTCGTTTTAGAGACGAGGCGGAAGATAGAATTAATTCGGGAACGGATGTTGACGGCCCAGAGTCGACATAAGTCATATGCCGATGTCCGTCGTCGACCTTTAGAATTCGAGGTGGGAGACCACGTTTTGCTGAAGGTGTCGCCGACGAGAGGGGTTTTCCGTTTCGGGAAGAAGGGGAAGTTGAGTCCGAGATTTATTGGACCCTTCGAGATTCTCGAGCGGGTCGGTGGGTTAGCATACCGTTTGGCGTTACCCCTGGCCTTGAGTCACATTCATAGCGTTTTTCATGTTTCCCAGCTGAGAAAATATGTTCCGGATCCTAGTCACGTCATCGATTATGGCGAGATTGATATTGCTGAAGATATTACTTTTGAGGAGCGTCCTTTGAAGATTTTGGAGCATCGTGAGAAACGACTGAGGCATAAGACCATCCCTTTGGTCAAAGTGCAGTGGTCGAGACACGGTGTCGAGGAAGCAACTTGGGAAACCGAGGATAGCATGCGGGCTAGGTACCCTGAGTTGTTTGTTTCTTAAGTTTCGGGACGAAACTTATTTTTAGAGGGGTAGAATGTAATATCCGGTATTTTTCTTTCCCTTGTATTTTCATTTTGGTATATTTCTGGTCATAGTGACCTCGTGTACCTTTCGGTGTGTCCTTCTGTCAACCTGTTGAACCGTATTCTCGTTATTGTGGTGCGGAACCGCCGCCGGGGTTGCCGTGGATCCATTTCGTGTTATTGGTTCCCAAATATTGATTCCTATCGTTTTATTCTCTTTAGGATCTTTTTAGCATTTTGGGACCCAAAATGGGGTGTGGCCGCAGACAAGATGTGTGTGCCGGTACACAAATTTCTTCGATTGTTGGCCAAACGAATCAGATTGCAGCCGCGGCACACCTATCCGTGCCGCGGCACAATGTTGCTGCCGCGGCACACCTATCCGGTGCCGCGGCACACTCGTGTGACATCTGCGACCAAAACCCGCTCGTCTGGTGCAGACACCGCCGAACCACAGGAGTAATTTTTGGCCTGTGCCGCGGCACACCTCAGCTGTGCCGCGGCACACAATGCGGTCAACCCCCTATATTTTGTTGTTTTGAGCGTAAGCTGCTCATTCCTTCTTCTTCTTCCTGCATCGCGAGAGAGAGTGAGAGAGAGGGGGAGAGTTCTTCATCATTATCAATTGGGGGGTTGATTTTCATCATTTTTCTTCGGTAGTGAAGCCCGGACGATCAATCCAACGCGTGTTCTACGGATCTTAGTACTTGAATCTCCAAAGGTAATATTTCTTGAAACCCTCCCTTTTGGATAATTGGGGATTTTGGGGTTTTTGTCCGATTCTTTCCGTTTTGTTGATGGATTCTTGATGAATATGATTAATCTTGTTGATATCATTAGTTTTCCTACGGATTCATGGTATATTTTCATAGTTTTGCGGAATCGAGAGGGTTTGGTTGTGGTCCGCCCTCGTTGTTATTTTTGTGCGAATATACATGAATCGTATGCGGGTTTTCGGGTGTATTCCATTTCCGAATTCGGCTAGAGTTGGTTATAATTATGTTCTTCGAATCGTTAGGTTCGGCCCGTGATTCCTAGTGTTCGTCAGTGATTATCCTTTCCGTTCGTTGCGTCATCAAAATATTCAAGGCAAGTAATTCTTGGAAACCTTTATGCTTAACGTGAAATGGTAATGTATATTGTGTGTGCTTTACTCACCTCGGGAGGGTCCGACGGGGCCTCGAGGGAATCTATGGCTTCGTCCTGGATTCATGAGTTTGATTCGCTAGCCAGCTCGGGAGGGTCCTTAGAGGCCTCGAGTGGGATTCGTGGCTTCGTCCCAGTACTAGGTGACGTGTGGTGCTTGGTTTGTTTTATGAATGTGGCCAGCTCGGGAGGGTCCTTAGAGGCCTCGAGTGGGATTCGTGGCTTCGTCCCGGTCCTAGGCAAATTAATTGTGACTGTTTGTTTCCGGAAAAGACATGTCTGGTTTTGGCTTTTGAAATTGATTTTGGTGCATGTACTATGAAATGTGTAAGCGATTGGTTTGCCTTGATTACTTGTACTAGCGTATTTGCTAACCCCTCTGGGGACCCGTTTTGGGGAAATTCTTGTTATGGATTTCAGGTTATGATTATCAGGACGAGCGGGCACTGACAGACGAGGACGTTGTGGTCGTTGACATGTGCATTTGGGTCTTTCTATTTCTTTCGTCCATTTCGATTTGGTTGTTCTAATAATTATAAACTTATAGAGTGTACTCGCGAGTACTTAGGCTTTTCATTTCAAACTCCGTATGGTGCTACTTTTAAATTGTTACATTGTTGGTTGATGATCATTTCGCCGGTTGCTCCGGGCGTAACTTTTTTATGTCTTATAATTGAATGTGTGTCCTCGCTAACCGGGATGGTTAGTCGAGTGGAGTTTTCTGGTTTGTAGCCTGGTGGGTCCCATGTGGGGGGTCCACGGCGCTGTAATATACTCTGAATATCTCGGGGTGTTACACACAAGCCCATATCTCTCAGGTAAATGAGACACCCTACTAGACCTACGAGGTGGTTGTACTTGTGTTTCAGAAGGTTCGGTTCCAATTTATTGCACAGGTGTCTCCCGAGGAGTTTCATTGTATTCTTCTAAAGAATACTTCTACCTGCTCTGCCTTCCTGAATGAACTCATCTTCCAGGAAGTGTGCTTGTAAAGCAACAACGATCCTTCGATCTTCAGGCATGTAGAATAGATACCCCATCGTCCCAGACGGGAATCCAATGAAACGTCCCTTTGTGGGCCTAGCTTCCAACTTCTCCACCTTAGTCTTCTTGACATAGGCGGGACATCCCCAAATCCTAATATGATTAAGACTTGGTTTCATGCCCTCCCACATCTCATGTGGAGTTTTAGGAACGGATTTGGAAGGACATCTGTTCAAGATGTAAGTGGCAGTCAGGAGTGCATATCCCCACAGGTAAATCGGTAAGTCAGTATAGCCCAGCATGGAACGGACCATGTTCAACAAGGTCCGGTTCCTTCTTTCTGACACACCATTTAACTGAGGAGTACCTAGAGGTGTTAGTTGTGAAACTATTCCATGTTCCTTAAGGAACTCATCAAACTCCGTACTCATGTACTCGCCACCACGGTCCGACCGAAGTGCTTTGATATGATTACTAGTTTGTTTCTCGACTAGGGCCTTGAATTCCTGGAATTTCTCAAAGGCCTCGGATTTATGTTTCATTAGGTATACATAAACATACCTAGTATGATCATCTGTAAACGTAATGAAATATTTATATCCGTCACGTGATGCTTCCAAAGCTCCACATACATCGGTATGGATTAATCCCAGTTTATCAGCAACTCTTTCAAAAGTCCCTGTGAAGGGGACTTAGTCATTTTGCCTTTAAGGCAAGATTCACAAGTAGGAAAGGGGTCCGATCCCAATGGACACATAAGTCCATCTTTTTCCATCTTGTAAACCTTGGTCTGACCAACATGACCAAGTCTAAGATGCCATTTCAAAACTTGATTGGTTTCATCCCTACCACGTTTTCTAGTCATAGTATTCACAACTACTTTGTTGCTGAGATTTAGATGATACAATCCATTTAACAATGTAGCAGTACCTACTAGTTTATTTCTGAAATAAATTTTGCAAAAACCATCACCAATGAAAAATGAAAATCCTTTTCGGTCCACGACCGAAATGAATACAATATTTTTATGCCCCTTGGGCAACACAAGTACATCTTTTAAAGTCAAAACAAAGCCGGATCCTAAACCCAAAAGAAGTGATCCTATGTCGGTTGCCTCGACACTATGCCCACTTCCGACAGTGATCATTACTTCTCCATCTCCAAGCTTCCTACTTTGGCCCAGATCCTGATTCACGGTACAAATATGAGAACTAGCACCAGAATCTAGTATCCATGAAGTAGAAAATACAGTAGCAGAACAATTTGTTTCCAAAACTAAAAGTTCTGTACCTGAAGTTCCATGAAGAATATGACACTCTCTAGCCCATCAAAAGTTATCATCCGAAGAAGATCTGGGGCAAAAACGCAAAGTCTGAGAAATTCTGGGCTGAAAACGTAACTTTCAAAGCATCCAGGGAGCAAATTTATGAAGCCATGTTACGGCCGTAACATTCAGGAGTTACGGCCGTAAGTCACCCTAGTTACGGCCGTAACTCCTGAATGTTACGGCCGTAACTCTTGACAGATTGCTATGATTTGTCTAATTTTTATACTTTTGTGTATTATTGAGGGGATGGCTGACATTGATCCGATCTAATGTAATAATGCTGGAGTTTTGGAGCTATTAGATGACTTTAGGTGTATAAATAGACCCCTTAGATCCTTCATCATTCATCATTCATCTTATAATTTTCCATTTTTTGTAAACTTTTCTTTTTGTGTGAAGAACACACTTGTGTTCTTGAGTGATCTTTGTAAGTGTGGTATAGTATATGTTGTTCAGAGAGTTTATTGCTTCTATCTCCTTTATCTACTAAGGGAGTTAGGATCAATTCTTTCTCTTGATTCAACTAAAAATGACCACCAAAGCTTGTAATATGTGTAATAAACCCTTTATGGGCTAAGTTCCTTAAGTTGGGATTATAAACAAGGTTAGTCATGTTATTTATGTTTGTATAAAAGATCTATTGTGAATTACTTATTATTGTGTGTGATTTTCATTGTTTTAACAATCTTTATTTATTTGGCCAATTAATGAAGATATTTATGGTCTTCATATGTTTCGAAAGAAAATATATTTGATTAGATCAAATGATCTTCACTCTAAGTTATTCTAGGGGATAGAAATATACCTCTAGTCCTTAGATGATTCTTTGAGTTATTTTCATAAATCCTAATGCTATGTATTGAAGCCAATCAACATAGAAATATAGTGGATTGATTCAATATGTAAGGGACGTTTTATAGTTCGAAAGAGAAACCGTCTTTTTAAGGAAAATCGAATCTACACAACATAATAAGTAAATTCATCTTATGATCCCCTATACATCTTCTATAACTAATGACGAAATAAGTTTGTAATCCCAACTATTTCAATTTATCGTTTAATAAATCTATTATTATTACTATATTTTTATTTCCTTATAATATTAGAACTATTATTGCAATTTCTTTGCAATTATTAAACCAAACTTTTTAATTGTGTGTTTCACTCATCCTAAGTATCTATAAAAATAGACTAATAGTGTATAATTCAAATTATAACCAAACTTCCTTGTGGGATCGATAAACCGGACTCAAAAAGTCCACTTTACTACTTGATACGATATCATGCACTTGCGATAGTTACACTAAAAGCGTGTCAAGTTTTTGGCGCCGTTGCCGGGGAAGTATAAGTTATATTTGAAAAATTACATTATTAACTATTGTTATAAATACAACTTTTTCTTTGTTGTAGATTCTCTTGTCTATGCGAAGGACATACAATCGCGATTTAGTTTCACTAGATCCCGAGATCGAAGCCACATTCAGAAGAAGGCGAAGAGAACAAAAGAAAAACATTATTTCTTCACCATCAATGGCGGACGAACTAAATCCACGTCTCCCCCAAGGAAATGATAACGAAAGAATTCATCCGGTGGGGGGAATACCTAATCTTCAAAACATTCAACATCAACAATATCCTATTGTGCCGGAAATAGATGAAGACAACATGCTCTTTGGGGAATTCATGAACCCCCCATCTTTGAGCGTTCAATCAAGTGTAATCTATCCACCATTTGGAGTGGACAATTTTCAAATTCGCCCAGATGTCATCAATCTCTTCTCCAACAACAACTCATTCTATGGAAGAACCGACGAAAATCCATATCTCCATATTAACCGTTTTGTGGAAATATGTGGAAATTTCAAATATCCAAATGTAAATGACGAGGCGATCAAAATGAGACTTTCCGTGCACACTTTGAAGGACAGAGCAAGAGAGTGGCTAGATACTTTGCCACCACGAAGCATAACAAATTGGCCCGAATTTGTCCAGAAATTCACCACTAAATACTTTCCACAAATAAAAGTTGCGAAACTCAAATACGAAATCTCTACATTTCGTCAACAAGATTCAGAATCATTCCACGAAGCATGGGAGAGATACAAAGATATGCTACGAAAATGTCCTAACCATGGTTTCAATTTGGGAGCACAAGTCAATTACTTCTATTCTGGAATTTTACCTTCATGCCGAGCTAATGTCGATTCATCATCAAATGGCTCACTGGGAAACAAAACTATGAAATAGGCTTATAATATTTTTGAGGTTATAAGTGAACAAAGTGCAAGATGGCCAGACAGAAATATCTAAAAGAAACCAAATGGTGTTTTTGAAGTGGATTCTTATTCACTTATGTTGGCAAAAATTGAAGCTCTATCAAAGAAAGTCGAGGAAATGTCTTTTCAACTCCTCAACTGTGAAGACGGTGCAAACTCCACAAATTTCAGCTTTTTCATGTGAAATTTGTGGAGCAACTCACAACAAAGACTATCTCGTCCCTTAGTGCAACAAGAGCGATCAACACCACCACTGTAACAAGTGGCGTATGCTCGAATTTCCAAAGGCAAGCATACAATCCTTACGGGCCAACATACAATCCAGGTACAAAATCATCCAAATTTTTCTTATGCAAACAACAACAATGTGTTGAATCCAACGCATCAAGAAAAGAAGCCGGATGGGAAGAAGCAATCACAAAGCTAGTGAACAACAATCAAGTATCAACAACGAAATGATGCTTCAATTAAAAATCTGACACACAAGTTGGCCAAATGGCCAAAATACTTTCGAAAGATCTCATGGCATGTTACCTAGCAATACCGAGGTAAATCCAAGGGAAAATGTACAAGCTATCACAATAAGAAGTGGAGTGCGGTTCAAATTTCTATGGAAAACCATCTGAAAACAAAAATTAAACAAAATCAAGAATCGAAAAAGAATCGACATGGACCTTCATCTCAAAAAGGTCCAATTGCTACAAAATCTTATATTCCACCTATCCCATTTCCTCAACGGTTGGAGAATCACAAGCTCGATGCTCAATTCGGAAATTCTTGAAATCTTCAAAAGCTACACATCAACATTCCTTTTGCCGATGCTCTAGCACAAATGCCAAGCTATGCCAAATTTATGAAAGATATTCTTTCCAACAAACGAAGGCTTGAAGAATACGAAATTGTCATGCTAATGCATTTAATGTAGCGCAATACTACAAAAGAAGTTGCCACCCAAGCTAAAAGATCCGGGAACTTTCACAATCCCGTGTACAATTGGTGAAGTGAATTTTGGCAAAGCTCTTTGTAATTTAGGGGCAAGTATCAACTTGATGCCCCTGTCAATTTTCAACAAATTGAACTTGGGAGAAGCAAAAGCAACAACAGTTTCACTACAATTAGCCGATCGGTCAATCAAGTATCCACGTGGGATAATAGAAGACGTGCTCGTCAAGGTTGATAAATTCATATTTCTAGCAGATTTTATCATCCTCGACATGGAAGAAGATTAGGATATTCCCATTATTTTGGGACGATCATTTCTCGCAATCGGACGTGCTCTTATTGACGTCTATGAAGGAAAGCTAATTCTCAGAGTGGAAGACGAACATGTCATCTTCGATGTCCTAAAAACTTTGAATCAACCCTCCACAGATGAGTATTGTCTAAGAATAGACGCAATAGAAGCCATGGTGAACAAGTCTTTAGAGAAAATTCTATCTAAAGATCCTCTTGAGACATGTATAGCAAATTCTCTAACCAGCATGGAAGAAGAATATCACTTGGCCGAAACAGTTAACTATCTAGAAGCACTACCACCCTTAAGAAGGCATTCACATTTTGAAGAACTGGGGACAAGCTCCGCTAAACCCCTCCCTTCTTTACAAGAAGCTCCAATACTTGATCTCAAACCTCTACCCACACATTTGAGATACGCTTACTTGGGCGTTTCCTCTACACTTCCGGTCATCATATCTAACATATTGACCAAACTTGAAAAAGGGAAATTACTAAGGGTATTGAGAAATCACAAAAGAGCAATTGGATGGACTATTGCAGACATTAGAGGAATAAGCCCCTCTATATGCACTCACAAAATTTTGATGGAAGATGACTGCAAACCTTCAATTGAGCATCAACGACGTTTGAATCCAAACATGAAGGAAATTGTGAAGGCAGAGATTCTTAAATTACTTGACGCAAGAATCATTTATCCAATCTCAGATAGTCCATGGGTGAGCCCTGTACATATGGTGTCCAAAAAGAGTGGAATCACGATCATAGAGAACGATCACAATGAACTTATACCAACACGACCGATCACAGGATGGAGAATGTGCGTTGATTACAGGAAACTAAACAAGACGACAAGAAAAGATCATTTTCCACTCCCATTTATTGATCAGATGCTAGATAGATCGGCGGGACATTCTTACTACTGTTTTCTCGACGGCTATTCAGGGTACAACCAAATCGTAATAGCCCCAGAAGACCAAGAGAAAACAACATTCACATGCCCTTATGGAACATTTGCCTATAGAAGAATCCCATTCGGATTGTGCAAAGGCTCTACCACATTTCAAAGATGCATGATGTCAATATTCTCAGACATGGTTGAAAAATTCATTGAAGCTTTCATGGACGATTTCTCGGTTTTCGGAGATTCATTTGATAAATGCCTAAATCACTTAGGCATGGTCTTGGAAATATGTGAAGACACAAATCTAGTTCTCAATTGGGAGAAATGTCACTTCATGGTCCAGGAAGGAATCGTACTTGGCCATAGAATCTCACAACATGGAATTGAAGTCGATAAGGCAAAGATCCAAGTGATTGCAAAACTTCCTCCACCAATTTCGGTGAAAGGAGTAAGGAGTTTTCTCGGACATGCAGGATTCTATCGGAGGTTTATAAAAGATTTCTCAAAAATAGCAAAACCTCTCTGTTCTTTGCTTGAGAAAGATACACCATTCCTTTTCACAAATGAATGCCACGTGGCCTTTGCAACTTTGAAGGATAAACTTACATCAGATCCAATCATCATTTCTCCAGATTGGACTATTCCATTCATTTTGATGTGCGATGCAAGTGATTATGCCGTGGGGTCCGTACTGGGCCAGAAGAAGGACAAAATGATGCAAGTGATCCATTATGCTAGCAGGACTATGAATGATGCTCAGCTGAACTACACAACAACTGAAAAAGAGATGCTTGCAGTGGTTTATGCCTTTGACAAATTTCGATTCTACTTATTGGGATCAAAGGTCATTGTCTACACAGATCATTCAGCTTTGAAATATTTAATGACAAAGCAAGATGCAAAGTCAAGGCTAATCCGATGGGTTCTACTTATGCAAGAATTCGACATAGAAATCAGAGACAGAAAGGGAACAGAAAACCAAGTGGCGGATCATCTCTCTAGACTAGACCAAAACAATGCTCAAGACAAGGAAATAAATGAAGTATTTCCAGATGAACAACTGTTCCAAATCTCTAATATCCAGGAAAAACAAAATGCACCATGGTATGCTGACATCGTTAATTTCCTTGTTAGTGGAATAATTCACCCAAATTTTTCCCATCATCAAAAGAAAAAATTCTTCTCCGAGTTGAAATACTATTACTGGGAATATCCTCTATTGTTCAGACGAGGACCTGATCAAATCATCCGGAGATGCATACTGGAAGAAGAAATGGAGAAGGTATTAGAAAGATGTCATTCCTCTCACTATGGAGGACATTTTGGGGGTTCAAAAACAGCAGCAAAAATTCTTGAAGCAGGATTCTATTGGCCCACTATGTTCAAAGATGCACATACACTTGTCTCGAAGTGTGACCGGTGCCAAAGACATGGAAACATGTCAAAAAGAAATGAAATGCCAATGAATTTCATCCTTGAAGTTGAAATCTTCGACGTTTGGGGAATTGATTTCATGGGACCCTTTCCATCATCGTTCTCTAATGAATACATCCTTGTAGCTGTAGACTACGTATCTAAATGGGTGGAGGCTGTTGCATTACCAACAAACGAAGCTAAGGTCGTGGTAAATTTTCTAAAGAAAAATATATTCACTCGCTTCGGAACTCCGAGAGTTATTATCAGTGATGGCGGATCTCATTTCTGCAATCACCAGGTTAAGGCTCTATTGACCAAATTCGGAGTAAAACACCGTGTCGCTACCTCTTATCACCCACAAACCAGTGGACAAGTCGAGGTTTCCAATCGTGAACTGAAACGTATACTTGAGATGACAGTCGACTCATCTCGGAAAGATTGGTCGAAAAAGCTGGATGATGCGCTCTGGGCTTACAGAACAGCCTATAAGACACCGATAGGCATGTCTCCATTTCGTCTGGTTTTTGGAAAAGACTGTCACCTGCCAGTAGAACTTGAACATCGAGCTTTTTGGGCTATAAAAAAATTAAACTTTGACGAACAGTTGGGTGGAAAGAAAAGGTTCTTTGCATTTAAATGAGTTGGATGAAATCCGACTCGACTCATATGAAAATGCCAAAATCTACAAAGAAAAACAAAAAGATGGCATGACAACAGAATTCTAAGAAGAGATTTTAAAACGGGAGACCAAGTTCTGCTTTTTAATGCACGACTGCGTCTGTTTCCGGGTAAGCTGCGATCACGATGGACAGGCCCTTACACGATCAAAGAGGTGTTTTCTGATGGAGCTGTGGAGATTTATAATACAACCGACGGGAGTTTCAAAGTAAACGGTAAACGGTTAAAGCCATATCTGGGAGGAGAATTCTCGACAGCAAAGTCAATCATAATGCTGGAAACACCTAATTAATCTGACGAGAAGTCAAGCTAAGGACGTTAAACAAAGCGCTTATTGGGAGGCAACCCAATTTCTATTATTTCGCAAAATAAGTTTGGGGGTAACACGGAAAGATTCAACAACAAGAGCAAGGATCATATCATCCAGGGAGTCTTTCTTTCATTATTCTCACATATATAATAATTATAATTATAAAAAAAAAAAAAGATAATGGAACAACATACGGCCGTATCTAATATACTCGAAAGCACCTTACGGCCGTAACTAGTGTACGTTACGGCCGTATCTTTAAAAACTGCCTCTAAAAAAAAAAACGAACTTTACATACGGCCTTAACTGCTGCATGTTACGGCCGTATCTTAAAACAGGGTCATAAAAATGAATGCATCATACGGCCGTAACTTGAGTATGTTACGGCCGTAACTTATACAGCTATAAAAAAAGGGGGGATTTAGAATTATAAACACAAACCCGGCGGATTTCACAGAGACAGAGGAGCAGTTCCGAAATTTTTCCCTTCTCAATCCCTACTTTCTAAAAACTCAAAATTCCTCAAATCAATTCATTATCTTATCAACATTAACATATAATCATCAAGTTTTCTTTCGATCCTTGTTTCAATTTTTATATTTTTGAGTTTTAGTTGTTAGTTTTTCACTTCATATTTGTTTTTCGATTCTTATTTCCGTTTGATTCGATGATTAAATCTTGTTCATTTGCGAGTATTGTTGATATTTGTGTGGTTATTTGATTCATTGATTTGTGGTGGCTTTATGGATTTGAGTTTGAATAAGAAAAACTTGTTAAAAAACTATAAACTCAAGGTGTCCGACGAAATGCCACAACGAAAATCTTTGAATTTTTTTTTTATGCTTTTATTGGTTTTGCTTGATGATTATAGTCGTGTGATGAAAAGGAATTTGATTTTGTTTAATTTCAGGTATGGCACATAAGAAATCATCAAAAGGAAAAGAAAAGGTCGGTTCGTCATCTCAAGGTCCGGCTCCACCGCAAAGAAATCAAAACACAAAGTGCATTAAGGAAAGATTGTTCAATCTTGATGATTTCATTGGCGATGCGGATAGAGACACAATCACTAGCCCTTTCATCCAAAAATTCATAGACAACGGCTGGGAAACGTTCGTTTCCGATCTCCCAAATGGTAACCCGACCTTGACCCTAAACTTTTACAATTCTTTCAACAAGTCCATTGGGCAAGTAGGGTCGCCTACTTATCATCAGACTACTGTGAATGGGAAATCGATTAATTTTTAACCGGATGTCATTAACAAGTATTTGGGGGTTAATTGTACTAACGCGGTTGACATTTCTATCTTACCTAATGAAGAGGTGCCGGATGATAGAGTTTTACGCTGGGCGTTAGTGAGTGAGCTGCATGACAGTATTGGGATGATCAAACCCAGATACAACCAGGCGGACCTAATTGATGATGCTTGGTACTTATGGATGTGGGCGGCCGGGAGTATTTACCCGACCTCGACTCTGACGACGGTTTCCATTAGCCACCTGCGAGGCTTATTTGCTATCCGCCGAGGGGTAAAAATGGATTTGGGGACACACATTTATACTACGATTTGTCACTATGCCGGCATGGTCCCGACTAGGCAGAAGATGCCATACCCGTGCCTTATCACCGGTATTTGCAGGAGCCAGAGAGTAAAAATTTTGGCGGGAGGTGATATATTAACACATGGGGATCGACTGAACGGCCGGAGTAGTATTTTTCGAAGTACTCATTTGAGAAGCAAACGGGCACGTTTGGAACCCGAGGAGGATAGTAGCTACGAGGAGGAAGATGAGGCCGAGGAGGATGCCGGTGATGACTTGACGCCTTTTGAGGAAAATTTGCTTGAAAGAATTTGGGGATTAGAAACATCCCAGGCTGAAATTGTGAGAAATCAGAATGAAATAATAGAGCGACAATTAGAAACGGAGAAGTGCTTTGAAAAGCTTTTCCGTTTTCTAAACATCCCTGACGACACACCTGGAGGATCAAAAAGCTAAAATTTCAGGGAGTTTTCTGTTTTCTCACTTGCTTTTAAATTCTAAAAAAAAACTCGGGACAATTTTACTTTTAAGTTTGGGGGTGTTTTCGTACTTGTGTGTTTATTTTATTGATTTTTGAACTATGATGTTTATTTTGATTTTGATTGTGGTATGTTTTGATTAGTGTATTGTGTGGTGTGTTTTTATTATTTGGCATTGATTAGGTTTAGTGAATATATATATATATTTATAGTATTTTGATTTTTGAGATTTCTAGATCTGGCCATAACACCAATAAATTAACTATATACAAGCTTCTAAAATCGTTTTAACCGGTAAAAAAATTGTGTATTCCAAAATTTTTGAGCCTTAATCTCTCTTTCCAAGCCTTGTAATTATCATATAAAATCGAGTCATTCGTTACCTTGAGAAAAGAAGAATCAATCGGTTGATGAAAAATAGAACTGAAATTTACTTAATTTGTGGAGTTTTTGAATTTTCATGCTTAACTAAGAAATGATTTTCTGCAAAAATTCTATTCCCTAAAAAAAAGGAGTCATTGGTGAAAAGAGCTACACGTTAGCAAATAACGGTGTGAAAGCTATCACCTAAAAAAATGACAAAAAGGAGAAGTGGTGAGCAGCAACAGCTGCCTAATTTTGGGGATTCTAAAATTTTGCGAAAAATAAAGGATTAACCATTGTTGGTGCGTAGCTGCCGTCTCACATAAAAATTGGTGAAAAGAGCTACACGTTAGCAAATAACGGTGTGAAAGCTATCACCTTTTTAAAAAGAAAAATAATGAGATAGAAATTGTGTTAGTGAAAAGAGCTACACGTTAGCAAATAACGGTGTGAAAGCTATCACAAAAAGGGATGTAGTTTTATGAGCAGATTTGAATTAATTAGCGGCTGAATTTCAATACACTCAATTTTGTGAAAATCACAATATTTGATGACGCCAATAAAATTCTTCTTCATATTGAGTCGAAAAACAAACGAGTGATCGAGAGCAACCATTAAAGGGAGTCGTGTGTATCACGAGTGGGAAAGAAATAATCAACCTTTTGGGGGGAAAACCTTGATTTTGGAATTACAAAATAAAAACCGTGTTTTAACTTCAAAAATATTAGTAGATTTATTTTGAATCTTGATTTATTTCTATCTACTGTATAAAGCTGGTTGTTGTTTATTAATGGCATTTTGATCTCCTTTTCTCTTTTTATATTTTAATTTAAGTGTGTATTAATTTTTTATTTTTATTTTTGGAGCATGAATAATAAAGAGTCTTGCTCGGGACTAGCAAGAATTCAAGTTTGGGGGTGTGATAAGTGTCAGTTTTGTACACTTATCCATGGTTTGTATCGATAAAATTCACCCATAATTGAGCTAGTCTACTCGTTTTTTGCTTTTAATTTATTAGTTTTAATAATTTTATTTTTATCGGATGATGATCGGATTAAATAACTGAATTACTCAAGAAACAAAAATTTTAATAAATATACTCTTTATTGAATTTTTATATATTAATGTTGTAGGTATTTCCGAGACGAATTCGGCATTTTTCCGATTCAAAATCGAGTTATATATCAAAAGTTATCATCCGAAGAAGATGCAGGGCAAAAACGCAAAGTCCGAGAAATTCTGAAAACGTAACTTTCAAAGCATCCAGGAGCAAATTTACGAAGCCATGTTACGGCCGTAACATTCGGGAGTTACGGCCAGAAGTCACTTCTAGTTACGGTAGTAACTCCCGAATGTTACTACTGTAACTCTTGACATTGCTATGATTTGTCTAATTTTTATACTTTTGTGTATTATTGAGGGGATGGTGGCATTGATCCGATCTAATGTAATAATGCTGGAGTTTTGGAGCTATTAGATGACTTTAGGTGTATAAATAGACCCCTTAGATCCTTCATCATTCATCATTCATCTTATAATTTTCCATTTTTGTAAACTTTTCTTGTGTGAAGAACACACTTGTGTTCTTGAGTGATCTTTGTAAGTGTGGTATAGTATATGTTGTTCAGAGAGTTTATTGCTTCTATCTCCTTTATCTACTAAGGGAGTTAGGATCAATTCTTTCTCTTGATTCAACTAAAAATGACCACCAAAGCTTGTAATATGTGTAATAAACCCTTTATGGGCTAAGTTCCTTAAGTTGGGATTATAAACAAGGTTAGTCATGTTATTTATGTTTGTATAAAAGATCTATTGTGAATTACTTATTATTGTGTGTGATTTTCATTGTTTTAACAATCTTTATTTATTTGGCCAATTAATGAAGATATTTATGGTCTTCATATGTTTCGAAAGAAAATATGTTTGATTAGATCAAATGATCTTCACTCTAAGTTGTTCTAGGGGATAGAAATATACCTCTAGTCCTTAGATGATTCTTTGAGTTATTTTCATAAATCCTAATGCTATGTATTGAAGCCAATCAACATAGAAATATAGTGGATTGATTCAATATGTAAGGGACGTTTTATAGTTCGAAAGAGAAACCGTCTTTTTAAGGAAAATCGAATCTACACAACATAATAAGTAAATTCATCTTATGATCCCCTATACATCTTCTATAACTAACGACGAACTAAGTTTGTAATCCCAACTATTTCAATTTATCGTTTAATAAATTTATTATTATTACTATATTTTTATTTCCTTATAATATTAGAACTATTATTGCAATTTCTTTGCAATTATTAAACCAAACTTTTTAATTGTGTGTTTCACTCATCCTAAGTATCTATAAAAATATACTAATAGTGTATAATTCAAATTATAACCAAACTTCCTTGTGGGATTGATAAACCGGACTCAAAAAGTCCACTTTACTACTTGATACGATATCGTGCACTTGCGATAGTTACACTAAAAGCGTGTCACTGCTTCTTGGTCTTTTTCTTCTTGTTCTTAGACCTCCGAGGTCCAGAAGAAATTACAAGAGCAGACTCCTTCATCTGCGGAGTCTTCATCTGAGACTGAGCAGTCACAAGTTTGTTCATTAGCCCAGCTAAATTACATGCAATCTCATTGCAGTTAAAGTTCATAACAAACTGTGAGAAGGAATGAGGAAGGACTGTAGGATAAGGTCGGTTTGAAGAGAAGCATCCATTTTAAAATCAAGAGCCTCCAATCTCTCGATCATGGATATCATTTTGAGGACGTGGTCCCCAACCTTCTCACCTTCCTTCATCCTTGCACCGAACAGTTGCTTGGATATCTCATATCTAGCAGTTCTGCTGTACTCACCATAAAGTTCGGTTAAGTGAGATAGAATCTGCCTAGCAGAAGTCATTTTCTCATGATCTCTCTGAAGCTCATTTGACATAGAAGCCATCATGTAAGCACGGACTTTTATGTCATCCTTAACCCACTTTACGTGATTTCCAATCTCTTTCTGATTGGCTCTGGTCCGCACAGCAGGCGCCGGAATGTCCGTCTCCAAGACATATCCTAGTGCCTCTATACTGAGGACAATCATCAGATTTCGGAGCCAGTCCACAAATTTAGGTCCAATCAGGGTGTTCTTCTCGAGTAGAATTGCGAGTGGGTTCATTGTCATATTGAGAGTTAAGTCTGCATTAAGTACGACAGATTAATTAGTGACTTGTTTAATTATGATCTGAATATAGAATTAAGGTCTTTTCTATTCTTGTTACCCATCTCCCACTATTTTTATCGAAATAACACACTCCCATGTGAAATCCGAAAGTATCGTCGCTCTACTTCATAGTGGTGATCGAGTTCTTTATAAATATTAATAGAGGGCAACCGAACATGTTTCTAGTCTATTAATTTTCATAAAGTGGTGTCCAACACCAACCCATCTAATGGATAATTCGATCTTCTTTTTCCCCTTGTTCACTCTCCTCAACCTATACAGTTTCTATGGTTCGTGAACAAGTTAAGTTTATACCATCGACGCAAATTAGTTTCACAATTGAATCTTATATGGCAACCTATCAGGTTTCTAGGGATAAAATTTGCTCCAACCGAAGGCATCCAATGCGCTCCCGGTAATTTATCCGTCCTCCCCGAACGACTACCCCGATAACTCGGAAGCATAGCACATCCGGTTTGGATTTCAATTTCCCGAAAACTCGATGGAGGGAAGGAAGACCTCGAAACCTTATAAACTTAATAATTTGTTGTGGGATAATTTTCGCGATTAATGTTACACTTTGCACATTAATTCATTTAAGCGCGTTTGTGGCATTCATACAATATGAAACAACCATTCACAACCTAGTTGCTACCAACATGTGGTTCATGGACCGTTCCTAGAAAACAAAAACTCTGTAATCTAATTACAAGTCTTCGTCTTGAATTTTCGTCTTCTCGAAACGGATCTTCCCCCGGTCTTCGTCATTACATATAAATTTTACATTGAAAATTGCATCCTAGATACAAATATTTCAAGTAAAATAAATAGGCTCAAAACGGCCTTTACAACCCAATCGAATAAAACCGAACCATTCAAAACTAGATCCATGAACCACATCCCCATTCAAAAGCATTCATCCAATAAATACTAAATAAATAGATTACACATTAAATATATTGATCCAACCAATATAAATAAATAACCATCTATTAGAATTAATCCAGTTAATTCACAAGCATGGTAGTTTTAATTCGTTCGTATAAACCGGACGATAAATATTTCACAATAATAAATTTCCTCAAAATAAAAACACCAAGTATTATATTTAGTCAAATTAAATTTAATTTAATTGCCGGAAATTATTATAACGAAATATAAACACAAAACGGAGTCGAAATAAAATCGCCTGGGCCTAGCCCGTGGTACGACATCACAGTCGGTCCTTTGCCGAGGGGCTGATCTGCCCAGTGCAGGAAGCAAGTTGCCCGGCAATGTCCAAAGACTGGCGGCCTCGGACAAATGGGCAGTCCTCTGGCGATTTTCCGACTCTATTTCGTCCCGATTTCAAAAATTATATTTTTCTAATTTTAATATTACCCATATAATTCAGTTTTAATATTACCAATATTTTTCTCGGCTCATACTCCATGTCATATTCCCCCATCTCTACCGTTCATTTTACCAGGCGACCTGACGCGTTAGGTCTCCCTAGTGTCTCTCTTAAGGGCAAGTTGGTTCGCAGTTTTATTCGGTGGGCAAGGAAATATGGCCTCAATCGTCGAGTTGTAACTATTAAATGCCAGTGCTCCCTTCTCTAGCTCGGAGTAGTTCCGTTTTGCCCCTTGCAAAATTCGACTCGTATAATAGATAGGTTTTTGTTGGTTCACTTCTTCTCTTAATAAGACCGAGCTAACCGCCCCCTCTCCTACGGATAAGTAGAGTATGAGCTCCTCTCCTGGTATTGGTTTGGTGAGCAAAGACAGCTCGGCCAAATACTCCTTTAATTTTTCGAAAGCTGCTTGTGCTTCAGAGGTCCATTCGAATTTGTTCCATTTTCTTAAGAGTTTAAAAAATGGGAATCCCTTCTCGGCTGAGCGTGATATGAATCGGCTCAGCCCCACTATTCTCCCTGTTAGTACCTGGATATCTTTGATGTTTTTCGAAGGATTCATTTGTAGTACTGCTTTGACTTTTTCCGAGTTGACTTCGATTCCTTGCTCTGTGACCACGTATCCTAGAAATTTTCCCGATTTTACCCCAAAAGAACACTTCGATGGGTTGAGCTTCATTCCGTATGTGCGCAGATTTTCGAACATTTCCTCTAGATCCTTGATATGCTCTCCTGCCTTTACACTTTTTACTAGCATATCATCTACGTAGACTTCCATGTTTCTGCCGATTTGGGATTTAAAGATTCTATCGACCATCCTTTGATATGTGGCTCCCGCATTCTTTAACCTGAAAGGCATGCGCACATAACAAAAGGTTCCTTTTGATACCACAAAGCTCTTTAAATCTGTAAGACAACTCTTTAAAGATTTTGAAACACTTAAAACTGCACACCTGACTGTGACAGTTGAGAATACACAGCTACAAGATGAGAATAGGTAGCTGAAAAATATTTTTGACAAACTCAGCCAAGAGTCAGCAAAAATCAGATCTGAGCTTGAAAAACAGACTAATAAAAATTTGAAAAACTCAGCTAAAATTACCACAGCTGAGATTAAGAGGCTGAATATTTTAAACAGTAAAAAATCAGTTGCACTTGCTCGTATCAAATCTGCGTTTTCTAAGATGACATCGCTGAGTAATACACAAGCAAAAGAAATAACATCCTTAAAAGCATTTATAACCTTAGATGGTTTGTGTATAAATCAGAGGCCACTCTATTTAAAATCAGGCCTTGGATATGACCCAAATACTCCCTCTAGTTCAAAAACCACTTTCATCAAGGGAGAAACACTTGTCCAGACTGCTGAGCCTACAAATAAACCTACATTTAAAAAGAGGCAGCAGCCCAGTCAACAATATAGGCATCAACCAAGGTTTTCAAGCCAGCCACTTAGACAAAAGACTAGGCAGTGGCTAAAACAGCATCAGCAGTCAAAACATTATTTTGCTTATTACCAAAGACTCCCACAAAGATTTCACAATGGGAGAGGTAAATGGAAACCTCAAGGTAATCCAAATTTTCAAAACTATCAGGGGTGGAGACCCCAAAACTTTAATAACTGGTCTCAGCCAAGATTTAGAAATAGCTAACATCAAAACCAATATCAGTCATATCCTATATAAGGATATAGACCAAGATACTATGCACCCTATAGGAATAGCCAACACCCCTTTCAAAACATGAGGAGAAATCAATTCTCCAGGAAATCTACTAACCCTAAATCCCACTCAAATTTGGGTACCTAAATCTCTGCTTGTCTGATTGCAGAAAAGGTGGAAGGACTACCATCAAGTCACCTTAAATTCATGAGTAGGAGGTGAACAATGGTTTGTGGACTCAGGATGCCAAGACACATGACATGAAACAAAAGTCCTGACAAACTACATCAAAGAAAGAGGTCCAGATGTAACCTTTGGAGATAGCTCTTGTAGACAAACAAAAGGTTATGGGGAGCTGCACTCTCAAAAGTGCAGTATGTCATAGGACTCAAATACAACCTATTGAGCATAAGCCAGTTCAGTGATAAAAAGAACTTAGTAGTCTTCACTATTTGGAAATGCATGGTAATTGATATCCTAACTGGAGAAGTGAAACTACAAAGGCTTCAAAATAAGGGATGTCTACATGATAGATTGGAGTACAGGCACTCCCAATACTTGTTTTATATCCAGAACAATAGCTAAAAATGGACGGCTCTGGCACAAGAGACTATGTCACCTGAACTTCAAAGCTCTCAACAAGATAAGCTCACAGAAGTTGGTCAGAGGACTTCCAGATGAAGTATTCAAGAAGGAAAATCTCTGTGATGCATGCCAGAAGGGAAAGCAAACAAAAGCATTTTTCAAATCAGTTCAACCAACCAACCATACCCACATAATTTTGGACCTACTTCACATAGATTTATTTGGTCCTATCAAGCCAAGAACTCTGGGTGGAAGAAAATATGCCTTAGTAGTTGTGGATGACTACTCAAGATAGACTTAGATAGTGTTTCTATACAAGAATATTGAAACTCTAACCAAGCTACCTGAGCTGCTATGAAGAATTCAAAATGAGAAATCCTTATCAATCATAAAGATCAGATCAGACAAATGAGGAGAATTTCTCAATAAAGCCATAACTGAGTATAGTGATCAAAATGGAATTCAGCATGAAGTATCAGCTGCAAGAACACCACAACAAAATGGTGTAACTGAAAGAAGGAACAGAACCCTCAAGGAAGCAGCCAGGACAATGATTGCAGAGACTAATCTTCCCAAAAGGTTTTGGGCTGAAGCTGTCAACACAACATGTCATACTCAGAACAGAAGTATGATCGTAGGGAGACACAGTAAAACTCCCGATGAGGTTTGGAATGGCAGAATACCAATTGTTTCATATTTTCATATCTTTGGTTGTAAATGTTTCATCTACAACAATGGCAAAACCCAACTAAATGCCTTTGATGCAAAACTGATGATGGTCTGTTTATGGGATACTCACATATAAGCAAGGCATATAGAGTCTTTAACAAAAAAACATTAGTTGTGGAAGAAACACCTCATGTTGTCTTTGATGAATCTACTGTTTAGTATAGAAAACAGGTGGAACAAATTGAGAAAAAGCTTAAAGCCACCTCTCTAGAAGAAGTTATCATCAATGACACAAGGTTGATGAATCAAGCTGATGAAGACCCAATTGCAGATCAGTCAGGATCACCAACCACAGCTGACCCAACCACAACTGATCTAACCGTAGCCGATTCACCTACAGCTGATGTTGATCCAATCACAGCTGAACCAGATGCAGCTACAGATTGCCAAAACCAAGCTGATGCAGAGACAGACGTAGTCCCTCAAAGCAACTCAACAGGGGGAATGAACCTTGAAGATCAAATACCAAAAGCTGAAGATGAAGATGAAACCCCCAAGTGGCTAAAAGGTCACCTCATTCAACAAATCATTGGGAACTTAGTCAAAACCAGGAAATCAAAAGAACCAGCAGGAATGGCAATGTTCTCTTGCTTCATGTCCCAAATGGAGCCCAAAACAACAGAACAAGCCTTGGAAGAGATGACTACACATGGGTGATTGTAATGCAAGAAGAGTTAAGCCAAATGGAGAGGAACCATGTATGAGAACTAACGGACAGACCAGATCACAAGAAGGCCATTGACACCAAATGGGTTTATAAAAATAAGTGTGATGAAGATGGAGCTATTGTTAGGAATAAAGTCAGACTGGTTGCAAAAGGATATGCTCGATGTGAAGGAATAGATTGTGATGAAACATATGCACCTGTAGCAAGACTAGAAGCAATCAGACTATTTCTTGCATATACAGCATTCAAATATTTTAAAGTCTACTAAATGGACGTGAAAAGTGCATTTCTCAATTGAATACTAGAGAAGAAGTTTATGTTGAGCAACCCCTGGATTTGTCAAAGGAGACAAGGTATACAAGCTACTAAAAGCTCTTTATGGACTCAAACAAGCACCATGAGCCTGGTATGAAACTCTATTCGTATTTCTTGAGAAGAATGGATTTGCAAAGGAAAGGTGGACAAGACTTTCTTCGTAATGAACATGAAGACCACATACCACTAGTTCAAGTATATGTGGATGATATTTTATTTGCTAAACCAACCCCGAGCTATGTGAAAAATTCTAAAACCTCATGCAAGGAGAACTTGAGATAAGCATGATGGGCAAACTTAACTTCTTTCTTGGTTTGCAAGTCAAACAAGTTGACACTGGAATATTCATCAACCAAGCTAAGTACACAATGGAGCTGATCAAAAGATTTGGCATGGAGTCAGCCAAACCCCTGAGAGTACCAATGAGCACATCTTTACACATTGATACAGATGGAGGCATTCCAGTGGATCCAACACACTACATAGGACTAATTGGAACATTACTGTATCTCACTGCAACCAGACCTGACATTTCATATGCACTAGGAGTGTGCGCAATGTAATATCCGCAATTTCTAGTTTTAGAAATTTCTAGGTGTATTTTAATTTCTGTCGACTCGCTTGTAATTGTTTTGGTATTCTGAAACTATTTTGTTTTGCATTCATGGCCATCCGAACGAGTTTCAGAGTTGTTTTACGAGATTTTACATATTGTGTAACTTTTCCGCGTTTAGGCTCGATTCTTGTAAATCTCATTCTAAAGTGACGTTTCTTTACTTCTGCGAGTTCCTTTAATATTTTTGGATACATTATGAATTCCTGAGATTGTTATTTGGCTTCGAATCATGATTCTCGGGAGTCTGGGCTGTTTTGTAATTTTTCATAGTTTCGGGTTCTATTATTAGAATTGTTGTCCGTTCCATCGGATGGTTGGAATCATGTATTTTGATGGGAGCGTGAGCTTGCATGTTGTTGATCCTTAATAATGCCTCATTATTCGTTAGTAAATATCAAGTTTTGTATCTTCCAAGATGTGTATATCCTGACCCGAATTCACCACTGTATTACTGTGTCATTAGCGCACACTAACGGGACATTTAGAGAGCATTAAGGTGGCATTTCTAGTGCACGATAAACTCATGTGTGACGTGTGTTAATAAAGATGGACAGTAAGTTTCTGACTTCTGGGATGAGTGGATTAACGTACGTTATAGATCGCATTGCATACGCTAATGAGTCAGTTAGCGTACATTATCATTTCGCTACGTACGCTAATGCGTATGGGCAGAATATCCTGGAGTTGGACATAGGGTTCAGTGATTCTGGGATGAACCAGGTAGCATACGCTAACCCAGAAGGTAACGTACGGTAACACAATGTTAGCGCATGCTAGGTTGACATTAGCATACGCTAACGGGGAGGATAGAAGCCTCTAGACTGCATTTTATCCAGAATAGCATATGCTAAGCATACCCATAGGGTATGCTAAATATTGTCAGTATAAATATGACAGCAGCAGTTAACTTAGTCATTTTATTATCTTCTCCTTCTCCCTTGGCGGTCCGCAGCGATTTGTGATGAAATAGTGTGGATTCCGGCCAGACTCCATCATTCATCAATAATATCCAGTCCCTAGTATGGATTTAACAACATCCTAACACCTTTCTCCATCCTAATCAAGGTATGATTCTTAGAACCCTAGTTTGGGGTATTTGGGAGTTTTAGGATGATTTCGTAATTCTGAACCGAATTAGCCTAGATAGTAATCAGATTATGATTGTACACTCGTGATCTTTGTTTTCCTTGAAGTTTTGTGGAATCAATTCCGATATTTTCATCGTGGATTAAGTATTGTCAATTATGACCTTGTAGTGTTTGATGAATTGTCTCTAAGGGTAGAACTTAGGACGAACTTTTCGGTTCCGAGATGTTGCAACTGATTGTATATCATTATGTGATATGAGTGAATTTTCAAAGAGTATTCGGACCGAAGTCCCTCTCGTTCAGCATTTTCCTACGTTGTATTTAACAAGTCAAGTACATATTTTACATTATGTTATGTAGAATGTGAATTCGACATAAATGATGAATGATGATAAATGTGTGGGTGTGTTGTTGTTGTTGTTCTTCCACCTAGGGACGGTTCGATGGAACCTCTGGTGGACGCTACTAAGGGGTACGGCTGCGGAAGTGGTTTCCCACCTAGGGACGGTCCAACGGGGCCTCTGGAGGTCGATACTAAGGGGTACGGCCATGGGTTACCAAGTGTGGATTTTTGGTGATAATGAAACATGATGTTACGGTATTATTGATGACATGTATTGATGAAAATGTGGTATTCCGGAATATTACTTTCTTAAATTTTTTCAAATGTGCTAATCATGTTGAATTGTATTCGTATATAATTTTATGTAAATGTGTACTTGCACTAGCTATTCAAATGCTAACCCCTTAAATGGGGAAAATACGTTTCATGCATTTCAGGTATTGGACGGACTGAGGAGCCAGCACGGGAAATGCATGCAAAGAATGGTCAAACTGTAGGTCACAAGTCATCACGAATAAGTCTAGAGGGGGGTGAATAGACTTATTAAACTCTTTTCCTTAATCAGGTGAGTTTCTTCAGCTGTATAATATACAACTAACAAAACTTAGCTGCATATGAGTAGTGCGGAAGCATAGCTGGTAGCACTGCAGGTGACTTATATCAACTGCAGATGACTTATGTCAACTGTAAAGACTAGATAATGCGGAAGACAATTGACTGATAAATGGAACGGTAAATATGAATGCAGCAGATAATTATGATGAATGCAGTAAAGTCACACATGCAATTATAGTGGTCTCAGAGGTGGGGTAATCCTCTACTAATACACTTCTCTCCAAACCAGTTGGAGATAATTCAGTATAACTGTCAACCAGCGATAAAGGTTACAATGAATTCATACAGTTACAACAACTTCCAATCAGTGGAAACCTGTGGCCGTTGCAACTCCCTTGACTGCCTAGCACCTCCTGATTGAAAACCCGTGGATGCCTCAACAACTTCTCGAGCTATCATCTTCCAATCAAGAACCCGTGTATGGCTTATCAGTCGTGAAACTTCTGAAACCTCGTTCACATAAGTACCCCTTACTCAACTTTTAAGACAAGAGTGTTTATCTTATCCAACTTCAAGAGCTTATCAGAATATGTTCTTTGAAACTTTGCTCTTCATGATGCTACAGATATCTTAATAGCTTTAATTGCTTAGATTGCTTGTAAGTATTGTTCGCATCGTGCTTTGCTCAGTTATGATCTTCATATATTTATACTACGAATCTTGAGCTTCTCTTCATAGCCGTTGCATCACTGTAACAAATTGGTCCGTTGGAGAGTGTACTTCTTTGTTTATCTTATCATTCTGTTACACGGCTTGATTCCCTTTTCAATTCCAACCGTTTGAAAGAATTCTTTTGGTCGCGCCACTTTTCTTGATTTGTATATTCATAAGTCTTCAGTACGCGGATCTGAAGGAATATTTTATTCCTAACTTTCTGGGAATCTTTTCGGTTTGTCACCTTACGTCTGCATGTGTATTTTTGTTATTGTTGACTTCAACGCTTGCTGACATGGACTGAGTTTCTTAAACTTAGCTGATATTTTGTCTGAGTACTCATCTGATATCTCTTGGTCAAACCTGCCAGATGTGCGGTCAACCTTCTTTGATGTAAAAACTCTCTGTGTAGAAGTTCTCTGATCTGACTGAAGTTTTCTGATCTAACTGAAGTTCTCTGATCTGATGGTCAAACTTCAGTTGATACTTGTTTTGAGCAGACATCGTCTGATAACTTATCTGCAGTTGGGTTTTGGTCAAACCTCTCTGATATTCCTGTTTGACCAATACTTGTCTGATGTATCGCCTTCTTCAGAACTTAACTGCAGCTGGGTTTTGGTCAAACCTCTCTTATGTTTGTGTTGACCAAAAACTCGTCTGATAATGAACTTTCCTGTGAACTTCTCTGATATATTGGTAGTTCTATACTTAGTCGATTTTCTTACTGATCAACACTTGATCAGGACTTAGCCTAAATTTTAAGGCCTATAGAAGATACTCATTTGGTTCTTCTTTACAATGCCAAGTATTTAGAACATACATTTGAATAAATAATACAGGGATGACATCATCAAAATCTAACAAGTATTCCTAACAATTTCCCCCTATTTTGATGATGACAAAACTAAATCATTTCAACTGTAAGCAAGTTTGCACAAAGATCAAGTGCAAGACAAAAATCACACTCAGTCTGTTTGAGACAACTAATGGTTGTCATTCAAGTGACTATTATAAACTTTCATAGTTAGTACATTACAGTGCAGTACAGTCTGAATGAAAAATTACAAGTAAAACTGAAATTTACAAATATGTTGTAAATTACAAAACAACCGAAAATGAAAAATCATCTTCCTCCTCTTCCTCTTTCTCTTCATCTGATCTGCTTTGGTGGAGGGAGTGACTTCAAAGGTTTGGCTCCAATGGGTCTTCTTGTAATTGGGGCTAACCCATATTTCCTTTTGACCACTAATAAAGCAAATTGCCGCTGCTCTGGAGATGTGAAATTATTTTCAATGTATACTTCTCTAATCTCTTCCTGAAGGGCACTTTCGTCAAGTTCTCCATTTATGAGTGTTGGTGCTTCTTCAGGCCTGAAATTCAAAATCATAGGATATGCATTGAAGTCTTTTGCAGCATATTTCTTCAAATTTTCCCAGAGCTTGGGGAAATTCATGTCCATGAAATTGATGAATGTCTCATGTGGGAGCAGTCCTTATCTTGAAGTACTTCCCAGAGGTAGTACTTCTCAATGAATTGATTTCTTGCACTTCCCCACATATGTTCTGCTTCAGCAGGCATGAACTCTTCAACATATTGGAGTTCCTTGCCTTCCCATTGGTATCTTACTTCAGGATCTTGTCCTGTCCTCTTTCTTTTGGCTGCAGGTGGGTCTTCAGGTACAGCTGGCTCTTTCCTTTTCAGGCTAGAACTTCCTGCCTGAATCAGAGGGAGGTCTTGTTGATTTTTACTCATTTCTTCTCTGCCTTCCCCTTTATTCGTTGCTTCCCCCTATCTGCTCTCTTCCCCCTTTTTGCCAGCATCAATAATAAGTGCTAGCTGCTCCTCCACCTTGTGCATGAAATCAGACATGCGAAGAGGAATTCTTGAACTTGAAGGTGTTGGAGAGGGTTCTTTCCTGTTGATCAGAGTGTCCATTTTTTCATTTAGAGACACTAGCTCAGGCTTAACATTAGTTGCTAGAATCTCAACAACAGTCTCTTTAACTATGCCTCTGATCAGCTTAGTGATATTTGGAGGTAGTTGATACGTAGGTGGCTTTGAACGAACAAAGTTTTCTCCTGAATCCTCTTATGAAGTTGGCCTCCGAGCAATGGATCTCTCGGAAGAGACCTGTCTGTCTGCTGGCGCTTGATCAGATGGGGTCTCAGGAGTTCCTGATTTTCCATCTGATAAGTCCTTATCTACAGGGGACTTTCTATTCTTCTCTGCAGAGAACTTCCTCTCTGCAGATGACTTCTTGTTTTCGGTGGGGGTTTTCTCAGGCTGTTCCCCCTGATTGTCTGCTTCATCAGCTTCAGGAGCATGATCTAGTGACTGTCGATCATGATCCTCATCATCATCTTTTCTCTCTTCTTCCTTCTTTTCTTCATCTTTTTCCTCCTCCTCATCTTCTTCTTTCTCCTCTTTCTCTTCAATCTTTTCAACTTCTTCTTTTTCAATTTTTTTCTTCTTTCTGTTCTTCCCTTTCTTCAACTCCATCTTCCTTTTCTTTTTCTATTATTTGAAAGTGGTCCATGTTTTGTTTGAAGTGAGACATGAACCAGTTCTCCTGGAGCAACAATTTTACACCTGTCTCTTGACAGAAAAACATGATAAGTTGCTCAGTAGCCTGGGGGTGTTCCCAGATACTCCTCTCAACAAACTCTCTTAATTGAGTGAAGGTGAGGGTTTTTAATTCCTTCCACTCTTCAAAAATATTGACAAATGAAAACTTAAGAGATTGTTGTTTTTGTAGGTCACAAGTCATCCAGGAATAAGTCTGGGGGGGTGAATAAACTTATTGAAACTCTTAAACTCTTTTTCACGAAGAGTGAGTTTCTTAGCTGATAGATATGCGGAAATCAGCTGATGACGAAATCAGGACTAAGCAATGGAACACTAATGTATGAATGCAACAGTTAAGTATGATGCTGAAAATAGTAAAACATGCAGGCAGTTATAGTGGTCTCAGAGGTGGGGTAATCCTCTACTAATCCACTTTCTCCAAACCAGTTGGAGATGAATCCACTATAATTCTCAACCAGTGATAAATATTACAGTGATTCTACTACTTAGCTACAACAACTTCCAACCAGTGGAAATCACGTCGTTGCAACTCCTCTTTGACTACCTAGCACCACTTGATTCTTCAAATCCTCGGATCCTATCAGTCTCGCAACTTCAACCAGTGAAGTACCCCGAACTCAGGTTTTAAGACAAGAGTGTTTGTCTTCTCCAACTAAGAGCTTTCTTCAAATAAGAACTTCGAGTACTGCTCTTTTCACGATGCTATATGATTGCTTTGATTGCTTTCATAACTTTGATCGCTTGAGAGTTTTGTTCACATCGTACTGCTCATCTTCAAATCTTCGGATATATATAAGTGTCGATCCTTGAGCATTCTTCATAGCCGTTGCAAATCTTGTAACAAATCCGTCCGTTGGAGAAATAGACTTCTTTGTTTATTTTTCTGAACGTTGCAAGGCTGGATTCCCATATTTTAATCCATATTTAGACCGTTGTGAAGACTTTGCATGTGAGGCGCCGCATCTTTTGAATATAATAAGATTAAAGTCTTCAGTGGTAGGTCTGGATGAATTATTTAATTCATATCCTTGCGGGAATCTCTCCAATTTGTCTCTTCACGCTTGCATGTGACTTTCCGTAATCTTTGACTATTCAACGCATGCTGACGTGGACATGGAGTACTTAGCTGATCTCTTATAAGTCAAGTTGGCTGATGTACAATCATCTTCTCTGCAGTTTTGGACTTCTCTGTCGATGACTTCTCTGATGACTGTTGAGACTCGCCTGATCAGATGACTTGTCTGGAGTCTTTTGTCCTGATGAATTTTGACTTATCTGATGGTCAGACTTTAGATGACTTAGTCTGCTGATCACTTGACTGCAGTCTAGTCAAACATCTCTGATGAATTTTTGTTGACCAGAACTTCTCTGATTTGACTCGACTGTACTTCTCTGATGTGCTTATCTATACCTATGTACTTAGCCGATTTGAGCCTAACTTATTTATCCTATAGAAGATACTCACTTGGTTCTTCTTTACATTTTGCCAAGTATTTAACTTAACATAATTTGGCCTATAGAAGATACTCATTTGGTTCTTCCTTACATTTTTCCAAGTAATAAACAGTTGAATTACATTAATGACATCATCAAAATCTAACAAGTATTCCTAACAGTTTTACCATTCTCAATTGATCTGATGTTAGGTTCAGGGAAGTGTTCTCCCTGAGATTGAGATGATATCCAGCTTCTGGGATATCAATGGTTTCCTTGGCCTCTCCTTCCTCATTAATACTTGGGAGTGTTAAGAGGGGAAATATCTCTGCCACTAGCTCTGAGGAGTGAGCAGGTTGATCTTCAGGTGCAGTTGGTGCAGGTGATATGATCATCTGCATCTGATCAGGTTGAGCTACAATTGGTGCAGGTGATGTGGCAGTCTGTGGTTCTTCTTCTTCTTCTTCTGAAGAGTAGTCTACCAGACCTCTCTGTCTCTTGGAGGGCTGATTAGGTGAGAAGTGGATGTGGACGACTTCAGGTGACTTCCTCTTGAACATCTTGGACAGAGGAGTGTTGTTTGTGTCAGAGTCGTCTGCAGGTGGGATCTTAGGTGCAGGTGACTTAGACAAAGTCTCAGCTACAGGGGGAGCTGGCGTCATCTCCTTTGCAATAGCTTCATATGGGTGTTGGGCATCTGCATCTGACTTCTCTGCTTCAGAGTCTGAGGGTCCTTTGTACTGAGGCGTTCCAGAGATCATTTCCTTGATTTTCTCAGCTGCCTTTTGTTTCTTATCCCCTATCTTCTTTAGGGTTTCATGGTCCAAGTGACCAAGTCTCTTGCTGAGGTCAAAAGGGGTCTGCTCTTCCTTTGGCCTTTCCAAGGAACTCCAGGATCCAGCTTATTTGAGTTCCATATGCCAGCTTCTGCCTGAATTTCTTCTCATCCTCATCCCAGCTAACTTTATTAATTTCCCTGACTAGCTGCCTGTAAATGTAGTCAGGCCAGTTAATCCTCTTCTGCTGTATCATCACTCCCATTACAACATACTTGGCAGATGATAGTTGATCATAGCTGCTTGCCATGCCCGTGACAATCTTGTTATTGATGTCCAGGACATACTTGTATTCTTTCTTAAGGTCATCTTTCCTCGCCGTAAGTCTGACCTTAGTTGACTCCTATGGTAACTTGATCTCGTACCACGTCTCGATCGGGTTCTGCTTCAGACCTTCGACGGGGAGGCCCCGGTTCTCCATTTTGAAAGCATCGACGATGATCTGAGGTGTGATGTTTGTTTCTTCTCTGAAAATCTAGATCGTGATAAAGTGCTCTATGACTTGTGCTTCCTTGAAGAAACAGATGACAGATTCCTTGAAGCACTGCTTTGGGAAAATATCCAGAAAGTGATAGATGCCATTATTCTTCATCGCCCGGATTACATACGCCATTTCATCGATGTTGTTGGCTGCATATGAAATGTCTGGTCTGCTTGCAGTGAGGTAAAAAAGTGATCCAATTAGTCCTCTGTAGTGGGTTGGATCCACTGAAATGCCTCCTTCATCTGCATCAAGGTGTAGGGATGTGCTCATGGGAACTCTTAGTGATTTGGCTAAGTCCATGCCGAATCTTTTGATTAAGTCCCTTGTATACTTGGCTTGGTTGATGAATATTCCATTGTCAACTTGTTTAACTTGTAAACCAAGAAAGAAATTTAGATTTCCCATCATACTCATCTCAAATTCTCCTTGCATGAGACTTGAGAATTTTTCACAGCTCAAGATTGGTTGAGCCAAATATGATATCATCCACATATATTTGAACAAGTAATATGTGGTCTTCATGTTCCACTCTGAAGAGGGTCTTGTCCACCTTTCCTTTGCTGAATCAATTCTTCTCCAGAAACACAGATAGTGTCTCATACCATGGTTTTGGTGCTTGCTTGAGTCCATATAGAGCTTTCAGAAGCTTATATACTTGTCTCCTTTGACAAATTTGGGGGTTGCTCCACATAGACTTTTTATTCTAGTAATCCATTGAGAAATGCACTTTTTACGTCCATTTGATAGACTTCAAAATCCTTGAATGCTGCATATGCAAGGAATAGTTTGATAGCTTCTAATCTTGCTACAGGTGCATATGTTTCATCAAAATCTATTCCTTCACATTGAGCATGTCCTTTTGCAACGAGTCTGGCTTTATTCCTAACAACAACTCCATCTTCATCACATTTGTTTTTATACACCCACTTGGTACCTATTACTTTCTTATGATATGGTTTGTCTGTTAGTTCACAGACATTGTTCCTTTCCATCTGATTTAGCTCTTCTTGCATTGCTATTATCTATGAGTAATCCTCCAGTGCTTGATCTGTTGTCTTGGTTCCATCTGAGACATAAACATGAGAATATAGCCATTCCTGCTGATTCTGTAGATTGTCTGGTTTTGACTCCATCAGTTAGGTTTCCAATGATTTGTTGAATGGTATGATCTCTGAGGCATTTGGGGATATCATCCTCAGGGTTTGTTCCCCCTGTTGAGTTGCTTTGATGAACTTCGTCTCTCTCTGCATCAGCTTGGTTTTGGCCTTCTTGATCTGCATCTGGTTCAGCTACGGCCTTGTCATCTGCAGATGGAGATCTTGTCTGCTCTGCAGGTGTGTCTTTGTCAGGTGCAGTTGGAACAGGTACTGTTGGAGATCCTGTCTGATCTGCAGTTGGTTCTTCAGACTGATCTGCAGTTGGGTCTTCTGGCTGATCTACAGTTGGATCTTCAGGTGAGTCCATCATTCCTGTGTCATGGATGATAACTTCTTCTAGGGTGGCGGATTTGAGCTTTTTCTCAATTGATTCCACCTATTTCCTGTACTCAACAGTGGACTCATCAAACAGAACATGAGGTGTTTCTTCCACAACTAATGTTCTTTTATTAAATACTCTGTTTGCCTTGCTTATCTGTGAGTATCCCATAAAGAGACCATCATCAGTTTTAGCATCAAAGGCATTCAATTGGGTTTTACCATTGTTATAGATGAAACACTTAGAACCAAATATATGAGAGTATGCAACAGTTGGTGTTCTGCCATTTCAAACCTCATAGGGAGTTTCGCCATGTCTCCATACTATCATACTCTGATTGCAGGTATGGCATCTTTGTGTTCACGGCTTGACCCCGAGAACCTCTTTAGCAGTCGGCTACGCAATCATGGACTGTTTGCTTCCTTCAAGGTTCTGTTTCTTCTTCCAGCAACACCATTTTGTTGTGGTGTTCTTGCAGCAGAGACTTCATGCTGGATTCCATTTTTGATCACTATATTCAGTGATTGCCTTATTGAGAAATTCTCCACCTCTATCTGATCTGATCTGATCTTGATGATGGAGAGGGATTTCTCATTCCGAATCTTCCTTAGCAGCTCAGGAAGCTTTGTTAGTGTTTCACTCTTTTTATAGAGAAAAATAACCCATGTGTATCTCGAGTAGTCATCCACTACTACTAAGGCATGCTTCCTTCCACTCAATGTCCTTGGCTTGATGGGGCCAAAGAGATCCATATGAAGTAGATCTAATACTCTGGTAGTGAGAGTGGTAGGCTGAACTGGTTTGAATGATTCTCTGATCTGCTTTCCTTTCTGACATGCATCACAGATGGCTTCTTTCTTGAATGCTTCTTCTGGAAGTCCTCTAACCAACTTTTGAGAGCTTATATTGTTGATGGCCTTGAAATTCAGGTGACATAATCTTTTGTGTCATAGCCATCCATTCTCAGCAATTGTTTTTGATAGGAAACAAGTGTTTGGAGTGCCTGTACTCCAATCTATCATGTATACGTATCTTCTTTCAAATCTTGTAGCTTCACTTTTCCAGATAGGATATCAATCACCATGCATTTCCAAATAGTGAAGACTACTAGGTTCTTTTTATCACAGAATTGGCTTATGCTCAAAAGGTTGTATCTGAGCCCTTTGACATAATGTACTTTGGATATGGTTATGTTTCCTCTGTGCATCTCTCCAAATCCTTTTGTCTGTCATCTAGAACTATCTCCAAAGGTTACATCTGGACCTCTTTATTTGATGTAGTTTGAGAGCACCTTATTATTCCCTGTCATGTGCCTTGAGCATCCAGAATCTACAAACCATTCTTCACCTCCTGTTGAACTTGAGGTGACATTGCAGTAGTCCTTACACCTTTTCTACAATCAGATAAGCAAGGATTGAGGTACCCAAATTTGAGTGGGTCCTTTGGGGTTAGTGGTCTTCCTGGAGAATTGGTTTCTCCTTGGGTTATAAGAATTATGTTGATTACCCCTGTAACGTGTGTGCTGTCTAGGCCTATATCCCTGGTTAGGATGGTATACTAGATATGCCTCATAAATTCTCTGGTGTGGGCCATTTCTAAATCTTGGCTCAGACCATTTGTAAATTTTAAGGGTCTCTACACATGTTCATTTTGAAAGTTTGGATAACCTTGAGTTTTCCATTTACCTATCCCATTTTGAAACCTGTTTTTGGGGAGTCTTTGGTAGTAATTTGCATAAATGTTTTGACTGCTGCTTCTGCCTTGGCTATTGCCTAGTCTCCTGTCTAGGTGGCTGCCCCTTGTAAACCTTGGTTGCTGCCTAAACTTTTGACTGGACTGCTGCCTATTTTGAAATACGGGTTTTATAGGCTCAGTAGTCTGGACATAAGTTTCTCCCGTGACAAAAGTGGTTTTTGAACTAGAGGGAGTGTTGGGGTCATATCCAAGGCCCGATCTTAAATAAAGTGGCCTCTTGTTCATACACAATTCATCCATGGTTATAGATGCCTTTAAGGATGTTATTTCCTTAGCTTGTGTCTTACTTAGCTGTGTCAGTTTGGCAAACTCAGATTTAACATGAGTAAGTGCAGCTGATTTCTCACTGTTTAAAACAGTTAGCCTGTTAATCTCAGCTGTGGTATTATTAGCTGAGCTTTTCAATTTGTTTTCAACCTGATTTTTAAATTCAAATTTGATTTTTGTTAACTCTAGGCTGAGTTTTTCAAAATTATTTTTCAGCTACCTATTCTCATCTTGCAGCTGTGTTTTCTCAGCTGTCACAGTCAAGTGAGCTGATTTAGAGTTTCAAAATCTTTTAGTAACTGATTTGCAGATTCGTGAAGATTTATATTTTTAGACATGTCAGAGCTGAAACCCTCTGTAGTTTGAGGTTTGGAGGTTACCTCTTCATCATCTGGATTGGCCATCAGACAACTGTATTCATCATCATCATCAGAGAAGAATCCACCACTTGATTCTACTCTTTCTTCAATCTGGTCTTCTCCAATGAGAGCTTTTCTCTTGTCTTCATTCTTGCCCATGTCCTTCTTAGCTTCATCTCTCTTGAGATAAGGGTAGTAAAATTGTATGTGTCCTGTCTTATGACGGTTGTAGCATTCAACCTTCCAGTTTACAGCCTTTTGATTCCTCCTTGGATTGTCTTTGTACTTCTTCTTGTATTTAAAGTAGTTTTATGGAAGTTGTTGAATCTTTGCATAATGAATGCCATTTCTTCCTAAAATCTAGAGGATTTGGAGCTTTAACTTCAGATAGGTTCTTTGCAGGGGACTCTGCTACAAATGCTATTCCTTTCTCTGCTGGTTCAGTTGATGATGAGCAGGGCAGCTCAAAATCATATGCCTTTAGATCAGAAAACAATTCTTGGATCTTTATCTTCTTGAGGCCCTTTGATTCCCTCATGGCTACGACTTTCATGATACATTCGGGGTTCAGGGACCTTAGAACTTTCAGGGCCATCTCCCTGTTGCCATATGTTTTTCCCAGAGAATTTATTTCATTTCTTATCTCTGTAAATCTTCCATCCACCTGGTCAATGGTTTCTCCATTCTTCATCTTGAAGTTGTCAAACTTTTGGGTGGAAATTGGCAACTTGTTTTCTTTGATCAGATCGGTTCCTTCGCACATTACTGCCAATGTGTCCCAAATTTTTTTGGCATTCTTGGAATTTTTAATGTTGACCATTGTTGCCTTGTACAGGGTCTGATATATCACATCTCTAGCTCGATTGTCCAGGTTGGCCAGCTTCCTCTCTTCAGGAGTCATCTCTGTTCTTTTCTTGGGGATCTTATCTAGCTTCCCAGCTGCTATTTCTTCTGGTGTGTTGTCCTTCTCAAATATGAATGGTCCATCTTCAATTACACACCACATGTCATCATGAATGGATGACAGATGAGCCCGCATTCTTATTTTCCAGAGGTCATATTCATCCACAGAGAAAACAGGTAATCTAGAGTGCATTTGCTACATGTGTTCCATTCTAAATGAGATATTAATATATATGCTTAGATATATGGATCTGATTCTGTAAAAAATGAACCAACCGCTCTGATACCACTTGTAGGTCACAAGTCGTCAGGAATAAGTCTAGAGTGGGGGGTGAATAGACTTATTAAACTCTTTCCTTAATTAGGTGAGGTTCTTCAGCTGTATAATATACAGCTAACAAAACTTAGCTGCAGATGAGTAGTGCGGAAGCACAACTGGTAGCACTGCAGGTGACTTATATCAACTGCAGATGACTTATATCAACTGTAAAGACTAGACAATGCGGAAGACAGTTGCCTGATAAATGGAACGGTAAATATGAATGCATCAGATAATTATGATTAATGCAATAAAGTCACACATGCAATTATAGTGGTCTCAGAGGTGGGGTGATCATCTACTAATCCACTTCTCTCCAAATCAGTTGGAGATAAATTCACTATAACTGTCAACCAGTGATAAAAGTTACAATGAATTTACACAGTTACAACAGCTTCCAACCAGTGGAAACCCGTGGCCGTTGCAACTCCCTTGACTGCCTAGAACTTCCTGATTGAGAAACCGTAGATGCCTCAACAACTTCTAGAGCTGTCTATCGCCTTTTAATCAAGAACCCGTGGATACCTTATTAATCGCAAAACTTCTGAAACCTTGTTCACAGAAGTACCCCTTACTCGGCTTTTAAGACAAGAGTGTTTGTCTTCTACAACTTCAAGAGCTTCTCAGAATGTTATCTTTGAAACTTTGCTCTTCACGATGCTATAGATCTGATGATATCTTTAATTGCTTAGATTTCTTGTAAGTATTGTTCGCATCGTACTTTGCTCAGTTCTGATCTTTAGATATTTATAGTACGAATCTTGAGCTTCTCTTCATAGCCGTTGCATCACTGTAACAAATTGGTCCATTGGAGAGTAGATTTCTTTGTTTATCTTATCATTCCATTGCACGGCTTGATTCCCTTTTCAATTCCGACCATTTGAAAGAATTCTTTTGGTCGCGCCGCTTTTCTTGATTTGTATATTCATAAGTCTTCAGTACACGGATCTCAAGGAATATTTTATTCCTAACTTTCCGGGAATCTTTTCGGTTTGTCTCCTTACGTCTGCATGTGCATTTTCGTTATTATTAACTTCAATGCTTGCTGACGTGGACTGAGTTTCTTAAACTTGACTGATATTTTGTCTAAGAACTCATCTGATATCTCTTGGTCAAACCTGCCAGATGTGCGGTCAACCTTCTCTGATGTAAAACCTCTCTCTATAGAAGTTCTCTGATCTGACTGAAGTTCTCTGATCTGATGGTCAAACTTCAGCTGATACTTGTTTTGACCAGACCTCGTCTGATAACTCATCTGCAGTTGGTTTTTGGTCAAACCTCTCTGATATTCAGGTTTGACCAATACTTGTCTGATGTATCGCCTTCTTCAGAACTTAACTGCAGCTGGGTTTTGGTCAAACCCCTCTGATGTTTGCGTTGACCAAAAACTCGTCTGATAATGAACTTGCCTGTGAACTTCTCTGATATATTGGTAGTTCTATACTTAGTCGATTTTCTTACTGATCAACACTTGATCAGGACTTAGCCTAAATTTTAAGGCCTATATAAGATACTCATTTGGTTCTTCTTTACAATGCCAAGTATTTAGAACATACATTTGAATAAATAATATAGGGATGACATCATCAAAATCTAACAAGTATTCCTAACACAAACATGATGATGAGGCACGAGTCTGCATCGTTTATTTTATTATGTCTATGATGTTCGCCAGAGTCAGTCGAATAAATGCATTTTTGTTTTAAAGATATGATTGAAGGCCCCTGCGTGGGCAATGGATTCGTTTTACATTCTGTTTTCCTGCGTTTAAACTAAAATATTTTGACCGAGGCCACAACCTTAATTACATTATGAAATATTGTTGTTATGGGATTATTGTAATTGTGTGAATGTCCTAGACTGGTAGACCTTGATGAAGTTTCTACGGCGTGTAAATACCCTTATGAGAATTGGGGTTTACATTTATGGTATCAGAGCCTTAGGTTGTGAATACCTAGGCTGTTGGTTAATTTGGGTCGTCAGTTGCGTCATAAGAGTCAGTTTTTGAGCCTAATATCATCGTTCTACCATCTCTTCGTGCGACATGTGGTTGTAAGTCTCT
The DNA here is from genome assembly GCA_033398695.1 of Orobanche coerulescens. NCBI lineage: Eukaryota > Viridiplantae > Streptophyta > Magnoliopsida > Lamiales > Orobanchaceae > Orobanche > Orobanche coerulescens. The sequence continues at coordinate 162,879,568 of CM065812.1, read as the reverse complement.
TTAAACTATTACACTTCTATATTACATTTCTCAGATGCATTAGAATTGTGGGTTGAAGTACCAACAATGTAAATTGTGAATTGTGCCGATCTTGAAAATCACAAAGGTCATCTAAAGGGTTAAATATGGTCTTCATTGATCTTCCCAACTCCTTGGAACGTCATACGCGATCAATTTGCTCCTCGAGTCCGTCCTTCTCGTCCTTCTTGTCTTCATTACATTAATGAAATTTAATACTACACTAGTAATTAAATTACAAGAAGTGCAAACGACACGCAGACCGTAAAATAATAAACAATTTAAATAGACGACTCGCATGCCGTAAAACTAATTATAATTAAACGGCACGCAGGCCGTAAAACCAAGCCATGAGAAAATAAATTATCCAATCACATTGGTCAATTTATGGTGATGCCATACACCATACACATACCATAAATAATTATAAAATAATTAATAAAGCATGTAATATATTAAATAATCAATCTGTCTGACAATCAGACAATAAATAAAATTTGAGTCATCACATGAACAAATCTGGACTATGGCCGAGATGGATGTCAGCGCGCTCTGGGCACGGGTCCGTCCGGGTTCGAAACCCGGCGGTAGCAGTTGCAACATTTTGCAACTATTATTTGTAATTTCCTTTTATATTAAAACACACTTATAAAATTGGACTACCTCAAAACTACCAAAAATTGGTCCCAGCCGAGATGGTAACTTGCCCCTCTCAATGGCAGTCACCCGGATGGAATCCCCAATCTCCGCGAAAAGATTTTACTCCATATTTAAAACAGATTTCATAACTTTTATAAGAGATTTGAGTATTATTTCCAAAAGAAAATTGCAGCCCATTTGGTAAGTCGGCGGAAGGCATGGTCGGTTGACCAGGGTTCGAAACCCTGGCAATGCAAATACATTTTTTTTTGCTAATTAAAGAAATGCCCGCGGGTCAGTCCGACTGATCCGACTGAATCTGTCAGGCCAACATCTTGTTCAGGCTTGATTACGGGCTGACGATTTATGCGAAAGCTTGATCCAGAAAATTATTTTTGACGATCCAATTTAATCAGATTAAACCAGAAAAATTATTTTATAAATATATTTTATAAATATAATCAAGAACATAATTTACACATGAATATGTTATACACAAACAATTAAATTACATGCAAGTTGGCTCCGATACCACTATTGGGTTTTCTATGCATCGAATACAAAATAATCGGAGTAAAAATGCAGCGGAATAATAAATATGAAAACCCAATTTAGGATCTCATGCATTAATTTAATTGTTTGATTAAAGGGTTAATCGAATTACCTTAATCGGATTGAACAGTTCTAGATCCGGACTAGAAGCAGATGAATATCTCCTTCCTCTTTTGGTGATCCACACACGAACAATTCCACAAGCCGGATTGCTAGATCCTTACGAATAATATTGATAAATAGTACAACAAAAATTTCTTACTAGAAGGATTTTACTATTAATCAAGATCAACTAAGGGAAGAGGATTAGACAACCGACTTCGTTCTCCTACAGTAGGAAGTAGAGGGTCGATTTTCTTGTTCTTGAAGGTGGCGATTTTAGGTCTTATTTTAATTTCAACTCGTTGTTCAATACCTTATATTTATACTAAGTAAACCCTAGAGTCAAACTCTAGTATTTGCTTAGTTGCCCCTCAACTTATTAAATAATTCAATATATATAATATCCAATATTATATATTACTTATTATTTAATCTCCTTATAAATATAATATCCAATATTATATTTATTATTCCCAGTTGATATTTATTCCTACTTGTCTATAATTGTCGTACGTGTGACCCAAAAGGCTTATATTATGTTGGCAATTATTTAATACCTTATTAAATAATAAATCATAAGCGGCCTCTAGCAAGACATTATGATTATCCAAATAATATAAATTAATAGTCCATTAAACTTTTTAACATATCAAATCCCTTTGTCACGCGATATCATATTCAAACTAAGTCATGGAGTCTCTCATACTTATTCATTTTCAAATGCTTTCTCGATCTTAAGTAGACTGATTGAATCAAATGACTCTTCATTTGAGCATGGCCATGCATTTCCTTCAGTCCTACTTATCGAGGGGCCCAGTAGATATCTCTCTCACTTAAGAGATGGACAAATCTCCATCTTGATTATTCATTGCCCTCTACATGACTCCCACTAATCCCGATCGCTAACCTTTATGATCACCGTGTTTCAGATGACGTTGGATTACGTCAAGGCATAGCAGTTATCATGTTGGACTCTATGATAATCTCAGGTTCAAGGATTTATTGACATACTGTTATATTGAGATTCACTTATGACATTTCCATGCAGTGATCTCAATGCGGGTCTGTCCAGTACTAGTTCTCCAACCAATACCCATAAGATTGATCCGTACCATACGCATAATCATTCGATGATTATCAATCAAACTTATACTAGTATATTAGTCACTTGAGCCTCTATTCAACGTGATTGTACCAGGGACATTTGAATAATCTTATTATTCGTGAATAACTATTATTCAATTATTATAATATTAAAACATGCACACATTATAATAATCAATGAGAAATAAATGATATCAAATAACTTTATTTATATGTGACAATTACAAATCTAGGCATATCGAATGTCCTAGGGCATTTATCCTAACACCTTTATCATCCGGGAAAAGCAAATGTGGTTGCCGATGCCTTAAGTCATAAGACAGTACAGGAGCAGATGCTTGCCCGCTTGACAGTTCAGAGAGAATTGCAGTTAGAGTTCATGAGGCCGGAGATTGAGATCTCGTTACAGCATGTTCAGGGTCAACTTTGCAGTCTTGAGATTTCATCGTCCCTTGACGACATAATCAGGGCGAAACAGGTGACGGACCCGTTCTTATCTAGAATTCGGGGAGAAGTAGATCAAGGGAAAGCCCCTGGATTAATTCACGAGGACGGATTGATACGCTTCAAGAATCGAGTATGTGTACCGGTGGATGAAGAGTTGAGGAACACTATTCTGAAGGAGGCCCATGCCACCCCATACTCCATTCACCCGGGATCGAACAAAATGTATAAAGATTTGAAGCTATATTATTGGTGGGGTAATATGAAGCGGGAAGTTGCAGAATTTGTTTCGAGGTGTTTGACCTGTCAGCAAGTCAAGATTGAGCATCAGCGACCAGCAGGCATGCTTAAAACCACTCCCGATTCCCTAGCTTCCCGACGAGCCGTCGAGGTATGAATACGATTTGGGTGATTGTGGATCGACTGACCAAATCAGCCCACTTCTTGGAGATTAAGGATACGTGGGGTCCCAATAGGTTGGTCCAGTTGTTCATTAAAGATATTGTGAAGCGGAATGGTACCCCCCAAGAGTATTGTATGAGATCGTGATGGACTATTTGTGTCAAATTTCAGGAAAGCAGTTCATCATGTGATGGGTGCACAGTTGAACTTCAGTACGACATTTCATCCTAAGACCGACGGTCAGTTTGAGAGGACCATTCAAACTTTAGAGGATATGTTGAGGGCATGTGCTCTCGATTGGAAGTACGACTGGGTCAACTTTGTAGTCTTGAGATTTCATCGTCCCTTGACGACATAATCAGGGCGAAACAGGTGACGGACCCGTTCTTATCTAGAATTCGGGGAGAAGTAGATCAGGGGAAAGCCCCTGGATTAATTCATGAGGACGGATTGATACGCTTCAAGAATCGAGTATGTGTACCGTTGGATGAAGAGTTGAGGAACACTATTCTGAAGGAGGCTCATGCCACCCCATACTCCATTCACCCGGGATCGAACAAAATGTATAAGGATTTGAAGCTATATTATTGGTGGGGTAATATGAAACGGGAAGTTGCAGAATTTGTTTCGAGGTATTTGACCTGTCATCAAGTCAAGATTGAGCATCAGCGACCAGCAGGCGTGCTGAAACCACTCCCGATTCCCTAGCTTGCCGACGAGCCGTCGAGGTATGAATACGATTTGGGTGATTGTGGATCGACTGACCAAATCAGCCCACTTCTTGGAGATTAAGGATACGTATGGTCCCAATAGGTTGGCCCAGTTGTTCATTAAAGATATTGTGAAGCAGCATGGTACCCCCAAGAGTATTGTCTCAGATCGTGACGGACTATTTGTGTCAAATTTCTGGAAAGCAGTTCATCATGCGATGGGTGCACAGTTGAACTTCAGTACGACATTTCATCCTAAGACCGACGGTCAGTTTGAGAAGACCATTTAAACTTTAGAGGATATGTTGAGGGCGTGTGCTCTCGATTGGAAGTACGACTGGGAAGCCCAACTACCGTTGGTGGAATTCACCTATAATAACAATTGGCACGCTTCGTTAAGATGGCACCTTATGAGGCATTGTATGGCCGTCGTTGTAGGTCCCCTTTGTGTTGGGATGACTTGTCTGAATCCATTGGTACGGAGCCTGATATGTTGTTAGCAGCTCGCGAGAAGATTGCTATGATTAAGAGTCGTCTATTAACGGCTCAGAGCCGCCAAAAATCGTATGCAGACAATCGTCGATGACCACTCGAGTTCGAGGTTTGTCATGTACTGGTAAAAGTGTCCCCGAGTCGAGGTGTTTTTCATTTTGGGAAGAGAGGCAAGTTGATCTCGAGGTATATTGGTCCGTTTGAGATTTTGAAACGTGTAGACGACCTAGCCTATTGTCTGGCGTTACCACCAGCTTTGAGTCGGATTCATAACGTATTTCATGTATCCCAATTGAGGAAGTATGTTGCAGACTCTAGCCACATTATCCGATTCGAAGAGGTCGAGATAGCCGATGACCATTCGTATGAAGAACGTCCTGTGCAGATACTTGAGAGGAGGGTCAAACAGTTGAGGAACAAGACGATTCCCTTATTGAAGATTCAGTGGTCGAGACACGGAATCGAGGAGGCTACGTGGGAAGCTGAGGACAGCATACGCGAGAGATATCCTGAGTTGTTTACCCCTTAGTTTTGGGGACGAAACTCCTTTTAAGGGGGGGTTTGTAATATCCGCCTGAACTCTCGTCCTTACTGTTGTATTTTTTGGATAATTCAAGTATTGTCGTATCATGTCCGTATTTATTGTAATGAGTATATTGCTGAGATATGCTAAATCGAATTTTATCTTTGCCGTTCACACTATAATTGATTGTTAGCTGTTGTTTGGAGAATTTCATTTTTTTACTATGTGTGGCCTTTAACGTACGCTACAATGTTAACCTTACGCACGCTATGTGTGTAACATCACGTACGTAACACTCCTATATTAACGTACGTAATGTGCTGTATCAGATAGCATCTCGCCTTTTGTCGGGTGGGGCCAGACGTGGACAGGGGTTGGTGATCCGATCGTGACAGCCTAGTCAACGGCCATTACGTATGCAATGGCTATGTGTTAGCGTACGTAATGTACGTGAGCCTTACGTACGTTCATTTGGTAACGTACGTAATTGTATATGTGATTTGAGGCAGTAGCCTCTGGGGATTCGTTGCGTGCGTAACGACCGTAGGGTTACGTACGTAATGTGCTTAACATACGTTAAGCTTTGACAATAGCATACGTAATGCTAAATGCGGATTATAAAGGCATGGCTTGCCTTTCATTTCTGCACGATCCTATCCAGGTCTCTCTATCTCTCAAAACTGATCCCCTACCCTGCTAAATCACATTTTGCCCCTCCAATCTTGTGTTAGAGCTCCGTCACTTGGATTATAGCTTGGTAACTAGAAGCTTGGAGTGTGTTCTTGGAGTTTTGGTGCTAATCTTTATTCCTTCTTGAGGTTGGTTATCTAAACTCATGTTGTTTCATATTATTGATGATGTTAGTAAGGAAGTAATTCATGTAGTGTTAGATTAATCAAGTACAACATGATAATTATTGGATTTATGAACAAACTAAGTATGGAACATGATTTTGGTTCTTAGATTCTTCATCGATTTTGGTTGAACCTTGAATATATTCATCATAAGGCTATAGTTTCAGATATTTTTAACGTACCTTGATGATGATTTTGGGATATTCTTGTGATGAATGATTTGATTACATCATAACCTAAGCTAGGTGAATTCATAGATGATGATCATAGTTGATTCTCCAAGTTAGTAAGGGGTTGTAAGGATGGTGTTAAATATGAGATAATCTTCATGATTATGATATAGTCTTGTAACTAAATGAATTTAGAATAACCTTATTGTAGTTTACTATATTCAATATAAATTTGATGTAATGATGAAACAAGGTTGTTTAGATAATCACTTTCAAACATTGGTGATGTTCTTGGAAAGTTTAAACGATATAAGATGATATTAACGAACATAAATGATTGTTTAATAACGTTCTTGATAAATTCTTATTCATAAGAACCATGCGAGTATTTGAGAACATCTTGTAAACCAATCATAAGAATGAATTGAGGTTAATAGGGTTCTTGGAATAGAATTTTGATATCTTGAGATAGTTGAACTATTCAAATTGAATTTAGGGTGTCGTCTTATTGAATTCAAATATTGATGATTATATGGATGTGTTATTGAGTGAAATGTATTTCATTCAAGGTCGATTGTTCGAGTAATCGATATTAGTCGAGGACCGTCCGTTCGTTCGTCAAGTGAGGATTATTCTCGTCTCCGTATTGAGGCAAGTTATCTTGTTTGGTTACAATTATGGTTGAATTCTTGTGAATATTATACATTTCATGTATGAGTAATGCTCTATGAATCTATGATTCATGATATGGTGTTGTTCTTGATCATATTATCGTTTTGTGGTGGGATTGTATTCCCAAGTTTATCGCCTTTGATACCGTTGGTCTCGTTGAGCCTTGTTGTCACTTCGTGAGTCTTTCGCTTCTTGGATAAATGTGTAACTTGTTGAGTTTTGTTGTCATGTTGCATAGTGACATCTCTGGAGTTATATCTGCGTGCTGATTGGTTATATGTAGGATTTTTAGCTGGGCACTTGATGGTCATGCGTGGATGTTTCTGCATTGGACCGTGCACACGAGACGTAGTTCGTGAGGCTAATTAGGTACATCGTCCCATGTATATTCCGGATTCCGTATATGGGGTGGACATGTGCACGGACATATTTCCGGATCGGGCATACTATGATGTCCGTCTTGAGCCATGTTGTTTGGTCATTCATATTCCGTGTATGATTGGATATGTTCGACAGTTTGGGACTAACTGTTTATACGTCCGAGGGGTATGTTCAGTAGTCGGTTGTTTCTTTGAGATCCGTATGTATATGAATTGTATAAAACCATGAGAATTATTATCATGTATAGCTGACCCTGTGGTTTGGGCGAAATACTTATATTTCAGGGCGAGGAAAGGGCAAGGCGCGGGAAGAGCACGATGGCGACAAAGGGTATTGAAGGGTGCTAGTTCGGGGGGGCCCGAGTCTTTTTGTCGGTTATGTATAACCTGTATAATTTTATGTCTTTTTCGACTTATAAATTTAGACGAATGTATTATTAATGAGTTAGGTATACTCCATCTCCATATGGTTTATACCGGATGTGGATCATGTGTACTGTTATGTAAGTTGATACAGATATATATATATATAGGTTAATCTCCTATTCGGGGCTACGACTTATATTGTGGTTCGGCATCACAATTTTGGGATGGTTAACTTATGTTTTGATATCGCCTGGTGGGTCTCGGTGGTGGTCCATGGCACTGTAATAGCCGCCATTTCGGGGTGTTACATCTTCCTCGTCCCTCGTTAAGTAAGGTGAGTTTATCAAACCTTTGAATCTATTTCAGTGTTGATAGTTATGATTTCGGGTGTTTTGGGTAGTTAGAACTCTTAATAATAATCACCCCGATGAAAATTAACATTAATCATAATCGTTAAACGAAAGCCTATCTCGGACTAGTAATTCGTATATATATCGTTGTGAAAATTGTATATTTGATTGTAACCTTAGGAGTAACCTATGTTGTCGATGCTATTGTGTTAGTTAGGTAATAGATTGTGTTGAGTTGATTCGATTATCGTTTGTTAAACTCATTGAATTGTTAAGGTGAATTAGTTATCAATACCGAATTAGATGAACAATCGTAAACAAGGATTATGCTAGAATTGTGCTCGACCATTCCACCTTGAAGTTGGAAAATTTGAACTAGTGATTAGCAAATGGATAATTTTGGTTGTAGTATAGTCGTCGTGGATGAATATTGTAAGGAGTATTGTGGTTATAATGTTGTGATAAATTGATAATCCCGGAATTGAGAATTGTAATTAGTTCGCCCTATTATCAATCGTATAGAAATTGAAGTAAGATAAGAACTCAATCAGGAAGGGAGGGGGAATCATTGTTATTCGTCATCTTTACGAGGTATTAATCGCGAAAATGTAATTAGGTAGAGCTCTCGATCAATAGTGGCCGTTCGATCTATTGTTGCAAGAAGGGAATTACCTCGTCGGAATTGAGGCAAGTGAACCCTTTCTCGGACTATGTATATTAAATTCCAAGATTTAATGTGTATCACTATAAGTGGAATTGTGTTCGTTTGATTTATCATGTCTTGTGTATTCCTGAGTAGATACTTTCATGACCCTTGGTTGCGACCTTGGGAGTTTATATGTTGATATATCGTACGGAACTGTGTTGAGGGATAAAACCTGAATGGTACCCACGTCCGGAGTATTCCTATGTAGATGCTTCCGTGACCATTGGTTGCGACCTTGGGAGTTTATGTGCTGATAGAAGAGATAATGTTGAGTATTCTGTAATAATAATGTTGTATTGCGAATTTATCTGATTTTATCAATGAATTTTGTTCGTATTATCTGACCTAGGTTAGCTGGCACGATTCGTCGTGTCAGGCAAATTTGTTGAATATTTGCAGGATATTCCCGAATATTTCGGTCAAGTTTGAGCAGTGTTGGGGAGAAGCCTTGTTATTTTGTTTCTTAAACTTGAATTCTGAAAACATTCCACGTTATGTAATAACCGTGTATGCGGACTTATTTTTTTTGTATTTCATTTCGTATTTATATTATCATGGAGCTACTTTCACACAAATTATTTTATGGAGAATTTTAAAACTCTTAAAACTTGCCTTGTGGTTCCCACACGGGATTCACGGCACTGTAGCGTTCTGGTAAAATTTTCGGGCATTACAAAAGCCGTCAACAGGGCAGCTGAGAAGGTTTGACTTTTTATCCTTTTCTGTGTGAAATATTTCCAATATGTAAAATATTTAGTATGTTTGTGCATCAGATAAGCTCTGTCTAGGGGCGCATCAGATAAGCTGGGGTGGGTTTATTCTTGGCTAGTGACAGGACACTACCCATAAGTGTTTTAATGTGTTAAATACAAGCATGTGATACAATATATTAAAATACTTCTGGGTAGTGTGCCTTCCCATATTCAAGAATTAATCGCAGGGGCGTTTACTAATTACTATCACATTGATTGAGGTACTTGGCTGAAGTGTTGAAAATAGTATTTACCCAAATGTCGCAACAACTAATTATTCAAAAAAAATCGCAAAACTATCTTGACGCCATGCTTCAAAGTCTAGCCTAACTTGGGTAAATTGCATAAAACCCGCTAAGTTCTTATAAATGAACCTCCTAACTGTTTTTCTTTTAAAATCGCATGAATTACTTGTGCGCAATACATGCCATTGATTCAAGAACTTGTGAGGTTTGGCTGTACTTAGAGAAGTAATATGTACTATGCAATTTACCCAGCAAAATTTTATGACATAAGAAATTGAAAAAGGAAAGAAAAACTAAACCGTCTTCTGTTCATTACTCTAACAAAGATGTTACCTGACTATGTCTTTTGATTGCAGGTGTTTCTTGAAAACAACAATAATATCAGAGCCTTAGTCCCAGAATGTTTTGGGGTCGGCTAACATGAATAAATCTCTGAAAACATCACATCGTCTCCAATAGAACAGTCATACGAAAAGGCAAAACTGAAAGGTGAAAAGTTTAGTACGTAATAAAAAGTAGTAATTAAAAAAAATAATAATAAATATGCAAAAATAAATAAATAAACAAATAAATAATAAAAAGTAAATAAAATAAAGTAATAATCATTATGCAGAAAGAAAAAATCCTCAAATATAATCAACCACCTGAATCCTCTCCCTCCACATCGTCCTATCCAACGCCATAACTTCTCCAATCCCAGGAAACCTCATATCATTCTCAATCACTCTTATTCATATCTGTTTAGGTCTTTCTCTACCCTTCATCAGCCTATGCGCTCCCCATTCTTCAAGCCTTCGCACCGGTGCATCAATCGGCCTCCGTCTAATATGCCCGAACTATCTTAACCGATTCTGCAATAGCTTATCCTCTATAGGGGCCACTCGTACTTTTTTACTAATCACATCATCTCTAAGTCCATCCTTTTTCGTATGGCCACACATCCATCTTAGCATACGTATTTTCCGCCACATTCATATTATGCACTTGACTATGCTTAACATCCCAACATTCAGTATAATGTTGAAAGCAGAGAGAAATTCCATGCAGAGACGGATAAAAGTCATTAGAAGGCAGTTGTGGAACTTACACGAAAAGAAGTTCCGATAATAGAGAAAAAGGGAAATAAGTAGAAAACGGCTTCCATTGTTGTGGTTCAAGGACCCAAGCCTAGAAACAGTGTTCTAAAAATCGGCCTAGGCGGCCGCCTAGGCACTAGAAGGTTGCCCTCCGCCCCGACTACCCCATAGTCGGTTCTCCCAGGCGGGCAGGAGGCTCTAGGCGGCCCTAGGCGGGCTGAGGCGGGTCCAGGCGGGCTAGGCGGGTCTAGACGGGTCTACTGGGTCGGGTCGTATCTGTAATATTTCTTTCTTTTAGAGGACGTTTCTCTCATTTTCCTTGACTAACCTAAAGAAGGAGATCGATCGGGCCGCTTTCATTCTCCTTCTTGCCGCTTGCCTCGCTCGCTTCTCTTTGACTGGAAGGTAGGAGACGTCACTTCTCTTTTCATAGGTCGGCGCTTCTCTTTACACAGGTAGGAGATGTCGCTTCTCTTTAGGTTTTTCTCTTTCGTTAATCGATCGGGCTGCTTTCATTTAGTTTTTTTTTTTTAAAGTTGATGTACTACAGACTGCCGCTTTCATTTCTCTCTCTTTTTTCTTTGTAAATATATTAATTAAATTGATGTTAATTGTTAAGACCCCACTGGACTTATTTTCTTTTTTTTTTTGGTCAAAGATTGCACTGTACTTGGTATTTTCAATAATAAAAAACTAGAATTTTTTTATTATGCATAATAAAAAAATTGCTCTCCAAAAGAATTTTTTAAAAGAATATTTTTAGGCATTTTGTATGCATATTGTTGGGTATCGGGTCGTATGATTCGACTAAAAAACCAGGATCGATAATACAAGCAGATTAAACGAACATAACAATTACAATTATATTCTACGTGATAGGGGTTAAGGATTACAGGCCAACAAATAAACCTATAAATATAACCAATATAAGTATCCTATAAACCCGAACAAATGCAGCTGATATATATCACAACGTCCAGAACAAATCTGAAACACAAATATCCGATTCCAGGTTAGCAACGATAATGATAATAACCAAACTATCGGAATACGAAAACTGGTATATATTATATATAAGTATAGATATATATATATACAACTCATATATATATATATAATATATATAGACTACTGCAGGTATGAATATATATATATATATATATATATAGATAAATACCGAAAATATATATAACAAATATATATATATATAATATAAAGTATACTGCAGATATATATATTTATATATATAACAAATATATATATAATATATATGTATAAACTCCAGAATATATATATATAACAAATATATATATATATGTATAATATATTGCACAAAATCACCAAGAAAAGCAATATCAACGGAGATAAATTAGGATCAAGAAAACCCCCTTTTTCGGAACGTGATGTGTAGGCTCAGATCTTCCAAAACCCTAGAAATTGACACCAAGAATACGTTTCCACAGAGGAGGAATGCCAAACCACCGTCGTCCGGCCACAAAGCCCGTTAGCACCTTCAAATTACCTAGAACCTCACGAACCCGAATCCCTTACTCACAACCCGTCTCGCGGCTCACACAGAAAGAGTAAGGGTACTTCTATTCACTCGTTTCACTCGGATATTTCGGTGTATTTCTCCTTTTCAAACTCCAGCCCCCAGTCGCGCCTTTTATACACACAAGGAGGTAATCGGAGGATGTCACGGGATTCTCTATTGTTGGTCATCGGCTCACGGGGGGACAAAGGATCAAAGAATTGGGAGCAGAATCGAGTTTGGAGGAGTTGACCGAAGAAGGGGAGAAAACACGGGGGGAAAAGAAGACAGGAGAGAAGGGAGGCGGTGAGAATGAGGGAGTGAGGTAGGGTTAGGGATATTTAAGGAGTAATCGGATGGTCGAGATTAGGTGTAGATATCTCGATCGGACGGCTCCTATTAGGAGGGCTGCCAAGGGCTATGGGCCGGGTTTGGGCTGGATTAATTAAATGTTATAACGGGCCGGGTTGGGCCAAAATTATAACATTCTCCACCTTTTTGGACCAACCAGTCAAATTGCATTTTCGGGTTTCGAAGAAAATTCATCATCGCCTAACTCTGGGGTTACCTGCACTCACACACAATAGATAAGGTAAAGTATTCACAAAGAAGACTAACTCACAAAGAGATCCCCTAAAAAACACACAGTTAGCACAGCAAATATTAGCAATAAGCTAAAATTGTACAAAACACACAAATACCATAATATTCAAAAAACACAAATGCATTAAGGGAAATGAACGATATAAGCAACACATAGATTTGAGGGGACACCACTCCACCTCAAACGCAAAGTACTAAGCATGTTGCTCCACTTGAAAATGGGACGGGGTTTTACACAAAACCGCCAACACATGTTGCAAAACACAAAAAGGTTGGTCGATCGAACCACAACACCACAGCCAGAACAAAGAACACAAAGTTCAAGGAAAAAATAATCACAGAGATTATACTACCTACATCCACAAAGGAATAGAACCACGAGTAATTCATATAAGTCACACAGACATATAAATCAGACACAAATCACAAAGACGCTCCACAGCCCACTAAGGATAAGTCATAAAGACACTCCACAGCCCACTAAGGACAAGTCACAGAGACACTCCACAACCCACTAAGGACAAGTCACAAAGACACTCCACAGCCCACTAAGGACTAAAAAACCACAAGGGTCAACTAATATACATCACTAAGATTGATATCAGACGTAGCTAAGTTAGCCTTATCATGAGGTTGATTTTTACCCTTTTTGTTCCTATTAGGACAATTACTAGCAATATGACCCTTTTTACCACAACTATAGCAATTCCTTGAGTTCTGTCGAAAATTAGAATTTTGACCATCCTTCTTAGTGAAATATTCATAGCAATTTTCATTCCTAACCATCGAAAGTGATTCAAAATTCAAATTATTACTCACATTATTTTTTAAGTCTAATTCCTTACTCTTTAGACCGGACACAACAATATCTAAAGATATGTTATCTCTACCATATTTAATAGTAGATTTAACATCACCATAAGACTCTGGAATAGCATTTAAAAGTACAATAGCAGAGTAATCATCAATATATTTATCACCGAAATTTTTAATATCTTGAACTAACTTGGTAAACACATCAAGATTTTCATCAAGACTTTTATTCAAATCAAGTTTAAAACAGAAGAATTTTTCAAGCAAAAATAATTTATTTGGCAAAGAGGTTTCAACATATAATTCTTCCAATTTTTTCCAAAGTTCCTTAGCCGAATTTTGTTTACCAACTTTTCTTATCACAGAATCAGACAAGTTCAAGATAATAGACGAGTAAGCAAACTCATCCAATTCAGCCTTTTTATCGACCGAAGTATCAGCAGCAAAAGTTAGATCAATGGCTTTAAACACTTTTTGTTGTATTAAAATACCTTTCAATTTTGCTGCCATATTTGAAAATCCGATTTTCCATCAAACGGGGCCAAGTAAAATGTAGAAGTCATGCCCATTTTGGAAATACAAAGTTTAACCCAATAAGAGTAAAACCAAAAGCAACACAAAGCACACACTGCACTAGTACAAAAAACAGTAGAATCACACTGCACTATACAACGGAGTTAAAAAAATACCACAACCGAGTTTGTAGATTACAACCTCAAGCCCCTACAAGATCCAAGGACGCTAAACGGTCCAGGCAGGAGGGTTTATACGCAAGGAGCTGAAAAACGTACAACACTCTACCTAGAAACAACAATAAAACTCCTAAACGATATAAACCGGGTGCTGAAAATACACACAGGAAATCAGAATAAGCAATGTGCCCAGATTAATCACACAGATTAATACACACTGATCAATCACACAGATTAAGAACGCACAATAATCAACCGCGACAAGCGGTATCCACGAAAACAGTAAAAGAGTGGAGTTCAGCCAAAATACCAGAGCGAGAAACCCGGATGGGTTATTCCGAATCACCAAGACGCCACAGGACCCGACACCCGACAAAACGGGCTCCGATACCACTGTTGGGTATCGGGTCGTATGATTCGACTAAAAAACCAGGATCGATAATACAAGCGGATTAAACGAATATAACAATTACAATTATATTATACGGGATAGGGGTTAAGGATTACAGGCCAACAAATGAACCTATAAATATAACCAATATAAGTATCCTATAAACCCGAACAAATGCAGCCGATATATATCACAACGTCCAGAACAAATCTGAAACACAAATATCCGATTCCAGGTTAGCAACGATAATGATAATAACCAAACTATCGGAATACGAAAACTGGTATATATATTATATATAAGTATATATATATATATAACTAATATATATATATATATATATAATATATATATATAGACTACTGCAGGTATGAATATATATATATATATATAGATAAATACCGAAAATATATATAACAAATATATATATATATAATAAAAAGTATACTGCAGATATATATTTATATATATAACAAATATATATATATATATATATATAATATATGTATAAACTCCAGAAAATATATATAACAAAAATATATATATATATATATGTATAATATATTGCACAAAATCACCAAGAAAAGCAATATAAACGGAGATAAATTAGGATCAAGAAAACCCCCTTTTTCGGAACGTGATGTGTAGGCTCAAATCTTCCGAAACCCTAGCAATTGACACCAAGAATACGTTTCCACAGAGGAGGAATGCCAAACCACCGCCGTCCGGCCACAAAGCCCGGTAGCACCTTCAAATCACCTAGAACCTCACGAACCCAAATCCCTTACTCACAACCCGTCTCACGGCTCACACAGAAAGAGTAAGGGTACTTCTATTCACTCGATTCACTCGGATATTTCGGTGTATTTCTCCTTTTTCAAACTCCAGCCCCCAGCCGCGCCTTTTATACACACAAGGAGGGAATCAGAGGATGTCACGGGATTCCCTACTGTTGGTCATCGGCTCAGAGGGGGACAAAGGATCAAAGAATCGGGAGCAGAATCGAGTTTGGAGGAGTTGACCGAAGAAGGGGAGAAAACACGGGGGGATAAGAAGACAGGAGAGAACGGAGGCGGTGAGAATGAGGGAGTGAGGTAGGGTTAGGGATATTTAAGGAGTAATCGGACGGTCGAGATTAGGTGTAGATATATCGATCGGACGACTCCTATTAGGAGGGCTGTCAAGGGCTATGGGCCGGGTTTGGGCTGAATTAATTAAATGTTATAACGGGCCGGGTTGGGCCAAAATTATAACACATATATAAAAATAAGTAAAATATAAAATATAAAAGAAAAACCGCCTAGCGCCTGGCCGCCTAGGCGCCGCCTAAAAGGCCTAGGCACTAGGCCTAAAAGGTCCCCGTCCGCCCGCCTTCCGCCTAGCGCCTTTTAGAACATTGCCTGGAAAGCCAACTGATCTCGCCAGAATGCGTCAAGTTCTTGTGAAGCTGAAACACAAACCACCTCCTCACATGACGTCTCTTAATGCACATACTGCGGCTGCTATTTCAAAGTGAGTTGCTTCATAAGCTGAAATGTGTACATATTGATTGCTTTTCTTTGTATTTGGAATAGTGATTTAGTTACTTCTTTAAAGATCACTGACGTATTAGTACAAAATGAATTTTATGAAAGTTGCTTGGGATAACAAATGGCTGTAAAAAGACAATCAATGACAAACAAAGAATCGAATATATTTTGGTGAAATCTGTGTCATGTCAACCCAAATGGCAACGACTAACCAGCACATACTAATCAAACTACTAAGTATATCAATGTCTGTCCTTTTGAAATTAAAAAATGGACCAAATTACTTTCCAAATTTCGCTTTCAGTTGAGAACTGATGGAAGTTTGCACGTAAACAACTATAATCTATACAACACTGTATGTTGGTGATTTTAGTGTCACCATTCATTTTGTGTAATTGGAACTAATATGTGAGCTAAGGGGTTTATGATTCGTATTCTAATATATGATCGGGTATGTGCGGAGTGCACACATGTATAAGATCGAATTATAAGTTCTGCGACGTAATGTCGGGAGTCCGGCGGGGCGCGCCAGGCGTGACGTGGCAGTGGGCAAGCTTCCGTGGGGCGAGCCCTGCGCCCCAAAAGGTCTTCGGAAATTTAGACGTGATTTAGTGATATTTCCGAATTTTAGAGGAGCGTGGTAAAATTGATTAATTTCGTTAACCACCCGTCAACCCTAATTTCGGACCACTAATGACGGCGCCGTCATCAAAACCCTAAAATCGACCTACTTGTAACCCTAATCCGACATTATAAATAGGGCTCTCCTCATGAGTCTGAGACACAACCCTTTTCTGAGCTCTTTATCTTTCTGATAAACACAGAATTTCTAGCATTTGGCCACGTTTACGCCTGGATTCGTAAGTGTTCCATTGGATTATCCTAGGCTGAATTTCTTGTAACCCGGGCATAGGGTAGAAATATCAGTTCGGAAAGTGTTTACACGATCCATTGAAAAATCCGGATCTCCACAATACCCTTACACCCCAACACTGTATAGAAACTGATGGACCTGGGGCATAACCAAAGACAAGTTAGGATGCCCAAGGAAAAGGGTAGAGAAGAATTGCTACCAAACAGTACAACATCATAAGTTACTAATACAATCTACATTGGCTTCAAGGACTAGCTAACAGTAGGCATGCTCTGTTAAGATCCCAATTGTTGTAAATTTCTGTGTTACAAACTTGCTGAGCGAAAATTAAATTACAACTGGAAAGACAAAATTACAACTCGAAAACCAGGAATTACAAACTCGAACGAAATGAAAATTACAAAACTCGAACAGAATTACAACTCGAAAGAAGAAACAAAAAATAAACGAAAATAACTAATAAACAATAAATAAAACCGTAGGGTAAAGCCGAGTCGAGGAAGACCTCTTTCCGCAAGACGAGAAACGCCCCAGTAGTTCTCTCGGTTTAGGCGTGTCGTCCCCAAAGATAAAACGGCTACGTCTCGGAGGTAGTATCACCACAAACCTCTGAGCTCCGGCGAACTGAAACGAGGTTAGGACAGAGCTCTGACTTATGATATGAATGCAGAGACGAAGTGTATGATGTATGCTTGAGTATTGCAAAATTTTCGTCTGTCTGAAGCAAAGGAATGTATGCCTATTTATAGGCCATTCACACTGCAGGAGGGTTTAAACACAACCCTTAAGGCTGTCATAATGCAGGCATTCATGCTGCATCAACTGTGAGTTACACAATTCAAGCGGTGGTTCCGACGTTTTGAATTTGAACAGGCAGCCTTAACACCTCCTCATAACACCTGGGAGGTTACTGCCCGTTTTTGGCTGAGTTTGAACAGTCCAGATAATTTGGACTATAATCAGCTCCTTAACCATTTGACGGATGTACCTGGACATCCTTATGTGCACATACGAGCCCAACTACGTTGTTGAGCTTGTCCAAAAAATTCTTTAAGCTAGCCCAAGGCCTAGCTCACGGCCAAGCCTACGAACAGGCTCAAAGACTAGCCCAAAGACCAATTGCCAATTGCCAAGATCCAAGGCCAAGGTCAAGGTCCAAGGTCCAAGGCACGCGGCACGCGGCCGAGGCCGAGGCCAGGCGGGCGGGCGGCCCATCCACATGTGCCATTAATTATTACATGCATAAAGGTAACTCTTTATATACTAGAATAATGATGGTTCATTATTCAATGTGAGATTCCATCCCTTATTAATTCACAATTAAGTGACAAACTTTAATTCACTATTCTCACTCATCGGGAATTTCAGCGTCGTGAAGATAGCCAATTTTTACACATACTCAAATATTCCCTCAAATTTACATCAACCATAAACACCACATCAAATTTTCACTAATCACAATTGTTTCAAGGATATGAACGTCAATGCATTTCTAGATGATTTATGAACATATTTGTGTGTGTGATTTTTAATATTTTAATTGTGAGTGCTTTAAACTTGTTATTTTTGAGGGAAAAAGAAATATTTTCAATTCCAAGGAATGCATACACTAATTAGACATCTCAATTTATTTTTCTCTGCCAGATTAGGAAAAACAAAAACCTTTCTATTTGTTTTGGATTTATCTAAGGCCTGTTTATTTTTTACTTAATCAGCTTAATCGGTCAGCTATATCTTGCTGTTTACTTTTAACTTAATGATCTTAATAATGTCTTTTTCATTAAACAACTTTTGGGGTGTCCTTACCATTAAACCAGAAATACTTGCCTAGTATACCAAAATTACCCTCTCTAATAATAAAAGAATTGAGTATATATTGTATAAATTATCATATAATCTTAATTATAATTGAGTATATATAATATAAATTTAAAATATATATTAACAATATATATTTAAAAGTCATAAAATATAAACTATTTATTGATAAAAAATTAATATAACTATATATATATATATATATTAAAATATAACTTAATATATTTATAAAAATATTGACTGATTATTTAAATATAATTGAAAATTATAATATGATTTATGAATATATTATAATATAAATTAAAATATATATTATGTTATATTATATATTATGTTATATTATATAAATTTTTTTAACATCGATTTTTATTCGGAACTGCTGTTAAATTGAAATTTTTTTTAACATCGTTTTTTGAAATCGATGTTAAATTGATTTTTTCGCTTAACATCGTTTTTTTTTTCGGAACCGATGTTAAATTGAAGTTTTTTTTTTTTACATTAGTTTTTATTCGGAACCGATGTTAAATTGAATTTTTTTTAACATCGGTTTTAATTCATATTGAGGGGTAAAATGGTCATTTCTGTCATTCTGATAGTTCATTCAGAAAGAAAGAAACAACAAGATATTTTTCCAAATCAAACAGATTAAAATCTACTCAGACAACTTAATCCATACAGAGATTAATGAAAAAAAAAGTAAACAGTCCTTAACTTGTATTATCCATGGTTCTAAAAAACGCTAGGCGCTAGGCGTTCGGATTGCTAACGCCTAGCGCCCAGAGGATTACTCGGGGATTAATCGAGGATTAATCGGATTAGGCGGATTTATATTTTTATTATTATTTTAATTATTTTTATATGTAAAAAATTATATATATGTAAATAATTAAAAATAATTAAAATTTAATCATCTAAAAGATATATAATCAATTATATATTATATTTAAAATATTGATATAGATATAAAGGAGTCATAATATCCATAATATCTCGGTTTAAGAATTTATAAGACTATTAGAATAAAACAAAAAAATAAAAAGATACCGCCTGCGATCCGCCTAATCGTCCACCTAGCTACGAAATGTAAAACATTGATGGAGCTTATAAAGTCCCATAGCAATAGTATCTTAAAACAGCCACGCCACCAAATGCGTGACGACTGATTAATCACCCAAACGCACAAAGCATGTCGGAGCCATAGAGAACGCAGAGGATTAATCGGAGATTAATCTATGATTAAGCGGGGATTTTTAGAACACTGGTATTATCTATCAATTTTGCCCACAGTATTGAATTGCGATGAAATCGCTGTAAATAATCCAATCGTAAAGCAAAGTCGCATTTGCATAGGAAATTGAACTTATATTATCGGAGTTGCAGCATTTTACAGAATTACGGTGTTGATGGTATGTTGGTCTATGTTGCTCAAGAACCCATGATGTAGGTAAACCTGACAAACGGACGGGCTCGCTTCAAACGGTCCGGGCAAAAAACAGGCAGGCCAAATTTAAGCGGGGTCAAAAAGGTCCGTTTTTTTTTTCCAGCCAAAAATATTAGGTCCGTGGCCCGTCCCGGGCGGGCCCAGCCCACAGACCTCAACTTTTTTTTTTTTTTGAAATATTAATTCTGAATAAATAAAAAAATATTTTCGATCTTAATTATTATATTATCACTATACTATCACAAATTCACAATCAATATATAAATATACAATTATTTTTATTTGTTAATTACATTATTTACTACACTACAACAATCAAAAGACAAATATACAAAAACTTTTATTTGACCATCATATTATTTATTACTACTACTTTCTTATAAAAATAATAAAATAATATTATTATTGATATGAGATACTACAAAATAATCACAAAGTCTCTTAAAAAAATAAAATTACAGCAATAATTAATATATACATGTAATATAATCTAACAAATAGAATTTTTTTTTTAAATATTATAATTACATATAACATAAATATAATAAAAAGAAAAGTTGGGTCGAGCGGGCCGCCCGCGGACAAAATATGAATCGGGTTAGCTACTCCTTCGGACCCTTTCCCTCAAAAAAAAGCTCGATTTTTTTGAATAAAAAATATGAAAGCCAATGCCCAGGCAGCCCGCGGGCCTGGAGCTATAAAAAAACCTAGTACTAATTTGCGAGAGGAAACCCAGATCTAGTCTTCTAGAAAGGGCGGTGGAGGCAGGAGCGGTGATAAGGCGAACGAGGAGGAGGGGAGACGATTCTGGTGCGCGGAATGAAGTCAGGAGGAGGAGGGTACGGATACATCCAAAGGTGTACGTAATCGGGGGGTCTGTCTGACGAAGGCGAACAGAAGGGTGTGAACCTGTATGCCTACTACCCTCTTGACCGTACATTCAAACTTGTGGGCAGCGATGTCTATCCTTGGTCCGGCATTGTAGCTCCTGCTTTCACCAACCTGAATCTTCCCTATTACTTCATGCCTTTGATCTTTCCGACCGGGCTAAGTCTTTGGATGTTGTTTGGACCTCAAAAGTGTTCCCCAACATAGTTAATGGTGTGCCTCGTTTGAGTTTGATGCGTTGTTTCATGTTGGCAACAACAACTTCTGGTTCACCGTTGGGTCCCCTGACTATCAGGGCAACAGCCGCGTGTACTTCATCAAGTTCAAAGCCCGCCGTGCAGGAGGAGGTATGCACTCGTAATTCAGTTATTATGGCTTTTGGTTGATCTAAGGGGTGTGTATTTAATTAAGATTTTAATGGAATTTGATAGATTTTAGAGTTTGATGGATTTGATAAATCTAAGGGGTGTGTATTTAATCCCTAATCCCTATCTCGAATTAATTTGTATAATAGTTATATTCGTTAGAATGATTGTAATAATTCTTCACCAATTCTCAACAAGTGAAACATGAATCGTCTAGCCTTGTCTCGTTACTCTCGTATAATAATAAACTTTTATCATGTGATCTAAAGGCACATGATAGAAAAACCGTAAATTAATTAAGCACCGGCATTTATTTTTTCATATAGGACAATATGAGTCTTATATCTAATTTTATAAATAAGAAATTAAATTATGTTTATTATTATCAACTTTCATTATAGCCGACCCTAAAGTATTTTGGGACTAAGGCTCTGATGATGATGTTGTTGGTGTTGTATTATTAACTTTCATTAAAAGTATACAACTGATATTCTTACTAATATAATTTTTTTTATATGATTTGACATTAATATAATATATTTTACTATTTTATAATAAGAACAAAATAACTCTTAAGAATCAAATAATTGTTAAAAAGCTATGAAATAAACTAAAAATATATCTTTTTTCAATAGTCTTATATTTTTATATTAAAATATTTTAATCATCTAAATATATTATAATTTTATTTATATTACTTTATATATACTATATGGATGTCAAATTAAAGAGCATGAAGTAAGAATTAATTTGATATATATTTTTCAAAAATAAAATTGATACATAAAAATTATAATTGTTTAAACTATTAGGTTAAAAATAAAAGGAATAAAATGAGAGGGAATTTTTAATTGGTAGATAGTATATAATGGAATAATCATCCAACCCCCTCTCAAATTAAACGTCCGTTTTTTTAAAATTTTTAAAAAGAGGCTTAACGTGGAGATGACACATGTTTCCATAGATTTTCTTGCGACGCTCTTTTAATATTAAGTATAGATGTGTAAATATTCGATATAAAATATATAAACATGACAGCAATCTATATGATCATTGTATATTTGTAATATTTATATTAATATACTAATATAATTACATATCAGTATACAGGTGAAAGAACGTCATATATTTTTGATAAATATTTAGATTAAAGTCACACATTTTATACTTAATAATATACCATGAGATCCACAATGATATTAATTCATTAGGCATATGGTGATAAAGTATATTATTGTGACGTAGTTAAATAAAAATATAATCAACTTATTATATTTGTTTATATAATTTTTATTTTCATAAAAAGAAGAATCAATCAAATAATTATTTTAACGAATAATATATCTTTCTATGGGGAATTGTAAGTCTAACATGTCTCTAATTCTTTTCCCAAATATTTTTAAAATAAAATAACTTAGTAATCTAAAATTATTATAAGAAGGTGAAAAGTGAAGTAAAAATATTGATCTTGTAAAAAGACAGATTTACTTCACTAAAATTATTTAGAAATTATCTGATTTTTATATTTTATATACAAATAATTTAAAATCAAGATATAATACACTAATCATTCAAAAACAACTTATATTCAAAAAGGAATATTTTAATTATATTTATGCCCAATGAATGTTAAATCAAATATCGTAAAAAGAAGATTAATCTAAAATATTAATAATAAAAAATAGAGTTGGGACGATAAAACTATTAACTTCTAAACATTGAGAGAAAAATAAAACGAAAAAAAAAATTTGATTAACATTAACTCATTCAAATGGTAGGAATTAGTGTATTTAAAAAAAGATAATTAATTCAAAAAATCTACATAAAGACATGTGTCTTGTACAACTCTCTTTTAATAATAAAGTAGATTTGTGTTTTTCATTTCTCCATTCTACTTCAGAACTTACTTCTGTTGCGTGCTGATGTGTAATGTATTTTTGAGGTCTGACACATTTTCGCTTTCTGCTCAAATGGAGCTTCTCTATGCCAGTTTCCAACACAAATTCATAAATAATGGGTTTTATTCATATTGCAGCAACATTGTAGTCTCGTGTTCTGATGGATTATGTAATATACATGTGTGTGTGTGTATATATATATATATATGTATATATCACCCACTCATGATTATTGTTATATTTCTTTGATCAGTACTGCTGTCAGTGCCGCTTATTTAATTCTGATCCTTTTTAAACCAATAACTGCAACTCTATAACTATATAAGGGTAGATTAATGGTGTTTCCTATGATGTTAAGCTCGCCTCGTTTGAGTTTGATGCGTTGTTTCATGTTGGCAACAACAACTTCTGGTTCACCGTTTGGTCCCCTGACTATCAGGGCAACAGCCGCGTTCACTTCATCAAGTTCAAAGCCCGCCGTGCAGGGGACAAAATAAATCATTTGCACTTCCCTTGCTCTCCAGTCTCATCTACTTGAGTCCACCTGCAAAGTTTTTGATTTTCTCTTACTCGAGGAGGAGGAGGTACGCACTCGTAATTCAATTATTATGGCTTTTGGTTGATCTAAGATTCTTGTCTTGCGTGACCTGGAATTAACAACTATCTAACTACCTATTGAAAACCCTTAATGATGTTGGCTTATTCAAATATGATTAGACCTGATGTTAGAGATTCATGTGCAATTTTAGCATCCTTACAAGCTAGATGTTAAATCCGCAGTAAACCAGCTAAAATAAACTACAAGACACTTGACTTTTCTTTAAAAATGTAAATACTGGCTAGATGGAGAAAATAGACTTATGAAATCATCATATCCCAATTTTTAGGCAACACCTCACTCAGAAAGACCCACATACAACCTAATCTTCAACCTGGGAGCCTAAAAGCAATCCAAATCGCAACTCCATGTTGAGGGCATGATAACGTTATTGGCAGTGGGTTATGAGAAGAGTAGAGAGGGTAAGGAGAAGGGAAATGTGGAAAACTACTAAAGTCCAATTAGATGCTTTGGAATCTTAACGTGGCACCTGAGATGGGTTTGTTTGACTATGGAGAATCAAGGTTGTTTATGTGAGCATCCACGGAGTCTCTGCTTTGTTGTGAAAGCAAGGAGATGTTTTTTCCTAGAGCTTGGGTCTGAAAAATGTAGGCGAAAATAAAAATATATGTACATGCATCAAAGTTCGTACAAAACATATGTCTTGAGTAAGAAGTGCATCATTTTTTTTTCTCTCCTTCATTTCAGTAAAAAAAAATATGCTTCAAACTTAGTGCAATTGGTTCATGTCTTTCTTAGTCATTTGATTCCAACTGTGATCCTGGCACAGTAAATGAATACTGCTATATTCCGAGAAATGGTTATGTTATTATGATTTGATGAGATCATCTGCGAGAAATCCTAGCAACCCAAAGTATAAACCCTGGATTATCCTAGTAAAGAGAATAACTTTAAATCCTAGCAATCCAAAGTATAAACACTGGATTATCCTAGTAATCAGAATTACTCTGTATATTGCTTAAGAAATAATGTCAAAATCCCCCTCTGAACTTCCGCAATCATGGATTAAATAACCTGCAAAACTGACTCAAAGAGTCCTACTAAGAAAAGGAAATACTAACTAATCATACTAGGAAAAGGAAATACTAGCTAATAAATTCCTAATAACTAAAGGAAAAGATAAATAATAAAATAACTAATTAAATACTAATCAGCAGCTTTCAGCTTTCACACTTCCTGCTCCTTTCTTTCTTTGAATATAGATCTGTATATTGTT
Organism: Orobanche coerulescens; assembly: GCA_033398695.1. Classification (NCBI taxonomy): domain Eukaryota; kingdom Viridiplantae; phylum Streptophyta; class Magnoliopsida; order Lamiales; family Orobanchaceae; genus Orobanche; species Orobanche coerulescens. Next base: position 162,854,333 of record CM065812.1, on the reverse strand, counting down.
TTTCCGCCTCTTTGCGTTGTTGTTCGGCCTTTTTGAGTTGTTGTTCCAATTCATGCAGCCTCATCTCCTGCTAATTTATAACACTCAATGGCATCCCCGAGTTCACCATCCTTAGACAAATTTCTCCCTAAAGATAAAAATTAGTGATTATTGATATTAGTGATTAGTTATCAACAGAAGTTATTTAACTTACGCTATTGACCTCAAACATAAAAAACAAAAAAAGGAAGGAACTTACGCCAATATAGGATAATAAAGTGCTTCATTCTTGGCAATCTTGACACCGTCACGGAGGACATGAGTGATAAAGGCATCTGTATAGCAAACTAAAAGATAAAAACAAAGATTAAATCAATATATATTCAAAGCATTGTAAAAGAAAAAAATATTTTTCCAGTTTATAACATAATAATCTTTATATACACACCCTTCCTAATTTCGTAACTTGACCAGTATCTTCACATCCAATAACAATTAAATAAATACATTAGTAACAATGTCACCATGGCTGTTAATCCAGTGTAGATTTCCAAAAGCTCGATCAATCTTTGAACAAATCAAATTGTCAGATAAAAGAAGGAAAATAAAACATTTACCATCATTGTGCAAACGACGATATCTAATAATCATCTTCCACTCATATGGTATTATGGTGGCAAGATCCTTGTGGGGATTGACATTCAATTCATTTTTCATCCTATGAAAAATATCTTGCAGCAAGTCGGCATACTTCTCCTTAGCTCTATTAATGTAGGATTCCAATGAAACATCCCTTACTCTACTATTATTGTAGAATTCTTTGATTGTAGAATTCTCCTTAGCAAGTCGGCATACTTCTCCTTAGCTCTATTAATGTTTGTTTCCCTGGCTGATTTATCGACTTCGTCATCGACATGAGACGTACTCGCCAGTGATTTCGGGTTCGAGCCTGATTTCGATTTCCCTTTCTTGGGTGGTGACATCTCTAAGGCGACAGTATTCTAGCGTTAGGAAGAAAAAGTTAGGATACTGTGGTCTTGAAAGCAACTCAATTTATTAGTTACACCATCATTTTCAGTTGGCACTATTCACTTAAAACCACGTGATGAGCAGGAATTCTTAATAACAGTAAAATAAAGGAAAATACAACGCACCGACACAATATCCTCCATCACTAAAAAGCGAAACAGTTCCACACGACAATACATCAAAATTAAAAAAAAAATCATAGTTAACAAATGAGCACCAAGGCTGGAAAAAACTCTACCTAAAATAAACAGAAGCCAGAAGTCAATATAATGTAAGAAGTGTCTTTCAGCACACCTGTTAAGAATAATGAACGACAATAAGATGATACAGTTATTCCAGCGAAATCAACAAAATATGAAGTTCAAGTTGCAATAATGGAAACAAGCATACAAACAAGATCTAGTTCAATCCTTTGAAACTCCCTAATAACGGCCGTTCCTCTTGCTTCCAACTCCTTTTTTCTGGGCGGATTCAGTTTAACGGAACGAGCGAGGCAGACGGCGACAACAGAGAAGAGTCGAGAATGTAGTAGCCACTTCGTATAATATAAAATATATCTAAAATAGCCACATCGAATAAAGTAGAGAGAAAGAAGAATGAATGTTGATTTCATACGATATTGTGTGAAATACATATTGATTATTGATTTTATGAAATGTAAATAGTAAAATTTCAATTCAAACGACTTAAATATGTATAATATGTTGAATATATAAATATAATAAAGTACTTTTAAGTAGTTCCGAACAAGGCAAGTTGATGACTCAATCGGCCTTCAATCTTTCCAAGTCTAAGTCAATTTCCATATTCAAATATTTTACAATCTAAAATAAGCCAAAATCCAAAAACTGGATAGTCATATAGCACAGAAAATTATACTTTTACTAAAATTGTATTTTAACAATGGATATCAAGGTCAAGAGGAGTTTGAAGTCCGCCATAGGTGTTTGGCTTGTAATGGGCGCGTTCAAGTGCTAAAAGGAGAGTTGCGAGACCGTTTGTTGCATGAATTTCATGCGTCTGTTTTGACCTAGTCCAGCTCATATATAATTATAAAGACAAACAACCGTTACAAATAAACCATAATTTGACGACTAAAGAGGACGACTCTCCTACCACACAAATTAGGTACGTTAATTGTTGTTCTCTTCTTCTCTTATATGTATACATATTATATGTATGTACAAACTACACACACACACACACATATATATATATATATATATATACCTGTTCTTGATGATTTTATCATCTAGTTTATCTAGTAGTAGTTACTTGATTTGTATGCCGTGGACTTATTATCTTTTAACTTCTGTATATGATTTACTTTTGAAATATAATTATTTAGTTATTCTATTTTATTATAGCATATAAATGTATATATAAAAAATATAAGAAATATTTATAGTTAAACGTATAATCCATCTAATGTCGCCTAGGTGGGCGCCTAACTGCCTAGGCAGTGCAATGTCGTCTAGCCTCGTCTTTACGCCTTTGACAAGTATAGATTTTACCCAAAGATTAGCTGAAATTTTTGTTGTATGTAGTCCCACCAAATTTGGTTAGTTATGGGTCTGGACCTCTGAGCCCAACATATTCTTTCTCAAAATGTTTTTCAATGCTGCATACCTGTTCTGTCACGAGAAAGGGTTGATCGTTACTTAGGTCCTCGCTAGCTAGATGAAAAATCTTCACTAAATTCCTATGCTCGGAGCAAAGTTGATTTAGTTCATCAATCCTATGAATCTCCAACTTTTTTGCCAGAATGTTCCATAGAACCATCCAGAATATATTATCCTATGTTGGCGTAAGTTCCTTTTTATGTTTGTGGTCAATCGCGTATGTTAAATAACTTCTGTTGATAACTAATCAGTAATCACTAATATTTTATGTTTAGGGAAAAGTTTGTCAATGATGGTGAACTCGGGGATGTCATCGAGTGTTATAAATTAGCAGGAGACGATTGTGAAAAGGAGAGGCTGTATGAATTGGAACAACTCAAAAAGGCCGAACAACAATGCAAAGAGGCGGAAAAACAATGCAAAGAGGCATATGATTACATTATGCGAGAAACGCCTAAATAAGATGCTAAAAAAAAGGGTGGCAAACCACATAAGAAGGCGAAAGCATGTACGGCCAAGGTTGAAGTAGTTGAAAAGACAATTGAGGTTGAGTCACAGAACTATGTCGAGCCCGAAGCTAAGAGATCCAACCGAGCCCGAAGCTAACAGGCTTTGCTTTACGTACGAGTTTTGTGGGCTCAATTGGATCTCTTAGCTTCGGGCTCGACATAGTTCTGTGACTCTAAACCTCAATTATCTTTTCAACTACTTCAACTTTGGCCGTGCATGCTTTCGCCTTCTTATGTGGCTTGTCACCCTTTTTTTAGCCTCCTCTTTGGGCGTTTCGCATAACGTAATCATATGTCTCTTTGCATTGTTTTTCCGCCTCTTTGCGTTGTTGTTCCACCTTTTTGAGTTTTTCCAATTCATGCAGCCTCTCCTTTTGACAATCATCTCCTGCTAATTTATAACACTCAATGGCATCCCCGAGTTCACCATTCTTGACAAATTTTTCCCCTAAACATAAAATATTAGTAATTAGTTATCAACAGAATTTAACTTTTGGTCAAAAAAAAAAGAAGTTATTTAACTTACGCGATCCACCACAAACATGAAAAGCAAAAGAAGGAACTTAACCAATATAGGATACTATATTCTGGATGGTTCTATGGAACATTCTGGCAAAAAAAGATGAACTAAATCAACTTTGCTTCGAGCATAGGAATTTAGTGAAGATTTTTCATCTAGCTAGCGAGGACCTGAGTAACGATCAACCCTTTCTCGTGACAAAACAAGTATGCAACATTGAAAAATATTTTGAGAAAGAATATGTTGGTCCAGACCCAATAACTAACCAAATTTGGTTGGACTACATACAACAAAAATTTCAGTTAATCTTTGGGTAAAATCTATACTTGTCAAGGCGTAAAGACGAGGTTAGACGACATTGCACCGCCTAGGCAGTTAGGTGCTCGCCTAGGCGACATTAGACGGATTATACGTTTAACTATAAATATTTTTAATGTATACATTTATATGCTATAATAGAATACCTATAATTATATTTGAAAAGTATATCTTATAGAGAAGTTAAAAGATAATAAGTCTAAGGCATACAAATCAAGTAACTACTACTAGATGATAAAATCATCAAGAACAGGTATATGTGTGGAGTTTGTACATACATATAAGAGAAGAACAATTAACGTACCTGATTTGTGTGGGCAGGAGAGTAGTCCTCTTTAGTCGTCAAATTAGGGTTTATTTGTAACTGCTGTTTGTCTTTATAATTATATATGGGCTGGAGCAGGTCAAAATAGATTGGGCTGGACCGGGTCAAAAATAAGACGGGATTAGACGTCGCATAGCTGCCTAGGCGCCCCAACTTGTTTTGCGTGAGAGAGGAAGTGTGAGTTGAGAAAAGAAACAGCTAAACGAGAACTACTTGTTGTGGTTTGCATCTTTTCTTTTTCAATTTGTGAAAATGTCTTGCAATCTTTTTTCCACAACGCTTTTCCAGAGCACGTTTTTTATTTAATTTCGGGGAAAAAGGAATAAAACGAAAATTTTTGAAAGGCCTTATCGAGAACTTCATAGGAAAAGTCAATCAAATCCAGAAGGTCCGAGTGAGGAATTGCAGTCGTCGAGTGAGGAGCTGCAGTTGCAACGGCCGCTACCGACAGGCTGTATCAAACTTAGGTCTTACAACATGGTATATACTCATTAATGACATTGAGTATCAAATTGACAAAAAAGGTGTGCTTAATCTTTTTTCGGCGTAATTGTTTGTTGTAAGAGATTTATGAGTCAAAACAGTAAGGATTAAGGCCCTATTCTTTTGGACTTATTTTTCGATTCGATTGATTGGGCCTGGGCCATTCGATTCGGTCGGGTCGGGTCGATTATTCGGTTCAATTAGGGATGTCAATGGGTCGGGTAGGGTACGGGTATGCCTCCTCCATACCCTACCCTATTTGATTCGGACCGGGTTCGGGTATTGCCCATCGGGTACCCAATGGGTATTGGGGTACCCGTATACCCTATATTTAAGAATATAAATATTTTTAATATATATCATATATACATATAATATAATTAATAAATTCAATTTAGTATAATAAATATTTAAAATATAATATTTTATATGATAACATATACTACCTCTGTTCTACTATAATTGCAACATCTGGACTTTCACGCTTGCCAATGCATAACTTTGATTATTAATATCTTTAATTCTTTATTCTCAAAAATTATAAAAATTTGATATTTTGAAAATATATTTCGTGGGGAATCTAACAAGATCTCACATGACTATCTTTTTTCATATATATGAATCACAAAAGATGGTCAAAAGACAGTATGTGAACAGTGTAATAGTCAATACGTTGCAATAATAAGAGAACGGAGGGAATATAATTTATAATACAATATAATATTTATGTATAATATATAATAATTATATATTTATATAAATCAAATGGGTACGCGGGTCGGGTAATCGGATCGGGTATTCGGGTAATATACTATACCCATACCCTATCCATACCCGACCATAAAATTTCGGGTTCGGTCGATATCCCACCCGATTCCGGGTTTATCCGACGGGTAGGATCGGGTACGGATAAAGTTGACATCCCTAAGTTCAGTTCCGTTCAGTTCAGTTCAGTTCAGTTCTTCTTCTTATTATTATTAATCTTAATTATTATTATTGTTATTATTACTAATAATATTACTGTTATCGTTGTTGATTATTATTATTATTATTATTATTATTATTTACCATTATTATTATAATTATTTACCCTTAATATATATTTCAGTTCAATTCAGTTCAGTTCCATTCAGTTCAGTTCAGTTCAGTTTCAATCAGTCCAAAAGAACAAAGCCTAAGTCTTTTATCCATATAAAAATCGTGGTAAGCTACATGAACCAATGAATGAGTCAGGCTGGGCAAGTGCAATCGTATGACCACCCTTGTTACACCTAAAGCTTTAATTTTAAGTTGTTGTGAGGCTAATTTAGTCCAATTTATTTTTGTTCATATAAATTGACTGAAAAGTAGAAATCACCCTTCCAAATTAACTATAAATAACCGCAAGAAACTAAAGAGAGTACAAAGAGAATAGAGAGAATATGGAGAAGATGGTTCTCTTGGAATTGAATTTTCATTAAGAACTGAAGCCTATTTATAGGAAAACTTCAGATGGCATAAACGTAATTATATAATTTCATTAGGAGCATAATAGTCATTGAATGTTATAATATATTATCTTATTACGCACTTCGAGAAGTGCGCATTTCAACACTCCCCCTTGAATGATTATGCCTTTATAGTTGTCTCATCAAAAACCTTATCAGGAAAACCCTGTAGGACAAAACCATGATAAGGGAAAAAGAGTACAACTATATGAACTCCCCCTTGAGTTAACAAGGGTGCGTATCTTCATAAATGTCGCATCTCAATATTGTGAACATGTTTTCTGAAAACTGAGGTTGGGAACGCCTTTGTAAATAAATCTGCAACATTGTCACATGATTGAACATACTGAATGACAATCTCCTTCTCCTTTTCACGGTCTTGAGTGTATGCAAAGAACTCTGGGGGAATGTGTTTGCTTCTGTTGTTCTTGATATATCCTCCCTTGGTCTGCGCAACACATGCAACGTTATCTTCAAACAATATTGTTGGATCTTTATTAACTGGTGATCCACTGACTTCCTTAATGTGTTGAGTAATTGATCTAAGCCATACACATTCTCTACTTGCTTCGTGAAGAGCAATAACTTCAGCATGGTCTGAAGATGTAGCAACTGGTGTTTGCTTTTGGGAACGCCAGGATATTGCAGTACTGCCGATCATGAAAACATAACCAGTTTGTGATTTGCCTTTATGGGGATCTGATAAATAACCTGCATCTACAAAACCAGTTATTTCATCTTTTGAATCTTTGGAATACAATAATCCCAAATCAATTGTTCCTTGGAGATAGCGAAGTATGTGTTTAATCCCATTCCAATGTCTTCGTGTTGGACATGAGCGATATCTTGTCAATAGATTCATAGCAAATGTTATGTCTGGTTGCGTAGAATTTGCAAGATACATAAGAGCTCCAATTGCACTTAAATATGGTAGTTCAGGACCAAGTACTTTGTTATCTTCACAAGGACGGAATGGAACATTTTCAACATTAAGTGTCCTATTTATCATTGGGGTACTAAGAGGATTTGCCTTATCCATATTAAAGCGTTTTAAGATCCTTTTGTATAATTGGATTGATATACAAATGTTCCACTATGAAAGTGTTCAATTTGTAAACCAAGGTAATATTTGGTTTGTCCGAGGTCCTTCATTTCAAATTCACCTTTTAGATAATTGAACGCTTCTTGAATTTCATTAGGAGTTCCAATGATGTTTAAATCATCAACATAGACACCAATAATCATGAACCCAGTCGTAGTTTTCTTGATAAATACACATGGACACAATTGATCATTTACATATCCATTTTTCACTAAAATCTCTGTTAGGCATTATACCACATGCGCCCAGATTGTTTTATCCCATACAATGATCGTTGTAATTTAATTGCACATAACTCCCTCGTTTTTATTTTAGTGCTTCAGGCACTTTGAATCCTTCCGGAATTCTCATGTAAATATTAGTATCCAATGACCCATATAAATAAGTTGTTACAACATCCATGAGGCGTATTTCTATATTATTTGAAACTGATAAGCTGATGAAGTATCTAAAGATAATAGCATCCATGACAGGAAAATATGTCTCATCATAATCAATTACAGGTCTTTGGGAAAAACCTTGTGCAACAAGACGAGCTTTGTATCTTATAATCTCATCTTTCTCATTCCGTTTACGAACCAAAACCCATTTGTACCGAATAGGTTTCACATCTTCAGGTGTGACAACAATAGACCCAAATACCTTTCGCTTATTAAGTGAAACCAATTCAGCCTGTATGGCACCTTTCCAACTAATTCAGCCTGTATGACACCTTTCCAACTTAGCCAATCATGCCTCTTCTCACATCCAGATATAGATGTTGGTTCCGGATCTTCATTTACGTTATCAATTTCTTGTGACATGGAATAACAAAACTTATCATCGATATCCTTCATTTCATTTCGGTTCCATATTTTTCCATCACTGATATAATTAATGGAGATCTCATGATTTTCTTCTTGTTGAACGTTTTCTTTATCATTATGTGTTCCCTGATTTATTTCTTCGTGTGTTTCTTCTGGAACACATGCAAATTTGGCTTCATCAGATTTTCCACATTTATTCTTCTTTCGAGGAATTTTATCTTTGGAACCAACATGTCGTCCACACTTCAGGCGTGTTTTTGATTCATTTGCTATTTTCATTGGACTGCTCTTTTGGAACCTTAACCCGAGTATGAGTATTTGCAGCGACTATATGTGATTTTGTCACTCTTTTTGTGTCTGTAAATACATTTGGTAAATGATTTGCTATATTGTGCAAGTGTATGATCTTTTGAACTTCTAGTTCACGTTGTTTTGTGGGAGGATCAAGATGCAATATTAATGATGATGTACACAACTGAATTTCTTTTTCCACTTGTTTCTCCTTTTCAACTAAGTGTGGAAATTCTTCTTCATTAAAATGACAATCAGAGAATCGAGTGGTGAATATATCACGTATTTTTGGTTCAATATATCTGATTATCGAGGGTGAATCATATCCCACATAAATTCCCAGTCTTCTTTGTGGTCCTATTTTTGTACATTGCGGTGGGGGCAATTGGTACATACGCGCAACCAAAAATTCTAATATGTGAAAGATTTGATTCTTGACCAAATGCTAGCTGCAATGTGGAATATTCATGATATGCACTCGGTCTAATACGAATTAGTGTTGCAGCATGCAAGATACCATGTCCCCATATATACATGGGGAGCTTTGTTCTCATTATTATTCGTCCGGCAATAAGTTGGAGATGTTTGTTTAATGATTCAGCCAAACCATTCTGTGTATGAACATGAGCTACTGGATGCTCAACATCAATTCCCACTGCCATACAATAATCAATAAAGGGTTGGGATGTAAATTCCCCAGCATTATCAAGTCGAACTTTCTTAATCATGTAATCTAGGAATCGTGCTCTCAATTTGATTAATTGGGCAAGAAATCTGGCAAATGCCAAATTGGAGTTGATAAAAGACATTTGTGACCATCTGCTGGAAGCATCAATTAATACCAAAAAGTATCGAAATGGTCCACAAGGTGGATGAATGGGTCCACAAATATCACCATGAATTCTTTCTAAACATGTTGGCGATTCATTCCCAACTTTAGTTGGTGATTGTCTTATTATCAATTTACCTAACACAAGATAGTTCATGAGATTGAAAAATCTTCTGTTTTTTCCATGGATGACCACTAGAATTTTCAATAATTTTCCGTATCATTATCGAATCGGGATGTCCTAACCGATCATGCCAAACTTTGAATGTTTCAGCAAACTTTGGATTTACTGTGCTATACGATTCAAATATTTTTATATTAGTATAGTACAATCCAGATGATAGAGCGGGTAATTTTTCCGACACACTTACTTCTGGAAGTATTTGAAGTAATAAAAATATATTCATCATTATTTTTATCCATAGTTTCAACATAGTATCCATTCATATGAATATCTTTGAAACTTAATAAATTTCTTTGGGACTTAGGGGAGAAAATAATGCATTCCTTATTTTGAAGTTCGTGCCTCGTGGCATCAGAAAATTGGCACTTTCAAACCCCTCAATTATTTGTGCACTACGAGATATGGTCTTACCACTTGCTTTGACAATTCTCAATTGCTGAAAATATTTCTTATCTTTAAGTATAGTATGTGTAGTAGCACTGTCTGCAAGACATAACTCATCGTCTTGAATTTTGGATCGAGACATATCTATGATCTATTTAAATGAGGGAAAAGAAAGTAATTAAATTGTTGAAAAAGGATTATAAGATATGACATGAAATGCAGATTTTTATTATTTCAAACAAATTATTACACGCAGAAAAATAGAGATATAGAACACTTGTACATAGTAAAATCTCACAACAATCTTGCAAATGAAAAACGTAGAACTGGTTCATTTTTCAGGCAATTTGTTTTCATCTTCAGGATTGATCAATCATTTCCATGGTAGCAATTAGGGGTGGACTCGGTTCCATTCGGTTCGGTTTTTGACCGAAACCAATAACCGAACCAAATATTCGTTTTCGATTTGGTTCGATTCTTTTTGAAGTTCGGTTCGGTTCGGTTAAATTCGGTTTTATAAATATTTGGTTCGGTTTTGGTTTGGTTTGATGTTTTTTCGGTTCTTTACAATATAAATTCAAATATTATATTCAATAGAATAAGTTATATATAACAACAAGCCAACAAAAGTTATATATATATGCTCAAGATAAGAGGTAGACTTGCACAACAATTTACAAATATCTCAAAAGATATAACAATCACAAATCGCAATAGATCATTCTCTAAACCTAAAATTAGTTGAATCACGAATTACGCGAGCAAATTATCGGTCCTCCATGGATCCATGAGGGTCTTAAAAAAGAAAAACAAATTACATTAAAATTTCAAACACATAAAACTCACAAAAAGATGTCATTTTAGTATGTGACTTTGACTTCGGTCCATTTCGGTTCGGTTCGGCCCTGTCCGACCTCGAACTGAGAACCGAACCAAACCAATTCGGTTCGGTTCTGTTTTTCTATTTTTCGGTTCGGTCTTCTTTGGTTTCGGTTCTTCAGTTCTTTTTTCGGATTTTTTCGGTTTGGTTTTCAATTTTCGGTTCGGAAATGCCACCCCTAGTAGCAATATCAGCCATGTTCATCATATCAGCGAGGCTATAATTGAAATCATCGAAATTATTCATAATGAGATTTGTTTCAACATTTTTCCCTTTATTCGTGATTCCTGATAAAGGTCAGCGAGATGTTTCGGCGTACGACATGTACGCGACCAATGGCCTTTCATACAACAACGGTAATAAATTTCCTCCCTTTTTTTTTTGTTCAAACCACCATTATCTTTTTCTTGTTTTTCCTCCTTATCTGCCTTATTACAATAAGGTTGAAAACCTCAACCCCTTCCTCGTCCAAGGCCACGACCACGACCTCGAATATAACCACGGCTGCAACCGTAGTTGTGACCAGATGATGTTGCATTCATTTCAAGGAATAGAACAGATCCAGTGGGACGAGATTCATGATTTTTCATCAACAACTCGTTATTTTGTTCGGCCAAAAGGAGACACGAAATCAATTCTGAATACTTTGTAAATCCTCTCTCGCGATATTGCTGTTGAAGGATTATATTTGAAGCATGAAATGTGGTGAATGTTCTTTCTAGCATATCATCATCAGTGATATTTTCGCCACATAATTTTAATTTTGAACGGATTCGAAACATTGCCGAAGTATATTCGCTGACGGATTTAAAATCCTGTAAACGGAGTGTAGTCCAGTCATAACGAGCCTTTTGGAGAATAGCTTTTTTTTTTATGATCATACCTTTCTTTCAATGATTGCCAAAGATCTGCAGGATCTTTGATAGTGAGGTACTCAATTTTCAGTCCCTCATGGAGGTGGTGCCGAAGAAAATCATAGCCTTTGCCTTTTCTTGTAATGATGTTTCTTTTGATTTAATTATAATATCACCGATGCTTTTAGCATCAAGGTAGATCTCAGCATTCAATATCCATGATAAGTAATTATTGCCAGTGATATCAAGTGCTTCAAATTCAAGCTTGACAAGATTTGACATGTTGAAGAACTATACGAAAATAAAACATACATATCATTCATTCCAAGAAACATAAAAGATTTTATTCGGATATAAAAGGGGTATTATTACATGTTGAGATTTATCAGGATAAAAGAGAAAAAGACTTGTGATAAAAATCAAAGATTCTTCTTCCGTGTTACACTTTACATAAACAACTAATACAGTATATGCTATGACCAACGTAGTGTAGAATGCCAAAAACAGTTGACGAATCATCTTGAAGAACCCTTTTGTTTTTGAAAATTTGTAAAAAGATGAGAGAAAGTGAGTGAATTGTTGAATGAAATGTGATGTATTTATAGTGTGTAAAATAGCGGTTAACTAGCCGTTGGGGATGGAAGAGAAAATAAAATGTGATAATTATGATGATTTAGTAAACATTATTTTTATTTTATATGCAAGATTTGAAATAAGAATTTTATTAAAAATAATCAACCACAAATAACTTACCCTTTTTGGTGCTCAGTAAACCTTTCACACGGTATAATAAATATTTTTTATAGCTTGGCGTTAAACCGCTTCAAACATTAATAATAATATATATGGTATGTCGCTTGTGGTCATACCACTCAAGTATAATAATACTATATACAGTACATAGCTTGGGGTCATACCACTCAAGCATAATAATAATATGTATAGTATAGGGCTTGGTAATCCACACAAGCATAATAATATGTATATACAGAATAAACCGTAAATAAGTTCCTACCTTTGAAACTCTTTAGTAACGATTAGAGCCTTCGTGCTGACAATGTGTTAGAAAATTACAAGAAATTAAAGAGAACACAAAGAGAATAGAGAGAATATAGAGAAGATATTTCTCTTGGAATTGAATTTTTATTAAGAACGGAAGCCCTATATATAGAAAAACTTCAGATGGCACAAACGTAATTACATAATTTCATCAGGGACATAATATTCATGTCATAATACATTATCTTATTACGCACTTCGAGAAGTGCGTATTTCAATCACTTCTAATGTTATTGCTATATTATGGTTTATTGTTGTTTTCTTGTTGCATTTTGTGGGTGGTCTTAAGTGATGCTAAAATAGAAGCAGATTTGAGCAACTTTTATCCAAAATTTTACCCCGACATGTTTGAAACCATATGTTGCTATGTATGGCAAAAGTAAGTATATGATTTCATTTTTTGGTTCCTTCTAGTACTCGAACTAAAATCTAATCTCGTTTCCTCTTGTTTTTAGCGGCAAAAAATTTAAGGATACGGTTTTGAGAGAGATCTATTTTTGTTTCAGTGATATTGGTAAGTCAATTATATTTTTATTTGGTTTATTTGATATGGGTTTTGGATGTTCTCTTGGTTTTGATTCATTATGTTTGTTTTCACTGCATGTTGAGCCGAATACAAGACTGGGCTCATCACGGAGGAATGGTTAGGTTAGCATGAAGGATATATTTGGGGAGGCTTTAACTGATCTTCAGACATTTTTGAATGCAGAAATTAGGAATGTGACTTTGAGTGGTAGGGTTGGTGGTAAAAGAGATAGAAGCCATTGATACAAGTGTTGAGACGTTGTGCCCAATCATGCAAGATATGTAGTTGAAGGCCAAGGTATTGTTAGGTTAATGATGAAGATGATTTTGTTTGGAGTTGTTTATTTGGGTTTCTGTCTAAATATGTAGTTCAAGTTTTAGTACAAGTTGTGCCTATTATTGCCGCTTGCCAGTTGATAATTGTGTTTTACATGATAACGCTCTTGACTGCATTATACTACTCGCTTCAGTTATGTCACTAAATGCTGTTTTATAAGCACTTCAAGAAATGTTTTCACAATTCTGCTTATCAACTTCGGAAACGGCAACACGACAACAGCCATAACACACCCCTACAAACTGTTATATGGCTTAGAAATCAGCATAAGGCTTTGTTCTTTTGGACTGAATGAATCTGAACAGAATTGAATGGACCTGAACTGAACTGAATCGAATTGAACTGAAATATATATTAAGAGTAAATAATAATAATAACAATAATAATAATAATATAATTAATTACAATCATAATAACAATAATAATACTAATAAATATGCCCCAAGAGGTCCCAAATGTCACAAAAGTAACAAATGTCATAAATAATAATAATAAATTAATAATAATAATAATAATAAAATAATAATAATAATAATAATAAGAATAATAATAATAATAATAATAATAATAAAGAAAAGGTGGAAGGTGCTAAAAAATATGCCCCAAATGTCACAAAAGTATCATATGTCAATTATTGTTTCCATTTTCATACTACATAATTTTATAAGAATGTACACACTTGAGATACAAATTATACTGTAATATCCTGGGGTAATTTATTTTCGTTTCACTGTTGTGTTATACATATTCATTTGGAATTGTACAAGTGGTGTTGTATTTGATTGATACAATGTATATTGTATTGGGATGTTTCGGAATCGAAATATTTATATTTGTCGTCGGTTTGGTTTCGTCGTTTGGATGTTGCTTGGTGAGTTTGGGATTTTAGCCAAGTATATAGTCATAGCGTACGCTACATGTGTAGCATTACGTACGCTATTGTGTTGCGATTACGTACGTTAAACCGTGAGGATTACGTACGTAATGTTGGTTATCAGATCGATGTCAACTTTCGGCTGGTAGGGTCGGGTATCTTTCGATCAGGTCTCACTATTGCAGTCAACGGGGGCTTACGTACGCTATGTGAGGGGATTTACGTACGTTAACGGTGGCTAGATAACGTACGTTAGAGATTTTGGATTACGTACGTAATGCAGGTCCCATTTTGAGTCAGTGAGTTCAGACATGGCATAGCGTACGCTATGCAGGGCTGGTAGCGTACGTAAGGCGGCTTAACGTACGTTATGTATTGAGGTTAACGGCCGTAATGAGCTTGTCAGGTTATATATTTTGGTTTCGTATTTCATTTCTTCACGAACCAAAACCTCATTTCTCTTCCTAGAATCGTCCCTTTGGACTTGTTCTTGATATTTAGACTCTTCCAACGTGATTTTGATCGTCCTAGCTTGGTTGAAGCTTGAAGTTGGAAGCTTGTTGGTGCTCCTTTGGTGTTTTGAGAGTTCTTCTTGTTCTTCATTGGTAAGTTCTCTTAATCTCTTGTTCTTCAAGTGATTTTCGAGTATGTTGATTGTTATTGTTGTTGTTTACTTTGTGTATTGATTTATTGTTGGAGTATATCATGATTCTTGATGAGTTTTTATAACTTGTGATGAAGAACATGATGATTTTGTCTTGAGGGGGAGTTGTTCTTAATATTTTAGAATGTTTGGAGGTTATGATCATGTCTAGGAAGGATTATGTTAAGATTGTTACTCCATCCGTCCCACCGATCTTGATTCATATTCCTTTTTTGGCCGTCCCAAGATACTTGGTCATTTCCTTTTAAAGACACTTTTATCTCTCACAACTTTAAATAATATATATTCATATCACCACTTTACATACTACTTTTCAGTTTTTCTTAAATCCCGTGTCGAAAAACAAATGCTCAAGATGGGTGGGACGGAGGGAGTATATGATTAACATAGTCTTGATATGATTGATGTTGTTGTTTGTGTTTCTTGGGGAGATTATAACCATTTTGATATAGAATTATGATGAATTATGTAATGATTATCATAATCTTGAAATGGTTGATTTAATCTTGTTGATTAATCCGAATTTATGATGAATTGGTGATTGATTATTGTTTAGACATCATGTTTGTTGTGTTGATGATGTTCTTGAGGTGATAGTGATAATATTGATGATGTTATCATCGTAGGAGGATCAATTTGATGTTGTTCTTAAGTGATTCTTGTTGAATTGTTTTCACAAGTGCTAAGAACATTTGATCATATCGATTATTGAGATGTTGGAATACATAGTTGGGGACTATGATATTCATTTGTGGAGTTTAACCGATTCGGGATTGAACTGGGATCGTCTTTGGTGTTGTTTCCTATTGATTTTGTGTTATTGAATGAATTGTATTTCATTCAAGGTTGTTCGAGTGCTTGTAACTGTCGTTTCGTGGGAGGACGTTGATCGTGGAAGGATTTTCTCGCCTTCGGTTTGAGGCAAGTTTTATACTTGTACTAGTCAATGAGATTAATGTTATCATGTATGTGTATGAATGTGTGTATCATTTCGAGACTTGGTCTCTTTATAATTTTGTTGATATCAGGGGATTGTTTGATACGAAACCTTCGGCAAATTATGCCAAATGTTATTGTTGTTCGTAAATGGTTGGTTCAAGACATTGCGATACTTGTTCGTAATATTGTTGTCGATAGCCGGTTCGCGGTATCGATGTATCGATTGTTGTTGATATTGATGTCGATTTAAGACATAGTTGTGATCATTGTTATTGATATTGGTGCTTCGTTATTGATGTTGTATTGGCCGATTGAAGGCATTGACATATTCGATTATCATATTCGTTATCGGTAACTGATTAAAGATGCTGAGATATCTGTGGTATTGTTGTAATCGATTGACCATTCTAAGGCATTCGAGGTGTTGAATTGGGATTATCGAGGATAGTTCCATCCGTTGTTATCGATTGGCCATTCTAAGGCAATCGAGGTATTGAATTGGGATTATCGAGGATAGTTCCCATTTGTTGTATCGTTGTTATCGATTGACCATTCTAAGGCAATCGAGGTATTGAATTGGGATTATCGAGGATAGTTCCCATCCGTTGTGTTGTCGTTATCGATTGGCCATTTTAAGGCAATCGAGATATTGAATTAGGATTATCGAGGATAGTTCCCATCCGTTGTATCGTTGTTATCGATTGACCATTCTAAGGCAATCGAGGTATTGAATTGGGATTATCGAGGATAATTCCCATCCGTTTTGTCGTTGTTATCGATTGGCCATTCTAAGGCAGTCGAGGTATTTGAATTGGGACCGCCGAGCACGGTGCCCATCCGTGAGTTATTGTTGTCGTATTGGCCGACTCAAGGCAGCACACTAACATTCTTGTAAACTCGGTAATTTTGTGATCGTTGAGGGTTGAGGATTCTAAGATTGTTGTGTTGTGATTGTTGATCGTGTTAATCGGTCCTAAGGGATTGTGATCCCAGGATGGTTGTTTTGGATATTGTTGGTCGTGTCGATCTTTCATTATCCGTGTGTCATTATTCACCTTGGTGAGTCTTTTGATCCTTATTGGATGTGTTATCCTTTGAGTTTCGTTGTCATGTTGTATCGTGACATATCCGGAATCATATCTGCGTTCCGATTGGTTATTGTGTAGGATTTTTAGCTAGGCACATATATAGTCATGCGTGGATGTATCCGTATTGGACTGTGCACACGAGATGTAGTTCGTGAGGCTAATTAGGTACATTGTCCCACGTATATACTGGATTCCGCATACGGGGTGGACATGTGCACTGACATATTTCCGGATCGGGCGTACTGTGATGTCCCTCTTGAGCCTTATTATTTTGGTCGTTCATAGTCTATGTTGTATTGGATATGTCCGACGATTTGCGACTGGTTGTTCATACGTCGAGGGGTATGTTCGACAGTCGAATCTATTTCCTTGAGATCCGTATTGTGATGATATACAGCTTCGGGCTGTTCGGCTGAGTGGTTTTCAGACCATTGTGATATTTGGCAGCTTCGGCTGAGGGGCTTTCAGGCCATTGTGATGTTTTGGCATTTCCATTGGAGCCTTCGGGCATTATGATTCGTATCTATTTCAGCGTTGGCTTGGTTTATCTTCGGGTAATGTATTGTTGTGTTCTATATTGATGATTCACCGTCGGGCGCTTGTGTTCTAACCTGTTGAGTAGGTACCGATCGTATGCCGTGAGCATAGTGTTTCATGAATGCTCGATTCTTACTTTGGTTGTTAGCATCTCGTATTACCATTGTTGTACTGTTATTCTGCCATTGGATGCACATCATGTTGTACATGTATTTGATATTCATTATCTGGATGACTAACCTGTGGGGGCGGAACATGTTTTCATGTTTTAGGTGCTTGCGAGGAGAGAGTTGAGACATAGGGGTATGACGATGGCGACGAGGCATTCGAGCGATACTAGTCCGAGTTGTGTTGGTGTTCATGTCGGTCAGACAGTTTGGAGTACTCCAGTTTTGTCAGTTGTTGTCATTTTTGTATTATCCGAGCAAGGCTCGTGGATGTTGTTGTATTTTTATTTTGGTCATGTAGGTCCATCATTGTCGTTGAAATTCCATATCGGGATATTATGTCGGATGTCATAGTAGGACTGTGATTCTCCCTTTTGGTCAGTTTGTTGTATTTTGGTCGCGTCACCTGGTGGATCTCCTGGTGTGGGTCCACGGCACTTAATAACCCAATGGGATTTGGGGGCGTTACATATACAACATGATGCAAATAGTTAAGGAAGAGCAAATTCACTTATGTTTGAAGACGATCGTAAAGAAGTCATGTCCAAGGTCCGAAAAGCTTTTGCAAGACAAATTTGGCGAGCAAATTAAACGGAGAGTGATCATGAAGACGGCGACGAAGATGGCGTGGAAAAAAAATGATGAGAGTTTTTAATAGTGATCAGGACTAATGTTTTTTGAGGGTCTTATAATTTTTTAACATTTTATAATATAATATTTGATGTAATAATATGATCTTGAGCATTCTCATGACTAATGATGACTTTTGATTCTCACTAGCAATGAACAATGTCAACTGATTATTCTTAGGACCACTGATGATTCTTGTAAATGCTTTTTTTTAAAATGCCTGTTATTACTAATATCACATTATTGTATTACAATAGTATTAATGATATTAATAACAATAACTAATATGCTCTTGAGCATTCTCATGACTACTGATAATTTTTTATTCTCACTACTAATGAACAATGTCAATTGATTATTCTTAGAACCATTGATGATTTTTGTAAATGCCTTTTTTTAAATGCCTATTATTACTAATATCACATTATTGTATTACAATAGTATTAATGATATTAATAACAATAACGATAATAATAATAACAATGATAAGAGAGATGATAATAATAACAATAATAGTAATCAACAACTATTAGCTCTTTTAGAAATTTATCACTCAAGTAAAAGTTTATTTATTGTAGGCACTAACGTTACACTTGTTTACCATTTTAGTCATTTTGTTAAGTATATTTGCTTTATTGTTTTAAAATATTATATATATTACCATTATACTATATTATATTATATATTGATTAATAATATTTTTATATTGTATTTAATAGAAGAAAAGTTATTTTTCAACTTGCATAATTTCATTTCAATTTTTATACAAACTTCTCCGTATTAATTATAATTTTTTAAAAATAAAAGTAATTTTTTTGAAATGTGGGGTATTCACTCGCGAAAACTATAATTTTTTATGTTTCATGTTCTAAAATTAAAAAATAATTTTCAATGGTTAAATTTAAAAATTTGCATAGTAGCAGATCCATGTCAGCATAGTAGATCCACGTCAGCGTGTAAAAAAAAGAAATTCCCCCTTAAAGTTTATTTTTTTAACGGAAAACTGGAAGAATTAACGAAATGATAACGGAATGACTAAAACGGTAAACATGTGTAACGTTAGTGCCTACGATAAATAAACTTTTAGTTGAGTGGTAGCTTTCTAAAAGAGCTAATAGTTGAGTGATAAAAAAATTCGTTTTCCCAATCAACAACAATAATAAATATTATTAATAATAATAGTAATATTATTAGTAACAATAATAATAATCAACAACAGCAACAATAATAATAATAAGTTAATAACAATAATAATAATCAAGATTATTATTAATAATAATATAAATTAATAATAAGAAGAAGAAGAAGAAAAATTGAACTGAACTAAACTGAACTGAATTGAATGGATCTAAACTGAACTAAAATGAACTGATCTGAACCGAAAAATAAATTCAAAAGAACGTGGCTAACACTACAACCACAAAAAAAAAAGGTTCCTACAGACACGGCTAAGGAACTAATTTATCGTTTTTAAGATCAAAATAACTCAAGCTTCTGTATTTCCACCGTTCTTATCCCATATGGAAAGCCTGCTGATTATTATCATAAATGAATGAATGGATGAAAGAATAGTAGAGCATATAAATGTTTTTGGATCCCAAACATGTATGTATGGGACCTAAACTGTAAAGCCACTGTTTATATACTAACATCAACCCATCTTCGTGTACTCCATCTGTTCCGATCCAAGTGCTATATTTGCACCCAAATCGTGTCCCATTAGAACAGCTACATTTCATCACTACTTTCCTTGAGAAAAACGACAATAATGACGTCACAACGAAAAATACGGAATCTCGTTTGACAACTTTCTCAATCTTCAATTGTAACTTCGAGGTTACCGACGAGTAGAGTAATCAATTACAACTCGACAAACAATACAAATGATATTCAAAAACGATAAACACCGAGACACGATTTTTAGCGTGGAAAACACCTCAAGACGAGAGTAAAAACCACGGGACCGAAGCCGCTTAAATCCACTATCACCAATACACAATACACAAATCGTCCCTAGTACAAATTAGAGGTATACAATAATAATCTTCAAATACTTGGTAATAAACAATCTTCAAGTATTTGGAATCCACAACAACAAGATCGAGAAAGAAAAACACCGAAAAATAGCTTACACAAAAAGCTAGCAAAATACTCGAACTTCCGGACTCAAAACCTCGATCTATTCCGGTGAAAAGATTTGCCCAATCGCTACCAAACTCTTGTCAAAATATCATGACGATCCGATCGGTACAATTTCGGGAAATCGAACAAGTATATTTTCTCTTTTTCTCTTCTCTCTTGTATCTCTCTATGTGTATCTCAAGATGTGTAGGTTGGAATAATGAAAACCGCAGCAAAATCTGCTAATAAAAAAGAAGAGACCCTCGCCTGTTGACTTCGGGTGCCGCGGCCCGGATGGTGAGTGCCGCGGCACACTTCAAAAATCTGCCCAGTGAAGTCACAGGGGCCGCGACCCGTAGTACAGTTCGGTCGTGTATTGCGCAGCACACCAGCAAGGGGCCGCGGCCCGGCGGGTAGGGGCCGCAGCCCGGAGTACAGTGGGTGGAGGAGTCTCGGCCAAAAATGGCGTGCCGCGGCCTGGATGTCCAATCGACTCCAAGAAGGCCTATATTTCGAAATAACTGCTACAAATCTCCCCATTTCCCATTACCATTAAGCTTACACATCAAACAATTCGTCTCTTTACGAAAAAAGAACGTGTCCTAGCCTAATTATAGCGTTTGGGGTTGGGGGGGGGGGGGGAGAGTATAAAGTTTCATCCTTAAATTTTTATATAATCGTAGACAATCTAACGCAAAACCTACTCGATTAAACTTAATTTTTTTTAAAGTCTAATCTTTTAGAAATTCTTGCTTTTATTGTAAAGAATCGGTTGAAATTATTAAGATTTGAAATCGACGGAATAATACTATTAATGCCAAATTGCCAATAAACCCAGTATTTTAAACGTGGAGACAGGTTAGGTAGGGAACCCAACTTATGTTTATCGATATTGTTTAGATGAGGTTAACCTTCATTTGTCAATGTACGTTTTAGTTTTAAATACTACCTCCATGTAGGCGGTAACACTACCATGACTATTGATAGGCGCGTTTGGAGGCGCCAGATCAGAGTTGTGGATTATTTTGTAGGGAGCGGTGTTGTAGTTGAGAGTCTCAGGGTTGAGTTATCTCGGTTAGCTTTGACCTAGAGCATTGCATTTTTTTACTTTTATTGTATATTTTATCCTATTGTCTTTGCGTGGTGTATTTTTGAGTGAAATTGCGCAGAGTCAACCTCTCTTTGTTAGAGCGGCGTCATCGGGAGTGAAGTAGCCAAATTCGCGTAGGTAAGTCCCATGTGGATTAAGCCAAGAACAGGTATAGTTTCGAGCTTTTCGAATCATATGTTTTCCTTTGTATTTATCACACGAGATTACACGCATTGTGAAGTCTTCACTTAAACAGCCTCCCTACCGTAATAAGTAGGGGCATGATCTGCGTACATCTTACCCTCCCCAGATCCTGCTCTGAGCGGGATATACTGAGTATGTTTGGTTTGGTTTGGCTTGGAGGGTTTTCTTGTAAGCCATAATTTAAAGCATCAAAAGGGGTCATCATTTGTTTTACTGTATAATATTTTGATGATTGGGAAAGGGGTTTCGAATTCAACCTTGAAACAAAGAGTGAAGAGTTTGGAAATTTTCATGCTTAATGAGTCCAGTTACTTGTGTTACCCTGGGCTTCATTCAAGGTTGCTTGTTGCGAATCTGCCCATAAACAGAGACTTAGAAGATGCCATTTGGGCTCCCTTTTTATAATCGTTCGATTATACCACCAGTGTAAGAAGGAACTTTTTTTTATACAGGGTTTGAACTATCGATTAGTCGCCGGGATAATGTACGGCACAAGATCGCTACTGAGTTAAATCGCGAGATGTGTATCCGACTTAAGGTTCTTAAATATCCTCAACTACCGCCATGAGAATCGTCCCAGTGATTCCGCGTCTTTGGGCCTCAAATTCAACCGCAGTCCCATGAGATCAGCTCCACACTTCTGCTTGAGCCTCAATATTTAATTGTTCACCAGGTGTCTGCAGAGGTTAGGACTTAACCCTTAGTCAAAGACTAAGGGATCATTGAGCCTTGAGAAATTCAATTCCAAAATACTGCCACTAGGAATTGAACCTCTAACCTTCAACTATCAACTAAATGAAGGTTAAATGGTCAACTGCGCCAAGTCAGTTGGTTGTGTAAGAAGGAACTTTAATTTACTATTGATTGAACTTTAGTTTACTCTTGAGTTATGATTATGTACCAATACTTCTGCAGCTTCTCACTACCTTCAACTTTTGGAAAATCACTTAATCCTCCGGCCAGCCGACCCAACTTCTTTGTTTCCCCCTTGGTGTAATTTCGTAATCTCCATTAGAGACCTTGAATGTAAAGACGATCACAAAACTGTTTGCATTTATAAGCAATAGCCGGGATTAATATTGAGGTAAATTGCATAAAATCCCATAAAATTCTAAACACCCCGACTCTTCAAAATTGCTTCAAACCCTAGGAATTCTTATAAAATGTTGTGGGAAACCCTCGAACTCTTGCAGTTGCACCAAACCTCATAAGTTCATATAAAATTTGCGCGAAACCCCAGTGTCTAAATTTAAAAAAAAAAGTCATAAAACAACATCTACAACGCATTTACTGGGGAAGATTTATAATTTTCTTCTAATAAGGTTACAACATTAGAGGATTAATATTCGATGTCCATTATTATATACTTACAACGTCGGAGTAAAATTTCAAAACCGCGCTTTATACATTTTCGAGCGGGAGAGGGTGGATGTTATACTTATTTGGACGTCTAAATATTCGATGTCTCAATTTAGTTTGTAAACAGTTAACTTTTTTGCAACAGTACATTTAATGTAAAATCTTCTGTACATAAAGCCTGAGATTTAAAGTGTCAATGAATTCTCAATACCATTTTGTGCTTCACCCCTTTGCACGGGAACCTTCTGCACTGAACCAGGAGAATTGGCAACAAATGTACAAAATATAAAATTCTGGATTGGATGTGACATCTGCGAGCGATGGTACCATGGAAAGTGCGTGAAGATGACTCCTGCTAAATCTGAGAATATCATCAAGAAGCACAAATACCCTGCCTGCATGAAACGTGGCAGGCAGTAGTCGTTAATTAATTCATCAGTAAAACGGAGGATTATTAGTGTTTTTATTCGATTTCTGACAAATTAGTTATAGCAATAGTTGTTTTTCAAATGTTTGTAAATAAGCACAACAACAGCCGCAACCAAAGCCAGAACAATACATAAAAAGGAGTTCAGTTGTATTATGTTAGACAACTAGAGTGCCTCTTGATACCAAACAACAACCACACATGCTGCATGGAAGCCAACTATTCAAATGAGCATGCATTTGGACACAAAACTAGGGATGCATTTATGAACTTCCGCTACAAACACGTCGAAAGAGATTCAAGCCTTTGCTCTGTGCACGCAAAATCAATTTGTGAGAGAAGAGGCCGAGATTTCAGGAGAGAAAAGGCTTGGGGTTATAAGTAGGGGTGGCCCATGAACCGAACGTTCGCGAACTGTTCGTGAAAAAGCTCGGTTAATGGTCAGTTCGAGTTCGGTTTGACTGAACCAAACATGTTCGCGAACATGTTCGAGTATTTTCGAACCGAACATCGAACATTTTATATTTTGATTGGGTGTTCGCGAAGTGTTCGCGAACATTAATATATATATATATATAGATATATATAATATGGCACGAACAGAAACAATTGAACACAAACGAACCGAACACGAACAATAAAAAATATGTCAAACCGAACTCGAACACTAATTTGTAATGTTCGTCGAACACGAACACGAACCGAACACTTCACGAACCGAACGGTCAATAACACCAAAAGCTCGGTTCGTTCGGTTCGTGTCCACCCCTAGTTATAAGGAACTTACATATGTAAATAACAAAGCAATTAACATAGATTGGACAATTACTTGATTGGGGTGTTTCCTCACATCACATTTAGTCTTTGGAACTTTCTGCATGAATCACCTCCTTTCCATTATGTGCCGGCATGTCCATAGGTTGCAAGGGAAGTAGTTCAAAGTCCTCCTGCATATACAGATTACAACAGTTCAACAACAAATTCGAGACTCAAACACACGTCCCTCTTCATTTCTTAGTAAGGGAGAACACAGTCGTACAGGGCATTGCCTAAGGCTCCATTTGGTGTTCTAGTAAGAGCTATATCCCAATTTCAATCTGATAATAGAATTCGATCAACAAATTCAAGATTCAAGCACACGTCCCTCTTCATTTCTTATATCCCAATTTCAATCTGATAATAAAATATGATCAACAAATTCAATATTCAAGCACACGCCCCTCTTCATGTCTTAGTAAGGGAGAACACAGTCCACAGACAGGCATTGCCTAAGGCTCCATTTGGTGTTTTAGTAAGAGCTATATCCCAATTTCAATCTGATAATAAAATTCGATCAGCAAATTTAAAATTCAAGCACCTTCAAGCACACGTCCCATTTGCTTCGTTTCTTAGTAAGGACAGGACAACACAATCCAAGAGGGCATTGCCTAAGGCTCCAGTTGGTGGTTTTAGCAAGAGTTATCTCAATTTCAATCTGATTAAACAATCTTACTAGTCATAAGCGATTGAGTTTGACCAGAAGAAGGAAAAAAAAAATAGAAGAGCATATACATATACCTCTACACCAGCAAGTTTTGCAACCCTTTCCTTGACCATTTCATTAGTAAATGTGGCCAAGAAGTCATTCAGACGATTTGATGTATCTATCGGAGCTGCTTTTTTGAAAATATTGTACCATAGATCAGCTAGCTGATCAGTAGCCTGGCAATCAGTAGGAATCACATTATCATACCAAGAAAAAAGAAACCATGAGGGAGGGACAAATAAAACTCAGCTCATACCTGCGTAGATTAGGTTTCCTCTCCTGCTGTTCACACAAGAAAATTTCAGAGAAAAATAAATCATATAAATAAAAATGTCACACAAAATGCAAAATTAAACACATTAGTTTTTTCTTATTGAACCTTCCCACATGTCACCTCCATAATCTTTCAGTTTCCCTTCGAAATAAGAAAGCATTTTCACCGTTTTTTTGCAACACCATAAATTCCAAGATTCTATGGAAAAAATAACTAAACTGAAATTATAAGCAAATAAAATATTTCACAAATATAAATGTAACTGTCTAAGAAAAAATCCATAATTTCAATATCTCGTATGCCCAAACACGGGACTTCCACAATAGAGTAAAATGATACATCATGAATAACATCACAAGTCTGAGATTAGACCGACATGACCATCTACTCTTTGTTTGAGAGCCTAACACCCATGTTGTCCATCAGTCCCGTGCGCTTCCCGTGCCGGCTTCTCAATCTGGAGATACCTAAAATGCATGAAAGGCATTTCCCCCATTTAAGGGATTAGTGATGGAATCACTAGTGCAAGTACATAATCATATGAATATAATTAGTCATTTATCAAAAATCATTTTCACGAGGCATTCCAGTATTCCGGAATATCGTTCGAGTTATCACATAGTTCATCGGGGTTCATCAACCCAAAAGCAAATTCAAATAAATCAATGATTATGTGTGTTCCGCCCCTCAAGGTACGAAATCCTATACGCCCCGTCGGACATCCTAGGAGGATAACCTCACGACCGCGATCCGCCCTGCAAGGTACGAATCTCATACGCCCCGTCGGGCATCCCTGGGTGAACAATATAGCATTTCCCACTCATGTATTGATGCAGGTAGAAAAGCGTGATACAATACGTAAATATCCGTTGATTCTAAGAATACCCGTAATATTATACGCGAAACGTGATTAATGTGATTATTCTGTTGATTCAAGATGGATATCGAAAGAACACAAATAAAACACGAGAAAATAGATAAACCCAATATTTTCTTATTAACATTCAACTCCCCTAATACATCAACTAAACTCCTATTTATAAAGCTAATTATCTAATAGAAGTTGAAATAAAGTAGGACTCTAACAGATGAGTCTGAATAAATAAACAATGCTTATTCTATCACCTAAAACAAAATAAATAAAATTAAATCAAATAATAAAAATCCTACCAACTAATAACATTAATCCTAATACTAATAAATAACTAATTTAATTACTCCTATTCTACATCAACAACTAATCTATAGAATCCCATACGAATTGAACTACATATTTATCTCCATCATTTACATAATTCATCCATTATAAATGCACAAATTACATTACATATAATTAAATACTTGCCTTGTTGCTAGAATACGAAGAAAACGACGAACGGAAGGGTTTCGACTTAAGTCCTTCGCAAGGAATTCGACTCTAATACCATATCAATACTCAACCAACTAAATGAGCATGCATTTGGACACAAAACTAGGGATGCATTTATGAACTTCCGCTACAAACACGTCAAAAGAGATTCAAGGTTCAAGTTATAAAAACAAGCACATAAATAATTTAGAAGCAGCACACAAACCAGAAATCGCACCGAGGATTAGCATCTGTGGAAGAAGATGCATGCAGTGCAAAGAATGAAACTTGTAGACTTCAAACGACGATACTAAGATTTCCATAAGAAAGAGATGATAGAGGAGAAAATCCACAAATCTAACAATGAATCAACGGGCTCCAAGATAGAGAATGGAGAACCACGAAAAAGAATAAAGAGTTACCAGAGAACATGATTCCATGAGACCAAAGCACAATGAGATGGGGGAAGAAGCTGAAGTAGATTTAGAAGGACGTTGAGAGGAGTTGGGGAGAAAATGATTTTTAAATTCCATTTGTTTGAGTTGTTACTTCATATTCCCTATCTTTGCTTAAAAAAAATACCCTATAAAAATGCCATATTTTCAAAATTCCAGAAAGAGAAAGATAATATCCAAAAATAGCAACAACAATAACATTACCCCAATGCCTCAACAGCTCCCGCAAAAAGTGGGGTAAGGGGGGATCGGATGTACGCAGCCTTACCCCTGTCTTAACACAGAGGGGCTGTTTCCGGATGATCCAAAATGAAAATTGCATCGAGAATTGCATGG
This sequence comes from Orobanche coerulescens, assembly GCA_033398695.1. Taxonomy (NCBI): domain Eukaryota; kingdom Viridiplantae; phylum Streptophyta; class Magnoliopsida; order Lamiales; family Orobanchaceae; genus Orobanche; species Orobanche coerulescens. Next base: position 162,826,772 of record CM065812.1, on the reverse strand, counting down.
AATGACTAGTACTTCATGAGAAAAAGAAGTGCATCCAGTTTAGTGAGTCATTTGTTTTATTCCATTATAATCCAGAACCAAAGAATAAGGAGTCTTTGGCTCCATTGGAAACAATAAAGGAGGGAGTAATATCACAGAAAAATTAGTAGTCAAAATCAATAAATAGAGAAAAAGCTTAGCAGTCTCAACATTCAAAAGGCAGTAAATATCAATGTGTAAGCCAAAAGACACCACCTTAAATTTCACTTTATACTTGACCTCATAAAGACTGAAATTCTACTCAGCATTGTTAGAACAAAATTTGAGTAGCTTAACCAGTGAAAGACTTTATCTATCTTCATCTATCTCAGCAAAACACATGCAGTAAAAAAAGGAGGCAAACCAAAGTGTGTAACTCAAGAGGCAAACCAACGAAACATAGACAACCAACTGATCTAATTGATGATATAATACTCAATCTCAATTAATTGTGCAACAGAACCTCAGTAAGAAAACATTTCTATTATACTACCTGTGATGAGCAAACCAAAGTTCACCAATAACTACCTACAAATATAAAAACAAGAGTTAGACAAATACTCTGCTGAGAGTTCCAAAATAAAGCAGAAGTGTTGCCTCTTCAATCCACCAGCCATACACCTCCGATTCATCCACCACCCCCTCGATACATGAAAAAGCAAAATGGAATGTGTGAGTAACCCATTATTCGTCAGCACTATGTAAAAAGCAAAAACCTGCAAACAAAATAACAGTACCTAGAGAGAAAAAAAAAACACAAAACAAAACAAAAAGATGTGTTGTTTATTTTGCTTGTGGAAAAGAATGGTGTGTTTATGAGGCTGGCGGAAGAACGGTTCTACCGCAAATTTCGGTGCACTATCATCACTGCAAGAGGACACTCCGATGTTTCCACACGCTTTTTTATCAAGAAATTGCAAATGAAATTTAACCTATGTGTGCTTGGACTCGTTGAAGGTGATGCTCATGGGTTGCATATTTTGTCTGTGTATTGTTATGGCTCTAAAAGAATGGCCTACAACAGCGAACACCTTACCGTACCAGATGTGAAATGGCTCGGCTTAAGGCCGAGTGATGCGGAGATATTTCTCATACCAGAACATTGCAAGTTGCCACTGACGAACGAGGATCTTAAATTCGTTAAGAAAATGTTAGCTTAAGATTATGTTGAGAACAATAACGGTTGGTTGAGGGAGTTGGAAATGATGATCAAAACCAATTGCAAGATTGAAACTTCAGTGGTTGAGTAAGTGCATTTGGTTTTGATCATCATTTCTAACTCCCTCAACCAACCGTTATTGTTCTCAACATAATCCTAAGCTAACATTTTCTTAACGAATTTAAGATCCTCGTTCGTCATTGGCAGCTTGCAATGTTCTGGTATGAGAAATATCTACGCATCACTCGGCCTTAAGCCGAGCCATTTCACATCTAGTATGGTAAGGTGTTCGCTGTTGTAGGCCATTCTTTTAGAGCCACAACAATACACGGACAGAATATGCAACCCATGAGCATCACCTTCAACGAGTCCAAGCACACATAAGTTAAATTTCATTTGCAATTTCTTGATAAAAAGGCGTGTGGAAACATCGGAGTGTCCTCTTGCAGTGATGATAATGCACCGAAATTTACGGTGGAACCGTTCTTCCGCCAGCCTCATAAACACACCATTCTTTTCCGCAAGCAAAATAAACAACGCATCAGAGTCTAAATCCATAACTTTTCCCATTTTGTATGGAATTTACTTGCCACTCATGCCCGATTTGGTACAATCAATGGGATCTCCATCTTCCTTAAAACTCAGATTTCCAATAATAGCTCCTTTTGGGGCGCCAACAATGTAGAGATTAAACCGTGTGCATCCAACAATACATGCAACATCATCCAGCGCAGAATCAGATACTTTCTGCATTAAGACCACAATACAGTTCAAGTTGAAATCTAAATTGAAATGCCATATTCGATGATTTTTTATTATATACCTGCTTATTGAACAAGGCTTTATCCCTGTAAAATAATCCATCTTAGTGATATAGTCATCATCAATGAGGAGATCCATGATGATGTCCACTATCCGAGTAGTGATAATAGCTGTCTTGACCGTTCTGGTTTTTTAAAGGATCGCGACAATTTGCGCTTCCTCATGACATGGCGGCCGGTCACGTAGGCTTTGATTGGAGGGGGAGCGCGAGGGGACTTCATACGAGAAGTCCACTCCCTTCTCGAACGCCACCGAGAGATCAGAAACCAGAGCTTTCGAGCACGGTGGAGTATGGTAGGTCCTTCACCTGGAAGAATTGGTCAGGGTCAGGGGTGGATTCAGGGGGGTGTTCCGTAAACATCCTGCTTTAGACCCAGTGAGGGAGCTTGGAAGAATTTTTTAGGAACATAATACTATAATAATTATTTATTTTCTCTTTGTATTACAACTGGTGTGATGGTAAATGCCGCTCTAGAGAAGCCAGAGGCGTTAGGTTCGAACCCCTGCTCGCACATCTTTCTTTTTTCTTTCGCTGTTTTAGTTTAAGTTATGAAATGAAATGTTAAAAAAATAACTAGGGAGATCGAACCTGGGACCGGCTTTTCCATTGTGCGGGCACTAACCACTGCACCAGATCTCGCATACAAAAACATTTCCGCAAAAGTTCTATTTATAGATGGATTTTGTCTTATATTATACAATGTATTTTTAAAGTTTTGTCTTAGTATCATTGAAGGAACACCTTAATTTTTAATCCTGGATCCGCCTCTGGTCAGGGTTCAGCTTCTGGGTCACAGAGTGGGTGGATGAATACTCTGAACGGTACCCCCTTAGGATGTTTAAAATCTCCAAGTGTGGCTTCACCTGGTCCTTCAAGGGGATAGCAATGGCCATGGTTTTCGTGAGTAGGGCGAGACAAAACGATGGCGGTGTGCGGTGTGCTGCGGCGGCGTTCGTTGTGTATAATGTGTTAGAAGGAACACAGTGAATTATAGCAAAATTAGTTCAAGCGCTTTTAAATATAAAATATTTGTTTAAATTGCCCTTCACCCAAATAAGAATATAGAATAAAAAGAAATATATTAATATTTTAAATAATATTTTAAAATTGTTACTAATATAATTCAAAAATAATAATTTAGACTATCTTAAGATTCGAACCTTGCACCTAAGAAAGTAATTTTAAGTTTGACATCTTAACCAGCAATAATATATACTTCAACAACAACAACAACAATAATAATAATAATAATAATAATAATAATAATAATAAATAATAATATATACTACGACAACAATAATAATAATATATACTCTAACAATAATAATTATAATAATAATGACAATAATAATGATACTAATAATATATACTCCCCTCCATTTTTTCAGGCGGCGTTTCTTCTCCCAGCGGCGGGCCAGCGGCAATTTCTTCTACCAGGCTGCGGCGGCGTTTCTCCCAGGCGGGGTTTCTTCCAGGCGGTTTCTTCTCCGAGGCAGCAGCAATTTCTTTCTTCTTTGAATCGGGTCTGATTTATAAAATCTGATTGTTGGATTTCTGATGTTGAAGGTCTATACATATATGATTGAAATTGCAGAAATTGATTAGTTCTCTATTGATTGATTGGGAGTACCACGGGCTACTCTAACGCCTACTCATGTGGTGCATTTTCATTGTCCATTTGTGGGTCTTAATGGGTGTCAAGATGGCAGGGGGAGTGGGCTTACTAGGAGCTCTTTGATCACTCGTCTTCGTGATCATCATTGTAGGACTGATGCTCAAGTAGTCACACGGCACTCTCTAACCACTTACATGGCTATTTTTTCTGAGGCTGAGTTGACCTTCCGCCGTATGGGGATTTGGCTTTGTTGGGGTTTGTTTTAAGACGCATTCTCTTCGTTCTAAATGTCGTCATGGTCAAGGTTCTGATTTTGTGGCCGCATCTGATGTTGGGGATGGTGTTGTTCAGAGAGTTTGTGCTCTATGGTGTTTCTAAACCGCAACCCATTTCTGATTTACCCAGTCATGTCGATAATGCAGTGCGAGGAAAAGACAGGTGAAGAAAACGATTGCAAACTACTTCATTAATGGATATAGTATTATGCCTTCTCAAGTAAATGGAATTTTGCATAATAGCCTATTTTTAAGCAGATTGTAAAGGTTGCTAATTTAAACATGAAAAAAAAAAAAAAAAGGTTCCTTTGAGTAAATAAAAACCGGTTTAGACCAAAATGTACAATTATAATTTTTTTTAACTCAAAAAGACAAATCTGGTAAATAAACTTACGGTAACACAAATTACCATATGGTAATAATTTAATTGTGTGATATTTTAAATATAAGATTTGCATTTTGAGTTTAAAAAAAAAAATGAATCTTGGGTCGAAATTATATTGTAAAAAAAATTAATTGAACATCCAAAACAGCTTAGATATTTCACATTAGCCCAAATCACAGAAAAATAATAACGATAGAAAAACCATAAGGGAGAGGAAGGGGGAAAAAGCAGGGAATTTTATTAATTTTAAGAAAGAACAAAAAGTAAAAACCAAAAAGGGCTAAAACCTTTTTAAATTTTCCCCTTTTCAACATACCTAGCACTCGGAGCTCTACAAGGAATCTCAACCGCAAACTCCACAGGGAGCCCGAGAAAACCGTGGAATCTATCAAAAGTGACGTGGGTTATGTGCTGGACGTTCGTGGGCCACCCGATTTCCATGTGATGGACGGTGGCAGAGATCACCTCCTGATCTTGCCGGTGGTCCACCCGGCATGTAGACACCATGGATTTTCTCAGAGCTGATACAATGAAATCGAGCAAAGAAAGCTGGTTTCGCTGTCCACCTTCTTGTCCAGCTCCTCAGCCACGGCTGATTTTGAGGAGCTCTTGCCTCCGCACCATCCGGCACTAGCGCAATCAACTCCGCGATCAGAAATGGAGCAATGGAGCAAAACAGGCCCAACGTGATGTGAGGTTACGTTACTACGACGCCGGCCCAATTTTAATTGGCTCGATTGTTCTGTATATTAAAAAAAAAAATGCAACAAGTTTGTTTATAACCAATTAAACAATCAATAAAAACTATTCAATTCACTTTTTAATTAATATAAAAAGTCGCGCCGAAAATACAGCAAATAAATACACTCGAACAAAAATTTATATCATGCATTCGGGTCATAATGCATCATAAATTTTTTATAAATATATTTAGATCAGTCTATCCACGTATACCTTGTGTATTACTTTCAGGTCATATTGCATCATGATCACTGAGTTCATAATATAACTAAACCTCTATCAGAATCCTCCATATATGAATAAATTCTATTGTAAGACTAAAAAATCTCCGTCTCAACTCGAGTCAGTTGTAAATAGGAATATTCTACATTGTGATGTTCCATAGTTTTGTTGTCCGTTCTTAATTTTTTTTACCTCTACATGGTAATAAATAACATAAAGTAGCAAAATTATATATATAGTAATTACATTAATGACTAATTTCCTAATTACATCGCAATTATAATAAATCAAGATCATTGAGGTCTCATCTCCATCAACAACACAATCCTAGAGGGCATTGCCTAAGGCTCCATTTGGTGGTTTTAGCAAGAGTTATCTCAATTTCAATCTGATTAAACAATTTTACTAGTCATAAGCGATTGAGTTTGACCAAAAGAAGGGGAAAAAAATAGAAGAACATATACATATACCTCTACACCAGCAAGTTTTGCAACCCTTTCCTTGACCATTTCATTAGTAAATGTGGCCAAGAAGTCACTCAGACGATTTGATGTATCTATCGGAGCTGCTTTTTTGAAAATATTGAAGCATAGATCAGCTAGCTGATCAGTAGCCTGGCAATCAGTAGGAATCACATTATCATACCAAGAAAAAAGAAACCATGAGGGAGGGACAAATAAAACTCAGGTCAGATTAGGTTTCCTCTCCTGCTGTTCACACAAGAAAATTTCAGAGAAAAATAAATCATATAAATAAAAATGTCACACAAAATGCAAAATTAAACACATTAGTTTTTTCTTATTGAACCTTCCCACATGTCACCTCCATAATCTTTCAGTTTCCCTTCGAAATAAGAAAGCATTTTCACCGTTTTTTGCAACACCATAAATTCCAAGATTCTATGGAAAAAATAACTAAACTGAAATTATAAGCAAATAAAATATTTCACAAATATAAATGTAACTGTCTAAGAAAGAATCCATAATTTCAATATCTCGTATCCCCAAACACAGGACTTCCACAATAGAGTAAAATGATACATCATAAATAACATCACAAGTCTGAGATTAGACCGACATGACCATCTACTCTTTGTTTGAGAGCCTAACACCCATGTTGTCCATCAGTCCCGTGCGCTTCCCGTGCCGGCTTCTCGATCTAGAGATACCTAAAATGCATGAAAGGCATTTCCCCCATTTAAGGGATTAGTGATGGAATCACTAGTGCAAGTACATAATCATATGAATATAATTAGTCATTTATCAAAAATCATTTTCACGAGGCATTCCAGTATTCCGGAATATCGTTCGAGTTATCACATAGTTCATCGGGGTTCATCAACCCAAAAGCAAATTCAAATAAATCAATGATTATGTGTGTTCCGCCCCTCAAGGTACGAAATCCTATACGCCCCGTCGGACATCCTAGGAGGATAATCTCACGACCGCGATCCACCCTGCAAGGTACGAATCTCATACGCCCCGTCGGGCATCCCTGGGTGAAGAATATAGCATTTCCCACTCATTTATTGATGCAGGTAGAAAAGCGTGATACAATACGTAAATATCCGTTGATTCTAAGAATACCCGCAATATTATACGCGAAACGTGATTAATGTGATTATTCTGTTGATTCAAGATGAATATCGAAAGAACACAAATAAAACACGAGAAAATAGATAAACCCAATATTTTCTTATTAACATTCAACTCCCCTAATACATCAACTAAACTCCTATTTATAAAGCTAATTATCTAATAGAAGTTGAAATAAAGTAGGACCCTAACAAATGAGTCTGAATAAATAAACAATACTTATTCTATCACCTAAAACAAAATAAATAAAATTAAATCAAATAATAAAAATCGTACCAACTAATAACATTAATCCTAATACTAATAAATAACTAATTTAATTACTCCTAATCTACATCAATAACTAATCTATAGAATCCCATACGAATTGAACTACATATTTATCTCCATCATTTACATAATTCATCCATTATAAATGCACAAATTACATTACATATAATTAAATACTTGCCTTGTTGCTAGAATACGAAGAAAATGACGAACGGAAGGGTTTCGACTTAAGTCCTTCGCAAGGAATTCGACTCTAATACCATATCAATACTCAACCAACTAAATGAGCATGCATTTGGACACAAAACTAGGGATGCATTTATGAACTTCCGCTACAAACACGTCAAAAGAGATTCAAGGTTCAAGTTATAAAAACAAGCACATAAATAATTTAGAAGTAGCACACAAACCAGAAATTGCACCGAGGATTAACAGCAATGAAACTTGTAAACTTCAAACGACGATACTAAGATTTCCATAAGAAAGAGATGATAGAGGAGAAAATCCACAAATCTAACAATGAATAAACGGGTTCCGAGATAGAGAATGGAGAACCACGAAAAAGAATAAAGAGTTACCAGAGAACTTGATTCCATAAGACCAAAGCACAATGAGATGGGGGAAGAAGCTGAAGTAGATTTAGAAGGACATTGAGAGGAGTTGGGGAGAAAATGATTTTAAAATTCCATTTGTTTGAGTTGTTACTTCATATTCCCTATCTTTGGTTAAAAAAAAATACCCTATAAAAATGCCATATTTTCAAAATTCCAGAAAGAGAAAGATAATATCCAAAAATGGCAACAACAATAACATTACCCCAATGCCTCAACGGCTCCCGCAAAAAGCGGGGTAAGGGGGGATCGGATGTAGTCAGTCTTATCCCTGTCTTAACACAGAGAGGCTGTTTCCGGATGATCCAAAATGAAAATTGCATCGAGAATTGCATGGAATGACTAGTACTTCATGAGAAAAAGAAGTGCAGCTAGTTTAGTGAGTCATTTTGTTTTATTCCATTATAATCCAGAACCAAAGAATAAGGAGTCTTTGGCTCCATTGGAAACAATAAAGGAGGGAGTAATATCACAAAAAAATTAGTAGTCAAAATCAATAAATAGAGAAAAAGCTTAGCAGTCTCAACATTCAAAAGGCAGTAAATATCAATGTGTAAGCCAAAAGACAACACCTTAAATTTCACTTTATACTTGACCTCATAAAGATTGAAATTCTACTCAGCATTGTTAGAACAAAATTTGAGTAGCTTAACCAGTGAAAGACTTTATCTATCTTCATCTATCTCAGCAAAACACATGCAGTAAAAAAAGGAGGCAAACCAAAGTGTGTAACTCAAGAGGCAAACCAACGAAACATAGACAACCAACTGATCTAATTGATGATATAATACTCAATCTCAATTAATCAGGCAAATGTAACCTCGAAGAAAACATTTCTGTTATACTACCTGTGATGATCAAACCAAAGTTCACCAATAACTACCTACAAATATAAAAACAAGAGTTAGACAAATACTCTGCTGAGAGTTCCAAAATAAAGCAGAAGTGTTGCCGCTTCAATCCACCAGCCATACACCTCCGATTCATCCACCACCCCCTCGATACATGAAAAAGCAAAATGGAATGTGTGAGTAACCCATTATTCTTCAGCACTATGTAAAAAGCAAAAACCTGCAAACAAAATAACAGTACCTAGAGAGAAAAAAAAAACACAAAACAAAACAAAAAGATGTGTTGTTTATTTTGCTTGTGGAAAAGAATGGTGTGTTTATGAGGTCGGAAGAAGCAGTTCTACGCAAATTCGGTGCATTATCATCAGCAAGAGACACTCGATTTTCCGCACGCCTTTTTATCAAGAAATTGCAAATGAAATTTAACTTATGTGTGCTTGGACTCGTTGAAGGTGATGCTCATGGGTTGCATATTCTGTCCGTGTATTGTTGTGGCTCTAAAAGAATGGCCTACAACAGCGAACACCTTACCGTACCAGATGTGAAATGGCTCGGCTTAAGGCCGAGTGATGCGGAGATATTTCTCATACCAGAACATTGCAAGTTGCCACTGACGAACGAGGATCTTAAATTCGTTAAGAAAATGTTAGCTTAAGATTATGTTGAGAACAATAATGGTTGGTTGAGGGAGTTGGAAATTTCAATCTTGCAATTGGTTTTGATCATCATTTCCAACTCCCTCAACCAACCGTTATTGTTCTAAACATAATCCTAAGCTAACATTTTCTTAACGACTTTAAGATCCTCGTTCGTTAGTGGCAGCTTGCAATGTTTTGGTATGAGAAATATCTCCGCATCACTTGGCCTTAAGCCGAGCCATTTCACATCTGGTACGGTAAGGTGTTCGCTGTTGTAGGCCATTCTTTTAGAGCCACAACAATACACGGACAGGATATGCAACCCGTGAGCATCACCTTCAACGAGTCCAAGCACACATAAGTTAAATTTCATTTGCAATTTCTTGATAAAAAGGCGTGCGGAAACATCGGAGTGTCCTCTTGCAGTGATGATAATGCACCGAAATTTGCGGTAGAACCGTTCTTCCGCCAGCCTCATAACCATACCATTCTTTTCCGCAAGCAAAATAAACAACGCATCAGAGTCTAAATCCATAACTTTTCCCATTTTGTATGGAATTTACTTGCCACTCATGCCCGATTTGGTACAATCAATGGGATCTCCATCTTCCTTAAAACTCAGATTTCCAATAATAGCTCCTTTTGGGGCGCCAACAATGTAGAGATTAAACCGTGTGCATCCAACAATACATGCAACATCATCCAGCGCAGAATCAGATACTTTCTGCATTAAGACCACAATACAGTTCAAGTTGAAATCTAAATTGAAATGCCATATTCGATGATTTTTTATTATATACCTGCTTATTGAACAAGGCTTTATCCCTGTAAAATAATCCATCTTAGTGATATAGTCATCATCAATGAGGAGATCCATGATGATGTCCACTATCCGAGTAGTGATAATAGCTGTCTTGACCGTTTTGGTTTTTTAAAGGATCGCGACAATTTGCGCTTCCTCATGACATGGCGGCCGGCCACGTAGGCTTTGATGGAGGGGGAGCGCGAGGGGACTTCATACGAGAAGCCCGCTCCCTTCTCGAACGCCACCGAGAGATCAGAAACCAGAGCTTTCTAGCACGGTGGAGTGTGGTAGGTGCTTCACCTGGAAGAATTGGTCAGGGTCAGGGGCGGATTCAGGGGGGTGTTCCGTAAACATCCTGCTTTAGACCCAGTGAGGGAGCTTGGAAGAATTTTTTAGGAACATAATACTATAATAATTATTTATTTTCTCTTTGTATTACAACTGGTGTGATGGTAAATGCCGCTCTAGAGAAGCCAGAGGCGTTAGGTTCGAACCCCTGCTCGCACATCTTTCTTTTTTCTTTCGCTGTTTTAGTTTAAGTTATGAAATGAAATGTTAAAAAAATAACTAGGAGATCGAACTGGGACCGGCTTTTCCATTGTGCACTAACCATCGCACTGCATCTCGCATACAAAAACATTTCCGCAAAAGTTCTATTTATAGATGGATTTTGTCTTATATTATACAATGTATTTTTAAAGTTTTGTCTTAGTATCATTGAAGGAACACCTTAATTTTTAATCCTCGGATCCGCCTCGGTCGTGGGGTCACAGAGTGGGTGGATGAATACTCGCACTGACTTCTCAGATGTTTAAAATCTCCAAGTGTGGCTTCACCTGGTCCTTCAAGGGGATAGCAATGGCCATGGTTTTCGTGAGTAGGGCGAGACAAAACGATGGCGGTGTGCGGTGTGCTGCGGCGGCGTTCGTTGTGTGTAATGTGTTAAAAGGAACACAGTGAATTATAGCAAAATTAGTTCAAGCGCTTTTAAATATAAAATATTTGTTTAAATTGCCCTTCACCCAAATAAGAATATAGAATAAAAAGAAATATATTAATATTTTAAATAATATTTTAAAAGTGTTACTAATATAATTCTAAAAAAACAATTTAGACACTATCTTAAGATCAGTGTTTTAAATAGCGTGCTATATAGCGCGCGTTAGCGCATATTTTTTGTAAAACGCGTTGTAGCGCAGGTCCAGTTGCGCTCAGGCTCCCTTTGCGCACGCTAACAGCTGGCGTGGTGCCGATTTCAAGGACAGACGCGCTTATACACGCGATAGCGATTAATACTGCGCGATGTGGGTTTTCTAGAAAACCCTAATATGAAATCAAACTTCCAAACGGCGCGATGACACCCACTGCTTGCATCGAGAAAACCCCGCTCTATTTAAGTACTTATAACCATGCTCTATTTAAGTACCTATAGCTATTAGGGTTTTACTAAAAACTATCCAAATGAGAAAATCGCAGCAGAAAAAAAAATCATCCCTCGTGGAATCGGCGCCACGTCACCGCTCGCTCGTGGAACGGCTACTACTAGAAATTAGAATTTTTAAGTGTTTCTAGAATTGAATATTTTCATATTGTGGCTTATTTAAGTTTGTTATTTTGGATTATTATAATTGTTCTAAATTGTTTTGTTTATTTGAAATTATTTCATGGCTATTTTACTTGGGTTATTTACCTATTGATCTTACACAAGAATAATTATTTTACCTTTTCACTTAAAAATGTCATGTTCGAATTACCTACGCTATCTTGCGCTACGCAGTTCTTTACAAAAACGCTACAGACTTACACAACGCAACTGAAAACACTGCTTAAGATTCGAACCTTGCACCTAAGAAAGTAATTTTAAGTTTGACATCTTAACCAATTCCACCAAGAACCTCATATGTACTAGCGTATCTCTAGCAATAATATATAGTTCAACAACAACAACAACAATAATAATAATAACAAGAGTTAAGAGTCCAGTTTGATGTTGTTGTATCGTTGAGTTATCTTCAGTCTTCCGCAGTATTATATTTTGACCCATGCGTGGGTATGTAAAATAATGAGTTTATTTTAGGGTTGATTTAATCGTGAGACCTCATTGGTCAGTGTAATTAATATTTGACCTTATCGGTGTGTGTTAGTAAGTTGTTTGACCTCGGACAGTCAAACATTGTTCGTATCGTGGTTGGTAGCCTAGTAGATCATTATAGAAAAAGGGTCTATGGCGTGTAATATTCCTGGTGGTTTCTGGGGGTGTTACAATATCCGCTTTACATCATAAACACGATAGCACGATACCAACACGTATCAATCAAATAATAACATATACTACGACAACAATAATAATAATATATACTCTAACAATAATAATTATAATAATAATAATGACAATAATAATGATACTAATAATATATACTCCCCTCCATTTTTTCAGGCGGCGTTTCTTCTCCCAGAGGCGGGCCAGCGGCAATTTCTTCTACCAGGCTGCGGCGGCGTTTCTCCCAGGCGGGGCTTCTTCCAGGCGGTTTCTTCTCCGAGGCAGCAGCAATTTCTTTCTTCTTTGAATCGGGTCTGATTTATAAAATCTGATTGTTGGATTTCTGATGTTGAAGGTCTATACATATATGATTGAAATTGCAGAAATTGATTAGTTCTCTATTGATTGATTGGGAGTACCACAGGCTACTCTAATGCCTACTCATGTGGTGCGTTTTCATTGTCCATTTGTGGGTCTTAATGGGTGTCAAGATGGCAGGGGGAGTGGGCTTACTAGGAGCTCTTTGATCACTCATCTTCGTGATCATCATTGTAGGACTGATGCTCAAGTAGTCACACGGCACTCTCTAACCACTTAAATGGCTATTTTTCTGAGGCTGAGTTGACATTCCGCCGTATGGGGATTTGGCTTTGTTGGGGTTTGTTTTAAGACGCATTCTCTTCGTTCTAAATGTCGTCATGGTCAAGGTTCTGATTTTGTGGCCGCATCTGATGTTGGGGATGGTGTTGTTCAGAGAGTTTGTGCTCTATGGTGTTTCTAAACCGCAACCAATTTCTGATTTACCTAGTCATGTCGATAATGCAGTGCGAGGAAAAGACAGGTGAAGAAAACGATTGCAAACTACTTCATTAATGGATATAGTATTATGCCTTCTCAAGTAAATGGAATTTTGCATAATAGCCTATTTTTAAGCAGATTGTAAAGGTTGCTAATTTAAACATGAAAAAAAAAAAAAAAAAAAAAAAGGTTCCTTTGAGTAAATAAAAACCGGTTTAGACCAAAATGTACAATTATAATTTTTTTTTAACTCAAAAAGACAAATCTGGTAAATAAACTTACGGTAACACAAATTACCATATGGTAATAATTTAATTGTGTGAATATTTTAAATATAAGATTTGCATTTTGAGTTAAAAAAAAAAGTAAATGAATCTTGGGTCGAAATTATATTGTAAAAAAAATAAATTGAACATCCAAAACAGTTTAGATATTTCATATTAGCCAAAATCACAGAAAAATAATAACGATAGAAAAACCATAAGGGAGAGGAAGGGGGGAAAAGCAGGGAATTTTATTAATTTTAAGAAAGAACAAAAAGTAAAAACCAAAAAGGGCTAAAACCTTTTTAAATTTTCCCCTTTTCAACATACCTAGCACTCGGAGCTCTACAAGGAATCTCAACCGCAAACTCCACAGGAGCCCGAGAAAACCGTGGAATCTATCAAAAGTGACGTGGGTTATGTGCTGGACGTTCGTGGGCCACCCGATTTCCATGTGACGGACGGTGGCGGAGATCACCTCCTGATCTTGCCGGTGGTCCGCCCGCCATGTAGACACCATGGATTTTCTCAGAGCTGATACAATGAAATCGAGCAAAGAAAGCTGGTTTCGCTGTCCACCTTCTTGTCCAGCTCCTCAGCCACGGCTGATTTTGAGGAGCTCTTGCCTCCGCACCATCCGCAATCAACTCCGCGATCAGAAATGGAGCAATGGAGCAAAACAGGCCCAACGTGATGTGAGGTTACGTTACTACGACGCCGGACCAATTTTAATTGGCTCGATTGTTCTGTATATTAAAAAAAATGCAACAAGTTTGTTTATAACCAATTAAACAATCAATAAAAACTATTCAATTCACTTTTTAATTAATATAAAAAGTCGCGCCGAAAATACAGCAAATAAATACACTCGAACAAAAATTTATATCATGCATTTGGGTCATAATGCATCATAAATTTTTTATAAATATATTTAGATTAGTCTATCCACGTATACCTTGTGTATTACTTTCAGGTCATATTGCATCATGATCACTGAGTTCATAATATAACAACTAAACCTCTATCAGAATCCTCCATATATGAATAAATTCTATGTAAGACTAAAAAATCTCCGTCTCAACTCGAGTCAGTTGTAAATAGGAATATTCTACATTGTGATGTTCCATAGTTTTGTTGTCCCTTCTTAATTTTTTTACCTCTACATAGTAATAAATAACATAAAGTTGCAAAATTATATATATAGTAATTACATTAATGACTAATTTCCTAATTAAATCGCAATTATAATAAATCAAGATCATCGAGATCTCATCTCCATCAACAACACAATCCTAGAGGGCATTGCCTAAGGCTCCATTTGGTGGTTTTAGCAAGAGTTATCTCAATTTCAATCTGAATAAACAATTTTACTAGTCATAAGCAATTGAGTTTGACCAAAAGAAGGGAAGAAAAATAGAAGAACATATACATATACCTCTACACCAGCAAGTTTTGCAACCCTTTCCTTGACCATGTCATTAGTAAATGTGGCCAAGAAGTCATTCAGACGATTTGATGTATCTATCGGAGCTGCTCTTTTGAAAATATTGTACCATAGATCAGCTAGCTGATCAGTAGCCTGGCAATCAGTAGGAATCACATTATCATACCAAGAAAAAAGAAACCACGAGGGAGGGACAAATAAAACTCAGGTAATACCTGAGTAGATTAGGTTTCCTCTCCTTCTGTTCACACAAGAAAATTTCAGAGAAAAATAAATCACATAAATAAAAATGTCACACAAAATGCAAAATTAAACACATTACAGCAGAATCATTTATGCTTAGATTATCAAATCGTGATGCGATGTTCTTGGACTTAAGAGATTCTGCAGCAAAATAAATATAAAAGACGAAATTAGTCGAAAAGGTTATGAAAAATGAGATTACAACGAGAGAGAGAGAGACCCTGCTTCTTCAGATTCAGAGGATTTCTCTTCTTCCCTCCTCCAGCCAGCAAGCGAGAGAGGGAGAGCGGCTTCTTCAGAATCAGAGGAGTTAGTTTTGGTTTTGGAAGATTTCTCCTTTTCTTTGCGCCACGGAGCAAAAGGTTAGGGTTCCTGAGTTGAATCGAATTGAACAACCGAAAGAAGAAAAAAGCTTTGGTCGCGTAGAACGAAATCTTTTTTTAATAATAATTATCGTACGATCTTATAAAGTTGGCCGGCGTATTTATAAATAAATTTTTGAAAATTCTTCAAAATCTGATTGATTTTGGTGAGATTTCAAAACCTAAAAAAAAAATACTAACAAATCCATCAAAATCAATCATTTTAATGAATCCAAAAGAATTCATGAATTTTTGAATATCCTCAGATTTTAATGGATTGTTTTAAATACAGATTGAATACACCAAAATTTTAAATGATATTTTGAAATCGTAATTGAATAAATCAAGATTTTAAATGACATTCTGAAATTCAAATTGAATACCTCAAGATTTTAATGGATTCAAAACAATACAAATTGAATGCCTATGATTTCTAAAAAAATCCAAAAAAATCCCACAAAATATCAATTGAATACACCCCTCTAAGTTTATACTTAAAAAAAATATCTGAGTTTATCTATACTTCTATTAAAAGAGAGTCGTGACATATATCACTTTGTAAGTTTTTTCATTTTTTATTTTAAAATAAAATTTATATATAGAGATGTATTCTTAAATTTCCAAAAAAAAAAAATCTATATATGTATTGTGGGGGTATTATTCCAAAACTTACACTCATCTACCAATAAAAAAATCCCTTATTTGTTTTCTAAGCTTCAAATTTTAAATGTTTATAATTTTTAAATCAAGTTTATTTTTAATAAAAAATATATTAAATTAATTTTTGTTTCACAATTTTCAACTAGACATCCATATGATTATAATAAATTTGATGGATTTACAATAATAACCGATTGCACGAAAAAATTATATTAGAAAAAATATGAATATTTGTTTTCATTAAAATTAATTGATGCAAAATAGAAATATATTAACTCATTTATTGCTTACATAAAAAATAAATTATGATATTTATTTAATTATAATAATTAAAAATAATAAAACATACACTGCACATACACATATATATTAAGACTTAATCACATATATATTCATCTTAATATAAATGAATGTGATATATATTATTCATATATAAATAATATACATTATTAATTTATATATAATATTTGTTACTATATATTATTGTATAAATAAACTTTTGTTTCTACAAAATATCATATATATTATGAATATATAAATAAATATTATATATTACTTATATATTAACATTTATTCATATGTATAATATTTATTATATATGTTCTTATATATTTAAAATATATAAGAACATATATAATATATATGTTCTATATATAAATATATATTATAAATTATACGTAGTATTTATATACGTATTAAATATTATATTACTTGCATACAAAATTGAATCATTTATGTATAATATTTTGTTTAAATTTAAATAATATATATCTAGAAGATGAGTCAAACTTGATTTTTTAATAATATTTAAATTTGTCTACTTTGTGTTTAAATTTGGCTACTTTGTGATTGAACTTGCCTTTTTTGTGTTTGAAATTGGATTTTTAAGTACTTTATGAATTTATGTTTTGATTTTTGAATTATATCATTTATATTGCTTAAAAAATAAACAACAATTTATAAAAGAGTTTATAATTCATATTCAGGGGTAAATCGGTTATTTCTGTTATTCAGACAGTTTATTCAGATGAAAAAGTAAACAACAGCATCAATTTACCCAGACAGACATATTTACCCAAACAGACAAATTTAATCAGACAGACACAATTTACCCAGCCAGACAAGTTTGGTAAACAGCCCCTAAGTCTTTTATTAATACGAGGCATTCGGACCTGTGCGATGCACCGGCCTTGTTTTTCGATAAAAGTTAAATTTTTGCTTATGTCTAAAACTCAAGTTTTTTAAACAATCAATATTTCCTTGTAAAAACACATATTAATATTGTAGTTTAGGCTTGATTTTTTTTGCTAAAAAGTTAGACCAAAAAAAGTTAACAGATTTAAGACTTGGCATTTGGTGGTATAGGTCCTTTACGTAGTCAACTGATTTTATTCTTTATATGCACGCTTAACTTAGTTTCTTATAGTAGGATGATATCAAAGACATCACTCGAATGATATTGCATGAAAGAAAAACATTATATGTAGATATACAAATTGCTACAAAGTAGCTATTTGTAGCATCAAACAACCATAGCTTACCTTGTAATAAGTTTATGCATCATTGTTGAGTTTATAAATACGAAAGAATATTGATTTCAAGTAGTAGAATTTCACATGTAACTATCTTTTGACGCTCAGTGGAAATTGGGTTACATTAAAACCAAAAGACGAAATAAAAATTCTAATTCATTATAACATTACTAACTCTTAATATTTTGTTAGTAAAAATTTTCACTCACGCTATTCAAAGACAAATGATCTAACTTGTAATATGCAACTGAGAGTCACGATAGAAGGTAGATCGAGACTCTTACTTGAAAAATTATCACTTGTTTCCAAAATCTTCATCCCTGAAAAAAAGAGTCTCAATTTTCATCCTAAAAAAAAAAATAATTAAGCTAATGTAAATGAAGTTACTGCAAATAATTTTTGTAATCAGATATTAAAGAAAATCTAACTGACATTAACATACATTGTTACAAATACAATTACAAATGAAGCACCATTCCTATTTGTATATATAATGGCGTCATATCCTTCAAAGAAACAATACAATTAATAAACCAAGCATATATGTTTTACTCTATAATTTAATCATCATTTAAAGAGTCTAGTGAACTTCACGTCTTTTCAATTATCCATCTACCTCATTTAAAGAGGCTACTGAACTGCACGTCTTTTCAATTATCCATCCATAACCAGCTTTGTACATTTTCCGCTCTATTTAAATTAAATGCATCCTTTTGTTTTTAATTATCAATAACGTACTTTGTCAATTTAACATCAAATGAATTGAGTGGTAAACCGTTGAATAGGACTCAATTGCACATAATTGATTTAATAATTTTATATTATTTCATTTAATCTCAATCTATTTTATAATTTTATTTATCTTATATAAAAATTAAGTCATCAAAACTCCACAATTAATGATTGGACTCAATCTTTATATATATAGTCATTAAGACTCCACAATTAATGATTGGACTCAATCTTTATATATATAAGATAAGATTACGCTAATATAATACTCATGTCAAAATTCATCATAAATAAATTTAGAGATCGAGAAATTATTTTCTAATAAGAGAATATTTTATCGCCCCGAAGAACATCTAGTATAT
This sequence comes from Orobanche coerulescens, assembly GCA_033398695.1. Lineage (NCBI taxonomy): Eukaryota > Viridiplantae > Streptophyta > Magnoliopsida > Lamiales > Orobanchaceae > Orobanche > Orobanche coerulescens. The sequence continues at coordinate 162,808,108 of CM065812.1, read as the reverse complement.
ACTAAAACAAAGTTTCGTTTATTGAAATTTGCCATGTGTCAACACCATAATCGTTCAGAATTTCAGTTTCCCTCCAAAATAAGAAAGCATTTTTACCGATTTTTTTTTCAAGATTAATTTCAAGATTTTATGGCAAATATAACTAAACTGAAATTATAACTAAATAGAAATATTTCACAAATATAAATGCAACTATCTTAGAAAAATTCTATAATAAAATTATGAAATTCTGAAAATTACCATTTCAATTAAAAGTAAAATGAATATAAGTTTAATTTGGAATGTAATGAACAATAATTTTAACATAAAGTAATCAAAAATTCTGAAATTTAACATTAAATTCGAATTTTAAGATAATAAAAAAATGGGTTAATGACGCCAAAATCCACAACCTTTCATCCGACTTTCATTTTTTCCACAACCTTTTCAAAAATCCTGTAAATCCACAACCTTTGGCACTTGTTCGATTTTTCCATAATTTTGATTTAGCCCCAAATTCTATCCTACGTGGATCCTACGTGGACGCCGGGAGTGTGTCGCCGCCGAAAATTCAAACTGCGTCGTTTTAAATTTAGGGTTAATAACGCCAAAATACACAACATTTGATGCCCCTTTCATTTTTTCCACAACCTTTAGCACTTGTTCGATTTTTCCATTAGCAACATCTAAAAAGTTGAAAAATATTTTTATTTTTTAAGTTTTTTTGCACAATTTTAAGGACGGCTTTATAATGTAGTTCTATTTTTTTTTTGGTTTTTTCAAAAAAAGAAAAAAAATCCGTTTGTAGAGTTTCTCTTTTTAGATTTTGACTACTTAGTTTTCCAATTAGTATATCATGATCTTAAAACAATATACTTCCTAAAAACTGAAAGCTAAGAACCCCCAAAAAAAAGGATGAAATAGGGGGAAAAAGCAGTTAGCACATTAGTGCAAATAATTATGAAAAACATTCTCGCTATTTATCACATGAAACCAAATCACCTTACAAACAAACAATTGACATTTGAAAAACACACACACACATACACAAGAAAAAAACACTAATTATGTTGAGATGCAAACAAACAAATGAGTGTTTTAATATTATCTGAAACTCTTTAAAACTAACTAGTCAAAATCTAAAAAGATGAACTTTATAAACTGATTTTTATTTTTTTTGGAAAACCAAAATAAAAATAATAGAACTACATTATAAAGCCGCCCTTAAAATTTTGTAAAAAAACTAAAAAATGAAAATATTTTTCAACTTTTAAGATGCTGCTAATGAAAAAATCGAACAAATGCCAAAGGCTGTGGAAAAAATGAAAGGGGCATCAAAGGTTGTGTATTTTGGCGTTATTAACCCTAAGCTTAAAACAACGCAGTTTGAATTTTCTACATGACAATGGCCCATGTAGACCGAATTTGGGGCTAAATCAAAATTATGGAAAAATCGAACAAGTGCCAAAGGTTGTGGATTTACAGGATTTTTGAAAAGATTGTGGAAAAAATGAAAGTCGGATGAAATGTTGTGGATTTTGGCGTCATTAACCCTAAAAAAATTATTCAATACAGAAAATAAATACATAAATAATATTCAAATAATTAATTTCAATTTTAGTCAATAATTAATGCATACGATATTAGTAAATTTTGAAATTGCCATTAATACAAATTTTGATATTCAAAATTACATTGAAATTTTAAAATAATAAAAAATCTATTTTATATATTAAAACAAGTTTTTTCTTATTGAATCTTGCCACGTGTCACCTCCGTAATCTTTCAGTCGCCCTTCAAAGTAAGAAAGCATTTTCACCGTTTTTTTTTCAACACCATAAATTCCAATATTTTATGGAAAAAATAACTAAACTCAAATTATAAGCAAATAAAAATATTCCACAAATATAAATGTAAGTATCTTAGAAAAATTCCATAATTCCAATATGTCATATGCCCAAACACAGGACTTCCACAATAGAGTAAATGATACATCATGAAGAAAACCACAAGTCTAAGATTAGACCTGAGAGCCTAACACCCATGTTGTCCATCAGTCCCGTGCGCTTCCCGTGCCGGCTTCTTGATCTGGACATACCTGAAATGCATGAAAGACATTTCCCCCATTTAAGGGATTAGTGATGGAATCACTAGTGCAATTGCATGATCATATGAAATATAATTAGTCATTGATCAAAAATCATTTTCACGAGGCATTCCACGATTCTGGAATATCGTTCGAGTTAGCACATAGTTCATCGGGGTTCATCAACCCAAAAGCAAATTCAAATTAATCAATGATTATCCGTGTTCCGCCCATCAAGGTACGAAATCCTATACGCCCCGTCGGACATCCTAGGTGGATAACCTCACGATCGCGATCCGTCCTTCAAGGTACGAATCTCATACGCCCTGTCGGGCATCCCTGAGTGAACAATATAGCATTTCCCAATCATTTATTGATGCAGCTAGAAAAGCGTGATACAATAGGTAAATATCTGTTGATTCTAAGAATACCCAGAATAATATACGAAAAATGTGATTAACGTGATTATTCCGTTGATTCAAGATGAATATCGAGAGAACACAAATAAAACACGAGAAAGTTGATAAACCCAATATTTTCTTATTAACATTCAACTCCCCTAATACATCAACTAAACTCATATTTATAAAGCTAATTATCTAATAGAAATTAGTTGTGTAAAACGGTTACCTTAGATATGAGTATGCTTGGAAGTAGTTGTGTATATTTTGATTCTAGTAACCGGGTGTATTCATGTGACCCATCGTTTACATTCGCGTAAAATGGATCCTAAATCAACCCAAGCCAAAAAAAAAAATCGGAGCAATAAGGAGGGTTTGACGCTGCGTTTTTCACTTTCAAAAGTGCTTGTTGCAAGTGGTTCATAATTAAGGGGATGAAAGAAGCAAATCTCAAAAATCTTGAGCTTTTTAAGCGACTATGGTGATTTAAATTCTAAAATTGCTCGAGTCTAGTCACTTTAGCCATATTTATCCCACCTCGACCAAAGCCTACATTTCAAGCCGAGTAAGCCTTTTTTTTTATTCACGAAAATTTTGCATGCACAAAACAGTGGTAGAGATTAAGACGATTGGCAAGCCTATGGGGTTCCTTATTTCATTGAATGAGTTCCGAGCGTATACTTATCCATATCACTTTGAGAGTGAGTGAATACACTTGACCAGTGAGGTTTATATTGCCAAGTATTGACTATGATGTTAAGGAAGCACCCCGGAGGTTTGAAAACTTTGTAGAACTCGACTTATTTTACTTGTGAGTATTGATGAAATTTTCAAAGTGGTCTTTTGAGGTGTTTTGACAGTTGAGTTCCCCTTTTGTGAGTGATTACTTTGAAATGCATTGCTCGGGACGATCAAAGTTCAAGTTTGGGGGGTTTGATGAGTCGATTCTTGATCGACTCATTCTGTTCTTTCTAGTCGTGTTTTTGTTTGCTTTTTAGTATTTTTGTTCTCTTTTATGCGTGGTGTGTTGTGTTTTTAATTTATAGGTATCCAAGCGAAGATTGTGGTGAAATGTGCGCTTTCATAGCTAATATTGGAGTTTATGACGATCAAAAGCTAAAACGGGGCCTAAGACGACAAAAGATTGAAGCAGTATCGGTCGAATCTTCTAAATTCCAGAATCTCCACTCCGAATTGAGATGTATTCTCCTTTGATATAAATTCCTCGTGAAATTAGCTTCGAAACGGTATATCATATGCTAAAATCTGAGGTGTATTGATGCAAGAACGAGGGATCAAGCCGAAAAAAGACCAAAAACCGGAAGAAAACAACTCGGCCGTGCCATACAACACGGCCGGGTCTCGCTCCAGTGAAAATCACTATTTCCGGAAGAGTACAACACGGCCGTGTCATGGAACACGGTCCAGTCGGTTTTGCAAATCTAGCGCAGTACAACACGGCCGTGTCCCATGACACGGCCGAGTCTCAAGACAGAACACCTTTTCCTTTTCAGAGTAGTACGACACGGCCGTGTCCCAGGACACGGGCCGTGTCACTTTTCGGTTCATGTCACTTTCCTTGACATTTTTGCACAAATTTAAGCCTTTTCTTGATATTTTTGGCTATAAAAAAGGGAGGTGGAGACCATTTTGGAGGTATGCTTATCTTGTGGGAGATATTCTTGAGGGAAAAACACAAGATTGAGGGAGAAAACACCAAAAAGTGAGGAAAATGTGAGATTATTTCATCATCTTCTTTGTATGTTCTTGGAGTGAAAAATACATTTGTGAGATATAATAATTCCTTGTATCATTTTGTTGTGAGTTCTTGAAAGAAGATCATCAAACATTCATCAAGAATTCGATTTCGGCATTTACAAGGGAAGTTTCTACCATATTTTGTTTTACAATTTCTATTATTGTTGTTGAAATGATCATGTGTAGCTAATCTTTTCATATGGATTTTTAGATATAACCACACACATGTTTTTTATTGTTAGTTCCTTTTGATTTTCCGGGTAAAGTTTGGGATTGTTCCTCTTGTTCGTTCTTCGCATAAGAACTTATGATTTAGATCATCAAACCTATTTCATAGTTGTTATTATTATTCAAATGAGGGTTTTTATCGGTCTTCGCCATCAAACGGTCCGGTAGAAGTGATTGTAAATGTTCTCGAGCTTTTTTTCGCGCGATCTTTTAACGATTTACCTCGTCAAAAGTAGTCGGTTAATTGATTGTTAGTTAGGGATTCATCCCCATCAAAGGAGGTTACCTTATTTTCGTTGAGAACAATCGTGATTTTTAGAATTACCGCCATCAAACGGATTTCTTTTAATCGTGAGCAATCGATAATTCCAAACCTTATTTATTTGAGTATCGGAACTAATAATTAATTACGTGTGTGTCGGTGACTCTAAATTCCCATATCAATCTCATTATTGTCATCTCTCATTTATCCGACGATCAAATTGGTGTTGTTATCACTTAGTTTATTTTAATTTTATGCGTTAGTATTGTAATCCAATCGAACCAACGATGTATTTTAATTTATTATACTTTTGTTTATTCAACTATTTGCCGAACAATATCGAACTTTAAACCGTTTCCAATTCCTCGAGAGATCGACCTCGGAGTTACTTGCCGCTTCCTACAAAAGCGATTCGTACACTTGCGAGTATTTAATTTGTCCATCAAGACACATCAATTAATACCATAAAGTATCGAAATAATCCACATGGTGGATCTATTAGTCCGCAAATATCTCCTTGAATTCTTTCTAGAAAAGATGGAGATTCAATGCTAACTTTCGTATTTGAAGGTCTAGTGATTAACTTTCCTTGTGCGCAAGCATCACAAAAGATTTCATTTGCTAAAAGAATCTTCTGGTTCTTTAGGTTATGCCCGTATGAAGTATCGAGTATTCGACGCATCATAGTTGCTCCAGGATGTCCAAATCTTTCATGCCAGAGCATAAAGCTCTTTGGGTCATTGAACTTCAGGTGCATGCCATGATTTGCCTCAATTGTTTTTATGAATGTGTAATACATTCGAGACGATAATGTCGAGAACTTTTCTTTTGTTTGCTTCTGTCCAGACACAAAAGAATTTATACAATGGTACTCATTATTGCCTTCTTGCATTGTCTCAATGTGGTATCCATTGCAGCGGATATCCTTAAAACTTAGTAAATTCCTTCTCGATTTACTAGAGTAAAGTGCATAAAACCAATTTAGTAATACATGCTCTTCCGGAGGCTTCAATGATGTTTGATGCACCTGATATGGTATTAACATTATCTTCTGCTAATGTTAATTTGAGAAAGTATTTCTTATCTTGGAGAATGGTGTGCGTAGTTGCACTATCAGCTAGACCAATATCACAAGCATACATTGTAATTTCTGTAATAATTTAAAGGAACTTTTAGAAGTAAATTCATTTATTACGAAATCATTCCAAATATTTAGAAGAAATAACCACTTCAAAAGCAAATCACCATACTGAAAGAAAAAGTCTTAAACAAAGGAAATAACAGAATAATAATTCTCAAACTAATCAATATCGTCTAACACACCACCCCAATCAAGTGATCAATATATCCTTTTGGATGAGCAAAGAAATCAGAGACATCCAAGTGAATCGTATCAAGTGGACCATCATAATCAAGGACATTAGTTTTAATATTTTCTTTTCCCTTGATTGATTTTTGATAAAGGTCCACGAGGTGTTTTGCCGTACGACATGTACATGACCAGTGCCTATTCATGCCACATCTATGGCATTTATCTTCCCATTTGGATGGGTTACTATCATTGGATGCTTTCTGCCTTTTGTTGTTGGATATTTCGCTATGTGTTGCGCCACGTCCAAAACCACGGCCACGTCCATATTCGCGTCCACGTCCACGCTTGTGTCCACGACCACGTCCACGCCCATTTCCATGATTGAATGTAGCATTGGATTCATGCAATGTTGTGGAACCAGTGGGTCGTAACTCGTGGTTTTGCACGAGCAACTCATTGTTTTGCTCAGCGACCAATAAACAAGATATGAGTTTAGAGTATTTTTTGAAACCACGCCCTCGATATTGCTGTTGCAAGATCATATTTGAAGCGTTGAACATGGAGAATGTTTTCTCAAGCATATCTTCATCAGTTATTTTTTAATCACAAAGCTTCAAAGTAGAGCTGATTCTGAACAACTCTGAATTATAGGCACTCACGCTTTTAAAATCTTGCAAGCGAAGACGTATCCATTCGTGTCGGTCTCTAGGAAGGACTACAGTCCTCTGATGGTCAAACCTCTATTTTAAACTTTTCCATAACTCACTTGGATCTTTGACAGTGAGGTACTCAACTTTTAAATCATCATGGAGATGATGACAAAGAAATATTAGTGTCTTGGCACGATCCTGCTGGGATTCTTTATTTTCTTATTATATTGTCTCACCCAGATCCTTTGAGATCAAGTGGATATCGGCGTCAAGAGTACATGATAAATAGTTCTTGCCGGATATATCAAGTGCAATAAACTCAACTTGGTGATATTGGCCATATGTAGATCTTGTGAGAGAAGCATACAATTAATTCAATTGGTAGAAAAATCGTGCTGATAACGTGTTATGAAATTGAGAGAAAAGAGAGGAAAATGAAAGAGAAGAAGAATGGTGTGTATTATTATGAGGGCCAAATGCCTATATTTATAGGTACACCATTAGGGTTTAGGTGGCATAAATGTCATTCATACATTAATTACATCTAAAATTTATTCTATTTTTGCACTTTAGAGAAATCAAGAATAAATTTGTAAATGGTACTTATTATAAAGTAGTCAAAGAATGTCAAATAAGCTTTTTGTTAATTATTTTTAATATTTTTATTATGAATACAATTTTTTATTATAAGATGGACATGCCAAAGTCCAACCAGATACAGATGAATTAATTGATTAACCAATATTAGAAAAAATTCAAAAACAATTGTTAGGAAAACCACAAAATGACATATAAGGAAAATCAATGAGAAAGCGGAAAATAATTCAATTTTTATATATTACACACACACATATATATATATATATGTATAATGTAGATTAATTATTAATAAATCAACAGTAGAAAAACAAAAAAAAAACTACATAAGTTAAATTAATGAGAAAGCTAAGAAACTCAATTTATAAGATAGATATGTAGATAATTTTATAAATATATAGATTACCGAAAGATTAATTAATTAATAAGTCAACTATAAAAAATTCAGAAAATATAAAAAAAGATCTTAATAACGTATAAGCCAAATCAATGAGAAAGTTTAAAAAACTTAATTTAATATAATATAAGGACACTTAATGAAAAATAATAAACTTGACAATTCTAACAGTACGATCAAAAGGAAACAAAAAAAATTAAAAATCCATATTTATCGCCAATCACAATTTATGAATGTATTTAAAATATAATATTGCTCGTAATTAAACTATTGACTGTTACATGGAATATTAAAATCAAGAAATTAGACATCCATATAACTCGTAATTAAAATATAAACAAAATAAGAGAACAATCGTTATTATTGGACAACCAAAATTAAAGATCCATATAAATCACATATTTAAGTTTTAATTATATATTTAATTAATTTTATTTTTTACAAAAATCTCAATATTGACAAAAAAAACCAAAAAATTACATCTTGGCAAAAGCCATGAGATTGCACAAAAAAAATTTCAAATATATATATATATATATATACACACACACATGATGATAGTAATTAAAAGCAAGATTGCCCATAAACTTGGCGAAAAATATTACTTAGATGATATTAAATACCAAAATTTTAGCAAAATAATAAAAGGAAAGTTAAAAATATATGAGAAGCTAAACATATAATTAAGAATTAAGGCATTTATTAACATGTGAAAATCTAAACATACAATTAATATGATCCGGAATTTTAGCAATTATAACAGGCGTAAATAATTTAAGGAAAGTTAAATAAAAAATTTTTGATCCATAAATTCAGCAAAATAACTAAGGGAAAGGTAATATATAATTGTGAGAATCAATTTTTTAATACCAAACCATAAAATTGATAAGTTATATATCCTCATTCATAAGAGTGTAAGTTATTGATACCATTTTGCTTATAAATACTAAAATGTGTGGGAATCAATTTTTTAATACCAAAGCATAAAATTGATAAGTTCTATATCCTCATTCATAAAACTATAAGTTTTTGGTACCATTTTGATTGAAAAGACTAAAATGTCCTCTCTTTTTGTTGTATTGTTGACTTCTCTTTTTTTTTTTATTTAATTTAAACTACTTTTCTTCTCTTTTTTCTTTTTTACTTTCCTCCTCCGATCGATATTAATGTCCAGGAACCAAAATTTAACTATAAACATATACATCAAAACAACACAACCATTTTATTTTTGACAAAGGGTCTCTCAAAAAATCTTATAGAAATCACAAGATTGTTCGAAAATAAAAGTTGACGCTACAATAGTACTTCATTTGTCGTGCTTCTGAGTTCATAAAGAAGGTATGTATCATTATTTGAACGATGAAAAACAAATTCCAGATCTGTTCTTACGGACACGATCGCTGCACACGATGGGAAGCCACCGTGTGCAACGATCGTCTGCAACGATCGATAAATCGCGACCTTAACATCGCGGCGCAACACTAACGCGTGTACACGATCGCTTAACACGATCGTAAAATCGTGCAATGATCGTGTTCATGGACGTAAACTTGCACACGATCACCGCACACGGTAGTATACGACCGTGTGCATCGGTCGTGTCCAAGGCAGACCGTAATATTGTTCGCTCATTTTTCTGAATAGTTATTCATCTTTTTGTAATCAGATGTCGTGGCAGCGTATTTTGATACATCACGGTGGTCATTGGGAGCGATCGACATATGTAGACGGGGACTCCTTTTTTGTCTATATCGACACGAGCAAAGTTAGTCGTGCAAACCTCGTGGGGGTTATCAGAGAGGGTTTGGGTGGTCCAAATGAGTCCAATTACAAATTATGGTACTTGACACACATGGCCAAAGGAAACAAAGTAAAAGTCCTAATAAGGGGCGATACCGAGATACTTCGATTACTAGTAGAATACAAGGAGGATCCTGAGGTCTATGTTGAGAACAGCAGCTCCTCCACTCCCGAGGTTAATATGGGATGTAGCAGCTCGAGAGTAGAGCCCGACAACATAAATTATGACATGCCTTCCAAAGAGTATCAATACGAGGAAGATGAGGAAGACGAGGAAGATGAAGAGGTGCATACATCCGAAGATGAAGATTGTTGTAAAGACTTGCTTGAGTCACTATCTGCGAAATTTCTTGCTTGGGTTCGCCAACCGGCCCAAATGGATAGGATTATGAGTCGTCGGAACTTCTCATCCGACCATCAATCTGCGAGCGAGCATGAGCATCTACAATCAATGCGTAACTGGATCATTCCATTTCCGGACCCCGGTAGTGCCGGGACTTTGGGTTGGGTCGAAAGGCCTCCACCTGCACGGCCGGCTAGAGGTGGGGTCCACCTTTCGTTTGAAGACAGAGTTGAGGATAATCGTAGGAATGTATCATTTGGAAAACATGCTACAGTGTATCACCGATCGTCTACCGATAAATGTATATTGTTTGTCTGTAAGAGTGGGCGAAGAAATTGTCAGTTTAGGTTGTGTGCTATTGAGGGTGCAACTATTTGGAGAATTACTAAGTTGACATTGGAGCACACTGCTACTGATTTGAACCGTGCCGCCGCACGACGGTCACTTCGAGGTTGCCGCCCATTATTTTGCTAAAAGATTGGCCAGGTGAGGGGGTCACTTTGAGGCCAAAGGAGATGATTGCAGAGATGTGTAGGGAGTATGGCATTGACATGCTATACAGTTTTGCTCTCCGGACGAGGAATATAGCGATAGAGAATACATATGGCGGCTTCGATGAGTCGTATCAGAGGCTCACATCTTATCTGTATTTGTTAAAACAGCGTAATCCAGGGACAATTTATGATTTGCAGACGACTCGTGAGGGAGTGTTTCGCCACATGTTCGTTGCACTCGGACAGAGTATTAGGGCATTTGATACATGCCTTCGACCGGTGATTATAGTTGATGGGACCCACCTAAAGGGAAGGAATAAAGGAACTCTATTTGCGGCCGTCACATTTGATGGGAACGAGCAAGTTTTTCTTCTTGCTGTTGGTCTCGGTCCGATAGAGAACGACGAGTCATGGACTTATTTTCTGTATAACCTGCGCAGATGCTACAATCCGACGGAAGATTTACTGATTGTGAGTGACCAACATAAGAGCATTCTGAATCCGTTCGAGCCGTCTATCCGAATGCATTCCATGGGTTTTGCTATCACCATCTTGCAAAAATCGACCTCCTATGGTGCGCATGCTATAGACTCTTTAGAATCGCCGCCTACACGCATCGAGAAGAAGTTTTTGAAAACTACTTTTCAAACTACATATCGAAAGTTCTAATGGGGCGCACAGCGCCTTTCTCAAATCGGGGCCGAGAGGTGGGCTAGGTCGAAGTGTCCTAGACGACGCTATAACTTCTTGACATCCAATGTTGTTGAATTCTTTAATAATCGTATGTTGTGGGCTAGACGCTTACTGCTTGCTCGTTACTTGAGATATTTCGCCTAATTTTAGAGAATTGGTTTGATGAGAAGCGGGAGAAGCTACGTCAAGAGACCATGAGTTGACAATGCACACTTTTGAAAAGCTTTCTAACTCGTGCAATCCATCGATCTCTTACCGTTCGAGCTACCACCCCACTTGTTTATAAAGTCGAAGAAAACAAAGTTTCTTATGAGGTCGACCTTCGAACATGGACATGTTGTTGTCGTGAGTTTGATTTGGATCAGATTCCATGTCGTCATGCCGCTGCCGGTATAAGGTACATGTCTATGCTGTTGTGTGCACGATCGTTACCCACGATGGGCACGATCGTTACCCACGATGGGCACGATCGTTACCCACGATGGGCACGATCGTTACCCACGATGGGCACGATCGTAACTCACGATGGTCACGATCGAAACCCACGATGGGCACGATCGTAACCCACGATGGGCACGATCGTAACCCACGATGGGCACGATCGTAACCCACGATGGGCACGATCGTAACCCACGATGGGCACAAACGTAACCAATGATGGGCACGATCGTAACCCCACGGTCGCCATGATCGTAACCCACGATCGCCCTTATTGTAACCTACGATGGGACACACGATATGCACGATCGTAACCCCACGATCCCCGTGATCGTAACACACGATCGACGCGATCGTGTTTTCCCATCGTTTGCAAAACAGGGATGGTCTGGATTTATCACCTCATCAATATAAAATACATTATCCTATACAACATCCTTGACATAATTGCTTATTGTAACAGGCGCGCCGGCAATGGTTTGTCCGTGTATGATTTTGTTAGTCGTTATTTCAAGCAACAAGGCCTTAGAGAGACTTATAAGGAGCATATTAGTCCCATCCCATATCCTGATGAGTGGAATGTCCCACCGGAGATCTCATCCATCGTTTGCCTACCTCCAGAGGAGGTTCGACAAGCCGGCCGACCAAGGATGAGTCACGCACGGTCCGCTGTTGAAAATTTGCACGCAGGTGGACGGCCTCAGGTGTGCGGTAGGTGTAAAGAAACCGGCCACAATAGAAAATCTTGCAAAGCATTCATTCCCATAGGGGGTGTGGATTTGAATATCCCTGAAGAAACTCAAGAAATCGATGCACAACCGAGGCAAAGGCGCCGGCAGAAGCGATGTTTGTAATTAATGTTTGAACAAGCGATGTTTGAATCACAAAACATCATTCTAGATAACACAATAGTTCAAATTTGCAAAAATACCAAAAGTTCATATGCACACGATCGTGGCCACGATTGAACACACGATCGTGTGCACAAGAACGTCAAGAATTTTCACCAATTTGTCAAATTACTCGTCAATTTAGGTGTTGTTACTTATATATTAACAATTATTTGTTAATGATACACTTATATAAAAAGTTATTGATTGAATTACCATAATATATTGCATATCATGTGTCGTCCAATTGTTCTATTAGTACGTACGGATAAGTTCAATCATCTGGATGAATTACCTCATATACTAATGAATTACAACGAAATGACAAATAGGAGTTCGTATAAGAAGCCATATTGTAATTAATGTTTGAACAAGCGATGTTTGAATCACAAAACATCATTCTAGATAACACAATAGTTCAAATTTGCAAAAATACCAAAAGTTCATATGCACACGATCGTGTACACGGTCGTGGCCACGATTGAACACACGATCGTGTGCACGGCCGTTCCCACGATGGTACTCACTTGCCGTGCACACGGTCATGCCACCATCGTGGCGCACACGACAAAGATCGACGCATGACCGTGGGTAGGTTGCACACGATCGTAACACACGATGGCCACGATCGTGTGCATCCATCGTGTGTAACACAGAGCCAACACATTCGATTTAACAACACCGACACATTCATCCAAAACTGCGTCTAAATACAACATAAATATTGTACAACACAACATAAACCATTCTACATGTCTAAAGACAACATAAAGATTTTAGCAAACTAGACCATATCGATATTTCTTAATATATTTTTCATTAAGTTCCTTGATTTGGTGCCTTGCTCCTGGGTTTGCAGAGACGAGTCGATCCAAGTACATGCACGCGAAGGGGCCACAACTGTGATTGTCGTTTTGTATGAACTGTAGCTCTCGTGGCATAATTTTGAAACTCATCTCCGTGTCATACTTCGTTTTCGATTGGTTGTTCATCCAATACCTGGATTGAGCTAGCACACGAGGCATCAGACGCATAATCGGTCGCAGTTGGTTGAATCAGTAACGACCATCTTCGTGGTGGTGTGACAAGGAATCGTACAACTCCACGGTCCATGCTATGATGTCAATCTTGATAGTCACCCAGTGGCTTTGGTCGAGGCAACAAATGACAATGATCTGTTCAAACACAATATGTAATCATATAAGATCATCACATCAAACATAGCGAATCATTTATAAATATAAATTTCAGATGGCAACAAATCGTCAATTATTTATAAATATAAATTTCAAACTTACTTTGTTGCAATTTAACCATGGAACCGCATGTGGTGTATCAAGACCTGTCATGTAGTCCTCGATGCATTTAGGAATTTTCCACTCCTTGTAAACCGGCTTCCCCGTCACCTTGATGCCAAGTGGATCATCCGGATGGAGTCTTGCAAACTCGTTGGCCAAAACTAACTACAAAAAGCCAAACCACAAAATTAAAAAATATCGATATCAAACCAATGATATACAAGTGAGTAGGTTATAGAACTTACGTAAAATAGGGAGCCGGCAAGTACAAAGGCCAACTCTACCGACACCAACACTACGGACTCCTCCGAAGCCTCGCCGAGTCGCAAGCACATAACAGCCTATCACCTCGGCATCAAAGTCTTCACGGCTAGACTCTATCCGGCCAAATAACGCCAGGTGAGAGCATGCCTGTCTCCAAACACTGGACAATAGCATCACGTGGTGCTCCCTCCTAAATCGTAGGTACAACTTCTTGAGCCTCGCTATCTCCGGGAGGCGCAACCACAAAAGGCTCTCGAAGAGCAGCAGATGGTCGACTCACTCGCGGTGGAAGACTACGCTCACCCAAATGCGTTCCGGCACTCTCACCATCTTCGTCACCCTCGCATCCCTCTCACAACTATAACGATCGAGAGTCAGATAAATGGGCCGCTCGATCTCAAAATCCGGCCGCTCGATCCGAAATGGAGGTTGCCGCCAGACCACCACCCTCACTGCGAAACATCGCACCGTAATGATGCTCGCCCCGAAACCACCGAACATCGTCCCATATCAATAAACGGAGCCTCAAATGGCTCATACCGATGCTCGTAATCAAGGGGGGCCGAGTCCGCTCAACATAATGATGAATCCGAGAATGGTGACCGTGGCCGGACCTCGTAATGGTGGGTAGGCGGATGCCGAGAATGGTGACTCGGTGACGCCGAGAATGGTGACTCGAATGATGACTAGCCGACGATGAGAATGGTGACCGTGTGCCGCGCCAGAGACCGAGTGACGTGGAGGGTCGGGAATCCTCCGCCGGCGCCGCTACAGATGCGTAATGACGAGGCCTATCATGGCTCCCACCGAGTAGTGTACGGGCTCCTAGAACGCCTATGCATACGTCCGAAGAAATCCATGATCCCGTAAAGCACCCGACGAGAAACTCGAGCAATAACCGACTCGATCGTCGCACAAGATCGCCTTCAAACGGCGATCAAGTACTCATCCTCGCTCGTGTCTGGGTGTGGTCCGGACAAGGAAGTCCGTGGACACAACACACCCTCTCTGTTGCCTCTCCCGGTCCGATGTCTCGCACCATCTACCGGTGGGGTACTGGCCGCCGCTTCGACACTTTATGTGCCGACTCATATGTAATCAATTTTTCAGCAGCCTTCTTCAACCTATCCATAACTTTCTTCCTCGGGATCGGCGCATGCTCATCCTCCTTATTCCTCACAGCTATTCTTACAGGCTTAATGAACTTAACGTCATAAGGCGAGCCATTCTCAAAGCTCAGGTAGTAGTACTCAGCCTCATCCTCCTCCAGATGCGGTAAAAAGGGAAGTACTTTGTGCTGTAACAATAGTCATTAAAGCATACCATTAGATGGGCAATCACATAATGTTGAAGAGATGAGTGAAGTTAGGAGAAAATACGTTTACAAATTTATGTACCTTATCGTCGAAGAAATGAGTGAAATCACAAAACATCTTCCTCGTAGTCCACATCAAACACCGGGGGACTTGGACAGTTTTATCTCGACTACCACACAATGCTCCCAATGAAGGAATCATCTCATACGACCATATTTGTAAAGCCCAAACAGGACCATAGAAGTGATAGTCCTTGTGCTCTTGTCCCTCCTTCATGGCAACGTTGCCTATGTAGTAAGATAAAACCCCAATGGCATAAGAACCCCAAGGAAACATATCCCACTCGAAATCCTCCACTAATGCCCATGCCCATGTCTCACCATCATGTCGTCACGGCATAGGATAAAGTAGTAGTATATAAGCAAATTGGCAACCTTGAGATAATCTCTTATGTCTCTACCAAAATCTCGAGCATTGAACCTCTTCCGAGAACACTAACCTTAATGTTTTTGCCATGGAGTATTCTCGTGGAAAATACCGTCGGACGGAAGGAGATGGTCGTCACGGGATGGAAGGTAGAGTTTCCAAATGGAGTCCCGTGATCAAGGCGAAATCACGGGCCGTAAAGCGAATGGTCCTCCCGCAACCGGAACCACGACTCATCCGGGGATTTGATCACCCTCCATTGACGAGCAATCAAGTGATGTAGGGCGATTTGAACTCCCATTCCTCCTAACTTTAATCAAGCGCCCAGACCCCCTCGGTCAAGCTCTCGATAGCTCGATCAAACATGGAATGCGGCCCATACTCCTTAATGTCTCAATGATCTCTTTAAATACCGCCCCGTATGTAAAGATTCACTTGACGTGTAACAAAACGCAATGTAGGTCTCTTCCATACGCAACCATCTGCAATATGGACATACAACTCATAAGAATATGATAAAATGCTTAAGAGAACGAAAAAAATTCGCCTTGCACACGATCGCATGCACACGATCGATGCCCGTCGTGTGAAGACCATCGTGTGCCACACGACGGAAACGATCGTGTGCTGCGATCGTGTGCAAGGCAGAGCTTTGCACTTCTAGCACACGACGCGGCACACACGATCGACGGCCGTCGTGTGTAGTCATCGTGCACGAAGACCATCGTGTACACGATGGTCTCATCTTCTTCAGCACGATCGTGGGAAGATGAACAACCGTCGTGGCACGATCGTGTGTGAATGAAAATACACTAACCGGCGGCTCATTGACGAATTGCTCTTCAGATGGAGTGTCACTAGCGGAACTTCTGGCGTCTTCAAATTCTCTGTGGTAGTCGGAGGTCGACATTTTCTGGCCGGCGAAGGGTTTCACGACGGGAGACTTTTTTTGCAGAGAGGAGGAGAGTTTTTTGGAATATTGAGTTGTGGGACCTTTTTTTATTGTTGTTTCATTTTAATAATCTTCCTTTTTATTTTTTAGTTTTTTTTTCTCTTATTGGTAGACTTTAAGGGTAATAAAGTCTTTTAACACATTTTGGTATCAAAAACTTATAGTTTTATGAATGAGGATATATAACTTGTTACTTTTATGTTTTGGTACTAAAAAAGAGAGATCCCCTAAAATGTCCTCCAAAAAGGTGTTGATGTTGACTTTTCTTTTTTTACTTTTTAGTGATAGATTTAAGAGTATTAATGTCTTTTGGTATCAAAAACTTATACTCTTATGAATGAGGATATATAACCTGTTACTTTTATGGTTTGGTATTATAAAAGATAGAACCCTATATAATTAAGGCATTAAAGTGTTTATTAGTGACAATATACACAATATAAGTGATAGTTATTAAAAAAGTAAAAATTGTCCAAAAATCTACAAAATGACACATAGGACAACCATTCTGGTGCAAGAAAAAAACTCAACTTTTATAATATATATAGATAGATAAATAGATAGATAGATGTGTAATTTTGGTATATAAAAATAATAATATCGAAATCAAAACTTATTTGGGAATTGCAAAAAAAGAACTTGCGCACTTAAAAAGAGGTGAGTAATGTATCAAGAATAATATTGAAAAACTTAATTTTAAATTTGCAATATTTAATAATTTATAAAAAAACTTAAAATTGGAAAAAATTATTTTTTATTTATATTGAGGTGGGGAAGAGGCAGAGGCGGACCCATTCACAAATTATTGGGGACATGAAAAAGAAAAAAGGTATGTGTATATATATATATATATATTAATCACTAGTTAGGGTATGTATAAAATTAATTTATTTATTGTTCATTTTAATTTTTAGGATTTGTTGAAAGAATGGAAAGATTTTTAAAAAGAAAAATATCGACACCCGGATCTTCAAGTACAGATAATATTTCTCAACCTAGTTCTACTCTTTTGATGTCTACGGAAATTGATTTGGATGATCTTTCTTGGGATCGAAAGGAAAAGAATTTTAGAGTATCACCCTAATCAAAGAGATGAAATAAGGCCGAATTTCTGAAGACTATTTGAATGGTTGTATAATTTGTACCGTTGAAAAAGAACTTGCTGATATTACGAATGAAGATGTAATGAATCGCTTTCAAAAGATGAAATTTCGTAGAGAACAACTGTAAAACATAATTTGTTTCACATTTATAATGATATTATACTTCATTATTGATTTTTTTTATTACGATAATAAAAATGGTGACCCGATTTAAAATTCTGGATCCGCTGGGAAGAGGGAAGGAAAAAAGCGGAACATGAATCGTCTAGCCTTGTCTCGTATAGTAGCCGAGCAGTAATGTGAGACTCAAGAAATCTCATTCATTCAATCACTCTCTTCTCCCCAGATAAATCAAATTCAGATCTGATCTCCTTTTTATCTTCACGTTCATTTGTGTATAATTCACGATGGAATAACACTCTTACTCACGCAAACACCCACAATCCCAAATGCCCAAAGCCAACGCAATGCTCCTCCCCTCTATGTCGGCAGAAAAAATAAATATTGATGTAAATAAAAAGAAATAGCGACGCAATTACAACGGTGTCTCCGTCGTCGTATCCCCACCCTCTCTCTCGAGCAATTGATTTTGTCAATCGGTGGTGAGTGGTGGCACAGGATTGAATAAACAAGCATATATTCATCGATGTAAGATATATCCCACAACACACTCCCCTTTCTCCGCGAGAGAGCAAGTGAATTGGGCTATTAATTTATTTGCAATTCTAGTACTCAGTTGGATAGTGACAGTTGAGAAAGGTGTGTGTGTGTGTGTGTGTGAGAGAGAGAGAGGGAGAGCAGAAATGGAGGGAGAGAAGAAATTAACAGCAGCGGTATCGGATGTGGGTGCGTGGGCAATGAACGTCATCAGTTCTGTTGGAATCATAATGGCAAATAAGCAACTCCTCTCCACGCATGGATATGCTTTCGGCTTTGGTTAGTCGAGTCCCCTCACCTCACTCTATCCCTATCTCCTGTATTTGTGTTTTTCATTTCTCCATTCTACTTCAGAACTTACTTCTGTTGCGTGCTGATGTGTAATGTATTTTTGAGGTCTGACACATTTTCGCTTTCTGCTCAAATGGAGCTTCTCTGTGCCAGTTTCCAACACAAATTCATATATAATGGGTTTTATTCATATTGCAGCAACATTGTAGTCTTGTGTTCTGATGGATTATGTAATATACATGTGTGTGTGTGTGTATGTGTATATATCACCCACTCATGATTATTGTATATTTCTTTGATCAGTACTGCTGTCAGTGCCGCTT
This sequence comes from Orobanche coerulescens, assembly GCA_033398695.1. Lineage (NCBI taxonomy): Eukaryota > Viridiplantae > Streptophyta > Magnoliopsida > Lamiales > Orobanchaceae > Orobanche > Orobanche coerulescens. The sequence goes on along the minus strand of CM065812.1, from coordinate 162,789,150 downwards.
ATTTAATTCTGATCCTTTTTAAACCAATAACTGCAACTCTATAACTATATAATGGTAGATTATAACCTTTGTACGTATTTTTTATATGCCGTTGCTTTCCCCGCAGCCACAACATTGACTGGTTTCCATTTTGCTATTACCGCACTCGTTGGCATGGTTTCAAATGCTACTGGCTTTTCTGCGTCAAAGCATATTCCTCTATGGGAGCTTCTCTGGTTCTCTGTTGTCGCAAATATGTCTATTACCGGGATGAATCTCAGCCTCATGCTAAACTCTGTCGGATTCTACCAGGTATAATCTACCGTGCACTGCTCCATCTTCATGTTTATAGATAGAGCCATGACAGACTTTTCATCATGCATTGCTGCTACATAAATAATTACCTGTTTGTATATTCTTGTTGCAAATTAGTTATGCTAGATGTTTTTGTACCTTTTATACTTGGAATTTTTTTTTATTTTCTTTAATTTTCATTAGTTTGAACCATAAAAGACTATACATCCATTATTTACTTCGTGGCAGTTGGCAGATCTGTACCTAATATAGTCTATAGACCAGGGTTGTCACGTCGACGACTAGTCGGCGACTAGTCGAAAAGTCGACATACGTGAAAAAGTCGATGCCCGACTTCTGTAATAGTCGTCCATGGGTTATACCCGGATACGACCCGACCCAGTCCCGCAATCCGCCCAATTACCCGACCCGAAATTAAAAAAAAGAGGGTTTTTAATTGACACTTACCTTTTTATCACATAACCCACCTACTCGAGTGTTCTCTTCTCACCCCGACAGTCGGCGCCGACAGATCGGCGACTCATCTCCTCCGAAGATTTCAACGACATTGAGCAAAGGTTTTGGGAAGCGGTGGATATAGCTTCGGGTGCATCCGAATCATTTGAGGGACGCAATCTTCCAAGGAGAGCTAGAGGTGGTTCCACCTCCATTCTTACCTATACTCGACGCAACACTAGTTGGACACAAGATCCTATTGAAGAGGAAAGGGAAGATGAAGATGAAGATTTCGATGATGATGAGGAAGTGGAAGATGACTATGGTATACCACCCGAGGAGAATACTCAAGGAGGATATGGAGAGGGGGATGGAGATGATTTCGAGATGGATGACTTTGATGCATGATTGTGTTTGTTTAGTTGATTTGACTCTATAATTATGTTTTTATTTGTTAGAGATATTTGACTTTGGGTACTTGAACTTATTATCTATTTGAACTATGAAATTGAAGTATGTTTACCTATATTATATATTTTAATTATTCTAAATAGGATATTGTCGACTATTTGTGACTTTTTACGACTAGTCGGGCGACTTGTCGACTAGTCAATTCCACGGTACTCGGGCTCGACTTGTCGACTTAACCATGCTATAGATGTTTAAATAATATTGTACATTCCTTTCACAACTTATGCTATTGGTTAAGTTAGCATAGGCTTCAATTTGGTGTAAATCTTCCCACCAAGAACTACATGGTGCTGGATACACAATCTTGAGCGTATAGATTAGATGGCGCATGATTATTGAGAATGGTACCTTGACTTTAATCGAATGTCTTTGACTACAACGTCAAACCCTACTGCACAATTTAGGAGTTTGACTGGCTTTAGATGACACATGATTTGAAACCAGTTTCCATCGAGATAATAAATAACCATAAAAACGTGGTGTACACATCACAAGACGTTGTCGCATATATCGGACAAGTGTATGAGTTCAACAAATATGAAATTGAGATTTAAAGAGGACTATGGGATTATTGGATGCCTAGAGGCTCCCTTGTTCTCCAGGTATGTTTATGCTTGTCAAAGATTGATTTCTTGGATGATCATGTTAGGAGTTATGGATATCTACTTCAAGGCATGAGTCAGTCTTCACTAATTTATTGGCGTTGTTGGCCACAGTATACAGTATAAACAACTTAGAAGGGGGTTGAATAAGCTGTATCTTTTTCGAAGTTTGTTTGCGTAGCGGAAGTCTAAGGTTAAGTTGTTGTAAATCTGAATGATCTCCTGTTAGCTTGATGCTTACAGGGTCTTTACTATATGTATACTAAAATCACACAGGCAGATAAAAAATAGTAAAAGCAGAAAGTAAAGACGCACTGATTAAAGTGGTTCGAGGTAAACCCCTCTACGTCCACTGGTCCTCCACACAGGAGTAAATTGTTTATTAAAATCATGGCGTACACAACTATATGACTTTAACTAAACACGTCGCTGTATCGTTCACACAGATTGATACAGCCGACAACAACTTGGGCCGTTCACACAGATTGACTTTGGCTTCTTCGACTCGCTTCTTATCACACAGATTTAAGTTTCGTCCTTAGCGCTATTCGTCCCACACAGGTCAGAGATAGCGAAACTTAGTCTACACAGGGCTAAGTAAACTCAACTATAAGATTGGTATGACAAGATCGAACATCAGCTGTGTGCTTGATGAGCTTTCGCTGTAAGTGTGCTGTTCGCCTTGAGGACTTGTATATTTCTTCTCTTTTGATGAAGTTGTATGCTTGAAGAAATATAATGCTCTTGTAAGCTTGATAATCAGATTTTCAATTATTTGAATCGTCAGTTGAGCAATGTTCTCTTATTTGGGGCTATTTATAACCTTAGAAATAGATCCGTTATAAATGTAGTCGTTGACCGGTTGGTGAGATTGAGACTGCTCTGATTGGCGGCTTCAGAATGTTTCGAATTGAAGGCGATTCGTATTTAATGTTTCAGACATTCTTTTTGACCAACATTAAATGCTCTTCAGACTGTAGTCTCTTCGGCCGCATTAAATGTTGTCCTATCAGCATTAAATGCTATTTTAACCTTGAGTATTTTATGAATAAAGAATGTTTGCTTTCTCAACGGTTTAAAGTTTCTTCAGTCCTGTTGGATTTATATTTTACTTTCCCTAAGTAAAACACTTACATCATATTTGCTGTATCCAACATCTTCGTCTTTGCTGTATCTTGAAGATTATGCTGTAGTATTAGACTCTTGACTTTGCTAGAAGATTTTACGCTGTATGGACAGGCTATAACTCTTGACTTTGCTAGAAGATTTTACGCTGTATGGACATGCTATATGTTGTTCTCCTAACAGCTTCAGCTTCCATACTTAGACTGATATTCTGATTTTGAAGATCTTTGCTATATGAGGCAATTATCAAAATACAGGGGGATTTTTCCCAACAGCTCCTAGTCCTACACTTATTTTCAAAGCAGATTTGAAAGATAACTTTAGCTGATGGATTCAGGTTTAAGCAATGTTTATAAATCGTAATGGGTATGTGTTTCACTCTCATTGTGTATTTCAAGACCAGTACTGTTTACAAAGACAGGAGAATTGGCCCCATCACTTTAAGGAATCATAAAATTAATACTTGGGTCAAGAATAAATCATCTCTATCTTATCTGTCATAATCCAGCAAAAAAATTATTTGACTTCATTTTGGAGTTGGGCACATGTGTAAATAGTTTTGGATTTTAATAACTGTCTCCTCATTTTGGATTTTATCACAAACGAAAATTTCTCTGTGGCGTCTGTGATTTTGCTTAAATTTCTTTTTAAAAAGACTAGCCTGCTAGAGTTCTGTGATTTTGTTGAAGCATTTACACTCAATCTGCTAAATGTAAAAATTTCTGGCCTCCTGATAAACTCGTTTTATATATCTAGCCATCAAGGGATTTGTGGAGGAATGTTATCAGAAGCACCTACCAATGACTTGTCAGCTAAACTGGTTTCGATTTGCTATTGTACCTTAATGAAGTAGCTCACTGAATTCCTTGCCACGTTTTCTTACATATTCCTCTGTTTATGTAAAATATCATTGCAATTTGCGTTATAATATTCATTCTACATATGTGTTTCTGTATTTAGTTCCAACTAAACGAATTCGATCTTGAGCCTTCTGTTCTGTGACCATTTCAGGCCGCAGTCCTGTTCATAATTTTTTATTACACCTATGTATTCGTACCTATGAATGTCTGGACACAGTTTAGGCCTTTGTGGATGTATTTCTATGTTTATTTTCCAGCTTTCTAGTGTTAGAAAATGAATTTTGAGATGTTATCAGTTTTCCTGTGTAAAATTAAAATATGTTTGGGTTGTTATCCGAAATGGATTCCCTGTTTGTAAATGAAAATATGTTTGGTTGTAGTCTTTGAAGTGTATTTTTGACATTGTTATACGTGTTTATAGTGATGTTGAATGATGTGCTTGTTGATTTTTAAAATATCAATTACCGTAATATGACATGACTATAGCATCATCATCATCAACAACACCTCAATCCCAACTATGTTGGGGTCGGTGGCATGAAGATTATAGTGTCGTTTAATTGTCTAAAATTAGTTAACACCATAACTCATGCAAATAACAAAGTGGCAAAGTTTTACGCCGGATGCCTTTCCTGTCGCAACCTTCATATGAAGGAGAAATAGAACGAAATTCCAAAACCGTCAACATCATAGGTTTTTCCATTTATATGGAAAATATCATGAGACGGCGATGAGTTTGAGATAATTGCTATTGTCATGTCACAATACGTGATTGATAATCAACACATACATCATGGAACATGACTATAGCAATTAACTCAATTCATCGTGGCCTCATGATGTCTTCTATGTAATTGGAAAAACCAATAATGTTGTTGGTTTTGGAATTTCATCGCATTTCTCCTCCATATGAAGGTTGCGACAAGAAGGGCATCCGGCGTAAAATTTGCCACTTTGCTTGCTGCATGAATTTATAGTATTTTAGACAATTAAGTGACACTATAATCTTCATGTCACCGACCCCAACATAGTTGGGATTAAGGTGCAGTTGATGTTCGTGACTGTCTTTGTTCGCATCAATTTGCGTGATTATAGTAAAAAAAGTTATTTGACTGTGTTTCTGAAATTCTATTTCCGTGAAAGTATGAAACCAAAATCGACTCCATTACCCATGAGAACTTCACTAAACAAACATAAGCTCATTTTCCGGAATATTTGGAAAATGTAAAATGACACTTGAGAAACACATACATACATAGCCTTAGAGTTTTATTATTTATTTTTAAACTTTTAAAGTTCCTATAGTGATCCTTGCATAAAGCTCTCTTTTTTTTCCCCAATTGTGGTATGTGAATATCTAAATTTGCCTAATTTTATTGTACTTTTGGTGCAGATCTCAAAATTGAGCATGATTCCAGTTGTCTGTGTAATGGAATGGATCCTTCATAGTAAGCAGTATACAAATGAAGTTAAACTGTCAGTTGTGGTTGTGGTTATAGGTGTGGGTGTTTGCACTGTGACCGACGTCAAAGTGAATGCCAAAGGTTTTCTTTGTGCTTGTGTAGCAGTTTTTTCGACATCTTTACAGCAAATTGTGAGTATGTCATGTTGTTATTTGCCAGTTCATAAGGACATATACGTAATTGTAACCTCCACTACTTCCTCTTCCTCCCTTCGTTTTTCTCGACAACAAGATGGAAAACAGCCAGGATAGGTTAAAAAACACACAAAAAAAAATCAGCGTGTCCAACGCGTGTCCCAACGTGTCCTGAGGTGTCGCCAATGTGTCGGGGGAGTCCCCGGCCAAAAAAATAATACCCGACACTGCGTCTCGAGTGTGTACGGGGTGTTCGACTCGTGTCGGACGGGATACGTGGCTTCGGGAAAGTGTGTGCTGTCATAGGTTCTGACTTTGAAACAATTCTCAAGTCCTGTTGAAGGACTTTTTAATAATGGGATTTGGTATTTGGCCAAGGTTGCCAACATTTTTTCCCTAACATTATTTTTCACTACCTATGTTTTGTTTAATGGGTGGCGCTATTGCTTTTCCAGGTGAAATCTTGACCATAAATAACTTTTAGATATCTTGTTAATTTATAAAAATAAAAACATTATGAAAATATTTAAAAAAGCGAATAGAATGATGGAGTAAATTTTTATATTTATCGGCACAATATTTAAAAAGAAATAAATAGTCGGTTCAATTTTGAAAATGTCAAATGAGATCTACTGAAAAAAAATGTAGTATTTGCCTAAGCTTTCTGGAGGTTTGGGAAATCAAAGTTCATTAGCTTTTGTTAGATCCGAACATTAAATTTCCCCAAAAACCGGACGGAGGGCACAGCTTCTGAAAGTGCATTATGATCACTTCAAAGTTGAACCAAGTATTTTCACAGTATGTTACTCTAAAACCAAAAAGGTCTTAAATTTGTTTTTCTATTGCACAGATATGCTGCAAACATGACTGTATGATATGTTTTGGGTGCAGTCGATAGGCGCCTTGCAGAAGAAGTACTCCGTCGGGTCATTCGAGTTACTGAGTAAAACAGCTCCGGTTCAGGCTGGCTCTCTCCTTGTGCTGGGTCCCATAATCGACTACTATATTTCTGGAAATTTAATTTTAGACTACAAGTTCACTTCCGGAGCTATGGTTAGCACCACATCGTTAATTCTAGTCACTCTGCTAAAATTTTTTTTTTTTTTTGTACAATTTAATAATTACTTTTGGTTTAGGGTTGGTTTTTTTTTTTTTTTTCCTATTTACATCTAACATGAGGTTGCAATCGAAAATATTGTGCAGTTATTTATACTCATCTCGTGTTGTCTTGCCGTGTTCTGCAACGTGAGCCAGTACCTGTGCATCGGACGCTTTTCAGCCGTTTCCTTTCAAGTGTTGGGCCACATGAAAACAGTATGTGTGCTGACACTGGGGTGGCTGCTATTCGATTCCGAGATGACTTTTAAGAACGTCATGGGAATGGGCGTTGCGGTGATTGGCATGGTGATATATAGTTGGGCTGTCGAAGTCGAAAAGCATGCACATAATACAACCAACAAGAAGATAGCAACACCCCATGCAAAGAACAGCTTAACCGAAGAGGAAATCAGGTTACTGAAAGAGGGAATAATGGAAACGGATCCTGTTAGGGATATCGAGCTTGGTTAGTCTAAGTTCGTTCCACATTCAGATTGTTGGGCTCCAGAATCATAGTTGTTTGATCCATATGTTATTAGGAAGAAGGAAAAGTAAGAGCCCTTTTTTCGATGAAAGTGATTGTGTGAGATACATTTTTTATTGAGGAAATGATGTATTTTAGCCACTTATGTTTGTGAAAACTATTTTTTGAGCATAAGTTAGTAAGAGATGTTTTCTAGCAATTTTAGGAGAGGGGATCTGCTGTGCTGTACCCCACCATTGGATCACACACACCCGCACGGGTGTGTGTGTGTGTGAATTCGGCGGATGCAGTGCACAAAGTGCTGCATCTGCATCGATCCGAGCCCCAATTTTAGGATGCAAAAAGAATAAAGCACCCCATCATCAAATTTGTAAAAAGGTAGATGGTTTGTCAAAAAAAAAAAATTGGACTTTTTCATTTTCTTTTTAGATAGGGATGATTTTTTTTTTTTTTTCAGTTTTTTATTTAGATGATTTTTTTTTTAAAATGAAAAACAATTCCACAATAAATCAGTGGAGTAAAGACCTCTTAAAGTAAAAAAATAAAATAATAAATAAAATTAAAAAGAAAGATACTGAAACCAATTTTCTTGGAGATGATATTTTTGAGATGATTTTTTCTGAAATTTGGAAGTGGGTTTGGCTCGAAGGTTATATATTTTAAATTTCCTACATCTTAATATGGTTAGAAAATATGTTTTCTTAGGGGGTGTATTCATTATAGAGTTGATCGAACTATGGTATTCAATTAGAATTTTAAAGTCTTTAAAAATCTTGAGGTATTCAATGATGATTTAATAATGTCTTTGATGTATTCAAGTCTGAATTTTATGAAATTATACAAATTCATAAATTTTGATGGATTTATACCAACTTTCGTGAATAAAAAAAATGCCACCAAATCTCTGCTCTATCTAGGAGATTTCCAATCCTATCAAAAGTTTTACTTAAAAAAATATTTCTTTAAAAGTAATTTAAAATAATCAAATAAAATATAAAAAATATTTAAATAAGTATCACAAAATATATAACATGAACAAGAAGTCAGAAAACTGAAAGTTTGAAAAATAAAAATGAAAATAAATTTTACTTTAAAAATTAAAAAAACAACTTTTAAATAACTTTAAAATAGCCAAAAAAATATGTGAAAATATTTAAATAATATAAATATCAAAAAATTATAAAGTGAATAGAAGGATCTACAAAAAATCTGAAAGTTAAAAAAATATGTTTTTTTAAGAAATTTTTTTAAATAAGAAACAATTTCTTAAATCTGAAAATTATTCTTAAATAGTATATCTCTCTCTCTCTCTCTCTCTCTATATATATATATATATATATATATATTGGAGTTACAAGATTAAGATTAAATTTTAGAATTATAGTTTCAATTCATATATTGGTGCTACCAAAAAAATAGTTTACTTGATTCTTTTTAATATTTATGAGCTTAGTTGAGCTTACAATAATAATATTTATTAAAATTTAATGTTTTTTAATTATTTTAATTTGTGTACTGTTACTATCTTGCGATACTTGATTAAACATAGACTAATATTATAAATGTTACTTATTTATATCATTTGACGCATATTAATAATATTAACTTAATTAATTTTGTTCATATTATTTTATTGAATAATTATGTATTTATTTGTTAGTTTTATTGCCTTATTTTAGTTTTAATTCGTCTTCTCTTTTGTGTTTTTTGTGGTTTTTGTTGTTACATTACAAGAAATTCGCAAAATATCGACAGAAACTACTGACGGAGTTTTGCCGTTGTAAAATACCGACGATTCACCGATGGATTACTAACCAAAAGTTGACGTAGTTGTTAATTAAAAAATTAGATAAATTTACTAAGAAATTACCGATGGATTACTGGCAAACTTTATCGAGGAAAACACTTTGGTCGGCAATTTCTAGGGAAATTGCGAGCTAAAATTTAACGCCTAATTTTTCCGGTCAATTACCGACGAAATAATGATAGAATATTTTGCCAACGGATAAAGTATTAAATCTTATACAAAATACTGATGGATTAGTTATTCGTCGGCAAATACCGACTATTTAAGTTTCAGTTGGTAATTTACCGACAAAAATTTCGTCCTTAACTTGAAAAATGGCTCTGTCTATATTTAACTAAATTAGCGATGAATTACCAACGGATTTATCCATCGGTATTCTAGTAACAAAATCCCAATCTTCTTCCTCATTTCAGTACACTGCAAATCAATTAACCTAAAAAAGAAACCACAGGCAGCGGAGAATCGGGACATCCCGAGGTCCCGGTCCCGAGTCCCGATTGTCCCGGTCCCGAAAATCACCAATTTGGTGGTCCCGGTCCCGATCCCGAAAATAATTTTCCGAAATATCCCGAATGTCCCGAAATGTCCCGAAATCAGAAAAGAAAAAAAAATTAATCGAAATTAGAAATTTCAATCGGACTTCGGGATAGTCCCTCCCGAGTCCCGAAATTACCAAAATCTCAGGTCCTGGTCCCGGTCCCGATCCCGTAAAATTCGGGACTCAGGGTCCCGTTTCCCGTCGGGACTCGGGACGGGACCGGGACTCGAGATTTTCCGATCCTAAATTCTCAGCCCTACTCCGCCCGATGCCGCCGCGGTCTACAAACTCGAGCCACGTTATTCATCCAACAGTGACCCGCCATCCCCTACTCCGATTACGACCAGCGAGATAGACCAACAATTTGCAACCCGTACCCCTGTTTGATTGGCAGGAATTTGAATGGAATTTATTAAAGAAATTGGAATATGTCTATTTAGTTCACTGAATGTAGCTTTGGAATTGGAATGAAATGATGGTAAATGATCAAAATACCCTTTTATGTTTTTTTTTGATTTCTTAATTAAATTTTAAAAAACTAATAAAATATCATTTAATAATCAGGTGGCTCCTGGAGGTGGACGGAAGAGAGGTGGCCGGTGGTGGTGGGCGGAGGTGGTGGACGGAGGTGGTGGACGGTGGTGGTGGACGGAGGTGTCGGATGGAGGTGGGCGCGGCCGGAGGTGGTGGACGGTGGAGGCGGCCGGAGCAGGCAGCATATTCTGCTAGGGACAACCATCTGTACCATTGTTTAGGGTTAAAGCTCACCATACAACGGAGGTAGTTCTCCACACACTAATTCAAATGCTCCGTTTGATCATCAGTTTTAGGATGATAGGCTGTAGAAAGAGCTAACTTGGTGCCCATCAAATGAAATAGCTCCTTCCAGAAATGGCTAGTGAAAACCTTGTCTCGGTCTGAAATAATGACCTCATGTGGTCCATGTAGTTTATAGACAGTGTCAAGGAATTGTTTAGTAACAGATTGTGCTGTAAAGAGATGAGAAAGACCCACAAAGTGGCTATATTTAGTGAATCTGTCAATAATCACCAAGATCACATCTAGGCATGGCAATTTGACCCGCCCCGCCGCGAAACCCGCTCCTCCCGACCCGACCGGGGATTTCCTGCACGGACCGGGATTCTCCATTTCAAAACCGGGACGGGTCCGGTCGGATGGGGTCCCGACTCCGCCTGGACCAGATATATATATATATTAAAAAAATTATATATTTAACTAAATATATATATATATATATATTAAAAAAAACTATATATTTATTTTATATATATATATATTAAAAAAATTATATATTTTATATTAAATCGAGCGTTGACCGTGGTTTGACCGGGGGTTGACCGGGGCCGGGGGAGGGTATCACAAACCGGGCGACGGGCGGGCCAAGACGGCGGGCCGTGCCGGGGAGTGTTTACAAGCCGGGTCGGGCCGGAATGGCGATCCCCGCCCCATCCCCGCCCCGTTGCCATGCCTGATCACATCTTTGCCACAAGATTTTGGCAATCCCTCAACAAAATCCATAGAGATTTCAGTCCAAGCTTTCTTAGGAATAGGCAAAGGTTGTACCAAGCCCGGATAAGCTCCCACATCAGACTTGTGTCTCTGACAAATATCACAAGTTTTCACCCAGACAGATACATCCTCCTTCATCTTTGCCCAGTAAAAATATCCTTTAAGCCACATATAAGTGCCCAAAATTCCAGAATGCCCTCCATAAGATGTGTTATGCATCTCAGAAATGAGGTTGTTTCTGAGAACAAAGTCAGAACCCACTACAATCCTGCCTTTGTATCTGAGTAAGCCATCATGGAGTCTATATTTGTTAAAAGCTGTGAAATAAGTAGCTTTAGTACTTAAGATATGAGCAATATGAGTATCCTCCAGATAACTTTGAATAATTTGATGAATCCACATGGGTGTAACAGTGGAGATTATAGCACAAGTTTCTCCATCAGGTAAACATCTAGATAAGGCATCAGCCACTTTGTTATCAATTCCTTTAGTGTACTGTATCTCATAAGTAAAGCCCAGCAACTTGGTAAGCCATTTCTGTTGTACAGGGTTAATAGCCTTTTGATCCAACAAGTGTTTTAAGGCTTGCTGATCTGTTTTAATAATAAACTTCTACCCCTGCAAGTAAGTCTTCCACTTCTGCACAACCATCACCACAGCCAAGAATTCCCTCTCATATATTGACAGAGCCTGATTTTATGGACACAAAATCTTGCTCATATAAGCTATAGGTTTATGGTTCAACATCAAGACTGCACCCACTCCAAATCCACTTGCATCAGTCTCAATAACAAAAGGTTGGGTAAAGTCTGGAAAAGCAAGGACTGGAGCAGTAGTCATGACTTCCTTCAATCTCTGAAAAGCCTCATCAGCTTCAGAATTCCATTTGAAACCATCCTTTTGGAGCAATGTGGTCAGAGGTATACTGAGCTGACCATAGCCTTTGACAAATTTCCTGTAGTATCCTGTAAGATCCAAGAAACCCCTCAGCTGCTTAACATTCTTAGGTACTGGCCAATTTGTCATACAAGAAATTTTACTTGGGTCAGTAGATAGCCCTTCTCCACTAATCACATGACCCAAGTATTCAATACTCTGCTGGCAAAATTGGCATTTGCTTCTTTTAGCATAAGTATGCTTCCTTAGTATTTCCAAAACCTCTCTCAAATGCAACAAGTGTTCAGCCCATGTCTTTCTATACACCAAGATGTCATCAAAAAAAATACCAACACCGTCTTTCTTAAATACTCACTGATTGGAAGGTAGCTGGGGCATTACATAATTCAAAAGGCATGCCTAGGAATTCATAGTGACCCTGATGTGTATTAAAGGCTATTAAAAACCTATCAGCAGGGTTCATCAAAATCTGGAAGTAACCTGACCTTAGATCCAGCTTAGAGGAGAATTTGGCACCATGTAATTCATCCAAATGCTCGTCAATGACAGGAATAGGGTAATAATTCTTGATAGTGAGTGTGTTAAGATATCTATAGTCAATACACATCCTTCATGCATTATCTTTCTTCCTCACTAATATGACAGGAGTTGCAAAAGGACTCCTGCTGTGTTGAATAACACCATCACTAAGTAATTCACCAATTATTTTTCAATTTCCCCTTTGTGGTGATGAGAAGATCTGTAGTGAAGTTGCTGTTTGGGAACCCTATTTGGCTTGAGAGTGTGGTGCTCCACTACCCTTGCAGGTGGCAGTCCCTGAGGCTCTAAGAAAACATCTCCATACTCCTCCAAAATGGCATCCAACTCTGCATCTGATGAGGACAAATCAGCAATAGAACTGCATCTACTACTAAGGGAGTGATGAGGTACATTTCTTCAATTTCTTCTGGATTTTTATGCATCAGTGAGTGTAAGGCATGGCTGGAAATACATTGACACTCAGTGGTCTTGTTTATAGCTTGCATCTTAATCCTTTTCCCTCCAATATGAACTGTGCAGGTAACTCTCTTGTAGTCTAGGAAGATAGGAGTACATAATTCCAGCCAATCACTACCTAATATAATATCATACCCCTCATGCTCCAACAGCCTTAGAGAGTAGGTAAACTCATGTCCCTGCACCTTCCACTTAAAGTTTTGAACTATCTGGTTACTGATAAGCTGTTGACCATTACCTACTTTAACCAGTAAGGGTCAGTCTCCATCCACCTTACATTTCAAAAACTCAGATGTTCTCTTCCTGATGAAACTCAAAGAACTCCCAGTATCAATCAAAACATTCACCATATGCCCATTGACTTCACCAATAATCCTCATAGTTTTATTCCAATAGTACCAGTGATAGCATTGACTGATACTTCAGCAACTGGCATAGGTTCATTGTCTAGTAGTAACAAATCAACATACTCTGGCTCATGTTGAATGTGTGCTAACTCCTGCTCCTCAGACATTTCTACATAGAATACTTTGGGCTTGCATTTGTGACCATAAGAGTCATCACAATTATAGCATAAACCTTTCTCTCTTCTAGCAGCCATTACTGCACTTGTCAGTAACTTAATAGGAACCTTTGTGCTATTTGGTGTATTTGGCTTGTGCACAGCAGCTCCCTCAGGCCTCTTATAGTTGTTAGTGGGTGTAAAAACTCTAGGACTTGGCTTAGCCACTCTCTTGGCCGAAGCATCAGAGTCAGCATCTGACTATGCCCAATTTCAATAGCATCTTGAAGAGTCTGAGGTTTAAATAGCATCAGAAAACTTTGCATATCTTCCACCAATCCACTGATAAAACAAGCTATAAAGTAGTTCTCAGAGTAGTTCATGTGACTGCTCAACATCAAGCAAGACCCTAACTCCTCAAATTTTTCAACATATTAAGCATAAGTTCCAGTCTGTTTCAAGTTTTGAAACTCCATAATAATCTTAGCATCACTAATATCATCAAATCTAGCTGCTATCACCTCCAAAAATTGTTCCCAAGTGATGTTCAAAATATTTTCATAGCCAGAATTTTGAAACCACTGCAGGGCTTTCCCTTCAAAATGATGTATAGCTAACTGAACCATTTGCTAATCATTAATAGTAGAAGTGAGCTGAAAATAGGTATTGCACTTGATAATCCAAGATCTAGGTTTAGAACCATCAAACATAGGAAAATCTACTCTATGATATGAATTTTCTTGTCCAGTTTTACCATTTCAGGACCAAACTTAGATGTATAAGCACCAACAACAGATCCAGGAGTTCTAGTAAAACGAGAGGATTTAGGAGGCTTACCCAATATAGATCCCTCATCAGATTTGTTCAAATTCAGCAGCTGTAGTTGAACATTAGCCATGAGTTTTGTTAGCTGATCACACTTAGCATCGATGCCAAATATCTTCTCCTCCACCTTCTGATCTATAGACTGCATATGTTCATGAAATTTTTCCTCTGCTGCATATCTCTTCATCGCCTCAGTTTGTAAGATCTGATCAAATTTCTTTTGTGTTTCCAGGAGCTCCTTCATATGGGTGTTGTCAGCCATGATTTAGCCCAGAATTTTGCTAAAGTTGAAGCAAAACCTTGGCTATAGATACCAATTGTAACGGACCCACAAACTATTTTTGTATTTTTTTTGTGTGATTGTATTGTAATTGTAAAAGATAATCAAAGAGCGAGAGAGAGAGAGGGACGAGAGAAGGAAGTTTGGGAAAGAAGTTAGAGATTTCATTTATGATATCATGTTTCCTGCGTGAGCAGTGACCTTATAGGTGCCGTGGTCCCCTCACCATAACAAACTACACTCACAACAGAAGATAGAAAGTTGCTACAAAACATAATATAAATTATACAACATTTTTTAATAAGGAATGCGACTCCTCCTTAAATTCCCACGCGCTACCCTTCAGCCACGTGTACGGCTGAGATCGACTCCCTCTTCTTAGATATTCACCATTTCCCTCACTTCGCTCTCCTCCTTTGTCCATTCACCATCACCCTCATCTCGTGTCACTCCAATCTTCTTCTCCATTAACAACTGTGTCACAACAGAAACCTTCAAAGCGAGGCTTGTAGCGAAAGGTTATACTCATAAAGAGGGTATCAATTATGATGAAACCTTTTCACTGGTAGCCATGCTTAAGTCAATCCGGATTCTTTTAGCTATAGTTGCACATTTGGATATGGAGATTTGGCAAATGGATGTCAAGACTGCATTCTTGAATGGAAGTCTAGACAAGGAAATCTACTTGCGCCAACCAGAGGTATTCATTGTTGAAGGAGAGGAGCACTTAGTGTGCAAGCTTAAAAGATCCATTTATAGACTTAAGCAAGCATCTAGATCTTGGAATACTCAATTTGACGAGGTTGTCCAGTCATGTGGATTCATCTAATGTCTGAGTCAGAGTTGCGTGTATAAGAAATACGAGCGAAACGTATTGGTGTTTCTTGTACTGTGTGTAGATGATATCCATCTTAATGGAAACAAGATGAAGGGATTATCGGACGTATGGGTATGGGTATCTGAGCAGTTTGATATGAAGGATTTGGGAGAAGCAGGACACATCCTTGGGATCAGGATCTTTCGTGATCAAAAAAAAGGATGTTGTGCTTATCTCAGGCATCCTAGATCGATATAATGTTAAAACGGTTTAGCATGGAGAATTCCAAGAAAGGTTTCTACCTTAAAGACTTGGAATTCAACTATCTAAGTATATGTATCCCAAGACATAAAATGAGATATATGACATGAAGCTGATTCCTTATGCGTCAGTTGTAGGAAGTCTCATGTGTGTTATGCTTTGCACTAGACTAGATATCTGTCGTGCCGTACACATGGCTGCTAGATATCAACCGAATCCAGGACCAGGACACTGGATTGCTATCAAGCACTTACTCAGGTACCTGTAAAGGATTAGGGAGTATATGCTAGTATATCAATTAGACAACCTGTGTCCAGTGGGTTATACTGACTCAGATTTTTCATCAGATAAAGAAAAGCCCAAGTCTACTTCAGGTTATATGTTTAGCATGGGAGGTGGAGCCATTAGCTGGAGGAGTGTGAAGCAAAAATACATCTCAGACTCTACTATAGGAAGCCGAGTACGTGGCGGCCTCTGAGGCAGCCAAAGAGGCGGAATGGCTCAAGTACTTCCTACAGGACTATATTGTGATAATACTAGCGTAATCACAAATTCGATGGAACCACGAGCCCATAAGGCAAGTAAACATATCAACCGCAAGTACCACATCATATGACACTTCGTAAAGGAAGGAGACGTAGTTGTATCCAGGGTTGCATCGAAAGATAATCTTGTTGATCCTTTCACGAAAGGCCTACCATTAAAATTTTTTGAAAGGCATGTGCAAGGAATGAGATTATGGTGTATGGCAGCATTGCTTTGAGTATAAGTGGGAGAAATGAGAGACTATGTAATAGAGTAGTATACTTAAAAGCATGCTTTGAGTATAAGTGGGAGATTGTTAGGTTTGTATACTGCAAAGCATATTTTATGCTTGTATTACCTTATTTCCCTGTAACTACCTATGCGAATATTAATTACATTTAATCATATATTTTGCATATTTATTCACGTTATGGTTATGCAAATGGAATGTCTAATTATTTTATATAGTAGATAATGTGGTGTGTTGGTGTCACACGGAAGATCATATTATGGGTGCCTTATAAAATAATACTAGTTCACAACCTATATAATTATTAGACATATTATATGAAATGTTGTAGTGTATGCTTGAAATTAGTTGGTCGTGACTATTAGCATACATTAGCGTACTTGCATACGTTAAACTTGATCGAAATGAGATAGTGCCTTCTATACTGACTGTAAGAAGAATATAAATCTCGGATAATCATTATTTCTTAATTCTAAGTATATAATGTTTAATTATATATTAATAATATTTATTGCTTTGATTTACCATGTGTAATAGTCATAATGATTGACTCAATAAGCCTCGTATCTTGGCAATAATATTATTTATATGACAATTATTATTATAACTAAAAATCATGTCCCGACTTATGTGGGTTGATGATGTCCCCTTGAGAAGTTCGATAATGATTATTATATTAAATTCTACAGGTGGATTTAATTCCGATATAATAATAAGGTTCGAGTGGTACTACTATTGTATAAGAAATTAATTAATTAAAGCTATCAGTAGCTTAAATTAATTAATGGACACTCGATATCTTAGACACAAGAAATAATATATTTAAATAAGGAGTCTGATTTCGTAAATTTGAATTTGGTTGGAAGTGCAATATTAACTCTTTAGTGGATTGAGTTGATATTTAATAGACTCAATATATTAGAAAAGTGTCTAATATGGAAATTTAAGGTCTATTAGGGGTCCTTTCCCTAATCCTCTTTAAGATCCCTAGAGTAGCCCATAACACCTATAAATAGGACATCGGGGTCGGCCGAAATTGTGTTGTAACGGTCCAAGAAATTTTGATTTTTTCTGTCTTGTGTTTGATTGTGGATCTTGACTTGTGTCTTCGATTCCATAATTGGATAACACATATTTTTCTAAAATACCAATATATTCAAGAAAAATAGAGAGAAAATCGAAAGGTGATTTTTTGGAGGAGTTAGGCCGATCCAGTTGTTGTTCAAGGAAGTTCGGTAGATTGTTGCCCACACGACATTCGGATATAGTTGGGATATACTTTAGAAGATCTAAAGGTAGAAATACAAGAAGATCAAGGAGAAAATCAAAGACTTTTGCTTCAAAGGTAACGCATTCTAAGATTTTTTCGATCTAGGTAGAATACTACGAATTATCATGTTTAGACGCATAAATATATATTGTTCTTTTAAAGTCCTTATTAATTTGTGTAATTAGTTATTTGACGAACCTAAATAGATCCGATTCTTGAGGATCGATTTTAGTAAATCCAAACATGCCGCTTCCGCTGCGTATTATTTCCATCAATATGCACCATTCATATAAACTTCTTTCACGACATGGAGGCCATCCCACTTAGGGAGGAATTCATTTCCCATCTGGTGGGTTACCACAATAGGTCTTCTCACATCAAGTACCAAATCACCAACTTTCAAAGAACATATTTTGGCTTTATTTCTTAAACGTTCTTGCAATGCGAGCTTGGTAACACTCAAGTCTTTGTTGTGCTTCTAGCCTTTTGTTATCAAGGGCTTCCAACTCCTCAAGATGCAAACATGCATTGTCTTCTTCACTCAAGCCTTCTTGTATAGCCACCCTTAGAGATGGAATTTGCTTCTCCAAGGGAACAACGGCCTGAACACCATACACCAAGGAGTAAAGAGTAGCTTATGTTGGTGTTTTGTAAGCAGTTTGATATGGCTATAAAGCTTCACTTACTCTTTCGTTCCAATCTTGTTTTGATTTAGATACAACTTTTTTCAACAGATTACACAAAGTTTTGCTGAAAGCCTCAGCTAGCCCATTTGTGGTTGCATTATACATTGAAGATTTTTTCTGCTTAAAATCAAATTTCTCGCTGAGTTTGTCAATATGGCTGTCAGTATGATGTAGCAAGGAACCCAATACATGTAGATGATATTCATGCGGATGAAGTTAGCAACATTTTCTTGTTTCACTTCTCTCAAATGCTCAACTTCAGCCCACTTATAGAAGTAATATGTAGCAGCCAAAACATAGAGATGACCACCAGATGACTTTGTCAATGGACCTACTGTAATACCCGATTGTAATTCATTCATTATCATTCAGTAATTATCAGTCAGTAATTGCCACTCGGTAATTTTTTTCACTCATTAATAATCACTCATCATTCATGATTCATTCATTTATATTCTTCGTTTGTGTAATTTAGCCGTGTATCAGTTACCGATCATCATTCATCTCCGTTTGAGAATCGAGACGAGAGTATTATCATAATCATCGTGATTGGTAGTTCTGTGTTGGAAGTATCACTTATTTCATGTTAGTGGACTTAATTACATTCATACGAGTATTGTATGTCGGATCATTCACCTTTTGTAACGAGAAGACGGAGTTGTCGGATTTTTGTCACTTCCAGCAGTGAGTTACGACCGTAACATGCTTTCGTTGGCTTAAGGTTGTTTTGGCCGAAGGTGAGATACGGTCGTAAGGAAGGACAGGCTACGGCCGTATCATGTGTTCGTCAGTTTAGAGATATTTTGGACGAGGCCAACTTACAGCCGTAAGAGCTTCCAGGTACGGCCGTAAAGATGGAAGTTACGGCCGTAAATGAAGTCTTGTTACGGCTGTAAGTCGAGCAGTTTGTAAATAATGTTTTCCAGATGAGGCTAAGTTACGCCCGTGAGGAGGTCTTTGTTACGGCCGTAAGGCCGTTGACCTTGGAAGTTACGGCCGTAAGAGAGGTGAGTTACAACCGTAACTCGGAGCTGTATTCAAAGGATTGAATGGGATTTTTATGCTCATTTCACCACTTCTTCATCTTGGTTCCGAGAGAGAGAGTTGGAGGGAGAGATTTTTCATCATCGAACACTTGTGTGTTCGTATTTCATCATCTTCATTCGTTTGTGAAGCTTGGATAGTCGATTTAACACGTGTTCATCGGATCAAAGTGTTTGGATCTTCAAAGGTAAATTCTTCAACATCTTGGATTTCGATTTTGTGTTGAGATGTGATGTTTTGGACGTTATAATCATGTTGTATGAAGAAATATACATATGATTATGAGTTTGTATGAATATTCATTGGATTATTGAAGGATTATTC
The DNA here is from genome assembly GCA_033398695.1 of Orobanche coerulescens. Classification (NCBI taxonomy): domain Eukaryota; kingdom Viridiplantae; phylum Streptophyta; class Magnoliopsida; order Lamiales; family Orobanchaceae; genus Orobanche; species Orobanche coerulescens. The sequence goes on along the minus strand of CM065812.1, from coordinate 162,769,632 downwards.
AAGAACACTTTGAATATTGAGTTGGATTTGGGGGTTTTCGATTAGTTGTTGAAATCATGAATTGAATATTCATATTGGATTATTGATTGTATTGGAGATGTTTTGTTGGTTTGAAACATTCCTTGGAGATTTGATATTGGTATAATTAGGGATTTGTCGTAAACAATCGAAGATTGGTTACAACGTGTTTGATATAATGCCCCAATGAACTTGGTTTAGTCGTATCGACGTCTTGAGTTAGTTATAATCGTGTTTGATTTATATATTGAACGGATTGTTGGTAATTGTGTTATTCAAGATTGTTCGAGCGACCGACACCTTATTTAGGACGTTTGTTCGTGGAAGGACATTCTTCACCGGTGTTGAGTAAGTTAATTCTTACTCGGTTAAAAGGATACTCATTCCTTTCGTTGTTGTTCAGTCATAATCATAATTCATTAATAATGTATTAACCGTATTGAGACTTGTAATTGTCGAATAATCACTTCATTCACGAGGAACGACGGTTCTAATCATTTCATTGAGCTATCATTCACTTCACTATTATTTCATCTCGGTGAGTCATTCTTGACTTTGTCGGATTTTTATTCATTAATATTCATCATGGTCATTCTCGTTCATATGAACTTCTAGGTTCCTATTGCGTGGTCGGGTAGTGATGTGTGGAATTTTTAGTCGGGCACATGATGGTCACGTGTTCGGGTTCACCGACACAATGGACTGTGCACACGGTAACGTACCTCTGTGAGACTAATTAGGTACAAGGGCGGGTGTGTCCGGACACTCGTCTTGTGCACACGCACATACCATTACGGGTGTACTACGATGCCCCTCTTCAACTTAATTTCATAATTAAGATATATCATGATTGTGTTTATTCAACTCTTGAGGATTGTTGTTCTGTGTAACTGATCCCCATTGGGGGACATTGTTTTCAGGTCATGGCAAGGCAAAGGCACGGGAAGAGAACGTTGACGGCGAGGAGTCCCTGTGATACTAGTAGGGGGGCCTAGTCCTTTCAGTCATTCATGTTGTCTTCATTTTATTTCCGCTGCAGATTTCCATTTGGATACTCATTTTCATTCAGTGTTGTATATTTTATCTTCATATAAAATATACATGTATTCTGTATTATCTTGGGTGTGTTGTACTTGAAACTCCTCATCAGAGTAATTGATTATATAATGTGGTTCGGTACTACAATTATATTTAAGTCAGTAATTTTCATTCGCCTGGTGGGTCCCAATCGGGAGTCCACGGCACTGTAATAGTCGCCTAGTTTGGGGTGTTACAGAGTTGGTATCGGAGCGTGGTTTTGAATACTACCTTCTGAGTCATGTCTCATTTGAAATCATCGTTCTTCAGACAAGTATCATTGGACTTTCGCGTCACGTGTGACCTGTACAAGAGCCAAGCCCCTCAGACCAAAGAACGGTAAGATTTCTGACGCCATGGTATAATTTCTGGCAATAAGAATCACTCATTCATCATTCAACAGTCAACAATCCTCAATCATCATTTCATTGGTGATCATGTTGATCACGTTAACTCATTAATCACTCAGTTCATTTCACTGTTCAGTTGTTGATCTTGAGGATCATATCATTAATCTTGTTAACTTGTTCAAGATAATCATTTCAAGAATTTCATCAGATAATCATATCACCTCAGTTGATCATTCATGTAATCATTGTGTTGGAGCGCGTATGCTCATTGTCATCATTTCATAACGTAATCATAATGCGGTACTCATGCGAGATATATAATCATCATGTGACTCCCTACCTCAGTATGGAGAGAGCTGTCAGAGGAGGCAGGGGAAGAGGCCGTGGTGTGGGCCGAAACCCGGAAGCTCGTGTATATAGACGCACAAACGCGAGGATTAACGTCAATTCATCAAGCAGGGATGCTGCCACTCATTCATCGGGAAATGATCATACACCGTCAGGAAGTCGTAATCGGGTCACAACTCAATCGGTAGGTGTTCAGGTCGATCCCCTCATTTTTATGCAGGGCATGATGGCCCAGATGCAATTGCCTAATCATCACTGCGCCACTGGCCGAATTAATCGAGAAAGCTCTTACTTATGAGCTTACTGCTAAGGAAATTTCTAAGCAATAACCTTCATCTGATAGCAAGAAATCAACGAAGCGTAATCAGTCCGAAGGCGGCCAGTCAACCTTCAAGAAGCCTCAGGTGGGCTCTACTTTTTCTGAGCGACCTCCTACGGCACATAAACCCGCAGAATCTCAGTCCCGAGCGGCCAGTTCGGCCATCACCTGTTTCAACTGTGGAGTGCCGGGTCATTTCAGCACTAGGTGTTCGAGGCAGACTATCACCTGTTTCAACTGTGGGGTTGCCGGGCATAAGGTCCGTTTCTGCCGAAGAGACTCCAAGCATACTCCGGTGGCATCTCAGGCCCAAGCAATCGGTTGAATCAAAGCCACTCAAAGGCTGTTTAAGACGACGGGAGCAACTAAAGGCGGAGTTCATACTTATCAGACAGGAGCATCCGGTTCGGGGGCCGGCAAGCCCCGAATTCACGAGATGAAGAGGATCGACGATCCGGAGGCCCGAATGATCTCAGGTATATTCGAAATTCTATCCCAACCTGTGTGTACCCTTTATGATACTGGTGCATCGCATTCATTCATTTTTCGAGTCATGTTTGAGTAGACTACTTCTGGATAGTTCCAGTAGTTGTGAGCCTTATGTCATTGGTCTACCAGACGGTAGAAGAATTTTCGGAAACCGTGAGGTTAAGAATTGTCTGAATTAAGCTTAATGACCGTGATTGATTGGCGGACCTAATCGTGGTGGATTTACCTAAGGACGATGTAATATTGGGTATTAATTGGATGGATCGTCATGATGACATCCTCAGCGTTCGTAAGAGTATGGTCACTATCATTTCAGACGATGGAGTCGATTGTGTATTTCAGGGAGGTAATCCCAGTTGTTCCGGAAGAATCATTAATATGATGAAAGGAGTGAAATTACTCAATCAGGGTTGTTCAATCATTCATTGTATCATTGTCATCGATTGACCGTTCTGAGGCAATCGAGGTGTTCAATCATTTATTGTATCATTGTCATCGATTGGCCGTTCTAAGGCAATCGAGGTGTTCAATCATTCATTGTATCATTGTCTTCGATTGGCCATTCTAAGGCAATCGAGGTGTTCAATCATTCATGGTATCATTGTTATCGATTGACGATGTATTCCCAGACGAGCTACCTGGTTTGCCTCCACTGAGGGATATGGAATTCACGATAGAGTTGGAGCCTGGTACGTCCCCATTATCGAAGGCACTGTATCGGATGGCCCCGACTGAAATGCAGGAACTAAAGAATCAATTAGAGGATTTGACCAAGAAGGGTTATATTCGACCGAGTGCATCCCCGTGGGGAGCACCGGTTTTATTTGTCAAGAAGAAGGACAGTTCTTTTCGTTTGTGTATCGATGATATCTTAGATCAACTTCAGGGAGCTTCAGTATTTTCCAAGATCGAATTAAGATCTAGATATCATCAGTGTGAATTCGAGAGTCAGATATCGCATGGACGGCGTGTCAAACACGCTATGGTCATTATGAGTTTGTGGTAATGCCGTTTGGATTAACTAATGCACCTGCGGTGTTCATGGAGTTAATGAATCGAGTTTTCATCAACTATTTGGATCAGTTCGTGGTTGTCTTCATAGACGACATTTTTTATTTATTCTCGTGACCAAAAGGAGCACGAAGTTCACCTTCATCGGGTTCTTGACGTTTTGAGATGAGAGCAACTCTATGGAATGTTTTCCCAATGTGAGTTTTGGATGTCCGATGTGATGTTTCTCGGACATGTAATTTCATCAAACGGTGTACGTGTCGACCCTCAGAAGACGGAGGCTATTCGAGATTGGCAACCTCCGAAGAATGTTAAGGAAATTCGAAGCTTTCTCGGATTAGCAGGATATTACCGGCGATTTGTGGAAGGATTTTCTAAAATTTCTCAACCCATGACGAATCTTTTGTGGAAGGATAAGAAATACACGTGGTCTGATGCGTGTCAGCAGAGTTTTGAGGAACTCAAGAGTCGTTTAATTTCAGCACCTGTCCTTTCCTTACCGCAAGGGATGGAAGGATTTGTGGTTTATAGTGACACGTCCGGACACGGTCTCGGATGTGTACTAATGCAGAATGGGAAGGTTATTGCCTATGCTTCACGGCAACTGAGACCTTATGAGGTCAACTATCGACCCACGACCTAGAGCTAGCGGCAGTGGTATTCGCGTTGAAGATTTAGCGTCATTACCTTTATGGCGTCACATGTCAGATATTCACCGACCATAAGAGTTTGAAGTATATATTTACTCAGAAGGAGTTAAATATGCGATAGAGGCGGTGGTTGGAACTAATCAAAGATTATGATATTGAGATCTTGTACCACTCGGGCAAGGCGAACGTGGTTGCCAATGCCTTGAGTCGTAAATCCGTTCAGGAGTAAATGCTTGCTCGCTTAACGGTTCAGAAGGAGCTTCAGCAGGAATTCCTAAGACCCGAGATCGAGGTCTGGTTACAGCGAGTGCAAGGACAACTTTGCATGTTAGAGTTTTCATCGCCACTTGAAGAGGTGATCAGAGTGAATCAGGGTTCAGACCCGTTTTTGTCACGCATCCGAGAGGATGCACTTTTGCGATTTAAGAATAGGTTATGCGTACCGGCGGATGACGAGTTGAAAATTTTGAGAGAAGCTACCCCTTATTCCATTCATCCGGGGTCTAGCAAGATGTACAAAGACTTGAAACAAAATTACTAGTAGAGTAATATGAAGCGAGAGGTCGCAGAATTTGTTTCGAGATGTTTAACCTGTCAGCAAGTCAAGATAGAGCATCAGCGACCGGCGGGTATGCTGAAACCGCTCCCTATTCCAGAGTGGAAGTGGGAGGATATTTCAATGGACTTCATCACGAGTTTGCCGACGAGTCGTCGCGGCATGAATATAATTTGGGTAATTGTGGACCGTTTAACTAAGTCAGCTCATTTCCTTGAGATTAAGGATATGTGGGGTCCCGAGAGACTTGCCCAGTGTTCATCAAAGAGATAGTGAGATTGCACGGTACTCCTAAGAGTATTGTTTCTGATCGTGTCGGACGATTCGTGTCACATTTATGGAAATTAGTTCATCATGCTATGGGAACTCAGCTTAATTTCAGCATAGCTTTTCATCCTCAGTCCGACGGACAATCAGAGAGAACTATTCATACATTGGAGGACATGTTGAGGGCATGCGACCTCGATTGGAAAGATGATTGGGAAGCCCAACTACCGTTAATCGAGTTCACGTACAATCATAGTTGGCATGCTTAGATTAAGATGGCACCTTACGAGGCCTTGTACGGTCGTCGTTGTCGATCTCCTTTGTGTTGGGATGACTTACCAGAATCAATCGGCACCGAGCCCGATATGCTTATAGCCGCCCGTGAGAAGGTAGCTTTGATCAGGAGTCGTTTGTTGACCGCTCAGAGTCGACAGAAATTATATGCAGATAATCGTCGTCGACCATTAGAGTTCGAGGCAGATGACCACGTTTTGGTCAAGGTATCCCCGAGTCGAGGTATCTTCCGTTTCGAGAAGCGGGGAAAGTTAAGTCCGAGATCATTGGACCGTTTGAGATTTTGGATCGAGTAGCCAGTTTGGCTTATCGATTGGCTTTACCTCCGGTGTTGAGCCAAATTCATAATGTGTTTCACGTCTCACAGTTGCGGAAGTATGTTGCCGACCCGAGTCACATACTTCAGTTCGATGAAATCGAGATCGCGGATGATCATTCGTATGAGGAGCATCTTATACGAGTCTTAGAGCGGCGAATCAAACATTTGAGGAACAAGACAATTCCTTTGGTTAAAATTCAGTGGTCTAGACACGGAGTTGAAGAGGCTACTTGGAAACAGAGGATAGTATGCAGGAGAGTTATCCCGAGTTGTTTGACCCTTAGTTTCGAGGACAAAACTCTTTTTAAGGGGGGAGTATGTAATACCCGGTTGTAATTCATTCATTATCATTCAGTAATTATCAGTCAGTAATTGCCACTCGGTAATTTTTATTTCACTCATTAATAATCACTCATCATTCATGATTCATTCATTTGTATTCTTCGTTTGTGTAATTTAGCCGTGTATCAGTTACTGATCGTCATTCATCTCCGTTTGAGAATCGAGACGAGAGTATTATCATAATCATCGTGATTGGTAGTCCTGTGTTGGAAGTATCACCTATTTCATGTTAGTGGACTTAATTACATTCATACGTGTATTGTATGTCGGATCATTCACCTTTTGTAACGAGAAGACGGAGATGTCGGATTTTTGTCACTTCCAGTAGTGAGTTACGGCCGTAACTAATCAGGCATTACGGCCGTAACATGCTTTCGTTGGCTTAAGGTTGTTTTGGCCGAAGGTGAGATACGGCCGTAAGGAAGGACAGGCTACGACCGTATCATGCGTTCGTCAGTTTAGAGATATTTTGGACGAGGCCAACTTACGGCCGTAAGATCTTCCAGGTATGGCCGTAAAGATGGAAGTTACGGCCGTAAATGAGGTCTTGTTACGGCCGTAAGCCGAGTAGTTTGGAAATAATGTTTTTCTGACGAGGCTAAGTTACGCCCGTGAGGAGGGCTTTGTTACGGCCGTAAGGCCGTTGACCTTGGAAGTTACGGCCGTAAGAGAGGTGAGTTACGGCCGTAACTCGGAGCTGTATTTAAAGGATTGAACGGGATTTTTATGCTCATTTCACCACTTCTTCATCTTGGTTCCGAGAGAGAGAGTTGGAGGGAGAGATTTTTCATCATCAAACACTTGTGTGTTCGGATTTCATCATCTTCATTCATTTGTGAAGCTTGGATAGTCGATTTAACACGTGTTCTTTGGATCAAAGTGTTTAGATCTTCAAAGGTAAATTCTTCAACATCTTGGATTTCGATTTTGTGTTGAGATATGATGTTTTGGACGTTATAATCATGTTGTATGAAGAGATATACATATGATTATGAGTTTGTATGAATATTCATTGGATTATTGAAGGATTATTCAAGAACACTTTGAATATTGAGTTGAATTTTGGGTTTTCGATTAGTTGTTTTTGAAATCACGAATTGGATATTCATATTGGATTATTGATTGTATTGAAGATGTTTTGTTGGTTTGAAACAGTCCTTGGGGATTTGATAATGGTATAATTAAGGATTTGTCGTAAACAATCGAAGATTGGTTACAACATGTTTGATATAATGCCCCAATGAACTTGGTTTAGTCGTATCGACGTTTTGAGTTAGTTATAATCGTGTTTGATTTGTATATTGAACGGATTGTTGGTAATTGTGTTATTCAAGGTTGTTTGAGCGACCGACACCTTATTTAGGACATTTGTTCGTGGAAGGACATTCTTCACCGGTGTTGAGTAAGTTAATTCTTACTCGGTTAAAAGGATATTCATTCCTTTCGTTGTTGTTCAGTCATAATCATAATTCATTCATAATGTATTAACCGTATTGAGACTTGTAATTGTCGAATAATCACTTCATTCATGAGGAACGACGGTTCTAATCATTTCATTGAGCTATCATTCACTTCACTATTATTTCATCTCGGTGAGTCATTCTTGACTTTGTCGGATTGTTATTCATTAATATTCATCATGGTCATTCTCGTTTATATGACCTTCTGGGTTCGTATTGCGTGGCCGGGTGGTGATGTGTGGAATTTTTAGCCGGGCACATGATGGTCACGTGTTCGGGTTCACCGACATAATGGACTATGCACACGGTAACGTACCTCCGTGAGACTAATTAGGTACAAGGGCGGGTGTGTCCGGACACTCGTCTTGTGCACACGCACATACCATTACGGGCGTACTACGATGCCCCTCTTCAACTTAATTTCATAATTAAGATATATCATGATTGTGTTTATTCAACTCTTGAGGATTGTTGTTCTGTGTAACTGACCCCCGTTGGGGGACATTGTTTTCAGGTCATGGCAAGGCAAAGGCACGGGAAGAGAACGTTGACGGCGAGGAGTCCCTGTGATACTAGTAGGGGGGCCCTAGTCCTTTCAGTCATTCATGTTGTCTTCATTTTATTTCCGCTGCAGATTTCCGTTTGGATACTCATTTTCATTTAGTGTTGTATATTTTATCTTCATATAAAATATACATGTATTCTGTATTATCTTGGGTGTGTTGTACTTGAAACTCCTCATCGGAGTAATTGATGATATAATGTCGTTCGGTACTACAATTATATTATTTAAGTCAGTAATTTTCATTCGCCTGGTGGGTCCCAGTCGGGGGTCCACGACACTGTAATAGTCGCCTAGTTTGGAGTGTTACACCTACAACATCTAATCCCGATGCATCAAATGGACATGAGGCAATAGTTGGGTTTAACAGCTCAGGAGGTTGATGAATTAGGTTTGCGTGAAACTGGCATGCCTGACATTTTTACGCATAATCCATGTAACCTCTCACCATTGTCGACCAATAGTAACCCATTCTCTTTATTCTGAAATATCGTTTGGGTCCCAACTGATAAGATCCACAAATTTCGGAATGAGCTTCCTCTATTGCATGAATAGCTCTTCGTCACTTAGACATCTCAAGGATATGCCATCAAATGACCTTCGATAAAGTGTGATTCTATAATAAATAAACTGAGGTGCACGACGTCGGATGTCGACTCTTTGGCGTGGATCATCGGGTAGTTTCTCACATTTCAGATAATCCATTAATGGTTAAAACCAATCCTCCTTCTCAATTTTGAAGACTTCCACGACACGACTTTAAACTTCTTTATCGATTAGATCGTCGAAGATTGGTGGTGTGACCTAACTTTTCACTCTAGGCATCACTATAGTTGAGGCCAACTTTGCTAGAGCATCAGCTGCTTGTTTTCACTTCTTGGCAAATGTTCAATTTCCACATATTCGAGCCAACCCATAAGCCTCCGTGATGAGGGACCGATTCAGGATTCTTGACTTCATATAACCTACATAACTGGTTTACTACCAGTAATGAATCTCCGTACACTCTAAGGTGCAGTTGCTTTATATCCACTGCTATTTCTAGCCCGAGTATAAGCGCTTGAAATTCGACTACATTGTTGGAGCAATTTTTAGTTAATGAAAATGAATATGGCAAAACTTTGCCATTGGCTATCACAAGTACCACTCCGGCACCGGCTCCTTCTCTGTGAGAAGCTCCATCAAAGTACATCTTCCAAGGAGGAGTGATTTCAATGGCCAAGGCATCCTCATCAGGAAGGACATCAGATAACTCCCACTCAGCAGGAATTGGATGGTCGGCTAAGAAATCTGCCAATATTTGTCCTTTCACAGCCTTATGAGGAACATACACAATCTTAAATTGTTACAGCTGAAGGTACCATCTTGCAAGTCGGTCAGAAAGAACTGTTTTGACATGACAAGTTTCAATGGATTTGCTTTTGAATAATTCAGCTCATTTGGAACCATCATCATACTCAAGTAGTAGAGATCACATTATTTCCCCTCAGCATTTTCCTGGGCCAGTAAGGCTCCAACTGAACGTTCTTGGGCAGCTATGTAGAGAGTCAATGGTCGCCCAGGTACTGGAGCGACTAACACAGGTGGCCTCATAAAATATTTTTGTTACTCTCAAAAGCGTTTATGCAGGTTTCAACCAATTTAAACGAGTTTTATTTCTTCATAAAATGGTTGAATGATTGACATCGGCCGACGACGTTTGAAATGAACCTCCTTAAATAAGCCAACTTTCCTTGTAAACATCTGATCTCATGGATGTTGCGAAGTTCCGGCATTTTTAAATTACATCGATTTTTGCCTTTTCAATCTCGATGCCTCGATGACTGACGATGAAGCTGAGGAATTTTCCAGTCATAATCCCAAAAGCGCATTTCAACGGGTTTATTTTTCTAATATCCGCACTTTCTATTTGTAATACCCGTAAATTTCGATTTCCGGTAATTTTCTTTTTTTCGGCGGAAGTCCGTTTTGTCGACTCTCTTGTGACCTTTTCGTCATTCTGAGAATATTTAATTCTGCACTTTTCGACGTCCGAGTTCGTTTCGGTGTCGTTTTGTTGAGTTCTGTGCTTTTTAGCGACTTTTCCGCACTTGAGTTTGATTCTTGCGAATCTCGGTCGAAACTGCTGTTTCGAGTTTCCCGTAAGTTCATTTAATGTTATTATTCATGTTGCGAGCTTTGGTTCGGTGTTTCGATCACGTATCGTGATTTTCGGACATTTTGGGCCATTTTTGTAATTTCCCAAAGTTTGGGGTAATTACTTCCGTTGTCGAATTCCGACACTTCGGGTGGTCGGAATTGTGTGTTCTCTTAGTGCTTGGATTCGTCTTTGCGAGTACTTCGTAACCGTATCTTCGATTTTTACTCAGGTTTGGGTTTCGGGGTCGTCCGGGCCGTCGGAGTGGCCACGGCCGAGTCCTGGCCGGAAGCGAACTGGCCTCGCCGAGTTACGGCCGTAAGGTGCCGTTACGGCCGTATTGCGCGATTACGGCCGTAAGCGTGACCGGTACGGCCGTCTGGCCGGGTAGATTTTTGACGAAGGCCGATTCTGGCCGTAATGTGTGCCGATTCTGGCCGTAAGTGTCCTAGTCTTTGGCGGCACTTTTGTGAATGCGATTCGGCCGTAAGGCTGCCGAGTACGGCCGTAAAGGGCGAGTTACGGCCGTAAGGCACCGGTTGCACGCCGTAACCCCGCGGCTATATATAGCCTGGGCTCGGCCAGACTTCATTTTTACCTGATTTTTTCCTTCTTTCGGCGACTGGCGACGGGTGCGACGAGAAATGGAGTTCTTGGCCGATTCTAATCATTTCCAAGGCATTTTGTAAGATCCTTGTTGATTATATCAACATCTAATCCGTGTGTTTCGTCGAATCAAGGTATATTTCTTGATTATCCTTCAAGTTGACTTTTCGGAGAATTGTTCTTGATTTCGTTTCTAATCCAATTTTGATACATCGGTTGGTGTAGTATGATGTTATTAATCGTGTTCTATGGGTTGTATATCCATATATCGAGTTTGTTTAACTCGATTGACGATTCGAGTGTTCTTGGGAATTATTGAACATTTAGTGTTCGATTAAATGTCCCAATGAGTTTCCCTTCGATAGTTTGTTGGGATTTCCGTTGTTTTGGCCTTGATTCTCGTCGTAACCATGTGTTATTGTTCCTTCCGGAGGTTTATAGGTGTTCGAGGATTCCGATGTTGAATCCCGTTTGGTGATTGATGATTCGTGTGGTGTTATTCTCGTAATACTCGTGGTGCTATCGCGTTCTTGATATTGTTCGGGGGTTCGGGGCTATTCGACCGCGTCCTATCCGTCGTCTCGTTGCGATCGTAATTTCGAGGCAAGTACCTTGCCCATACTATTCTTGTTTTATGGATATGATAATTAGTGATCGTCTAAATGTGGTTGTTTGGTCGTTTGAATTGAACTTTCAAAAGATTCGGTTTAGCCTTGTTAAAGGCTTGCTTTCAAAACGCGTGTGTTTTGTGAATGGTGTGTCTTGTAAATGACTATGTGAATCCTATGGATATATTTGGTGTTGATGATGCACTTGGTATTTGCGTGTGGACGTATATTATTTCATTTCGGTGCGTTGTGGTTTGACGTGGTGTTTTGCTAAGTGTTTGATGCCTCTTAGTGAATTGTTTGGATATCTTTGTTGCATTGTGTTATTTGTGTGAATGTGTGGATATGGTTGAAGGTCTACGGTGACACATGGCACGTGATCATGTGGTCAGGATGCAACAAGTGATTGATCCAACCGTGAGAGCCTGAGATAATCTACGGTGGCACATGGCATGCGATCATGTGGCCAGGATGCAACAAGCGATTGATCCAACCGTGAGATGTGTGTGATTTGTTTCGCTAGCCAGCTCGGGAGGGTCCTTCGAGGCCAGCATGCCATGCAGCTCACCATTGGACTCTCCATCTCATTCATATTATAGTTCATAATGAACTAACCGAAACTATCGGGTAATGAGTTTAGGATCACATCTGTGGAGTGCTCCTTAGAAAGTGGAAAACCAAGCCTATCAATATGATCAATTTATCCTTTCATCTTGAGTACATGAGCGCTGACAGATGTCCCCTCAATTATCTTGCAAGCATACAAGGTTTGAAAGATCTCATACCTCTCTTAACTAGCATGCTTTGAGAAAGTCTCCTTGAGGTGAGAATTAAGCTCATAAGCTTCCATTTCTTTCAGATTCTTCTCAAGTTCTAGACAAATGGTAGCCAACATATGGCAACTGACATCAATGGAATCATCACAATATTTCTTTCATTTGTCTTTTGTTTCTTTGTAAGCATTGTCAGCAGGCTCATTGGGGATTTCTTCCTCAAGAACGTACAACTATCTTTCTTACTTGAGAACTATTCTCAAGCTCCAGATCAAATCCAGATAGTTGTTGTCATTTTCTTTGAGCGTGTCCTTCTCAAGGACGGATCATAGTGAAATGGTGGATCTGTTGTTTTATGCCATTCTATTATCTATAAAATTCAATATGCAAAGTATTTAGTCACATTTCTATTTCTCGGAAAATACTCCCACTCAAACAAAGTACTCTCAATTTTACAATATTTGGAATTTTAGTGGGCTAAGACCCCATTTTGCACAAATTTAAACTCTGCTTTGGCGTGATGCATAGAATTGAGCTATTTTAGGTAGATAACCCTTTATCGATTACATCATATGTAACTCTTAGATTATACATATGAGATTTGGCATCTTATGCCAAGCATGTTATAATTTCATCATATGCCTTAAGATTCAAAACTATTTTGAATTGTTGGCGGCCGGACACCGCGGGACCGAATCCCACCAACAACACAATGTTTTTGCGAATTTACCGTGACCCGGGGATTCTGGTCCGTGGTTCGCTACCTGACCCGACCCGAAGTCCCTCCAGAAACAGATCTGTTTCATAATAGTTCTGGATAAAAAAATCGCAAAAACAGTCCAGAAAGTTGATTTTTAACGATCCAATTTAATCAAATTAAATCATAATAATATCTATAAAATCACTATTTTAGAAATATAATCAAGAACACAATTTATATATTCAAAGCATATAAACATGTTCTACATAAATAATTAAATTACTTGCAAGTTGACTCTAGTACAAGAGATTTGAGCAAAAGCGTAGCTGAATAATTATCGAAAAATCCAGATGAGGATCTTCATGCAGTAATTTAATTGATTTAATAAAGAGTCCGTCGAATTACTTTTATCCAAAGAACAGATCTAAATCTGAACCATAAGCTAATGAGAATCGCCTTCCTCTCTCGGTAATCCACACACGAACAATTTGCACAAGCCGGATTGCTAGATCCTTACGAATAATGTTGACAAACAGTACAACAAATAATTTCTTGCTAGAAGGATTGTAATGTTGATCAAAATCAACTAAGGGAAGAAGACATAGATGACCGAACTAGAGTTCTTGGACAGAAATAATTCAGCAGATTTTATCTTCTTTTTTTATGACAACTCCTTGTCCAAGACCCTTTATTTATACTAAGTAAACCCTAGAGTTAAACTCTAGAATTTGCTTAATTACCCATCAACTTATTACATAATATGATATATATAATATCTTATATTATATATTACTTATTATTTAATCCCATAATAAATATAATATTCAACATTATATTTATCTTTCCCAATTGATATCATTAAATAATGTAATATATAATATCATATATTATATATTAGTCATTATAAAATAATATATATAATATCCAATATTATATCTATTAATTATTCTTTCTTGTCTTTAATTATCGTATGTGTGACCCAAAAGGCTTATATTATCTTGGCAATAATTTAATATCTTATTAAATGATAAATCATAAGCGGCCTCTAGTAAGATATTATGACTACCAAAATAATATAAATTTACAGTCCATTAAATCATTTAATGTGTCAAATCCCTTTATCGCGCAATATCATATTTGAACTAAGTCATGGAAATTGTCATACTTATTATGTTCAAATGCTTCTCGATCTTAAGTAGATTGATTGAATCAAATGACTCTTCATTTGAGCATGACCATATATTTCCATCAGTCCTACTTATCGAGAAACCCATCAGATATCTCTCTCCCTAAAAATAAGGACAATTCCACATCTTGATTATTCATTGCCCTCTACATGACTCCCACTAAATAACTCTATTTAAATATGACAATTAAAAATCTAGGCACATCGAATGTCATAAGGTACTATTCCCAATAAGTTTGACAAGGAGAAAGGAGTGGAACAAGTCGAGTCATCTTCTTTACCTTCAATGACGTAGTATGGCTTATTCATTGTAGTTCCTGTTGATAGGTTTGTTCCTGATGAGGTTTGTGACTGTCATCTTTTCGTTATACTCCTTGTAATGGCATTAACAATTGAAGTGTTTGAAGGATCGATCCTTTTCACAAAAACCTTGTTAGAAACCGTCTTGAAATTGGACTTTGGAAGAAAAGACATGAGAGGTAGAGTGGTCCCACCGGGCGTGCCAAATTTGTAACGATAAATTTCGTGTCTTTAATATAAAAACGCGAAACTAAATTACAACTTGAATTTCTTTGATCTAAATATAGAAAATTATGGATTAGTGTTGGAATATTTATTCCACATAATAATAAATAATGTTTTGATGATTAAAGTTGCTAAACAAAATAAAACAACATCGAGGCGAAGCAAAACATCGAAGCAGATGAAGACGCAAAAAGATGGATAAAATACAAAGCTAGCGCACGCTAGATATATACGTTAGCGCATGCTAACAGGTCCCGGCTGCAGATCAGACGAGTTCAAAGTAACCTGAAGTGAAGTTACCTGATGAGGATAGCGCACGCTACACCATGCTTACTAACGCACGCTATCGAGACCATATTACCGTTTTGAAGAGATTCAAATACAGAATGACGTATGCACTGAAGTAAGCTTAGCGCACGCAAGAGATGATATTTAGCGCACGCTAAATATCAAAGTTTGAATCAAGTCAATCAATCAGTTGGGGAGAATCTGCTGCAAGTCAAAAAGCATTAACGGATATATGATGCATGCAATGATGCAAGATTAGCGCACGCTACAGAAGAAGTATTAGCGCACGCTAACAGTCAGAGACAGTAGCCACTGGACTGAAACTGAAAGACGTTAACGTACGTAACATGCAGATCATAACGTACGCTAAGGCAAATATGCGCGATAGCGCACGCTAAGAGGAAGAGCTTGCGCACGCTAGCAAGTCAACTGGCAGTAACGGCTAGTTTGTGGAAGAAGGTTATAAATACCAAATGAGTTGGTATCATTCCACACAACAACACTGAGCAATTCATATACACCTGAGATATCATTGTAAACATTATAGTTGTTGTTCTTGAGCTTAAATTAGAGTGATTGAGTATTATACACAAAATCATACACGAGTGAGAAAAAGAAAAGATACGATTGGATTCGGTGTTATTAGGATCAACGATCCGGCATTGTTAGGTTTATCTAGTACCAATAGAAAGTTAGAGTGGTTGATTCCTTATCCAATAGAAAAGGAAAAACGGTTTTACTCGGACCGATAGAAGACGAGCTTGTAACGGTAATCCCTCGACCGATAGATGAGAGGTGCAGAGGTTTTTATCTTGAACCTATAGAAAAAGATACATCGAGAGAGGACGTAGGCACGTTTGGCCGAACCTATATAAATCCGCATGTCATTTATTTTCCACACTTTATTTTTCGCTTCCGCACAAACGGCGCATATACCGATATTACTACATCAATTACAATATCTAATTTAATTCCTCTGATTCTTCTCTTCATGGTTGACTTTTTATTGAATGAATTTTGGGGTGTAGTCCCCGCTCTGATTTTGGAGTGAAATTATTCGAACTATTCGATTCGAAACTATTTTCAAATAGTAAAATTTGATTTGATATGGATATTAGAATATATTCGATTCAATTAGAAATTCAATTTTTTTTGTATTTTTTAATTGAATTATTTAAATATATAACTAAAAATAAATATAATAAATATATAGTATATGATAAAGTATATTTGATAAATATATTAAAAAATCTATACATTTATTTATATAATATTATATAATAAAACTATATTTAGTAAGTATATATATTATGTAAAAGTATTATATTTATAAATCACGAATCGAATACTATTTTATTTGTATTAGGATTCAATATTATACGAATATAAAAAAATATTTTTTATTCGAATCCGAATTTGAATCATGTTAAACGAATTTGAATCACGAATCGAATCAAAATATTTTCATTCATTAACAACCAGATGTGTATATTAAATATTAATGATTTAACTGTTTAATTTGAGAATTAATTTAATCTAATACCCAAAATATAAATAGTATATTAATTTTAATATTTGTACACGTGTCACTATTTTGATTGGGTGTAAATTTAATTTGCTTACATGGCGAAACGGATCGAAATAACATGCATTCGATTGGGAATAACACCCTATAGCGAACGAGGCTGGAAATAATATCATAGAGGTGAAAATAGTCGAAAATGACATCACGAACGAAACGGGCGAAAATAACACTTCTGGTGAAATGGTTCTGAAATGGCATCCCAAGGTGAAAAATAGTCGAGATTGGCATCCTTGGGTGAAACGGGTCAAAAATAATGTCTTAGGCCGAAAACAAGTGAAAATGACGTTCGACAAGCGAAAATGGTAGAAAATAATCTCTCGGATCGAAAGGAGTGGAAGTTGATGTCCTCGGACGTAAGAGGTCGAAGATAATGTTTTCAACCAAAATAGTCGAAAATGATATTCGAGGCGAAATGGTTTGAAAATAATATCCTAGAGCGAAAACAATTGAAAATTACATCATAAGGTGAAATGAGTCAAAAATAAGGTGTCGAGTTACAAGCAGCCGAATATGATGTCACAAGGCAAAGGTCGAACATAATGTTCCTCGACGAAAGTAGTCGAAAATAACGATAAAATAGGTCCAAAATAATACTTTATGTGAAGTGTGTCGAAAATAGTGTCCCTAAGGCAAACATAATTGAGAATGGCATCTCAGGCGCAACGGTTCGAAAATAGCACCTGTGGCAAAACGGGTCGAAATAATGCATCGGGCCTAAAACAAGTGAAAATGATGTTTTAGGGGCGAAACGGGTTGAAAATAATATCTCATGCCGAAAGCAGTAGAAAATGATGACTTGGGCGTAAGAGGTAATAATAATAATTTAGGCCGAAAGTAGTCGAAAATGATGTACCAGAACGATATGGGTCAAAATAATGTCATGTACGAAAATAGTCAAAAATTACGTCACATGACGAAAGAGGTCGAAAATAAGGTCCTCTACAGAAACCAATCGAATATGATGTCCCACGATGAAGGTTGAAAATGTAACACCAGCGTCTAGTTCAGGAATATTATGGCGTCATATGCCCTTCTCAAAAGAATATGTCAAGCTGATGACAATCAACAATACTATAATATTTCAGCAAGGTTAAACAACTCAATAAACAGACCGACATGGTCGACAGACTAAATAAATAGACCGGAAAGGTCTCTCAACATCATAATAACTTAAAACCCAAAAAGAACTTCATTACACATGCCCATGCAGGGGTCAAAATACAATAGTGGAGATAGAAATACAACTCGACAATGAAATAAAATAAATACAACTTCGAACTGATTAATATGGTCACGAATACTTGAAACGCATAAAAGTTATCCATCCTCACAGAGCTATCGCTGGAATCGCTAGTACAAGTAAAATAGATGTATGGGCTATACGAATCATATCCTGTAAACATGAGTTGTGAATCAGATAATGACAGTTATTTATAAAGAATTCCAAAAAGATGTTCACGTTTAGAATGTAGTTCAGCACCTCGAAAACCTCAAGGTAAAAGTAAGGGGTTGTTTACTTTTTTTCCATTAATACCTGAATGAATTAAGCTGTCTGAGTGGATTAATCTGTCTGATTTGAAAAAATATCCCGTTGTTTCTTTCTTTTCTGAATAAACTATCTGAATGACAGAAATGACCATGTTACCCCTCAATATGAATTAAGTCCTTTTTAATAAAGGACGGATTGAGCATTTTAGTTTATATAATCAATTTAAATTATATGACATAATATTTATTTTAATTTATATTATAATATATATTCATAAATCATATTATAATTTTCAGGTATATTTAAATAATCAGACAATATTTTATAAATATATTAAGTTATATTTAAATATATATAGTTATATTAATTTTTTAATAATCAATATAAAAAAATCAATTTAAATAATATAACATAATATATATTTTAATTTATATTATAATATATATTCATAAATCATATTATAATTTTCAGATATATTTAAATAATCAGATAATATTTTTATAAATACATTAAGTTATATTTTAATATATATAGTTATATTAATTTTTTAATAGTCAATATAAAAATAAATTTAAATAATATAACATAATATATATTTTAATTTATATTATAATATATATTCATAAATTATATTATAATTTTTAGGTATTTGTAAATAATCAGACAATATTTTATAAATATATTAAGTTATATTTTATTATATATAGTTATATTATTTTTTTAATAGTCAATATAAAAATAAATTTATTTAATATAAAATAATATATATTTTAATTTATATTAGAATATATTTATATTCATAAATCATATTATAATTTTCAGGTACATTTAAATAATCAGATAATATTTTTATAAATATATTAAGTTATATTTTATTATATATAGTTATATTAATTTTTTTAATAGTCAATATAAAAAAAATCAATTTATATAATATAAAATAATATATATTTTAATTTATATTATAATATATTTATATTCATAAATCATTTTATAATTTTCAGGTATATTTAAATAATCAGACAATATTTTTATAAATATATTAAGTTATATTTTAATATATAGTTATATTAATTTTTTTATCAATAAATAGCTTAGATTTTATGAATTTTAAATGTATAATATTAATATATATTTTAAATTTATATTATATATACTCAATTATAATTAAGATTATATGATAATTTATATTATATATACTCAATTCTTTTATTATTAAAGAGGGTAATTTTGGTATATTAGGGAAGTATTTCTGTCTTAATGGTAAGGACACCCCAAAAGTTGCTTAATGAAAAAGACATTATTAAGATCATTAAGTAGAAAGTAAACAACAAAATATAGCTGATCGATTAAGCTGATTAAGCATTAAGCTGATTAAGTAAAAAGTAAACAGGCCCTAAATAAGTTTGGAAGAAATTTTTCGAAATCTGAGTGGTTTTATAAATGAAAAGCCTTTGAAACCATAAGTCTTTATTTTACAAAATTATTTCAACATCGATCAGGAGCTCAGTCTAAAACTCGTTTATCAACAAACCTTTCCCACACAATAATCCAGAAGTCACACATTGGGTTCATAATCCATCAAAATCATATCACAACACAACCACAAGTTATTCCCGATCTCGCAATCGCAAGTACGTCGCCAAATATCTTTTCAAATTACACCTGGTTGGATAACTCATGGTCAATCCCACTTCGTACCCACAAGTAACAAAATTCAGAGACCCCAGACCCTATATGATACCATACATTATTGGTTTCGATCCATACTCGCAAGAAACTGAATCACATAGGCCTCGTCAAGTCTTACCTCATTAAACCGAACACAACACTAATATGTTCTGATCCGTACTCGCAAGTACCAAATCCATAGGCCCCTTCAGACCTTACCTGGTTAAAGACAGCACCACCCGAATCCGCAATACACATCAACGACATGATAACAATCATCACTAGAAAATACACCATTAACATAACACAAAATCATTGATCAAACAACATAACACAAAAGCATTAACTTGACTTGGCTACTATGGTTACTCGTTCGAGCATAACGAGGCCTACGAGGGTCCATGACAAGGGGTAATGGGAACCAAAATTTGGTTTGGCTATTATAATCACTCATGAAAGCCTGACGAGGCCTATGAGTGTAATACCCGTACTTTTTGTAAATCTTCTACTCTTGTGCTTTGTAATTTTTACGCTCGTGTAAGTGTTTGGTAAGTTTATATTGATCTTGGAACTCTTGTCAATTGGATTTACCCCTTTTCTTGTTTGGATCGTCGTTGTTTTCGGATCCTTGATGCGATTATACTACCTTCGTGTAAAGGGTAGCGCACGCTACGCACACCTTGTAGCGCATGCTAATTTAGTGAGGGTAGCGCACGCTATCCGTTATAATTAGCGCACGCTACTATTGTATTGGAGGCAGACAGTCCAGTAGCTACTGGAGTGGAAAAGGGAATCCCTAGCGTACGCTAGGTGTGACTGGTAGCGTACGCTAGATTTTGGTGGTAGCGCACGCTACGTTACTAGAGTAACGTGCGCTAAAGAGAGCAAAGCTGGGGACAGTAGGTTACGGATCGGCACCGACTACTGTAGCGCACGCTATTAGAAATAATTAGCGCACGCTAATTGAAGTCACTAGCGCACGCTATGAGCAGTGTTAGCGCACGCTAACGGAGTCAGAGGCTACTGGATTGCCTGGTGAGTCCGATAGCGCGCGCTATTTTTCATGGCTAGCGCACGCTAGTTCCTATTTAGTATAAATAGGACATCTCCGTTCCCAAATCGTCATTTCTTCCTTCCTTCACCTCCTTGGACGATTTCAGGCGATTCCGGGCGATTTGTGAGGAGTTCTTCGAGCTGCAATTATCTAGCAACATCTTTGAGTTTCTAGTTCGGATTTATCAACGTTTAATCCTCTCCACCGCTCCAAATCAAGGTAAACTTCTCACACCCTAGATTTTCGGGATTTGGGGATTTTCCATCCGATTTCTTCGATCCAGCTTGTTGTTATGTTAGAATATATCGATTACGAGTTATCTACCTTGGATACATGTTTTCCTACGGATTTATTGGTATATTTTCGGAGTTCTTAAGTGTTTGGGATATTTGAGTTGCGATTCACTATCCAAGAGAATTATTCCCGGAACACATGTATCGGGGTAGTAAATTCGGGTGATTCCAACTTATTTTCGTACCGATGGGGTTTTGATAATTGAATTACGAACTTGTCTAGGTTCGGAGTTGTCGAATCTTTCAATCTTGGTACCTTGTCGTTCGTACCCTTTTCCTCTCGATTCCAGGCAAGTGATTCTTGTGAAAGTTATGTTCTTAAATGTGAAAAGTAATGCATGTGATTGTGAGAGTTGCTTTCGTTCACTCCGAGAGGACCCGACGGGGTCGAAGAGGGTTCTGCTTATGTCGGTTCCGTGAACATTTGGGTTAGCCACTCCGAGATGATCCGACGGGGTCGGTGAGGGATTCGCGCATTGTCGAGTCCACGGTTAATCAAGAGATATCATCATTTCTAAATATGTTTGGATAATTGTATTTTCCGGAAAATCATTATCATGGCTTTGAATTGGTGCATATGCATTTATGTATAAGACTTGACATTTCACTTGTAATACTTGCCCTAACCCCTCTCGTTTGGGGAAAATTACTTTTGTGTTTTTCAGGTCCTAAGGAACCATACGAGCGAGCACCGGGACGATACGTTGATGATAGCGAGGCGTGATACTGTGGCTAGTTGTGTTCTATTTTGTTTGGTCGTTGTTCTCTTCGGTCCATTTTATCCTTGTAATAATAAATGGTACTCGAGTACTTTAGGAAAGTCCTTTTCCATTGTCGTACAACTTCTTGTATTTCCTCATGGTATTGTTTGTCCGTGGTTGAACTTCCTTGTTTGTATCGAATTTATTGATTCCCAAGTGGATTTTATCAAATTTAATACGTTGTGAGTGAGATAAGCCTAGTGGATCCCAGGTCGGGATTTACGGCGCTGTGATATTCTCCGAATATCTCGGGGTGTTACGAATTTGGTATCGAGCTTAGGTTTATGGATACCTAGTCAGCCGGATTCCGGGTCTAAATGTACTATTCCAAGAACACAGTATCATCGCGCTGCCGTCATCTCGTACGATCGGTACTCGTAAGTTCCCTATCTTATTTACCCTCTTTATTCACTCACTACCATTCGATTATGGGACATGAGAAGTCCATATTCTAGATGGCATTGCTTCGAGCTATTCTTATTATTTTACTTACATTTTTTCTTTAGAATGTCAACTGGTAGAGGACGTGGACGCGGCCGTGGTCGTGGCCGAGGGCGTGGCGCAACCGGTGGAGCGGCCATGTCCCTCAGCTCGGTAGAAGGCTCAGCTATGCCTAGCTTGTCGGACTCTATTCAACCTAGCACCGGTAGTCATCAGGAGCCGTCAGCCAGTCTGGGAACTTCTACAGGGAGCCAACCGGATGTGGGTGTTGCCACCATACTGCAGTAAGTGGCGAACCAAATGGCTCTTTTAACCCAGGCGGTACAGCTTAACCAACCACCTCCTGTTACCGATACTGGGGCTGAGAAGTGGTTACAAGATGTTATTCGTATGTGCCCTCCCCAATTTATTAGTGCAAATGATCCAATCGGCTGGGAAGATTGGATTAATGAGATGAATAAAGTTTTCATGGCTGTGAATTGTCCAGAGGCACGTAAGGTGCCAGTTGCCCAGTACTTCCAATCAAGGGATGCGGCTAGCTGGTGGCAAGCTGTTGCACCTCAGGATCGTGAGGTTTCATGGGACGAGTTTAAGGAATTGATGGAGGCCGAGTTCTGCCCGTGGCCTGTTCAGGAGGCCAGGATTCGAGCCTTTTACGAAGCTAAACCCCAGGATGTCCCTGTATCTCAGGCAATCATTGAATACAACCGTCAACTCAACCATGTGAAAAATCAAGTGAAGGAAGAGAGAGATAGAATCCGTCACTTTGACATGCGAATGAAGCCAAAAGTTCGGCACTATATGTCGGGCTTCGCTTGCACCACGTTGAAGGAGTATCAAGATAGGGAACTAGCCTATGATATGTCCTTCGCTACTACCGAAACGACAAGTGAGAGTAAGAAGCAGAAGACCACTGGAAAGTTTTCTAGCGGTAGAGGTGGCAACCAACGGGGATCACAGTCGGCAAGCTATACAAACAAAGGGTCTTCCCGTGCATCGGGAGGTAAATGGAATTTCAGAGCTGGTGCTAGTGTGTCCAATCGGGTTGTGACATGTTTTAATTGTGGCCAACAGGGCCATCTTAATCGTGATTGTGGTCTACCCCCATTGAAGTGTTTTAATTACGGCCAGGAAGGCCATAGAGCCATGTACTGTACGGAAGAAGAAAATCCAATTGGAACTCAGGCATCAGCCCCAACGCCTGGAGAACCGAGTGTTAATCAGAAGTCATCTACGGGTCAGCCATCCCAGAGTTACGGTCGAGGCAGAGGCCGTGGTCAGTTTGTTAGAGGGGGAGCACCCAGTACTGGTTCGGTGCAACCTCGTGTCTATGAGATGAGGAAAGTTGGATATCCAGAGGCTACCGTGGCGACAGGTATCATTTCTCTTTTGTCTCATCCAGTTAGAGTGCTTTTTGATTCCGGTGCTTCTCATTCGTTCATCTCTTTGGATTGTGTACGTCGATTGAATATTGAGGGCTTGTCCCCTTGTGAGTCCTTTGTGGTTAAGTTGCCCAGTGGTGATAGAATCGTGGGGGACAAGGAAGTTAGAGATTGTCCGGTGTTAATCGCTGAGAGAGTGTGGTTTTCGAATTTGATAGTCGTAGACATTGTTGATGAAGATCTAATCCTCGGTGACGATTGGCTCGATAGACACGGTGCGGTAATGAATTATCGCACGAAGATCATATCAATGTTAGCCAAAGACGGTACCGAACACCATTTTGCGGGGTACAAGAGGGGATATCAGACACTTTTGATTAGTGCCTTGAAGGTGACAAAACTTATTAGAAAGGGCTGTGTTGGGTATTGGTGTTATGCCATGAAAGTCGAAGATGGGAAAGTTGAACTTCCCTCGATTCCTGTTGTAAGTGATTTTCCGGATGTTTTCCCAGATGAATTACCGGGACTACCACCGGGGCGGGAAGTTGAATTTACAATTGATTTGGAGTTAGGAGCAACCCCGATTTCTAAGGCACCGTATCGTATGGCACCTTCAGAAATGCAAGAGTTGAAGAAACAACTGGGAGAATTGTTGGATAAAGGGTATATTAGACCCAGTGCCTCGCCATGGGGTGCACCGGTCTTGTTCGTAAGGAAGAAAGATGGTTCACTACGTTTGTGTATTGATTATCGGGAACTGAACAAAGTGACCATTAGGAATAAATACCCTTTGTCGCGTATCGATGATTTGTTTGATCAATTGCAGGGAGCCGCGGTGTTCTCGAAAATTGATTTGAGGTCCGGTTACTATCAACTTCGCATTAAGGAATCCGACGTTCCTAAAACTGCTTTCCGTACGAGGTATGGATACTATGAGTTTGTAGTTATGCCTTTTGGGTTAACCAACGTACCAGCGATATTTATGCAATTGATGAATAAAATATTTATTGAGCATCTTGATAATTGTGTAGTCGTTTTTATCGACGATATTTTGGTCTACTCTCGAGATGAAGAGGAACACGCTCGGCATTTGCGACTGGTGTTGGAGATTTTGAGGACTCAGCACCTCTATGCAAAGTTTTCTAAGTGTGAATTCTGGCTGAAGGAAGTCATGTTTCTCGGACATGTGATTTCAGCGGAAGGGGTTCGGGTAGATCCCCAGAAAATTGAGGCAGTGTTAGATTGGGCTCCACCCAGGAACGTGAATGAGGTTTGTAGATTTTTGGGTCTGGACGGATACTACTGGAGGTTCGTCGAGGGGTTCTCCAAACTTGCTCGATCACTTACTCAATACTCCAGAAGTCCGAAAGGTTCGAATGGAATGAAGAGAGACAACGGAGTTTCGAAGAGCTGAAAAGGCGTCTGACTACCGTGCCGATTTTAGCCCTACCTCAGGGAGTCGGTGGGTATTCGGTTTATTGTGACGCATCAGGACAAGGACTTGGGTGCGTACTCTTGCAGCATGATAAGACGATTGCCTATGCTTCACGGCAACTTAAACCGTATGAGCTGAATTATCCTACCCATGATTTGGAATTAGCTGTTGTAGTGTTTGCACTGAAGATCTGGCGTCACTATTTGTACGGTTCTTCATGTCGAATTTATACCGACCACAAGAGCCTAAAGTATATTTTTAGCCAGAAGGAGCTGAATATGAGACAACGACGTTGGTTAGAGCTGATAAAAGATTATGATCTGGAAATTCTTTACCATCCAGGAAGGGCTAACGTTGTAGCTGATGCGTTGAGCCGGAAATCGATATCTCTTCAGATGCTTGAGGCCCTTACGCCTCAAGTTAAGATCAGATGGGAGTTAATTGAGCAGGGAGTCGAAGTACGGATCCAACGGGTTCAGGGTCAGATGTGTACTCTTGAGGCTATTCCGTCCTTGATCGACGATGTCGGGGAAAAACAGGAGAATGACCCAATGCTTGTCCAACTGAAGGCGGACGTGGAAAAAGGGAAAGCCCCTGGTTTTATGATCCACGAGGATGGCATTTTGAAATTTCAAGGTAGGATTTGTGTTCCGAATGACTCAGAGCTGAGACGGAGAATACTCCGAGAAGCCCATGCTACATCTTACTCGATCCATCCTGGGACGAGTAAGATGTACAAGGATCTTAAAAGGAGTTTTTGGTGGAATAATATGAAGAGAGATGTCACCGAGTTTGTGTCAAGGTGTTTGACATGTCAACAAGTCAAAATTGAGCATCAATAGCCGGCCGGGCTGTTGAAACCTCTCCCTATTCCCGAATGGAAGTGGGAGGATATTACCATGGATTTCATCACCGGGATGTGTAATACCCGCAATTTCGATTCCCAGTAATTTTCATTTTTCGGTGGAGGTCCGTTTCGACGACTCGCTTAGGACCGTTTCGTCATTCTGGGAATGTTTTATTCTGCACTTTTTGACATCCGAGTTCGTTTCGGTGTCGTTTTGTTGAGTTCCGTGTTCTTTAGCGACTTTTCCACGTACGAGTTCGACTTTGTTAGATCACCGTTAATTTTTGGAAACTCCAAAAATTCTGAATCTTTGCAATATTATAAAGCATCGGGTTAGCTTTCCAATGGTTCAAACAGTGAGTCAATCGGAGTCCAGATGAGGGAGTTATGGTCGATATAGCTAAGTCACTCTCATTTTCCAGATTTGGCCGAGCAGCCTGTACCGTGTGCCGCGGCACACAGCAGAGTCAGTGCCGCGGCACACTTGTCCGGGCCGCGGCACACCCGTGTGGCACCTGCCGGCTAAAACCTCCTGTACCATGTGCCCCGGCACAGTCCGGCAGTGCCGCGGCACATGCCGAGTCTGAGCCGCGGCACACTCCGAATGAGCCGCGGCACAACGAGCGGTCAGCCGACCACTGGGCGCAATTTTTGGCCCTGTGCCGCGGCACAATTTAGCTGAGCCGCGGCACACAATGCGGTCAGCGCTATAACTGTGTGTTTTCAGCGAGATTCACTCATTTTCCTCCTTTTCTCCAACCGCGCGAGAGAGAGAGCTTGAGAGGGAGATTTTTCTTCATCTATCAATTGATTGTGCGAATTTCTTCATCTCCTTTCAATCGTGAAGCTCGGATTGTGGATCTAGCACGTGTTCTTCGGATTATAGGGCTTGAATCTTCAAGAGGTAAGAACCCTTTTAACCCTAGTATGATTTTTGGGGAGGGTTTGGTGGTGATCTTGTGTTTTAATCCGAATTAACCGATGTTGTTGTTAGATTTTGATAGTACTCTCGTGACCCTTGGTTTTCTTGTTTTTGGTTGGGATGAAATCCCGTTAGTTCACCGTTAACCGATTTCAATTCCCTACGCACTCTTGGTGTTCGATAAATTGTCCCAACGGGTAGAACTAGGAGGAATTTCTTCGTATTCATGATGTGAGATTGATTGTATATTATTATTGTGTTAGGGTCGGATTTGAGGGGATTGTTCGGACCGAAACCTATTCCTTCGTCGTCTCCTTCGCGTCGTATTACCAAGGCAAGTACCTCGATATACGAATTGTAACTGCGTGAAATCACTGTTGTCGAAGTGTATGAGTTTATATGGATGAATATATATATATATATGTGTGTGTATATATATATATGTGTTTATATATAGTTACATGTTAAATATATGTATGTATATACGTATATTGATATATATGTTTATGTCGGTGATCGACGAGTGTTGAATTCTAACACTAGTTGACGTACTCAACTTGGATTGATGGACGAACTATAGTTATTCATATAATATAGTAAGGTTATATATATATATATATATATATAAATGTATATATATTCGGTTGAGTCGCAATATAGAGATATATGTGCAGTGTTGATTGAGTTGATTGATAACGTGCGTGTTATTGTTTATTTGTGTGGTTATGGACTGGCGGAGAAATTGTGTGACTTGATGTACCGAGTTGAATATTGTTGTGACGTTTGTCCGTGTGCTTGATGTTTGAAACAATGTGGATACTCGTTGTGAGAAACGTCATATCCGGGAACCTCTGAGGGCGGGGCGTGCACTCCGGCCTGGTGTACGCTGCAATGTGCGGCTCCATATGGGTGGTGAACGCCGGTGTTACATAATGCGTGTGTCAAGGGGCGCTCTTGCGGAGTGATCGCCGGCGCAGTGACATGTTCAAGGAGCGCCGACATAGTGGAGTGAACGCTGCACAGTGTGTGTGCAGTGGAGGCGCCTGGCAGGCTTATTGGTTACGGGTATTTGAGTGATAGCTAAGACCCCGTTACCGAACGATGTTCGTATCTCAAATTCTTTCAACTCACTTTTAAATGGTTGTCTTGATACAAACCGCAATTCGTGTTTTTGAAAGTTTGTTTCAACTTGTTTTTAAAGCGTTGGTATCAGGGTTAATTAACCAAGGAGATTTGACCAAATCTCTGAGGGTTAATTAATCGGGGGTCTTGAGCAGGATATGTCGAATGAGAGATTGTGCCTTTTATTGTATTGTGGTGCTATTCTGTGTATTGGGTCGAGGGCCCCGTGAACGTTGAGATGATTGATCTCGTGATGATGTTAATTGGATGGGGTTGAGAACCCCGTGAGATGTTGTAATGATTTTGTTTGTGCCTGTGTTCTATAAATTGGATTGAGGATCCTGAATGATGTTGACATATTTTCGTGCAATCATTCTCCATATCTTGGGTCGAGAACCCGAGAGCTTTTGAAATTATTTTCTAAAAGCATCCCCATTCGATTTTTGTTTAAAACCCCAAGACGACCCGAGTCATTAATAATGTTTTCAAACTATCTTATCAAAATACTTTTCCCTTATAGGAATAGATTTACAAAGTAAATCTTTTGACTCCTTGGGCTCGTTTAAAGTTTAATTGGTGTTATGTTCCATATAGAGAATATGACTATGTGATTATTGTTCACCTTGTGTATACGAATGCTATACTGTGTAGACTTTGGGAATGTATGGTTTGTGTTAAGACTTCACGATGGTTGAATTTTGTGTTGTTACTGTTCGTATATCTTGTATATTATGTACTTGCACTAGCAAAATTCCAGTTTGCTAACCCCCGAGTTTTCGGGGGGTGGGTGCCTGTTATGCGCTCAGGTTTTGGCAGCTCGGGAGCAGTCACGGGATTGGCTTGGAAGAAGATGGAAGACGACGATGCTAATCACACGAGAGTCAGAGTCTTTCCTTTTGTTTTCACTTTGGCCGGCATTCCCCTTTTTGGTCGAGTATTCACCCTTGCATGGGTGTAGTTTTCATTTATTAAATTCAGTTGTCATTTTTTTCTATATTGCAGTTTATTCTTGTCATTGTGAGGTGAGTTCCTTTAGTTCTGAATTGTTTAATGACCTTGTCGGTCCGCTTTGTAATTAGATTGACCCCGGTCGGTTAATCATTGAAGTAGTCTATTGGAGTGTAGCCTGGTAGCTCCTTGTGAGAAGGGTCTACGGCGTGTGATATTCCCGGACGTATTCTAGGGATGTTACAATTATGGTATCAGAGCTTAGGTTTGCGAAAAACCTAGGCCGTTGGGTCAAGTCCATGTCTTGTGTAAGTCGCGCGCATCAGAGTTGTGATTAGTATCGTGGTTCCGACATCATCTCCCGGCAATCCGTGATGGTAAGCCTCCCGATCGTAAGTCCCCTTATATACGTATTTGATTGCATTGTGCTAATATGCGTAATGTGAACTAGGAATTGGGACTTGTTGGTGATATTATCGTTTTAGGATATAACATGCGTATGTGGTCCGAGTATAAATAGTTATGTAGTATGCTTCGGAAGTCGAGCATGTTTATCTGTTTCGGTACTTTATTAGAATAAATTTACGAATGATAATTTTATCCACCGCATGAGTATTTTAAGATGACTTTTGATATCTTGCAAACCGAGTTTTGATATTTTGGTCTTGCATGTTTTGATAGTATTCTTATGACGGTATTTGATATTTTATAAATGACTTTTGTGAGTATTTGAGAATATTACCGACTTCGGCCTTTTTGGCATTTTGATCATTCTTTTTTTTTTATGATTTTTAGCCTGGTGGGTTCCGGCACGGGGCCCACGGCGCTGTAGTATCACGAATATTTTAAAGTAATGCTTTGAAATTTTCTAACATTGTGTGCAGCCATGATTTAATATCGTCGTGTTAAATGGTCACGCATCTCGGTGGAAAATTCTTTCGAATAAACATTTTGGAAGAAGAGGAAAGATTTTCAAAATTGTGGTATTTGGACTCAACATTTTGAAATATTTCAAATTAGACGAATTAATTTTCGATTTCTTTTTTTTTCTCTTCTTTTATACATCACTCGAAAATAATTTTTAGAGTCGTTATATAAACTTCCTCTTCCGAAATAAAAGACAGTGTTTACAAGTCTTGGGCGCAATGTGACTAGCCTCTTTTTCAAAAATTTGTTTTCATTAAGTGCATACATATAATGATCGTCCTCGTCGAGGAACTCGAAATTGACTTCTTAAAACTTTATGCTTTACGATAGTACCGTTATTCTAAGGATGCTAACTAAAACCCGGGTTAATAATTGTGATATATTGTACGACCGATAAACTAATACTGTTGATCGGTGTTATCCGTATTAGTATGTCAAGCCTCGGCGGACGTGGATGTGATGATGGAAATGGAAGCGGCAAGGTGGTTCGTACGACCACGATTCATGCTACGGTGAAGGAGTGTCTAGATCAAACGATATCCTATGAAATCTCCTCAGTGGTCGAGCCCACGAGCGAAGCCAAGAGACCGAGGATATCTGGGAAGTTTTTGGGCGGTGAAGAGTCTAAGGCTCCCAAACCCCACGCTGCTCGAACGCGTCGTCATCGCGATCGGGAGTGAGCGCTGAATCCCAAGCCAAGATCGGTGACTCTCGGTAAGAAGGGAGGGTGCTTCAATTGCAATCGTCGGGGACATGTTCGTGCAAATTGTCCCTTTCCACTCTTGACTTGTTACTGGTGCGGGTGTGAAGGTCATCGGGAGAAGCATTGCGAGATAATTTCCGATCCGGCAAAGAATGCTACCCTTTGCGAACAGAGCAAGCGACTGGAGAATGTCCCGGAACCATATGTTTCCTTCAAGAGTCTAACATGGGAGGATGAATATTTTGTAATATGTCCTAATCGTTGCTTTGAACAATCGTGACTTTGATCGTTCTTCATTTCATTGCTCTATGTTACCAACTCTTGCTGTTCTAAGTTTCGGATCGAAATGTTTTCTTAGTATGGGGAAATGTACTACCCGTACTCTTCATAGTATTTTCGGTGTTGGGTGACTTTCATTGTTGGTACTTCATCTATGACCCTCTCGATAATTTTTAAACTACCTGTTGTATTTAGCCTACTGTTCTCCGAACGAATTTCGTAACTGCTTTTGTTAGACTCGTGGATTATTGTGGTCTTTCCACATATGAACTTGATCCTTGCAGAATTTTTGCTCGAAACTATTATTCTCATACGTGCAATTAACATTTCCGAATGTATTATGAACTTGGATGCGGTTGGTTGAGCTCGAAACATGATTTTCAGGACGTCTGAACTATTTTGTGATTTTCTTAACTCTGGGAGCTTTGGTATCCAAATTCATACTCCTCCACCTCAACTTATCGTGTTCCCATATAGTTTTATCGCCCGACTCACGTACCAGATGCTTGCTAGGTCAGTTCATCGTATTTCTGGAACCTTGCATTCGCGCTTTGCTCGTGATGATTTGGGACTGAGCAAGTAGTTATTTCCTTGATTGTTCTGCCACTCTCTAATTTTAAGTTTCGGGACGAAACTTCTTTTAAGGAGGGTAGAATGTAATACCCGCAATTTCGATTCCCAGTAATTTTCATTTTTCGGTGGAGGTCCGTTTCGACGACTCGCTTAGGACCGTTTCGTCATTCTGGGAATGTTTTATTCTGCACTTTTTGACATCCGAGTTCGTTTCGGTGTCGTTTTGTTGAGTTCCGTGTTCTTTAGCGACTTTTCCACGTACGAGTTCGACTTTGTTAGATCACCGTTAATTTTTGGAAACTCCAAAAATTCTGACTCTTTGCAATATTATAAAGCATCGAGTTAGCTTTCCAATGGTTCAAACAGTGAGTCAATCGGAGTCCAGATGAGGGAGTTATGGTCGATATAGCTAAGTCACTCTCATTTTCCAGATTTGGCCGAGCAGCCTGTACCGTGTGCCGCGGCACAAGGATTGTGCGCCGCGGCACACAGCCGAGTCAGTGCCGCGGCACACTTGTCCGGGCCGCGGCACACCCGTGTGGCACCTGCCGGCTAAAACCTCCTGTACCGCGTGCCGGCCTCAAGATCCCGAATGAGCCGCGCACAACGAGCGGCCACCACCACCGGGCGCAATTTTGGCCTGTGCCGCGTACGCTTTAGCTGAGCCGTGGCACACAATGCGGTCAGCGCTATAACTGTGTGTTTTCAGCGAAATTCACTCATTTTCCTCCTTTTCTCCAACCGTGCGAGAGAGAGAGAGAGCTTGAGAGGGAGATTTTCCTTCATCTATCAATTGATTGTGCGAATTTCTTCATCTCCTTTCAATCGTGAAGCTCGGATTGTGGATCTAGCACGTGTTCTTCGGATTATAGGGCTTGAATCTTCAAGAGGTAAGAACCCCTTTAACCCTAGTATGATTTTTGGGGAGGGTTTGGTGGTGATCTTGTGTTTTAATCCGAATTAACCGATGTTGTTGTTAGATTTTGATAGTACTCTCGTGACCCTTGGTTTTCTTGTTTTTGGTTGGGATGAAATCCCGTTAGTTCACCGTTAACCGATTTCAATTCCCTACGCACTCTTGGTGTTCGATAAATTGTCCCAACGGGTAGAACTAGGAGGAATTTCTTCGTATTCATGATGTGAGATTGATTGTATATCATTATTGTGTTAGGGTCGGATTTGAGGGGATTGTTCGGACCGAAACCTATTCCTTCGTCGTCTCCTTCGCGTCGTATTACCAAGGCAAGTACCTCGATATACGAATTGTAACTGCGTGAAATCACTGTTGTCGAAGTGTATGAGTTTATATGGATGTATATATATATGTATGTATATATATATGTGTTTATATATAGTTACATGTTAAATATATGTATGTATATACGTATATTGATATATATGTTTATGTCGGTGATCGACGAGTGTTGAATTCTAACACTAGTTGACGTACTCAACTTGGATTGATGGACGAACTATAGTTATTCATATAATATAGTAAGGTTATATATATATATATATAAATGTATATATATTCGGTTGAGTCACAATATAGAGTATATGTGCAGTGTTGATTGAGTTGATTGATAACGTGCGTGTTATTGTTTATTTGTGTGGTTATGGACTGGCGAAGAAATTGTGTGACTTGATGTACCGAGTTGAATATTGTTGTGACGTTTGTCCGTGTGCTTGATGTTTGAAACAATGTGGATACTCGTTGTGAGAAACGTCATATCCGGGAACCTCTGAGGGCGGGGCGTGCACTCCGGCCTGGTGTACGCTGCAATGTGCGGCTCCATATGGGTGGTGAACGCCGGTGTTACATAATGCGTGTGTCAAGGGGCGGCTCTTGCGGGAGTGATCGCCGGCGCAGTGACATGTTCAAGGAGCGGCCGACATAGTGGAGTGAACGCCGGTGCACAGGTGTGCAGTGGAGGCGCCTGGCAGGCTTATTGGTTACGGGTATTTGAGTGATAGCTAAGACCCCGTTACCGAACGATGTTCGTATCTCAAATTCTTTCAACTCACTTTTAAATGGTTGTCTTGATACAAACCGCAATTCGTGTTTTTGAAAGTTTGTTTCAACTTGTTTTTAAAGCGTTGGTATCAGGGTTAATTAACCAAGGAGGTTTGACGAAATCTCTGAGGGTTAATTAATCGGGGGTCTTGAGCAGGATATGTCGAATGAGAGATTGTGCCTTTTATTGTATTGTGGTGCTATTCTGTGTATTGGGTCGAGGGCCCCGTGAACGTTGAGATGATTGATCTCGTGATGATGTTAATTGGATGGGGTTGAGAACCCCGTGAGATGTTGTAATGATTTTGTTTGTGCCTGTGTTCTATAAATTGGATTGAGGATCCTGAATGATGTTGACATATTTTCGTGCAATCATTCTCCATATCTTGGGTCGAGAACCCGAGAGCTTTTGAAATTATTTTCTAAAAGCATCCCCATTCGATTTTTGTTTAAAAACCCAAGACGACCCGAGTCATTAATAATGTTTTCAAACTATCTTATCAAAATACTTTTCCCTTATAGGAATAGATTTACAAAGTAAATCTTTTGACTCCTTGGGCTCGTTTAAAGTTTAATTGGTGTTATGTTCCATATAGAGAATATGACTATGTGATTATTGTTCACCTTGTGTATACGAATGCTATACTGTGTAGACTTTGGGAATGTATGGTTTGTGTTAAGACTTCACGATGGTTGAATTTTGTGTTGTTAATGTCAGTATATCTTGTATATTATGTACTTGCACTAGCAAAATTCCGCTTGCTAACCCCGAGTTTTCGGGGTGGGTGCTGTTATGCGCTCAGTTTTGGCAAATGGGAGCGATCACTGGATCGCTTGGAAGAAGATGGAAGACGACGATGCTAATCACACGAGAGTCAGAGTCTTTCCTTTTGTTTTCACTTTGGCCGGCATTCCCCTTTTTGGTCGAGTATTCACCCTTGCATGGGTGTAGTTTTCATTTATTAAATTCAGTTGTCATTTTTTTCTATATTGCAGTTTATTCTTGTCATTGTGAGGTGAGTTCCTTTAGTTCTGAATTGTTTAATGACCTTGTCGGTCCGCTTTGTAATTAGATTGACCCCGGTCGGTTAATCATTGAAGTAGTCTATTGGAGTGTAGCCTGGTAGCTCCTTGTGAGAAGGGTCTACGGCGTGTGATATTCCCGGACGTATTCTGGGGATGTTACAATTATGGTATCAGAGCTTAGGTTTGCGAAAAACCTAGGTCGTTGGGTCAAGTCCATGTCTTGTGTAAGTCGCGCGCATCAGAGTTGTGATTAGTATCGTGGTTCCGACATCATCTCCCGGCAATCCGTGATGGTAAGCCTCCCGATCGTAAGTCCCCTTATATACGTATTTGATTGCATTGTGCTAATATGCGTAATGTGAACTAGGAATTGGGACTTGTTGGTGATATTATCGTTTTAGGATATAACATGCGTATGTGGTCCGAGTATAAATAGTTATGTAGTATGCTTCGGAAGTCGAGCATGTTTATCTCTGCTTGTACTTTATTAGAATAAATTTACGAATGATAATTTTATCCACCGCATGAGTATTTTAAGATGACTTTTGATATCTTGCAAACCGAGTTTTGATATTTTGGTCTTGCATGTTTTGATAGTATTCTTATGACGGTATTTGATATTTTATAAATGACTTTTGTGAGTATTTGAGAATATTACCGACTTCGGCCTTTTGGCATTTTGATCATTCTTTTTTTTATGATTTTTAGCTGGTGGGTTCCAGACGGCCCACGGCTACCGTAGTATCACGAATATTTTAAAGTAATGCTTTGAAATTTTCTAACATTGTGTGCAGCCATGATTTAATATCGTCGTGTTAAATGGTCACGCATCTCGGTGGAAAATTCTTTCGAATAAACATTTTGGAAGAAGAGGAAAGATTTTCAAAATTGTGGTATTTGGACTCAACATTTTGAAATATTTCAAATTAGACGAATTAATTTTCGATTTCTTTTTTTTTCTCTTCTTTTATACATCACTCGAAAATAATTTTTAGAGTCGTTATATAAACTTCCTCTTCCGAAATAAAAGACAGTGTTTACAAGTCTTGGGCGCAATGTGACTAGCCTCTTTTTCAAAAATTTGTTTTCATTAAGTGCATACATATAATGATCGTCCTCGTCGAGGAACTCGAAATTGACTTCTTAAAACTTTATGCTTTACGATAGTACCGTTATTCTAAGGATGCTAACTAAAACTCGGGTTAATAATTGTGATATATTGTACGACCGATAAACTAATACTGTTGATCGGTGTTATCCGTATTAGTATGTCAAGCCTCGGCGGACGTGGATGTGATGATGGAAATGGAAGCGGCAAGGTGGTTCGTACGACCACGATTCATGCTACGGTGAAGGAGTGTCTAGATCAAACGATATCCTATGAAATCTCCTCAGTGGTCGAGCCCACGAGCGAAGCCAAGAGACCGAGGATATCTGGGAAGTTTTTGGGCGGTGAAGAGTCTAAGGCTCCCAAACCCCCACGTCGTTCGAACGCGTCGTCATCGCGATCGGGAGTGAGCGCTTGGAATCCCAAGCCAGCATCGGTGACTCTCGGTAAGAAGGGAGGGTGCTTCAATTGCAATCGTCAGGGACATGTTCGTGCAAATTGTCCCTTTCCACTCTTGACTTGTTACCGGTGCGGGTGTGAAGGTCATCGGGAGAAGCATTGCGAGATAATTTCCGATCTGGCAAAGAATGCTACCCTTTTGGCGAACAGAGCAAGCGACTGGAGAATGTCCCGAAACCCTATGTTTCCTTCTGAAGAGTCTAACATGGGAGGATGAATATTTTGTAATATGTCCTAATCGTTGCTGTTTTGAACAATCGTGACTTTGATCGTTCTTCATTTCATTGCTCTATGTTACCAACTCTTGCTGTTCTAAGTTTCGGGATCGAAATGTTTTCTTAGTATGGGGAAATGTACTACCCGTACTCTTCATAGTATTTTCAGTGTTGGGTGACTTTCATTGTTGGTACTTCATCTATGACCCTCTCGATAATTTTTAAACTACCCTGTTGTACTTAGCCTACCGTTCTCCGAACGAATTTCAGAACCGTTTTGTTAGACTCCGTGGATTATTGTGGTCTTTCCACATATGAACTTGATCCTTGCAGAATTTTTGCTCGAAACTATTATTCTCATACGTGCAATTAACATTTCCGAATGTATTATGAACTTGGATGCGGTTGGTTGAGCTCGAAACATGATTTTCAGGACGTCTGAACTATTTTGTGATTTTCTTAACTCTGGGAGCTTTGGTATCCAAATTCATACTCCTCCACCTCAACTTATCGTGTTCCCATATAGTTTTATCGCCCCGACTCACGTACCAGATGCTTGCTAGGTCAGTTCATCGTATTTCTGGAACCTTGCATTCGCGCTTTGCTCGTGATGATTTGGGACTGAGCAAGTAGTTATTTCCTTGATTGTTCTGCCACTCTCTAATTTTAAGTTTCGGGACGAAACTTCTTTTAAGGAGGGTAGAATGTAATACCCGCAATTTCGATTCCCAGTAATTTTCATTTTTCGGTGGAGGTCCGTTTCGACGACTCGCTTAGGACCGTTTCGTCATTCTGGGAATGTTTTATTCTGCACTTTTTGACATCCGAGTTCGTTTCGGTGTCGTTTTGTTGAGTTCCGTGTTCTTTAGCGACTTTTCCACGTACGAGTTCGACTTTGTTAGATCACCGTTAATTTTTGGAAACCCCAAAAATTCTGACTCTTTGCAATATTATAAAGCATCGAGTTAGCTTTCCAATGGTTCAAACAGTGAGTCAATCGGAGTCCATATGAGGGAGTTATGGTCGATATAGCTAAGTCACTCTCATTTTCCAGATTTGGCCGAGCAGCCTGTACCGTGTGCCGCGGCACACGGTGTGTGCGCCGCGCCACACAGCCGAGTCCGGGCCGCGGCACACTTTTCCGGCCCGCGGCACACCCGTGTGGCACCCGCCGCTAAAACCTCTCAGATCAGCGTGCCCAAGATCCCGGCAGTTGCCGCGGCACATGCCGAGTCTGAGCCGCGGCACACTCCGAATGAGCCGCGGCACAACGAGCGGTCAGCCGACCACTGGGCGCAATTTTTGGCCCTGTGCCGCGGCACAGTTTAGCTGAGCTGTGGCACACAATGCGGTCAGCGCTATAACTGTGTGTTTTCAGCGAGATTCACTCATTTTCCTCCTTTTCTCCAACCGTGCGAGAGAGAGAGAGAGCTTGAGAGGGAGATTTTCCTTCATCTATCAATTGATTGTGCGAATTTCTTCATCTCCTTTCAATCGTGAAGCTCGGATTGTGGATCTAGCACGTGTTCTTCGGATTATAGGGCTTGAATCTTCAAGAGGTAAGAACCCCTTTAACCCTAGTATGATTTTTGGGGAGGGTTTGGTGGTGATCTTGTGTTTTAATCCGAATTAACCGATGTTGTTGTTAGATTTTGATAGTACTCTCGTGACCCTTGGTTTTCTTGTTTTTGGTTGGGATGAAATCCCGTTAGTTCACCGTTAACCGATTTCAATTCCCTACGCACTCTTGGTGTTCGATAAATTGTCCCAACGGGTAGAACTAGGAGGAATTTCTTCGTATTCATGATGTGAGATTGATTGTATATCATTATTGTGTTAGGGTCGGATTTGAGGGGATTGTTCGGACCGAAACCTATTCCTTCGTCGTCTCCTTCGCGTCGTATTACCAAGGCAAGTACCTCGATATACGAATTGTAACTGCGTGAAATCACTGTTGTCGAAGTGTATGAGTTTATATGGATGTATATATATATATATATATGTATGTATATATATGTGTTTATATATAGTTACATGTTAAATATATGTATGTATATACGTATATTGATATATATGTTTATGTCGGTGATCGACGAGTGTTGAATTCTAACACTAGTTGACGTACTCAACTTGGATTGATGGACGAACTATAGTTATTCATATAATATAGTAAGGTTATATATATATATATATAAATGTATATATATTCGGTTGAGTCACAATATAGAGTATATGTGCAGTGTTGATTGAGTTGATTGATAACGTGCGTGTTATTGTTTATTTGTGTGGTTATGGACTGGCGAAGAAATTGTGTGACTTGATGTACCGAGTTGAATATTGTTGTGACGTTTGTCCGTGTGCTTGATGTTTGAAACAATGTGGATACTCGTTGTGAGAAACGTCATATCCGGGAACCTCTGAGGGCGGGGTGTGCACTCCGGCCTGGTGTACGCTGCAATGTGCGGCTCCATATGGGTGGTGAACGTCGGTGTTACATAATGCGTGTGTCAAGGGGCGGCTCTTGCGGGAGTGATCGCCGGCGCAGTGACATGTTCAAGGAGCGGCCGACATAGTGGAGTGAACGCCGGTGCACAGGTGTGCAGTGGAGGCGCCTGGCAGGCTTATTGGTTACGGGTATTTGAGTGATAGCTAAGACCTGCTATCGAATGATGTTCGTATCTCAAATTCTTTCAACTCACTTTTAAATGGTTGTCTTGATACAGACTGCAATTCGTGTTTTTGAAAGTTTGTTTCAACTTGTTTTTAAAGCGTTGGTATCAGGGTTAATTAACCAAGGAGGTTTGACGAAATCTCTGAGGGTTAATTAATCGGGGGTCTTGAGCAGGATATGTCGAATGAGAGATTGTGCATTTGATTGTATTGTGGTGCTATTCTGTGTATTGGGTCGAAGGCCCCGTGAACGTTGAGATGATTGATCTCGTGATGATGTTAATTGGATGGGGTTGAGAACCCCGTGAGATGTTGTAATGATTTTGTTTGTGCCTGTGTTCTATAAATTGGATTGAGGATCCTGAATGATGTTGACATATTTTCGTGCAATCATTCTCCATATCTTGGGTCGAGAACCCGAGAGCTTTTGAAATTATTTTCTAAAAGCATCCCCATTCGATTTTTGTTTAAAAACCCAAGACGACCCGAGTCATTAATAATGTTTTCAAACTATCTTATCAAAATACTTTTCCCTTATAGGAATAGATTTACAAAGTAAATCTTTTGACTCCTTGGGCTCGTTTAAAGTTTAATTGGTGTTATGTTCCATATAGAGAATATGACTATGTGATTATTGTTCACCTTGTGTATACGAATGCTATACTGTGTAGACTTTGGGAATGTATGATTTGTGTTAAGACTTCACGATGGTTGAATTTTGTGTTGTTACTGTTCATATATCTTGTATATTATGTACTTGCACTAGCAAAATTCCAGTTTGCTAACCCCCGAGTTTTCGGGGGGTGGGTGCCTGTTATGCGCTCAGGTTTTGGCAAATGGGAGCGATACTGGATTGGCTTGGAAGAAGATGGAAGACGACGATGCTAATCACACGAGAGTCAGAGTCTTTCCTTTTGTTTTCACTTTGGCCGGCATTCCCCTTTTTGGTCGAGTATTCACCCTTGCATGGGTGTAGTTTTCATTTATTAAATTCAGTTGTCATTTTTTTCTATATTGCAGTTTATTCTTGTCATTGTGAGGTGAGTTCCTTTAGTTCTGAATTGTTTAATGACCTTGTCGGTCCGCTTTGTAATTAGATTGACCCCGGTCGGTTAATCACTTAAGTAGTCTATTGGAGTGTAGCCTGGTAGCTCCTTGTGAGAAGGGTCTACGGCGTGTGATATTCCCGGACGTATTCTGGGGATGTTACAGGATGCCGAGGACTAAGTCGGGGATGAATATGATTTGGGTTGTTGTTGACCGATTGACTAAGTCGGCACATTTTCTTGGCATTAAGGACACGTGGGGACCGGAGCGATTGTCCCGGATTTTTATATCGGAGATTGTGAGATTACACGGTACGCCAAAGTCTATTATTTCCGATCGTGATGGCCGTTTCGTGTCGCATTTCTGGAAGGCGGTCCATCAAGCCTTGGGCACCGAATTGAGGTTGAGTACTTCCTTCCACCCACACCGACGGCCGACCGAGCGACGATCCGCATATCGAAGATATGGCCGAGGGCGTGTGCCTGGATCGAGTACCGATTGGGAAATACACCTACCTTTGATCGAGTTCACTTACAATAATAGCTGGCACGCATCGATCAAGATGGCACCTTTTGAGGCATTGTATGGTAGGCGGTGTAGATCTCCACTTTGTTGGGATGAAGCTTCAGATTTAGTCGGGACGGAACCCGATATGTTGATGGAAACCAAAGAGAAGATTTTCATCATCCGAGACCGACTGTTAACCGCTCAGAGTCGACAAAAATCCTATGCTGACAATCGCCGTCGGCCCTTGGAATTTGATGTGGGTGATCATGTCCTACTCAAAGTATCACCGATTAGAGG
This sequence comes from Orobanche coerulescens, assembly GCA_033398695.1. Taxonomy (NCBI): domain Eukaryota; kingdom Viridiplantae; phylum Streptophyta; class Magnoliopsida; order Lamiales; family Orobanchaceae; genus Orobanche; species Orobanche coerulescens. Next base: position 162,728,972 of record CM065812.1, on the reverse strand, counting down.
AGTCTTCAGGTTCGGGAAAAGGGGCAAACTTAGTCCGAGATATATTGGACCATTTGAGATTCTCTACAGAATTGGGGAACTGGCCTATCGATTGGCTTTACCTCCAGCCCTTAGCCATGTTCACAATGTGTTCCATGTTTCCCAACTGAGGAGGTATGTCCCTGACCCGAGTCATATCATTGATTATGGGGACATCGAGATCGCAGAGGATGTCACATTTGAAGAGAAGCCAGTGAAAGTACTAGAGCATCGAGTAAAACAACTCCGGCACAAAACCATACCGTTAGTCAAAGTTCAGTGGTCACGACACGGAGTTGATGAAGCGACGTGGGAAACCGAAGAGAGAATGCGCACTAGATACCCAGAGTTATTCATTTCTTAAGTTTCGGGACGAAACTTCATTTTAGAGGGGGAGGATGTAATACCCGTACTTTTTGTAAATCTTCTACTCTTGTGCTTTGTAATTTTTACGCTCGTGTAAGTGTTTGGTAAGTTTATATTGATCTTGGAACTCTTGTCAATTGGATTTACCCCTTTTCTTGTTCGGATCGTCGCTGTTTTCGGATCCTTGATGCGATTATACAACCTTCGTGTAAAGGGTAGCGCACGCTACGCACACCTTGTAGCGCACGCTAATTTAGTGAGGGTAGCGCACGCTATCCGTTATAATTAGCGCACGCTACTATTGTATTGGAGGTAGACAGTCCAGTAGCTACTGGAGTGGAAAAGGGAATCCCTAGCGTACGCTAGGTGTGACTGGTAGCGTACGCTAGGTTTTGGTGGTAGCGCACGCTACGTTACTAGAGTAACGTGCGCTAAAGAGAGCAAAGCTGGGGACAGTAGGTTCTGGACTGGGCACTGACTACCAGGTAGCGCACGCTATTAGAAATAATTAGCGCACGCTAATTGAAGTCACTAGCGCACGCTATGAGCAGGTGTTAGCGTACGCTAACGGAGCTGGAAGAGGCTACTGGATTGCCTGGTGAGTCCGATAGCGCGCGCTATTTTTCATGGCTAGCGCACGCTAGTTCCTATTTAGTATAAATAGGACATCTCCGTTCCCAAATCGTCATTTCTTCCTTCCTTCACCTCCTTGGACGATTTCAGGCGATTCCGGGCGATTTGTGAGGAGTTCTTTGAGCTGCAATTATCTAGCAACATCTTTGAGTTTCTAGTTCGGATTTATCAACGTTTAATCCTCTCCACCGCTCCAAATCAAGGTAAACTTCTCACAACCCTAGATTTTCGGGATTTGGGGATTTTCCATCCGATTTCTTCGATCCAGCTTGTTGTTATGTTAGAATATATCGATTACGAGTTATCTACCTTGGATACATGTTTTCCTACGGATTTATTGGTATATTTCCGGAGTTCTTGAGTGTTTGGGATATTTGACTTGCGATTCACTATCCAAGAGAATTATTCCCGGAACACATGTATCGGGGTAGTAAATTTGGGTGATTCCAACTTATTTTCGTACCGATGGGGTTTTGATAATTGAATTACGAACTTGTCTAGGTTCGGAGTTGTCGAATCTTTCAATCTTGGTACCTTGTCGTTCGTACCCTTTTCCTCTCGATTCCAGGCAAGTGATTCTTGTGAAAGTTATGTTCTTAAATGTGAAAAGTAATGCATGTGATTGTGAGAGTTGCTTTCGTTCACTTCGAGAGGACCCGACGGGGTCGAGGAGGGTTCCGCTTATGTCGGTTCCGTGAACATTTGGGTTAGCCACTCCGAGATGATCCGACGGGGTCGAGGAGGGATTCGCGCATTGTCGAGTCCACGGTTAATCAAGAGATATCATCATTTTAAATATGTTTGGATAATTGTATTTTCCGAAAAATCATTATCATGGCTTTGAATTGGTGCATATGCTTTTATGTATAAGACTTGACATTTCACTTGTAATACTTGCCCTAACCCCTCTCGTTTGGGGAAAATTACTTTTGTGTTTTTCAGGTCCTAAGGAACCATACGAGCGAGCACCGGGACGATACGTTGATGATGGCGAGGCGTGATACTGTGGCTAGTTGTGTTCTATTTTGTTTGGTCGTTGTTCTCTTCGGTCCATTTTATCCTTGTAATAATAAATGGTACTCGAGTACTTTAGGAAAGTCCTTTTCCATTGTCGTACAACTTCTTGTATTTCCTCATGGTATTGTTTGTCCGTGGTTGAACTTTCTTGTTTGTATCGAATTTATTGATTCCCAAGTGGATTTTATCAAATTTAATACGTTGTGAGTGAGATAAGCCTAGTGGACCCCAGATCGGGATTTACGGCGCTGTGATATTTTCCGAATATCTCGGGGGGTTACGATGAGGACCCATGATAAGGGTTCATGGGGTTAGAATGATATTGATAATAATGTTACCCAACTGTGCACATCTGACGAGAAGTATTGTGACACATGAAAGCCAAACGCTTTACTTATGAAATAAGTTCTGGGTCACGGGCCCCTAAAACAGCTTTGATGTGAAAAACTGATTTTTGGGTTCTAAAACCCCGAATAATTTGAAATAATTTATTTTATAGGATCTCGAACCCTAAAATATTTCAAAACGCCTTTTTGGAAAATCTTAAGCGAAGTTTTGAAAAGCTTCTGACATATAAATTTCTTGATGTTTCAAGTCTTTTTCACACTTGGCTTTATTTACTTTTTAAAAACTATATAATCTTTTTAAATTGTTGAATATCTGGAAATATTTTGGGAATTCTTCAAAACATTTTAAATTATCAACATGCGTACCAAGGACTGACTCCTTAATAATGTTTAGTCGTGTAGTATATGATGTTTTGTATTTACTGTGATGAATGCTTCATTGATATATATATATATATATATATGGGGAAATTACAACCAACTACCCTATTAGATGGCCTCTTTACACTTTAGTCCCTATTGTTTCATAAATTACAGCGACAAAATCAATTGGCTGACTTCCATTAAAAAGATTTAAAACGCCTCTATTTACTTGAATAAAACATTTCTTTTAAAATACATTTCATATGAAACAAATAGCTTATGAGTTATTAAAGTGTTTGGCTAATACATTTCTTTTAAAAAATATTCTTTTTTCAGAAAATAATTTTTTTTCGAAATATAATTTTTTCCAGAAAATATATTTTTTTCGCAAAAATATCTTAATTTATTTTTTTCCAGAAAATAATTTTATTTTTTCTAAAAATAATATTTTTCAAGAAAATAATTTTATTTTGAAAAAATATTATTTTGCCAAAAATAAATTTTTCTCTAGTAAATATTTTTATTTTTTCAGAAAAATATTTTTTTATTTTTTCCAGAAAATAATTTTATTTTTCAAAAAATATTTTTTTATTTTTTCCAGAAAATAATTTTATTTTTACGAAAAAATAATAAATTCTCCAGAAAATAATTTTATTTCGGAAAAAATATTATATTGCCAAAAAATAATTTTTTTCTCCAGAAAATATTTTTTAAATTTTTATAAAAAATAAAAAATTCCATCAAATAATGTTTTTTTTCAAAAATATAATTTTTCCTTAAAAATATTTTTTTATTTTTCGAAAAATAATATATTTTTTCCAAAAATACTTTCTTTTTGGAATAAATATTTTTTCTGTAAAGCTTGAAAATTTATTACATCAAGTCGAAAGTGTTATATATATTACAACGAGGCTCAAAGACGTGCCACCCACGTGAAAAATAAATGGGTAAAAAGAAAAATAAAATAAAAGGGCAAATTCTAATATCATTAATCTCTCCAGGTGACATCATCTCGAGACTTTTCATTCTTCGTCAGAAATATAATTTCTGACGGTCAGCCATTCTTCATCATTGTAATATCTGAAACAATAGGGACTAAACTGTAATTAGGCCATCTAAAAAGGTAGTCAGATGTAAATCGCCCATATATATATATATATATATTGTATAGTCGTATTATTTAAACCGATTGTCGATAATCCCTTCGGGGTTAGATACATTTTCTATATGTCTAGGTGCATCCGAGTCGAGGAGTAACCACACGACCGGAGTATATATGGAGAGCCGCAATGATACTAATAATCCAAGAGTTAGGGAGTTCACTCATAATTGTCGAGGAGCATTTCATACGGCTGTGTATGTTGACCCCATTGGTCCATGTTAAAGTCCTCCAGGTATGTAATGGATTCAACCACCGAGTATAGATGTTTTATATTTAATTAATGTTGTTGGTCATTTGTCATATGCCCGATCTTGCCAATCGATATGTGATCGTCATGTTGTATATTTGAACTTGCTGGCCGACGTATGATTGTCACGTCTGTTATTTGGCCTTGTCGGTCGATGTTGTGTTGTACATATTTTTGCTTCATAGATTTTTAAAACATAATCTACAATAATTATTTTTCAATTAGCTTGATAAATTCTTATAGAAGAGTTTACAGTCCTGTAATATACCTCGAATTCCTCTGGTTGTCAAATTTCGCGCATATCGTGAGCTTTTTTGAAAATCTTATGCTACTTGTATTAGCATTCAAGTCTAGCCCCTTGAGGTGGACACTTTTCACGTGTTCAAGTACAAGTGTTTAGTGGATCGATCAAAGGGATGGTACGCCACAACGATACTATATATTCAAGGAATCTCGAGCCTAATTCATTCAACTGCAATATATGTATCTGATATGTATTTATTTTGGAGTTTGTTGCACTGTTCCACAAGCGTTTTCAGCTTGGTTCAATAATATTAATACCATCACTTTTGGTTTTGATGTTCTGCATTTGAACTTAGTAAATAATTGACAATCTATTATATATAAAGCTTATCTCCCTTAATTTAATGTACAAGGGGTCATTTAACTCTATAAATATATAATTTTATACATTCATTGCCTCTACAACAAATAATACACTTCATAAATAAAATAATAATTTTATCACAAATTCTCAAATCACGGATTAGTGCACCTATTTGGCAAACTTTTTTTTGATGCACCTATTTGTTGTAACACCCCCGATATATTCAGGAATATTACAGTGCCATAAATCCTTTACATAAGAATTTACAAGGCTGAAGAACTAAAAGGACACTGACAGATACCAACAGATGAAAATAACAAAATTAAGATACAACAGTTTTGACCAAATATTGAAAATACGAATGTTCAACGGAAAAGTATTAATACATCACCAAATCCAAATACATCATAAACGACTGCGTACTCGAGTACTTATTAAAAAGATGCAAACAACAGACAAATAAACCCGGCCGGAACATCACTCTGCACCCTCGTCGTCATGTAACTCTAATGGTTGTTTCCCCGCTCTCCTGGATCCTGAACATAAACAAATGTTCACCCCGAAGGGGTTAGCACAACGATGCTAGTACAAGTACCACAACATATTATTCAACATCTCACGAAGAATAATAATAACGTAAATGACAAAAATACCAACGAGTCTTCTCCTACGAGAAACTCATAAATAACATACACAACTGATAATCACAACATGATATCATAACATACACATGATAATTCCGACGATCCAGCGTTCACTGCCTAGAACCCACGATGATCCCTTCAGACCAACCCGTGGTGGAAAAACCCGTCCGATGATCCAGCGCATGCTAGCATAGATCCCCCGATGATCCAGCGGACTAACACGAGGTGGACATACAACAACGACATATATGCACGACAATATGTATACCAGCAATACATAAAACAAATAAGGTACTTGCCTCGATTCGAAGACAAGAAAAATACTTCCACGAAAACGAAACACTCGAAGGTCGCCCCTTCGATCAATCATGTAACAAGCTCGAACCTTAACAAAAGAAATAATATGGAATTTATCTCACGTCGTACGAATGTCTAACAATCCAATTTACGGCCGAAAGTTCATAAAACGCAATCTGCCTGAACTGCTTAGCGTACGCTAAGTATTCTACGTAGCGTGCGTTAAGCTTGTTCGTTAGCGCATGCAAACAACGAAGCCTAGCGTACGCTAACTATGCACGGCCAAGATTTCACCGTCACCGATCGACTACTTTGATGGCCTAACGTACGTTACGTACCAAACGTAGCGTACGTTAACTCATGCCCGATAGCGCACGTTAATCTACTTAGCTTAGTGCGCGCTAAACGTGTAGGGCAGTACACTACTGGGCAGCAGACTTGATCTAATGGTGATGAAACTCATGAAATCTTCAGTGTTAATACATGTCATCTCCATGCATACATGCTCATATGGTTTATGAATGTTCTTACGGATAACAACAACTTCAAATTCGAGAATACGTATATCATCATAAAACCATATTCCATTTCGATTACAATTCTCATGCGAGTTTTGGTGTTCTTAAGGTCGACGCACTAGATTTCAATATCATCATTACATCCCAATTTAACCATGGAGATAAACTAACAATTCCAGCTTACAAGAAAGGATGCAATCTAAGATGATTCTTTCTAAATCCTTATAACCAAAAGTGATATCACCTCCAAGTTTATGATCAATATAACAACATAAATCATACGGATAATCAACTTCAGAATGTTCCTCTCATCATTTGACGTACTCGGATTCTAACTACGAGGTTCCAACGACAATATCATAAGCATAAACATTCCAATCTTCTAAACATGATGTTTGTTGAATAATTCACCAAAGGAACTCAATATCTTGCTAGTATGATCATCTTATTCTTTAGAATCCGAATCTAAGGCTGGAGATAGAATTGACATACCTTAATATGACGAAATCACTGAACCAAAAAGGTAGAATCCGACTCCGGTTGGTTGTATGCCACTCCAAGGTGCTACTCCACTTCAATGATCAACCACAAGTAATATCCAATCTCCAATGATCAAAGTAGATGTGTTCTAAGTGTGTTTAAGGAAGATAAAATGCTCTCTGGACTATCAAGTACGAAGGTTGCTCGAAGGAAATGAGAAGAAAATGGAGTGATGTCCCTTATATAAAGTTTCTGCACACTAGCTAATTAGCGCACGCTACATACAATCCTTAGCGCACGCTACTCCAAATCTGTCCAGGTTCGTCCGCGAGAATCTTATCCAAACCCATGTCCCGGCTGGCGCATGTGCTAGCCGCCTAGCTCAATAATTGACTGCCTAGCGCACGCAAATCCTACATTCGTAGCGTGCGCTAGTTGTAGCCGATAGCACGCGTTAAGCTACATTCTTAGCGTGCTCTATCACGAGTACGCATGAGAAATTTTGCATGTTGTTATACTTATGTACAAAGATACCAATGTGAGAACTATCATACTCTAATTATCGAGATCACAATTCCGAATAATACAGGGTTCAAATACAAATAAAATACACAATAATAAATTCGGATATTACATACTCTCCTACTAAAAAGGAGTTTCATCCTGAAACTCAAGACGAAAATAATTCTGGATATATAGACTTCATGCTATCTTCCGTTTCCCAAGTGGCTTCTTCCACTCCGTGGCGTGACCACTGAACTTTAACCAAAGCGATTGGTTTGTTCCTCAACTGTTTAACTCGGCTCTCGAGTATCTCGATCGGTCTTTCTTCAAACGTCCCATCCTGAGCGACTTCGATCTCGTCGAAATCAATGACATGACTAGGATCCAGTATATATCTCCGTAACTGGGATACGTGGAACACATTATGAACATGGCTCAATGACGGCGGTAATGCCAATTTGTATGCCAACTCTGCAACTCTCTCGAGGATCTCGAATGGTCCGATATATCTCGGACTCAGCTTTCCCTTCCTTCCAAAACAAAAGATTCCCCGAGTAGGAGAAACCTTTAAAAGTACGTGGTCTCCAGTACTGAACTCTAATGGGCGACGGCGTACGTCTGCATAAGATTTCTGTCGAATCTGAGCGGTCAACAGCTTTTCACGAATTAAGGCTATCTTCTCTCGTGTCTGCACGATCAACTCCGGTTCTATACCAATCAAGTCTGATGAATCATCCCAACATAGGTGCGATCTGCACCTCCTCTCGTATAATGCCTCAAAAAGTGCCATTTTAATGGAAGCATGCCAACTATTGTTGTAGGTAAATTCAATCAACAGTAGATGAACTTCCCAATCGTTTGACCAATCTAAGGCACAGGCCCTTAGCATGTCTTCCACTGTTTGAATGGTCCTCTCGGATTGTCCGTCAGTCTGCGGGTGATAAGCTGTGCTGAAGTTCAATTCGGTCCCCAAGGCCTTATGAACTGCTTTCAAAAAGTGAGACACAAAACGGCCATCTCGATCAGAAATAATGGTCTTCGGCATACCATGCAGTCGAACTATCTCTGAAATAAATACTCGTGCCAACCTCTCTGGTCCCTACGTGTCCTTAATGCCTAGAAAATGAGCTGATTTGGTTAAACGATCAACTATCACCCAAATCATGTTCATTCCTGTCTTGGTTCTCGGCATACTAGTGATAAAGTCCATCGATATGTCCTCCCACTTCCATTCAGGAATCAGAAGCGGATTCAACATCCCGGCAGGTCGTTGATGCTCGATCTTAACCTGCTGACAAGTCAAGCATTTCGAAACATAGTGTAATATCCGTAATTTTACATTTTTAGCAGTTTCCATTTTTAGTGTATGTCTATTTTTATCGACTCGCTTGTAACCGTTTCGACATTTCGAATCTACTTTGTTCTTGGAGTTTTTCCATTTGGACGAGTTTTGATGATGTTTTCACGTAATTTCATTTTGTGACATGTTTTGCCGTATGAACGTTCGATTCTTGTAAAACTCGTTCGTTTTTGTTGTTTCTTGGTTTGTACAAGTTCGTATGATTGAGTTGGTCGTGTTGAGACTTTCGGTTTGTAAATCCGACGTCGTTTCGTGATTTTCGGTCATTTGGGCCATTTTTGTAATTTCCTAATAGTTTAGGGAAATCTCGTTTTCGTTGTCGCATTACGGACCCTTCGGTGGTCGGAATTGTATTTTTCTTTCAGCACTTAGCTCCGTCGTCTTGTATGCTTCGCGTTCATGTTCCTGGATTCTGGTCTCGTTGTGCATTTCGTGTATTGTACCCTCGACAGCAGCTTACTACTGATGTGACATCAGCAGTACTGAACTGCTGTGTAGGTAGCGCACGCTACTCCTGTTACCTTGCGTGCGCTACCGATAAGCATTTAGCTTACGCTAACCCCCTATTGTTAGCGCACGCTAACGAATGGTGGCAGTAGCCACTGGACCTGTCACGGCCCCGTTAGCGCGCGCTATATATGGCAGTTAGCGTGCGCTAACTTCACAGATTATATAAGTCAGCGGACAGTTTCAGAACAGCAGTTTTATTCTTTTCTCTTCGTTTCTTCGGCGTGCGACCTCAGAGGCGATTTCCACCGGTACTGATCGGAGTTCTCTTCAAATTCTATCACCGTAGAGTCGTGCTAACATATTATCATCAGCATAATCATCATCCATCGTCCGAATTCAAGGTATTTTCGTCTAGAACCCTAACTCGTCAAATTTGGGGGGTTTTCCGGGTTTTGCTAATTGGACTCAATTATTCTAGTATGTTGTGATATTCCCCACTGATTATTGTTATTGGGTGATTCCCAATCCATTTTTCTCTATTTTAATCCGCGAATTGTTGATACGGGGAGATTTTACGTAACATATCGAGTGAACGTTTTTGTCATGAGTTGTAATCGGGGATTATGGTTGTATTCCGATCGGTTATTATTGTTCGTTGGGACTGAACTATGTTGATCCTTCGTTTAGGAACCGTTGTTTTCCACCCGGACCGTTCGTAGTTGTGTTTCACTTCCGTTTCTTCAAGAATGTCTCAAAGGCAAGTACTTTACATTTGGTTACATGTTCTAGTATTTGAATTATGACTGTATCGTGGTTGTTGTGGATGGTTATGTGTATGTTCACCTAGGGACGGTCCGACGGGGCCTCTAGGGATACGTATTGCCGTGAGTGTGCGTATCGCGAACTGTGGTTAGCCACCCAGGGATGTCCGACGGGGCTCTGCGGGGTACGGTGGCCGTGAGTCTCGTACCAATGGTTAACTTTGAATTGTGATTTGTTGGAGATAATGTGTTTTGTGATTGTACATCATAAATATTCCCGAATATAAAATGTTTTCTAAAATGACTTTTTGGCGCATATATTCATCTGATTAGAATGTAGTTCAAATGGATTGTACTTGCACTAGCAGTTGTCGTTAACCCCTTAAATGGGGAAAATACTTTTTGTATTTCAGGTATCGATCGTGGGGACAAACGAGCACTTAAGCCGTATGAAGATGAGGGGCAAGCATGATACTGTTCAGTAGACATTTATTGGTGTTCAGTTATGTCACTTATTTTTGATGTCTTGTTTTGGGGTTTCTGTATTATAAAACTGGTTTAAGTACTCGAGTACTTCCTTTTCCAAATTGTTAATGTTGTGTTCCCGTTTTGGGAAATGGATTGATGTTGGATTCTATTCGTCGGGTTGTAGTCTTATATTTGAATTGTCGTTTTATTGATGATTGGTGTCGTTGACGAATGTCTTGTGTTGTTACCCAAAATATTATCCGGAGATAGTATTGGTGGAATGATCGAGTAACAAACAAATGCGAGAACACTTCCGTGAGAAAATAGATAACACAAGATTTGCCGGGGTTGTTAATCCCGGGCTTGAATGCTCTCGCGATATGTTATTAATAAATATACTGTCGAGTACAAATATTAATGTTAGAATCTAATACAAGGAGTGTAAAGACTTCTAGTTATCTAGGCTTTAGAGCGCGTAGATTGCCGGCAGAACCAGATAGATAAATCTGTGAGTTCTTGCTTGGGATATATGATGAATGTGTATGAATATCACTATGAATGTCTTAGTGGTTGCCAAAAGAGCCTTTGATTCTCTCTTTGGTGTGTATTTTGCACTTAATTCGTAGTAGAATTCGCGTCCCTTTGGCCACAGCAGTGAGTCCTCTATTTATAGGGGACAAGGTAGTTGGGATCCCTCAGGCGATCGCGGGCGATCGCCGTTTTCTATATTAAAATAAGACGTCCGACCGTCCTGGCCACGTGGGCCTGTCCCTTGAGGCTCGAGGTTGCACTGGAGGCCACTGGGCGAACCAATGGGAAGCCAAGACGTTGCGAGTCGCTGTCCGGGGAGGACCCACTTCGTACCTTTCGGCGGCCTTGTCGGTAGGTGTGGTAGGTGACAGGCTGGGGTCAATGATCCTATCTGTCGGTATCCTTTGAAGATCCGCGGGTGGGCCATCGTCTAAGATTCGGTCTTTGACGACTTTGACGGATGCTGGATCCATACGTGGCATGAGATGATCGCCTCTGGTCCGCTCATGAAAGACGATCGTCAGATAACAAAAGACGATCATTGGTACCAAAAGACGATCGCCGCATTGTGCCGAACTCTAGGCGTTTGTCCTGAGTATGTCTTCAATGGTTGGCTTCTCTGGAAGGTCGCCGATCGCCTATCGTGGCGAATTAATCGCCGCACAACAATTGCCCCCCAGCTCGCCTCGATGTTGAAAACACGGGGTGAGGTGGCTCTGTTGGCGATCGCCAATGTTTTAAACGACCAGCCGATCTGAATTCAAATATGGACGACCTTCTTTCGCGTCGGGAGCAATGGGAAAAGAAGGCGGGCTTTCGAAATGGCGGGACACGCGTCGTGCCATTGGGGGAATCCGACGGTTTGTCAGACCTGTCGGCTGGCATGCCCTCGAAAAGACGCGTATGCGGGATTCGAGGGCCGCATTTAATACGTCCCCACGTGACGGTTGCGATCCAGCCCCCGAGGTTTCTCCTATTTGTATTTAGGCCCTCGTCTCCATCTATAAAAAGGGTAGGGCTTCTTCTCCTTCACTTTTTTACGCGTCCTTCGTATCCATAGCCGAATTTCTGCTGAAATTTCTGGAGCTTTTTTGTGCCGATCTCCTTCTTTTTTCTAGGTAATAAAAAATTAACCTTCTCCCTCTCTTTACTTTCTAATATGTCGGGAGGATCAAAAGCCTTCGAGACCGGAAGTTCTTCCGCTGCCGCTGCGTTGCCTGAACGGGAGGAGGTTCCCGTTAGAGTGGATATGGAGACGGCCGCTGAAGCTATTCGAGCGGGGATCGCACCCGCAGAACTCGAAGAACTTTTCAACGAGGCCGAGGTGGTGAGGACGGCGGCGACGGCGGAGCAGGGGGGCTCGCCGGTGGATGAGGATGATTTGGTGCGGGAGGCCTGGGAACGAGAGAGTAGATTCGGCCCCGCCTACGTGGCTTTTGCTCAGATGATGGAATCGATCGCTGGACCCTGTCCGGAATTCGATTTCGATGCCTACACCGCCGCTCACCCTTACGAACATGTGAATCGGACGGTCTTTCAGGCCGCCGTCCCGTCTCCGTGGACTCTCGGAAAGATCCGGAGTACGGCGACCAAGAAAGACCTGAGCCGTTGGAGTGCCAAATATCACATCCCCTCTGACGTTTCCCTTCACGTGCCTTTGGAGAATGAGCGCGCCAACCAACCGCCCACGGATATAGTTGCCGTCAACGAGATGATTATGGAGGCGGGTCTGCGATTCCCGTTGCCATTCGCCGTCTCCTACTTGCTGATCGCCTGGAATTTGGCGCCTCTTCAACTGATGCCGAATGCTTGGCTGCAGATCATCTGCACGTTGACCCTGTTTGGCGGTCACCGGTTGTTCCGCCTCCTTACTGCGCTGGAGATGAATTATTTGTTTAAATTTGCCGCGCAGAAAGGGTCAATCGGCGGCCATCATATCCAGGGTCGACTCGGGAGAGTGGTCCTCGGCGTGCCGAATAAGACCATGGGCGACCTGGCTAAATGGTGTTGGGTCGGCGGGGCGTGGCGATCGGCATCGAGCGACAGGCTGAATGAGGAGTTTGAGATCCCCACCACTTTCCGGGAGAGGAATCCGAGTAAGGATTTAAACTCTCCCCTTGATTGAGCTTGTCTTGGACTGATCTAATTTTGTTTTCTTTTTGCAGGACCTCTCGTTCCAGCGATCAGCGACCTTCCGTTCGATTTCTTGATCGTTTGGGAGCGGATCCGTGCCTTGCCGAACTCCTTTATTGGCGTTCGATCGCTTGGTACCGAAGCTCATCGGTTGGGGGCTCGATTGTTCTGCTACCCCCATCACTTGAAAGTTCAAGGTATGAGTTTAAGTGGTGCTTCCTTTCTTTGACGATCGTCTCCAAGAGGTCGTTTGGTTTTGTCTAACTTGTTTGTATCTTTTCTTTGACAGAGGCTTATTTTCCCCGAATTGCGGAACCACCGCCAGAGATAGCCATGTCGAACCCGGGAGTTCTTGGTCGCCTTCAATTGGGCAAGGATCGGTCGCGCCTCGCGACGACGCCTCGCCCGCTCTCCGTGACGAGGCCTGGCCGAGGCGCCGCGAGCCGGTGGTCCAGGGAGAGGAACAGCTCCAGCGCCGCAAGAGGCGGAGGTCAGAGGAGTCCCCGTCGATTTCTGAGGCGGATGTATCAATTCTTGAGCCTCCGGTCGCTGCGGCTCCTATCTCTGCCATCCCGATGATGGAGCGATCAGGACCCAAACCCACGGTCTCCGGCCCCTGTCATCTGGAAGCTCGGCGAAGAAGGTGGCGATCGCCGATGCGGAAACATCCCGGGGCAAGCCTTATTTCGGACGCGATCCCGAGCTGGTCAATAGGTAAGAAAGGGTCAAAATTTTCTGAGTTAGGCATTCTGAGCATGGTATGGGCTAACTCCTTGATTTCCTTGGTTTGCGATGCAGGGTTCGTCTTGCCGATCCGGACGTTGCTCCCATGGTGCTGGACTTTCTGTCGAGCAAGGCTCCGCAACAGTCTCTCGAAGTCCCTGCTTACGTTCGCCAGGCTATCACCTCTTTGCCCAAGGCTTGGACGACCGATCTTGATGCGATTGCTCGTCGGCGATCTGGAGACGCCATGCAGGCGACCGTTGCCCTGGCTATTCAGACGGCGACGATGTCCGTCCAAGCTGCTAGGGATTTTGAGGGGCGACCCTCTACTGCTCATCTCCATCGCGAACTTGAGGCCGCCCGGAACAAAAATATCGAGGATGCCAACCGGATCCGGTCTATGGAGAAGGAGTATGAGGAGACGGCCAAAAGGGCTAAGCAGGACGTGGATCGATTGAAGCAGGAGCTGAGCCGCTCCAAGGAGGCTGCCGATCGGTCCCGTGATAAGGAGAAGGAAACCCGCCAGAAGCTCGTGGCTTCGGAGGAGGAAGCGGCCGGGCTGAAGGCGATGGTGGACCGGCTCAGCGGTGAGCTAGAGGCGGCGAAGAAAGAGCTGGAGAAGGCCAGGGTCGAGAATGTTGCCAAGGCGGTCGAGCTGGCGGAGGTCGAGAAGACGGCGGCGGATTTGAAGGGGCAGCTGAAAGCGATCGAAGTCGATCCCTACCTTAACGTCGAGCACGTCGGCGAGTTCGCTTATTACTTGGCCTATGCTGACGCTGTTCGAGCCGCTAAAAAGGCAGGGGTCGAGATCGGTCCCCTGATGGAGAGCTTCAAATCCTATGTCCTCGAGCATCCTCTGCATCCAGAATTCTCCTTGCCGATCCTTGACTTTGTCGACTTCGGGATCGAGTTGAGTTGGTATACCGGCAAACTCATTCATCCCGAGGCCGATGGGGGAGCCCAAGCCGATCCGCAACCCGAGGGCGAAGACCAGCAGGCGGGGCCTTGAGAGGCATTTTTGTTTTTCCTCCGTAACTTGTACTTTTTGTAATGCCTTCGGGCCTCGTAATGTATGAAGCTTGTGTTATGAATAAAATGCTCCTTTTTTCATACTGTCTCTTTACATGCGATCGCCTTTGACTGTTTGCGCGCAATTTTTACAAGTACGTGTATGATTGCTTTCGACGTTTTGTTCATCCGACCGATTGTCTGAGTGTTGAAAGCATTGACATGTTTTGAATCGGAATTCTTACTTGTAACTTTTGTCGGACGACCCCGATCGCCCTGCATGTTTTTGAGCGAAGCCGATCGAGTGTGGTTCCTCTTTGTTCGATCGTATTTGAGATTAGCTCGACCTATCCCTGCCCCCTTGTTTTTGTTCACTTATTGTAAGTAAGGAAACAAAAACTAGTTTGTCTGGCGAGCTATCTTCATTTTGCCGATTCTGAAGAGTCATGTGTGGTTGGGGTGTTCAATAGACCGATCTCCCCAATCGCGTCTTCGTGTGCGAGGGATATTGTGTATCCCGCGACTCACTTTTTGTGAGGGTCCTCCGTTAGGCTATGCCTGCCTTGTGTTAAAACGAAAGGCGGGTGATCTCGGTCTGGAGGAGTCCTTGCGCGGAGTGTTGTCGGCTTATTCGACACCACGTCCGCGGCTTGTCAGCTCTGCTTCCACCTCGGCCCGCCATGAAGATGGCGACCCTCGACGGTGTACGTTGAGACGGGGGTAGTGGCACGTCGCATTGTTCGGGTTCACCATGTTAGATGATGTACCTTGAGGACGTGCGATCGTGCCTACTGATTATTTTGGAGGGTCCTTCGGCTACGCCGGCCTCGTATTTAAACGAAGGGCGGGCGATCTCAGCCCAAAGGAACCTTGCATGGGCGAAGCTGTCGGTTCCATCGACCTCCAAGACCATGGCTGCATTAATTTTACCTAGGATCGTCGTGATCAGCGATCGTCGGCGGTATGCGATATGCCTGGTGGGGCGATCGCCAGAATAGATGGGATAGGAAAAAATCTCATTATATTCCTTGCACATCATTGAAATTGAATACAAAATTATCACTGGTAGTATTTTTTCAGTTGCACGACGTTCCAGGGGTATTGATCTGGAGTACCGTCAGGATGTTCCAGCTCGTAGGCTCCTTTAGTTAGCCATCTGGATACTCTGAAAGGTCCCTCCCAGTTCGGACCGAAAACGCCTGTGTGGGTTTGGATCTTCTTGAGGACGAGATCGCCCACTTGAAACCTTCTTTCTTTGACCTTTGAATTGAAGAACTTCTCGGCTCTCCTTTTGTGGATTGTGTTCTTCATTTCTGAGGTCAGCCGTCGTTCTTCGAGCATGTCTAGGTCGATTCGTCGGGCTATATCGTTATTGGTCGTCATCTCCTGTTCGGTTCGATGGCTGAGGACGGCGATCTCTGAAGGAATTACCGCTTCTGTTCCGAAGGCAAGGGCGAATGGGGTTTCTCCGGTTGAATTGCGGGTCGTCGTTCGGTAGGACCACAAAACGTCTGGGAGCTCGCTCGCCCATCGTCCTTGCACGGATTCGAGTCGCGCTTTAATCGTGTGTTTGAGGATCTTATTCATCGCCTCTACTCGCCTGTTCATCCGAGGGTGATAGGCGCCGAGAATAACCTTTTGATTCCCCACTTTTCACGAGTGCATGACTTCTAAGCCGTCGAACTGTTTTCCGTTGTCGGAGATGATGGCCTGGGGCAGACCGAATCGGCATACGACGTTTTTCCATATAAACTTGATCACTTGCTCTTGGCCGATCTTGTTGAGCGGTTCGACCTCAGCCCATTTGGTGAAATAATCGACCCCTACGATGGCGAACTTACAGCCCCCTGGAGCCGTCGGCAAGGGACCTATAAGGTCGATGCCTCATTGCGCAAATGGCCAAGGGCTATACATGGAGGTGAGCTGTTCGGGTGATAGTTTTATGTTGGGGCCCATTATCTGACATCTATGACACGATCTGGCATAGGCGATCGCATCTTTCCGAAGTGATGGCCAGAAAAATCCTTGTCTGGTTGTCTTATGGATGAGGGCTCGCCCGCCCGCATGGTTTCCACAAATCCCGTCATGGA
Source organism: Orobanche coerulescens (assembly GCA_033398695.1). Classification (NCBI taxonomy): domain Eukaryota; kingdom Viridiplantae; phylum Streptophyta; class Magnoliopsida; order Lamiales; family Orobanchaceae; genus Orobanche; species Orobanche coerulescens. The sequence goes on along the minus strand of CM065812.1, from coordinate 162,712,245 downwards.
TCCCAGCTAAAACGAGCCGACCTTCCTCCGGTGTAATACACTTGAGGAGGGGAAGGCTGAAGGCTCGCTTGTAAAGCCGATCGTCCAATAGGGTATATCTGGTCGCACGAAGCTGGAGTTGGCGAGCTTTAACACGGTCGTCAGGGACCGTTCCGTCCTTTAAGTATTTGATGAATGGGGTCATCCAATTCTCCTCGGCGATGGCGATCGCGATAACCATACTTCTATCGATTGCCGGCCTAGCTGACTTTGTGATTTGGATATTGGAGAAGTCGGCTGCCCCATCCGATGATGCTAGCTTGGAAAGAGCATCGGCCTGGGAGTTGTGCTCTCTCTGGACTTGTTCGATTAGCACTTCTTCAAATTTTGTGCACATTTCGGCGACCAGCTCTTGGTATTTGACCATTTGTTCGCCGCGCACCTCATATTCTCCCTTGACTTGGTTCACGACCAAAAGGGAGTCCATGAAGATATGGAGGCGACGAACATCTAGGGCGAGGGCTAGATCGAGCCCGCCTACCAAAGCTTCGTATTCGGCTTCATTGTTGGTCGCACGAAAACCAAAACACACAGCATTTGTGAAACTCTGATCGTCGGGCCTGATGAGGACAATCCCTGCCCCTGCTCTCGCATTGGTCGCTGAGCCATCCACGTATAACTTCCAGGCAGGTCGGCCGACCTGGGTTGGACTGTGAAGGAACATTAATTCCACCACGAAGTCCGCCAGAGCTTGGCCCTTGATCGCCGCGCGAGGAGCGTAAGTGATACCATATTGGGCGATCTCCAGCGACCACTTGAGGAGTCGCCCGTTGGTATCCGGTCGGTGTAGGACTTGTCTTAGAGGTAGAGTTGTTAGGACTTCCACTTGATGATCGAAGAAGTAAGCCCTCAGCTTACGAACACTCATGACAATGGCGTAGGCAATCTTCTCCAATGGCGTATAACGTGTCTCAGCGTCGTGGAGCGCCTGGCTAAAATAGTAGATGGGCAACTGGGCTTGCCCCTCTGCTCGCACCAGAACGGCACTTAGTGCGACCTCCGAGGCCGCTAAGTAAAGGAATAATTTTTCAACGGGGATCGGCTTTGCCAGGATCTGGGGGTTAGATAGATATTCCTTTATCTTGGCGAATGCTATCTGGCTTTCTTTCGTCCATGCGAACTTCTTGTTCTTGCTGGTCGCGAAGAAAGGCTTGCTTTTATCGCCGAGCCGTGATATGAAACGGTTGAGGGCGGCTAGACAACCTGTGAGGCGTTGCACTTGCTTGATGTTTCGCGGTTCCTGCATGTCAAGGATCGCCTGTATCTTGGTGGGGTTCGCCTCGATCCCCCTTTGGCTCACTATGTGCCCCAGGAACTTCCCGGAGCCCACCCCGAAGTTGCATTTCTTGGGGTTCAGCTTCATGTTAAACTTCTCAAGGATGGCGAACGTCTCGGCGAGATCGTTGAGGTGATCTTCCTTCTTGAGGCTTTTGACTACGATATCGTCAATGTAGACCTCCATGGTCTTGCCGATCTGATCGGCGAACATTCTGTTGACTAATCGCTGGTAGGTCGCCCCCGCGTTTTTCAAGCCGAACGGCATTCTGACCCAGAAGTATATGTCTTTTTCTGTGTGGAAAGATGTGTGTTTTATGTCTTCCTCCGCCATTGGGATTTGATGATTGATAAGTGGTAATTTTACCACTTATTTCTAGGATTTTATACTAGGTTTTTATCTCGTTTCGTGATTAATGTGCTCGTAGTTGGCTTATTTATGATTAGTCGAGCCGTATTACGCGTTTGGGTTGGTTTTAGTGTGTTTGCAGGTTTTTAGAGCCAAAAGGACCCAAAACGAGACAAAGGACCGAGAGTCGAGTCACGGACGGAAGAAACGGATTTTTTGCAAGAGACAGACGAACCTATCGGCCAGCCTATCGGCCGATAGGCCCGTCCGAAAGGAGTCCCTGCCCTATCGAGTGAAGAGATCGACGAACCATCTATCGGCCAGCCTATCGGCCGATAGGCCAGTCCGATAGGCTGCCCAGCGGACTCTCGTGTTTTGACGAATTATGACTCTTTTGGACAGATTTTGTTTCCTAGATTAGGGCTAATCGGGAATGTAACCCCCTTAGGCTATATAAACCCCCTCCTAGACCTAGTTTCATCTATCTTTTATCTATCATCTATCATCTTTCACCAGCCCTTTTCATCCTTTATCATCTTTTACATTTTTTTTAGCAAGATTTATTTCTTTGATGCAAGAACTTTTTGGAGGAGAATTATTATTGGTTTTCAGAGATTGAAGACTCGGAGTCATCCGTAAGGGTTGTAATCTCTCTTTTCATATTAATAATATGCATTCTTCATCAATTTCTTGTTTAATTTCAATTATGTCTGGCTAATTCATTGATTGATTCTAGGGTTAGTAATTTTAATTGATGATCTCATGATATTCCTTTGATTACCTTTTGACCTTTCATCCTAGGCTTGTGTTCAAGTTGTGTTAAATCTCATGTTAGATTAAAGGGCCCTTAATCGATGCATGTTAGCTAATTAATTTTGTCCTAAGGAGTAATTGATTAGTGGAAATACTTGATGCACAATATGATTTTATCTTGAGACCTAGCGGAGAAAGATAAATCATAGATAAATAAGTTGGCGCTTTTAAGTGATTTAAATTCTTTGAGCCCTGGCGGGGAAAAGGGTTTAAATTAACTATCTTTCTAGGTTGCCTTGATCGGAATTCTAGATCGACTGAGTGATTATTTCTAGGATTGAATTAAAATTTGGAGAAAAGGAATCAAATGAATGGATTGTGTGAACTCAATTAGATGATACTACCCTAGGATCAATTATCTTTCGACTTGTGATTTTATCTTGCTAATTTGCTTTATTTGCTTAATTTAGATTATTCATCTTTTATTCAATTTTTGTTCTTCGATTTTTAAAGTTAGATAATTAGAATCAAAACAAATTTTCGGATTCCTAAATAGCAATCAAATTTTGAGTAGAGTTAATTCCTTTATTTTCGACACATCAATTCCCTTGGGTTCGACACCTTGGAAATACTCCGAGGTTTTACAAATTTTAAAATTGATCGGATTTGAAAACCATACTACGCGAAAACAAGCGATCAATTTTTGGCGCCGTTGCCGGGGAATTGATAGAAAACTTAAGGGAATAATTCGAAAAAGAAGAGATTGTTACTTTAGGTTGTTTACTTTTATTATTAATATTCGATCTCGTTTCCTCACATCTTGTTTTCTTTTCCTTGTAGGCGGTGAATGATCACGAGATCCCAAGGAAAGGACTTATTTCCTTTGGATCCGGAAATCGAGAAGTCTTTGAGGAGGAAGAAGCAAGAAGCGAGAACCGAGACTCTTTCTATACCTTTCGTAGATACCATGGCCGGCATTGTTGACCCACCACGAGAACTCGCTCGTCCCGAGAAGATCCCTTTGAATGCCCGCTTTCGACCTAAGCTGGACGATTATCAAGAAGGAGGTTGGGGGAAGATTGATGCCAACAACTTCGAGCTCAAGCCGTCCCTCATCGCTACAGTGAAGTCTCAAACATACGGAGGGGGAGTTAATGAAGATCCAAACGCTCATCTTGAGTCGTTTTTGGACATATGTGCCACCATCAAGCAAAACGGAGTGCCTCCGGATGTCATTAAGCTCCGCCTATTCCGATTCTCCTTAGAAGACGATGCGCTAGATTGGTACAAGAGCCTAGATCGGAAGGAAATTGGTACTTGGAGAGAGATGACTCGGCTGTTCTTAGCGCAGTTCTATCCTCCCTCGAAGGTGCAAAAACAAATCAACGATATCTTGCAGTTCGAGCAATATGAGGATGAATACTTATACGAAGCATGGATCCGATTTAAGAAGCTACTTCGCAAATGCCCACAGCATGGAATTGACAAAGAGGAGATCTATATTCGGTTTTATCGGGGTTTGACGAGGAAGGCTAGAAGAGAGTTGGACTATTCCTCGAAAGGGGGATTTCTAGCTAACGATTATGAAGAGGCCAAGAATCTCATCGAGCTAGCGGTCAACAATGATTACGAGGAGGTGACCGATAGGAAGATGACGAGAAGAAGGGTCCCATCCGGTGACGAGGACGCCTACGGTGATTTGAAGGCGAAATTTGAAAGACAACAAAAAGAACTTGAGATGCTAAGAAAGAATACTTTGGGAGTCAATTCAGTTTTCGAGGAGCTAAACGAGCCTATTGCAGTTAAGGAGGATGTGAATTACATGCAAGGAGGAAACTTCCGGCAAGGGGGAAATATGGGGAACTATTATCCGAACAATCGAAACCACCCTAATTTCTCCTATGCCAACCCGAACAATGCTCTCCAGCCACCACCGGGATTTAACGTGAAAAATGGGGTTATTCAAGAGCCGATTGCTAAGACACCGATGGAAGAGATGTTGGAACGATTAGAGGCGAGCCAAAAAGATTTTATTTATAAAGTAGACAAGAGGTTCGGGGCTCTCGAGCATAGTGTGACATCTATTGGAAACTCAGTGATAGCCTTGACAAAGCAGATGTCGATGGTGGAGACCCAAATGAGTCAAATGGCGAACGCCCAAGCCGGATTTCATAAGCCGGGCCATTTTCCGAGCAGCACCGAGACCAACCCGAAGACGCAACAATGCAACGCAATCGAGCTTCGGAGTGGGACAAAGTACAGTAATCATGGGGCTGGAGTTAAGGAATCTGGAAACGAGGAGGTATTAGAAACGGGAGCCGAGAACGAGAAAGAAGATGAAATGCAGCAGGCCCATCGGCCAAGCCTATCGGCCGAGAGGCCCAACCGATACCCAGACAGAATGCCGGCAGCTAAGCCTATCGACCCGCCTATCGGCCGAAAGGCTCCTGTATGTTCGAATGCGAAGGATTTTGAGGAAAAAGCTCCATTTCCACAGCGATTGGCCAAGTCGAGATATGATGAAAAGCTTCAACAATTTATCGACATGTTTCAAAAGGTGAATATCAACATTCCACTTCTAGACGCTTTGAGAGACATGCCGGGGTACGTGAAATTCTTGAAAGACGCTGTGGCAAGCAAGAGGAAGTTGAGGAAGTTTGAAACAATAAATATGACAGAGGAGTGTAGCGCTATCATTCAAAACAAGCTCCCACTCAAGCAGAAGGATCCGGGACGTTTTACTTTGACATGCATGATTGGCGACCAAACGTTCCGTAATGGGTTGTGTGATCTCGGGGCAAGCATCAATCTTATGCCTCTATCCATCTTTAAGAGGTTGAAGATTGGGGAGATGAAGCCGACTACCATTTCTCTACTCATGGCGGACCGGTCGATCACTTATCCGAGGGGAATTGTGGAGGATGTGCTCGTTAGAGTCCAACACTTGGTCTTCCCGGCCGATTTCGTAGTTCTTGATATGCCTGAGGACGAGAATCAACCATTGATCTTTGGGAGACCGTTTCTAGCGACGGGGAGAGCACTTATAGACGTCCAAGAGGGTGATCTTACTTTCCGGGTTAATGATCAAAATCTGAAAATTTCCATCTATGACGCGATGAAGAAGCCCGAGGATGCGCCCGAGGAATGTTTTGAAATTGAGTCTATTATGCTGCCCCCGACCGACTTGTTGGAGCATTGCATTTCACACTCCATTTACTCACATTCCGATGTTGATGAAATTTCCGAGGATTTGCCAGAGTATGTTCGAATGTTGGAGGCGAACGAGAGTCGATCTAATGAAAAGGACGTATGCTATCTTGATATCAACAAACCCGTTCAAGGGGGAGTAGTCGCCGAAGACCCAGGTTGAATGAGGTATCGTCTAGCTAAAGACGTTAAACGTAGCACTTGTTGGGAGGTAACCCAACGTATGTATATTAGTTCATTTTTTTTTTCGTTTGTTTTCGATTTTTTGTTGCGTGATTTTTGTAGTTTCTAGTTTCGTAGTAGCTTTGCTAGTTTTTGTTAAGTTCTAATCCATGCACGCCGAGTTTTGAATACTTGCAGGTCTTTAATCGCCCTATCCAAGCAAAAACGGGACCAAGTTTGCGAACCAGCAAAAGTTGAAAAAAATTTCTGAGACAGAAAATCCTATCGGGCGAACCTATCGGCCGATAGGCCCGGCCGATAGGCTGAAAAAATTCAAAAATTTTTATTGTTGCAAGCAGTGGTCGACAGGAATTCCCCATCGACCGATATCCCACCCGATATGAGGTACGTAAGAGACAGAAGTTCCTATCGGCTTAGCCTATCGGCCGATAGGCCTGGCCGATAGGACATACCCGGCCCAGTATACACTACGAGCTCGCCGACAAACCCACCATTTCCGCCACAGTGATCAGGTACTCCGTTAACAAAGCCACTCCTTTCTCTTTTCAAACTTATTTCTCCTTTGGGATGCGAAATAAGTTTGGGGGGGGGGGGGGGAGAAGTGCGGCTTTGTTAATTTCTTTACGTGTGAGTACCTTGTTTGCCTTGTACCTTTATTTGCTTGTGTGTGTTGGTGCCCGTTGCTTTTATTTGTGCTTATCATATTGGTGTTGCGTGGTTTTAGCTTTTGGTTGCTTAGTTCTTAGATTTTTATGTTCATTTTCGTTTGGTGTGTTTGCTAGTTTCTATTTTTTTTAGGTCGTAGTAGTTTTTTTAGATTTCGTGTTTGCTTTTGTTTGTTTTTTTTGTTGTTTGCTTTGATTCCTTGTTTGGGTAGATTTTTTATTTTTTTTTAGATAGCCTTGCTTGTCTTAGTTTTTCTTTATTCGTGAATTTTTCGTGCTTCTATTTGTGTGATACCGATGTTACGACACTGTTTTTCTCTCTGAAGAAACGGTCGAGTTTTAGTCGAGTTGTAGTCAGTTATTTCTGTTTTGCATAGTATTCATTTAGGTCCAAAATTTTTCGTGATTGTAGAGGTCTTGGCAGATAAGAGACGATACATACTTGTTTTAAAATCACCGTCAATATGTTTGGTTACATCTTCCGGATAGTGAGTCGTACTGTTTCGTCAGTCGTGTTGGCACTTAGAGTGAGTTTAGAGTCGGTCAGTTTTTCCCAAAAGTTGAGATAATATTGTTCTATGAAGGGAAGTCTAGTAACCGGGGGCATTCGCGTGACCCGTTGTTTACCCTTGCGTAAAACGACGACTCTGATTAGACTAGTGATTTAGATATTTCACATGTGCCAATGATAGGGAACCTAGTAACCGGGGGTATTCGCGTGACCCGCTGTTTACTCTCGCGTAAAACGGCGACCTTGATTCGGACATGCGAAAATTATATATTCGAGTTGTTTCTCATTGTAGACGGAACTTAGTAACTAGAAGCATCCATGTGCCCCATGAGTGTCTTTTACGTCAAACGGTTTCCTAATACATGAGAATGGAAGTTCCACCCTAGGATTACCCCGATGAAACATCCCGAGATCCTAACCTAGTGGTCAACTCGAATTAAATTCTTGAACATACATATAAGGGAATACTGACCGAGGTTTATTTGTTATGAAACTCGTGAAAATTGTGCCACTAGACTGTGTAACGGGACGAACTAGCTTGTTTATTTTAGCCTTTCATATTGACGGTCGATTTGACTCACGTTTTGTTAATCTTTGAGCTGGATTTTCTTCATGAACGAATGATTAGGACTGAACTTGACTACTTTGCGGAATCATTATTCTGAGTGCAGCTCGCTTTTACGACAATCGGATTATTTAGAGAGAATTACAGGATAGTATTGATTAGGTTGAACACTATGAGTTGCACGATAATTCATGACATTCTTTTTCTTTTCTTTTTGTTGTTCGGGACGAACAAGGCTTAAGTTTGGGGGGGTTTGATAAGTGGTAATTTTACCACTTATTTCTAGGATTTTATACTAGGTTTTTATCTCGTTTCGTGATTAATGTGCTCGTAGTTGGCTTATTTATGATTAGTCGAGCCGTATTACGCGTTTGGGTTGGTTTTAGTGTGTTTGCAGGTTTTTAGAGCCAAAAGGACCCAAAACGAGACAAAGGACCGAGAGTCGAGTCACTGATTTAAGAAACGGATTTTTGCAAGAGACAGATTTAACCTATCGCCAAATTATCGGCCGATAGGCCCGTCCGAAAGGAGTCCCTGCCCTATCGAGTGAAGAGATCGACGAACCATCTATCGACCAGCCTATCGGCCGATAGGCCAGTCCGATAGGCTGCCCAGCGGACTCTCGTGTTTTGACGAATTATGACTCTTTTGGACAGATTTTGTTTCCTAGATTAGGGCTAATCGGGAATGTAACCCCCTTAGGCTATATAAACCCCCTCCTAGACCTAGTTTCATCTATCTTTTATCTATCATCTATCATCTTTCACCAGCCCTTTTCATCCTTTATCATCTTTTACATTTTTTTTAGCAAGATTTATTTCTTTGATGCAAGAACTTTTTGGAGGAGAATTATTATTGGTTTTCAGAGATTGAAGACTCGGAGTCATCCGTAAGGGTTGTAATCTCTCTTTTCATATTAATAATATGCATTCTTCATCAATTTCTTGTTTAATTTCAATTATGTCTGGCTAATTCATTGATTGATTCTAGGGTTAGTAATTTTAATTGATGATCTCATGATATTCCTTTGATTACCTTTTGACCTTTCATCCTAGGCTTGTGTTCAAGTTGTGTTAAATCTCATGTTAGATTAAAGGGCCCTTAATCGATGCATGTTAGCTAATTAATTTTGTCCGGAAGGAGTAATTGATTAGTGGAAATACTTGATGCACAATATGATTTTATCTTGAGACCTAGCGGAGAAAGATAAATCATAGATAAATAAGTTGGCGCTTTTAAGTGATTTAAATTCTTTGAGCCCTGGCGGGGAAAAGGGTTTAAATTAACTATCTTTCTAGGTTGCCTTGATCGGAATTCTAGATCGACTGAGTGATTATTTCTAGGATTGAATTAAAATTTGGGGAAAAGGAATCAAATGAATGGATTGTGTGAACTCAATTAGATGATACTACCCTAGGATCAATTATCTTTCGACTTGTGATTTTATCTTGCTAATTTGCTTTATTTGCTTAATTGAGATTATTCATCTTTTATTCAATTTTTGTTCTTCGATTTTTAAAGTTAGATAATTAGAATCAAAACAAATTTTCGGATTCCTAAATAGCAATCAAATTTTGAGTAGAGTTAATTCCTTTATTTTCGACACATCAATTCCCTTGGGTTCGACACCTTGGAAATACTCCGAGGTTTTACAAATTTTAAAATTGATCGGATTTGAAAACCATACTACGCGAAAACAAGCGATCAATGATATCCGGCGAAGGCATCCATAAACGACATCATTTCGCAACCTGCCGTGCTATCGACCAGGTGATCAATATGAGGCATCGGGAAGTGATCTTTTGGACATGCCGCGTTGAGGTCGGTGAAGTCAATGCATAATCTCCAGGAGCCAGTTGGCTTTTTGACGAGCACCGCGTTGGCGACCCATTGTGGTTCGTCTATGGCTACTCCGATCAATTTGTTGTTGAGTAACTTCTGGACTTCTATGTCGAGCGCCACAGATTTCTGACCGAACTTCCTTCACTTCGTGAACAGGCTTCATCGTCCGGCCGATCTTCGATAATGGCAAGCGTGTTCGGGACTTATGCCAACCATATCTTGATGCGACCAGGTAAAGACTCCGATGTTCATACGTAGCAAGTTGATCAGATCTCCCTTTAATTCGTGGTCGATATTTGCGCCGATCTGTACTTCCCGTTCGGGGTGATCCGGATCCATCGTAATGCTTTCCAACTCTTCGACAGGGACGGTCGCCTCTCGTTTGGTGCGATCTCCGGACTCGGTCCTTGGATCGATGTCGAGACTTGGCTCGAAATCGATCCTTGGCTCGATGTCGTCCGTCAATTGATGAGAGATGGCGTCCCCTGAGTCGGGTTGGTACGATGTGTTAGGTTCGTCGATCTCCATGGGTTGATCGTCGGTCGCTTCAATGTTACATATAGTATGGGAAATATTGAAAGAAGTAACAACATAGGAGTAATTCAAACATCTTTTTGCCATTAGCTGATCTCCTTTTACAGTACCGACCGTCCCATCGGCAGTGGGGAATTTGATACAGTAAAAGAAAGATGAGGCGACCGCCTCAAAGGTTTCCAAAAAGGGGCGACCTAGGAACCCATTATAGATGCTGGGCCTATCTATGATTACAAAGCTTAGGTTCCTAGTAATCCTAACCTTGGGATCATAAAAGCATACTAGCTCAACGGAGAGCTTGATCCTCTCGTAGGCTTGGACTGTGTTGTCGCCGAACCCTTGGAGCACGGTGTCGAAAGGCTTGATGAATTTGATCAAGTTGCCAAGTTGGTCTAGGGCGGATTTTAATATGATGTTGCAGAAACTCCCGTTGTCGACCAAAGACGCGATCGACTGCCTTCCCAAGGATACAAAGTGAGATCACCGGCATCCTCTTTAGGGCACTGCACTCCCTCCCTGTCTTTGTTGGAGAAGGTGATGAGTGCGTCTTTAGAGATGGTTAGCTCCGGAGGTACCACGACGTGGACCCCGGCGAATGCCCTCAGCTCGGCCTTTCGCTTCCTGTTCGACATGGTGGAAACCGGGGAAAGACCCCCGAGGTTTCCACCTCCTGCTTGAAGCATGTTGATCCGACCGCCAGAGTTGATCGGTGGGACCGATTCATCAGAGTATTCCGGCTCATGCTCGATCCTGGCGACCGGATTGGGAGGGGTTCTCTCGTGTTGTCGGCGCTCGCGCCCTCCGGTCCTTTCCGTCCTTGGCTCTGGCTTGGTGACCAAGTTGTCCAGTTTGCCTTCCTCAAACAGTCGCCAGAGCTGTCTGAGGAGGTCGCGGCATTGGCTAGTGTTGTGGCCGGGGCTCTTATGATAGGCACAGAATTTGCTACGGTCTAGGTGACCGTGGTCCCTTATCGGCTTTGGTTTGGAGAGCCACTCGCGACCTTTGATTGCGTTGAAGATGTGGGCCGGAGATAAGTTGAGGTTGTGGAGAAGGTGGACCTCCACATCCTCGAAGGCTTTGAACTCACCAGGCGGCTTCGCAACCGCCTTTCTGGGCTTGGCGACCACCTTTTTCTGGACATGGGAAGGTGTCTTCCCTTCTCCGGAGGGTTCCTCGCCCAAACGGAGGGAGAGCATTCTCTGTCTGGCCAGAAAATCGGCGGCTTTTCCGTGGAAGACCGAGGTCGGGGATATCCTTTGTGAGGTGCTCGAACATGGGCGAACGTCCGTGGAATCCGCTCATGACCGAGTTGAGAGCGAGCCTGCCGCCGATGGGCTCGCCGGTGAGGACTATCTCGCCTACCCGGCCGATGTAATCTTCGTCCGACTCGCCCTTCCCCGCTTGATTTTCATCATGCGGTGGGGGCCTTGTGGCGAGCGACTTTTGCGGCGAAGTATGACGTGAAGTCGCCGCCAGCCTTCTCAAAGCTATTGATTGAGCGAGGTGGTAGTGAGACGTACCATCCGTGGGCGAGGTCGCCTGAGTTAACGGAACATTCGACACCTCATCGCGCCCGACGCTCCGCATCCGGCCATGTAGATCCGAATCTGGCCAGTGGGTTTCCTGATCCGATCTCCTCATATAGAGGTTTTTGTGGGGATTGATCGTTGGTTGGATCGGGCGAGCTCGACCGAGTCGCGAGTGGTTCGCTTGACCCAACGATCGATCTCCCGGCGCCGCCCCATTTTCCAGAGCACCTTCACCTCGTCCCACCGGGCGTTGCATGGCGGCGATCGCTGCCGCCCGATCGCTTCCGACCGCTCTCGAGCGTGAACCAAGGCGATCGTGTACCGATCCCTAGCCCCGTGGTGAATGACGAGCTCCCCGCCAGCTGGTTCCTTTCGGGCGAGCAGGGCTCGCCGACCGCCTCTCGGGAGTCGGATATGCCGAACTCTGGTAAAGGATTCGATTCCGATGTCACCGGCCGGGCCTCGAGTGCCCGGTCGCCATGAGGGATCGCTCTCAGCGGCCAAGACGGAATCGCCCCGCCTTACGAGCCTTCCCTGCGGCTCGGGCTTTCTGCCGATTTCTCAACATAGATCCCCTTGAGCTTCCGCTTGCTTGCCCGGCGGTTAGCCGACGGGTGATGGTGGGCGACCGCGGCCCTCTCGCCGCTTCCTCGAGGATGGCTATAGCCTCCTCAACTGCTCCGATGTCCGAACCGATCGAGTGAGAGGCTAGAACCGCCTCTGGGGCGGGAGTGAGAGCCTAGCGCGCGGTCGCCTTCCGCCGTGGGCTGGGATTCGGTCTGGGCCGGAATGAGATTTCCGGCAGATCTTAGGGTGGCTCTCTTGGAGGTCGTTGCAGATGTCATTTTCTGAAGGTTTTTCTATTGAAGAACAGTGAGTGTTTCTTCAAGTATATGTCCGGAGAACAGTGAGTATTCTTCGAGACGGTAGGGATAAAAGTGAAGGTTTAGATGCCCCTTCTTCTAGCGCCAATTGTTGTTACCCAAAATATTATCCGGAGATAGTATTGCTGGAATGATCGAGTAACAAACAAATGCGAGAACACTTCCGTGAGAAAATAGATAACACAAGATTTGCCGGGGTTGTTAATCCCGGGCTTGAATGCTCTCGCGAGATGTTATTAATAAATATACTGTCGAGTACAAATATTAATGTTAGAATCTAATACAAGGAGTGTAAAGACTTCTAGTTATCTAGGCTTTAGAGCGCGTAGATTGCCTAAGAACCAGATAGATAAATGTGAGTTCTTGCTTGGGATATATGATGAATGTGTATGAATATCACTATGAATGTCTTAGTGGTTGCCAAAAGAGCCTTTGATTCTCTCTTTGGTGTGTATTTTGCACTTAATTCGTAGTAGAATTCGCGGCCCTTCCACAAAGCAGTTGAGTCCTCTATTTATAGGGGACAAGGTAGTTGGGATCTCAGCGATCGCGGCGATCGCCGCTTTTCTATATTAAAATAAGACGTCCGACCGTCCCACACGTGGGCCTCGTCCCTTGAGGTCCGAGGTTGCACTGGAGGCCACTGGGCAACCAATGGGAAGCCAAGATGCTGCTACAGTCGCTGTCCGGGGAGGACCCACTTCGTACCTTTCGGCGGCCTTGTCGGTAGGTGTGGTAGGTGACAGGCTAGGGTCAATGATCCTATCTGTCGGTATCCTTTGAAGATCCTCGGGTGGGCCATCGTCTAAGATTCGGTCTTTGACGACTTTGACGGATGCTGGATCCATACGTGGCATGAGATGATCGCCTCTGGTCCGCTCATGAAAGATGATCGTCAGATAACAAAAGACGATCGCTGGGTACCAAAAGACGATCGCCGCATTGTGCCGAACTCTAGGCATTTGTCCTGAGTATGTCTTCAATGGTTGGCTTCTCTGGAAGGTCGCCGATCGCCTATCGTGGCGAATTAATCGCCGCACAACATCTTGTTGGTACGTTAGCCTGGTGGATTCCACAGTGTGGGGTCCACGGCGCTGTAATATGCCCTGAATATCTTGGGGGTGTTACAGAATATGGTACCAGAGCTTAGGTTTATGGATACCTAGGCTGTCGGCTATTTGGGTCTAGTCGAGTGTCGTTTTTGGGACAGTATCACTGCTATGCCATCATCTCAGTACGCCGGTGCTCGTAAGTTTTCCTAACTTGACTCGTTTCACCATTCTGTTATATTCCTGTCTTAGTATCTTATTGCATTTTGCGTTTGAATTGTACTTACCCATTGCTTCTTCAGAATTCCTGCTGGTAGAGGACGCGGACGCGGTCGCGGACGCGGTAGAGGACGTGGCGCAGCCGGTGGGGCGGCCATGTCCGATCACTCGGGAACTGGTTCGGCGATGCCTTCTTTGTCGAACAGTGTTCCCCCTAGTTCCGGAGGTCAGCAGGACCAGTCTGCTAGCTCCGGTAATGCACACGAGAATGTTGGAGTGGCCAACATTTTGCAACAAGTAGCGAACCAAATGACGCTACTGACTCAGGCCGTTTTAGTCGGCCAAGATAATGCCAACCCGGTTCCGCCTACTGGATCCGGAAATGATAAGCTACTTCAGGATGTGATTCGTATGCGTCCTCCGCAGTTTGATGGTGCTTCCGACCCTTATGGTTGGGAGAATTGGCTATTCGAGATGGAGAAAGTATTTGAGGCTGCTAATTGTTCTGAGGAGAGGAAAGTACCCATTGCTCAGTACTTCCTCGCCAAGGAGGCAGCAACGTGGTGGCAAGTGGTGAAACCGCGTGACCAGGCAGCTACGTAGGCAGAGTTTCAGGATCTGATGGAAGACGAATTCTGTCCATGGCCAGTGAAAGCGGGGAAGATCCGAGCCTTCTTTGAGGCTAAGCCCCAAGATGTCCCTATATCTCAAGCTATTAAAGACTACAATCAACAGCTGCATTATATGAGAAACCAAGTCCGAGATGAGCTTGATAAGATCCACCACTTTGATATGCGGATGAAACCGAGGGTGCACCACTACATGTCTGGTCTGGGGTGCACGACTTTGAAAAATTATCAGAATAAAGCGATGGCTTATGAGATGTCGTTTTCTGCGACAGAGACGGCAACCGAAGGAAAGAAGCAGAAGACCTCCGGGCCGGGAGGCAAGTCAGGAGGGTATCCGAAGGCTCAGTCTGGTTCGCGAGTCTTCGGGAGTCAGTCGCCATCAGTTGGTCGAGGAAACGGTTCTAGGTCCGCTCCTGCTGGTTCCGTTCGTGGTCCTACGTGCTTCAACTGTAGTCGTCCGGAACACATGATGAGTGAATGTGATAGGCCTCCGATTCAGTGTCTTGCTTGTGGTAGGATGGGTCATCGTGCTAAGTTTTGTACAGATGCAGCTCGGGCTCCAGTTACTCAGATATCAGCCCCAGCTGCGGGAGAGCCGAGTGTGAATCAGGCACCGACAGTTCCTCAGCCGCAGCAGAGTTTTGGTAGAGGTCGAGGTCGTGGTCAGCCTTCTAGAGGGGGAGCTTCTAGTGCGGGGTCTGTTCCGCCCCGAGTGTACGAGATGAGACGAGCAGGAGATCCTGACGCGACGGTGGCTACAGGTACCGTCCACATTCTTGATCATCATGTTTCCGTATTGTTCGATTCTGGTGCTACACATTCTTTTATATCTATGGATTGTGTGCGTCGTCTGCATGTTGATCGCCTAGTTTCTTGTGAGCCTTTTGTTGTTAAACTTCCTAGTGGGGATAGCATCGTGGGGGATCGTGAGGTTAGAGATTTTCCAGTGAGTATCGCGGGGAGGGTTTGGCCTTCTAATCTGATTGCAGTAGATATTATAGATGAGGATTTGATTCTTGGTGAGGATTGGCTGGACCGTCATGGGGCGATCATGAATTATAGAACGAGGACTGTTTCGATGTTAGCCTCTGACGGTACTGAGCATTCTTTCGTGGGGCGTAAGCGGAGTAGACAGAGACTCTTGATCAGCGCCTTGAGGGCGGTGAGGCTTCTTCGGGGAGGTTGCACGGGTTATTGGTGTTACGCTTTGAGATCGGAAGAAGGGGGAGTCGAGCTCGCCTATTCCGGTAGTGTGTGAGTATCTTGATGTCTTTCCGCACGAGTTGCCGGGTTTGCCGGACCGAGAAGTTGAATTTACTGTCGATTTAGAGTCGGTGCAAAGACTGATCTCTAAGACGCCATACCGTATGGCGCCCGCCGAGATGCTGGAGCTGAAGAAACAGTTGGGAGAGTTGCTAGACATGGGATATATTCGACCGAGCGCTTCACCTTGGGGCGCACCGGTCCTGTTTGTGAAAAAGAAGGATGGGTCACTTCGTTTGTGTATCGACTACCAAGAGTTGAACAAAGTGACCATCAAAAACAAGTATCCGCTCCCGAGTATTGATGATTTGTTTGATCAGTTGCAAGGGGCAATTGTGTTTTCGAAGATTGATTTGAGATCGGGGTATTATCAGCTCCGAGTGAAGGATACCGATATTCCGAAGACGGCCTTTCGGATGAGATACGGTCACTACGAGTTTGTGGTTATGCCTTTTGGGCTAACCAACGCCCCAGCCGTGTTCATGCAGCTTATGAACAAAGTCTTTATCGAGTACCTCGATAAGTGTGTAGTCGTTTTTATCGATGATATCCTGATTTACTCGAAGAGCGAGGAGGAGCACGCCCGTCATTTGCATATCGTGTTAGATATTTTGAGAACTCAAAGATCTTTTGCGAAGTTCTCAAAGTGTGAGTTTTGGTTACGGAGGTTATGTTTCTCGGTCATGTGATCTCGCCGAGGGTGTTCGTGTGGACCCACATAAGGTAGAGGCAAGTGTGATTGGGCGCCGCCAAGAACGTGAAGGAGGTCCGCAGCTTTCGGGATTAGCCGGGTATTACCGTAGATTCGCCGAGGGGTTCTCTAAGCTCGCCGACCGCCGACTCGCTTGTTACGTAAGTCGAGAAGTTTGTGTGGACCGATGAAAGGCGTAATAGTTTTGAGGAATCAAGAAGCGGTGACGACCGCTCCTGCTTTCGCTTTACCGAGTGGTAATGATGGTTTCTCCGTTTATAGTGATGCTTCGGGCCAAGGGCTCGGATGCGTACTTATGCAAAGACGGGAGGACGATTGCCTATGCTTCCCGTCGCTTGAAACCGTATGAATTGAATTACCCTACGCACGATCTTGAGTTGGCCGCAATGTATTTGCGTTGAAGATCTAGCGTCATTACTTGTATGGCCTGGCCGTGTCAGATTTTCACCGATCACAAGAGCCTAAAGTACATTTTCACCCAGAAAGAGCTCAATATGAGACAGAGGAGATGGTTGGAATTAATTAAGGATTACGATCTCGAGATCCTTTATCATCCGGGCAAGGCTAATGTGGTAGCAGATGCCTTGAGCCGGAAATCGGTATCGCTTCGGGCGCTTGAGTTACTCACGGCCCAGCCGGGACTTCAGCGAGAGTTTATGAGGTTGAGCATTGAGATTGTACTTCCAGAAAGTTCCGGGCAGTTGCGTACTCTTGAGATTTCTTCATCTCTGGTCGAGGACATTAAATCGGGACAGATGGAGGACCCGATGTTTATTCAGCTTCGAGAGAGTGTAGGGAAGGGGAAAGCCCCGGGATTCGTTATTCATGAGGACGGGGTGTTGAGATTCCGAGGTCGGTTGTGCGTTCCGAACGACTCGGAATTGAGACAGAGTATCATGCGAGAGGCTCATGCGTCACCTTACTCAGTCCATCCGGGCTCGAGTAAAATGTATAAAGATCTGAGGAAAAATTTCTGGTGGAACGATATGAAGAAGGAGGTAGTTCAGTTTGTGGCTAAGTGTTTGACTTGTCAGCAAGTCAAGATTGAGCATCAGCGGCCAGCCGAATTATTGAAACCACTTCCCGTTCCGGAATGGAAGTGGGAGGACATCTCTATGGATTTTGTCACGAGTTTTCCAAGGACGAAGACTGGTATGAATATGGTGTGGGTGATTGTAGACCGGCTGACTAAGTCGGCACATTTTCTGGGCATCAAGGATACTTGGGGTCCAGAAAAGTTGGCTCGTATTTTTATCGCACAGATAGTGAGGCTTCATGGTACACCGAGGACCATTATTTCAGACAGAGATGGCCGATTTGTATCGCATTTTTGGCAGGCGGTACATAAGGCATTGGGGACACAGTTACGTTTGAGCACTTCGTTCCATCCCCGCATCGGCGGTCGAACGTACCATTCGTGACGCTCGAGGATTTGTTGCGCGCGTGTGCGTTAGATTGGAGTAGTGACTGGGAGGAGCATTTGGCCTTAATTGAGTTTACTTATAATAATAGCTGGCACGCGTCGATTAAGATGGCACCGTATGAGGTACTTTATGGCCGGCGTTGCCGATCACCGATATGTTGGGATGAGCCATCCGATTTGGTTGGCACCGAGCCGGAGCTTGTGTTGGAGACGAGAGAGAAAGTTGAATTGATTAGGAAGAGAATGTTGGCTGCTCAGAGTCGACAAAAGTCTTATGCGGATGTTAGGCGTAGACCCTTGGAGTTTGAGGTGGGAGATCATGTTCTGTTGAGAGTGTCTCCGATGAAAGGAGTTTTCCGTTTTGGGAAGAAGGGTAAACTCAGCCCGAGATATATTGGACCTTTCGAGGTATTGGAGAGAGTCGGTGAGTTGGCATACCGTTTGGCTTTACCTCCGTCGCTGAGTCATGTGCATAGCGTATTTCACGTTTCCCAGTTGAGGAAGTACGTTCCGGACCCGTCCTACATTATTGACTTTGGGGACGTGGAGATCGAGAAGGATGTTACGTTTGGAGAGAGGCCCGTCAAGATTTTGGAGCGTCGAGAAAAACAGTTAAGGCACAAAACCATTCCTTTGGTTAAGGTGCAATGGTCGAGGCACGGAGTAGAAGAAGCGACGTGGGAGCTAGAGGAGGATATGCGTTCGAGACACCCCGAGCTTTTTGATTCTTAAGTTTCGGGACGAAACTTTATTTTAGAGGGGAGAATGTAATATCCGTAATTTTCCATTTTTAGCAGTTTCCATTTTTAGTGTATGTCTATTTTTATCGACTTGCTTGTAACCGTTTCGACATTTCGAATCTACTTTGTTCTTGGAGTTTTTCCATTTGGACGAGTTTTGATGATGTTTTCACGTAATTTCATTTTGTGACATGTTTTGCTGTATGAACGCTCGATTCTTGTAAAACTCGTTCGTTTTCGTTGTTTCTTGGTTTGTACAAGTTCGTATGATTGAGTTGGTCGTGTTGAGACTTTCGGTTTGTAAATCCGACGTCGTTTCGTGATTTTCGGTCATTTGGGCCATTTTTGTAATTTCCTAATAGTTTAGGGAAATCTCATTTTCGTTGTCGCATTACGGACCCTTCGGTGGTCGGAATTGTATTTTTCTTTCAGTGCTTAGCTCCGTCGTCTTGTATGCTTCGCGTTCATGTTCCTGGATTCTGGTCTCGTCGTGCATTTCGTGTATTGTACCCTCGGCCAGCTCATCGCCGATGTGACATCGCAGATCAATCGGCTGTAGGTAGCGCACGCTACTCCTATTACTCGCGGCGCTTACCGATAAGAATTTAGCGTACGCTAACCCCTATTGTTAGCGACGCTAACGAATGGTGGCAGAGCCATCGGACTCGCCACGGCCCCGTTAGCGCGCTATATATGGCGAAGCGTGGCGCTAACTTCACATTATATAAGTCAATGACGCTTCGTAATGCAGCTTTATTCTTTTCTCTTCGTTTCTTCGGCGTGCGACCTCAGAGGCGATTTCCACCGGTATTGATCGGAGTTCTCTTCAAATTCCATCACCGTAGAGTCGTGCTAACATATTATCATCAGCATAATCATCATCCATCGTCCGAATTCAAGGTATTTTCGTCTAGAACCCTAACTCGTCAAATTTGGGGGGTTTTCCGGGTTTTGCTAATTGGACTCGAATTATTCTAGTATGTTGTGATATTCCCCACTGATTATTATTATTGGGTGATTCCCAATCCATTTTTCTCTATTTTAATCCGCGAATTGTTGATACGGGGAGATTTTACGTAAACCCTCGCCCATATCGAGTGAACGTTTTTGTCATGAGTTGTAATCGGGGATTATGGGTGTATTCCGATCGGTTATTATTTTCCGTTGGGACTGAACTATGTTGATCCTTCGTTTAGGAACCGTCGTTTTCCACCCGGACCGTTCGTAGTTGTGTTTCACTTCCGTTTCTTCAAGAATGTCTCAAAGGCAAGTACTTTACATTTGGTTACATGTTCTAGTATTTGAATTATGGCTGTATCGTGGTTGTTGTGGATGGTTATGTGTATGTTCACCTAGGGACGGTACGACGGGGCCTCTAGGGATACGTATTGTCGTGAGTGTGCGTATCGCGAACTGTGGTTAGCCACCCATGGATGTCCGACTGGGCTCTGCGGGGTACGGTGGCCGTGAGTCTCGTACCAACGGTTAACTTTGAATTGTGATTTGTTGGAGATAATGTGTTTTGTGATTGTACATCATAAATATTCCGGAATATAAAATGTTTTCTAAAATGACTTTTTGGCGCATATATTCATCTGATTAGAATGTAGTTCAAATGGATTGTACTTGCACTAGCAGTTGTCGCTAACCCCTTAAATGGGGGAAATACTTTTGTATTTCGTATCGATCGTGGGGACAAACGAGCACTTGAGCCGTATGAAGATGAGGGGCAAGCATGATCTTTCAAGAGACATTTATTGGTGTTCAGTTATGTCACTTATTTTTTATGTCTTGTTTTGGGGTTTCTGTATTATAAAACTGGTTTAAGTACTCGAGTACTTCCTTTTCCAAATTGTTAATGTTGTGTTCCCGTTTTGGGAAATGGATTGATGTTGGATTCTATTCGTCGGGTTGTAGTCTTATATTTGAATTGTCATTTTATTGATGATTGGTGTCATTGACGAATGTCTTGTTGGTACGTTAGCCTGGTGGATTCCACAGTGTGGGGTCCACGGCGCTGTAATATGCCCTGAATGTCTTGGGGGTGTTACACATAGTCCGCTACATCTTTCTTCATGTTGCCCCACCAGAAATTATGCTTCAAGTCCTTATACATCTTACTGGTGCCTGGGTGGATAGAATAGAGAGAGTTGTGAGCTTCCTTCATAATCGTCTGTTTCAGAACATCGACATCGGGAATGCAGAGTCGGTTCTGAAATCTCAAAACTCCATCATCATGAATTACGAATCCGGGGGCCTTCCCCTTGATCACTTCATCATGTAATCGAATCATTAAAGGATCATCTGCCTGCTTAGATTTGATTTCTTCGGTTAATGATGAAGTTATTTCCATCACGCACAGTTGTCCTTGGACTCTTTGTAACCATACTTCAATTCCTTCTCGAATCATCTCTCGTTGAAGGCTAAACTGGGAGGTCAGAGTCTCCAGCATCTAGATAGAAATAGGCTTGCGGCTAAGTGCATCTGCCACTACATTCGCTTTGCCTGGATGATATAAAATTTCCAAGTCGTAGTCCTTAATCAGCTCTAACCATCTTGTTTGCCACATGTTCAACTCTTTCTGACTGGAGATGTATTTGAGACTCTTGTGATCTGTAAAGATCTGACAGTGAATCCCGTACAGGTAATGCCTCCAGATTTTCAAAGCAAAACTATCACGCCGTTCTAAATCATGCGTTGGGTAATTCACTTCATAAGGTTTCAGCTGGCGTGACGCATAAGCGATCATCTTATCATTCTGCATCAATACACATCTGAGTCCCTAGTTCGAAGCATCATTGTAAACTATAAATCCTCCAGTTCCCTGTGGAAGTGTTAAAATCGGTGCTATCGTCAATCTCTTTTTCAATTCATCAAAGCTATTCTGGCACAACTCATTCCACTCAAACTTTTGAGTTTTCTGCAGGAGTCGAGTAAGTGGGTGGGAAATTTTGGAAAACCCTTCCACAAACCGACGATAATATCCAGCAAGTCCTAAGAAACTCCGAACTTCTTTCACGTTCTTTGGAGGCTTCCAATCCATAACTGCTTCGATCTTCTGAGGATCTACTCTGACTCCTTTAGCTGATACCACATGACCGAGGAACATTACTTCCTTTAGCCAGAATTCACACTTAGAGAGTTCGGCGTACAGTTGCTCGCTTCTCAAAAATTCTAATATAATCCGCAAATGCTGTGCATGCTCTTCCGGGCTCTTAGAATACAACAGAATGTCATTAATGAACACGACCACAAATTTATCCAAATATTCGATGAACACTCGGTTCATCAATTGTATGAATATAGCAGGTGCATTAGTGAGACCAAACGGCATCACTACAAACTCATAGTGTCCGTAGCGAGTTCTGAATGCTGATTTTGGAACATCAGATTCCTTAATCCTCAGTTGATGATATCCTGATCTCAGATCGATTTTAGAAAATACTGTTGCTCCTTGCAACTGATCAAACAAACCATCAATCTGTAGCAACGGATACTTGTTCATAATCGTCATTTTGGTCAGCTCTCGATAATCAATACACAGTCGAAGTGATCCATCCTTCTTCCGGACAAAAAGAACTGGCGCTCCCCAGGGTGAAACGCTTGGCTGGATATAGCCTTTGTCCAATAACTCCTCCAGCTGCTTTTTCAGTTCGTACATCTCATTAGGTGCCATACGATACGGCGCCTTAGAAATTGGTATAGCTCCGGGTTCCAGCTTAATGGTGAATTCTACATCCCGTCGTGGAGGTAGTCCAGGTAACTCGTCAGGAAATACATCTGGAAATTCGTTCACAATAGGAATGGATGAAAGTTCCACAATTCGACTTCTTTCTTCATTGCATAGCACCAGTATCTGGTGCAGCCCTATTTCAACAATTTGACATCTTTCATCGCCTTGATCAACTTTCCTGAGCTTCCTGGTTTCCATCCTTCAAATAATATTTCAGAACCACCGTCAGCGATCAGCGAGATATTCCTCCTTCGGTAGTTTACAATAGCTCCATATCGATTAAGCCAATCGTCTCTGAGTATCAGGTCGTCTCCTTGCATTTCTATCACAATCATATTTGAGAGCCACTCTCTACCTCCAAGTGATATAGGGAAATCTCTAGTTTCTAAGTTTCCAACAATCCTCTTTCCACTCGGTAAACCAACAACATAAGGTTCACAATTATGAAAACCGGAAACATTCAAACGATTTACACAAGATAAGGATATAAATGAATGCGTAGCTCCTGTATCGAATAAAACGCTGACTGGCTAGGAAAGGATCTGAACAGTACCTGATGCGACAGCAGCATCGTGATCATCTATTCTCCTCATCTCGTACAGACGTGGGGGAACAGATCCGACACTCGATGTACCCTTTCGGTCCCACTGTCCTCTGCCTCGTCTGCGGCCAAAATTCTGAGGCATCTGTACACTTTGCTGCGTCTGTTGGATACTAGCTTCCTTCTGAACTGGCTGTTGTGTACGTGTAACACCCCCAGATTTAACCTGGAAATATTACAGCGCCGTGGGCCCCGAGATGGAACCCACAAGGCTAAAAGAAATTTTCGCAAACATTTACAAATGCCCAAGAGGCCAACGACGGTACTATATTTAAAAATTCACAAAGACTTATAAAATCCATTTATCAAAAACCGTCGTAAAACTCATTTGAAATCGCAAGGCCAAATAGCCGATACTCAAAAGTTTAGAAAACGATTTCCAAAGTAACCCCAGTTACTAGATACCAAAAGAGCATTTCAAAATACTCACGCAGTGGAAAAAGACCAACCATAAAGATACTCTAGCAGCGGAATACAAGAACCAATCAAGAAACTCAATGCACACAACATGTCCTAGCCAGTATCCTCCGGGAAGCTCATCTCTTCACGACCGCTACAAGCTCGATACTCCGAGAACCTAAAAGAAATCCCACGATGGGGTCAGCCATAATATCCAACAATGATAACCGTCACATCACATTAATAATAACATACCAATGAGAATACAACATAAGAATACGACCAACGTAATCTTGCCGCCATAACTTTACTTACTCAAGTAATTCTCATCAGAATAACCATTATCACAATTTCACATCCTGTACTCGATTAACCAATAAACTCGAACATAATATCTGTATTGTACCTCAAACAATACTCAAGATCCTCAAACTATCATATCCAACTCACGATACGGAAATCTACCATTTCTGACCAATACGATCCATCGAATAATATCATCAAATCCCAAGACGATAACCGATTGTCCACCAAAGACAAGACCAAAGAAAATATGGAACATACCTCGAGATATGATGTGCCACGATAATCGTATCGCCTAATCCGAGATCGAACAATGCAATACGGACAAGGTCCTAACACAAGACCTACAAATGCATACTCATATGACAACGTCAATATGCTCAAAAACAATAACAACTATTTATACTAAATGGAAATCCCATGATCCAGCTTCTCAAAGATAGATCCCAAGATGATCCTACAAGATCAACACGAGGTGGATAACCAACAATATACATATGCACAACAATAACACAATACTGGGTAATCCAACGATTCGGCGCCCTCAAGATAGATCCCCATGATGATCCCGTCGGACCAACGCATGGTGGAAAACTCCGTCCAGCCGATCCGGCCCTCAAAGATAGATCCCATGATGATCCCGTCGAACCAATGCATGGTGGACATTCGATCCAGCGCCCTCAGCATAGATCCTCATAATCCCATCGGATTATTACACAACATAAACAACACAATATGCATACACATATGCAAATCAACACGTTCATCAACATGAACAACATAACATGCACGACAACATGACAATTTACTAGGACGACTTCATGTTCAACAACATGAAAGAAAGTGTACGAGACCAAAATAAATAACATTAAACCATAATAAATATGGAATACTTGCCCCGAGTCCTTCGGGAGCAACCTCGATGTCCAATCATCACCGACGATTATCCTCAATGCTCGGCGATCCAAACGTACAATGAACTATAGATACTCATATCTTCGTCTTTACCATAATGTAACCTCGATACTCGAACATACCAATAACTGAAATAAAGCATATACATTATGATTTATCTCCCAGAATCGAAAGAACGATATGCGATCCGAATACCCAGAGTTCACAATAAAAATCATCGCTATATGCATTATAAACGAAATGAAACTGAAACCATTCATTAAATATTATAACTGAGCAAGTAATAACTTGCCTCGATACCGATACCACGAAGCTGCTGCCGAACACATTGCCTTTGTCTACGAGCTCCTCAGCCCCGATCAAAAGCAATACAATGGACATACTCGAACACGGCCGCAATATCCGGTTATAATCACCGGTCAATAATCTCAACCTATCTAAGAAATCAAATAACACATATCCGATAACAATCAACAACCGACAAAACTAACCAATCGAACTCAACGGTTCAACACAACCTCGAATAAACACAGTCAGAACCAACCAAGTCAAACCATCACGATTTCATAATCAAAACACAAAAATATCAGATCACTCGCCTACTTAGCGCACGTTAAACGCATAACGTAGCGTGCGCTAAGTTGTCCCATTAGCGTGCGCTAGCCAGTAAGCTTAGCGTGCGCTAATGCTGTACAGTGGCATGCATTCCAAACATCGACTCACATCTTGCGACTACGAATCCGAATGAAGGGAGACATAAATCTCCATATCTCTTGAAGATATACGACCCCATAATTATCACAATGATCATGTCAATGTCCATATATCAATAACAACATCAACAATCAAACCGACTCGATAACAAGGATCGTATCATGCTAAATCTGGAATTCAACCTAGTATCATGATTCATCTCATCTAAATCGACCAATACAATTACCAAGATTCAAAAATCCTTCTTAGATCGGGTTAAATGAATCAACATCCTTATGGTATGAAGAATCTTAACTAACATCCGAAACTCTTATCAAAATTCCATTGAATCTCATATAACATCATCATATGATTATCCAACATGCTTCTTGCATGAAATCATCCAAGAAAAACGAGCCACTAACGAAGGAATACGAAGATTACCTGGTTTAGATGAATCAGAAGAAGAACACTAGAACTCCATCCAAAGAATCATGAACAACTTGAAGGACAAGGCTTGAATCCAAGCTCCCAATCTAATGTTGTTAAAGATTATCATTATACAGTGTTAGGGAACCTCAAATATATCCCAACTCTCTCTCTCGACGAAAGAAGAAAATGACGAAATGCTTCTCAAGACCTTCTCGTCCCTTTTATAATATTCATTATTAGCGTGCGCTAACATCTCATGTTTAGCGTGCGCTATCGCCTCGGCGGCGCTAATCGACTTTGTTAGCGTGGCGCTATCGGCCTGCAGGCTACCGCCTCGCCAGAACTAGCTTACGACGTAATGCCCATGCATTAACGCACGTAAAACATCTCGCTTAGCGTACGCAAGTCATTTACCTTAGCGTGCGCTATCCGAAGTTGACTTGCTACAGTACACACCTACCACTCGTGCCCCCACATGCCGAAAGCATCCGCGATTATCGGGATTCCTTTGACCGATCTGGAATTAGCGTGCGCTAGCAATATGATTTAGCGTGCGCTAGCCCTACATGACAAACACCCGTTGACCTTATCTGGACACGCGTCGCAAGTGGCCGGGTCCACCCGCCGAAAGCTAAGATTCCATTATTGGCGATCTGATGTTAGCGTGCGCTAACCAACATACGTTAGCGTGCGCTAACTGAATATAAAAATCAACCTGGGTCTACCTGTCGGTCACCTTCCGGAACTAACCCAACAAGTCGTTACGTACGTTAGGGGTCCTCCTTAGCGTACGTAACCGAACCTCTTAGCGTACGCTATCAATACTTCGTAGCGTGCGCTACCTGTACCCAGTAGCGTGTGCTACCTGTACCCAGTAGCGTGCGCTAATGAACACTTAGCCATTTTCCGCAAATTCTGTCCAACATCTTGACGTACCAAAAACGAACATGAGACACACTGAACACAAACACTGAATCCAATAATATTCTTATACGATATACTCTATATCGAAAGTACGATAACTTGATACACGATATCCTCAAATGCAACTGTCGACCAGATACGACAATTATACCGATACTGACATCTCAGTCCTTTATTTATTTTATCCCTACTGTACAGATTCCACACTGTACAATATAACTTGGATAAAATAATATCAAACAACAGTAGTAGAAATTCCGGATATTACAGTACGGGCTCTAAAAGACTTTGTAGCCTCTTCACAGAACACCGCACGATGTCCCTCCCGTCCACAATCAAAACAAGTCATGGCAGGTAAGGGGAAATTCCGTCGATAGTGCCCTGTCTGGGCACAGTTAAAGCATTTCCTGGTGACATCTGTCATAGTTGATGCTGCTCCGAAGTTCTTTCCGCTCCTAACTGGGTGCGGATGTTTCTTGAAAGAATGAAAGGATGACTGGGCCTTACGGGGCCCGCTGCTCTTGTGCTCTGTAAAAGTACCAGAGATTTTCTGATTCTTGGATTCTGTAAACTTCTCCATTGCTGCTTCCTTGATCTCATACGCCAACGCCTTATCCTGGTATTGACGGAGAGTGGTACATTCAAAACCGGACATGTACCTCTGGATTTCTGGTTTCATCCTCATATCAAAATGGATCATCATTTCAGCATCTGTTCTGACTAGATGTCGAACAAATGCCAGCTGTTGGTTAAATGTCTTAATTGTCTGAGATACTGGCACATCTGTGTAATACCCGTACTTTTTATTGACTGTTTGACCTTGCCGTTCTTCTTATTTTTGTCGCTCTGTAAACGCTTGGAGATGTTGTTTATATTGTTATTGAGTTTCGTATCTTGTTTGGGTCACGATCGTATTGTTTAGACCTTGCGGAAGTGTTCTGGGTCAGAGAAATAGCGCACGCTAGGCCTAGGATAACGCACGCTAATTTTGCTTGATTAACGCACACTAGCTCTGAGCCGTATTGCATGCTAAGGGACCAGTCAGGTTAGAACCAGTAACTCGGACTGCTCTCTGGACTGGCGGATTAACGCACGCTAGGAGTTCGTTAGCGCGCGCTATTCGTGGTTAGTAGCGCATGCTATCATCCGTCCGTAGCGCACGCTAACGGGCTGGTCGGCAGAGGCAGTAAGGTTGTCGGGTTTTATGGATTATCAGGTAGCGTACGCTAGTCTTCGGCTAGCGCACGCCAAAGCTGTTGCATGGCGCACGCTAAGCCATAGTGGTAGCGCGCGCTAAGACTTGAGCAGGGCAGAGGACAGTAGGTTCTGGACTCCAGTACTGGACGCCACTTTTTGGCTATCGCACGCTATTCGTGGTTAGTAGCACACGCTAACATCCGTCCGTAGCGCACGCTAACGGGGCCGACAGAAGCCACTGGACTACCATGTGACTTCGCTAGCGCACGCTAATGAAGGAGGTGTAGCGTGCGCTAGACTGGGCAGATATATATTGGACAGTTGACTTCCATTTCGTCATTTTTCATCTTCTTCACTCCTTTTCGACGGGAATAGCTCGGGAGAGACGATTTTGGGTGATTGGAAGCGATCCTCCTTCTAACAACAACATATTTGGGTGGAGAACAAGGAATTCTCAACATCTAATCCATCCTAACGTCCGAATCAAGGTAAAAATCCTTAGAACCCTATTTTTTGGGGGTTTTCGTAGATTCGTCCAATTTATCCATTTTGAAGATTGAGGACCTTGAGATTATGATGTATCTATCCCGTATGCATGCTTTTCCCACGATTTTACGGATTGGATTGTGCCTTTTTCGGACTTGTGAGGGTTTGGACGATTTTCCAACCTCTAGTTGTTTATCCGTATATTTTCATGAATCGTAGACAGGTTTCGGGAGTTTCTTCGTGTAATTTGAGTATGGATAATTGATTATCATATTCCTTGCGAATCGTTTAGGTGCCGGAAGCGCGTTCTTGGACCTACCGAACTCATACCCTTTTTCCGTTCGATTTCTCGATGTCTCAAAGGCAAGTATATAATTATGATTGTACGTTCTCGACTTTGAAAGTAAGAGATATTAATGGCATGATTATTTATATCCACTCTGGGGCGGGCCGATGGGTCCTCTGAGGGTTTCGTAGCCTCTTGGTGTGATTCCACGGATGATATGAACGAACTACTCTGGGGCAGGCCGACAGGTCCCCTGAGGGTTCCGTAGCCTCTTGGTGCGGTTCCACGGTATTCATATATGTATTGATGTGATGCTAAGAGATTTAGTTATTCCGGAATACTAATCTTGAATTGATGAATTGACGGATACGTCTACTTTATTGTCGAGGAGTATTGTGTTTCATACTTGATATACTTGCACTAGCTATTCGACGGCTAACCCCTTTATGGGGGAAATACTTTTTATGTATTTCAGGTTCCAGGAGAGCAGACAGGCAGGTATCGGGTCGGCACGAAGATGGTGGGCAAGTGTGATACTGTGTCTTTCCTCCGGTTATGTTCTGAGTTTTCCATTCAATGTTGTCGTACTGGAATGTTTATTGAATACTCGAGTATTGTTTTCCATTTTCCTTGATGTTCCGGCCTGTGATTGCCGAGGTATTGAATTGTGTTGTGATGTATTTGGATACATTGGTTATGTCTTGAATGCCTTTGTATTATTCTTCATTCCATTGTATGTAGACCTCCTCGGTCAAAATTTATAGTTTTGCGTATGTTTAGCCTTGTGAGTCCCACGATGGGGCTTACGGCGCTGTAATATTCCCTGAATAACTTGGGGGTGTTACAATCTGAAGGCTGAGCAGAGAAAAACTCGCGAACCTTGGCTTCCCTCACAGGACGAGGACAGTACTGAGCTTCCATCATCAATCTAAACTCTGTCCAATCAGCATCATGGTCTACAGGCCGGATGGCTTCCCACCATTCGGACGCTTCCCCTATCAGAAAGTATTGAGCGATAGAGGCTCTCCGGTCGTCTGGGCAGTTAATCTTGGCAAAAATTTCTCCAATTCCTTCAACCAATGGTCCCATGTAGGAGTCTCAGAAAAGCCATCGAATTTGGGTGGTTGCATCTTCGCCACCTCTTACAGCCATCGGTCACCTCGATTTCCCATATCTGGGATCCCTTGCTGCCTATATCCCTGCTGTAATCCCACCGCCACCTGCATTCGGTCCACGACCTGGGTGAACTGAGTCACCTGGTTCACCACTTGACGAAGGATTTCGGGCACAGCAAGTTCCGGTTCATTATTGATAGATCTCTGTGGCTGGCCTGATTAGAAGGCGAAGCTTCTCTTTCGGCATTCCTTCGTCCGCGTCCGCGACCGCGACCACGTCCGCCTCTCAACATACTGTAAGCATAAATACTCAATATACATGAAACAATACCGTTCAAATGCTCAAGTACAAAGAAATATAACATGTAAAGGACGAGATAGAGTTTAGGGACTTACAACCACCGTTCGCATGAAGACGTAGGCAGTACAGTGATGTCATTCACGGCCGGTTACCTCAAAAGACGTATATGACCCCTATTTTAACCCAATGGCCAAGATATCCATAATCTTAGCTCTGATACCATATTCTGCAACACCCCCGATATATTCAGGAATATTACAGCGCCGTAAATCCTTTACATAAGAATTTACAAGGCTGAAGAACTAAAAGGACACTGACAGATACCAACAGATGAAAATAACAAAATTAAGATACAACAGTTTTGACCAAATATTGAAAATAAGAATGTTCAACGGAAAAGTATTAATACATCACCAAATCCAAATACATCATAAACGACTGCGTACTCGAGTACTTATTAAAAAGATACAAACAACAGACAAATAAACTCGGCCGGAACATCACTCTGCACCCTCGTCGTCATGTAACTCTAATGGTTGTTTCCCCGCTCTCCTGGATCCTGAACATAAACAAATGTTCACCCCCGAAGGGGTTAGCACAACGATGCTAGTACAAGTACCACAACATTTTATTCAACATCTCACGAAGAATAATAATAACGTAAATGACAAAAATACCAACGAGTCTTCTCCTACGAGAAACTCATAAATAACATACACAACTGATAATCACAACATGATATCATAACATACACATGATAATTCCGACGATCCAGCGTTCACTGTCTAGAACCCACGATGATCCCGTCAGACCAACCCGTGGTGGAAAAACCCGTCCGATGATCCAGCGCATGCTAGCATAGATCCCCCGATGATCCCGTCGGACCAACACGAGGTGGACATACAACAACGACATATATGCACGACAATATGTATAACATCAATACATAAAACAAATAAGGTACTTGCCTCGATTCGAAGACAAGAAAAATACTTCCACGAAAACGAAACACTCGAAGGTCGCCCCTTCGATCAATCATGTAACAAGCTCGAACCTTAACAAAAGAAATAATATGGAATTTATCTCACATCGTACGAATGTCTAACAATCCAATTTACGGCCGAAAGTTCATAAAACGCAATCTGTCTGAACTGCTTAGCGTACGCTAAGTATTCTACGTAGCGTGCGTTAAGCCTGTTCGTTAGCGCATGCAAACAACGAAGCCTAGCGTACGCTAACTATGCACGGTCAATACCTCACTGGTCAGCCGACTGACTCGCCTGATGGCCTAATGTACGTTACGTACCAAACGTAGCGTACGTTAACTCATGCCCGATAGCGCACGTTAATCTACTTAGCTTAGCGCACGCTAAACGTGTAGGGCAGTACACTACTGGGCAGCAAACTTGATCTAATGGTGATGAAACTCATGAAATCTTCAGTGTTAATACATGTCATCTCCATGCATATCATACTCATACGGTTTATGAATGTTCTTACGGATAACAACAACTTCAAATTCGAGAATACGTATATCATTATAAAACCATATTCCATTTCGATTACAATTCTCATGCGAGTTTTGGTGTTCTTAAGGTCGACGCACTAGATTTCAATATCATCATTACATCCCGATTTAACCATGGAGATAAACTAACAATTTCAGCTTACAAGAAAGGATGCAATCTAAGATGATTCTTTCTTAAGTCCTTATAACCAAAAGTGATATCACCTCCAAGTTTATGATCAATATAACAACATAAATCATACGGATAATCAACTTCAGAATGTTCCTCTCATCATTTGACGTACTCAAATTCCAACTACGAGGTTCCAACGACAATATTATAAGCATAAACATTCCAATCTTCTAAACATGATGTTTGTTGAATAATTCACCAAAGGAACTCAATATCTTGCTAGTATGATCATCTTATTCTTTAGAATCCGAATCTAAGGCTGGAGATAGAATTGACATACCTTAATATAACGAAATCACTGAACTAAAAAGGTAGAATCCGACTCCGGTTGGTTGTATGCCACTCCAAGGTGCTAATCCACTTCAATGATCAACCACAAGTAATATCCAATCTCCAACGATCAAGTAGATGTGTTCTAAGTGTGTTTAAGGAAGATAAAATGCTCTCTGGACTATCAAGTACGAAGGTTGCTCGAAGAAAATGAGAAGAAAATGGAGTGTTGTCCCTTATATAAAGTTTCTGCACACTAGCTAATTAGCGCACGCTACATACAATCCTTAGCGCACGCTAATAAGCGTTGACTCCAAATCTGTCCAGGTTCATCCGCGGGAATCTTATCCGGACCCATGTCCTGGATGGCGCATGTCCTAGCCGCCTAGCTCAATAATTGACTGCCTAGCGCACGCAAATCCTACATTCGTAGCGTGCGCTAATTGTAGCCGATAGCGCGCGTTAAGCTACATTCTTAGCGTGCGCTATCACGAGTACGCATGAGAAATTTTGCATGTTGTTATACTTATGTACAAAGATACCAATGTGAGAATTATCATACTCCAATTATCGAGATCAAAATTTCAAATAATACAGGGTTCAAATACAGATGAAATACACAATAATAAATCCGGATATTACATTTGTTATCCCTCCTTCAATACATCAAATAAATACTATTATATATAAAGCTTATCCCCCTTAATTTAATGTGCAAGGGGGGTCATTTAACTCTATAGATATATAATTTCATACATTCATTGACTCTACAATAAATAATACACTTCATAAATAAAATAATAATTTTATCACAAATCCTCAAATCACGGATTAGTGCACCTATTTGGCAAACTTTTTTTTGATGCACCTATTTGTCATCCCTCCTTCAATACGTATCAAATAAATATCACATATTAAACTCACAAATTTACATATATATATTAAACTCCAAGGAATACAAACAATCGTGTAATGATTGAGTGAACACAAAAGGGTTCCTGGAACCATGCTCTCATAATTGATGAATATGAAGTATTGCTGAAGTATTAATGCTTGAAGCACTATATAAACCATCCAAAGACAAGAAAACAACATAGCAAAAAACCACACCAGTTTTACAGTTTGCCATATAAGCCTCCTGTTACGTTTTCTATTTATATGTAGATAAGAGGTTGTCACTATTTTTTAATCTTGGCCTACCTTTTCGAATATGGAGTTAAAGACTTGCTGTGGTATTATTTAAAGATGTTTGTGTGTGCTTCTGACATTAGAGGGTTTGATGTTTGTATGGAGGTATAAAGACTTGTTGTGGTATTCTTTCGAATATGGAGATTTGTGATTTGATGTTACTTTCTTTTCTTTGTTCGTTAAAAAACACAGAAACTAAATCGAATGATTTTGAGCAGAAACATTAAAGGGTTTGATGTTGTGTTTGATTATTTTGGGTAAGGAGTTACAACGACGGTAGTTGTGTGTGAAGCTGTGTTCGTGTTTGGTGGTTGATCTGCAAAACCAGAGAAAAAGATGGATGAGAGGCGGATGTTTTTAGGATAGTGATAAAAAATTAGATGTATATCTTGGAATGGATTGGATCCCATCTTACCCGATTTTTTTTACCCTATTGATTTTGGGTTTTAATCTGTTGAACTAGATCCAACCGTAGCAAAACAATCTCAAAACACAATGAATTGATGTCAATAATCAACCGGTTGGTGTTTGCTAAAAGAAATGAAACAAAATGGACTGAAATAAAATGATTGTTTTAAAGTGTACAACTCATGAAAAGCTAATGAATGAATATATGCATGTAATAATGGAAGCTTATGTGAATACTGAGTCGGACCTCCAGCAGTTGGTAAATTTGACACATACATACATTCATCAATGCATACA
This sequence comes from Orobanche coerulescens, assembly GCA_033398695.1. Classification (NCBI taxonomy): domain Eukaryota; kingdom Viridiplantae; phylum Streptophyta; class Magnoliopsida; order Lamiales; family Orobanchaceae; genus Orobanche; species Orobanche coerulescens. Next base: position 162,678,626 of record CM065812.1, on the reverse strand, counting down.
TAAACACATATCACGTATGTATGCAGACATATAGGTACGATATTGGTATACATTGAATAAAGAAGCTGAAAAATATTATAGATACAGCATGATTGCATGGGTATTTTGCTTTATAGGTGGCATTCTTCATTGGAAATTTACCTCATATTAATTATTTACATAATCAATATGCACGCTTGCTCTCTATCTCGTGATGATGCTACTAATAGTCTCCTACAATATAATGGAGACTCTTCATGTCCATTCCTTTTGTATTATTCACTTTTACTTTTTGCTTGGTGGGGATGGTAAGTTGGTAACCGTTGTGAATTAAAAACGAAATCATATCGTAGTTTCAAGATTGCATAAAATTGTAGAATGTTAAAACAAAAGCTGTTAGTATTTAAAGATTACATGTGAAGAGACTCTTTTAAATGTAACATCTTAGAAAAAGTCTTTTTACATGTACTCTTTTAATGTGAATAAACTATTTTAAGTACTGAAAACCTAATTAGTACCGACCATTACACTATGAATATTTAGATGCAATGGGTGCAACACACGGGTTGATAAAATATTACACTATGAACATTTAAAATAAATACAATACATTACATATAACTAATTACATAGACTAAAAGAATTCTACACGGAAAAAGCGTTACGGATGAGTCCTTATTCATATTAAAAGAGTACATGTGAAAAGACTATTTTAATTGTAACTTTTAATGTAAATAAACTAATTTAAATACAAAAGTTATGATAATATCACAATTAAATCCTCTAAAATAAATACAATACAAATTCTCTAATAGGCATCTAAATACCGTCATATGTCATTCAAGCGTCTGCAACCAATGCTCATTCAAGCATCTGCAACCAAAGACCGTGCATTGCACGGGTTGGATCAAGCCTCGTGTTGTAATAGGCTCGATGAAATTGGGTATTAAATGTGGGCTTTAAATTTCAATTTCATTGGTTTTTCAATTATTTTTCTATTAATTATGGCTTTTGAAATTTAGTTTTTTAAACAAGGCCATTTTTTGTAATCAAATTACAGTAAAACCTCTATAAATTAATAATGTTGGGACCAGGGTATTTTATTAATTTAGCGAGATATTATTATATCGATAAATTAATAAATTATTAATTTAAAAAGTTGGCTTATATTCGTGAGCAACTCTCAAATTAGTGCATTGAAGAAATTATCGCGGATACCGTTCAAAATTCGATTGATGATGAAGTTGATGATGATTCAGTACCTTTGGAACCGATCACTCGGAAAGAAGCATTGCAAGCGGCAACAACTCTTCACAACTTTTTATTGCAATACGAGAATACAGTGCCTCAACTCTTAAGTGTAATTGAGAGATTTAAAGATGAACTCAATATAGATTTGAAGTTCACAAAAAAACAAGTGACTATAGATTCATTTTTTACTAGACAATTCTAGAATTTTAGAATATTTTAGTAATTATTAATTTATGGTTTCGTTGGGACCAATATATTTACATTGAGATTTCAAAAAAATTATTATTTTATTATTTTATCGATTGTGGTCCAATTTTGTACTGGTCCCAAGTTGGAACCGGTATCGAGGTTATTATTTATTGAGTATTAAATTATAGAGGTTCTACTGTAGTGCAATTTGAGAATACTTATTAACACTTGTTTTGTTTTTGTTTTTAGGATGAAAAATTTTATGACGCGCATTATAAATTTAAAAGCTAGCCCAAGCAGTTCAGTAAATCAAGATTCAAAAGACGTACTGCAAGTGTTGGACGATTTTTTTTAATTATGAATTATGTGAAGAATGAACTTTATAGTAAGATAGTTGTTAATGATGGTCTTGTACTAATCTATACTTCTATTAAAATAGAGTCGCGACACATGTCATTTTGTAAATTTATGATTTTTTTCTAAAATATAGCTTATATATACAAGGCTATATTCGTAAATTTCTAGAAGAGAAAAAATTTGGATATGTGTTGTGTTGTGGTAGTTTTATTCCACAACTTACACTCATTTACCAATAAAAAAAATTATTCCTTTATTTTTTTAGCTTAAAAATCTAAATAGTTATATTTTTTCATATCAAGTTTATTTTTAATGAAAAATATATCAAATTAATTCTCATTTCACTATTTTCAATTAGACATCTGTATTGAATATAATAAATTTGATGGATTTAAATGATGCACAAAAAATTTATATTAGAAAAATATAAATATTAATTTCAGTAAATTTAATTGATGCAAAATAAAAATAAATTAACTCATTTTTATGAAATTAGATTTAAAACTCATATTGCTTACATAAAAATAAAATATGATATTTATTTTATTAAAATAACTAAAAATAATAAAACAGACTGCACACTCATATATTAGGACTTAATCACATATTAATTCGTCCCCAAAATTTATTCCTACTTTTTTCAGTATGTTCAGAAAATTTGTTCATGTAATGGATAGTAATTGACTAAACCCTACGCTAATGTGATACTCTTTCTTCAATTATATTACACTTCATAATACATTCAATAAGTTTTTTATTTACACTAGGCTAATGTGATACTCATGTTGAAAATATTCAAGAATAAATTCGGAGATCGAGAAATTATTTTCTAATATTTTGTCTGATGTATCGCACGAGAGAATATCTAATTCTTATGAAAAGAATGTGTTACATATTAATATGTTTTTCTCCGTATTATTTATTATCTTTAATGCAATTTTGTTGCACAAAAAATGGTGTGATAATTATTGCATCATATTTTATTCTTTTTAATTTTCTTTTTGTTGCGGAAGAGACGATAAACTCCCCTACACGTATCAGACGGGTATTAAATCGAGAACGAAACAATAAACCTTGCAACATTTGGACTTGTTGCGATACTCTGACGAATTTCCCAATATTTTTTGATGATTATTTTTCACAGCAATTGTGGGCAAATGAATCCCAAGCCTTTTTGTAGCCTTGGGGTGCTTCTGTAGTTCTATTGCATCATGTGTCTTACTATTGTTTTCGTCGATATTCTTGCACTGAACGGTAAAATCTCACAAGTTTTCTTCTAGGGCTAGGGCTAGGGCTGGATTTGTCCAAATCAATCTCATAATCTCAATCTTGATCTGATCGTGATATTCGTTTCGTCAAGTTGGGGCCACGATGAGCAGCGAGTTGAATGGGAACGACGCTGAAGTTTCCCAAAACCGCGATGTCTGTGGGTCGTCGAACCATGGATATGTTAGCGGATGGATGTACATAAATCAGAACAGGCAAATGTGCGGCCCCTACATCCATCAGCAGTTGTACGAGGGTTTGCACACTGGTTTTCTACCGGAAGGTCTCTCTGTTTACCCCATCTTAAACGGGAATCTGCTCAACCCTGTGCCCCTCAACTACTTCAAGCAATTTCCCGACCATGTTGCCACCGGCTTTGTTTACTTAAACAATGTGGCTATTGGTGATGTCCATGTCTCCAATCCGCAGTTATTAATCCCAGCGAATAGTGATATAATGGATCAAAACCTCCCACTGGTATGGCTCGTTACTTCAAACAATGTGGTTTTGTCGCCTTAAAGATTCCCTAACATGTTAACTTGACAGTTGGGAGATGAATCTTGTTGGCTGTTTGAGGACGAGGAGGGTACAAAGCACGGGCCACATTCTCTTACTGAGCTCTACTCATGGTGTCACTATGGTTATATCCGTAGTTCATCAATGGTGATCAGCTGTGAAGTGTTGCTAAATTGGATTTATTTTTCACCTATTCGTGTAATCATTACTGGATTTTGATTGAGATGAATGAACTGCGTTACTTTTGAGTAAGAATTAGAATTAGCTCTATCGTGCACAATGAATGTTCTGCTTGCATTTTTATAATAAATTAAGTTTGGGAGTTATGTATGTGGGGGATTGTATCTTGGCCCGGTAGATGTCTCGATTGAGTAAATTTGCTTTAAATATTATGCTGCTAATTCCAGTTTGAACTTTGAAGGAAAACTGACAGATGGTCTTTCCCAAAGAGTCATCTTTTGGGATCATCTCAGTGGGACCCTCTTGATCAGAAAGAATCTGAAGTTGTTGAATGGAGATGTCATTGTGGATGCATGAGTATTTTTTTGTTTGTCTAAGAAGTAATTTGCCTTATATCTTCTTACATTTCTTGTCAGGTGCACGGTCAAATGATGATCCTTAATTTAAATAGAATTTATGCTGCATCTCTGCTGTTCGATATATTTTATTTCTTCTGTTATGCTAATATAAGACAGAAAAAAAAATAAAGATCCCATAGCTGCTTGGTAACTTCTTGAATTGCTCGTTGAATCATTAGGAGGGGTTCCTCTAATTCGGAAAATATATTATTTCCTTGAATCTTTGGTCTCCTACTTATTAGATGTCCAATATCGAGTATTTTCGTGTAAACTTCGTTTTTTTTCTTCTCAAGCTTGATTTCATACTATAGTTTAGGGAAAGCATCAATAGTTACCATAATCCAGATAACTATAACTGGTATTTTTTAAACATTAAGCAGTAGTGATTTCATGTAAGCCACATGTGGTGTATGGCATATGCCTTTATCTACCTCAACGGTCGCAAGTGGTGGGCATATGCCTTAAAGACATGTGATACGTAAATATTTCTTTGACTCTTGAATCACTTGCACATTCTCCTTCTTGAGCATCATCTAGTGCTGTTGGTTTTTTAGGGAACAAATGTACTCTATGTTCACAATTCTTTTGTCTATTTAGAGCTTTACTCTTGCAAATCCTTCTTTATTGTGTTATTAATTTTCTATAAATCCTTTTTGCTGAACCATTCCTTATGGTTGCCTTCATGGCATGTGGTTGCAGATATATCATGTTGATAAGACAAACAAACCCTTGGATTTGGAATCACTGCTAAACACTTGGAGAACAGCTAGACATGGAGCTGTCTCTGTGCGTGATGCCAATGACCAAGGCACTGGCTCCGCATTGAACTTGATTTCTGAGATTTCTGAAGAAGTTTGTCTGCAACTTCACGTCGGAATCATGAAAACAGCCCGTAAAGTTGTACTTGATGAGATTGTCAGTTACATAATTTCTGATTCTATTGCTGTCAAGAAAATTAATAAGCATCATTTGACCGAACCTGTCAATGATACTGCTAAACCAGTTTCTTCATATGGCAGAATGGTAGGTCCTCATGCATTAAGGAAGTATATCCATATTACTTGCAGGATGTAATTTCTTTTCTTTTTTGATTATTTTATGTCCCAGTCTGAAATATTTCATTTCATGAGATAAAGGACAACATTGCGGTTGGGGATGAAGTAGGCGTATGTCATACTGTTCACGAGAGATGTAGTATTGAAATAATAAGATCTCCTACCCTGAAATCAGTTGGAAGCTATGAAAACTTTTGTGCTGCATATGCTGCTGTTAGCAGGATGCTCTTTCATTCTTGTTTGCAAGTCATGTGGAATGCCGTCTTTTATGATCCTGTAATTGAGTATTCATCTGCATGGAGAACGAGGAAATATTGGTCCGCTCCTTGTGTTGTTGAACGACAGATTCCATGCAAAGAGGCCTTTGTCCAGATTGAAAAGCAACTAGCTGACCATGTATGTATTGATGTTTGTGGTGCTTTTCTGTTTTATTTATTGGCTATCTGTCGTGTTCTGAATTCCAGTTCAATTGTTTGACAGCTAATACATGAACAAGATTCATCTAGCTCTGAAGTAGATTGCCCTCCAGGTTTTGAACCTGTGAGAATGATGATGGATGTACAATCGCAATCTCCAGCAGTTTCTCTACCTTTTGAGAGAGAGAAATCTTCTGAAGGAAATCTGCTAACATCTGCTACTTCTTATGAAGACATGGAGTTCATCCTGGAATATATACTGAATGATCTTCATTTATCTTCAAAGCTGTCATTATTACCTTACTTTGAAAGTCTAGTGGATGAGGAAGTGAAGAAAGCCCTTGTTTCTTCACATAATGATCTTATGAAGGAGGTAGTTGATTGAAGCTTTCTCCACTATAAGCCTTTTCTATTTTCACCTCCCCTACCCCCTTGGAGAAGAGTTCTTTGGTTAGACGCCTTGCGATTCCTTGATCATTTTTATCATCTTTTTGTTTATAACTACCAAATCTTGGCAGGTGACTTTGAATTCGTCTTATCGACACAACCATACAAGTTCATATGGTCAAAACGCCTTTCATGTTTCAGCAGTTACGTCATCATATGATCGCCGATATCCACCTCAATTCACAAATCATCCATTGCATCAGGGTCTTGTTCATCATCATGAAGTTTCTATGATGAATTTATCCAAGGGTGCATTTCTGAAATTACCCATGCATTTAGATGATCGAATAAGTACTGAAGTAGATGAACTGTGGCCAACTCTACCCGAGGAAAGTATAAATTTTGCATTATACTTCTCCAGGAGGAAATTTGAAAAACTTCCTGTGCATTTAGAGGATGATAGTAGTGTTGCAGTTATTGATGAATTGCGCCCACCTCAATCTGAGGAAATTACTGAACATCGTGCTTTATCACAAATTCCGAAAATAGAGTCGTGTAAATTGGAGGGGCAGGTTTTGAAAACCACTTTCCAGATTGCTTTGATGTTAAGCCGGCTGAGGATATACGACTGTGTCATGAGTAAATTGAAATCTTTATATATAAATAATGCCATTGAGAAAGCTATGATAATGACATGCTGTTTGAGGGGATACACATCAGGCAATAAGGTAACTTTTGGAGTTCTTGATGATTGATTTTCATTAGTTAAATCTATAAATTACTCTTATCACATCTTTATTTTGTTTTATCAGGGAACAGTAGATTGGGTGAATAAAGGAAAACCTGATGATGCAGAGAGATCTTCTGAAGCATCATTAATAGTAGGACATTATATATATGCCCGGAGAAGAAAGTTGGCCAAAAAAATGCCAGGTTCATTTTTTCAGTTTCTGGCTACAGGAGACATTGATCATCTGAAACGAGGATCGAAAAGGTCAAGCAGAGGTTACACCCTTGAAAGTATACATGCTGCTGTAATTGAAAATGCAATCTCTAAGAAGCCAAGTACTAAAGCTCGTATCATAAATGAAAAAGGATCATCCCTGCATATTTGTAGTAAGACACCGGAAAAAGTTGCTCGTGTTATTCGAGGTATGTATTAGTTCCACTATAAATTTGCTGTCTAAGTGCTAATAACTAAAAGGTTCTCTATGATTGTATATTAGAAATGCTATAATTAAATACTGGATTAATTGGTAACTCGCGAAATAATATTTTTTCGAGGGTCCCAACTCAGGGACAACATGCTAAATTAATAATTCACTAAATTTATAAGATATCCATTTATGATTATTCATATAGACCCCAAGCGGTTTATAAATTAACAACTTCTTATGTATTACATAATACACCCATGGTTTATGAAGACTTCATAAAGAATGGCTCTATTGGCCATTTTTTTTAATTGGTATTACCTTGAATCTTATTTCTGATTTTTCTTATCATCATAAGAACTTATGATGGGGTTTTCTCATAGCTCAACAAGAAATTACACAATGTAATCGTTGCTCTACGGGTTTCATTTCGCGAAGGGATATCTATTGTTGAACTTACACCTTCAGCTTCATCATCTTTATTGGTTCCCCTGACTCTCATGTATTTCTTTATCAGTTGACATCTCCGCAGTTGCATTTTCTTCTGGGTAGTTCATGTTCGACACCCATTGAATTGCGATAGTCCAACTTTTCAGTTACATTTTGTAGTTCTTGAGTGCCTTCATCTAATTATTTATCCGAATATTTCGAAGCCATGTTATCTATTGATTGAAGTTTGCAATAACGAAAGCAGTTCATAATTGTATTGCACCTCAGAAGCAGGGAATGCCTAACTGACAGCCGCTTCAGACTGAGAAACACGAATTTGCGTGTAGCCGGAAGAGCCGGAAACACGTTCACTAGGGTTGGCGGCGCTTGACGAAAACAGCTGGTGTTGACGGGTTAAAGGAGAAGAAGAGAGTTCGAATCGCTCCCAATTTGTCAGTGATCTTCGAGTTTGGATCCGGACGGATTCGACGGAAAAGAAATAGGACACAAATGATGGATTTGGACGAAGAAGAATTGAATAAATAAGATACATAGAAACGTCTGGACTCCTCGAAGCGAGAGAAGGGAAGAGAGAAACCATGCCTCAGAGGAAGGAAGAGAGAACCTTTGGAATTATATATTATTATATCCACTAAAAAATAAATATTATACAACAACAACAACAACAACATCTAAGCCTTAGTCCCAAAATGATTTGGGGTCGGCTAACATGAATCAAACTTTGAAACCGTCAATAATCGTTACATAAATAACATAAAAGGAAAAAAGAGGGAAAAAGTAGAGAAAAAAGCAAATAAAAAAAGAGAATGAATGAAAAAAAAAAAAAGAAAAAAAAAAATAAAAAAAAAGAAAAAAAGATAAAATTAAATAAAAGAAAAAATTAATTAAAAAAAAAAAAATAAAAAGAATCAGACTCCATCCACCATCCGTATTCTTTCCCGCCACATTTGCCTCTCCAACGCCATACTTTCTCCAATTCCAAGAAACCGCATATCATTTTCAATCATCTTTATCCAAGTTTTCTTGGGTCTTCCTCTACCTTTCACAACATTACTTGCTCTCCAACTTTCTAGCCTCCTCACTGGGGCATCAATAGGTCTTCTTCTCACATGACCAAACCATCGTAATCGATTCTCCATCATCTTGTCTTCTATAGACGCAACTCTTACCTTCTCTCCGATCACCTCATTTCGAGCCGATCCTTTTGTATGACCACACATCCATCGTAGCATACGCATCTCTCGCCACATTCATCTTTTGAACGTGACACTTTGTTTCTGCCCCAACACTCGGTGCCATATAACGGGCAGCCTAATTGCCGTGCGGTAAAATTTACCCTTTAATCTATGAGGCATGCCGATCACATAAAACCCCGTGGCACTCTTCCACTTCAACCACCCGCCTTTATTCTCGTGAGCCACATCGCCATCTAGCTCTCCATCCTTTTGGATAATAGATCCAAGATACCGAAAGAAAGTGGATCCATGAACAACTTTCCCATCAAATGTGATCATCCCCGCCTCTCTATCATCATTTCGCTAAACCTACACTCCATATATTCGGTCTTTACTTCTCGGCTAAAGCCTCGAGCTTCCAAAGTATCCCTCCAAAGTTCCAATTTCTGTTGCACTCCAACCTTCGTTTCATCAATCAACACAATATCATCTCGCGAACATCATACACCACGGAACGTCATTTTGAATTTCTCTTGTCAATTCGTCCATGACTATGGCAAAGAGAAAAGGACTAAGCAGATCCTTGATGCACCCCAATCGTAATAGGGAATTCTTCTCGTCCTCCCAACATTAGTACGTACACTTGTAGTAGCTCCCTCATACATGTCCTTTATAATGTCAATATATTTCCGCGATACACCCTTCTTTGCTAAGGCCCACCAAAGTACTTCTCTTGGTACTTTATCATACGCCTTCTCTAAATCAATAAAAACCATATGCGATCTTTCTTTTATCTCGATAATGTTCCATCAATCACGGATAAGATAAATTGCTTCCATGGTCGATCTTCCGCATAAATCCAAACAGATTTTCTGTTATCTTCACACATTTCCTGATCCTTTGTTCAATCACTCGTTCCCACAACTTCATGGTATGACTCATTAGTTTAATTCCGCGATAATTAGAACAATCTTGAACATCACCTTTGTTCTTATACAAAGGGACGAGAATACTTTTCCTCCATGCTGATGGCATCTTATTGCTTCTCCAAATCTTATTGAAAAGCATAGTTACCCATTCGATCCCTCTCTCCCCCAAACACCTCCAAACTTCAATAGGTATACCATCTGGTCCTTCTGCTTTCTTTGACCCCATCTTCTTCAATGCAATTGTCACTTCACCCTTTTGGATTCTTCTCTTAAACTCTCGGTTAACCATACTTGAGGGGATGTTTAAATTCCCAATATCTTGTTCTTGATGGCCATTGAATAGGGTATCAAAGTATGACCTCCATCTCTCTTTTATCTCTTTATCTTGAACCAAAACTTTTTGATCAGTATCTTTTACACATTTAACTTTTCCAATATCTCGCGTCTTCTTCTCTCTCATTCGAGCAAGTTTATAGATATCTTTCTCCCCTTCTTTAGTATCTAATCTTGCATATAATTCTTGATTGACCTTTGATCGGGCATTTCGCACTGCCTTTTTAGCTTCTGTTCGAGCTTTCTTGTACTTCTCATAATTCTCATCGCTCGAGCATTTACCCAGTACCTTATAACATTCACGTTTGGTCTTTATCGCTTGCTTAACTTCATCATTCCACCAAGATGTGTCCTTACTTGATGGTCTGTTTCCTTTAGATTCTCCTAGGACTTCTTTTGCAACTTCCTTTATGTTGTGTTCCAACAAGTTCCACATCGAATCTATATCCATCTCCGTGCAATCAGACCAAATACCACTATCAGCAATCTTAGCCACAAAAGTATGTCGACTCTCCCTTGGAGCTTCCACCACTTAATTCGAGGGTCAACTTGTGGTCTTCTCTTTCTTAAGTGCCTCTTACCTCGAAAGTCAAGCACCACAACCCTATCTCGTGTTGCAAAGACTCTCACCGGTATTACCTTGCAATTAGTAAAACTTTTCCTCCAAACATTCCTTACTAAAAAGAAATCAATCGACTTGCATTACCTCCGTTTCTATATGTCACCAAATGAGAGTCCCTTTTCTCGAACCAAGTGTTCATAATACCCAAGTCATGAGCTAATGCGAAATCCAATATATCATTTCTGCTTCATTCCCGTCCCCAAAACCAAAGCCACCATGAATGCTCTCAAAGCCATCTCTGCTAACACCGACATGCCCATTGAGGTCACCACCAATGATCAATTTCTCACCCATAGGAATTCGTTCGACAACCTCTTCCAAATCTTCCCAAAATTCTTGTTTGATCGATGCATCCAATCCTACTTGTGGTGCATAAGCACTTATGATAGTTAGAAACTCATCCCCTATCACAAGCTTAATACTCATTATTCTATCGCTCTTTCTTGACACTTCCACCACATCATCAATGAATTCTTTATCAATGACGATACCCACTCCATTTCTACTTCTATCCTTTCCAAAGTACCAAAGCTTGTAACCCCAAGGAGCTAACACTCTTGCCTTCTCGCCAACCCACTTAGTCTCTTGTAGACACATTATGTGAATTCTCCTCCTTTTCATAACCTCCCCCACTTTTGCTGATCTCCCCGTCAAAGAGCCAACGTTCCAAGTTCCAAACCGCACCTTACTACCCTTACTAGCCGCAAGAACTAACTTCTCTGTCTGTCCCCGTCCACGCTGCAAGGATTCTTGCACATTTGACACCACACCCATACTTCGAGGTGGCGCGCCGCTTCCGGGCGACGACCTAGCAACCCTTGCATATTTTCCACTACACCCGGGCCTATGAAGTGTAGCGCATCCTTGCTCATTTGACACCACCCTCAGATGTAAAGGTGGCGCGCCGCTTCTGGGCGACGACCTAGCAACCCTCGCATACTTATCACTGCACCCGGGCCTATGAAATGCAGCGCGTCGCTTCTGAGGAGACGCCCCAACGATTTTCAATGTTTGATTCATGTCCATGGAATGTGACGAGTTTTACGCTGGCTGCCACTAACCTACCGCAACCCTCCTCTTTTATCCGGGCTTGGGACCGGCAATGGATGTCAAGAAGACACCCACAGGCAGAGTTAAAAAATAAATATTATAAGTAATATAAAATCAGATTGACCGCCTATAATATTATATACGTCTTCCTATATAACAGAAAAATAATTTATATTCACAACAAATCTTCCATTTCCCAAAATAATTAGAACTCTCTCTTCACACTTCCCACTTATACAAGGGCTCCATCAGAAAACAGAAGTCAGACAGGAATAATCATATGTTTCCTATTTAACTACTTAATAGTATTATACATATATAATTAATATGTTTCATATTTAAGGGCTTGCTACTGTAATAAATTATATAATTTTAACTAAATGCTCCTGATTGCGCTCCCGTGCTTTTATATTCAGTTTTCCGTTGGATCCTCGCTCCCGCTCCCATTTCAGTTCTAAGATTTCCATCCAACATCCCCGGATTTAGCCTTCCGTTTTGGATCCTTAGCTGGATCATAAGCTTCATTTGATTGTGCCATCTACAATTTGAAAAACAACAGAAGATAATCAATATATGATTATATGTATACTAGTGTATAGACTATATATTAATATATATATATATATACTGATTATATATAAATTAATATATATATACACACACTCACATATATATACTGACTGTATGTGTACTAATATATACACACACACACACTAATATACTGAATCTTATATATATATAATATTTATATACATACACATATATAGTATATATCATATATCGGCCGAAGTTTCAAAGGGAGGTACAGTAAATCGGCGTGCAATTTCAAAGGGGGTACAGCAAATCGGGAATCAGAAATCGGCCGAAGAAAATATCGAAAATCGGAAATTGGAAAAAATAAAAAAGAAAGAAGAAGAAAGAAAAGTAGAGGACGCGTACCTGTTTCTCGGCGGCGCGGCAAATCGGCGGACGGCGGTGGTCGATTCAGATTGGGATTCGATGGGACCGAAGTGGAGATTTCTTCAGTCGGCTGACTCGTTTTGCAATTAGGTTTGAGAGTTGACGATTTGTTTTTAAGTATTCTGCTTCTGCTCCAAGTCGGCCCCGAGTCGTCGCCCGGTCGACCCCAATCGTCGACTAGGCGACCCATGTCGTCCAAGTCGGGCAACATATTTACACAAAGCAAATTGGCGTGGCACGGCGCCGATCCTCCACCGCCTGGTCGACGACCAGTCGCGACTAGTCGACCGCCGTAACAACAATGCGCGTACTCGTATCCGTACAACATAGGTTATAGACTTTGATTGTTCTTTAGTTTAGGGAATATTACTTAACAGTATAACATAACAAACTAAGTGGTAGATTGAAAGAGAGGTAGTAAATTGTGTACTTCATTTAAAGAAATAGGTACTTGATAAATTAGTAAAGTATTAATTAATCTCAAACTTCTTGAGATATTAATTAATGTATGAAATAATAGTTATTAATTTATCTATCAGTTAACATCTCGTTAACTTAATGACAATTTCTGGTTCGAAAGGTGTTAATTTGTAGAGTTTTAAATGTATAATAAATACTTAAAAAGATGATTTCTGTGAAGATGATTCAAGCTGTAACACACGGAATGCTTCCTTTCCGCCACAGGTCAATATAATGTTGAGAGGATTACTAGTGCCAGGAACATGGGATCGAATTACTTGCAATTTGAAGCTATGAATAACAACATAAAAGTCCCAAAATGTTGGTATATCCTATCTATCTTCATTTCATTAGTTTCACTGACCTTCACTTTTGCTAGTCAAAAAGCTATTCGTTAGATAGATATTTAATACTAAAATTAGTCTAACTCAGCTGCTGTTTATTCTATCATGTAGCAAGTAAGGTCTCAAAACTTAAAAGGAAGCAACTAAATGATGATACAGAACGCTCTCAACCAGGTAAGGTCCAGAAACTAGCAAATGACATTACTAAGCAAGAACTACATAAACGAGTTCTAGTACAGAAGATCAAGGGAAGTAAGTCTAGGGCAGGCAGGCCTTGTCCTAAGTCTGATGGTTGTGCTAGATCGTCTATGAATGGCTGGGAGTGGCGTAAATGGGCTTTAAATGCTAGTCCCGCTGAACGGGCACGCGTTAGGGGCACTAGCATTCATTCCCAATATGTTAATCCTGAAAATGGTGGACCTCATTCATCAAATGTTAAGGGGCTTTCCGCAAGAACAAACAGGGCCAAGTTGCGCAACCTTCTTGCTGCTGCAGAGGGCGCTGATCTTCTTAAAGCAACACAGTTGAAGGTATTGGAAGATGGATACTTATGCCATTTTCTAAACTCTTATATGATAAATAATTTAACCAGTTAGTTATCTTTCACCAGGCAAGGAAAAAACGCTTGCGTTTCCAACGGAGTAAGATACATGATTGGGGTCTTGTTGCGCTGGAACCAATTGAAGCGGAGGACTTTGTTATAGAATATGTTGGAGAACTTATTCGCCCTCGTGTGAGCAGCTATTTTCTTTTTTATCACATGTCACTTGGAGGAGTAGGGGCTAGTAGCTTAGAAGTTGTATATTTTAGCTCTACAATTTCTTACAACATGTATACTCTGCATATGGGGACTTTAAGTACTCCGGATGTAACGCCATAAGACGCTCGTTAAAATCGACAATCTTTACTCTACGCCGACTGATACAGTACTAACTACTAAAGCTTTTGGAACATGGGGGAATATATACTCATTCTGGCACACTGGCACTAAAATGTTGCTATTTAGAATATTTAAAAAGCTGAATTGCTAATAACGCAGTAATTTTCTACTGATGTCATATCAGTAGAAGTCAATACTGTATTCTTATTAACATACACTTTCACTTGAATTCGTCAGATATCTGACATACGTGAGCGCGAGTACGAGAAGACGGGAATTGGTAGCAGTTATCTTTTCAGATTGGATGACGGTTATGTGGTAAGTAGACAAAATACTTCTGGATCTACCCGGACTTGCAAAATATTTTAAACCACAAATTGAACACCTTTATAGCTATAATCATCTTCTTCATACCCTTGTGTTCGCTCAATTTTATTCAATACCTTACATTGAATCACTTCTGCCGCTCACCCTCAAGATATCAATTCCTTTTTTCAATTGATTGTTAGGATTTTCTGTCTTCTGTTACTCGGCCCTTTTGACATGTTCATGAGCTTGTGAGATGTCTATCAAGAACTTAAAAATATCATGCTTGCGTTGTATGATAAGATTATAACCGACAGAAAGAAAAACATTTGATGATTTTTTCTGCAGGTTGATGCTACAAAGCGTGGTGGGGTTGCTAGATTTATAAATCATTCTTGTGAGGTAACCATATGCAAAAGGATTATGGATATATTGCAGTTATTTGTGCATTGTAGTTAATCTAAAATGGGATTACAATGTTGTCTATTTGAATTTAGCCTAATTGCTACACCAAGGTCATTAGTGTTGAGGGACAGAAGAAAATCTTCATATATGCAAAGCGGCACATCTCTGCTGGTGAAGAACTCAGTTACAATTACAAGTTCCCGTTGGAAGAGAAAAAGATACCTTGCAACTGCGGTTCTAAGCGGTAAGACACTTACTTTGGGTACTTGGGTTTGTTGGCTTTTAACTGTGTTGTAAAACTTCTATCTCACATCGTTTTCTTAGTTACAATTTTTCCTTACATTAACAATTACTTGATGATTCTAGCACATACGTTTTTAATTTTTTTTCTGAAACTACTCTCACTTCTTTTTCATAATTAGGACATGTATGATGGGGGTTTTGGGGGGGGGGGGGGGGGTGTGTTTCCAAAGTTGTGAGGTTCATGGTAAGAGGGGTGATCTTTGGGGTTTGGGTTTGTAGAATGAGGTTTGCATTTTCAAACCTCTGATAAACCTTGAAAAGGTAGACTGACTCTCCTCTCCCCTCTCGTTTTATTTCTTTTTTTTTATTCTGTACCCCTTCCCTCCACCACCACCACCAACTTTTAATGTTTTGTATTTCTATAGGACTTTTTTTTATGTTTTTTTTGCTATATTTATTTTGCTAACATTTTAAATAAATTGTTTAATAAATCAGAAATTTAAATAATTACTTAAAATTTGTGATTTTTTTTAGTTTTTATTTTCTATTTATAATTTATATCCCCCTTTTTTATAGATTTCGTAATTTTTCTACATTTTTTATTTTTTTATTTCGTGTCTAATATTTTTTTTGTATAATATTTTCTATGTTTATTGTTTTTGTGACTAATATTTTATAAAGTTGTCCCTTTATTATTTTCCGATTATTATATACATAAAGTTAAAATGACAATTAATGAATGAATAAAAATATAAATATAAATCTTTATTGAAATATAGAAAAGACAATGGGGCTCATGTGGGAACCATGGAAAAGCAGGCTGGATATTTGAGGTTTGTGGTTGTAGGAGTGAAGATTATGTTTTGGTGATATGGTGCACTGGGAATCGAAAAACCAGGTTTCAGGAGATTTATGGATAAATATGCTCTTACTTTTTTTTATTCCTTCGATTAAAAATCATTTATATAACGATCATTGATGGTTTCAAAGTTTGATTCATGTTAGCCGACCCCAAATCATTTTGGGACTAAGGCTTAGATGTTGTTGTTGTTTGTTGTTGTTCGATTAAAAATCACTTGATGACAGCACGGAAGTTTTTCCTACATAATATCGACACAATTGCGGGTCTAGAGTATTTGTTATTTTACTTTGGTTATCTTTTATGATATATTAATAAGTGTATGTCAACATAGTTCTTTCTTGCCTCGTCACATTATTTTGACGAGGCTTGTTTGGTGGAAGACAAGTTGCCAAATGAAGTTTAAACATTTAGTTGTGTTCTTTTATACAATATTTATTGTCTTTGTGATGTTTGTGGTCGCTATACAGGCATTTTGGAATTCCCATATGCTTTCCTTTTCTATGGCCTTGTTCTATTGCCTTACAATGTGTCTGGTTTTTCACTATCTTTTCCCCTTATCTATTCTTTCACTTCTTCCAAATTGTAGGCGGAGAATGTAAGGGCTTCACAATAAGTAGTTTTCCTTTTGTATGATTTTTGCGCATTACTGTACTTCTGGGTACCCCCATTGGTCCTCTCAACCACAAAGGGGTTGGTGGAATATCTAGTCGAATATCAAGATATTCTATTCGTATTCTACTCATTTAGAGAATATTCCTATTCCTATTCTTTTAATAATAGAATACAAGTGATTTTCATTCTCATTTGAGATATATTCAAATAATACGAATCAATTCGAATACTCATATTCAGAATTCTAACATATACTATCAGTTTGCAATAATAATGATAATGCAATTTTTGAATACTTATTAAAATATATATGCATATATTTATAGAGTACTCAGTAAGAACCATATTAAATATTCCCTCCGTCCCCAAAATTTTCTATATTTCCTTTTCGGTACGTCCCTCAAATTTGTTCCTATGCCATTTATGGACATAATTAACTTAACACTACACTAATGTGGGACCCCTTTTCCATTCACATTATACTCCACAATACACTCAACAAGTTGTTTTATTAAAACCCGTTCTGAAACAAATTTTTGGGACGGAACATATCAAACTTTAGATACGTAGTATCTAACTACTTTCAAATACTTGAATCGAATATAATGTTATTCATATTCATATTCACATATTATACAAATCTTAATAAATATTCTATTTGGACTTGTATTCTAACTTTACGAATTCGAATGTTGATTCTTTTACAACCCTCGTGGAAACTAGTGATGTTTTATTTGAATGAATTCCCAATAGTTGAGGAATTGAAATTACTGACATAACCGTGACTGCTGAAGCATAAGGGCTTCATTTGTAGATGTTATATAACTTTCAATGAGCATTACAGATTGCACTCTCCATTGGACGGCGTTGTTTTGTTTCTGGAGACTGCAGTCTTTGAATCATTTTTTAGTGAGTTAATTTTTTTCCATGTAAGAATTTGATTGCATAAACATTCATGTGGCTTCCAGCAGTGATTTGTCCTCATTCCCAACTCATTTGTTCAAGTGTGAATTCATTAGATCGGCCAAGTCTTGCTAGAACCACATGCATTTTAGTTAGGTTGTTCCTCTATTAATGAGACAATATTGACTAGAATTAGTTAGCCACAAATGTAATTCAAAAGAGCCACCGAAATTATGACTTTTAGATTTCCGCAATTAATTTAATTTGGGTTTTCTTGCTTTTGGTCAGTTTAATAGAATCATCGGTTCATTCTGAGGAGAATTTGGTCTATAATTTTTCCCGTTTAAAATGTTCTATATCCTGAGGGTATGGGTTCATATTGAGGTGTTCTTTCTCTACACTGATCTCATGTCTGCATTCACTGCATCTCCCCTCTTCTTCAAACTGTCTACTAATTTGCTTTCTCTTGTAGGTGTCGTGGGTCGTTGAACTGAAGCTAGAGGAATTTGTTTGCTTGTATGTTGTGATACTCATTTTTTATAATATCCATTTGATACATCTAAATTTAAGTTGATCTTCACAATTTTTTTTCCTTTTCTTTTAATTGGTTTACTCTGGTTCTTAGGCTTTTGCAGATCCGTACTTATAAGAGTTGTGATGCGGTATTGGATCTTTCCCCGGTAATCCTTATTTCTCATTTTCCATTTTCGTTGTTCTAGAATTGCACTCTCTCAAGAAAGCGTTGTGTTTGCTCCCGACTAATCTCTAGATGGTCCTTTACCGATCTGATTCAGCCGCCTAGATCTAATTTTGTAGTAAAAATATTAAAATATATTATATATTTATAATACAAGGTTAAATTATTTGAATTAAATATAAATTAAATCATAACTATATTATAGTAATATCTATTAATTTAGAAACAAAATATAAAAAAGTAATCATATAAAATTATTATTCAAGTATATATTTAAATTGTTATACTAAAAAAATTAAAATACATCCAATTAAAGCTCCGACTAATCCTTCCGGTTAATCCCTGATCATCCGATTAATCGCTAGGCGGTACCTCAACCGCCTAGACTCACCCAACGATTTTTAGAACACTGTGTTTAGCTACTTCGATTCCTTAAGAAACCTTTTTTTCCTGTTATTTGATTTTATTTTTTATATTTTAAAAAAAAAAGATGTTTTTCACTTTTTATGACTTTCATAGCTTTATTTGTAGATTGACAATTTGTCATTTTTTTTTCTTTTTTCCTTTATTTTATTTATGTAATCGGTTGTTGACGGTTTCAAGTGATGATTTATATTTGCCGACCCCAAATCATTTTGGGATTAAGGCTCACTTGTTTCATATTCGTTGTCTGTAGCATGATTGGTATGGTCCAATGCTTGAAATACTGTTGCTGAAATTTGTTCTGGATCGCAAATTGATAAAATCTGGTATTTTTTCACTCAGTAACATCAATTTTTTTAACTTATTCCATGTAGTAATTTATTTGTGTGTGCTCGGCTAGCATGGGTGGCTTGTCGTTCATGCCATTATATATGGAAGAACATTTTTGTTTTGTTTGCTTAGTGGTATTTCTTTTCTCTTACATATATTTGTTTGGTGGGGGGTGGAGTTGTACTTGGC
This sequence comes from Orobanche coerulescens, assembly GCA_033398695.1. NCBI lineage: Eukaryota > Viridiplantae > Streptophyta > Magnoliopsida > Lamiales > Orobanchaceae > Orobanche > Orobanche coerulescens. The sequence continues at coordinate 162,659,306 of CM065812.1, read as the reverse complement.
AATTTATTTCGTGGTTCCAGGTTCATGATGCATCATGAACTCTTGATGGGTAAATAACATAAATACCCCACTCAATCCATCCACCAATACTTTGTGTATTGTTTTTTAGTCTATATTGCATTGAACTCGGATCCATAATATAACAACTCGATATACTTGGGACTACTCATTTCTTGTATCCATGTGTATTTAATGATTGAGTACAACAATATTTGAGCCTTAATCCCAAGTGATTTGGGGTCGACCAACATGAATCATCTATTGAGATCGTCAATGACCGTTGCATAAATAAATATAAAGGGAAAAAGAAAAGAGAAAAAAGTAAAATTACGAAGTATAAAGAAAAATCAAACTGACTCAAGAAAACAATTCATTCAAATAGTTGAGAACGATAGTAGAAGATTGGTGAAAAAGTTTGAAAAGTCTGAAATAATATAAAATAAGAATAAGAATAAATATTATAAAGTTAACAATAATAGTAAATTAAGAATTAAACTTCAGTTTTTTCCTCCACCCTGTTCTCTCCATCGTCATATTTCCTCCAATACCAAGAAACCTCATATCGTTTTCAATCATTTTTTATGAAAGTTTTTTTGGGTCTTTCTCTACTTTTCACACAAATCTTATTTGTTCCCATCGGCATGTCTCTGTCTCACATGGTCAAATTATCTTAATCGATACTCCATCTTATCTTCAATAGATGCAACTCTTACTCTCTCTCACCAATCACTTCATTTCTGAGCCGATTCTTTTATGTTTGGCCACTCATCAACTGTAGCATACACATCTTTGCCACATTCATCTTTTGAACGTGTCACTGTTTTACAGACTAACATGGTGCCATATAACATTGCAGGCCTAATTGCTCTCTGATAGACGGGATCACATAGAAATCCCATGACACTCTTCCACTTCAACCAACTCGCTTTTAATTATGTGACGCCATCTAGCTCTCCACCCTTTTGGATAATAGATCCACAATACCAAAAAAAAAAAAGTGGTTCCATGGATAAATTCCCCATCAAAAGTGATCATCTCCTCTTCGCTGCCGTATACTCCAAATATTCAATTTTATTTCTGCTCAGCCTAAAGCCTCAAGCTTCCAAAGTATCCGTTTGAAGTTTCAATCCCTAATTAGTGGCCGAGTAACTAAATAAATTTCATATCCGAGATGTTCTTGGATTATGCTTATAATATCCTATGGTCTTTTAGCTATATATTTTGGCATCCCTATAAATCATTTTTAAGTTTTATTCCCCTAACCGAAATTTTGGTTCGTACGTGTAATTTCCGTATCGCTCTGAACATAATATCAACGTTCAATCTATAACGCGTGGGTGTACACTCTCAGGTTTATGAACTACTTCTGCTTGTGGATGACTTCAATTCAGGGGAAGGCATCTTCTTCTTCTCTGTTCAAGCCACCAATGTTGAGAGTTACGCAACCCGTTGGTTACCAATGTGCATATTCTTGTAGATATCCTCAGTTGCAGATGAGTTTCTCCTCTTAAGTAACTGACTGATTAGTTGTTTTGTCTTCATTGTTTTTAGGGACAGTTTTGGGTACTCGATGTTATGTATAAACATACCTTGAACTTTATATTTGTGTAAGAGAATTGATGAAAAAGAAAATACGAGTTTTAACAATGAATTAATCCTAAATGCTCTATTTGTTGTTTGTTTTAAGATTGCATCGAGTTCGCTTGCGCCTGACATGTTGGAGTTTCGTTTTTCTTTTGCCAATTCCCGTATTTGTATTTTTAACCTTATACCCCCCATCACCGTGTTTAAATCTATGATCCCGTTTACTATTTTTACCAAACGAGTGTAACCATAAAACATACTCGCACTCACTTCGGCGCTCGAATACTTGGTGGTGTTTGATAGTTTGTGTGTGTTTTATTTGGCTACTTGTTTCAGAAATGAATTTGATTCATGGCTGAAGATATTAACAAATGCCAGAAATGACAAGTACCCAACTTTTTTACCTGGAAAACAGTTTTTTTTTTTTTTTTTACTGTGAATATAGAATCTTATTTTATGTTGCTTAATTATTATTTTTTACAATAAAATAAAATAAAAACATGATCAAGCTTTTCATGGATAATGCAAATTTTCCAATTTGATATTGCGCAGGGAGAAGCAAGTAGTCTGTAGACATGCCAATTGCTTAGTGGATTGATTATATGTTGAGGCTTCTGGTATGTGTTCTCTACTTTCTTTATCTACCATGCAACCCCCGAGTATCCAATTTTTTTTTTTTTTAATGCAAGACAAGACTCCAAAAGAGTTATTATGACACGAGTAATGGTTTTGGAATTGCATTGAATCATACATAATCAAGAGACAATTTGGTTGCTCAATAGCATATCCAGGATTTTAACACGGGGTGGATTGTAATTTTGATAAATTTTGGGGTAGGCTAAATTTTAAATTTGGAATGGGCTCGTCTAAATTTGTTCCTTATTTTTAAAACTTAGCATACGTGATAAATTTTTTTATACTTTCTTGAAAATTTTGGAGTAGATTGTAGCACACCGCAGCGGCCCATATATTGTATCCGTCACTTGAACCGCCATCGGGTACCAAAGAGTATAATTGGTTATATACAAGATTGGATGTATCCCACCAAAGGTTTTTAAGATGCGACACACCAAATATCATGACTGTCGTATTTCTATCAAAATGACTAGAAATATATCCCACTTTCATTTTCTGCACATAATTAAGAAAAATTTGTCAAAATCACTCCTAATAAATGATGAATTGAAATTAATAAAGAAGATGAATTAATAAGAGGTAACAACGACATTAGGAGAGGAAAGAAAAAGCTAAAATGACACGTTTTCAAAATTTTGAAATAAGTCTAAAATGACATTTAGTTAAAATAGAACGGGTATAATTCTATTTAAAAAAAATTTAACTGGCTAACATGATTGTGTGAATTTTACTGTCGGGGCGTTTCGTGAATTTTGAATTTTAATAGTGCGAATGTGTATTAGGGTGCATTTTTGTTATGAATAGGTTTAGAGATATAAGTATGTGCTCAAAGTATACTGTTTAATACAAGTTCTAGAGTTTGTAGTAACTGTCGTATTTAAGGAGTATAATTTGTTTCAATATGGAACACGATTTTGTTCATTTTTGTCATAACTATATATAGATATATTTTTTATGTGGTTGTGGGTTTGCGCTTCATGATAAACTCTCCGTCCCATTCAAAGAGCTTAGTGTGTACAACTTTTTAATTTTAGTTATTTTAATAAAATTACAACTCATTTTAAACCATCTATTTTTACTTATTTAATTATTATTTTTTCAATCAACTAATATTATCATTTATATTACGAAAACATTATTTTTAAAGAATATTATATAAATGTTAGTTAGGTGTGGTGGTTTTATTTACAATTATGTTTCGAAAATATACCATCAGATGGGATATAGATAACAAAATATTTACAAAAATAATTTTAGGAATACATTGTGTGAATGAAGCTTAATTCTTCCCCGAAGTTGCAAGTGTATGTCCCTTGACATTTGTTGTGCAGATTTCACTTGTCAAAGTGAAGATATTATTAATGTCTAAGGTGAATATTTGGAATTGTGATAGAAAGCCAGATTTTTTTGGTAGTTCATCGTAGTTTCGAATGCTCATGTGATCGTGTGTATTATACACACACACACACACACACACACATACACACCTATCCCACTTTCATAGTTCATTTTTGAAATATGATTTTGTTCTAATTTAAGAGTCATCCTTGAGACAATTTTTTTTGGTTATATACAATGCGATGGAAAAAAACAAAATCCAATAAAAAAAAGTGAGACTAAATGTTTTAAGAATGATATTGTCTTCATTAAAATGGTTAAAATTCAAAAATACACCTTAAAATGGTTTCTTCTAGTGGGATAGGGGAATAATGTTTAAATGTACCGAGTAGGTTGAACTTGGCAGCACAAATATATATGTATATAATAACAACACTAGTAATAATAGTATTAGTAATAATAACAACAATAATAATGGTCATAAAAGAATGAAATGTCAATTTAAGTTCAACCATGAATGTCGATAAATAAATTCAGGCTCTGTTTAGAGGAAAGTAGCGGATAACGGATAACCTAGCTTATAGCGGATGAGGTAGCAGATAGCGGATAAGCTAGTTGATTAAATTTAAAATGTTTGGTAGAAGTAGTTTATAAAATAAAATTACATAAATAGGCATTTGTAATCAAATGCTTCAAAATGAGAGACGTTTAATGGAGGATAAATGAGGAATCTAATTGAATTAATGAGGATAAAATTGGGAGAAAAATAAAATGTTGTCGAACACATCGTTCATTTGCTATAAGCTATCGAATTGACATTATCAAAAAGGGCCTTAGCAAGAGTGGAAAACATTACTATAATGTCAACTCTCTACTTCATGTGGATACCTTTCTTGTGCATTGAGGTTGTTTTTCGTTTTCTTATCCTTTTCGGTTTATTTTGTTATGTTTTTCGATTTTTTTTTCTATCATTGGTCTTATAATATCAATAACGGCAGGATGTTCAAGTTCCAAAGTACTGTTGAAGTATACTATACTGACGGAATATCACTAATTTGTGACACGAGACCGACTTGGCTCGAATGGGAGTATAAAGGACTTGGTGAAACCAGGATGATATACAACCTTGGAATTACCATATCCTTTGGTTTGTCGGTTCGAATCCGGCAGGTCGGATAAAGTTGTTAATTGGGTTCTCATTTTTTCTTACTGTTATATTTTAACTGCAACATGTTAATAATGTTTTCTTCCAACTTTGATTATGGTATGTTAATTCAGTCCTGTTTGGATGCGCTCTCACTAGTTGGTGAGCGAGAGTGGCACGTCGTTCCTCCCCCGGTAATAATTTTATTTGTTTATTTATCAACACAAAATATCTTCTATTAGTTAAAGCAACTCAATAAAAAAAATTAAAATCAACAAATGTAGCCCATTTTTTTTTTTTTTTTTTAACAATTTCCACAAGTTTTTTCTGCACAAACAAGAAACAAACTTTTTGTATTTCTCACTAGTAAATTTTGAGATTTTTGGCGGGATTAATTAAATAGATTGATTATTATTTCTAGACAGACTCGTCGAACTTTAGCCTATTGATTTTAATTCATATATACTTCTTTTCAAATTTGAATTATACAAATTGAAATAAAAAAATATGAAAAAAAAAATGTTAGTATCAATCTAACATTAAACCAAGTTTTCATGACATTACGGTAGAAAGTTCATTTTAATCTGAAATCAAATAATTTAATTCTAACAAGAATACACGAATTTGGGATCAACAAATACATAATTTTAGTATCAACACAACGCTAGGCCACATTTTCCTGACCCGGAAAGTCCATGTTTTCAATCCTTTACACTACTTTATGCACAGGACAATCTACACTATCTAAAGACTAAAACAGGGGGTTAATCTTCACTTCACTATCTAATCACGTGTGTGTGTGTGTGTGTGTGGGGGGGGGGGGGGGGTTGAATTCACCCCCAAGTAAACAGTGCTGAAAACATAAATACCACGATGGGCTTGCTCAATAAAAACCCACATAACAGTTAACAGAGCCCCAATTGATTGCATAATTTACGAGTGTCTCTAGTTTACAGAGGTTTACGGTGCAAATTCACAATCCAAATCACTCTGTACGTTCAAAATTTTTACGCAGGGGTTTCAAATGTTCCGACAATAATAACTTACTTAAGATGTGAAAAATGAGGATTTACAACTCTAGGCAAGAGGTTCCGAGCATTTCAGGTCCACTTCTTTGTTACGCCCATCTTCTTTCACATCGTCCTATAAAAATAAGAAGAAACATGGTATTAACAAATGCAAACCGGTGTGAGCCCTGCGGCAACGCAGAAAAGGCATCTCAAAGCATTTGTGAGCAAAACATAAACCATCTATTTATTTGTGAAGTGGCCAACACTAAAATCCACTGAAAACATTTGCTTGGGCCTGTTTTGCTTGTTAAGACTAGTCTGAAGTTAGCTTTTTTCTAATGCGTTTGAGTTTTCTTTTTTCTTTTTCTTTTTTTTTTTACTTTCTCGAAGATTGATTTTAGTCTTCATTTCCAGACATGCAAGGCTAGTGGGAATGGCCAAGGATGCACTACGCTTCATGGGTCCGGGTGTAGTAGAAAATTTACAAGGGTTGCTAGGTCGCCGCCCTAAAGCGGCGTGCCATCCTGAAGTATGGGCGTGGTGTCAAATGTGGAATGATTTTCACAGCATGGACAGCGGTAGGCATATAAGTTAGTTATACATTGCTACTAAAGGTAGTAGGACGCGATTTGGATTAGTTTCACACTGCTACTAAGGGTAGTAGGACGTGGTTTGGACTTTGGAACTTGGAGATGCTCATTGACGGGGAGATCAGCGGAGGTCGGGGAAGTTATAAAAAATAGAAGGATTCACATAATGTGTCTATAAGACCAAGTGGGTTGGAAAAAGCAAGGATATTAGCTCCTTGGAATTACAAGCATTGCTACTTGAATAAAGACAGAGGTAGAAATGGAATAGATATAGTCATTTATAAAAAAATTAACTGACGATGTAGTGGAAGTATCAAGAAAGAGTGAGAATTACGAGTATTAAGCTTGTGATAGAGGATGACGTTCTAACTATCACAAGTGTTATGCACCATAAGTAGGATTGGATGCATATCTTAGACGATAATCTTGGGAAGATCTGGAGGAGGTTGTTGAAAGAATCCCTATGGGCGAGAAGTTGATCATTGGCGGCAATCTCAATGGTCATGTGAGTGCTAGCCGAGATGGCTTTGAGATCTTTCAAAGTAGCTATAGTTTTGGGGATAGAAACAAAGCACGAAGTGTTATATTGGATTTCGCGTTACCATATGACATGGGAACAATGAATACTTAGTTCGAGAAAAGGGACTCACTTAGTAACATATAGAAGGGGAGGTAATGCAAGTCGGTTCAACTTTTTTTAGTAATAGAGAAAAAGTTACACGGATTGCAAGGTGATACTCGATGAGAGGGCTGCAACGCGACATAGAGTCATGGTGATTGATTTTTGAGGCAGGAGGCACTTGAGAAAGAAAAGTATATAAGTTGACCCGCAAATCAAGTGGTGGAAGCTCCAAGGTGAGAGACGACAACTTGTGGCTAAGATCATGAATAACAATATTTGGTTCGATTGCACGTAGATGGATAGAGACCCAACTTGGAATATATTGGAGCATAACATAAATGAAGCTGCCACAGAAGTTTTAGAAGAATCTAAACGAAACACGTCATCGAGCAAGGACATCTTAGTGGAACGATGAAGTTAAGCAAACGATAAAGACCAAACGTGAATATTATAAAGTATTTGAGAAATGCAGGAGCAATGGGAATTATAAAAAATACAAGGAAGCTAGAAGAGAAGCTAAAAAAGCAATGCAAGATGCCAGGGCAAAAATCAATCAAGAATTATATGAGATATTGGACACGAAGGAAGAGAAAAAAGATATCTATAAACTTGCTCATATAGGAGACCAAAAGACGAGGGGTATCGGGAGAGTTAAATGTGTGAAGGATATTGATAAAAAAATAGTTCAAAATAAAGAGATAAAAGATAGATAGATGGCATACTTTGATACCTTATTTAATGGCTATCAGGAACGAGATATTGGGGATTTAAACTCCCTTCAAGTATTGTAAATCGAGAATTTATGTGGAGAATCGTGGTTGTTACGGCAGCAAGTCGAGTCGAATCGACGAAGGTCCGGCATGGCGAGTCGTAGACTAGTAAACTAATTATAAATAATAAATAAATACATATAAAATCGTAATGTAAAAAATATGCATCTTTGAACTTCATTCGCAATCAATGATCTTCCGAGATTGAGATACAAAGTTGCGCCATACAAATCCACTTCCATTTGAGAGTCCCATCGCTTCAGATCGACGGAGACGGAGAGGAGTCACTTCAACCGGCTTTGCAATTAGGTTTCAAAATACCCTTCCCCCCCCCCCCCTTTTTTTAATAAATAGGTCTTATACGGGTCGGATCTTCTACCAGTCGGCTCCAAGTCGTCGCCTAGTCGACCAAAGTCGTCGACTAAGCGACCCATGTCAAAATACTAATTAGTCGTCGCCCAGTCGGCTCCAACCATGTCAAAATACTAACTAGTCGCCCGCCGTAACAACCATGCAGAGAATTCAAAAGGGTGAAGTGAAATGACATTTAAGAAGTCGGGTATAATAAAGCAAAAGAACAGATGGTATACCTACTGAAGTCTAGAGGTGTTTTCGGGAGAGAGCGATCGAATAGATAAATGTTTTCCAATAAATTTAGAGAAGCAGCAAGATGCCATCGGCATGGAAGAGTACTCTAGTCTCTTTGTATAGGAACAAATGTGATATTCAAGATTGTTCTAATTATCGCGGAATTAAACTTATGAATCATACCATGAAATAGAGGAATGTGATGAACAAAGGCCCAAGAAATGGGTGAAAGATATCGGAAACCAATTTAGATCTATACCTGCGAGGTCGACCATGGAAGCAGTTTATCTTATGAAACAGATGATGGAACACTGTCGAGATAAAATGAAAGATCTGCATATTGTTTTTATTGATTCAGAGAAGGCATATCATAAAGTACCACGAGAAGTACTCTAGTAGGCTTAGCAAAAAAGGTCGTAATTCGTAAGTATATTCAGCTCATAATAGGAGGTGTATGAGGGAGAGCTAGATCTGCATATGATTTTCATTGATTTAGAGAAAGCATATGATAAAGTACAACGGGAAGTACTCTAGTAGGCTTAGCAAAGAAGGTCGTAACTCGTCAGTATATTCACCTCATAATAAAAGGTGTATGGGGGAGAGCCAATACAAGTGTATGAACTAACGTCGGGAGGATGAGAAAATTCTCATTACAACTGGGGGTGCATCAAAGATCTACTCCCAGTCCTTTTGTCTTTGCCATAGTGATGGATGAATTGACAAGGTCAATTCAAACATTCATTTGTGTATGATGTTCGCAGATGATATTGTGTTGATTAATGTAACGAAGGTTTGAATCTAAAGAAAATTTGAACTTCGGAGGGCTACTTTAGAAGCTCGAGGCTTCATGTAAGATTGAATATTTGGAGTGTAGGTTTAGCTAAAACGGAGGCGTGAATGATTACCTTTGATGGGAAAGTTATTCAAGGATCGGATCTTTTTCTTATCTTAGATCTATTATCAAAAAAATGGAGAGCAAGCTGGTGATATGGTAGGTTGGTTGATGTGAAAGAGTGTTACATGATTGTTGTGGTCTCGGCATGCCTCATAAACTAAAGGGTAAACTCTACGGATGGAAATAGGCGTGCACTGTTATATAGCACCAAGGGTTGGGGTAAAACAATGCCAGTTCAAAAGGTAAATGTCGCGGAGATGCGTACGCTACAGTAGATGTGTGGCCATACAAGAAAAGATCGGCTCAAAATGAGGTGATTAGGGTGTCTATGGAAAATAAGATGATGTAGAATCAATAAAGATAGTTTGACCATGTGGATAGAAAAAGGGATAAGATTGTAAAGAGTAGACGAAAACCCGAGAAAACATGAATAAATATGATTGGAAACGATATGAGGTTCCCTGGATCAAAAAAAACATGGGGATGGACGGGACAATGTGGAAGGAAAATATACATGATGGAGTTTGATTCGAGTTTTATGTAATTTTTATCTACTTTTTTCTCCTTTTTTCGCTTGAGTCAATTTGATTTTCCTTTACACTTCGGATTAAAGTTCAAGTGTCTTTATTGTTGATTATATCTCAGTCATTCACAAATTATAGCGTTATATGCACTATGCCTATGGAGTTGTACAATTCACTATGCAAAATTCATGCACCTGGTATATGCATCAAGATGTTCACATATCCTTTTGACACCAGAACTCACCTACTATTAATAAACTGGTACAAACAACTATTTAAGAGTATTTGATACAAACTAATCAGGAAATGATATGCATCTCAAGTGGTAATATACCTCACACTGTCGTCAATTTACCTACTGGGTTGCCCTAGAAAAATCTTTCTAAATGTTTTTCAGAGTGGAACTATGAATTCAATAATTATTTCTAAGCTTACAGTTACGTGGTTTATCAACAGATCTTGCTTAAGCTTTGTTCTATCTAAATGGTCCATCATAAGGCCTTGGAGCTAAAAGGCCTTGGAGGCGGGCGGACGGGGACCTTCTAGCGCCTAGGCCTTGGAGGAGGCGCCTAGGCGCCAGTCGTTTTTTTTTATATTTTATATTTTATTTATTTTTATATATGCATACAAAATGCATAATAATATTCTATTAAAAAATTCTTTTTGGAGAGGAATTCCTTTAATATATTTAAGTGCAGTAGTAACAATACTCACATCAGCTTTTAAAAAAAAAAAAAAAAACCTAAATTTAGGCAAAGAGAAGCGCCGGCCTGTGAAAATTAACGAAAGAGAAAGAAGCCTCCTACCTTGCAGTCAAAGAGAAGCGACGTCTCTGTCAAACTCAAATATCAGCAGCGACACAAGCGGCAAGCTTGAGGTATGAAGGACGAAGGAGAATGAAAGCGGCCCAATCGATCTGCTTCTTTAGGACCCGCTCCGCCTAGACCCGCCTAGCCCACCTGGACCCGCCTCAGCCCGCCTAGAGCCTCCTACCCGCCTGGCCGAACCAACTATGGGGTAGTCAGGGCGGAGGGCGACCTTCTAGCGCCTAGGCCGATTTTTAGAACATTGCATAAGCCCAAAGCATGGTTTTCTCTATCTGAAGGGCTTTGGGCTGATTTGAGGTTAACGGTCTTAAACGCCATCATCTGAGGTTGGCAGGTCAAGGATTTGGATCAGGAAAAATGATTATTGATTAATTACCTAACCTCGAGGGTTGTCCTTACCTTACCTACCTCTGATCTATTTGGTTCTCGTTGTCCGACTCTCATCAAACATAAGCTAAAAATAACCACCAGATATCATAGTTGATTAAAAAATGATATGAACATATAATAAATAATGATCTTGACCCATTTTAAGATAAAGTAAGCTCTCTTCTCGATTTTTCTTTCCCCAAAATGTTTACGGAAAGCATGAGAACGGGATGTTACTTCACAGAGAAAAGGCAAATGAAAAATACAAGGATAGTAACAAGTACCATGTCTTTCGCCCCAGGTTCCAGGTATTCGCTCTTCACTCTGCCAGGTAAAGACTTGCTGAATGGGCACAACAATTTAGATGCCTACAGAATAAGAATGGTAAGAGCATCAAGAGAGAGAAATGTACCGGTCGTCATCAACATCCATGTCAGAGTCAGGATCATTTCTTTCATCCTCGCCATCTTGATCTTCTTCCATCTGCATACCAAACATAATTGAATGGGTGAAATAGGGTTTGAGAAATTAGATAGTTTGAATTTTTTAATTACCAGAAGGGCGGGAAAATAAACATGCTATAAAACAGTAACTTCAATTAAATTACTTTTGAACACTTGCTATCTTGTACCATTAAGTGCTGATGAAAACCACACCAAACATTGATTCAAAAAGCTATTTTTCCTTGTAAGGTCTTTGATCATATTATACCCTAACAGAAATAGGAGACGTAGCAAATGCAATATTGAAACAACCTCTCATAACCACATGTGAGGACAAGGATATTAATGTAACCTAGCATCTTGGACATGGGGATCTCAAAGAAAGGAAAACTTATCATGTATCTGGCGGCACAAAACCCGGGATATTTATAGGATAAACGTAACAGTTTAAATGTTATTATTTGAATCTGGCCAAACCAGGACATAAATGTGAAAGCCTAAATAAGATCGGATGTAAAACAAACCTCTGGGAGGTCAGCTTCTGGCGGTCGTTCCTGGAACTGGACGCTTGGAGCATGTTGCAGCTTTGAAAGATTATCAAGAAGCTTTGATCTAATCTCTTCCAATAAAGGACGAGAATTCTTATTTTCCATGTTGCTTGCAGCAACATGCAGATTATAATCTGGGCCAAAGTACTCATAATATTCATGTTGAGGCATCTTGTCATCAAGTTCAATCCCAAGTGCCACGCCTGTCTGTTAAATCAAATCCACAGTCAGTCACCAGTAAGGAGGTTGGTGCGGAGGAGGGGTTCTACTATATGTAAACTGTTGCCAAATCTTATTTATTCAAGTCTCATATTTGCAAACGAAAGCTCAATTCCTCCCAAACAGTCTGAGACGACAAAATCCCGGTTACAATGATAGAAAGTAGTACCCTTTCACTCATCACGAGAATTGGAATGTGTAGTATTACAGAAGTCGCTAGAAAGTGTATAAGCAAGATTACACTAAGTTAAAGATATCCAATTTTTTTCATTGATGAAAGATATTTGTACTGGTTCTTTCCAGAAAATACAGAATGATGTTGCCACAGCCATTGGGACACAATGTTGGAAGAAGAATTTGGAATTACCCTTTATCTCATGCTGGCCATTTTGACAAGTAACATTCATCATAAACAAAGCTTGAGAATTTTTTAATTTAATATTTTTCTATCTAATGAAGAGATAAGAAATATAAAATAAAAGTAACCATATATGGTGAACATAGTGCAAACACTGTCTATAATACAGTTGCTTATAAACCAAAAGGCTGAAATGCTTGGGCAAAAGTCAAATATATTACGTAAAATTAGTTGAAACACAGAGGCCACAACCACTCCCATTAGCATCAATTCAATTCACCTTGTCCAACCCTGGTGAGGCAAGAGTGATTCGGATATTTACTTAAATCAAATTATTGGCAGAGATAAATGTTATTTTTGCCTCATATTAAGGGTTTCAAGTCCGCTGCCCAAAGATAGCCTAATTTCTTTCTGTTTCTCTCATCCAACAACCAAGAAAAGAGCCAACCAGCCAGAAGGACAGAGGCCAAATCTAGGATTTTATTGACCAGAGACCAGAAAGCAGTGGATGATGTTTAGAGACTAGGGCCATGTTGTGGATTAAATTTGAGTTGACTGCATGCGCACTAAGCCATTAGGAAACATGAGATCCGGAATATTTAGCACATTATATGTGCCGACAACTTATGATGTAGCTTTACTTTAAATCAAAGAATGTCCAAATTACATATTAGTAAGCAAGAAGAGGACTATTCTTACTGTCGAGAAAATTGTTTTCTCTTCTTCTTCTCGACAGCAGTAGGCGAGCTGCTTTCAAGAACAGTCCTCTTCTTGCTTACTAATATGTAATTTGGACATTCTTTGATTTAAAGTAAAGCTACATCATAAGTTGTCGGCACATATAATGTGTTAAATTCCTGCCATCTGAACCCATACCTACAGCTCCTCCAGCAACTACAGCAGTCCATGAGGAAGAACCTACAATAGCTGTCCCTACAGAGGCCACTCCTGAAGTAGGTGTAGACATGGAAGAACCTACATTGGTTGTCCCTACAATGGCTGTCCCTACAGAGGCCACTCCCACAGCAGGTCCTGAGCCATCCGCGACTATGAAGGATGAGCAAATTTTCGTGACGTTAGAAGGAACAGGCAAATCGGCTGCCCCTTTGGAGCTGAGCCTCTCACCACAGGGCGCCCACCCCTGTTGGGGGTCCCACTCCGAACAAGGAATCCTAACCTATGAGGAACCCCTCGCTTTCTCGGGATCCCAAACCCGTAGAGGATCCCAACAGGCATTATCCTAACCTGATTCCAGGAGTCCCTTTCCCTCAGAAATGATTAATCAAGCTCTCCTTGCAGTCGAGATTGAAGCGGCCGTTGAGCGCTTCAACATCTGGAAAAGCTGCAGGGTAGCTGAGTATGATGTTTGGTGCAACTGGGAAGACTGGGAACAAGAAGAGAAGTTTGTTTTCGAAGTAATTGACACTGGAGTATTCAAGCAATTTAAGTGCTTGACAAGTTGTGTCCAAATTAGCATATGAATATTTCAACAAAATGAGATTATATGCAACTAATGACTAAATTAATGCAAAGTGATTATTTTACTTGCTTACCTCATAACACCAACAACGAGCAACATTACGTATTGTGTAACCACCTCCGCCCAACAATAGTAGTGGCACATTAAAAGATCTCATAAATTTAACGCACTCTGCATGACCTTTAATTGAGAGATTAAAGCAACCTAACCGATCCCCAGACAGAGAGTCTGCACCACACTGTAATACTACAGCACCAGGCCTAAAAACTTCCATCACTTTGCCCATTATTGGCTTAAATAGAGACTGGTAGCTTTCATCATCAATTCCATCATCCAATGGAACATTAAGGGAGTAATATTTCCCTTTTCCATATCCAACGTCACGCACATCACCTGTACCAGGAAAATAATCTCCAAATTTGTGGAAAGAAACGGTCATGACCCTGTCTGTAGTGTAAAATGCTTCTTCAACACCATCCCCATGATGAATGTCAATGTCTACATATAAAACCCGCTGTGAAAAGACAATTAAAAAATTAAACAAATTTAAGAATCTCAATTTAGATACGGTCCCAGCAACCACTTTGTCTGATTCACATGGTGCAAACAACAACTAAGACAACTATCCTGCCGTTAGGCAACAAAGGTCAAAGATTTAGATATTTAGCAAATAATTTAATTTAAATTGAGCATCCATATTTCCACATGAAGGCAGCAATGGGAATCCAAAAAATCTGAATATGAAATATTCCATTACATACACTCGTCACAATTTTCCAAAACAATGCAAAGACAACCGAAGCCACAGTGCGTACAAGACACAAGCAATTAATAAACTAGAAGATTCTATCATACATTGTAGAGGCTACATATATTGACTGATTAGTATGTCAGCCAACAACTATTTCAAGTTCGCCTTTCTTTCAGAATGCAAAGAACCAACATTGTCATGATTCATAGTCTCATATTTTCAATCGCATAATTTCTCCTGAATACTTTTGAGCTTTAAAGGCATGGATGATCAAACAATATACATCAGATAATTAATCTAATCAGGCATAAAGAAGGAATTCATATCACTGAAAATTATATTTAAACTGAAATGAAAATAATACGTGTGTAAATGTACATATATTTATGTTTGCTGAAAAATCCCTATAGTATGAAGCATTTGGTCACAAAACCAGGGCCACTGTAAAAGACTTTAAAGTTCAAGGAAATAAACAAGTAGAAAACCAACCTCATGGAATTTTAGAAGTTCTAAGATAGCCAACACTATATCATTCACATAGCAAAAACCAGAAGCCTCGCACTTCTTTGCATGATGTAACCCACCAGCCCAATTTACTGCTATATCACAATGTTCATGATTTAACTTCACTGCCCCACCAACAGAACCACCGGCATAAGTTTGACAAAAAGTGTAGAGACCATCAAATACAGGACAGTCTTCACCAACATTAAATCTTTTGAGCTGCCTGAGCTGTTCCTGTTGTGTTTCAGGTGTGATGCTCTTCAAGAAAGCAACATAATCATCTGCATGAAATCGGCAAAGATCTCTGTCTCTAGCAAGAATGGGTTTGAGAACAAGCATATGTTGCAGCAACCCATAATGTGCAAGAAGAGCATGTGTCATGCGAATCCTGTGTGGCTTCATTGGGTGACCTTGGCCATAATAGTAATTGCCAACCTCAGGATCGTAGAAGTAACTAACTTTCCGCTTCACTCCATCAGGGCCCGATGGTAAAGAATTGCCTCCGGTGTCCATTGAGTAAAAAAGATAAACTGATTAATTCTTACCTGTGGAAAACCTTGAAAATAACAGCAAATTTAAAGCATCGCTAGTGACCAACTGAGCGTGCTAGGATTGTCAGGTTCCACAACGTACCTGTTGATTTTACAATAATCAATCATGTAACGGAAGATGACTACAACGATTATCTCTAACTCATTGACTTCGCATGATATTTTTCATGCAAGTGGAAAAACTCCTGATGATGACAAATGTGAGACTTTGCTTCTTTGCATGAGTTTATAGTGTTAACTAATTTTAAACCATCAGTTGACACTATAATCTTCAGGCACCGATGCCAGATTCAGTTGATGATAGCGAGTGTGCTAGGCAACCAAAAAAAAAAGGTTTCCTTGAATGAGTATGATATACAGAATCACGTCCTTTTCGTCCTAAAAGGCAATGCCATGGAAAAGCCTTGGTGAATTTAGCTTGTGAAATGCAGATGCTAAATCTAAATATTCAACGGTTGAAGTGCACAGATGGGATATTTTTTCAAATTCGAGAACATGTTTGTTTGCATTGACCCAAAGCATTCATCGAATCAAACAATACAATCGCTGCAAAGATTCAAACAAATTGAAATTTTCAACTCAAAATACATAGAATCGTCTATATAGAAATACTCGAAACACCATTGGAAGTAGGATGCGACAAGCTCTAGTTCCTAGCATATGCGCACTTGTTGTCGTTTAGATGTAAGAGAAACAAGGAGAGACAGAGGAGAGAGATGTTTACCTGAACCTGAATCTGAGAGATTGAAATGGAGATGGGGGAAGGAGGGATTGAGATTCCAACACTTCTCAAGTGCGATTCTGTTCTGAGGCAGCGGAGTATACAAATACAACACACACAAGCAAAGAAGCAAATGGGCTGTGGACCGACGGTAAAAAAGCAAAATGGGTTTTGAATCGGTAAAGGTAAAAAAATTCTATTGCACCCAAATAACATAGTGGTGTTCAAAATCGGATATCCGAAATTTCGGATAGTAAATATTGGTATCTGAATCACTATCCGAAATTTTGGATATCCGAAATTTCGGATACAGATTTGGTTATCAATTCGGATATCCGAAATATTGTGATTTCAAAAAATTTCAAAAATCTTCTTCAAAAATGTCAAGTTGTTAATAAATCAAAAAATATTATTAGAGATTAGAAAACAACATTATAAAAATATTAAGATTTTTTGTGGAACTAAACTTAAATTTATTGAACTAAGTGATTATTTATATTTTGAAATAATAATAAAAAAATTATATATTTCGGATATCGAATATCCGAAAATTTTTAAAATCACTATCCGAATCCGAATCCAAAAAACCGGATATCCAAACTTCGGATATTCAAAAATTCGGATATTTTCGGAATGAATTTTCGAATTTTTGGATCAGATATCGGATACCGGATATTTTTGAATACCCTTACATGTGACTAGCAAAATGCCAATCTTACAACATATAAAGTATATACTTATACAAACTGAGTCTATACAAACATAAGCAATCTCAATGTGTATATCACCATTTCCATATATACTAAAATTAACACCTTGCTAGCTACTAGGGCTGTTAGCGGTCTGAATGAACCCGAAACTCGGTCAAGAATCGGACCGAAAAACCCGGGATCGAAACTCACCCGACAATTAACGAGTTCGGATTCGAGTTCTAAACATTGAAACGAAACCGATAAGACCCGGACCGAGAAAACCGGAAAAAGACCCGGTAAAATATATATATATACACACACTCACACACACACACCAAACAAGGCCTAAGCCTTTGGTATATAAAATTTTTATTACTTGTTATTATATTTATTAATTATAGTAATAAATTCCTCAATATCTTGTTCATTCGCAACAAAATATTTTCTTTGTGCGTCGGTAAAAAAAAACATGCTTTTTGGGGGAGATATACTATTTCACCAATCGAGTCGCAGGTATCTAACATATTCATACCTAACGATTTTCCAGAAAGTGGTGACGAAACGTATAACTTGTCCAAATCTTTCCATTTTCCAAGTCGATACGAGCCATTCGTTCGTAAAACTATTTACTCGATCGCAGACATTTCTGGAACACCTCTAACAGAGGAACAAATAGTCAATTTTGAAAGAACTTATTGTCAACCTCTTTCAGATATGAATATATCTGATTCAGAAGGGAAGAACTTGCATCAGTATCTCAATTCAAACATGGGTTTGATTCACACTCCATGTTCTGAGAAATATTTACCCTCCAAAAAGAGGAAAAAACGGAGTCTAAATAAATGGATTGAGAAAGGGCAGATGTATAGAACCTTTCAATATAACTTGATAATTAATAGATGGAGTCTAAATAAATGGAGTCTAAAAAATTAATTAATAACTTGATAATAATAGATCTAATTAATACAAAATAATTAATAACAATACAATATAATATAGATCTAATTAATACAAAATAATTAATAACAAAATAATTCCCTTGTTTAAAACCATCAGGGAATTGGGATTTTTTTCCTATCCCACATTGCTTGGAGCAACAAATCTAGCTCCCATCCACTGTTATAAATAGGTGCTCACCCTTTCATTTTTTAACACATCAAACCTTAAGCCATCAATGGTGGTTCAAGCCCATTGGCTTGAGCCTTGCCTTGCGGCTTTGGGTTCATAACGAGTTCTTTTTTTGGTTCCTTGTGGTTTGAGTCTTCCAGCTTGAACCCGATGGTCTAAGCTTTATTGGCTTGAACTTGAGCATGGCTTGAACCTTGGTTCACCTTGAGTTCCATCACCATTTTGCTTAAGGTTTCATCCCACATTGGTGGGATAAACCATCTAAAAGCCTTAGTATCAACTATAAATATGCCTCCTCCCTTCCACTACTCTCTCATTTCTGGATTCGGGTTTCTGGGTTCCGGATTCGGGTTTCGGGTTCGGGTTTCGGATTCGGACCGGGTCTACCCGGTACCTATTTCGGACCGATTCCGGATCTTAAATATGACCCGATTTTCTTACCGGTCCGGACCGGGTCTATCCAGTACCTTACCGGACCGGTTCCGGGTCTGTCAAAAACCGGGTCGGACCGGTCCGATAACAGCCCTACTAGCTACTCTGAGTGCGTGGTGTAATATCCACAGTAATTTCTTATCTACTGTTGTATTATTTGGATAATTTGGGTATCGTTGTGATCATGTTACATTTTGTTTAATGATTATTAATATTGGGATACATCAGAATAGAATTAATTATAATTGTCATTCGCATTGTGGTTGATTTTTAGACGTTGTGTAGATTGTTACATTTTTTGGCTAGGTTTTCTGTGTTTAACGTACGCTAAGGGTTCAGTTTAATATGCACTATAACCTTGGCCTTATGTACGTAAGATATATTACGTACGTAATGCAGAGAATCTGATCCGATCTCAACTTTCGGCATGGAGGGGCATGCAGGATTCGGATAATTGGGCCTTTCGAGACAGCCAAGTTGACCTACAGTATGTACGTAATGCTCATGATATAACGTACGTAATGCGATAGGTGTTTGGAGGCAGTAGCCTCTGGAGGCTTATTACGTACGTAACACCTTGTGTGTAGCGTACGTAAAGAGACTAACGTACGTTAGCTTTATGCGATAACGTACGTAATAGTTGTGCAGTTTATAAAAAGACAGCTCTTGTATTTTCATTTTGCACGATCCAACCTTGATATTTTCTTCAAGAGATCACTCCTCTGCCTCCCTAGACCGATACTACCCTCTTCCATCTTACCTTTGAGCCTTACATCTTGGATTGGAGCTTGTTGTTTGGAAGTTGGAGTGCATTCTTATAGTTGTGGTGGTTTGTTCTTCATTTCTTGAGGTATGTTGTACAACCCTGCTCTATATTTCGTAGCAATGATGATATTGATAAGGAATAATGCACATAGTGTTGACTTGATCAAGTAAAACATGATTGTGGTTAAGATGTTGAACATATTGAAGAATATAGTGATTAAAGGTTTAAAATGAAGATGTTCTTGATGTTTAAATGATAATAATCATGTTTATAAGAATCATACTCAGCTTGTTGGATTGATTAACATTATTGAGAGATGATGATCATAAGTTTCGATATAGTTGAGTTGAAACTGATGGATTGATAACATAGGATGTGTTAGAACATCATGTTAGGTTTTAATCAACATCTTGGGAATGAATTGATGAATGATAAAGATTAGGATGATGTTTTTATGATTCAGAAACCCTAAATGTTATAACTATATTTTTGATATGGCTTAACAAATTCTTTAGGAGATAATAATGGATTATGAAGAACACAAATATAACCTTTATATATTCAAGTTAATCGGATGCTTTGATGACTTAAGAATGCATTAATCACCGTATTCATAGGCTGATAATGTTCTTAGGGAGATTTGAGCGATTAATGATGGTAAATCCTTGTGTAATAGATGAAGTAGATGTTGAAAAACCTTAAGAACTTGGTTAATCCGATTATTAATGGTGAATTGAATATGTTTAATGCATAAGCTTGTTCATAGTGATAACAAGAGTATTAAAAGTATATTTTGATATAATAAACCGATTGTGGAAGACGAATTAGATGTATTGAAATTCATCGATAGTCGGTAGAATGTTCATTGGGATAAAATGAATTATTCGGGTAGGTCTCGGGTGTCGTTTCCTACGAATTGATATCAATATTGTGTGAACGTATTGCTGAATGAATTACGTTTCATTCAAGGTTGCTTGTTCGAGTGAGTATTTAGTCGGGGATACCGTCTGTTCGATCATTTGGAGAAGGACTATCTCTCGACTACGGAATTGAGGCAAGTTATCTTGCTTGGTTATAATGATGACTGAATTCTTGTGAATGTTATACATTTTGTGTATATGAAATGCTTTATGAATCTATGATTCGTACAGTGACGTTATTCTTGATCATAGTACCATTTCGTTGTGGGATTGTACTCCCAAGTTCATCACCTTTGTATCGTTGGTCTCGTTGATCATTTTGTCACTTCGACGAGTATCTCGATTATGATTGAATGTGTAATTTATTGAGTTTCATTGTCATGTTGTATCGTGGCATATCTGGAATCATATATGCGTGCCAATTGGTTATGTGTAGGATTTTTAGCCACGCACATATAGTCATAAATTGATGTTTCTGTATTGGACTGTGCACACGAGACATAGTTCGTGAGGCTAATTAGGTACATTGTCTCACGTATATTTTGATCACTCAATATTCTGCTGTGCACTAAGCTGGGGGTCTTCACGGAAACAACCTCCCTACCATAATAAGTAGGGGCATGGTCTGCGTACATCTTACCCTCCCCAGACCCTGCTCTGAGCGGGATATATTGGGTATGTTTGGTTTGGTTTGGTTTGGTCTCACGTATATTTTGGATTTCGTATACGGGGTGTACATGTTGTAACACCTCCGTGATTTATAGAGATATTACAGCGCCATAGATTCTTTTTGGAGAACCTACCAGGCTTAGACCAACATGAAACACAATAACCATCAACAGAACCGAGACATTCACACACTTAAAATCAACATCAACTCCAATACAACATACGTCATAAAGCATACCAATGCATGGTCCTGTTGGATCACAGCAGATACAAGAACTCACAACTGATCCAACAACATCAATAACAATTAATACCAATACATTAAACCATATATGACAGTACCCGCACGAGTACAAAACCAAAATACGACTTCGACCATGACGAAATGACCACCGACTCGAAATAACACATGATATCAGCGTTGCTCGCCATCCTCGTGCCTTTCCTGCGCCGACTCGCCACTAAGACCTGTACCTGAATACACAACAAGTATATTCACCCCCGAAAGGGGTCAGCAAACAGCCGGTGCAAGTACAACGATTCCAGAATATGTACAACAAGTAAACAAACAACAGGAACAACAGTGCCATCATGGATATTCCGGAATACCATACCACAATCATCATCACAAAACAACGGGGGCTATATTGGTACTATACCTCACGCGAGATACATATCACTCCCCAAAGAGACCTCGTCAGGCCCCTCTGGCTGTACAACCCTACCAAGTGGACTGCAGAAGCCTGGGTCTACGGAACCCAGGGGACCCTCACTGGTTTTACTTGGCACACGACCACATGTCGCACTTTTAAAAATCATCACTTTTTCAAGAAATGGCACAAATCACATTTTATGAAATTACCACTTTTCATAAAATCACATTTTTCACATATTCACATGAAGTACATCAAACGTAATCAAAGTACTTGCCTGACATTCCAGCGAATGGAAAAAGGTTTGATTGACAAGGAAATTGGACTGAACGATTAGCCAAACCTTCAACCTAAAACGGATCATATTATATAATTAATGGGTTAAGCTTTATATAACCATTAGAACTTTACTTTCTAATTTGGGCGACTTAAGGGTGAGAACGTAGGTACGAACACACTCCGCGCGTTATTGGGGTGTAAGAATATTGTATTTCAAATTAGTGGTCGTTTCATCATGGTCGAAGTCGTATTTTGGTTTTGTACTTGCGCGGATACTGTCATATATGGTTTAATGTATTGGTATTAGTTGTTGTTGATGTTGTTGGATCAGTTGTGAGTTGTTGTATCTGTTGTGATCCAACAGGACCATGCATTGGTATGCTTTGTGATGTATGTTGTATTGGAGCTGATGTTGATTTTAAGTGTGTGAATGTCTCGATTCTGTTGATGGTTATTGTGTTTCATGTTGGTCTAAGCCTGGTAGGTTCTCCAAAAAGAATCTATGGTGCTGTAATATCTCTGTAAATCACTGGGGTGTTATAGAATTTGGTATCAGAGCTTAGGTTTATGGATACCTAAGTTGTTGGTGTTTTGGGTCTGTCAAAGTTGAGTCGGTTGTCTGTTTATGATATCACTGGGTTGCTGCTACCTCGTGCGACCTGTGTTGTAAGTTTCTCTGATCCCCAATTTCCATCTTTTTAAATTGTTTTAGTCCTGAACATATGGATTATAAGTCCTTCTTGTGAGCCGTATTCCATTGGGGCTGTGTTTATTGACTTCTGATCTTATCAGAACCCTGCGGGAAACTAGAGTAATCTGTTTGTATTTCTTCGAATTGCGTCCATTAATTTTCCTTCATGTATATGTTTGTGTAACTTGATCATACTGGCATATGGAGATGGTAAGTCTTTCGATTATAAGTCCTCTCTTAGTGGTGCGGTGATTGTGTGGTGTTAATTTGACCAACCTTAGTCGAGGGGCTAGAACTTGTTGGTGGTATTAGGGTTTTGGGACGTACAATGCGTATACGGTCCGGGTGAAAATAGTTATGCAGTGTATTTTGGGGAAATTTGGAATATTATCGATTCCTACATTCTTTTGAGAATAAGACTTTTAAGTATCAATTTTAACCGCTGCGGAAGTATTTTTAAAGTGGTTTTTGGAAACTCTTTCAAATGGTCGGAACCAACGATTTAATATCGTTATATTAAACAATTAGTAGAAGAGAAAGTATCTTCATTTTATCTAAGTCCCAAGTAAATTTTTGAAACATTTCGGACTGTTGACGTCCTCGAAAATTTTAAAAGTATAAATTGTTTGTGCATTATTTAAAAATGATTTCAAAAATCGACGTGTAAATTAAAACCTCCTCCAATAAGAGTAAAGTAATTACAAGTTTGGCGGAGCATAGCTCACCCTCTTGTTTTCAAAATGACTGTTTTCTTAAAGTGTTGGCACCACAATCGTATAGTTTTGGGAGCATGTGTCATGTTTGGACACGTGTTTGGTTGCTATTCAGATCATTGCGTGTTTGTTGTCCCAGTGGGGGTATGGTTGTGGTAGTGAATTCTGGTTTGATATAGGTATGGTGTGCAGAATTAGCGCACGCTACCTTGTGGAATGCGCACGCTAACGCGAGATGCAAAAACTATTGCATTCAACTTATAGTTCGGCAGCGCACGCTATACAATTATGTAGCGCGCGCTAAGGTGCAGCAGTTAGCGCACGCTACGGGGAGGGTAACGCGCGCTAACTGGTAGTTCGGGGGCAGTCCAGAAGCCACTGGACTGGGGCTGGAGGCCTCATTGATGCACGCTAACGCTGGTAGTTAGCGCGCGCTAGTTTGTCCGGCATATAAACCGGACAGCAATCGTGGTTCACCATTTCCACTCTTTTCCTTTTTCTCAGCGGATGATACCAAGGTGTGAATCGAAGGCGACTAGGGTTCGTGACCTTAGCAGATTCTGTTCCGTTCAAAGGTGTTTCGGAATATAACATCATCTAATCTATTGTTCTTTGTCGGATCGAGGCAATTCCTTGATTTTTCTCGAGTTAACCATTTTGTAGATTTTGTTCTTGATGTCATTTTCAGCCCGGTTCTGATGAATCAATCGATGTTAAATGTTATTGTTGGTCATGTCCTATGAATCGTATATCCATAATTTTAGATTGGTCAACTCGGTTGACGATTCTAAGGATTTTGAGGAACCGTGAACAATTAACGTTCGATCAAATATCCGTAAACTCTTGGTGAACAAAGCAAATGATCAAGGGGCGTCCGATATCCCAGTTATTGGCAAATGATGCTTTCATAATACGTAATTGTTGATGCTTCCGACAATTGTGGCTTTGATTCTCTTTATATTCTTGCTTTCCATCTCTAACTTGGTAGTTCTATGTTTCGAGGACAAAACTCCATTCGAAGGGGAGAAGAGTATAATAATCGAGATTCTTGCGCTTATACAATTTAGGGCCTTGAACCCTTATGTTTGACTATGTTACCGCACTACAGAACTTGCGAGTTCGGTTGTACTGCGGTGATTATGTCTGAGCTTATCGTAATTATGGTTCCCGTCATGTACTGGGATCAAGATCTCATTGTATAACCCCATTGTTGTTGAATATTGCACCATATTTCCTTTGGTAAATCATGATTCCACCCGAGCCAACCATATCTATTATGTTGTGCTTCATTTTGATTTCAACTGTGCCGTTAACTGGATCGCGTCACTACCGAGAAATCCTCGTGATTTTAGTAGTCATTTCACATTTGTCAGAATGTTTAGAGATTTGATCATCTAACCTTATGAAGTTGCTTGTTACGTTGTTCTAAATTTCGGGGACAAACTTCTTTTAATTAAAGTGGGTCGTGACACCTGAGTTTTTGACTCTTTTTTCCATCCTATCGACTCGCGTATGTTCGGTGATACCTTCTGAATTTGTTCCGTTCTTCGATTTTTGTCGTTCAAACGAGTTGTGACATTGTTTCAGATGAATCCGTTTACAGTTTTGACTTTTCCAAGTTCAATTTAAATCACATGAGTCCTATGCAAAGTGAACGTCTTGTAATCCTTACAAGTTCATTTAATGTCTCGGGTTGAGATGTGAAATTCGGAGTTGTTGTTTGATTATTGTCATCCAGTCATTGTTGTTCGATCAATGTTGTTCGATCGTTGTGGTTCGATTGTTGTTGCTCGACCTCGCATCATGATTATGGAGCGTCTGATTTTCTTAAGATTCGGGTACTCGTCCCAGTAAGTCATTTTCCAAACCTTTGAGGTTGTCGGAATTATATGCTCGTTCAGCGTTAAGCTGGCATTTTGTTGTACTATTTGGATTATCAACCGTAGTGCTTCATGATTATTGCGCTTCGTAAACATTCTTGCGCATTGAACCGGATCGCAGTGACTCTGTATGACAGGGAGTTTTGTGTCCATTGTTGGCAACATATAACGTGTGTCATCTTGCCTTGCCTTGATTGTTTCATTTCATGTCCAAATTTTCGGAACGAAACTTAGTTTAAAAGAGTGAGATGTAATAATTTTATTTCCCCGTTAATTCCTTTTCTTTTTGATCTATTTTTGTTTCTTCGGTTCGATAGTCTCGACGATTAACATCTGAGAGATGGTCATCATGTCTTGATATCAAGCGGGGATACCGAGAATTCGTGATTGCATCTTTTGGCCTGACCAATATTTTGATCGTATTTATACCCTTGTTAAACCAGATCCCTTTCTTAATGAAGATTGTATAGCTTCCTCGTATTCAAACCGAAATGGTTCGAACAACTATTTTCCGTTTCAAGTTTCGAGGATGAAACTTCTTTTTAGGGGGATAGGGTGTAATACCCCGTAATAATAAACCGGATGATTTTATATTTTGTGAGCCGTCGAATAAATTCGGTTATTATGTCGGAGTTGAGAACTATGTCGCTCGTGTTGTTTAGAGCGACGGACTTAAATTTCTATATTTTCGAAGTGTTACACTATATATTATACGTATACCTATACTTCACCGCCGTATTGACGAATTAGCGGGACGAAAGATAGTAATAGTAATAGTAATAATAATAATCCTGACAATTATAATGATATATATACTTCTACCTAATAATATATTAATATATGTATTAAGTTGGTAGAAGTATATATATCATTATAATTGTCAAGATTATTATTATTATTACTATTACTAACTTTCGTCCCGATAATTCGTCAATACGACGACGAAGTACAGGATGTTATACGTATAAAATATATAGTAACACTCCGAAAATATAGAAATTTAAGTTCGTCGCTCTAAACAACACGAGCGACATAGTTCTCAACTCCGACATAATAACTGAATTTATTCGACGACTCACAAAATATAAAATTATCCGGTTTATTTATTACGGGGTATTACACATGTACACGGACACATTTCCAGATCGGGCGTACTGTGATGTCCGTCTTGAGCCATGTTGATTGGTCGTTCATATTCCATGTATGATTGGGTATGTCTGACAGTTCGTGACTAGTTGATCATATGCCCGATGGGTATGTTTTAAGTCGGGGCAAAGGCAAGGCGCGGGAAGAGCACGGTGACGGCGAAGGATTTGAAGGATACTAGTTCGGGGGGACCAAGTCTTTTGTTGTCCGGTTATGTTTAAACCGTGTAATGTTATTTTCCGCTTCATTTGAACTATTGTCGATTGTACTATTATTTTAGGTATATTCCATCTTCATATGGTTTATACTAATTTTTGGATCTTGTGTATTCTGAGGCTAACAGACGTACTATTTGAAGGCTCCTAACCAGAGTAATGATCATTGTATTGTGATTCGGCATCACGATAATATTATGTTTAATTTGTGTATTGGTATCGCCTGGTGGATCCCAGAGTGGGGTCCACGACACTGTAATGACCGCCGTATTTGGGGCGTTACACGGGGTATAATTACCGGGACTTGCAATCAAGTACTCATCCACTCCCGTTTCTAGATTTTTCTCATGTCTTCTAGATTTAATAAAATAAGTTTTTAAAAAAGAAGTGTTTGTTAATTTGACCAGTGAAATTAGAAGTGTGATGGTAGTAATCATCTAGTACATCTGAATTGAGTGTAGTAAGTGTAATTTTTGAAAATTTAACATTCTCCTCAAATCTGAAAAAACTGTGATGGTACTCATGAAGGCGTAATAAAAACGGGTCAATCGAACAAATTTATTATAATTTGATTTGTCTCTATATTATATTATCTATGGTGACGGTAGTTATCATTTTGTACATCCAAATTTAGTGTAAGAGATGCAGCTTATGAAAATTCCACCTCCTCAAATTTAAAAAAATTGTGATGCTACCCCTTTGAAGGCATGAGAAAATGGTCATTTAAATGTTCATTGGAACTTGATTTGTTTCTATATTTTACTATCAAGTGTGGTATAGTCATCATTCAGTACCACCCAATTTAAGTGTATGGGTTTGCAACATATGAAAATTCAACGTCCCCCTCAAATTTAAAACATGGTGATGTTATCCTTTGAAAGCGTAAATAAATTGAGTCATTCAAACAAATTCCTTGGAACTTGACTTATTTTTATATTCTACTATCAAGTGTGATGACAGTCATCATTTAGTACCTTCGAATGGTGTAGGATAATTTATGAATACCCACATCATCCTCATATTTGAAAAACTGTGATAGTACTCCTTTGAAGGCTTAAGAAAAATGATCATTTGAATAAATTTCTTGGGACTTTACTTGTTACAATATTATTCTATCAAGTGTGATGGCAGCCATCATTTAGTACCTCCAAATTGGAAGTTTGGGGTGCAATTTATGAAATCAACCTCCTCTGTAAATCTGAAAAAAACTATGATGGTACCACTTTGAAGGCATAAGAAAAATGGTCATTCAAACAAATTCATTGGAACTTGATTTGTTTCTATGTTCTACTATCAAGTGTGCTGGTGGTCATCATCTCATACCCGTGAATTTGGTGTAGGGGGTGCAATTTATGAGAATCCCACCTCATCATCAAATCTGAAAAAACTGTGATGGTACCACTTTGAGGACGTAAGAAAAATGATTATTCAAACAAATTTCTTGAAATTTGATTTGAATAACATTCTATAATAATTCGTGTATGGATGGTCGTACCTCTTTCAAAAGGTAAAAAATCGCCGAACACTCCAAGAAGCGATTGTATCTGCTTAAGGGATGTGCTAAGTAAGTGATTGATATGATTTAGTACCTTTATTGAAATGCAAATCAAATGGGTCATATAGATTTTAGTACCTTGATACTGTGATGCCGTGTACTTTATATTTATACTTCCGTGAATTGTAATACAAATATTGTCAAGGTAAGTATTATATTTTATTAATCAAGGGGTAGTTATAAAGATAAACGATGGTAGTTATTGTTTAGTAGCTCTAAATTTGACGAAGGGGTTGCAATTTATGAAAAATCCATCTCCTCCTCAAATCTAAAAAAACACGATGGTATCCTTTTGAAGAAATTTGAAAATGGTCATTCAAACAAATTTCTTAGGACTTGATTTGTTTCTATATTCTACTATCAAGTGATGGTAGTCATTATCTAGTACATCTGAATTTAGTGCAAGGAGTGCAATTTATGAAAATCCCACCACGTTCTCAAATCTGAAGAACTCGTGATGGTCCCTTTGAAGAAGTTAAAAAAAAAAATAGACATTCAAATAAGTTCCTTAGAACTTGATTTGTTAATATATTCTACTATCAAGTGTGATGCTAGTTATTATTTAGTACCTCCTAATTTGGTGTACAGTATGCAATTTATGAAAATCCCAGATCATCCTAAAATCTGAAAAAGTTGTGATGGTATCTTTTTGAAGATGTAAGAAAAATGATCATTCAAATAAATTCTTTGGAACTTGATTTGTTTCTATATTCTACTGTAATGTGTGATGTTAGTCATCATTTAATACCTACGAATTGAAAAAACCGTGAATGCTTAAGAAAAGTAGGTCATTCGAACAAATTATCATTGCAAATTGATTTGTCTCTATATTCTACTATCAAATATGATGGTAGTAATCGTTACGTACCTCTCAATTTGATGTAGAATGTGCAATTTATGAAAATCCCACCTCCTCTCAATTCTATCATCGCATGCATGCCTCCTCCGTCAATCAAAAACTCCCTCTCATCTCTGGTTAGCAAAGGTCATACAAATTCTAAAGTCACCGGAAAAGTTAATCTGATAGCCAATCTGACTGCCAACGAAGTCCCTTCATCTCCTTCGCTGTCGGTTGAAGGGTTCCTCGCGCTGAACTCACGTAAGATTCTGTGGAATTGAACCCACGTCCGTCAATCTTAGGCCCCATGCCCGATTTGGGCCTCTCTGCAAATCTGGTTGAGCCGTCCATCAGGCTTATTAAATCCAAAACCGAAGCATCTCATCATGGGCCGACTGTTATTTGGCCCAACTTAAAGCTCCAGCCCAAATCTAATAATGTTGCGGCCTCATCAATTGATATTAATATTGGGCCACCCCTATTATCACCCTAGCCCACGATCATAACAACCAGTTGGACTCAAAAAACCCACCAGTCCAAATTGTCTAGCCCAAAACCACATGCAACCTTCCACTGCAACCCAACCCAACCATCCTGCACCCCAACCCAGCCCTTCACCTGAAACCCAGCCCAACCCTAGCCCAATCCTACTACTACAAACCGACGTGATAATAATAACTCGCCTTGAACCGCAAGTTATGCCCAGACACAAAAGCCGCCCGGTTCACTTCTACAGTCTGGTTCGACAAATCAGAGCTGCTCACGATTAAAATTCTTCAATTTCGACGAATATAAGGTATGTACACTTGGCTCGTTATCATCTACCAATGATAAATTAGATGTTTCTTTTTCTACTTCTGATGTGAAACACTCTCGTTGTATAATTGGAGCGCACTTAGATTTTTAAATTTTCACATGCTATCCTCTCCCACCATGATGTTACTTTGGGCTTAAATAATATGAAGTTACTGGGTAAATCTAGCTGGAGTTGGGTCAATTACTATCATGTAGCTGTTAAGTTTGATAATGATGATGATTATAGGCGTATTTGGCTAGGTTCTAGTTTGTCGATTGGAGGATGTCCACTCTGGGTTTTTAAGTGGACCACGAAATTCTCGGTTAAAACTGAGACTTCTTTATCTCCTATTTAGATCCATTTACTGTGTCTCCCAATTCATTTATTTCATCTTCGTGCTCTTTACAAGATTGCCAAAACTGTTGGCACGCCTATCTTGGTTGATCCCCCTACTACCACACATTCCCGTTTGTCAGTGGCACAAGTTTGTATTGAGATTGATCTCCTTGCTCCGAGAGTGATGGATATCGATATTGAGCTAGATAATTATATTCTTACGCAGTGAGTTATATATGAGAGAGTTCCATTATTTTGTTCTCTCTGCTCTCATGTGGGACACGAGCCTTCTAATTGCTGTATTGCAGGCAACAAAAAAAGCCCCCACCAACCTCAGTATAAGAAACCTCCTGTCTCTACTGTTCAGCAGAAGCAGCAGGCAGCTCCTAAGGCCCCGAAGGACACCACTACATAGCAGCTCTGAGGGCGTCTAAGCCCAAAGAAACAGTTAAATGGCAGGTGGTTACTAAAAAAGGGACCGAAGGAAAAAGGGTTCATCCCTAAAGACACCGCTCCTACTGGACAACATTCATATTTTGCATTTTTAGCTTTCTCTAGCAGATAGGATGAGGATTTAATGAGTCTTGATGACATTGTGAGTATAGGAGACGAGAAATGTTACTGGCAGTGATGATTATGAGTCTAGTGTAGATAGGGAATTTTGTATTGATTGTGATACTGAGTCTTCGACTATTCCTCCGTAATACAGACTCCCGAAGACTGAGCCCCCTCTTTCTCCCACGGTGGGACCCTTTTATGAGTTCACCATTGAGGATCCTCATCCTCTCGCCATGGTTGTTTTTGTTCCACCCCCTCGGTTTCTCACCCCCTTCACTTTATCAAACTGTGTATGTTCTTAATCGCACACAGCTTGAGAAGTCTGACTCCAGTTTCTCTTCGTCTGCCATGGTGCCTTTTCCTAGGGCACCTAGGGCTACAATTAAGAGAAGATTTATCCCTTCCACTAATGTCCCCGGTGTGACGAGTAGGGGCAAAAATGTTAGTGATTTATCGACGTCTATATGTATACGAACAGCTTATCGTGGATCATCTCCCCCCTTTATCAAGGTGCGATCGATATCACCCCTACAAGGGGGAAATCCACTCGGCAGGGCACTCCTTATAGATGGGGTGCTCCAGCCAGCCTCCCTCCTCTGCATCTGAGCCGGTCAGTTAGTTATATCAATACCCATGCTCACATAGAACGATTGTGGTATGGCTAACCCCGGATCACAATGACGTATTCGACATCTCCATCGTACCTATAGATTTTCTTTTATCGGTGTTCAGGAACTTATGGATTCTAATGCTAACTTTGATTTTTATCCCCGGTCTCTTGGTTTTTCTTTGGGATTTTTAATCGGTCTAATAAGGTTTGGTTCTTTTCTTCCCCTCATTATCAGTACCAAGTCTTATTAGATACAAATCAGGTCCTTCACCTGCCCTGAATTTCATTAGGGCTCTGATTTCATCCGATTGTGATGACCTCGCCCCTCCGGATGATGCTTGCTTTCCTTCTGTCCCAAATTTTTTTTATGCAGACAGTCTTTGTGTCCACCCGCCTCCCCAGGAGATTTGCACTGCGATTTTTGATATTGATCCTAACAGCACTTCTGGGCCTGGCGGCTTTTCCTCCCTTTTTTCCAGCAATGTTGGGAGCTAGTCCATAGTTATGTGGATGGGGCTTTGCTTGAGTTTTTTGAAGGTCATCCTATGCCTATGACTTTCACTCTGAGTGGTTCATCAGATTATTGGCCCCTTAATCTGTGTAATGTGACTAATAAGATCATCACGAAAATCCTCTCAGCTTGCTTCTGTACTCAATTTTATCATATCTCCAAATCATAGTGGATTTGCTCAAGGGCGGGTTATTATTAATAATATCTTTTTATCCCAGGAAATCATCCAGTGCCTCTCTATTGTCGACTCAAAGGGTGTCCCAAACCTTGCGTTAAAGCTTGACATGGCTAACGCATATGATAGGGTTCAGTGGCTCTTTTATGTGAGGTCCTGGTGAGGATAGGTTTCCCGGCTAGATGGATTATGTATATTCATCACTGTGTCGAGAGTTCTATATTTTCCATTCTCGTGAACGGCAGCCCGACTGGTTATTTTACCTCTAGCCGAGGTTTGCGTCATGGCGACCATATTTCCCCGACGCACTTCTTTCTTGTTGCTGATTATTTATCGTGTTGCTTGGACCTGTTCATTTGTGATCATCCTTTGATGACGTACAGGTCTTTCGGACGACCTTTCTCCTTTTTGCACCTCCTATATACTGATGACATCATTATCTTCACACGTGCTATGGATCCGTGAGCCTGATGCGCCTTCCGGACCACTACTTGCCGGCTTCGGATCAGATGGTTAGTATCCGGAAGAGCATTTTTATTCTTACTCCAAAACACGCCCTTCAGTTACATTAGATAGTTCATGATCTCACTGGTTTCCGTAGGGTGATCTCCCCATCACCTATCTCGGTGCACCCCTTTACAAAGGCTTAATAAAACGAGAGCTTTGTGCTAGGTGAAGTAAATGATGTTGGATCGGATCTCTAGATGGTCCCACCAACACCTTACTTTTGGGGGTCGCTTGGCTCTTATTAAGAGCACTCTATAGACGATTCCTCTTCACCTTCTTCAGGTTTTGGATGTAATACCCATACTTTCTATTTCTATATTTTTCGATTCTAGTGACTTGCTTGTGTTCATTGACGCATTTCAGACATGGTTTGTTCAGCATATTTCGTCATTCGAGCAAGTTTTGATATTGTTTCGGATTAATCGACGTATTAGTTCGACTTTGTAAAATCACCATCGATTATTGGAAACTCCAAAAGTTCTGAATCTTTGCAGTATGATAGAGCATCAAGCTATCTTTCCAATGGTTCAAACGGTGAGTCAATCGGAGTCCGGACAAAGGAGTTGTGGTCGAAATAGCAAAGACTACACAGTGTATAATTAGCGCACGCTAAAAACATGTATTAGCGCGCGCTAACGAAGTCTGGCAGAGGGTTCTCGACTGCAATTTGCAGCCGATAGCGCACGCTACACATACCTTAGCATGCTCTAACTGTTAACAGTATATATAGGACTGCAGAGGTCAACTTTCGTCATTTCTTCCTCCCCTTTCTTCCTTCCGGCGATCTAGACGATCTTGAGGGCGATAAGCATGGATTTTGGCCTGATATCATCACCCATCAACATCTTTGAGTTTCTAGTATGGATTTAACAACATCCCAACATCTTTCCCCATTTTAATTAAGGTAAAATTCTTAGAACCCTAATTTCTGGTATTTTGGGGGTTTTCTTCATGATTCGTTGATTTTGTCCGAGATTGATGAATTGTTCTTGATATTCTTGTTGTATTGATCATGGTCTTCGGATTTTGTGACTCATTTATCAATTTTTATCACCCAGAACTTGATTCTCGATTTGTCTTGAAGAAACCCTCGGATCCATGTTGTTTTTCGAGTTGATTCGAATTTCGTTTAGCGTTATTGATTCGTGGTGATGTTATTTTCGTAGTTTTCGAGTTCTTGTTCGTTCTTGGAAGTTTGAGGGCTACCCGACCGTGTCCGTTCGTCATTTCATTGCTTGTGGTATCGAGGCAAGTATCTTGCCCATACTTTTCATGTTTCGTAGACGGAATCATTGATAAATGATTTTATGAGCAATCCGAATGTTTAAATGAACTTTAAAAAGGATCGGTATGTTCTCGATAAATGTTGTCTTTCAAAAGATAACTCGTATACTTCGTAAACAAATGTGTTTTCGGTATATGTGTGTTGGTTGCATATGTTTGGTGATGTTACGATAATATTTAGTGATGTTAGTAGACCGAAATTATTTGCCGAGGATTGTGTATTGATATGTGTAAATGTTCGGTGAATATGTGACGTTGTGTGATATTAGTTGTTATTCATTCGTAAGGAGGTTGTGGCGCTTGGTGTTGTTTGGTACTGACAATTGCTTGTGGTTGTGTGACATTAGTCGTGAGTATACGTCGACTAAAGTGGCCATTGTAGCGAAGTACCTAGCATTTGTATGCATATTCTAGTATTCGAATTATGGCTTTCCGTGGCGTTGTGGATGATATGTGTATGTTCATCTAGGGACGGTCTGACGGGACCTCTAGGGATACGTATTATCGTGAGTGTGCGTATCACGAACTAGGGTTAACCACCCAGGGATGTCCGACGGGGCTCTGCGGAGTACATCGGCCGTGAGTCTCGTACCAACGGTTAACTTTGAAATGTTTCGTTGGAGAATTGTGATTTTTGGCGCATATTTCGTCTGATTAGAATGGCAGTCCAAATGGTATCGTGCTTGGCTGGAATGGTACCAGTAAATGTGTTGTGTGTGATGTATACCTTGGCTGTGATAATTTGGTATGGGTACGTGAGTTTTGTGGTTGCTCTGTGTATTGTAGCTATGTGGTGTGTCGAGTTTGACCGTATGGTTAAGTTGCAAAGTTGTGCTCTCTGTTGTCGTTCTGTGAGACTGTTGTCACGGTAATATTTGGCACGGTGTAGTTTCTATCGGGTTATTCTTGTGAGTATGTGATGTGGATAAGTTGAGTCACGAACCCCACCGTGATTGTGGATGGAATGTTATGATTGGGTCGTGGACCCCGTATTTTGTTATCGGAATCGTTTTTAGAAATAAATGATTTTTG
The DNA here is from genome assembly GCA_033398695.1 of Orobanche coerulescens. Lineage (NCBI taxonomy): Eukaryota > Viridiplantae > Streptophyta > Magnoliopsida > Lamiales > Orobanchaceae > Orobanche > Orobanche coerulescens. The sequence continues at coordinate 162,624,448 of CM065812.1, read as the reverse complement.
AGCTGTGTCCCTAAGTATTTCGAAAGGCTTGAAAATTCTTAAACCACAAATGTTTCTAAAATGTTTCTAAGATATAAAATGGTTTTATTCCTATCTTTCATAATTCAAACGGTTTTGATCAAGTGAATTATCTCGGGAAGTATATTCACGGTTTCTATGTCCTTGGAGTATGATATGTATGACTTGTCTTTGTATTTATACTTGCACTAGCAAAACAATGGAGTTTTGCTAACCCCCGAGTATTCGGGGGGTGGATGTCTGTTTTGCGTCCAGGTACTTGCAGGTTGCTGGGGAGAAATTCACAGGATCGTTACGAAGGATGATGGAAGACGGCGATACTAATCATATGAAGACCGGTGTTGAGTATTTGGTGATGTCATGTTTTGTCCTTCCGTTGTGTTTATTTTCCCCTTATACGGGAATGTTGATTTATGTTAACCCCTGCATGGGTATGAGTTACGAGAAAGAGTAATGTATGGTTGATGTGTATGTTGTGGTAAAAGACCAAATCGGTCTAATGGTCCGTTAATTTCCCATGTCTGTATGTATGGTATTGTGGTGTTTATGTATTTAGCCTGGTAGATCCTCATGGAGAGGGTCTACGGCGCTGTAATATTCCCTAGTGGTTTGGGGGTGTTACATTGGACCCACCTCAGAAAGTTATTCAAGAGCTCGAGCAAATCATTACGCCTATAATTTTAGGGTGTTGTAGGTCTAAAGAGGAAGACACATTGGGTCTGTTAGCAATAGATTTGTCACCCGGTCTCTAAGGGGGGCCTCGGGATCTGGAGCCTCTTGGACATGGTGAGAGCTTTTAGTTATAAGCTCTACTGACGCCTTCGCGCTGGCAGGTCCATGTGGGTGCAGTTCATACTCCCAAATACTGCTTTGCTGGCTATTATGCGCCTATGCATACTGCTGTGAAGGCTCATGCTAGCCACCCTTAGTGTCATCTCCTCCGCGTGGATATTCAGGCGCAGGATTTTATGTTATGGACCTTAGGTAGTGGTAGCAGGGAGGTCAGTTTTTAGAATGATATCTGGGTTCGTGATAGGCCTATCTCTTTTTTTTTCTGATGTTATTGCTAGACCCCATCTTAGAGTTAGAGTGTTATGATCTCATGGGAGTTGGTGCAGGGGTAAGCTTGAGTCTATTCTTGGTAAGGAGTTAGGTTTCCCCCCTCGAATTTATTTTAGAGATTCTCGCGACTCCCATCTCTGAGGAGGTTATAGATAGCATGTGCCGGACTCTTACTTCTTCTGGTGCGTCCTAATTGACTTCAGCTTGGTCTAACATGCTAATTTTATCCTTGGGATATTTGGACTACTTTACTTACACCTACTATATCAGTGTTCATTTGGTGGCTTATATTGCGCCCGCTTTCCTTTGATCATATATTGTAGACCAAGGGCATTTCCATTGCATCGAGATACTTATGTTGTACCTTAGGCTATATCTATCATACCGAGACCATCCCTCACCTTTTCCTGGAGAGTGACCAGGGCCGTAAGCTGTGGGTGTATTTTGGCATGTGGATTCATCTATCCACATCATCTATAAAAACATTTTTAAGCTTTTGAGTTTTCTCTCACATGGCACACACTTTAGGCATGCACCATTATTCCTTATCTGATCATTGGTTCATCTAGACAGAATGCAATAGTATAAATCATATATGTGTCACTTTTCTTTCTTCTCATATTACTGTGCAGGTGGAGCATCATGTTTCTTTATTATCTGCTGCGAAGCTTATCACTCAGGAGTTCCGGGTGGGGTGCTCGCCTCCCAATCCTTTTCAGCGAGCCTATTATACCCCGCTCAGGCACATCGCCCCATTCCTATTGTTTGTCTTAGGCCCGAGTCTCCTTGGATCAAGTTGCACATTGATGGTTCTTTCGACAGAGATACTCAGATTGTCGGTGGTGGTGGCATGATTATGGATCATCAATGAGAGCTCCTTCTTGTTTTCCACTCCTCTCATCAAGCTTCGTCTAGTTTAGATGCAGAGATCCAAGCGCTTGCTCTTGGATTGATTTTGGCATCCCAGCTTTCGAGACACACTTGGATTGAGCTTGATATCTGCTGTGGTGACTCTACTTACATCAAGCCACTGTGACTCGTGGCAGGTTTTCCACACTCTTATGCGTATTCATCATATTTTCAGAGACATCCAGTGTAGGAGTTACACATATCCCTGACTATCTTTCTGGGCTTGGCTCGTCGTCCCTCGACATTTAGACTTATACTAGAGATATTGCTTCTCTATTTTTTCTCCCCCTCGTATAGATGGACAAGATTGGATATCCTTCATTTGGTTTTAGGTAGCATTAGTGTTTTAATTATTGTAGGTTGATTTCTCCCATATTGGCCCACATTTTTGATGTGCATATTGTATTTTCTTATCAAACCTTAGTTATTTTTAGTTTAGGTTCCACACTATGGCCCATTTTCGGTCATAGTCTCGATCGGATTATTTGTATTTCATGATTTTTTTCTTTATCTCAGGAGTTGTTGGTTCCTGCTTCAACCTCCGTCCATTATGGACACCGTTTCTGTTAAGAAAGAAATCCCTTTTGAAGGCATTAGAAAAATGATCATTCAAATAAATTCCTTAGAACTTGATTTGTTTTCTATATTATACTATCAAGTGTGATGGTGGTTATTATTTAGTACTGATGAATTTGATGTACTAGGTGCAATTTATGAAATTCCCACCTCATCCTCAAATTTAAAGAAAAAATGTGATGTACCCATCTGAAGAAGTGAAAATGAACATTCCAACAAATTTAATCGGAACCTGATTTGTTTCTTTATTCTACTATCAAGTGTGATAGTAGTCATCATTTAGTACCTCTGAATTAGTGTATAGGGTGCATTTTATGAAAATTCAACTACGCTCATATTTGAAAAAAAAGTGACGTTACCCCTTTGAATCGTAAGAAAAATGACCATTCAAACAAATTTCTTAAAACTCAATTTTTTATATATTCTACTATCAAGTATGATGGTAGTCATTATTTAATACCTCCAAATTTGGTGCACATGGTGAAATTTAAGAAAAATTCTATATTTCAAATCTGAAAAAATTATGATGGTACACCTTAGAAGACATTAGAAAATAGTCATTCAAACAAGTTCCTTAGAACTTGACTGTTTCTATATTCTACTATCGTGTGTGATGGTAGTCATTATTTAGTACCTCCAAATTTAGTGTAGAGTGTGCAACTTACTGAAATCCTACATCATCCTCAAATCTGAAAAAAGGTTGATTGTACATTCTTGAAAACGTAAGAAAAATAGTCATTCAGATCAGCTTCTTAGAACTTGATTTGTTTCTATAATCTACTATAACGTGTGATGATAGTCATTATATAATACTTCTGAATTGAGTGCATGGGTGCAATTTATGAAACTTCAACCACCTCCTCAAATTTGAAAAATTGATGGTAGTTATCATTTAGTACCTCCAAATTTAGTGTAGGGGTGCAATTTATAAAAATCCCACCTCCTCCTCAGATCTAAAAAATTGTGATGGTATCTTTTTGAAGGCGTTGGAGAAATGACCATTCAAACAGATTCCTTAGAACTTCATATGTTTCTATATTCTACTTAAAAGTGTGATGTTAGTCATTATTTAGTACCTCCGAATTTGGTGTACGAGATGAAAATTTATGAAAATCCCACATCATCCTTAAATATGAAAAAAATGTGATGGTATCCCTTAAAATATATAAAAAATGGTCATTCAAACAATTTTCTTGGAAGATAATTTATTCCACATTCTACTATAAAATGTGACGGTAATCGTCATTTAGTACCTCTAAATTGAGCGTATTGGAGCAATTTATGAAAATTCAACCATTTCCTCAAATTTGAAAAACTGTGATAGTACCCCTTTTATGTGTTAGGCACAATATGTCATTCAACCAAATTCATTGAAAATTGATTTGTTTTTATATTTTTTTTTTTGTTGATGACGGGGGAACCCACAGCCGCTACTCTTCGAGTGCGCACTGGATAAACCCTCGGGCTGGACGTAATAGCCTGCAAATTATGCCAACCAGGTAAACCACACTAGGCAATCCCTGTGTGACAAGGTCAACCAAGAAAATATTGGTAGGGGGAATCGAACTCGTGACCTTTCAGTCCCGCGCTCACCTACTCCACTAACTTTGCTACCCTTGCGGGTAAACTAATGAAATTATGTTTCTATATTATAATATCAAGTATGGTGGTAGTAATCATCTAATACTCCTATATTTGGTGTACAAGCTGCAATTTACAAAAATTCCACCTCCTCAAATCTAAAAACTATGATGGTATCCTTTTTAAAGGTGTTAGAAAAATGGTCATTCAAACAAATTCCTTAGAACTTGATTTATTTATATATTCTACTATCATGTGTCATGGTAGTCCATATTTAGTACCTTCAAATTTTGTGTATGAGGTGCAATTCATGGAAATTCCACATCATCCTCAAATCTGGAAAAACTGTGATAGTACCCTGGAAGACATAAGAAAAATGGCTATTCAGACAAGTTCCTTAAAACTTGATTTATTTCTATATTCTACTGTAACTTTTGATGGTAGTCATTATTTAGTAACTCTAAATTGAGTGTATGGTTGCAGTTTATGTAAATTTAACTACCTCCTTAAATTTTAAAAAACTGTGATGGTTCCCCTTTGGAGGCCTAACAAAAAATGGGACATTCAAACAAAGTCATTGAAGATTGATTTGTTGATATATTCTACTATCAAGTGATGGTAGTCATTGTTTAGTATCTCCGAATTTGGTGTAGGGATGCAATTTATGAAAATCCCACCTCCACCTAAAAAAATGTGACAGTATCTTTTTGAAGGCATTACAAAAATAATCTTTCAAATCAATTCCTTAGAACTTGATTTATTTCTATATTCTACTGTCAAGTATGATGGTAATCATTAATTAGTACTTTTAAATATGGTGTACGGGGTGCAATTTATGAAAATCCCACCCATCCTCAAATCTGAAAAAACTTTGATGGTTTCCGTTTGAAGGCATTAAAAAATTGGTCATTCAAACAAGTTCCTTAGAGATTGATTTATTTGTATTTCTATTATCAAGTCGGATGGTAGTCATTATTTAGTATATCCAATTTTGTTATACGGTGTGCAATTTATGAAAACCCACATCTGTAATATCCGCATTTTTCTTTTCCCATTATTTTCATTTTTCGGTGTATTTCTCAGTTGTAGCGACCCTCGTGTATCTTTCAGTGTATTTCTTCTGTCATCTATTGATCTGATTCTCGTAATTGTTATGCGGAACCGCCGTTTCGGGGTTGCCGTGGATCCATTCTATGTTATTATACGTTTTGAGATGTTTCGTTTGATGTTTTGTTCATATTCCGGTGTTTAGGACCGTTTATATTCCGCACCTAGAGCGCACTATCTTTTCTGCATAGCGCACGCTAGAGGTCCCTTAGTAGCGCACGCTACGTCTGCTTCGTAGCGCGCGCTAGCGAGCAATCCCTGGAGTGGCAGTTCTGTTTCCAGTCCTCTGGACTAGCGGATTAACGTACGCTATGTTGTCGAGCGCACGCTAATGTCGGGGGACAAGCGCACGCTAAGGTGTCCGTTAACGTGCGCTAGCGTGACTGCCCAGTACTGAACAGTTTGCTACTGGACTCGATCAGGTGCCCAGGTAGCGCACGCTACGTTTGGCCAATAGCGCGCGCTAACGGGATCAGGTGAGTTCTGGGCAGTTCACTTCTGGACTCGGCTGATGTCAAGGTAGCGCATGCTATGGCCGATAGCGCGCGCTACCGAGAGGCTATTAGCGCACGCTACGTTTCGGGTAGCGCACGCTAACGACCCAGTAATCTGGTTGCTGGACTGGGACGTTAACTTCTGGACCCGGAGTTTTGTCCCGTTAGCGCACGCTAACTTATGAGGATTAGCGTGCGCTAACACTCACTGGCTATATAAACCAGGGAGTTGACCGAGATGAGCGTCTTTTTTTCATTTCTTCTCCCTCTCCGCGGCTTAGGCAATTTGGGCGATTTTCTTGGCAATTTCTTCCTCCAATCATCTCAACCATCATCTTCTTTGAGTTCTTGGTGTTTAATAACAACATCAACGCGAATCTTTCATCCTAATCCAAGGTAAATCTCTTAGAACCCTACTTTTGGATAATTTGGGGGTTTTGGGATTTTCGTCCGATTCGTCCCGTTTTGTTGGTTAATCCATGATGAGTATGATTAATCTTGTTGATATCATTGGTTTTCCTACGGATTCATGGTATATTTCGCAGTTGTTGAGTATTCGATAGGGTTCGGTTGTGGTCCGCCCTCGTTGTTATTTTTATACGAATATACATGAATCGTAGACGGGTTTTTGGGTGTATTCCATTTCCGTATTCGTTTAGAGTTGGTTGTGATTATGTTCTTCGAATCGTTAGGTTCGGTTTCGTTGGTTCCTAGCGTTCGTCGGTGACTTTTCTTTCCGTTCGTTGCGTCGTCAATTATTCAAGGCAAGTATCTTTGGAAACCTTTATGCTTAACGTGAAATGGTAATGTATATTGTGTGTGCTTTACTCACCTCGGGAGGGTCTGACGGGGCCTCGAGGGAATCTATGGCTTCGTCCTGGATTCATGAGTTTGTTTCGCGGCCAGCCCGGCAGGGTCCTTAGAGGCCTCGGGTGGGATTCGTGGCTTCATCCTGGTCCTAGGTGACGTGTGTGCTTGATTTGTTTTATGAATATGGCCAGCCCGGGAGGGTCCTTAGAGGCCTCGGGTGAGATTCGTTGCTTCGTCCCGGTTCTAGGCAAATTGTTTGACTGTTTGTTTCCAGAAAAGACATGTCTGGTTTTGGTTTTCGAAATGGCTTTGGTGCATGTACTATGAAATGTGTAAGCGATTGGTTTGCCTTGATTACTTGTACTAGCGTAATTGCTAACCCCTTCGGGGACTCGTCGTGGGGAAATTCTTGTTATGGATTTCAGGTTATGATCATCCGGACGAGCGAGCGCTGGGACAATACGAGGATGCTGGCTAGGGTCGTTGACATGTGCATTGAGTCTTTTTCATTTCCGTTTTTTTCATTCGATTTGGTTGTTGTCTACTTTTGAAACTTATAGATTGTACTCGCGAGTACTTAGGCTTTTTTCCTTCGGATTATGTTTTGTATTTGTGGGAGTTATTTATGTTTGCCATTGTTGATTATTCCGCCGGTTGTATCGGGCTTGCTAATTGATTTTCAACTGGATAATGTGTGTTTCTATTGTGGTAAGTTGTGTCTAGCCTGGTGGGTCCCATGTAGGGGTCCACAGCACTGTAATACATCTTGAATATCTCGGGGGTGTTACATAAAATGGTATCAGAGCACTAGGTTTATGGATACCTAGGCTTGTAGGTTATTTGGGTCTAGTTGTGTTTTGTTTTGCACATTGTCACACTGCTGCCAACATCTCAGTACTTCTAGTGTTCGTAAGTTTTCCTACTCGATTCTTTGTTTTCTCGTATCATATTTCCATTTCTTGAACTGTGTTTATTCTCCCTCTTTTACTTATCATCGAGTTGCTTTTGCCACCTCTTATCACCAGCATGGATGCTGGAAGGGGCCGTGGCCGTGGTCGTGGCGGTGGACGCGGCCGGGGATGTGGGACAGCTGGTGGGGCGGCCACGTCGCATTCTTCGGGATCCAGCAGTACCGGTGACCGTTACAGTCATGCTTCTTCTCAGGAGCGCGCCGACCTTGGTATTGCGGCCGTTATGCAGCGAATGGTAAACCAAATGGCGGCGATAGCTCAGGTGGTTCAGAACCCGGATCAGGCCCATGCTAATCGGGGCGGAGCAGACCGTTGGATCCAAGATGTCATCAAGATGCACCCTCTCCAGTTTTCGGGAGCATCAGACCCGATCGGCTGGGAGGGGTGGATCAAGGAGATATCTAAAGTCTTCGTTTCCACCAACTGTCCCGAGGACCGTAAGGTCCCTGTTGCCCAGTATTTTCTCACTGGGGACGCTACAGATTGGTGGGAGGCCGTTGGGCCTAAAGACCATGTTGCTTCGTGGGCCGAATTTCAAGAATTGATGGAGACTGAATATTTCCCGTGGCCGGTTAGACAAGCTCGAGTCCATGCTTTCTATGATGCTCAACCACGGGAAATTCCCGTATCCCAAGCTATTGCCGATTTCAATAAGGAGTTGGGCTATGTGAAGACCCAAGTTGTCGAGGAGAGCGACAAAATTTTTCATTTTTCCAAGCGGATGAAATTGTCAATTCGAGACTACATGTCTGGGCTCGTCTGTACTACTTTGAAGGATTATCAGAGTCGAGCTCTTGCCTATGATATGTCGGTGACAGCCAGTGAGGCGGTCCGAGAGAGTAAGAAGCAGAAATCCGCCGGGAATTTCTCGGGTTACAAGGGTGGAAGTCAGCAGAAATCTCACTCTGCAAACATTTCTACGGGCGGTTCGGCTCGTTTCTCTGGGAGTTTTCGAGGTGCCGCCGGAACCCCTATTCGTGATCCTACATGCTTTAACTGTGGCCAGCCGGGCCATAGGAACCAGGAGTGTCCTCGTCCACCTTTGACTTGTCATACTTGTGGTCAGTCGGGCCACAAGGCTTCTTTTTGTGAACAGATCAGGCAATTTCGCGGCGCCCGTTCTTCTCACCCAGCACCTATGGAGCCGAGTATGAACCAGGGCTCATTTGCTCCGCAGCCTCCGCTGAGTACCGGTCGAGGTAGAGGTCGGGGTCAGCCCGCCAGAGGAGGAGCTTCCAGTGTCGGCTCTATGTAGCCGCGTATCTATGAGATGAGGAGGGCCGATGATCCAGCGGTCACTGTGGCGACAGGTACCGTTCATATCCATTCCCATCCTATCAGTGTGCTTTTTGATTCGGGTGCTACGCATTCATTCATTTCTCTAGAGTGTGTAAGTCGTTTGAGTCTCAACTGCTTATCACCTTGCGAGCCTTTCATCATTAAACTTCCTAGCGGTGATAGAATTGTCGGTGATTGAGAGGTCCGGGACTGTTCCGTGTTTATTTGTGAGAGGGCTTGGCTCTCTAATATTATTGTTGTGGGTATCGAGGGTGAGGATTTGATTCTAGGGGATGATTGGCTCGAGCGGCATGGCGCAATCATGAACTACCGCACGAGAATCATCACTATGTTAGCCGAGGACGGCACCGAGCACTCTTTCGCGGGGCGAAAGAGGAGAAACCAGAAGTTCGTTATTAACGCCTTAAAGGCGATGAAGCTCCTGCGAAAGGGGTGTACTGGTTATTGGTGCTATGCCTTGAAGGCGGAGGATGGTGGAGTCTAGCTTTCATCGATTCCAGCTATTAGTGAGTTTCCTGATGTATTTCCTGACGAGTTACCGGGTTTGTCACCGGATCGTTAGGTCGAGTTTGCTATAGAGTTAGAGCCGGGCGTGGCTCCGATTTCGAAGGCGCCGTATCGCATGGCACCTTCAGAGATGTCCGAGTTGAAGAAGCAGTTGAGCGAGCTTTTTGAGTCGGGGTATGTTCGACTGAGCGCCTCGCCTTGGGGCGCACCGGTCCTGTTTGTACGGAAGAAGGATGGTTCACTGCATTTGTGTATCGACTATCGCGAACTAAACAAGGTGACCATCAAGAACAAGTATCCTTTGCCGAGGATTGATGACTTGTTCGATCAGTTGCAGGGAGCTGCGGTGTTCTCGAAGATTGATTTGAAATCGGGGTATTATCAGCTCCAGGTGAGGGAGTCCGATGTGCCGAAAACAGCTTTTCGGAGGAGATACGGACATTATGAGTTTGTAGTTATGCCTTTCGGGTTAACTAATGCGCTGGCGGTGTTCATGCAGTAGATGAACAAAGTTTTTATCGAGTATTTGGATAAGTGTATCATCATCTTCATTGACGATATTCTTATTTATTCGAGGAGAGAGGAAGAGCATGCCCATCATTTGCGAGTAGTGTTAGACATTTTGAGAACCGAGCAACTCTATGCGAAGTTCTCGAAATGTGAGTTCTGGCTGAAGGAAGTGATGTTTTTAGGTCACGTGATTTCAGCCGAAGGGGTTCGTGTGTATCCGCAGAAGATTGAGGCAGTGTTGGATTGGGCACCGCCCAAGAACGTGAAGGAAGTTCGTAGTTTCTTGGGTTTAGCTGGCTACTACCATAGGTTCGTCGAGGGTTTCTCGAAACTAGCTCGGCCACTTACACAGTTGCTCCAGAAGTCCGAGAAGTTCGTCTAGAATGACGAGAGACAGTCGAGTTTTGAGGAGCTGAAGAGGCGTTTGACTTCGGCTCTGATTTTGGCGTTGCCGTGTGGCAACGGGGGTTTTGCTGTTTATAGTGATGCTTCGGGTCAGGGTCTTGGGTGCGTGTTGATGCAGCACGGAAAGACCATTGCATATGCGTCGAGACAGTTGAGGCCGTATGAGCTTAACTACCCTACTCATGATTTGGAGTTAGTGGCAGTCGTTTTTGCACTCAAGATTTGGCGTCACTATCTTTTCGGCTCTGCATGTCAGATTTTTACCGATCATAAAAGTCTGAAATACATATTTACTCAGCGGGAGTTGAATATGAGGCAAAGGAGGTGGTTAGAGTTGATTAAGGATTATGACCTCGAAATCCTTTATCATCCGGGCAAGGCGAACGTCGTGGCCGACGCCTTGAGTCGGAAACCGGTTGCGTTGCGAACACTTGAGATCCTTACGTCTCAGTCTGAGCTTCGGCGAGTTTTGATCGAGTTAGATGTTGAGGTTTTGATGCCTGGAGCTGTCGGGCAACTTTGTGCTTTAGAGATTTCGTCGTCTTTGATCGATAAAATTAAGCTGAAGCAGTTGGAGGATCCGATGATTTCTCAAATCTGAGAGAACGTTCTTAAAAAAAAGTCTCCTGGGTTTGTGATCCACGAGGATGGTGTTTTGAGATTCTAGAGTCGGCTTTGTGTACCGAACAACTCAAAGTTGAGACAGAGTATTTTGCGTTAGGCCCATGCTACACCTTACTCCGTTCATCCTGGTTCGAGTAAGATGTACAAGGACCTGAGAAAGAATTTATGGTGGAACGATATAAAGGAGGAGGTCGCGCAGTTTGTAGCGAGGTGTTTGACTTGTCAGCAGGTCAAAATCGAGCATCAGCGACCGGCCGGGTTATTGCAGTCACTTCCCATTCCGGAATGGAAATGGGAAGATATATCGATGGATTTTATTACGAGCTTGCCGAGATCGAGGTCGGGCATGAATATGGTATGGGTGATTGTTGATCGTCTGACCAAGTCGGCACATTTTCTGGGCATCAAGGAAACTTGGGGCCCATTGAAGTTGGCTCGTGTGTTTATCGCGCAAATTGTGAGGCTTCACGATACTCCGAAGTCTATTGTTTTGGATCGGGATGGCCGTTTTGTATCGCATTTTTGGCAGGCGGTGCATAAGGCGTTGGGTACTCGTTTGCGTTTGAGTACCTCTTTTCATCCCCCGATGGGATACCAACGCACTATCCAGACATTTGAGGATATGTTGCGTGCTTGTGCTCTCGATTGGAGCCATGACTGGGAGGAGCATCTGCCACTGATCGAATTCACGTACAACAATAGTTGGCACGCGTCGATTCGGATAGCACCGTATGAGGCACTTTATGGGCGGCGTTGTCGATCGCTGATTTGTTGGAATGAGGCGTCCTATTTGGTCGGGACCGAGCCGGATATCATTTTAGAGACGAGGCGGAAGATAGAATTAATTCGGGAACGGATGTTGACTGCCCAGAGTCGACAAAAGTCATATGCCGATGTTCGTCATCGACCTTTGGAATTTGAGGTGGGAGACCACGTCTTGCTGAAGGTATCGCCGACGAGGGGAGTTTTCCGTTTTGGGAAAAAGGGGAAGTTGAGTCCGAGATTTATTGGACCCTTCGAGATTCTCGAGCGAGTCGGTAGGTTAGCATACCGTTTGGCGTTACCCCCGGCCCTGAGCCATGTTCATAGCATTTTTCATGTTTCCCAACTGAGGAAATATGTCCCGGATCCTAGTCACGTCATCGATTATGGTGAGATTGATGTCGCCGAGGATATTACTTTTGAGGAGCGTCCTTTGAAGATTTTGGAGCATTGTGAGAAGCGACTGAGGCATAAGACCGTCTCTTTGGTCGAGGTGCAGTGGTCGAGACATGGTGTCGAGGAGGCAACTTGGGAAACTGAGGATAGCATGCGTGCTAGGTACCCTGAGTTGTTTGTTTCTTAAGTTTCGGGCGAAACTTATATTTAGAGGGATAGAATGCAATATCCACATTTTTCTTTTCCCGTTATTTTCATTTTTCGGTGTATTTCTCAGTTTTAGCGACCCTCGTGTATCTTTCAGTGTATTTCTTCTGTCATCTATTGATCTGATTCTCGTAATTGTTATGCGGAACCGCCGTTTCGGGGTTGTCGTAGATCCATTCTATGTTATTATACGTTTTGAGATGTTTCGTTTGATGTTTCGTTCATATTCCGGTGTTTCGGACCGTTTATATTCCGTACCTAGCGCGCGCTATCTTTTCTGCGTAGCGCACGCTACATATGCTTCGTAGCGCGCGCTAGCGAGCAAGCCCTGGAGTAGAAGTTCTGTTTCCAGTCCTCTGGACTAGTGAATTAGCGTACGCTACGTTGTCTAGCGCACACTAATGTTGGGGGACTAGCACGCTAAGGTGTTCGGTAACGTGCGCTAGCGTGACTGCCCAGTACTGGACAGTTTGCTACTGGACTCGATCAGGTGCCCAGGTAGCGCACGCTAAGTTTGGCCGATAAAGCGCGCTAACGGGGTCAGGTGAGTTCTGGGCAGTTCACTTCTGGACTCGGCTGATGTCCAGGTAGCGCACGCTATGACCGATAGCGCGCGCTACCGAGAGGCTATTAACGCACGCTACATTTCGGGTAGCGCACGCTAACGGCCCAGTAATCTAGTTACTGGACTGGGACGTTAACTTATGGACTGGAGTTTTGTCCCGTTAGCGCACGCTAACTTATGAGGATTAGCGCGCGCTAACACTCCCTGGCTATATAAACCAGGGAGTTGACCGAGAGGAGCGTCTTTTTTTCATTTCTTCTCCCTCTTCGCGGCTTAGGCGATTTGGGAGATTTTCTTGGCGATTTCTTCCTCCAATCATCTCAACCATCATCTTCTTTGAGTTCTTGGTGTTTAATAACAACATCAACGCGAATCTTTCATCCTAATCCAAGGTAAATCTCTTAGAACCCTACTTTTGGATAATTTGGGGGTTTTAGGATTTTCGTCCGATTCGTCCCGTTTTGTTGGTTAATCCATGATGAGTATGATTAATCTTGTTGATATCATTGGTTTTCCTACGGATTCATGGTATATTTCGCGGTTGTTGAGTATTCGAGATGGTTCGGTTGTGGTCCGCCCTCGTTGTTATTTTTATACGAATATACATGAATCATAGGCGGATTTTCGGGTGTATTCCATTTCCGTATTCGTTTAGAGTTGGTTGTGATTATGTTCTTTGAATCGTTAGGTTCGGTTTCGTTGGTTCCTAGCGTTCGTCGATGACTTTCCTTTCCGTTCGTTGCGTCGTTAATTATTCAAGGCAAGTATCTTTGGAAACCTTTATGCTTAACGTGAAATGGTAATGTATATTGTGTGTGCTTTACTCACCTCGGGAGGGTCCGACGGGGCCTCGGGGGAATCTATGGCTTCGTCTTGGATTCATGAGTTTGTTTCGCGGCCAGCCCAGGAGGGTCCTTAGAGGCCTCGGGTGGGATTCGTGGCTTCGTCCCGGTCCTAGGTGACGTGTGTGCTTGATTTGTTTTATGAATATGGCCTGCCCGGGAGGGTCCTTAGAGGCCTCGGGTGGGATTCGTGGCTTCGTCCCGGTCCTAGGCAAATTGTTTGATTTTTTATTTCCGGAAAAGACATGTCTGGTTTTGGTTTTCGAAATGACTTTGGTGCATGTACTATGAAATGTGTAAGCGATTGGTTTGCCTTGATTACTTGTACTAGCGTAATTGCTAACCCCTTTGGGGACCCGTCGTGGGGAAATTCCTGGTATGGATTTCAGGTTATGATCATCCGGACGAGCGAGCGCTGGGACAATACGAGGATGCTGGCCAGGGTCGTTGACATGTGCATTGAGTCTTTTTCATTTCTGTTGTTTCCATTCGATTTGGTTGTTGTCTACTTTTGAAAATTATAGATTGTACTCGCGAGTACTTAGGCTTTTTTTCTTCGGATTATGTTTTGTATTTGTGGGAGTTATTTATGTTTGCCATTGTTGATTATTCCGCTGGTTGTACCGGGCTTGCTAATTGATTTTCAACTGGATAATGTGTGTTTCTATTGTGGTAAGTTGTGTCTAGCCTGGTGGGTCCCATGTAGGGGTCCACGGTACTGTAATACACCTTGAATATCTCGGGGGTGTTACAACATCATCCTCAAATCTGAAAAAGCTGTCATGGTACCCAAGGAAGACGTAAGAAAACTGTTCATTCAAATAAATTCCTTGGTACTTAATTTATTTTTAAATTCTACTATAAAGTGTGACAGTAGTCATTATTTAATGACTCTAAATTGAGTGCATATGGTGCGATTTATGAAAATTTAATCACCTCCTCAAATTTGAAATAACTGAACGATATCTTTTGAATGAGTAAGAGAAACAGGTCATTCGAACAAAGACATTGTAAATTGATTTGTTTTTATATCATATTATCAAGTATGATGACTATCATCATTTCGTACCTCCGAATTCGGTGTAGAACATGCAATTTATAAAAATTCTTTCTACTATCAAGTGGATGGTAGTCATTATTTAGTACAACCAAATTTGATGTAGGGTTGTAATTTATAAAAATCTCACCTCCTCCTCAAATCTAAAAAACTGTGACCGTATCCTTTAAAAGGCGTTAGAAAAATACTCATTCAAATAAATTTCTTATAACTTGATTTGTTTATATATTCTACTACCAGTTATGATGTCATTCATTATTAAGTACATCTGAATTTAGTTTATGGGTGCAATGCATGAAAATCCCACCTCATCTTCAAATCTGAAAAAACTATAATGGTACCCTTTGAATGAGTTAGAAAAATGGCTATGCAAACAACTTCCTTAGTCTTTATTTAGTACCTTCAAATTTGGTGTACATGGTGCAATTTATGAAAACCTCACATCATCCGCAAATTTAAAAAAAAATTGTGATGATACCCCTTTGAAGACGCAATAAAAATGACCATTCAAATAATTTTCTCTTAACTTGGTTTATTTCTATATTATACTACAAAATATGATTGTAGTCATCGTTTAGTACCTCCGAATTGAGTGTACCGGATGCAATTTATGAAAATTCAACCACTTCCTCAAATTTGAAAAAAAATGCATAATAAAAATTAGACATTCAAACAAATTGAAATGTAATTTATTTCTATATTTTACTATCAAGTATGATGGTAGTCATCGTTTAGACCTCCTAGTTTGATATATAAGGTGCAATCTATGAAAATTCAACATCCTGCTCAAATCAAAAAAATTGTGATGGTATCCTTTTTAAAGGCATTAGAAACGTGGTCATTCAAACAAATTCCTTATAATTTGATTTGTTTCTATATTATAATGTCAAATGTAATGGATGTTATTATTTAGTACTTCTGAATATAGTGTATGAGTTGCAATTTATGAAAATTCCACCCGATCCTCAAATTTTAAAAAACTGTGAAATACCCCTTGAAGAAGTAAGAAAATGAAAATTCAAATAAATTAATTGAAAATTGATAGCCTTGGCCATGACAGAAGTGACCTTCTTTTCCGACCCTCTGTTATCTTCTTCAATCCGAAGTCTAAGAATCACCTCCATGCTCATTTTGAAATCTTTCCAAGTTAAAGGCAGTTTTTCGATCACAACAGCCACTTGGAAGGATTCACTAATGATCATTCCTTCATCATGGATCTCATGAATGATCACCTGTAGTTCTTGCACCCACTGACCACGATTTTGGAGTCCACCATCTTAAAATCCAAGAACTGCTTGATGGTCCACTTCTTGGCACCCGCATCCTCGATCTTATATTTGTGGTCCAAAGAATCCCATAATGCCTTAGCTGATTTAGCAGTGCTATACACATTGTATAGCGAATCAGCAAGGCCATTCATCACATAATTCCGACATAAATAGTCAGAAGTTTTCCACGCATCAATAGCCATCAAGGTTTGTTGGTCACTATCCTCATCATACTTCGGCGCCTCCTCTTTGAGCAATCGGGACAAGCCTAGAGTGGTCAGATAGAACATCATCTTCTGTTGCCATCTCTTAAAATTCGTGCCGTTGAATTTTTTACAGTTTCTCAGCATGGTTCACGGGAACCGAAACACCATAGTTGATTGAAACCCAACCAGAAGTCTTCACTGGACTCGAATCATTGTTCTGAGGCGCACCTCCAGAACCGTCCATAGACGCATCCCTAGACAGAGGGGTGTTTTTAGAATTTGAAGCATCCATCTTAATTTCTTAATTCCTGTTTAATCAATCAAGTAACACGAAAAAAATTGCTTTAAGGTTGTTGGAAATATTTACTTGAATAAACAAATTTAACAAACGAATTAAAATATAATCCTGCAAAAGAAACGCCAATTTTGGACAGAATCGAACTAAAAGAAAGATATGGAGTATACCGATATTGAGTCCAGAAGATCTGTCTCCTTAAAGCAAATTCGCCATCACCACTGTGTAGTGTCTGCCTCCCAGGATAAAACAACACTTCGATGCACTGATTGAAGAACCACTGCACCCTCAGCGAACTAGAACAAACATGCATTATCACCGCACAAGAACGAGAGGAACGAAACTAATTTTTCTGGAACTGGAGAATTTCGAAGCTAAAGAGTAGTGAATAAAATCGGACCCTTCATGTCTGTTTTTATAAGGAGGACGCGAAAGAGAAGTGTGCTGAAGGAACTCTCCAATAACTAGGATTAGTATCATAATACTTATCCTAATTATCCGATTATTAATAATTAATTTCAGTACTTATCTGAATATTAATTCCGATAATAATCACTTAATTTGGTACTTATTATAATCCAAAAATTTCGGATTAATTTAATGAGGCGGTTTGACAAATAAAAATGCAGTAAAAAGATAACTTCGAGACGCCGAGACATTTCGCCCAAATTGCCCCTAACCCGACCCGACTCAGCCGTCCGGACGGGCGACGGGTGTGTGTGTGTGTGTATGCACACGAGGACCGCTCAGTCACACAACCACTCATGTCTCCACTAATTGCTGTGACTAGCATTTGTGCATATAGCCTTATATATGCACAATATTCTTTCTACTACTTTCCAATGTGGGACAAAGTCCCACACCAATTTTCAAGGAGTTAACTATGGAGCATTAATGCTCATTCATCCCTCCACTATTTTGAGTATTTTTATATATTTTGGAAAGCTCTTGCAGAGCACTACATTTTTCAAACAAATCTCGGCGTCATTCCATTGTCGAGTCCACTCAAAATGACGTCTCAAATCGGACTTTTAAAAGCCCTTATAAGTCCATTTTTTCCAACAGGATAAAATGATAGAAATTTTAAGAATCGGTATCTCTAAGGGGCCTAACAATGGATTCAAAGCTTTATGATGTTATTCATGGTATTTTGATGGAGCGATGGAACAAGAGCAGCACGCCTTTATATTGTTTGGCGCATTCTTTGAATCCGAGGTACTATAGCATGGATGGCTCCAAGAATCTCCCAACTATCTTTCCCTTCATAAGGTCATCGAAGTTTCGAGAGAATGGGAAAACTGCATTGAAAGATATTTACTCTAGTTCGACCTCACAAAGAAGTGTTAATGAGAAGGTTGCCTCATTTTCAGCTGCTACTGATGATTTTGCTGATAATGATCCAATGCAAGATAGAGGTCTGATGTCTCCAACTAAATGGTGGTTGCACTTGCCCATGATGCTTCTACACCAACAGTTCAAAGTTTAGCTTTAAAGCTACTTGGACAACCTTCTTCCTCTTCATGTTGTGAGAAATTGGAGCACCTATAATTTTTTATAGACCCATAGAAAAGGTTATCTTTTAAAATATTAATTTTCATACTAACTCATGTAAACACACACACACACACACACACACACACACACACATATATATATATATATATATTATGATTTATTATATTTTTTTAATTGTCGTATCCTAGCCGTAGCCGCATCGTGTCCTATATTTTTAAAATTTGCTGTGTCATGGTATCCATATCGTGTCGGATACGATACCCATAACCGTATCCGCCAATAACAAACATAAAGATACTTATATAGGTCAACAATATCTAGTTGGAAAACCACATCTTAAGACTTATGATTCGACATATCACACAAAACCAAATTACACCCTCATTTCGTTGCCTGAGCAATTATGTTACTTATAGAACTTTCTTGCTCCTTGGCTGCCTCCACCAGAGAATCCTACAATTAAAAAAAAACATGAAGGCACCATTCAGCTACAAAGCACGGACTAATTTAATTTGATAGTGATGCATCACAAAACAGTATTCGCATATGTACCTGTGCGGCTATTAGACGGGCAACAGTTTTCTTACTCGACTCTTGAAGTTCGCCAGCAATTAATATTTCATCCAATATGTAGTAAGCCTGCCGGTAGTGCATCACATTCACCAAATTTAAAATCGGAAAACAAAGGCCAAAGAACAAGATTCAACTAAATACACAAATGGATTAGGAAAAAAAAAAAAAAAGGTTGTCGAAAAACATATTGGTAAATGTCGAAAAACGCCAGAAGTACTAGCACCAACTCATTTTTCAAAGTAAGAATAGGAAATGAAAATCAAATGATGTGTTCAAGCAAAAAATACAGGTTTCCCAGAATAACATTACCATCTGCCATGGCAGGAAAAAAATGGCAAATATCATCATCAACATCATCTGCACCTTAATCCCAACTATATTGGGGTTGGCGGCATGAAGATTATAGTGCCATTTAATTGCCTAAAATTAGTCAACATTATAAATCATGCAAAAAGACAAAGTGGCAAAGGTTACATTGGGTGCCCTTCCTGTTGCAACCTTCATACGAAGGAGAAATAAGATGAAATTCCAAAACCATCAACATCATAGGTGTTAACTAATTTTAGACAATTAAACGACACTATAATCTTCATGCCACTGACCCCAACATAGTTGGGATTAAGGTGCTGTTGATGATGATGATGACGACATGAAAATATCATAAAACTGATGAGTTGAGATAATTGCTATACTCATGTCATATTATGTGATTGATATTGTAAAATCAACACGTTTATAATGGAAATGTGAAATGTGAAAAAAATCTGGGGATTGCTCTTTACTGAAAGGACTCAATAAAAGGTTGATGAAAATTGATTCCAGATGCAGCTCTTCAAAATGATTTGAAGCTCTTTGATCGACCGGGCCGGGCTTCAGTCAGAGGCATCCGATCTCTGTCCAACCGTCAATATTTTTTCGAAGTAGTTTATTTGGGACCATAAAAGCTAAACTTACTTCATTAGGGTTTCGAGCTAGGATCAAGGTAGAAAATAGTTTCATTTAATGTGGAATTATTTCTATGGTGTGTAAGTTACCGACCTCTTTTTGTTTTTCCCAAGAAAATAGGGGTAGAACGGGGCGGGTTTTGGCATTCCCATGCCCGCTCCGTGGAGAATCGTGACAAGAGCGGGGCAGGTCGAATAGGGGACGGTGCAGAGATCTCCATCTGAATTTTTGTAATTTAACTGAACTTCAATCTCCATTATATATTTGTGTTATGTTAACAATTTTATAAACTACCGTCTATTACACTAGACAAATAAGATGTTATTTTAAAATAATATAATATTTTTCATATATATTACATGTAAATTATACCTAATATACATATGGGGGAGGGGAGGCGACCCAAACCCATCCCGCCCATTAACATTGTCGGGGCAGTTGCGGGCTTCTGCATCGAGTTCGGGGTATTTTACTATCTCTATTTTAAAATGGTAGGTTGTCCACTTCTAAAATTGACAAATTGAAGACGTACCCTAAACTGCAACCAAGGTGCACAAGTTGGAGAAATGGCCGAAGTTGGACCAATATTGGGTTATTTTGCATGCCAAACAGATATCTTTCCAATCTATCGCGAAATTTTTATATAGTTCAGATCAAAAGTTAAATGTTATCACCAAAACAGTACATCACCTGTCATGCAACGATGGTTATTGGATGTACAAGCCAAGTACATTCTGACGAACAAAACAAGAGACTTTTTCTGTGATTCAGAACAACTGGAGAGACTAGGAAAATCCAATCAGAAGATATATACTTCATTATATAATGGACAGTGCGATTTGGTAGAGTTTATTAAGAAGAGAGGTAAACTCTTTGTTTTCATCTTTAGGACTTGTTGGATTATCAATGTGCCACATTGATAATCAATGTGCCAAAAAACTCATGGGGCCACATTGATAATATGTCACATTGATAATCAATGTGCCAAAAAAACTCAAGGGGCCACATTGATAATCAGCAAGTCCCAAAAATGAGAATAAATGAAAATAGCAGCTTACCTATTTTCTTAATAAACCTTATCACCTCGCACTGACCATTATATAATGGAGCATGCATTTCGATGATCATGTTGATTGAGAGTCTTCCAAATAGATGTCCATAATCACCCAGTTTTTCCGAATCACAAAATACATGTTTCTTTGTTGGTCAAAATGTAATTGGCTTGTCCACATCCAATAACCATACACCGCATGACAGATTACGTACTTTCTTGGTGATATCATCAATTTCTGATTTAAATCATATATAAATTTGTTATTGATTTGAAAGATATTTGTTTGGCATGCAAATAACTCAATGTTGGTCCATAGTGGTGAATATCATAACGTCTCTACCCATTTCATCCAACACAAATCCAAAACAGCAGAATGATCCGAAACTTCTCACCTCACACTGGTTCAAGGTAAATCCAATTCCTTTACCCACCTGATGTTATTAACCTTGTTTATAAAGGCGACTACTATGTCGTCTCGAAGTCTGCTGATATATACAACCAACAATATTCTAATTCAGACGGCATCGCCAACTAATTTTGTTTGAAGGTGATAAAACCTTGGTTAGTTCGTGACTTGTGTTGGTTTTAAGTGAATTGTGGAATATTAACCACAAATGCCACATTGTTTCGTTTTCCGAATGAGATTCTATAAAATTCAGTTTTCTTCCTTAGTCGATCGTAAAAAAAAAAAAAATTAGTCATGGACTTGGAATATTAAACCGGAGGATCTTAGTCTTCAACGGTGGACACCATATTTCTACCCACATAAATTCCGGTCATCATGTTCTTAGGTATGGTATGGGTCAAAAATCATGACCTTCAGCTTGAGTTTAGGCATCCAAAAATCATTATGTGATAAGGCA
This sequence comes from Orobanche coerulescens, assembly GCA_033398695.1. Classification (NCBI taxonomy): domain Eukaryota; kingdom Viridiplantae; phylum Streptophyta; class Magnoliopsida; order Lamiales; family Orobanchaceae; genus Orobanche; species Orobanche coerulescens. Next base: position 162,603,027 of record CM065812.1, on the reverse strand, counting down.
TGGGAACTCCTATTAAACTGGATGACAAAACCATTAATGGCCAATTCGGCCCATTATGCTCGTGTACTTAAGGAAGTGAATATGGCGCACTTTTGATCCATAAGAGCATGTGATGGTACAGAGGCCTAATCATGTTTCATTTGTTTCAGTGGAGTATGAGAAGATGCCAGATTTTTGTACAACCTGCTCCATTGTGGGACATTCCTTGGCCAACGGTAAGAGGCTAAGGAACTAAAGTAAACGAAATATTATGTACTCAAAGTCACTAAACCGACTCGGCCTGGATCCGAGTCAGACACCCAACCGAATGTATCTACGGCTAATGCTTTGCAGCATCAGTTATAGACAGTGACGCCACGCCTTCGGTCGTACATACGTTAGAGGTGACACCTGCGTTGCTAGCGGCTGATAAGACTATGGGTCCAACACTAGTTTTTGGAGATTAAACGGACATCACTGCTGATTTAGATAAAGAGGGGATTGACCGATTAATGCTAATCCTTTAGAGGAAAATATAGAGCCACACATCATCAAATGAATACTCCTCTTTTTCGTAAACCTGCTATTCAATGGAACACCGACGCGCTTAAAGATAAAATCGAGAAATTTCAAAGTGAGGCTCATTCTCCTCTTAAAATTGTTGAAGCCAGCTCCTCTCAGCCTTTCACACAATGGGTATTGTGGCAAGACAATCTTCGTCTGACCTTGCTGATCAGGAGGACGTCACCCATACAAGTGCGTCTTTAAAAGGACCTTTCGTGCGAGGATTCCTTATTAAACGTTAATAGTTTCTCATGTTTTTAATTTAATTTGTGGCCAACTAGTGGTTACGAGTGATTTTTCTTTACCATGGCTAGCTGATCGGCTCATGATTAGTATCCTTTTTTTTTTTTCATTTTATTAGACTTTATGCCACATTTACTTAAAAAAAGGTTAATGAAACTTTTATTAGATCCCCAAGGGTGCATTCTGATTTATTTTGCTTTTTTCTGTTTCTCAATTTTATTCAAAATTTCGAGAAAAAAAAAAAGATTTCCTGTTTTGAGAAATTAAAATGCGTTCGACTTTGTTAGTTTGAAAACTACGTTTTGGCAAGAAAACTAAAGTCTGCCAGAAGAAAATATGGGGACCTAAATGCAACCAACAAAAAATTTATAAGTCCGAAAACCCATATTCCATATTTCCACCATTTAACACAAAAAAAAACATGGAAAACGTCACATTTTCTTGTATAAATCTTATAAATATTTCAAAGAATGTTTCCGGAAATATTTTTCCAGATCATTTTTACACGGTTTTGAAAATAGAAAATGGAAAATGACAGAAAAAGGCCAAACAGAACACACTCTAAATCTCCAAAAAAAGGAGTTCCAAAATAGAATTTCTTTAGCATCATTCAACGCTCAGATGGATGAAGCAAATGAAGCTGTAATTTAACAATTAGTGAGGATAATTCCCATCTCAGTTCTCACCACCATGCATATATCCTAGGAAGCAGGAACCCACTGCATAAGTTAATTAGACACCAAAAAAATTGACATGGGCAGTTTATGTATGCCATTAAGTTATTTTTGGTCAAATTAGTTAAACAGTAGCCTCGATATTAACTAATAAGTATGTGTGACGAAGCATAAGCCAATAGATATGGCTTTTACTACAGCAATTATGTAACAAAAGGCAACATAGAAGTCCACTTGGTGGACTTCCTGAAAGGCCCTTGAAGCAGTACCATAAAGGACAATTCTACTACTGCCAAGAGCCACAAGCAAGATGATACACAATTCATAACATAAATACTGAAAGAGCCTCCATAATAGTTCCAAAAGCATCCGAGGCCAAAAAGATCATACCTTGTGGAAATTAAAGATCAAATCCAGTTCACAAACCTAAACAAACAAGAGCAATTATATATTAAAATGTGATATTGAGTAACAAAAAAAAACAAAAGTTAATATTTGCTTCATCTCAAGCCCAGGACTCACACTTCCGAAGTAGCGGTCTAGTATCTCAACAAAGTGGTGGATAATTTCAAGTATCTCTAATTCGTTGTCATCCTGGTCAATGCACATGCAGAAATAAAGGCTGGCATATCTGCAGAATATTCAATAAGAGGCCGTTTGATTAACTACACATACCACAAGCAGGAGAAGGACATTTATATAGTAAAAGGAATCAAGTTACAAGGTTTGAACAATATATAAAAGGTATATTACCTTTTGTAAACAACTTTGTATCCCCTCCACTCGACAAAATTGCACAGCTTGGGACCCCGACTGAGAATCATACCACTTAGCTCCCGGATAACCTTTTTACAATGTACGGTATCACCACATAATAATTCAAGGGCAATCGTGCAGTGCAATAGAATATAGAAAAATATATCAAAACATGGTCGATCAAGTAGTAATAATACTACGAAGGAGAGCCACTTATACGAAATTCACGAGTGCAATCCACGAGGAGAAGTCAAGAATGCAACACAAAGGTAACCAACGAAAGAAATGGACCATGCAATAGAATGATTACTTCCCCCAATCTCAAATCAAAATCAGAGAACAAAATTTACCTTTGTTCTCTCCTTTTGAGAATAAGGTGAATACCATTTTGTCAACCTAACTTTGCCTTGTCTGCTGATGAGAAGAACAAAGTGAATCTGAAACAAAACCAGAAGCTTTAAACAATTAACTGTATGAAAAGGAACACGAGCCCAATGTCACACTCAATTTCAATGTTAACTTCAGACGCCATACTCTCAAGTCGAAACTTAACCCAAGATACCCAATTTTATTCCATGTTAAAAAAGAATGTGTTATATTTCACATTATTCTCAGAATACACATACACACACGCACATACACACACATATCATATATATATATATATAGCGATCATAACCGAGTCAAGCTGGGAATAATGCAACGAAGGCAGAAAAGCTGCTACCATTTCAAATGGATCAAGATAAGTACAGAATGGACAGTGACAAGCACAAAAAACAGATCGCAGAAACAGGTGATTGAAAGAGTGCTGAGTGGATCTGATCGATTGGAACAAGCAATCACATTAATGGCCATCGAGGGTTTCATACATAAGCATATTGATTACACATAAATGGTTACGGAAAAATCAAACATCAGTACTGGGAAAGGGTGGTGGAACTTAAGAATGGATATGCAACAGGTTACCATGGCGACGGCGAAGTTTCTGCTGATTGGCTGATACGAATCCCACACCTCCGCAGGCTGCAATTGATTCAGATTAGAGAGACTGGCTTCAGTTACTCGGTTTGCTTGAAATCAGATCATGCTTAGAGAACCATTTGGCTAGAATTTGGTCCTTTATCTTTTCCGAATGAAAAATGATACAATCACAACCGTTGTAACGGTTGTGTTTGTTTTGAACCATTGATGATGTGGGTGGTGGGGTAGGTGATGGAATAAATAATGAATTTATTGATAAATGTATGGTGAGATGATGTGTTGTAAAGTTTAATTGTGTAAATTGGTTGTGCATGTAGCATTGTTGTTTCCGAATCTCTCAATTTACCCCAAAAAATTTATAAATTGCCCAAGAAAAAAAAAAAGCAAGGTATTTATGATTTGGATAAATATTGGGTTCCTCACCTCTTCTCTGAAACTAAATTTTCGAAATAAAATTAAAAAATACGAAAAGATATTAGTAAAATTTACAAAATTGAACTAACTAAAATACTAAAAAATAATTGTGAAAAGCAAGTACCACAATTGCAAAAAACCGGACATTATGCAAATAAGTGTCCGCATTCGAAAGTACAAAAGTTGCCGGAAGTTGAGCAACAAGAAAAGATGAAAGAAGATGTGCTTGAAATAACAAGCTCAAGACCCTGATCGAGGAATCAGAAGTCTCGCCAGCATCCAACAAAACCGAGGAGTGCTTCGCGCAGCATCGATGTGACTCGTCGATGATGAGATCAAGATAAAGATATATGTCTTTATGGCCAAAAGAAATACATTTATGAGGATAATAAAAATAAAATAAAAAACTTGAGAGTCCTAAAATATTAAAAATAACCAAAAAAAAGAAGAAAAGAAAAACTAAAAAAAAAAAAAAAAGCGCAATTGACACAAGTCGTCGTGCAAAATAAGATTCAGAATAAAACAGGTGTAACGTTCTTATACAAGTTTTTGACTTATTTGACAATGCAATTGGACGGTGCCAAACATGAAGAAAAAAGAACAGCCCACCCATTTGGACATTTTTCTTGATTTGTGGTGACTTTTCCCCCCACAATATCCACCCTCACCGTAAAATAATTTTATCCGCAAACCAAAACATGAAATGCCATTGGCCTTCAGTCATCTGCACGTGTCAAATAAGTAAGTCCTAATACCCGTTCTTTTGGACTTATTTTTGATTTTGATTCGATTCGATTGCCCATTTAGTTCGATTCGATTTAGTTTAGTTCGATTCTTCTTCTTATTATTATTATTACTAATAATATTACTATTATCGTTGTTGTTGTTAATTACTATTATTATTATTATTTACCATTATTATTATTATTATTATTTACCCTTAATATATATTTCAGTTCAGTTCAGTTCAGTTCAGTTCAGATTCATTCAGTTCAAAAGAACAGAGCCTAACTCCACCCGATTCAATCGATCGATGCACACGTGCAGTCCAGTCAACACTACTGTTGACTTTCGAGAGGGACGACCTCAATTCATCATCTCACCCAGCAGGATTTCCCTCACACTCGTTTGTTTCCTTGAAGCCTTATGTGTAACACCCTTATGATTTATGGAGATATTACAGCACCGTAGATTCATTTCGGAGAATCTACCAGACTCAGACCAAAATAAAAAACATTAACCATCAACTAAACCGAGACATTCACACACTTAAAATTTATGTCAACTTCAATACGACATACATCACCAAAACAATCCAATACATGGTCTTGTTGGATCACCACAGATATAACAGCTCACAACTCATCCAACAACATCAACAACAATTAATACCAACATATTAAATCATATAACAGTACCCGCGCGAGTACAAGACCAAAACACGACTCTGACCATGCCAAAACGACCACTAACTCACAATAACATATGATATCAGTGTTGCTCGTCATCCTCGTGCCCTTCCTGCACCAGCTTGCCACTAAGACCTGTACCTGAATACACAACAAGTATATCCACCCCAAAAGGAGTCAGCAAACGGCTGGTGCAAGTACAACGATTTATGAATATGTACAACAAATGAATAAATAACCAAGTCACTGTGCCATCATGTATTCCGGAATACCATACCATAAGCATCATCTCAAAACAATCACATGAGCTGTACTGGCCCTGTACCTCACGCGAGATACGCACCCCAGAAAATTCCCCTCAGGCCCTCCCTGGTTGTACAACCCCACCGAGTGATCCGTAGGGAACGCGGCCTATCGAATCCCAGGGGACCCACACTGGTTTTAACTCGGTTCACACATACTCCGTAACCACATGGCACAAACCACATTTTCTGAAATTACCAATTTTCACAAAATCACATTTTCCACATATCCACACGAAGTACATCAAATACAATCAAAGTACTTGCCTCAAATGTCCGCATGGGCAGCTCAACTGGTTCCTGGGTGGCAGATTGCTACAAGGACGCAAGTTCGAGTCCTGGCAGCCACAGTGTGGGAGTTTTATCCCTCCAATATGAGGGATAGCTCCTTGTGGGCACCAGACACTGTTCCTCCCACCTAGTGGGCCGTTGAGTCACCATGATTTAATTCCTCCACCAATCTCTTTCGGACCGGGGGTGGGGGCCCTGGGGGCGAGGGATTTCGCATTTTGCTACAAAGCACTTGCCTCAAATACAATGGTACAGGGGACGGTGAACGAAAGGACCTGCTGCTCGGATTTTTCTCAACGATCAGGTCCTAGCACAACACAGCACTATATCAAACATGGCACGACGGAAACGGAAAGGTTTACCCTAAGTTCTACTCTTAGGGAGAATCATTCAGACACTATAGGATCAGTATGGATTATACACAACTACGGAAGAAAACTCGAAACTCAGTCCGTAAACTTCAACGAAAAGCAAAGGATTATAATTATGATATCATAATCCAGTACAATCACGGCTGGATCTGGACTTTAGAGGATAAAACCTCAAGAAAACCCTAAGATATGAAGAACTCGGGTTTCGCATGATTTACCTTGATCCGGACGATAAAAGCTATTGAGATCTTGTTAACTTTGTTCCAGGAACTCAAAAATGTTGTTGGGTTGTGAAGTCCGGCCAAAACCTGCACTTTCCTACGTTCAAAGCCGCCCAGCCACCGGAGGAGAAGAAGAAAAAGAGAAATGGCATAAACTGAGCTACGCTGTCCTATATATACTGGACGTGATTAGCGCGTGCTACAGGCAAAGTGTAGCATGCGCTATCGGGCTAAAAGGCAGTCCACTGCCTTTGAAAGGCGGTGCACAACTTTCTATACTGGCCACATTAGCGTGCGCTACCCGTAAGGGCTAGCGTACGCTACCTGTTAGTTTGTCCAGAGTCCAGAACCCTCTGCATGTACTGACCATCTATAATGGCGTGCGCCACCATAACCAGTTAACGTGTGCTACCAGTACATAATTAGCGCGCGCTAGCGACACAGTCTAGCGTGTGCTAGCTGCTACTTCTCAACATCACCATTATGAAGTTTGATCAGGACGAACACATCTAGATAGGCACATAGCTCGACAATCACTAATAACCAACACACCAACTCCAGTTCCAATATACCCACGGTTCCAGGCACCAAACAGTATAATATGGAACTTTCGTAAACAAACTCCAAACAGAATACGACCATTAATAAAATACATTATTAATAAATACATTATTGATAAAGTGCTGCGGATGTTACACCCTTACCCTCTTAAAAGAAGTTTCGTCCTTGAAACTTGAAATAGAAAGAGGGTTGTCGAAATATATGTTCGAGTTATCCATGCGAAACATTTATTCTTAAATCATAAACATCACACCAGTATATATTTATATGAAAACATCTATACATAGTATGCCTCACTAGGCCTACATCAGGGGTTAATGACGACCGAGTTATCTTCGACCTCCTCTTCTAGGTCCTCTTCGGGATCTTCCTCCAGATGTTCTTCGGCCTCTGCAACTGGAATTGGGGCCGCTGGAAGGATAGCAAGGATTTCCTCAGCGTTGGCCCGTATCATTTCCCTTTCTTGTTGGATCTGATCCTGGAGAGCCTCTCTCGCTTGAGTGTACTGGGCCTTCCTTTCCCGGAGAGTACGCCGTACTGCAGCTAACTGAGCTTCTAGCTGCGTAGCATGCTCGCGTTCTCGTGTAGTTGCTTCTTGCGCATTCTGACTTGCATCTCGATGAAATTGTGCTACGGACTCCAGATAATTGATATTCTCTAAGCAACATGTATGCTTAGTAGGATCCATACTTACAAATTTACTCAACTATTTCATATCGGTTAACGTCTTAAGTCTACTGTGGGAATACCTCTCAGGGCCTTATATACACATTAAATCAACTTTAAGTCGGCGGTCATAGCGGTGCTGCAGTTGTTTCTAGTAGCCGCTAGTATGGCGGTGGCGTCATTCAGTGTCAATTATCCTTCGCCGCCACAACAATAACAATAATAGTAATAAAAATCTTGACGATAGACTTGTAACGATTCCCACTTGACGATAAAGGTCGAGTCAAATAATAATACGAATATGACCAAAAGATTGGTCAAGCTAAAAGATGCAATCACGGGCTTTTGGTACTCCCACTCGATGTCAAGACATGATGAACATCCCTCAGATGTTGCTCGGCGAGACTAGCGAACCGAAGAAACAAGAATAGATCAAAAGAAATGGAACTAACGGGGAAATAAAATTATTACATCCCACTTCTTTTGAAATAAGTTTCATGCCCAAAACTTAGGTCATGAAACAATCAAAGCAAGGCACTTTAGATAACACACGTTATCTACCTCCAACAACGGGCATAAAACTCCATGTCATACTGCGGTCCAATTCAATATGCAAGAATGCTTATGAAGTGCAATGGTCATGAACCACCACGGTTGATAATCCAAATAATACAGCAATCAAAATGTGGGCTTAACGCCGAACGAATATATAATTCCGATAACCTCAAAGGTTTGGAAAATCACATGTTGGGACAGATATCTGAACTTTAAGGAAATGGGATGCTCGATAATCACGATGCAAGATCGAGCAACAACAATTGAACCACAACGATCGAACAACATTGATCGAACAACAACGATTACATGACAATAATCAAAAAACCCCGAAATTTACGCCTCAACCCAAGACATTAAATGGGCTTGTAAGGATTACAAGACGTTCACTTTACGTGGGACTCATGAGATTTGAATTGAACTTGAACAAAAGCCACAACTGTGAACGGATTCATCTGAAACAATGTCACAACTCATTCAAACGACAAAAACTGAAAAACCGAACAAATTCAAAAGGTATCGCTGGATATAGGGGAGTCAATAGGATGGAAGAATACATAAGTCAAAACTCGGGTATTATGAGCCACTTTAAATAAAGAAGTTTGTCCCCGAAATTTAGAACAACAAAAAACAAGGCAATAACGTAACAAGCAACTTCATAAGGTCGGATGACCAAATCTCTAAGCATTCTAACGAATGCGGAATGACTACTAACATCACGAGGATTTCTCGGTAGTGACGCGATTCAGTTAGCAGCACAAGTTGAAATCGAAATGAAGCAGAACACAATAAATAGGGTTTGCCCGGGTAGAATCATGAGCTACTAAAGGAAATATAATCCCCTGCTCAACGACAGTGGGGTTATACAACGATATCTTGAAGCCGGTACATGACGGAAACTACAATTATGATAAGATTAGATGTCAAGTCAACCATTACAATACCACCGGACTCACAAGTTCTGTAGTGCAACAACAGAATCAAATGGAAGGGTTCAAGGCCCTAAATCGTATAAGCGCAAGAATCCTGATCATTATACTCTTCGCTCCCTCAATTGATCCACAATTGTCGGGAGTATCAACAATTCGGACGTATTAGGAAATCATCATTTGCCATCATCTGGCATGCGGAACGTCCCTTGATCACTTGCTTTGTTCACCAAGAGTTTACGGGCATTTGATCAAGCATTAATTGTTCACAGTTCCTCAGAATCCTTAGAATCGTCAACCGAGTTGAGAAAATCAGAATTATAGATATACAATTCATAGGACATGACCAACAACAATATTTAGCATCAATTGGTTCATCAGAATCGGGCTGGAAATGAGATCAAGAACAAAATCTATAAAATGGTCAACTCAAGGGAAAATCAAGGAATCGCCTCGATTCGACGAAGAACAATAGATTGGAAGATGTTGTACTCCAAAACACCTTTAAACAAAATTGGCCAAAATCATGAACTCTAGTCGCTTTCGATCCACATCTTGGTGTCACCTGCAGAGAAAAAGGAAAATAGTGGAAATGACAAATCACGATCGTTGTCCAGTTCATATGCCGGACCGATTAGCGTGCGCTAACTACAGGCGTTAGCGTGCACTATCGAGACCTCCAGTTTCAGTCCAGTAGCTTCTGAATGGCCCCCGAACTATTAGTTAGCACGCGTTACCCTCTTCATGGCGTGCGTTAACTGCTGCACCTTAGCGCATGCTACGTAATTGCATAGCGTGCACTATCGAACTCTTAGTCAGATGCAGTAGTTTCTGCATCTTGCGTTAGCGTGCGCTATCCCCAAGGTGGCGTATGCTAACTGCTCTGATTCAGTAAATGGTCGTCAACATATCTTAAACAGCATTAGAACCGAAGGCTACCAATAAACGGCAACATGCAAATCCGAACACCATCGGTTCGTACGTACACAACACCACACAACCGATCATTGAAAGATCATTAACAACTCAACTGAAATCCTACTTCTTGATGAAGAAGATTATTATCATGAGTGTATACAAAACGTCCTGCCGTTTACACCATCAATTTGATCATCATTCTGAGCACTATTGTCCAAAATCTTCCAGATGTTTTCTGTGTCCTTGTCCCGATTGTCAGCATCAATTACTGAGGAGGCTTCATAGGGTGTCGTTTGATCTTAGTACTCCCTCATCATAGCATGAACTCGTTGCCGTATGGACCACATCATTACTTCTACAGTTGCCAACACATCCACCTCCTTCAAGATTCGACATACCAAGACTTGTAATACTCTTTCATACTATAACACCACCGGACACAATCAACATCTCCGAGTACTCATAGTAGGCAACACTAGAATATCGAATTTGGGAGGCACGTATATTATATACAAGGGTGAGGATATATATATATATATATATATATATATATACATGCGTATTCTGCATAAAATCAACTTTTGGTCTTTTGACAAGAATAATAATACCATGTCCAAAATATAATCTTTTGCAATTAAGGGGCGAGTCACGTTTCGCCCGAAACTCGTGAATACTTTAGAAGAGGAAGTTTTATTTCTCAAGTCAACTTTCAAGTTTTACAACCAAAGTTCTAAAATGTCATAACTAGTTTAAGGGATTTGCATTTCAATTACCACAAATTCCAAAATCTTTGCTCTTCTACCAAAATGTTTACTTGAGAAGAATTTTTTACCAAAATACGTGACCAAGTAATAATACATTCATAGGTCTTCACCGCTTGAAAAATCTTACAATACTATTTTAAAAATATTCGTGCAGCGGATAAAGTCTGACACTTATAATTTCGTTCTTGATGAAATGTAAGAATCAACAATATTCCCGGTTTTCCAATATATGTTATGTAACTATTTTCATCCGGAACGTATAGTATACTCATGCACATCCCAACAATCCTAATACCATCAACAAATTCCAGCCCCTCAACCCAGGGTTAATAGAATTAACACAACACAACCACCACACACATAAGAGGAAGCTTACCATCGAAAGACTTACCTTCTTCTTACAACAATATGCACCAGTTCCCTAGACGTATAAGGCAAGGAAAACAATAAACACAACTACAATGGAACACGATTCACAAGAGGAACTCAAAATCCAAGCATGTTCGGAAAGAGGCTAAAACAATTTGGACAGAAGGAATTAGAATTCATAGAGACTTACCGCACATGTCACAAGAAATGGCAGCAACCCAGTGATATCATAAACAACGACCAACTCAACTTTAACAGACCCAAAACATCGACAACCTAGGTATCCATAAACCTGGCTTCGATACCAAATTCTGTAACACCCCCATGAATTATGGAGATATTACAGCGCCATAGATTCTTTTCGGAGAACCAACCAGGCTTAGACCAAAATAAAACACATTAACCATCAACTAAACCGAGACATTCACACACATAAAATTTATGTCAACTTCAATACGACATACATCACCAAAACAATCCAATACATGGTTCTGTTGGATCACCACAGATATAACAGCTCACAACTTATCCAACAACATCAACAACAACTAACACCAACACATTAAATCATATATAACAGTACCCGCGCGAGTATAAAACCAAAACACGACTCTGACCATGACAAAATGACCACTAACTCACAATAACATATGATATCAGTGTTGCTCGTCATCCTCATGCCCTTCCTGCACCGGCTTGCCACTAAGACTTGTACCTGAATACACAACAAGTATATCCACCCCAAAAGGGGTCACCAAACAGCTGGTGCAAGTACAACGATTTATGAATATGTACAACAAATGAATAAATAACCAAATCACTGTGCCATCATGTATTCCGGAATACCATACCATAATCATCATCTCAAAACAATCTCCCAAGCTGTACTGGCCCTGTAACTCATGCGAGATACACACCCCAGAAAGTCCTCTTCAGACCCTCCCTGGTTGTACAACCCCACCGAGTGATCCGTAGGGAACGCGGCCTATCGAATCCCATGGGACCCACAATGTGGCACGAACCACATTTTATGAAATTACCACTTTTCACAAAATCACATTTTCCACATATTCACACGAAGTACATCAAACAAAATCAAAGTACTTTCCTCAATTACAATTGTACAGGTTACGGTGAATGAAAGGACCCGCTGCTCGGACTTTCCTTAACGATCAGGTCCTAGCACAACACAACACTATATCAAACACGGCACAACAGAAATGGAAAGGTTTACCCTATACTCTCAGGGACAATCAATCGGACACTATTGAGTCGCATGGATCATACACAACTACGGAAGAAAACTCGAAACTCAGCCCGTAAACTTCAACGAAAAGCAAAGGATTATAATTATGATATCATAATCCAGTACAATCACGACTGGATCTGGACTTTAGAGGATAAAACCTCAAGAAAACCCAAAGATATGAAGAACTCAGGTTTCTCATGATTTACCTTGATCCGGACGATAAAATATGTTGAGATCTTGTTAACTTTATTCCAGGAACTCAAAAATATTGTTGGAAACTGAAGTCCGGCCAAAACCTGCACTTTCCTGCGTTCAAAGCCGCCCAACCACTGGAGGAGAAGAAGAAAAAGAGAAATGGCATAAACTGAGCTGCGCTGTCCTATATATACTGGACGTGATTAGCGCGCTACAGGCAAAGTGTAGCGTGTGCTATCGGGCTAAAAGGTAGTCCAACGCATTTGAAAGGCGATGCAGAACTTTCTGTACTGGCCACGTTAGCGTGCGATACCCGTAAGGCTAGCGTGCGGTACCTGTTAGTTTGTCCAGAGTCCAAAACCCTCTGCATGTACTGACTGGCCATAATGGCATGCGTTACCATAACCAGTTAATGTGCGCTACCAGTACATAATTAGTGCGCGCTAGCAACACAGTCTAGCGTGCGCTAACTACTACTTCTCAACATCACCATTATGAAGTTTGGTCTGGACGAACACATCCAGATAGGCACATAGCTCGACAATCACTAATAACCAACACACCAGCTCCAGTTCCAATATACCCACGGTTCCAGGCACCAAACAGTATAATATTGAACTTTTCCAAACCAACTCCAAATAGAATACGACCATTAATAAAATACATTATTAATAAAGTGCTGCAGATGTTACATTCTGGTGTACTCCCTTCTGGTGTACTCCACTTTCAGTAATCCTTTGAGGTCACCAGACGATACAAATTCCGAAACTTCTCTGTCACCTTTAGGACCCTTCCGCCATGTGTGACTTTCAGGACTCCACCTCCAGCTGAATATCGCAGTTATTGGAATCCACTTGGCACCAGGAAATTGGATTCATCCGCATCTTTGGGACATAGGCCATACCACCCAAAGCACGATCCACTCCATCACCCAATTTGATTTTCACCACTCCAAATCTCATGATTCTACAAGTAGATCCATCACCTTAAGAGAAAGTTCACGCCCTGCGTAATTGAAGTAAATCAAAATAATCCCTACTGGAGTGCACATGCATTACGCATCCTGAATCTAAAATCCATCAATCTTGAGATGAAGTATTAATTCGTGTGGAGACTGTGAGATATCTCCATCTTTCACAGCTATCAACGCATCACCACCGCCACCATCAGCGGCATCATCCTTCTTTCTCTGAGGATAATTCCTTTTAACGCGACTCTCCTTATGATAAAGATAGCATACAGTACCCTTTCTCTGGTCCTTGAATCTGACCTATTGGTCACAGATCCACCTGTAACACCCCCGAAATATTCGAAGTACATTACAGCGCCGTGGACCTCTACATGGGACCCACCAGGCCAAAACAAGAAAAAACACCACTCGACTAACCATCTCAGTTAGCGAGGACACACATTTAAATAATACAACATATAAAGATACGCCCGGAGCAACCGGCGTAATAAACATCAACCGACAATATAGCAATTTGAGTTAATACAAAACGAAGTTCGTTGTGAAAAGCCTAAGTACTCGCGAGTACAATCTATAAGTTTATAAATGTGGGAAACAACCGTATCGAAAAGGACAAGAGAAATAAGAAGACTCGAATGCACATGTCAACGACCCTGGCCAACATCCTCGTACTGTCCCAGTGCCCGCTCGTCCGGCAGAACATAACCTGAAATCCATAACAAGAATTTCCCCAAAACGGGTCCCCAAAGGGGTTAGCAATTACGCTAGTACAAGTAACCAAGGCAAACCATTCGCTTACACGTTTCATAGTACAATGCACCAAATCATTTCAAAACCAAAACCAGACATGTCTTTTCCGGAAACAAACAGTCAATCACATTTGCCTAGGACCGGGATGAAGCCACAAATCCCACTCGAGGCCTCTAAGGACCCTCCCGAGCTGGCCATATCATAAAACAAATCACGCACGTGCATCGATTAGGACCGGGATGAAGCCACAAATCCCACTCGAGGCCTCTAAGGACCCTCCCGACCTGGCTAGCTAAACAAACTCATGAATCCAGGGCTAATACAATTGGATTCCCTCCGTGGCCCCGTCGGGCCCTCCCGAGGTGAGCAAATCACACACAATATACATTACCATTTCACGTTAAGCATAAAGGTTTCCAAAAATACTTGCCTTGAATAATTGACGACGCAACGAACGGAAAGGGAAATCACCGACGAATGCTAGGAACCAACAGAACCGAACCTAACGATTCGAAGAACATAATCACAACCAACTCTAAACGAATACAGAAATGGAATACACCCGAAAACCCACCTACGATTCATGTATATTCGTATAAAAACAATAACGAGGGCGGACCACAACCAAACCCTCTCGAATACACAACAACCACGACCATGAATCCGTAGGGAAAACAAGAATACTAGCAAAAGATTAATCATATTCAACATGAATTAATCAGCCATATGGAACGAATCGAAGAAAAACCTGAAAACTCCCAATTTACTCAAAAGTAGGGTTCTTAGAAGATTTACCTTGGATTAGGATGAAAGATTCGTGTTGATGTTGTTATTATACACCAAGAACTCAAAGAAGATGATGGTTGAGATGATTGGAGGAAGAAATCGCCAAGAAATCGCCCAAAATCGCCAAAGCCGCGGAGAATGAGCTGAAATGAGAAATAGATCCGTCCAAAGTCAACTCCTGGGTATTTATAGCCACACGGCTTAGCGCGCGCTAACGGCTAAGTGTTAGCGTGCGCTACCCAGTTATATTATGTAATATCCGGATTAATTACCGAGTATTTCACCTGTATTTGAACCCTGTATTTGTTGGAATTGTGATATCAATAAGTGGAATATGGTATTTACCGTATTTGTATTTTCGTGTATGAGTATGGCAGCATATTACTTGTCTCATACAAATACTCAATTATACAAATTATTGAGTATGACTACATATTATAAGTGAAGTAATCAATTATGGAGTTGGGTGGAGGCCAGCACATAGTCCTGGACAGTTTTTAATTATTAAGCCTGGACATCTTTGGAATCTAGCGTAGGAAATTATTGAGCGCAGGGGTCCAGAAACATTTAATAAAGGACAGCACCTCATTTCATTTGGTTTTCATCTTCCTTCACCTGTTCTTAGTTCCCTGAAAGTCCAGAGGGTTTTCCCTACCTCTTAAACACATTTAGACCACCCCTTTTGTGATCTTTGAAGATTGGGTGTCACTGGTGACTGATCATTGAAGTGGAGAAACATCTTGATCTGGCAAGCAAGCAACCGGAGTTGGATTTTACTTATTGCCTCGGTGTTTTCTTCATCTTAAGGTATGATAATACTAATTCCTACTTGGATTCGTGTTATCAAGGATATGATAGAAGTATGCTGTCAAGATATTGAGTTCCACTGATAAAATCATCCAAGCATCATCATGTTTTAGAAATTGGGATGTTTATACTTATGAATAAATCATCAGAGGTTATATCCTTCCATATAAGTTGGATTTGTTAGATGTTTTCTGGATATAATGATGATATTGGAATCTAACACATCAATCTTGGATCACCCAACTTCACCTAAGAATTTCGTATGTTCAGTTTTCTACCCAGTACCCTACTGTCATCAACTAGGCGAGTCAAGTAGGCTGATCAGCGAGGTTGACTTATGACTCGGCTGATAAGCGAGGTTGACTTCTGACTCGACTGATCAGCGAGGTTGACTTTTGACTCAGCTGATCAGCCATGTTGACTTTTGACTCGGCTGATCAGCGAGGTGACTTTTGACTCGGCTGATCGGCGAGGTGACTTTTGACTCAACTGATTAGGTTACATTTTATGAACTTCCGACCGTGATTTGGATTGTTAGATGTTCATACGACTGTAAATGAAATCTATATTACTTATTTTGTTAAGGTTCGAGCTTAGCAACGTGATTGATTGAAGGGGCGACCTTCGAGTGTTTCGTTTTCGTGGAAGTTTCGTTCTTGTCTTCGAATCGAGGCAAGTACCTTATTTATTTTATGTATTGTTGTTATACATATTGTCGTGCATGTATGTCGTTATTTTATGTCCACCTCGTGTTGGTCCGACGGGATCATCGGGGGATCTATGCTAGTGTGCGCTGGATTATCGGACGGGTTTTTCCACCACGGGTTGGTCTGACGGGATCATCGTGGGTTCTAGGCAGTGAACGCTGGATCGTCGGAATTACCATGTGTATGTTATGATATCATGTTGTGATTATCAGTTGTGTATGTTATTTATGAGTTTCTCGTAGGAGAAGACTCGTTGGTATTTTGTCAATTACGTATTATTATTCTGCGTGAGATGATGAATAATACGTTGTGGTACTTGTACTAGCATCATTGTGCTAACCCCTTCGGGGGTGAACATTTTGTTTATGTTCAGGATCCAGGAGAGCGGGGAAACAACCACTGGAGCTGCATGACGACGGGGGTGCAGAGTGATGTTCTGGCCGGGTTTACTTGTCTGTTGTTTGTTAGTTATTTCAATAAGTACTCGAGTACGTAGTCGTTTTTGATGAATTGGAATTTGGTGATGTATTAATAATTTCTGTTGAACATTTGTATTTTCAGTATTTGGTCAGAACTATTGTATCTTAATTTCGTTATTTTCATTCGTTGGTACCTGTTAATGCCTTTTCAACTCTTTAGCCTTGTAAATCCTTATGTAAAGGATTTACGGCGCTGTAATATTCCTGAATACATCAGGGGTGTTACAGAATATGGTATCAGAGCTAAGATTATGGATATCTTGGTCGTTGGGTTAAAATAGGGGTCGTTTATGTCTTTTGAGGTAACCAGCCGCGAATAACATCACTGTACTGCCTACGTCGTCGTGCGGGCGGTGGTTGTAAGTTCCTAAACTCTATCTCGTCCTTTGCATGTTATATTTCCTTATACTTGAGCATTTGAACGATATTGTTTCCTGTATATTGAGTAATTATGCTTACAGTATGTTGAGAGGCGAACGTGGACGTAGTCGCGGTCATGGACGCGGACGAAGGAATGCTGAAAGGGAGGCGTCACCTTCTAATCAGGCCAGTCATAGCTCAAGCGAGCCGCAACGATCCATCAATAACGAACCGGAACCTGCTGTACCAGAGATTCTTCGTCAGGTGGTGAACCAGATGACTCAGTTCGCTCAGGTCGTGGATCGAATGCAGGTGGCGGTAGGATTACAGCAGGGAGATAGACAACAAGGGATCCCAGATATGGGAAATCGAGGTGACCGGTGGTTGCAAGAGGTGGCGAAGATGCAACCACCCAAATTCGACGGTATTTCTGAGAATCCCACCTGGGACCATTGGTTGAAGGAACTGGAGAAAATCTTTGCCGGATCGCTCAATACTTTCTGATAGGGGAAGCGTCCGAATGGTGGGAAGCCATCCAGCCTGTAGACCATGATGCTGATTGGACAGAGTTTAAATTGATGATGGAAGCTCAGTACTGCCCTCGTCCTGTGAGGGAAACTAAGGTTCGGGAGTTTTTCTCCGCTCAGCCTTCAAATGTGCCAGTATCTCAGGAAATTAAGACGTTTAACCAGCAGCTGGCATTTGTTCGACATCTAGTCAGAACAGATGCAGAAATGATGATCCATTTTAATATGAGGATGAAACCAGAAATGCCGAGGTACATGTCCGGTTTTGAATGTACCACACTCCGTCAATACCAGGATAAGGCGTTGGCGTATGAGATCAAGGAAGCAGCTATGGAGAAATTTACGGAATCCAAGAAGCAGAAAGTCTCTGGTACTTTTACAGAGCACAAGAACAGCGGGCCCCGCAAGGCCCAGTCATCTTTTCATTCTTTCAAGAAACCTCCGCATCCAGTTAGGAGCGGAAAGAACTTCGGAGCAACATCAACTATGACTGATGATACCAGGAAATGCTTTAATCGCGCAGACGGACACTACTATCGACTAATTGCCCCTACCTATCGTGACTTGTTTTGATTGTGGTCGAGAGGACATTGTGCGGTGTTCTGTGAAGAGGCCGCAAATTCTTTTAGAGCCCGTACACCACATCCACCCATGGAAGCCAAGATTCAATGTGACGCAGCAAAGTGTTCAGATGCCTCGACTTTTGGCCGCGGCGAGCAGGCAGGACAGTGAGACCGAAAGGGTACATCGAGTGCCGGATCGTTTCCCCACATCTGCACGAGATTAGGATAACAGATTTATCGTGATGTCTTTGCCGCATCGTGCAATCGGCCCGATCCTTTCCCGTCGGTTAGCGCTTTATTCGATACAGAGCTACGCATTCTTTTATATCCTTGTCTTGTGTAAATCGTTTGAATGTTTCTGGTTTTCATAATTGTGAACCTTATGTTGTTGGTTTACCGAGTGGAGAGAGGATTGTTGGAAACTTAGAAACTAGAGATTTCCCTGTATCATTTGGAGGCAGAGAGTGGCTCTCAAACTTGATTGTAATAGAAATGCAAGGGGACAATCTGATACTCGGAGACGATTGGCTTAATCGATATGGGGCTATTGTAAACTACCGAAGGAGGAATATCTCGCTGATCGCTGACGATGGTTCCGAAATACTGTTTGAGGGATGGAAACCGGGAAGCTCAGGAAAGTTGATCAAAGCGATGAAAGCTGTCAAATTGTTGAAACAGGGCTGTACCAGATACTGGTGTTATGCAATGAAGAAAGAAGATGAAATTGTGGAACTTTCATCCATTCCTGTTGTGAACGAATTTCCAGATGTATTTCCTGACGAGTTACCTGGACTACCTCCACGAAGGGATGTAGAATTTACCATTGAACTGGAACCCGGAGCTACACCAATTTCTAAGGCGCTGTATCGTATGACACCTACTGAGATGTATGAACTGAAAAAGCAACTGGAGAAGTTACTGGATAAAGGCTATATTCAGCCAAGCGTTTCGCCCTGGGGAGCGCCGGTTCTTTTAGTCCGAAAGAAGGATGGATCACTTCGACTGTGTATCGACTATCGAGAGTTGAACAAGATGATGATTAAGAACAAATATTCGTTGCCACGGATTGATGATTTATTTGAACAGTTGCAAGGAGCAACAGTATTCTCTAAAATTGATCTTAGATCAGGATATCATCAGCTAAGGATTAAAGAATCAGATGTTCCGAAATCAGCGTTCAGAACTCGCTACGGACACTATGAGTTTGTAGTAATGCCGTTTGGTCTCACTAATGCACCTGCTGTATTCATGTAGTTGATGAACCGAGTGTTCATCGAATATTTGGATAAATTTGTGGTTGTGTTCATTGATGACATTCTAATGTATTCTAAGAACCCGGAAGAGCATGCACAACATTTGCGGATTGCATTAGAACTTTTAAGAAGCGAGCAACTGTACGCCAAACTCTCTAAGTGTGAATTCTGGATAAAGGAAGTAATGTTCCTCAGTCATGTGGTATCAGATAAAGGAGTCCGAGTAGATCCTCAGAAGATTGAAGCAGTTTTGGATTGGAAGCCTCCTAAGAACGTGAAAGAAATCTGAAGTTTCTTAGGACTTGCTGGGTATTATCGTCGGTTCGTGGATGGGTTTTCCAAAATTTCCCGCCCACTTACTCGACTCCTGCAGAAAACTCAAAAGTTTGAGTGGAATGAGTTGTGTCAGGTTAGCTTTGATGAATTGAAGAAGAGATTGACGACGGCACCGATTCTATCACTTCCACGGGGAACGGGAGGATTTATAGTTTACAGTGATGCTTCGAACCAAGGACTCGGATGCGTATTAATGCAGAATGACAAGGTGATCGCTTACGCGTCGCGGCACCTGAAACCTTATGAAGTTAATTACCCAACACATGATTTGGAGCTAGCGGCAGTAGTTTTTGCTTTGAAGATCTGGAGGCATTATCTGTACGGGACTCACTGTCACATCTTTACGGATCACAAGAGTCTCAAATACATCTTCAGTCAGAAAGAGTTGAACATGCGGCAAAGGAGATGGTTAGAGCTGATTAATGACTACGACTTGGAGATTTTGTATCATCCAGGCAAAGCGAATGTAGTGGCCGACGCACTCAGCCGCAAGCCTGTTTCTATTCAGATGCTGGAGACTCTGACCTCCCAACTTAGCCTTCAACGAGAGATTATTCGAGAAGGAATTGAAGTATGGTTACAAAGATTCCAAGGACAACTGTGCGTGATGGAAATAACTTCATCATTAACCGAAGAAATCAAATCTAGACAGGCAGATGATCCTCTGATGATTCGGTTACGTGATGAAGTGATCAAGGGGAAAGCCCCCGGATTTGTAATTCATGATGATGGAGTTTTGAGATTTCGTAACCGACTGCTCCCGATGTCGATGTTCAAACAGACGATTCTCAAGGAAGCTCACGGCCGCCTATTCTATCCACCCGGGCACCAGTAAGATGTATAAGGACTTGAAGCAGAATTTCTGGTGGGGCAACATGAAGAAAGATGTAGCGGACTACGTTTCGAAATGCTTGACTTGTCAGCAGGTTAAGATCGAGCATCAACGACCTGCCGGAATGTTGAAGCCACTCCCGATTCCTGAATGGAAGTGGGAGGACATATCGATGGACTTTATCACTAGTATGCCGAGAACCAAGACAGGAACGAACATGATTTGGGTGATAGTTGATCGTTTAACCAAATCAGCTCATTTTCTAAGCATTAAGGACACATGGGGACCAGAGAGGTTGGCACGAGTATTTATTTCGGAGATAGTTCAATTGCATGGTACGCCGAAGACCATTGTTTCTGATCGAGACGGCCGTTTTGTGTCTCATTTTTGGAAAGCAGTTCATAAGGCTTTGGGGACAGAATTGAACTTCAGTACAGCTTATCACCCGCAGACTGACGGACAATCCAAGAGGACCATTCAAACGGTGGGAGACATGCTAAGGGCCTGTGCCTTAAATTGGTCAAACGATTGGGAAATTCATCTACCGTTGATTGAATTTACCTACAACAATAGTTGGCATGCTTCCATTAAGATAGCACCGTTTGAGGCATTATACGGGAGGAGATGTAGATCGCCCCTGTGTTGGGACGATTCATCAGACTTAATCGGGACAGAACCAGAGTTGATCGTACAGACTCGAGAGAAGATAGCCTTGATTCGTGGAAGGCTGTTGACCGCCCAGAGTCGCCAGAAATCTTACGCAGACATACGTCGTCGCCCTTTAGAGTTCAGTACTGGAGACCACGTAATTTTAAAGGTTTCTCCTACTCGGGGAATTTTCCATTTTGGAAGAAAGGGAAAACTGAGTCCGAGATATATCGGACCGTTCGAAATCCTTGAGAGAGTTGGAGAGTTGGCATACAGATTGGCATTACCGCCGTCATTGAGCCATGTTCATAACGAGTTCCACGTATCCCAATTACGGAAGTATATACCAGATCCTAGTCATGTCATTGATTTCGGCGAGATCGAAGTCGCTCAAGATGGCACGTTTGAAGAGAAACCAATCAGGATACTCGAGAGTCGAGTTAAGCAGTTGAGAAACAAACCGATCGCATTGGTCAAAGTTCAGTGGTCGCGCCACGGAGTGGAAAAAGCCACATGGGAAACAGAAGAAAGTATGAAGTCCATATATCCATGATTATTTTCGTCTTGAGTTTCGGGACGAAACTCCTTTTTAGTAGGAGAGTATGTAATATCCGGATTAATTACCGAGTATTTCACATGTATTTGTTGGAATTGTGATATCAATAAGTAGAATATGGTATTTACCGTATTTGTATTTTCGTGCATGAGTATGGCAGCATATTACTTGTCTCATACAAATACTCAATTATACAAATTATTGAGTATGGCTACATATTATAAGTGAAGTAATCAATTATGGAGTTGGGTGGAGGCCAGCACATAGTCCTGGACAGTTTTTAATTATTAAGCCTGGACAGCTTTAGAATCTAGCGTAGGAAATTATTGAGCACAGGGGTCCAGAAACATTTAATAAAGGACAGCACCTCATTTCATTTGGTTTTCATCTTCCTTCACCTGTTCTTAGTTCCCTGAAAGTCCAGAGGGTTTTCCCTACCTCTTAAACACATTTAGACCACCCCTTTTGTGATCTTTGAAGATTGGGTGTCACTGGTGATTGATCATTGAAGTGGAGAAACATCTTGATCTGGCAAGCAAGCAACCGGAGTTGGATTCTACTTATTGCCTCAGTGTTTTCTTCATCTTAAGGTATGATAATACTAATTCCTACTTGGATTCGTGTTATCAAGGATGTGATAGAAGTATGCTGTCAAGATATTGAGTTCCACTGATAAAATCATCCAAGCATCATCATGTTTTAGAAATTGGGATGTTTATACTTATGAATAAATCATCAGAGGTTATATCCTTCCATATAAGTTGGATTTGTTAGATGTTTTCTGGATATAATGATGATATTGGAATCTAACACATCAATCTTGGATCACCCAACTTCACCTGAGAATTTCGTATGTTCAGTTTTCTACCCAAGACTTACCTCACATCAACTAGGCGAGTCAAGTAGGCTGATCAGCGAGGTTGACTTCTGACTCGGTTGATAAGCGAGGTTGACTTCTGACTCGGCTGATAAGCGAGGTTGACTTTTGACTCGGCTGATCAGCCATGTTGACTTTTGACTCGGCTGATCAGCGAGGTGACTTTTGACTCGGCTGATCAGTGAGGTGACTTTTGACTCAACTGATTAGGTTACATTTTATGAACTTCCGACCGTGATTTGGATTGTTAGATGTTCATACGACTGTAAATGAAATCTATATTACTTATTTTGTTAAGGTTCGAGCTTAGCAACGTGATTGATTGAAGGGGCGACCTTCGAGTGTTTCGTTTTCGTGGAAGTTTCGTTCTTGTCTTCGAATCGAGGCAAGTACCTTATTTATTTTATGTATTGTTGTTATACATATTGTCGTGCATGTATGTCGTTATTTTATGTCCACCTCGTGTTGGTCCGACGGGATCATCGGGGGATCTATGCTAGTGTGCGCTGGATTATCGGACGGGTTTTTCCACCACGGGTTGGTCTGACGGGATCATCGTGGGTTCTAGGCAGTGAACGCTGGATCGTCGGAATTACCATGTGTATGTTATGATATCATGTTGTGATTATCAGTTGTGTATGTTATTTATGAGTTTCTCGTAGGAGAAGACCCGTTGGTATTTTTGTCAATTACGTATTATTATTCTGCGTGAGATGATGAATAATACGTTGTGGTACTTGTACTAGCATCGTTGTGCTAACCCCTTCAGGGGTGAACATTTTGTTTATGTTCAGGATCCAGGAGAGCGGGGAAACAACCACTGGAGCTGCATGACGACGGGGGTGCAGAGTGATGTTCTGGCCGGGTTTACTTGTCTGTTGTTTGTTAGTTATTTCAATAAGTACTCGAGTACGTAGTCGTTTTTGATGAATTAGAATTTGGTGATGTATTAATAATTTTTGTTGAACATTTGTATTTTCAGTATTTGGTCAGAACTGTTGTATCTTAATTTCGTTATTTTCATTCGTTGGTACCTGTTAATGCCTTTTCAACTCTTTAGCCTTGTAAATCCTTATGTAAAGGATTTACGACGCTGTAATATTCCTGAATACATCAGGGGTGTTACATATTACTGTCCAGAACTCACTGTCCTGGACCATTAGCGTGCGCTACTACTATCTAGCGTGCGCTAACAACGACTCGGTAGCGTGCGCTATCGAGCTATAGCGTGCGCTACCTGGGCACCTGAACGAGTCCAGAACAAACTACCCAATACTGGACAGTCGCGTTAGCGCGCGCTACCGGACACCTAGCGCGCGCTAGTCCCCCGACATTAGCGTGCGCTAGACAACGTAGCATACGCTAATACGCTAGTCCAGAGGACTTGAATCAAAATTAAGTTCACTGCCACTCGCTCGAGAATCTCGAAAGGTCCAATAAATCTCGGACTCAATTTCCCCTTTTTCCCGAAACGGAAAACTCCTCTCGTCGGCGACACCTTTAGCAAAACGTGGTCTCCAAAACGGCCATCACGATCCGAAACAATAGACTTCAGAGTACCGTGAAGCCTCACAATCTGCGCGATAAACACAAGAGCCAACTTCTCCGGGCCCCAAGTGTCCTTGATGCCCAAAAAATGTGCCAACTTGGTCAGATGATCAATAATCACTCAGACCATATTCATACCCGACCTCGATCTCGGAAAACTCGTAATGAAATCCATCAATATATCTTCCCATTTCCATTCCGGAACGAGAAGTGACTGCAATAACCCAGCCGGTCGTTGATGCTCGATTTTGACCTGCTGACAAGTCAAACATCTCGCTACAAACTGTGCGACCTCCTCCTTCATATCATTCCACCAGAAATTCCTTCTCAGGTCATTGTACATCTTACTCGAACCAGGATGAACGGAGTAAAGTGTAGCATGGGCCTCACGCAAAATACTCTGTCTCAACTCTGAGTCGTTCGGTACATAAAGCCGACTCTGGAATCTCAAAACACCATCCTCGTGAATTACAAACCCAGGAGACTTTCCCTTAAGAACGTTCTCTCGGATTTGAGTAATCATCGGATCCTCCAACTGCTTCAGCTTAATTTCATCGATCAAAGATGACGAAATCTCTAAAGCACAAAGTTGCCCGACAGCTCCAGGCAACGAAACCTCAACATCCAACTCGATCAAAACCCGCCGAAGCTCAGATTGAGACGTAAGGATCTCAAGCGTTCGCAACGCAACCGGTTTACGATTCAAGGCGTCGGCCACGACGTTCGCCTTGCCCGGATGATAAAGGATTTCAAGGTCATAATCCTTAATCAACTCTAACCACCTCCTCTGCCTCATATTCAACTCCCGCTGAGTAAATATGTATTTCAGACTTTTATGATCAGTAAAAATCTGACATGCAGAGCCGAAAAGATAGTGACGGCAAATCTTGAGCGCAAAAACAACTGCCGCTAATTCCAAATCATGAGTAGGGAAGTTAAGCTCATACGGCCTCAACTATCTCGACGCATAAGCAATGGTCTTGCCGTGCTGCATCAATACGCACCCAAGACCCTGACCCGAAGCATCACTATAAACAGCAAAAACCCCGTTGCCACACGACAACGCTAAAATCGGGGCCGAAGTCAAACGCCTCTTCAGCTCCTCAAAACTCGACTGTCTCTCATCATTCCGCATTTAACTTCTGACTTACGGAGCAATCGCGTAAGTGGCCGAGCCGCCGAGAAACCTCGACGAACCTACGGTAGTAGCCGGCCAAACCCAAGAAACTATGGATCTCCTTCACATTCTTGGGTGGTGCCCAATCCAACACCGCCTCAATCTTCTCGCGGATCCACACGAACTTCTACCAAATCACGTGACCTAAAAACATCACTTCTTTCAGCCAGAACTCACATTTTGAGAACTTCGCATAGAGTTGCTCGGTCCTCAAAATGTCTAACACTACTCGCAAATAATGGGCATGCTCTTCCTCGTTCCTCGAATAAATAAGAATATCGTCAATGAAGACGACGACACACTTATCCAAATACTCGATAAAGACTTTGTTCATCAACTGCATGAACACTGCTGGCGCATTAGTTAACCCGAAAGGCATAACTACAAACTCATAATGTCCGTATCTCGTACGAAAAGCTGTTTTCGGCACATCGGACTCCCTCACCCGGAGCTGATAGTACCCCGATCTCAAATCAATCTTCGAGAATACCGCAGCTCCCTGCAACTGATCGAACAAGTCATCAATCCTCGGCAAAGGATACTTGTTCTTGATGGTCACCTTGTTTAGTTCGCGATAGTCGATACACAAACGCAGTGAACCATCATTCTTCCGCACAAACAGGACCGGTGCGCCCCAAGGTGAAGCGCTCAGTTGAACATACCCCGACTCAAGAAGCTCACTCAACTGCTTCTTCAACTCGGCCATCTCTGAAGGTGCCATGCGATACGGCGCCTTCGAAATCAGAGCCGCGCCCGACTCTAACTCTATAGCAAACTCGACCTCACGATCCGGTGGCAATCCCGGTAACTCATCAGGAAATACATCAGGAAACTCACTAACGACTGGAATCGACGAAAGCTCGACTCCACCATCCTCCGCCATCAAGGTATAGCACCAATAACCAGTACACCCCTTTCGCAGGAGTCTCATCGCCTTCAAGGCGTTAATAACGAACTTCTGGTTTCCCCTCTTTCGCCCCGCGAAAGAGTGCTCGGTGCCGTCCTCGGCTAACATAGTGATGATTCTCGTGCGGTAGTTCATGATTGCGCCATGCCGCTCGAGCCAATCATCCCCGAGAATCAAATCCTCACCCTCAATATTAACGACAATAAGATTAGAGAGCCAAGCTCTCTCACAAATAAACACAGAGCAGTCTCGGACCTCTCGATCACCAACGATCCTATCACCACTAGGAAGTTTAACGATGAAAGACTCGCAAGGCGACAAACAGTCGAGACTCAAACGGCGCACACACTCCAGCGATATGAACGAATGTATAGCACCAGAATCGAAAAGCACAATGACAGGATGAGAATGGATATGAACGGTACCTGTCGCCACAGTGGCCGCTGGATCATCGGCCCTCCTCACCTCGTAGATACGCGGCTGGGCAGAGCCGACACTGGAAGCTCCTCCTCTAGCGGGCTGACCCCGACCTCTACCTCGGTTGGCACTCGACGGAGACTGTGGAGCAAACGAGTCCTGGTTCACACTCGGCTCCCTAGGTGCTGGAAAAGAATCACGGGTCTCGCGAATCTGTCTGACTTGTTCACAAAAGAGAGCCTTGTGGCCAGACTGACTACAAGTATGACAAGTCAACTTCTGACAAGGACACTGCTGGATCCTATGTCCCGGCTGGCCACAGTTAAAGCATGTGGGATCACGAACGGAGGTTCTGGCGGCACCTCGAAAACTCCCAGAGAAACGAGCCGAACGCCCGTAGAAATATTCGCAGCCTGAGATTTCTGCTGGCCTCCACCCTTGGGACCAGAAAAATTTCCGACTCACTTATGCTTCTTGATCTCACGAGCCACTTCACTAGCCGTCACCTACATATCGTAAGCAAGAGCCCTAGTCTGATAATACTTCAAAGTAGTGTAGACGAGCCCAGACATATAGTCCCGAATTGACAGTTTCATCCGCCTGGAAAAGTGAAAAATTTTGTCGTTCTCCTCGACAACTTGGGTCTTCACGTAGCCCAACTCCTTGTTGAAATCGGCAATAGCTTGAGAGACATGAATGTCCCGCGGTTGAGCATCATAGAAGGCATGGACTCGAGCCTGTCTAACCGGCCACGTGCAATACTCGGTCTCCATTAGGTCCTTGAACTCCACCCATGAAGCAACGTGGTCCTTAGGCCCAATGGCCTCCCACCAATCAGTAGCGTCCCCAGTGAGAAAGTACTGGGCAATAGGGACCTTACGGTCCTCGGGACAGTTGGTGGCAACGAAAGCTTTAGATATCTCCTTGATCCACCCCTCCCAGCCGATCGGGTCAGAGGCTCCCATAAACTGAGGAGGATGCATCTTGATGACATCTTGATGCCAACGGTCTGCTCCGCCCGATTAGCATGGGCCGGATTCGGGTTCTGAACCACCTGAGCTATAGCCGCTATCTGGTTCACCATTTTCTGCATGACAGCCGCAATACCAAGGTCGGCGCCATCTTGCGAAGAAGCATGGCTATGACGGTCACCGGTGCTGCCAGCTCCCGAAGAATGCGACGTGGCCGCCCCACCGGCTGCCCCACGTCCCCGGCTGCATCCACGGCCACGGCCCCTTCCAGCATCCATGCTGGTGTTAAGAGGTGGCAAAAGGCAAATCGATGATAAGTAAAAAAGGGAAAATAACCACAGTTCAAGAAACGGAAATACGGTACGAGAAAACAAAGAATCGAGTAAGGTAAACTTACGAACACTGGAAGTACTGAGATGCTGGCATCGGTGTGACAATGTGCAAAACAAAACACAATTAGACCCAAATAACCGACAAGCCTAGGTATCCATAAACCTAGTGCTCCGATACCATTTTCTGTAACACCCCCGAGATATTCGAAGTATATTACAACGCTGTGGACCCCTATATGGGACCCACCAGGCTAAAACAAGAAAAAACACCACTCGACTAACCATCTCAGTTAGCGAGGACACACATTTAAATAATACAACATATAAAGATATGCCCGGAGCAACCGGCGTAATAAACATCAACCGACAATATAACAATTTGTGTTAATACAAAATGAAGTTCGGAGTGAAAAGCCTAAGTACTCGCGAGTACAATCTATAAGTTTATAAATGTGGGAAAGAACCGTATCGAAAAGGACAAGAGAAATAAGAAGACTCGAATGCACATGTCAACGACCCTGGCCAACATCCTCGTACTGTCCCAGCGCCCGCTCGTCCGGCAGAACATAACCTGAAATCCATAACAAGAATTTCCCCAAAACGGGTCCCTAAAGGGGTTAGCAATTACGCTAGTACAAGTAATCAAGGCAAACCATTCGCTTACACGTTTCATAGTACAATGCACCAAATCATTTCAAAACCAAAACCAGACATGTCTTTTCCAGAAACAAACAGTCAATCACATTTGCCTAGGACCGGGACGAAGCCACAAATCCCACTCGAGGCCTTTAAGGACCCTCCCGAGCTGGCCATATCATAAAATAAATCACGCACGTGCAGATTTTCTCCCATTTCGGATTCATTCACCGAGAAACCAAAGCAGATCTGTATCCCTCCTCCTGGTTTGCCTTTTTATTTTTATTTTTATGGGACAACAACAATACTTTTATGCTTCGAGTCCAGTGTGTCTTTCCCGTACAGCAACGTCGTCACTAGACTATGAAGCCGGGATAGAGGTGAGAAATAAAAGGGCTTTATCTTCTTCCTCAACCTTTTCATCAACTTTCCGTAGTTGATCCAGATTTGCCCACTGTGCGTCTTTCACACCTGTCAATTTTCTCTCATTTCCTTTCAACACCATTGTCAGTCCCTGTTGAATAGGGGTGGGAGGAAAGCCCAAACTCGTGGGGCCCACCCGAACCGGAACACAAGTCAACGGGTGAAACCCTAGTTGATTGGGTTTGGGTTTGGGTTCGGGCGACACCCGATATTACGGGTGCGGGTTTGGGATCACTCAAACCCACACCCGAAACTCAGACACCCGCACAGTTATAGGTTAAATTAGGATTTTCACTTTTCACCCATTTCTTTTCTACACATCTCACGACTCACTCTGTATATGTTAATTGTATGTTATTGTAATTTAATTTCTTGAGAGTCTATGTTGAAGACTATGTTAAACTATGTTATTATTGTATTGTCATTTGTAAACTATTTTATTATTCTATTGACATTTGCAAACTATATTAAATTACGCTACATTTTGCATTTTATCAAATTTGAATTTGGATAAGCACCAAACTTGAATTTTGATTCTGCCTGATCAAGCTGCGGGTTTGGGTTTGGATGAAAAAACTCGAACCCAATGAGTGTGGGTGTGGGTTTTGTTTTGCCACCCAAACAGCCTTTGGGTTTGGATTTGGGTTCGGGTGGTGATTTCGGGTGTGAGTTTGGGGAGCATGAAACCCGCACCCGACCCGACCCGTTGCCATCCCTACTGTTGAACTTGGAGATCATTCACCCATAAATGTCAAAGAGCGAAATTCCATTTGCTTTCAATTGTTGCACCTTGAATGGATTTGTCACTGCCAGGGTGTCCATCCGGAAAAATTAAATCTCAATTTTCTACATTGCTTGAATTACCAAGTAGCTTCGATACCACTTGTTGGGCGTAACGGAGGCGTGTCGTGATCTGAGATTTGATTCAACCAGAATATACGACAAATCACACCAACAAGATGATGGCAAAAATACACCCTTGAGTTCTATGGGCCAAACCGAAGAATAAAAGACTCGCTTACAACCACTTTATTATAGCTATCAAAGAACATTCTCCCCAATCCCTTTGTACACTCATTTTTAGCTCCATACCCGGTTGGATGGTCAAGCTCACTTGCTTGCCATGGTTTTTCTTAAGCTCTGCCCCGGCTTTTTTATAGACAATAGGCATGGCAACGGGCGGGGATGGAGCGGGGATCGCCATTCCCGGCCCCGGCCCCGGCCCCGGCCCCGGTTTGTAAAACGCTCCCTCGGCCCCGGCTCCGGCCCCGCCCCGGTTTGTGATACCCTCCCTCGGCCCCAGTCAAACCCCGGTCAAATCCCGGTCAAACCCCGGTCAACCCTCGATTTAATATAAAATATATAATTTTTTTAATATATATATATATATATATTTAATAAATATATAGTTTTTTTAATATACACCCATTTGGACATTTTTCTTGATTTGTGGTGACTTTTTCCGATCATAATCCTTGTTATTCTTGAATAACTACTATTCGATAATTATAATATTAAAAAATGCACATATTATATTAATCAATATGAAATAGATATTATCAAATAACTTTGTAAATATGACGATTACAAATATAGGCACATCAAATGTCATAAGGCACTATTTCCAACATAAAAATCGCATGGGGCGAGGTTGAGGACCCATCCCCAACATATATCCAACTTTCTTCACTCGTGGGAGCCAGAGCGGACCATCATAGTCCTATCTTCTCGAGGATCTATACATTCCTTATCGGGAAGTCCATACATTCCTTATTACCATATGTATAGCTATATCTCAATTGAATTTTGTATAGCACATATTTAAGTTCTGCTAAAGATTAACTCGACTGTAGTGTTTTTGGTCATCCCCATCAATACATTTATAGATGGGATACAATATCATTTAAAATTTAGGCTCTGTTTTTGAACAAATTACTAATCAATTGAATCGAACCTGATTAGGCTGAATCGAACTTAATCGAATAGAATCGAATCGAATCAAATTATTTATATCACAAGAAAATTAAGTATGTGTATAATATTTTTAAATTTAATTCATTTAAATAATAATAATAATTATTATTATTATGTATAATATTCTTACATTTAATTCATTTAGAAAAAATATAATAATAATTATGTAGAATAATTTTTAATTTAACTTCATTTAAAAAATAATTATTATTATGAATAATAATTCTTAATAATAATAATAATAATTATGAATTTTTACATTTATTAACGTGGGATGGCAAGGAAGTGCGCATGATATTACAGTATGGCGGGATTGTTTAACAGATTCAAAATATATTTTTCCGCACTCACCTCAAGGTACAATTTTATTCTTTAACTTCCATATATATATTTACATATACACTTTAATGTATATAGTAATGACTATTTGTAGAAAAATATTATTTGGTGGACTCGGGATATCCAAACACTCTTGGATGTATGTTTCCTATTAGCGATGTAGGACTCATATGCCACTTGCCAGAATATATGCATGCACCACCTGTGGGTATTTCAGAATGTTTCAATCATCGACATTCATCATTGAGAATGAAAGTGGAAATGACTTTTGGTCAGTTGAAGAAAAGATGGAAGGTGCTAAAATGTATGCCTCAAATGTCCGGAAAGTATCAAATGTCTATTATTGTTTCCTGTTTTACACTTCATAATATCATACGAATGTACGACCTTGGGATACCAATTATAGAACATGAGGCGAATGTTCGTGGAACAATAGATTTTCAAATATTTGATGCAGATCGAAAGAATGCCATGTTCGTCGTGCGAAAAATTATTGCATTACAAATTTGAGGATCTAATAGGTCAATGATGAAATGCAAGAAAAATAAATTGTAGTAGTAATAAACAATTATTTTTAAAAAAGTTCGTAATGTACTTGTCTAAATATTTTATTCGATGCTACATCTTATATTTATAATGGTTGACTCTCTTCTCATTATATTGTTAATAATATTAGATAATAATATATATATACAACAATGATAATAATAAAAGTTATAGCTTCAATTATCAATAATAATACTACGACCGATAAATTAGTAGATTAATATTAAATAATAATTATTAGATTACAACAACAACCAAAAACAATACAAACAATAATATTACCACCAATAAATTAACATGATGAGATTGATAATAAAAATTTGTATATAGTATTGGTGATAATATTAATATTAATAATAATTAATATTATATAACAATATATACAACAATAATTATTCTTGATAAAAAATTATATATATATATATTATTCTTGATAATTAATATCAACAATAAAAATTGTTGAATCGAATCGAACCGAATCAATCGAATCGAATCTTTGAATCGAATCAAAAGTCTTGAAATTAATCCTTAAGAATAGAGCCTTAGGGGGGAGAGAGTGGTCACCTAATACCCTAGGTGCTACATCACCTCTATCCAATAAAAACCCTCCAACTCAAAACTATCCAATTCTACCCTAACACTACCCTAAGTGGAGGGAGTGGTCACCTATACTACCCGATTTTTTTTTGTTCATACATAAAATCACATACAATATTAAAATAAAAACATACCATTTCATTAAAAATAAAAACATTACATAATACTTAAAAAAAACATTACATAAAAACATACCCGATTTTTTTTCATACATAAAATCACATACAATATTAAAATAAAAACATATCATTTCATTAAAAATAAAAACATTACATAATACTTA
Organism: Orobanche coerulescens; assembly: GCA_033398695.1. NCBI lineage: Eukaryota > Viridiplantae > Streptophyta > Magnoliopsida > Lamiales > Orobanchaceae > Orobanche > Orobanche coerulescens. Next base: position 162,570,015 of record CM065812.1, on the reverse strand, counting down.
AAAAAAACATTACATAAAAACATACCCAATTTTTTTTTTTCATACATAAAATCACATACAATATTAAAATAAAAACATACCATTTCATTAAAAATAAAAACATTACATAATACTTAAAAAAAACATTACATAAAAACATACCATTTCATTAAAAATAATGAGTGTATGTTATTTGGTTTTAAAGGGAATTTTTTTTTTTTTTTTTACTCAAAAGAGCCCATTTTTTTCAAAAAGAACCCCACCGATCGGGCAGGCCGAATGAGAATACCGCCCGCCTTACCCGAGGCCCCGGGCGACGTGTTACCGCCGGGTAAGCACCGATTCCCTTACCCGAGCCCCACTCCCTCCCCCCTTAGTACTTTCAAACAAAAAATAATCATACTTTTAGGTGAAAAATTCATACTTTGAATACAATTATTTATATTATTTGAAAAGTACATTCTTTTTTTACCTTCGGAATAAGATTTGTTGCAAAGAAAATAACCGCCTGATGTAAGGATGGTGTGATAACATTTTCTACAAAAAGGGCAAAAAAAAAAATATCTTTATTTTTAGGAACAGTCTTGCTATTGATTTGGGCAGGACAACAAATCCGTAATTTATAATATGGGTGCGGATAGGGGTGTCAAAATATAGCGAAATGTCGAAATGTCGAAATATTATATTTATCGTATCGAAAAAATACCGAAAATACCGAAAATTTCGGTAGACCGAATTTTCGTACGGTAACGGTATGAAACTTTTTTATGTTCGGTATTTCGGTATATACCGAAATACAAAAAAAATCAATATTTCAATATATATATATATATATATATATATATATATATATATATATATCGATATTTTCGATATTTTATTTGCTCGGTATTTCGGTATATATCGGTAGGAAATAGATCATATGAAAACTCATTACCTTGGGAAATCTAGAAACTTTTGTAGACCATTGACATTAGTGATCTAACGACCGTAGATGAGTAGAATTATATTCAATTATGTATTTTTTTATTGCATTATTTGTTGCATATACTAGCGACCAGCTTGATTCAACAAATAATAACAAATATACAATGAAATTACTTAATAATGCAATTGATTTTTAGATTTCACCATTAAGGGTGTTTCCACCATAGTCAATCCCTATATATATCAAGAATTTTTCGATATTTTGGTAATTCGGTATTTCGATAAGTTAGGTATGTACCGATACCGAAATAAAATCCGGTATACCGAAATTTCGGTACGGTATCGGTACGGACCGAAAGCCATACCAAAATTTCGGTATACCGGATTTCGGTATACCGAAACTTTCGGTACGATATCGGTATGAAATTTTGTTGTATCGATACTTTCGGTACCGTATACGGTATTGGCAAAAAAATTCAGTACGGTACGGTATATCACCCCTAAGTGCGGAACCCTTTTGTGCTTAAATCATACTCCCTCTGTCCCAGCCAAAGGTTGACAGAGGGTGTATATTTGGTGTATTTTAGGTAATGATTAGTATAAGTAATGATGATTAAATGTGTGGTGGAGATTAAAAAGTAAAAAGTATTGATGATAAATGAGTGGTGGAGATTAAAAAGTAAAAAGTGATTGTTTGATTTGATTATAAAAAGTGATATATGTAAACTTATTAAAGGGACTACCTTTTGATAGAAATGTAAACTTTTGGGCGGGACGGAGGAAGTACTTATTATTATGAGTACTATAGTATTAGTTTATGTGCTTCGCCAAATGCATAAGATATATAATTCATCGATTCAGCTAAATGAGGACTTGTCCTCGTAATAAGATGCTCTTTTTTTCCAATTTAAGTGGAATGTTTTACTTTTTTTTCTAATTCTCAATTTTTTTTTATTTGGCTAATATTCACATTTATTCTCAAGTTACCCTATTTTACAAATCATTGTACTTCACAAAAGAATCACATTAGTGCTATTTCAAACTGATACATCACACGATGTTATTTTCAATCCATTTAGTCCCAAGATGATATTTTCGACCAGTTTCATCACGGAATTTCGACCCGTTATCATATTTTCGATCAAACGTCATTTTTTATTGTTTCACCCCGAGATGTCATTTTCTACCAGTTTCTTCCTCAGACGTCATTTTTGACCCGTTTCGCCACGGGACGACATTTCGACCCGTTTCACCTTGGACGACATTTTCGACCAATTTCGTCATGAGACATTATTTTCGACCCGTTAAGCCCCAATGACATTATTTTCGACCTGTTTCGGCATGATACGTTTTTTACATGTTTTCTACCTAGATGCAATTTTTGGCTCGTTTTGTCCCGTGATGTTTTGCGGCCCATTTCGCCCAATGACATCATTTTCGACCCGTTTCATGGACTATCATTTTCAACATGTTTCGTCCTGGGGTGAAACGTGCTGAAAATATCGTCCTATTGTGAAACGGGTCGAAAATGACCCTGGGTAAACAAGTTGAAAATGACGTCTGATGATGAAATGTGTCGAAAAGGGTGTCCTAGGGCAAAATAGAAAATATCGTCCCATGATGAAACGGGTCAAAAATGATGTCAGGGCAAAACGACCCAAAAATGTCGTCCAGGAACGCACCAAGTCGAAATGAATGCCGCCCCGAAAATGATGCCCGTGACAATGGACCGAAAATGACGTCCTGAGACAAAATGGGTCGAAAATGATGTCCCAAGGCGAAATGGATCGAAAATATCGCCCGAATGTAAAATTGGGCCGAAAATATCGGCCCAATGCGAAGCGGCCTGAGAATGTCGTCTCGGGGCAAATCAGATCGAAAATGACGTCCCGAGGCGAAGACAGTCAAAGACGTCCCATGACAAAATGAACTAAAAATGTCGTTGAGGGCGAAACGTGTCGAAAATGATGTCTCGAGCAAAAAATATCGTCTCTAGGCAAAATGTGTCGAAAATGCCGTTCTAGGGCGAAGCGGTTTGAAAATGACGTCCCGAGTCGAAACGGGTCGAAAATGAGATCCCAGGTTGAAAATGGTCGAAAATGACGTCCTGGGACAAAACAGGCCGAAAATGACGTATTTGGACAAAATGGGTCGAAAACAACATCATGGAGAAATTGGTTGAAAATGACATTCCATAATAAAATGGGTTGAAAATGACGTCTCTGAGCGAAACGGACCGAAAATGACGTCCAATAGCGAAAGAGGCTGAAAATGTCATCACGTGGCGAAAAATAATTTCCCGAACGAAGCATGCCGAAATAACCTTCGAGGGCGAAATTAGTCGAAATAACATCCCATGATGAAATAAGTCAAAAATATCATCCCGATGCGAAGGATTGAAAATAACGTTCTATGTTGAAACTAGTCGAAAATATAATCTCGAGGGAAGACAGTCGAAAATGTCGCATCAGAACGAAATTGGTCGAAAATAACGTTCGGGTGCTAAAGGGTCCAAAAATATCGACCCGGAGCAAAGCAAGTAAAAAATGTTGCCCCGGAGCGAAAGGGGTCAAAAATGACATTTTGATGCAGAACGGGTTGAAGGTAATGTCCCAGAATGAAACTGGTCAAAAAATAACATTTCGTAGCGAAGCGGGTCAAAAATATCACCGTGGGACGAAACTGATCGAAAATGACGCACCCGGTATAATGATCGCAAACAACAGTAACTTGGTGTTTTATGTGAGGTACAATAATTTATTGAAACATGTGTAACTTTGGTATATAATGAATAATATTTAAATGATAAACATATTTCGGGAATTAGAAAAAAAGTAAAACCTCACAATTTAAGTGGGAATGAGTAAGTAAAATTACAAAATCAGATTCTAAATTTACAATCCTTAATAATTGCAAAAAAATGAAAACCTTCCACTTAAATCGAGAAGTAGAAAGTATTACTTTACTCTTTTAATATGAATATTTGCAGCAAAAAAATATATAACAAGAGTATTATTGTACTCATGTAATACGAGTATACACCAATGCTCATATAGTAGTGAACACTAAGAATATTGTAGTACACTTAAACATCTCGAACAGAAAGGTTGAAGCATAAGTTCGAACCCAGCAGCCATTGGATAGGATGCAATGATGATATGTTTTTGACTTGTTTATGAATGGTAGTTGTCAAATTTTCACTTTGACATAAACAACCTTCACCATTATCAAACTAATAATCCTTCATACACATCAAATAAACTCGTCTAAGTTACTTTCACTCGAACGTAAACACCCAAAAAAAAAGAAAGAAAAAAAGAAAACGAGAAAACTATTCCTGAATAAGAATGCAATGCAGGAATAAACTTCCCTGGATTATTGCTCTAGAAAATACATTTGCTTGATAATTACAGGAAGGAATGCTAATTAAGCAGTCATATACTTACAGCTCGAAAAAAAAAAAAAAAAAATCACGCATCCCATCTCGTTTCAGCTATTTCCTTATGGATTAAATATCGAAAGGATGAACTCTGCTCTAACCAATATATGTACTTTTCTGGTCTATCCTTCTTCGCACATGTTTTGATAGCTTTCTGTTGAATCCCCGTTAGACATCCGCTCACCACTTCCAAGAGCGCGCCCATCCCAATCGACATATCCTTGGCATAGTAGCAAAGTATTTTGGGCAGGTATATCTTTGTTTCCTTGTGAACATACACTGTAGCTTGTATAAACTCTTCCTTGGCAACATTTAGATCATGAAATACGCTGTTTGCCGTGTAAACCCGGACCTGCAACCCGGTTAATACGATCCGGCAGTCTACATTTCAGTTACAACAATTTGAACCCCTCACCCGCAAGTAAAGGTGGATTAAAAAACTACCTCGAGATTTAGTATAATTACCAAAAAAAAAAAAAAAAAAAAACTTGAGGTTTTGATTTCGTATAGAATTTTACTCCCATTGATCATGAGCAAAAACATTATAAAAATCCCCATTATGATTGTACAAAATCACCCAGGAAGTCGTAACCGAGATACAGCTCAATCAGAAGGTGTCTGGGTCGATCCACTCAGTTTTATGCAGGGCATGATGGCCCATATTTAGTGAATGTACAACTTTCTTATGGATTCAAAGTACAATATATAACATAAACTTTTTATCCCCAAATCTTCCACCTGTACCTTTGTTTAGTTGGGATTTTTTCTTTTTGGACCATAAATGGACTCTTCCATTGGGACAAAATCATTTATTAAAATGTAACATAACAGACTAAGGGCCTGTTTATTTTTTAATCAGCTTAACCGGTCAGCTATATTTTGCTGTTTACTTTCAACTTAATGATCTTAATAATGTCTTTTTCATTACCATTAAGACAGAAATATTTCCCCAATATACCAAAATTACCCTCTCTAATAATAAAAGAATTGAGTATATATAATATAAATTATCATATAATCTTAATTATAATTGAGTATATATAGTATAAATTTAAAATATATATTAATATTATATATTTAAAAGTCATAAAATATAAACTATTTATTGATAAAAAATTAATATAACTATATATATGAAAATATAACTTAATATATTTATAAAATATTGTTTGATTATTTAAATATAACTGAAAATTATAATATGATTTATGAATATATATTATAATATAAATTAAAATATATATTATGTTATATTATATATTAAGTTATATTATATATATACTCAATTTGGTATTAGAATAAAACTGAAAATCGAAGATTTTTTTTAAATAAAAATATTGTGTAATTATGTTATATTATATAATAAAACTGAAAATCGAAGATTTTTTTAACATCGATTTTAATTAGAATCATGTCAAATAATTTTTTTTTTTTTAATTTTAACATCGGTTTTTAGCATAACCGATGTTAATTTGCTTTAAAATTTTTAATTATGTCACCGCGTCTTTTTTAACATCGGTTTTTCCAGAACTGATTTTAAACGGGCGATGTTAAATGTCTTTTCTGTAGTAGTGAATACCATTCAACTTAAAAAATAAAGAACATTTTATCAAAAATGACTTAATTCATATTGAGGGGTAAAATGGTCATTTCTGTCATTCAGATAGTTCATTCAGAAAAGAAAGAAACAACAAGATATTTTTCCAAATCAGACAGATTAATCCACTCAGACAGCTTAATCCATTCAGAACTTAATGGAAAAAAAGTAAACAGGCCCTAACAGTTATAGTGTTATACATTTAACACATCATCAAACCTCGGATAGGTTTTCCTCCATTTTTTTGGTAAATTTTGAAACTTTTTTTGGGTGTTCTGTGATTTACCCCAAATATTTAGGGATAGTTTGTAACTCGTCCAAAAAAGTAAGAGCAAATTAATGAATTACCGCAGGGTCTGTGTATGCTCCTGAGCAAAGTGCAAAATGAACAAGTGGTTCAGCATATTCAAAGGCATAAACATGTTTACTGCTCCCAGTCTTGAACTTCTTTCCAGGAGAGAGAAGTGTCTGAAGCCACTGCATTTGTGTCATTCATGCTGAGTCAGTAAAGAAAGTAGACATAATTTTCGATAACTTAAACTAAAAAAGATTAATGGCATATACCGGTGGAGAATAATGCGATCTGACTCCTAAAATTGAGCTTTGTATATCATAAGCATTTACGCAATGCCCGCCCACGTTATAAGAAGCCTGATACAAAATTTTGTATATGGAACGATATAGATCTGGTGATAAAAAGATGGGAAGTTCTAAGATACCCGCATGGGTACCATAACTGCATGTTGGATTCATGATGAAAATCATTTGCTAAAGATCCAAAGGGGATTTTTCCTAAAAATATTAAACAAATTAAATTTGTATATTACCTTCATAACAGAAGTAATTTTAATGTAGTTTTGCGTTCCATATGCTAAATAAGCCTGCGAACAAAAAATCATTTACCCAACAGAGAAATGAAGAACTGAATAAGGTTATGATATTCTGCAGTGAAAACTCTCAAAGGTTAGTCTACAAAATAATAATGGACTCGGGACCACGCAACTCTATTAATTTAAAAGGGTATTTAATTTGATGAGTGATAATTTCCCTTCGAATGCCAAGTCGTCTAGTGCACATTACTTAAACTTCGTCTAAAGTAATCTATGACTTTAGTTAGCTATCCAAAATGGATAGGGTTTTTGCAAGGCATACATGCATTAGTAAGGCGTTATGAATATTGATCCAAAATGCAAGCTTCTCTTCGCGCCTCATCTTCATTGGGTCAACAGTCTCAAGACTCTTCACGAGGGACCTGTACAGATAAAATTGAAACCATATATCAAAAAGAAAAGCGTCCAAAAGTCGGATTATCAAAAGAAAAAAAAAATCAAATAAATGGGGAAAAAAAAATTAAAAGATACTATCTAGTATGGTGGTATTAAATGAGAATTCCAGCTCTTAGTTCCTTTTCAAATAATATCACCCAATATAACCAAAAACAACACAGTTTTGTATAAATAAAAATTCCTAAGATATAAGAGTAATTAAATATCGACACCTGAATTTCTGAAGCACATTAGCAGAATAACTATAACTTTCATCGTCTAAGCTTATTTTCAGAACTTGTACCATCGCAGCATATGGTCCATTTTCTTGTTTTAAGCCTTCGAAATCGCAATTTTCTGCGACTTCATCATTACATTGAGGACTCCAACTACCGGATAAATTTCTTGGAGAAAATGTGCTTGAGGAACAGAATGATGAAGTAGAAGAAACCGGACATCCTTTGCAATAAATTGAAGATATACATCTTATAATGTCTTCGGATAGTCGATCTGGACAAATATGGGCATCGTCATCCATGCAAGAATTTTCAAGATGATCCGCAAGGCTACGACGCTCGGTATAAGCACTTTGCTTTTTTTCCTGCAATTATTAAATGTAGACATTTCGAGTTAGTAAATTTTGATATATTAATATGGAGAAGAAAAAACATAATCAATCATACCCTTCCGGATGATGACTTCGGAAATGCGATTCGAACCAAATCATTCGGAGCAGCTAAAGAACTTGTAGGGGAGCTTTGACTTAGACGATCTTCATAATTTTTTAACATTTTTATTTTCGAAGATGGTTGATCAGATTTAATCACTCGAGATGATGTTACATTCATTTGTTCGATACGGTTTCCCGATATCCTCGGGAGATGCTGCTGAAAAGCTGTCCGGTAGAGAGAGAGAAGATAGCGTTCCAAATGAACTATTTCGACCTCGAGAGTAGCAATTTCTTTCACGAGTTCAACTGAAGACTGAATCCAATAGGCAATTAAAACAATAATTATTAGTTCATGAAAGATCCCAAAGAGAAAGCTGGAGGAAAATAAGGACGACATAGGAAGAAAATTGATGCAAATAATACCCTACTAATATTTCAACGGGTCATGTTTAATATTTCCAAAACTTAATAGCTTAAACATTAGTACCTTATGGGTAAATTTTTCAGATCATTCAAATTCAACAAGGAGCTGTTACAGGAATTGTTCTATAGGCACCAAGTAACAAGATGATATATTGTTCTAGAGGGCGATTGGATGCCCTTTTGTTTTGGATTTTTTCTTCCTATGGAAATGAGAATGGACATGAAGAAATTCCTTTTCTGCGAAAAGTACTTTCCTTAGTTTACAAAACAAGCCCCTTCTATTACTTGCAGCTTTGGAAATCTTTCCTTTTCTTCGACTCCCGTTCCCAATTGCCTACCACCTATTTGTAGACTTAGCTAAACAATTTTCAAAATCAAAACTATATGTCCCGATCTAGTGTCACCCCGGTCACTACGTTACAAAGTGATCGGGCTATGTGGCACAATCACAGCCAAGAAAACACGCCGCAATTGTTGGCTTGTTTTCGTTTTGTGAACGAGAGCGATTGGTCCATGTCAGCCCGGTCACTTCATAACACAATGACCGGTAGCACCGGATCGGGACCGTCAAAAGGATAAAAAATTTCTTCCCATTGGACTCCTCCCACCCATTATCTGTCAGCTATTTAAGTTTTCAATTTTTTTTAATATTCTAATATAGCTGCTTTGACTTCTCTGTCAACAAGGATCAGAAAAAGCGCTCCCATAAGCATTCACACATTCAAAAATCTGACTCAAATGTCTCCAGCTAATAAAAAGTAAAAACAAACAATATTCACCAAAGAAACTTAAAAAACAAAATTGACGAGACATCCAAATATCGCCCCGTAAAGGTTTTGCCTAAATCTTTAAGACACTGTAATTGGTAAACGAGAATGCTTCATAACTGTCTTTGCAACAAATCCTGTAGTTAAGACGGCTTTAGTCGGCCAAAATTAATCTGCTTCATATAAATGGAGGAGTTTGTTCTGAAATAACAGCTAAACAAATATTCATACAGATTCAACAGTTAAAACAACCATGTAAAACATATACATGCGATCATATGCACATTCTTCACATGTTCAGTTTAGACACCAACCAAAATACAGCCAAAAAAAAAAAAATTAACATTATCAGCATATCATAAAATGCCAAATGAAATATGAAAAAATAAAAAGAAATAGAATAGCTTGAGCACCTTAGATATTCCCTTGCTATCTGCAACCAGAGAAGTGCTCGAGTCGAAGCTTCGTTTCTTCTCAGAGTCCCAACTGGATATCTTGTCAAGAGATGTCGCCTTCATACATAAATGGCATTATCAGACAAAAATTACATATAATTGTCAAACCCAAAACACAAGAAATTCACATATCATAATCGTGAAAGGATGTTTAATTAGATTTTGTTAGATTCCCAAACTTCATATCCGATGTTGTTGCTTATCTAGGAAACCACAACCAGTCGGACACGAGAACCGGACACACTTATTTTAACGTAAAATAGGACATGATTGTCACAGTAGGTCGGAAATTTATAATTTGAAGCGTCCGTGCTTCATAGCTGCTTATACACTATGATCCAACTAATTTTAAATGGAATCTGATTCCTTTTTTGTCCAACTAATTTGAACCGGATGGAATCTGATTCTTTTTTTTGTGTATTTTTATTCTTATTTTCTTTTATTCCATGTTATCTGTTAATTTATTTTTCAGGGTTTTTCATTTTTTTTCTCTTTTTTTTTTCTTTTTTCTTTCGTTCTCTTTTTTTATTTGCTTTTTTCTCTACTTTTTTCCCTCTTTCATTGACGGTTTCAAAGTTTGATTCATGTTAGCCGACCCGAAATCATTTTGAGACTAAGGCTTAGATGTTGTTGTTATATACATCCCTACATGTTTTTCCAAGCAATTAATTCAGAACCAAAGTAAAAGAACAGTGAAAAATAAAAAAATGAAATAAAATCAAGAAAAATGACAAAGGATTACTCACAGGATTCCGAAGGCGAGAAGGCCTTGGCGACATATTAAGCACATGATCCTTATGCATCTGACTGTTATGAGAACTGCAAAATGCAAAATAATTATTAGCATCTACAACACTTAAAACCGAAATATGAATAAAATGCCTATCGAAACTTCACCTGCGCAAACCGGAGGCAGGAGGAGGAGGAGGAGAGGGACAATCCGTCGCCGGCATTGTGATTACCTATTCCAGTGACAACCTTAAACCCGAGAAGATAATTGCGCCGGCGACAGTAATGCTAATTGTTGGTGGGGAAATGCAAGAAATTTATTTTATTTAGAAAATAATTCAGAAAAAAAAAAGAATGAATCGACAGTTCGGCGGCCAAAGATATGAAAATCTGGGTTAAGAAAAGAAATACTAAATGCAGAAAAACCCACTAAAAATTGGAGTGGGTGATGAAATAAATGCTCACATCACAGATTCAGTAACTGATATTTCTCAATAATTACAACATATTATAATGCCAACACATTTCCTCTTCAAACTTATAAATACACTATTGCCATTGTTTTGTAATAAACTCTATCCGTCCCTTAATACTAGTACTGTTTGAAAATAAAATTTACGAGACATTATCCAACTCAGAACGACGGTATTTAATCAATATCTATGCTTTGTACGTAATGTCAAAGCAGATTTATTGAATGAAATTGGCGAGAATTTAAATGCCTTTTAGAGAAGTTTATATGTCTTTTTATTGTTATTTTCCTTTTATTTTAGTCTATATAATTAGTTATATGAAATGAGGCTTTACTAACCCGTATGTTGCTCCGGGGTTGTTTTTGGTTTATTCAACTCGTGCGATGCACCGATTGTATCTAAGATTTCATAGCTAAAATTTAACTATCTTGTAATTTATACTATCATTTAAAAGTTTATTTTAATCACCTTGTGTATTAGAAGTTGCATTTGCATTGTGATGTTTATCATAACTTTTGTATTTAAATTAGTTTATTTACATTAAAAGTTACAATAAAAATAGTCTCTTCATATGTAATTCCACCCCAATAATTGATGCCGTTTATAAACTGATGTTTCTCTCCCCAAAATACCCTTCTGCAATCTCTTTGCTAAAACCAAAAATTAATAAATGAAAATATGAAATTATGATAATAAAAATTAATAAATGAGACAACTGTTTCGTCTTACAGAACCTCCAAATACGGCCCGCCCATCTTTTGAAGTTAGGTATAATTATAATTTTTAAATCTTTTTTATGTATTTTGTTAGATTCTTTTATATTATATATTTAAATAAGTGACATAAATCCCCCTCCCACATTAAATTAAGGGGGATAAGTTTTATATAGTATAGATACATGTTAGTTTTTATTTTTCATATAAATTTATAAAAAAAATTCCAAAAATATCATTAATTTATTATGAACTCTTCAACTTCAACATATAAAAACACACTAATTAATATAGCTGGTTTATTAAATTAATATAATTAATAAGCGTAAATATAAAATTAACTAATTATAATTAAGTTTTCTTAATATTTGTGCAATTTTGAAACAGAACTAGTATTAAGGGACGAAGGGAGTACTAAACTTGACATAAAATGTATGTTTGATATATTTTAATTAATAATTAGTGTAAGTAATAATAATAAATATATAGTGAATATTAAAAAATAAATTTTTTTGATAGTGAGTGTATAGTAAATATTAAAAAGTAGTAAAAATCAATTGTTCGATTGCATAGATATGATAAATGTAAAATTTTTAAAGGATAAAAAAAAGTAAATGTAAAATTTTGAGCGGTAAGAAGGAAGTATGTTGTTTGATATTTTAACATTCTATTTCAATAAATTTTAATGTATATAAAGTTTATATTTTTATATTTATTTTTAAACCATTTTCATAATTTTATTCATTTTAAAATTTTTACGATATAATTTAAGAATGATTTATGATTCAATTTTCATCCCAAAAACAAAACAATAACATTTAGAAGAAAATTTATATAGGTAGTACCATAGTAGTAATATTTAGTAAAAGTGAACTTCGATCATAAAAAACAGTTTTAATTAGTAAAAATTAATTTTAGCTAATAAAATTTAGTTCAAAATTAGATTTCATATAATTCTATACAAAATTATAAAATAAAATACATTATGAATCATTAACAATCAACTAAAATTAATATTATTCAGTAAAAATAATATTAGTCGAACAAAAATTAGAATAAGAAAACATGACGGACGAACGGTTCTCTATATTTCAATAAAAATAAATCCTAAATACCAAAAAAAGATAAGGATTTACGAAAGAGAAATGATATGGCAACACCCTGAACTACACCCCCAAACACACCCGTGCTTTATGGGTGTTGTACCGCGTGCTTAACTATTAATTTTATTATAATATTATTATGAATATTTTATCTGTAAAGCATGCGGTACAACACTCATAAAGCACAGGTACGTATATGGGGTGTGATTATTGCGCTATCACTCCTCTTTACGAAAACTAAGGTAACCAGGTAATAAAAAAAATGACCCCCAAAAAATCGAGGCGTGGGGTAGGTCAATCGGCGGTTCCGTTTCCGGTTCGTAGCTAGGAGGAACCGTAACCGGTCATTGGTGAAACGGTTCCGATCCGGGTTTTGAACTGTTGACCGATAGGTTGATTAAAACTCATTGATCGGCGGGCTGGTTTCGGTTCGGACCCGTCGGGCCGCCGAGTTTGGACAGGTCTAAGTTGTGGCACCTTTGGAGAGAAATGAGTAGCAGTAGTAACAGTAGTAGGTCAATTGACTCGATGCCATTTGAAGGAAAACAACAACGGTAAACATATAGTAATAATACGGAAAAGAAAGAAGAAGACGAAGACAATAATTACTCCTAAAATAATAATGTCGTAGAGCGTGTAATAAGTATGATTGAGACATGATGGGGATCATGAAATGTGGGTAGGGCTGGGATTTTTGAAATGGGAACTGTCGAATCGATTCGAACCGTATTGGAATCGACGGTTCGGTTCTTAGCAATAAAATTTTTTTTTGTTGGTTCGGTTTGTACTGTTAGTAAACAGTTCGGTTCGCGGTTCACTTTTTCGTTTTAAAGAGGAACCGTCTAAACCGCAAGAAACCGTTCGAACCGAACCGGAAAACCGACTCGTCTGAATATAATATATTCTGATTAAACATGATTAATTTAATTTAATATAATATAATATATTCTTAATAAAATAAAATATAATATAATATATTCCGTCTGAACCACACAGAATTGGTTCCGGTTCGGTTTCGGTTCTGCTCGGTTCCTATGCGGTTCGGTTTCGAGTCGGTTCATATAAAAAACTGGCAAAACCGAACCGCAAAAAAGCTATGCAGTTCGGTTTCGGTTCCTGTATTTTTCTCCCCGAAACAGAAAAATCCCAAGCCTAAATGTGGGTTTGCGACTATTATACATATTCCCACCGATCCCTGTTACAAATCTTTTTTAATTAATTTATCAAAATCAAAATAAGTTAGTTAAAGATATAAAATAGTGCTTTTAAAAAAATATTTTTCTGTTTTACCCCTATATATAAATATATAGATAAAACTATTTATCGAGAGAAAGAAAGAATATGGAATGTGAACCATCATATTCGTTTCTTTCTTTGGAGATAAAATAAAGGGTGTTTTTGTAAATGCTCTTAAACAATTGTAAAAAAGGCTAGGCAAAGGGACTTAAAATTTAGACTCTTTCAACCTCGTAAAAAAGGACTTATAATAATGACGAGAGGGAGTATACTGAATTACAACTTGGAAGAACAGAAATTTGGAAAATCAAGAAGTGAAAAAATTAATGTAAAAAAGAAAAAGAATTGAAAAAATTGAATCGACTTAAGACTCACTTCATAGTCGATATATAGATAGTGGGCGGTAGGAGTGGACTCGATTCCATTCGGTTCGGTTTTTGACCGAAGTTGAGAACCGAACCAAATATTCAGTTTCAGTTTGGTTCGGTTCTTTTTGAATCGGTTCGATTAAGTTCGATTTTATAAATATTCAATTCGGTTTCGATTTGGTGTGATATTTTTTCGGTTCTTCACAATATAAATTCAAATATCATATACAATAGAATAAGTTATATATAACAACAAGGCAACAAGAATTATATATATGCTCAAGATAAAAGCTGGAGTTGCATAGCAATTTACAAATATCTCAAAATATATAACAATCACGAATCACATTAACTCATTTTCTCAACCTAAATGAATTGAATCGCAAATTACATGAGCAAATTATCGGTCCTCCTTTGACCCATGAGGATCTTAAAAGACAAATTACACTAAAATCACAAACACACAAAATTACAAAAACGACTTCGTTTTAGTATGTTGACTTTGACTTCAGTCTATTCGGTCTGGTTCAGTTCTGTCCGGCCCCAAACCGAGAACCGAACCAAACCAGTTCAATTTGATTCTGCTTTTCTATTTTTCGGTCCGATCTTCTTTGATTTCGCGTTTTTCGGTTCGATTTTTGGTTTTCAAATCCGAAATGCCACCCATAGTGGGCGGGGTTGCAAATGAGCTGATTTGAGTCAAGCTTTAATACTAACAACAAAGCTTGTTAGTGTTCATTCCAATTTGGCAATTTATGAAAATAGTAGAAATTGAGCTTTGGTTCGATTTTGAGCAGCATTCGCGAACAATAGCCGAGCATTATTTTTTTTCTTTTTATAATTTTATTTTTGTCAAAAAATAATACAATAGCTATTTACTTTAATTAATATAATTATTATTAATAACTGATAAAAATATTAAGGATTTTTATATAAAATAATAATTATATGACTCGGGCGGTTCTAGAGCTCACGAGATAAGTATTCACGAGCCCATATCAGCCTCCGTCAACTCAAGCTTTGACCGGATCTATTTGCGAGCGTTTACGAGCAGCTCAATTCGTTTGTAGAATAACTAACAAGTGTAGTAGTAGTAATAAATAAATAAATTAGTAAAAAAGAATGTATCACTCATACCTGTCAAAGAGTCTATTTTAGTTAAGGTACCATTTTTTAATTTTCATCATTTTAATAAAGGTACAATTATAGTTCGTGTTAAACCATCTATTTGTACTCATTTTTTAATTTGTTTAATTAACTAATAATACAATTTATGTAACAAAAATATATTTTTTCGAACAGTGAAGAATGTTTCAATTTACTCCCACCGAAATTGTTGTTGCATTGTCCTTAGCTTTGGAACCAAAAATCCCATAATGTTGCGTCAAACTTCTTTTTGGTTCATAATGACCATATCATACCACTTGCAAAATGTAGAAAATATAGATGATAAGTATATGATGAAAATTAAGCGATGTAATGTTGGTGATTTTAGTGTCACTATTCATTTTACAGAATCAAACTAATATGTGAATACAAAAAAGCTTTTTACCGACGCCAAATGGCTACACAGAAATGTAAAATGGCGTTGGTAAAAAATTTACCGACGCCATTACCGACGGCAACCCGCCGTTGGAAAAACGCTCGACGGTAATTTTTTACCGACGCCATTTACGCCATTACCGACGCCATTACCGACGCCATTTTGGCGTTGGTAATTTTTTTTTTTTAATTTACCGACGCTACGCCATTTACCGACGCCATTTTTGGCGTCGTTAAATTAAAAATAAAATTAAAAAGTCAGTCGACTCGGCGGGTGAGTTCGGTCAGTCAGGTCGGGGTCAAGGCGGGTCGGGTCTTGGTCGGGCGGATCGAGTTCGGCTCCATTCAATTTCAAATGGTTGAGAAGGATTTTGGTTTATAAACCACCAAAACATTGATGTTTTTTCGATGTGGGATTGTGTTAAAAATTACCGACGCCGAAATGGCGCTGTGAATGGTGTAAACGGCGTCGGTAAATTAAAAAAAAAAAAAAAAATTTACCAACGCCAAAATGGCGTCGGTAAATGGCGTCGGTAATGGCGTAAACGGCGGCGGTAAATTTAAAAAAAAAAAAAAAAAATTACCAACGCCAAGATGGCGTCGGTAAATGGCGTCGGTAAACGGCGTCGTTAATTGTAAAAAAATAAGTCTGCGAACCGGTCGTCGGCAATGGCGTCGGTAAATCGGGCGTCGGTAAATGGCGTCGGTAAATTATAAGTTTAACAACGGCGGTGCTGGCGTCGGTAAAACTTATTCCCCTTAATTTAATGTGCAAGGGGGGTTGTATCTATACTATATAAAGATTCAGTGACTTAATTTAATGTTCAAGAGGAATTATGCACAAATGATAGTACGGAACATAGTTTAAGCTACATGAAGACTATATCAATTATTACATATACATTAATGTAAAGAGGAAGATGAATATCAAGTGTCTCCAGGTTTAAACAGGAAGATGAATATCATAGGTATCACCATATTTTCATTTGCTTGCAACTAATTAAATCAAATAAATATTTAAATGTGAATCTTTTCAGTTGCTTTTTTAAGATTATAAATAGACATACTATCACTATCTTCACCACATATTTTTTTCGCACCAATCTGAGACCATTGTTCTTGGTCATCCTCGATCCAAAGTCAAACAAAAAGAAAAGTGGAAGAACGGATCAAGAACAAACCAATATCCAACAACAACAATCAACAACAACGACAAACAACCATCTACACGAAGAAAATAATTACTCGATCTCAGATTTATTTCTTTCACTTTATTCAAGGAAATATCAAACATTTTAAAGGTCAATCATACGAAAGAAACAAGTCATCACAGATCCATGTGAAAGCTTTGCTTCATTTATATCCGAAAATAAAAGAAAGATTAATAACATAGTTATAATCTTATCTTTGCTTCGTTCAAAATCATTCAATGACCAAAAACAAAATGAAAAATCATATGTCGAACCTATTGTGACCCTCCAAAGGATTTAGAAGATGAAGTTCGAGTGGTCGTGCTCTTGCTCATTATATCAAGATTAATGGGGATTGTGGTTTATGATTTAGTTATGAGTATTGATGATGAAATGAAGATGTGATTGTGTTTTGATGGAAGATGAAGGAGGTGATAGGCGTTTGTGATAAGATCTGTTTTTGATGAGAGTGGGAGAGTTTAGATAAGTGGGGGGCGGATATTACAATGTATGTGTGATCTAGGGTTTGGTCGAGTGGAATGAATCACATATAGCGATTAGGTATATCAAGTCCAATAGGTTAATTCTTCTATCCACTTATTGGACTAATGGATCACATATCTGGACTGGGCTATGAAATAAAATAATGGCCTGACAATTTAATTGGTTTAGCGTTTATGCATGCATTCATGTATAATATAGATGTAGCTTATTTCATGATTAATTCATCTTCATATAGACATATTTTTTTAATATCTCTTTATAAATTATTTCTTTTGTTGGTTTAATCGTAGGCACTATGGATATAATAAATCTTCATGTAGACGCAAACGTAAAGAAAGCAACGTAAAATTGAGTTTTAGATATGTGCCCAATGCAAATAAAAGAAGCCAAAAATACTAACAATTACATTAATAAATTTCAACCTTAAATAAAAATAAACACAAATAAATACTATTCTTACGACTAACACATCGAATAATGAATAGAAAGGAAAAAATACATAATTTTTGGTCGAACCCATTTGTAAATATAATAGCAATTTAAAAAAATTACGTTTAAGACATAAGCAAGATTTCAATAGTTTATAGGGGAAACGGTACAACGCACGGGTTTAAATGACAACCAACCATTTAGCTATCAAAACTTAGATACAATTCGTGCATCGCACGGGTTGAACATAGCCTTGTAAGATACCATAGTTGAATATTTAGACATTGAATATTGGTTTGTTCATCTTCTTCCCTACATATAGAACACTTAACTTGATCGGCATCCAAGTTGATTCCTGTAACATCCTAATTTTATTTATAATTAAATCTTGAAAATATCTACGTATTTTAAATATTTATAATAACTTTTATTATCTTTAAAAATTTCTTTTAAATAAATAATAACGTGCGGAAGCTAAATAAAAATTAGTATCACATAAATATCAATTGGAAGAAGAACTATATTTTTTTTACTTTTAAAATTTCAAAGTAAACTTTAGCGATTAAATAAATGTAAGGAATTAACGAAGACTCCAATTTAAAATGCAACCAAAACATTAAGTACAGAATTTATACTACGTCTAATTACGTAAAATTATACCAAACATTAATTATTTAATGAAAATAAGGCAATTGTTAACGTTCGCAAAGCATTCAAATTACAAATTGAAAGATTCTTCGTAAATTAAAATATAATTAATAATATTAAGAATTGATGCTTATATTGATACCATCTTCCACCGGTACCACGCCCGCTCCTTTAACCTGGAAATGTTTTAAAAATTCGGGATAAACTTGAGCTTAGTGGGGCTATACATGTCACATATGAATATATCACGAATAATTAAACACATAAATATTTATGTTTTTTTTACGTGTATTTCTACACGGAGTACTCGGAGCCCGGAGGCGATCTGAGCCCGAAGGCTAACTGAGCCCGAAGGCTAAATGTTCTGTGTACTGAAAGTACAATTTTTTTGTTCTGTCTGTATGACATGATAAATCACATCATAATAATATATGCCAAATAACATGTGATATACATATGAGACATGCAATTTTGTAGAAAATAAGTGAAAATAAAAACCCCACCTCAAATGCAGCGCTTGACTAAATATAGATGCTCGATTCGCGAAATCTTAGGCCCGAAAATTCTCGCCGTTATCTACAATAAAATAATTTAATATTATTATAAATGTATGAAAATATATAATAATACAAACTAAATTAAAATATTTTAAAAAAATGTAATTTGAGAGGTTAGAATTTAAACAGGGGATAAAATAAAAAGATAAAAGAATTAAGAGGTTAAATTTAAATTGAATGGAAGTTATTAGATATAAAACACTAGGTCAGATTTTTTTTCTTCTCACTTCTCCTCCTTCGGTCTTTTTCTTCTTTCTTTCTTTTTTTTTTTTATTTCTTCCTCTCTCACTGTTTTCTGCTAAAACACACACGCACAGAGACCCTCGCCCGGCACACAATACACACACACACGCCTAATTGGAAAAAGAAGACTGAGAACAGCCGGCCAAGCGACGACTGGATTCAGACGGCGGCAACGGCGGATGCAGCGCCGGAGCGCGGCGATAATTTCGGCCCGACAATTTCAACGGTTTGAAGGGCTGTTTCCGCCGCTGCTGTTCATCTTCTTCGCTCTTTTTTTTTCTCTCGGTTTGGATTTTGAGATCGAACATGGAGTCCGGTTTCTGGTGTTGATTCAGATTATGGTTTTGATACTATGAAGAAAATGACAAAGTTGGAAGAAAAAAATATTACATAATGAAAAATCGGGACTTTTGATCTTTTTCTTACCTTCTGCTGGAGATGTTTGGAACGAACGATTCTGAAGTTAATTTGCATTATATATTGTTTAGTAGAAGAATTAGAAAAGACACAATTTAATTATGTCTTAATTTGGTTAATAATTGAGTGAGAATGTTGTGAAATGAATTTTCATTTAAGAATGAAAATTAAGATGGAGGGGGAGATGATCCGTTTCTGATGCACAGGGAGAAGGGAGGTGAAAACTGAAAGGATAATTATTGTTGGGTTGGGCCAAATGATAATTGGGCTGAATTTTAATAGACCAGTTAATATTGTGTTGGACTAATAAATGGTTTCTCAATTAAAATTAAATCTTTAAATAATTTAACAATAATAATAATAATAATAATAATAATAATAAAATTTATGGATATTACAATTCCTCTTTTCTTCGAGTTACCTTTTGTAGCAAGCAGGGCCGACTATAGGATTTCAGAGGCCCTAGGCAGTTTTTGCATTCATATATTTTTTTTGAGAAAATTTAATAAAATTCAAAAAATAATATAGAAAGAAAATCCGTTACAATATATCAAATCTAAGAAGTTATTACTTTTCTTGCCTTTTTGTGCGCGAACTCTCTAGTTACTAATAATAAATAAATAATATATATTATTATTAATTATTACCCCTAAATTGGAGGGCCCCTAAATAGGAGGCCATAGACCATTGCATATGCAATATCCGAAATTTCTACTACTGTTGTTTGATGTTATTTTATCCGAGTTATGTTGTACAACGTGGAATCTGTACAGTATGGATAAAATAAACGAAGGACTGAGATGTCAGTATTGGTATAATTGTCGTATTTGGTCGACAATTGTAATTGAGGATATAATGTGTTGAGTATATGTATTCAGTATGCCGTATGTTCGTATTCTGTATGTTGAGACGTTGGACAAGAGTAGCTGAAAATGGCTAAGTGTAACATTATTAGCGCACGCTAATATACATGCCTAGCGCACGCTATCGTTCTGGTTTAGCGCACGCTAGAGGCAAAAGATAACGCACGCTAGTACAGACCAAATCAGAAGGAATCTATGTGTGGACCCGGTCACTTTCGGCGCATGTGCCGATAAGTCAACGGATGTTTGTTGTGAAGGATTAGCGCACGCTAAGGTATATTGATAGCGCACGCTAATCAGAACGGACCAAAGGAATCTTGGCCGTGTCAGGTTACTTTTGGTATGTGGGGATACGAGGGTAGGTGAAGACTGTATCAAGTCAACTATGAGTAGCGCACGATACGGTGGAAGGTTTGCGTACGCTAAATACAGGCCTTTACGTACGCTATTGCATGGGCATTGCGTACGTAAATCATTTCATGCAGTAAGGCAGTAGCCTATGGACTTCGATAGCGCACGCTAACAAAGAATGTTAGCGCACGCTAAACTGGTAACGTACATTAAATGAAGAGGTTAGCGTACGTTAATAATGTACAGCGTATATATATGAGTAGTTGGCTGTCATTCCTCATTTCGTCCATTCTCTTTTTACAACCGATAGAACGAACCTTGGGAGGACTTTTGGAGTTCCTAAACACTGAGGGATGATCCTCTTTAACAAGATTAAAGATGGAAATCATGAATTAAAGCTTTGTTCTTTAAATCATTGGCGATTCTTGGAAATGGATTCAACCTTGGAAATCAACACATTCCTTCAAAAAGGTAATCACTCTTCATCTTTGGATTTCGTTTTGGATTGAATGTTGATGTTCTTGAGTTGATGATTATTACATAAACAAGTTGATAAGCATGATTATGAGATGGATTACCGGAGTATGATGATATTAATGTGATTCGTATGGTTTGAATCGTGTTGATTCGTCTTCTTGAGATTAGTTGGTTAATTCTTCTCCTCAGTTTCGAAAGTTAATGTTATTGTTGATAATTACTTCCTGTAATGATAGATTATGGAAGTGTTGTTACGTTCTTAATGTTTCATGAGGTTGATATTGAGGAAGATGATATATGGATATAAGAAATGGATTAAGGGTTGGATGATTACTTATATGTTAAAGGATATCGAATTTCGTTGTTTTGATAGCTATGAACATGGTTTAGAATCACTTAGTGTTCTTGATAATCGTCATATGTTGATCGGTATCTGAAAAGCATGCATCTGTACAGCATTAGCGCACGCTAAGCTTACTGCCTAGCACGCGCTAACGTGAGCAACTTAACGCACGCTACGTTAAGTGACGTGCGCTAAGAAGGCAGAAAGTGCAGTATTTTTGTGTTGTGGTTATGAATTCGTGCTGGTTTGAGTTGGATTGATTCGACTAGTGGTTAATTGGGATATTGTCAAGCCGTTGGGTTTGTGATTTGGTTTTATCGATTGTTGATTGTTATCGAACTTGTTGTTTATCGAATTACTGTAATAGGTTGAGAATATTGATCGGTGATTATAACCGTGTGTTGCGGTCGAGTTCGAGGATGTTCGTGAATTGCTTTGGTCGGGACCGAGGAACTTGTAGATGACGACAATGGATTTGGTAACAGCTTCCTCGTCGTTGTATCGGTATCGAGGTAAGTTATTACTTGCTCAATTTATAATATTTAATGAATGATTTCCGTTTCATTCGTTTATAATTCGTATAGCAATGTTGATAATCGTAATCACAGGAGATTTGGGATTATAAATCGTATTCGAGTTTTGAGAATCTAAATCATAATGTATATGATTTACTTTTGTTATTGGTATACTTGTATATCGAGGATATATTGTGATAAAGACGAAGATATGAATTATCAGCAATCCGTGATAAAAATATAATATAATATATTCTTATTAAACATAATTAATATAATATACACTACTACAAAAAAGGGTTTTAACGACGGTTCTGGAAGGGTTTCTACGACGGTTTTGGAACCGTCGTAAAATCCACCATCGTAGAAAGTGGGCACATTTTACGATGGTTTTAAAACCGTAGTAAAAGTTTACGTTTTACATCGATTCTTCCAAAACCGTCATAAAAAAAATATACATTTTACATCGGTTCTTCCAAAACCGTCATAAAACATTCACATTTTACATCGGTTCTTTTTAAAACCGATGTAAAAATATTTACATTTTATATCGGTTTTGATAAGAACCGATGTAAAATGTCTTAAATTTACATCGAGTTTGAAAAGAACCGATGTAAAATGTCTTAAATTTGCATCGGTTTTAAAAAGAACCGATGTAAAATGTCTTATGTTTTATGGAAGGTTTGGCACCCCGACCCCAACCCGAATCCTCCGAGGCCCGACCCGAAACCCACTCAGACCCGACCCGAACCCGCACTTGAAATAACAATATATTGCACTTTGTCACCATAATGATTCGAACCCTAGACCTTGGGTTGGGAGTCAAGTCCCAACCACTAGGCTATAGTTATTTGTTTGAACAATTTATATTTATATTATATTTAAATACATTCTGGTCTCTACCTTTTAAATAAAAATAAAAAAATCAATTTTATTCTTTTTGTATTATTTTGGAAAAAATGATTTTTTTAGATTGTTTTTTATTTTTCATTTATTTTATATTTTAAAGAATTATCGTAAATAAAAATACATATTTTTAAAAAAAGGATTTTATGACGGTTTTAGAAAAATCGATGTAAAGTTTTTCGGTTTTTATTATTTACATGGGTTATTCTAAAATTGATGAAAAAGTATTAATTTTACATCGTTTTTGGAATAACTAATGTAAATTAACCTAATTTTAATTTTTACATCAGTTAATCAAAATCAACGTAAAATTATTATTTTATACATCGGTTTTGGGTTAGTCAATTTTATTCTTTTTTGCATTATTTCTAAAAAATGATTTTTTATTTTTATTTTTTATTTTTTATTTCTTTTATATTTTAAAGAATTATCGTAAATAAAAATACATGTTTTCAAAAAAAGGATTTTATGACCGTTTTAGAGAAACCGATGTAAAATTTACCATTTTTATTTTTTATTCCAAAACCGATGTAAAAAGTATTAATTACATCGATTTTAGAATAACTCGTGTAAATTTATCATAGTTTTAATTTTTACATCAGTTATTCTATAACCGATGTAAAATTAATACTTTATTTTATATCGATTTTGGAATAACTTATGTAAATTACAATATTTAAAATTTTACATCGGTTGTTTGTATAACTGATGTAAAAGAATAATAATTTTGCATCGTTTATTTGAACAACCGATGTAAAAATAGTAATTTTAGTTTTTACATCGGTTGATTGAACAACCGATGTAAATATATAAATTTTACATCGGTTATTTGAACAATCGATGTAAAAATATAATAATTTTACATCGGTTATTTGAACAACCGATATAAAAATAGTAATTTTAGTTTTTACATCGATTATTTGAACAACCGATGTAAAGTATAATAATTTTACATCAATTATTTGAACAACCGATGTAAAAATATAATAATTTTACATCGGTTATTATAACAACCGATGTAAAAAATAGTAATTTTAATTTTTACATCAGTTATTTGGACAACCGAATGTAAATATATAATTTCTTTTACATCGGTTATTTTAACAACCGATGTAAAATATAGTAATGTTAATTTTTACATCGGTTATTTGGACAATCGATGTAAATATATAATAAATTTACATCGGTTATTTGAACAACCGATGTAAATTGACCAAAATTTTATTTTTTACATCGGTTTTATTTGATAACCGATGTAGATTGACCGTATTTTTAATTTTTACATCGGTTTTCGTTAAACCGATGTAAATTGAGCGTCGTAAAAAGTATATTTTGTAGCAGTGATAATATAATATAATATATTCTTTTTAAAATAAATTATAATATAATATATTCCGTCTGAACCACACAAAATCGATTCCGGTTCGGTTTTCGCTCGGTTCCTACGCGGTTTAGTTTCGAGTCGGTTCGGATAAAAAAACTGGCAAATCAAACCACGAAAAAACTATGAAGTTCAGTTCCGGTTCCTGTATTTTTCTCCCTGAAATAGAAAAGTCTCAAGCCTAAATGTGGGTTTGCGACTATTAATATTGTACATATTCCCATCGATCTCTATTACAAATCTTTTTATTTAATTTATCAAAATTAAAATAAGTTAGTTAAATATATAAAATAGTATTTTAAGAATAATATTTTTTTGTTTTACCTCTATCTATAAATATGTAGATAAAACTATTTATAGAGAGAAAGAAAGAATATGGAATATGAATCAGCATATTCGTTTCTTATAATAATGACCAGATGGAGTATGTCTTACAATTTTGGAAGAACAGAAATTTGAAAAATCAAGAAGTGAAAAAAAATTAATGTAAAAAAGAAAAAGAATTGAAAAAGTTGAATTTGTTATAAACATGAGAGAAAAAGAGAGAAATTGGAAGAGAAGAAGAGTAATATGTGTATTCTTATGAGGGCCAAATGCCTTTATTTATAGGTACACATCTAGGGCTTTCAGTGATAAAGCCATTCATTAGTAAATACATTAATTACAACACTCCTCGAATGACCTTTTTAATACACGTCGCTCATTAAAACCTTTTCGGGAAAACCTGGGAAAAACCCGATCGAAGGAAAAAGAGTACAGCTACTCCCCCTGAAATCGATTACATAAGATCTTTGAGTTAACGCATTCCGATCTTGTGTACTAGTCTTCTGAATGTTGATGTCGGCAACGTCTTTGTGAATAAGTTCGCCAATTAATCACTTAAGTGAATATTTGATATATCTACCTTTGAGATACCAGTGATATCGTCTTCATACAATACTTCCTCTTGAATATTATGATGTTCATGCCTCATCAAAACTCCTTCGGAAAAAACCCTGTGGGAAAAAACCGATAGAGAAAAAGAGTACATAGTATAAATTTGCTCATGTGTTGCATTGGTTGCCTTGTTAAAAACCTTAACTAAGAAAACCCGGTGGGAAAAAACTTAGAAAGGGAAAAAGAGTACAACCATTTGGTCTTCAGTATCTTTTGACCTTCAGGGTCGACATAATCTTTAAGCTAATTTAAAAGTTATCACTTCTCCCCCTCAAGATAACAATCTTGCACTCCAATACCATGAATATAATTTTCAGACATGGAGAGATTTAGTGAATAAATCTGCTAGATTATCATTATTGCTCTTCTGAAGCTCGTGTGGAAATAAATTTCATCTTACTTGCCCAAACATTATATGCAACACATAAATGGAAAATATTTATCATCGTAATAAATAGGCAGTATGAGAACAAATATGAAATCATAATCCCTAATAGCCACCAATATCGAATCTCGATCTCTTTCATGTAATAAACCAATATGGTTAACACCATTCCACATTCTCCTTCTTGGAGAAATATTAAATTTTGCTAGCATGTTAACTTCAATTTGTATATCAGGCCTGATGATGTAATGCTTCAATCCTCTTATATCTTTGTTATTTTCTTGAGATCTATATGAGTCGGTATCCACTTCAAGTGGTAAGACAACCTTTAGGTAGCTAAATGGATAAAAACTTTCCATCATATATGCTCGATCTACAAGTCGAGACAATACTAATACTTAGTTTTATCTAGGTTTTTCATTTTGAACTGTATTTAGACACGAGTTCAAATAATTCACATATATCCTCTTCAGGAGGAATTCACTTAGTCGGTTGATCCACCAGACTATTTCAAAATGTATAAATATTTATAACTCAAAATAGTACATGTTGCGAATTTCACGTTCCTATTACTTTAGGAACCTCAAGCCCGTCACAGACTTTCATATAGATATTCGCGTCCAATGACCCATAGAAAAATGTGGTGATGACATCACTAATTGAATATCTATATTCATAATAATTGTCATATGTATATTAAATGACGAAATTTAGTACCAACGGGAGAATATGTTTTGGGTATGCGCTTAAACCCTTGATATACTAATCTCGCTTATCTTTCACCAATTTATTTTATTTTACGAGTTAAGCTTTGTCTCGATTGCTTATATTTTATTTGGTGCTTCAGGCACTCCACTAGCAATTATTGAGACACAAAGTGTTGTCGACAACTATCATTCTTATAAACAATTCTCCCATATTCACAAAGTCAATGACAACTTCAACAAAATCAAATATTCAACATTTCCCATAACATTTGATTTGGTCGTCCCATAATCCAATACTGTAATTATTTAGTGCACGTGCAAATTAAGGCATTGAGATTCTCATCTTCGGGACGATCCTCTTCAGGAGGTTTTTGAAGTGATGTTGTAGTTTAATCTATTTGTATTCCGCGGATTTTATCTTTAATACCAATAAAGAATACGTCTCTCACGCTTCTTGCGTCGAGGAGTATCAACAAATATATTTCGTTCACATTCGACTTTAATTCTTTATGGTACATATACAACTGGTATATGAGATTTCATCACTCCTTTGGCAATCAATAACTTGTTGAACTTCGAGTTCATAGTGCGTAAATTTAAATATCCAACTCAACGAGAATTTTCCGACTTTCTCTTATTTATATTTTATATCTCCCCCTAATGTCGGAGATAGTTGGAATTGGATTATAAAACCAATCCTCTTCAGGAGGTGCACTAATAACATAGGGTGTGACCCAAATATTGTGCCTTTGATATGGATACTTGAATTTGAAATTCATCGCAACATGATCATTGGATAAAATATTATATCGCTTATAATTAATTCGATACTCATTGAATAAAGCTCCTTTTAGACCGACAATAAGAATATTGCCATATGAAATTATACCAATCCTTCGGGGATTGTCTTTCCATTCCTCTAGTAGAAATTGAACAAATCAATATGACATAAAGTTATGTATTTTTCATTTGAAATAAATACATGCAACTTCAAATGTAAATTGCTCTCGAGGAGCATGTATTTTTCTTCAAAAATATTAATTATGCTAAACTTAGGAGCAATAATTTAAATAAAAAAACAATCATATATTACCGAAAATATGAAGTACTCATCAAGAGTATGTGATATTTTTCAAAAGTATCAATTATGATACCTTGAGAGCTACAATTTATAAGCATATAACACCCAAAATATAAATTACTCTAAAGAGTATGTAAATATTAATTAAAAGTATTAATTGTGCTACGTCATGAGCAACAATTTATATCAATGTGGTGATAATAAAAGCAATTCAATAACACAAGACCATATGGAAAATATTCAAAATAATGCCTTTTTTTTGTTTAATATTCTACAGGAATATTAACTTTAATTGATGTGTTTATCATAAATACTATCATAAAAATATGACTATATATCGTTGTGTTTTATCAAGAACATCAACAATTTCTTTTTAATAATCTTCTGGATTATTAAAATTACAAATTCATGTTTCTTCAGGAAACCATGAAAATATATTAATGTAATGTATTAAAAGAATCATTACAAATAATTTTATATCAATGATACAAGTATCATCATCAATATAATATATAATAACTATCGCTATTACTCTTCTTCCAGAAGAAAGTGCAATAATTATTATGCAATTAATCCAACATCTATAAAATGTTGATGAAAATTGGTCAACTCAAAATAATATAATTTTAAGTGTATAAATGTACTTCATGATATTTACTAGTAATTTGTGATATTTATCTTACAATATGTGTGAATTTGTATTAATATATCTTCAGGATATATATCATAAATAAACATATAGTTAAATAATATATAAAATAATATAAATAGACTTTAACACCAAACACGTAAATTTAAATATGTAAATATTGAAAGTATTGGGATTAATAGACTTCTGGTCTAATAAGTGGTGAATATTATTTACATTGATTTTTTTTTCTAATACCAATTTCTTTTCTTCAGAAATTGTATATGTCATTTGTCTCACTTGTTATCGCGGAATCATACATATTTCAAGCGATAGTTTAGAAATCCATAGATTTATCGATACTTAGAAGATAATAGTGCAAAATCTTCGACCCTGTAGGAAGAAATTTAGTGGTTCTTCATGAACTGTCAATAAATTTAGCACTACCTTTTTTTTTCATACAAAAAGTATCATTCTAAAGATATCATGCATATTTGCACTTTGATGAGACAATAAATCATGACCACTATTAAATCCCAAGAACTTGACATTCTATTCACAAAAAGAAAAACAAGATAAGCCAAGAATTTGAATGATACAAATATCTTCAGGATATTTGACCCTTTTATCACTAATTATATAGCAACGATCAATTCAAATCATACTTCAGGTATGACATCATATCTTATATTGATAAAAACTCACAATATATCATAAGAGATAATAAAATATTAAACTACACAATATATAACATTATATATTGACATATAATCTTAAGATTATCATTTTCGTGTCCTTATCATTAACCGTTGATATATCAACTCCACGAGATAAAATTTATAAATAATTATCCCCTACAAGGATAAACTCTAAATTTTATCTACTTCGGGAGATAAAATTTGAGCCATGTAATATTGAAGTTTTTAATTTAATATTGTTCACTTCCGGGAACAACTTGATAGGAATATTCGACCACTTACTAATCTTGCTATCATTGGAGCACAGTCGGATTATGATTGTGGAGTATATCATATCTTGTACAATCTCGATAGAGGATATTCTCAAATCATATTAATATTTTTTATTTGAGATATAAGTTATATTTTCCTTCAGGGATAATATCATGCTACATCAAGGGCATAATGATTTAATTATGCTATTATATTTATAAATAACAAATCAATATTCTTCAGGAATATTGTATCATCACATAATTCATGTATAAATAAGAATTATTCATTTATAATAGTAATATTCTTCAAGAATATTACAATTAATTGTGCTAATTCGGGAGCAATAATTTTAAGATCCCTAATTGAAATAACTAAACTAAAATAGTTGTTTCTTCAAGAGCACTTACAATATTCTTCAGGAATATTATTTTGTATTTTTCATTAGGAATTGCACAAATTATTAGATCTCATAGTGTTCTTCATGAACACATCATATTCAACTAGAATATGACGAGATAACGTTGTCCTTCTTCAAGGACTACAACAAATCTTTTATCTTAATAATTTTCTGGATTATTAAGTATTGTTGAATCGTGTTTCTTCCGGAAACAAAGAGGAATATGATTTGATAATAAATTTTGAGGTCATCATATATATTATTTATATATGATGCACACAAAAATATAAAATTTAATAACTAAATATAATATATTTTTCCTCAAAATCATCACATGCAAGAAAGTTTTTGAAGGAGTAAATAGAATTAATACCTTTCACCAATGTAAAAAAAGACTATTTCTGTTCGGACTTTTTTTTTATGCATGCAGTACGTTTTAGAATCCGATCTCCACCGTTGAATTTATAGATCTGCTTGTCAGGAAGATACTGTAAAAATTTCATGATGATCCGACGGTTAACAAAACGGAAATCGCGATTTTAGTGCGATCTCGCGGTGCAGAAAAGTTGCTCGCGTTTTTTTTTTTTTTTTTTTTTTTTTATTTCGAAAATCGGAGAGAAAAAAAATTACTCGTAGAGTATCGTGCTGATAACGTGTTATAAACATGAGAGAAAAAGAGAGAAATTGGAAGAGAAGAAGAGTAATATGTGTATTCTTATGAGGGCCAAATGCCTTTATTTATAGGTACACATCTAGGGTTTCAGGGGTATAAAGGTCATTCATTAGTAAATACATTAATTACAACAGAATTGACTTAAGACTCACTTCCTAGTCGATATATAGATAGTGGGCGGTGGGGGTGGACTCGGTTCATTCGATTTTTGATCGAAGTTGGAAACCGAACTAAATATTCGGTCTTGGTATGGTTCGTTTTTTTTTAAGTTCGGTTCGGTTAAGTTCGGTTTTATAAATATTCGGTTCGGTTTTGATTTGGTGCGATGTTTTTTCGGTTCTTCACAATATAAATTCAAATATTATATACAATATAATAAGTTATATATAACAACAAGGCAACAAGAGTTCTATATATGCTCAAGATAAAAGCTAGAGTTGCATAGTAATTTACAAATATCTCAAAATATATAACAATCACAAATCACAGTAACTGATTTTCTCAACCTAAATTAGTTGAATCGCAAATTACGTGAGCATATTATCGGTTCTCCTTTGGCCCATGAGGGTCTTAAAAAAGAATAACAAATTACACTAAAATCATAAACACACAAAATTACAAAAACGATATCGTTTTAGTATGTTGATTTTGACTTCGGTCTATTTCGGCCTGGTTCGGTTCTGTCCGATCCCGAACCGAGAACCAAACCAAACCAGTTCGATTCGGTTCTGTTTTTTTATTTTTCGGTTCGATCTTCTTTGGTTTCAATTTTTCGTTTTTTTTTTTTGAGTTTTCCGGTCGAAATTTGATTTTCAGTTCTGAAATGGCACCCAGAGTGGGCGGGGTTGCAAATGTGGGGGGAAAATGAGCTGATTTGAGTCAAGCTTTAATACTAACAACAAAGCTTGTTTAAGGGCTTCTCCTTGTGCGCAGAAGTGTACAGAAAAGGCATTGGGAACCCTGGAATTGCTCGAGCGACTCGCGATTTACTTCTCTCAATGGGTTATGAGTGGGTTCATTGAGGGACTAGGATTAGTCCGGCTAAGCTGGGATCACCTAGTTATCAAAAAAAAAAACAAAAAAAAAACAAAGCTTGTTACTGTTCATTCCAATTTATAAAAATAGTAGAAATTGAGCTTTGGCTCGATTCTGAGCAGCATTCTCGAGCATTTGCAAACAATAGTCGAGCATTAATTTTTTTCATTTTTATAATTTTATTTTTATCAAAAATAGTACAATAACTATTTACTTTAATTAATATTATTATTATTAATAATAAATAATAAAAATATTAAAGATTTTTATATAAAAAATATTTATATGACCCGAGCGGTTCTGGAGCTCACGAGATAAGTATTCACGAGCCCGTATCAGCCTCGGTCAACTCAAGCTCAAGTCGAGCTTTAACCGGATCTGCTTGCGAGCGTTTACGAGCAGCTCAGTTCGTTTGTAGAATAACTAATAAGTGTAGTAGTAGTAATAAATAAATTAGTAGAAAAGAATGTATCACTCATAACAATCCAAGAGTCCATTTTTTAGTTAAGATACAATTTTTTTTTTTTTAATTCTCATCTTTTTAGTTAAGGTGTTGTACTCATTTTTTAATTTTTTTAATTAACTAATAATACAATTTATATAACAAAAATATATTTTTTTCGAACAGTCGAGAAATGTTTCAATAAATATGAGTGTAAGGGTAGGCTCTGTTCTTTTGGACTGAATGAATCGAATCGAATCGAATCGAATCGAATCGAATCGAATCGAATCGAATGGAATCGAATCGAATCGAATCAAATATATATTAAGGGTAAATAATAATAATAATAATAATAATAATGGTAAATAATAATAATAATAATAATAGTAATTAACAACAACAACGATAATAGTAATATTATTAGTAATAATAACAATAATAATAATTAAGATTAATAAAAAAAAATAATTAAGATTAATAATAATAAATGGCAACGACCATTTACAAGTTACATCGATTAACCGAATCAACTAAATCGAATCAAAATCGAAAATAAGCCGCAAAGCAATGCCCTTAACCCATATACAAGTTACATCGAGAAAAGTATAAAAAAGAGAGCAGGGTCAAGATTAGCAACGACCAAACAACATTCTTGAGTTATCAACCCATATACAAGGGTAGTTTTTCTTGTATTCAAATTGCGCATTGTTAAAAAATCACGTATCCATATTTTCTTGCATTGTTATTGCATTGTCCTTAGCTTTGGAACCAAAAATCCCATAATGTTGCATCAAACTTCTTTTTGGTTCATAATGACCATATCATACCACTTGCAAAATGTAGAAAATATAGATGATAAGTATATGATGAAAATTAAGCGATGTAATGTTGGTGATTTTAGTGTCACCATTCATTTTGTGTAATTGAAACTAATATGTGAGCTAAGGGGTTTATAATTTGTATTCTAATATTGTTCGGGTATGTGCGGAGTGCACACATGTATAAGATCGAATTGTAAGCCGGTACGGCCAAATATCGGGGGTCCCGGGGCAGCGCCCCCGGTGACGGGGTCTAGGGGCAGCGCCCCTAACGGGGTCCATGGGGCAGAGCCCCTGGCGGGGTCGAGGGGCAGAGCCCTCGCGGGGTTTGGGACAGCGCCCCAAAAGATCTTCGGAAATTTAGACTGGGGATTTAGTGATATTTCCGAATTTTAGAGGGAGACTATGGTAAAATTGACTAATTTCGTCAATTTTGGTAAACCATCCGTCAAACCCTAATTTCGGATCACTAATGACGGCGCCGCTCTCGTAAACCATAAAAATCGACCTAATGTAACCCTAATCGACATGTATAAATAAAACTCTCATCTTGAGTCTTATACACACCCTTTTCTGAGCTCTCTCTCTTTCTGATAAACACAGAATTTCTCTATCAATTTGGCTTACGTTTCTGTGCCTAGATTCGTAAGTGTTCCATTGGATTATCCTAGGCTGAATTTCTTGCAACCCGGGCATAGGGTAGAAATATCAGTTCAGAAAGTGTTTACACGATCCATTGAAAATCCGGATCTCCATAATAAACTCTTATACCCCAACATGTAATTGTGATTATCTAATATAAGTGTGTGAAAGTTATAAATATAAACTTTTCAAAATAAAAAAGGGTATTACTAAACACCGCCCAAAATTACTAGACACCGCTCTATAATATTACTTTTTTGTCCATTTCAAAATCTTTCATTATTTCTAAACACCACACCAACACACAATTTTTCGAATTGAAATCTAAAAACAATTTTTCATTTATTCTACAGAACACACAATCAAATATATATCGTCAATATCATCGACAACTACAAAAATGGACGAGAATTCACATCTGGGGGTAATTTTTCGGAGAAAATGACGCAGGCGTCTGAATATTCCGCCTGTTCCATGGTACAGGCGTCCTCAGATTCCGCCTAGACCATGGTACAAGCGTCTGGTCCGGACGCTCCGTCCTAGGTCTAGGCGTCTAAACCAGGCGCTTGAACCATGGTCGGGACGTCCGATTCAGACGCCTGTGCCATGGCTAGGCGTCCGATTCAGATGCCTGTACCGTGGCCAGGCGTCCAAGCCATCAGGCAAAAAAAAGGGTCCAGGCGTAATTTTGGGACGCCTGGACCCTTTTTTTTTGCCTGATTTTAAATTTTAATAATAATATTATTGGTATTATTATTAACATTCTGTCAATTAAAAATTTCAGATTATATTGGAAGAATTTGAAGGTGACGGCGTTGATTATTGTAGTTATTTCGTTAATGACGAAATATTCGCTAGTGATTGTGATGCGATTGGTTGGGCGAAAAAAATTGCTCTTCAAATTGGTTTCGAGTTGATCATTTCATCGTACAAGAATAAAGGAAAGACAAAGCTATTGAGATGTAACCGTGGTGAACGGTACAGAGGGGTATTAAGAGATTTGGATGTCATTGCTCAAAGGACACAAAGACGAAAGCATGCAAGTGTACATTTCAGATAAAGGCCGAACAATTGCATGACTTGAGTGGTTGGATAATCAGACCGATCTCTGAGAGTAAGGGTATGCACAATCACTCATTTATTGTATATCCGGAGGGGCATCGTCAAATGAGTGGACTGAGTAAATCGGCCAAACAAGTTGTTCGTGAGATGAGTGCTGCTCAATCCAAGCCGTGTGCCATCTTGGCGGCCATTTAGAATAAATTTCCCGAGGACAAACCGACTAGACGACATATCTATAATTATAGAGACCACTTGAGGAAGCATGATTTTGAAGAAAGAGATGTCGTCGGTCAGTTTCACCATTTGGCTGTGACGAATAACTACGTACATTGGACGCAGGCCGACCCGGATACAAATGCTGTTACCCACGTGTTCATGGCACATCCAACATCAATCAACTTAATCCGGACCTACAGATGGTTCATTGGCATGGATTCTACCTACAAAACGAATAAGTATAAGATGCCATTTCTCGATATAGTCGGGATGACTCCATGTAACAAGAACTTCCTAATCGCCTATGCAATTATGAAAGATGAGATCGAATCGAGCTATGTGTGGGTGTTACAGAAGTTGAAAATTTTGCTTGGGTTTGATGTTCATCCGACGGCAACCGAAGAGGAATACGATCAAGCGGTGCAACTCATGAAGGATACACGGAGAAGGAATCCTAAGGTGATATCCTACGTTGAGGGTACATGGCTAAAATACAAGGAGATGTTCGTTGTTGCGTGGACGAATAAAGTGCTTCATTTTGGAAACACAACCACTTGTAGAGTTGAGAGTGCACACGCCGAGTTAAAGCAATGGCTTAATTCTTCCACCGGAGCCCTTGATACCGTCTGGACCAAAGTGAACCAGGATATTGAATCACAACTTACGCAAATCAGATACACACTTGAACAGTCTAGGTGTCGTACAGGCTTGGTGTATTCTGGTTTTCCGTTCAACTACTTGCGCTGTCGTGTTTCCCATCATTGTCTGCGGTTACTGTCGAATGAATTGACACGTATGAGAGAATTAAGTGATCAAGTATACCATCGTTATGGTTGTGCACTCCAAACCACCCATCAGATTCCTTGTGCGTGTGAGCTCAAGAGACTTATGGAATCGCGGACCCCATGTAGTGTTATTCGTCTTCACATATTTTGGCAAACACTTATTATTAGTGATGGTGTGGACACGACCGAATCTGTCGATCCTTCTACCGGTGCTGAATCGGAGGACCAGCGGTACTTTCAGGCCCTTGTCGATGAGGTCATACAGAGCGATCCTGCAGTTGTCCGTAACGTATCACTTATGATCCACGATCATCTTCACCCTGATCAAACGCGTTACATTGAACCACAAGTGAATACGGCAGTTAAGGGTCGACCAAGAGGAAGTTCATCGACTAGACGCGATCCTAGTGGTTGGGAGTATAGCCAAAGAGGTCGTGGTCGTTCCCGCTCATCCAGTGGTCATGGCCGCAGCTCTTCTGCATCAGTCCACAATGCCTCTTCATCAGGTATGAACAAATTTATTAATACTCGTGATATGCTTTTTAAGTTTGATATTATTTCGATAATATGTAATATATTGAATATGTGTTTGCAGATGCACACCACCGAGTGGAGATTGGTAACTATCACCATATCGACAAGATACCGGAAATTATTTTGCCGTTTGTTGAAGGTTATCTCGATGTCCCCGGATACGGTAATTTTGGATTTCGTGTTATCGCCGACTACATATTTGGCGACCAAGATAAATGGCGTATTGTACGTGTATGCATTGCAAATGAAATTATGGTTAACTGTACACTCTACCGACAAAATTTTCATTTTTGTAAGCAGAAGAGAAAAAAACAAACAAAAGTACAGTGCCAAATGCAAAACGAAAGTGCCAATAAATATACAAAATACAAAAAAAAAAAAGCCAAACAAAATACCGTCTTATACAAAACAAACAAAATACAAAATATAAAATACAAAATCAGTTGGCCAAATGCCAATCCCTCATGTACTCCTCGAACATCGTCGTCGCTTCTTCCGCCTGGTCTGGGGGAAGGTGTCTGATACAGTGCTGGGTAATACCGGCCAATCGACTCACCCACTGTAAAAAATATAGACAATATAATACAATGAGTAATGTATGATGAAATCAAACAAAGTGCAAAGTTAAAGAACATACGTAATCGCTGCTGGAACGAGAAGGGATCACTGATCCAGGTGCTGCACCGTCGTTCAGTAGCTGAGGGTGCGAATAATGATAATACCACTCAATGTAATTATCGGCGCATGCAACCTGATCATGAGTAGCATCCTGATAGTCAGCGAGAGGAAGGCTGTACGTGCCCGGAAACATCATCCAAGCATCAGATGACATCCAAATGGGATAGTCAACTCGGTACAATCTGCTCGACCACGCCCGAACCGCTTTCTCCAGTCTGGTGATCGGGAAAGGGATGGTCTGCACATAACCGAGCTGTCGTAATTCCCGACCAGGCATGTATGGCTCGATAATATCCCGATATCATAGCCATCCAATGAATGTGGTCCTCAGGACATCCCTCACCGGATCAGGGCCATAAGGCAACCACTGTATCTGCGTACATGTAATCAACAAATTATACAAGTTATTTTTAAATGAAGTGTGATATTGTTAGAAGGAATCGTTATACCTCTGCGGCTGTCAACTGATCAATGCGGCGACGCAAAGACTGGAGTCGGTGCTCGTCCTTACCCTCGGACTGGACACTCCATGTAGAAGCTCGAGGCTGCGTGGAGTCAACAATCATACGCTCTCGATGAGGGCGAAAGCAGGGAAAATACTCATAAATCCAAGCCTGAACGAGGGTAAGGCATCCACAAATCCCCATGGAGTCACCGCGACTAGCGATACCGAGCTGACAGTACATGAAAGCCAATGCGGCCGAACCCCATGAATACTGACCGGTAGTATCCATACCGTCCCTCACCTCCAATATGCCAGAAGGCCTAATCCGGTTACCACTCTTGTCAACAAATAAGGTGGATCCAAATAACAACCACATCCAAGCTACGGCCTGGGTGCCCTCCACCCGACCTCCATCGCGACATGACCTAAAAAATCGAGTCCATAAGTACCCCCCACCCCCCAGTGAGTACTCAGTAGCTCCAACCGCGATACTCCAAGAACCTCCATCACATCCACCTGCAACTGTGTAGATGTGCTATCGGCATCAACCAATCGCCCCTCGACAGGAATGCGAAGGATCTGCCACACATCATGTAACATGATGGTCATCTCTCTGAACGGCATGTGAAAAGAGTTCAGACGGCCGCCACCGCTCAACGAATGCGTAAATCAACGGGAGTCAATATGTTCGAACATGGCGTCCGTGTGGGATAACTTCCCCACCGATCCGACTCACTAAAGAGGGTGACATCACCGAGCGCCACCGACCCAAGCTCGACAAGCGCAGCCTCTGGTGTGACACTTCAAAGAAACCTCTCTTATCTCCACCCAGATACGCGCGCGACATGCCCACCGAAACTCGGATAACGCCGCCGTCGATAGGCCACCAGCATCTCCTCGAAACCATCCAAGATGTGTCATCCTCCGCCTCTACGCCGTTTACTACCGGTAGACCCGTATGACAAACCTCCCCTCTCCCCTTCCGAACCCAGACGAAAATGAAGAAGAATCATCACCGCCCTCATGATCGTCGGCCTCATCGTGCGAATAATACTCGCCGAATCCTCGCACCAAAATCGCATAAGGTACGTCCTCGAATCCCCTACGCCCGCCTCCCATTGTCTACGAACCAAGCATCAACACCACGAGCTCGCCGTGACGCGCTCCAGAACCCATCAACTCTGTGACTAGCGGCATAGATTTGCCCGCTCCTCCTCTCATCTGCATTTAGCAAATAATACAACTAATAAGCAATAATCATACAAACAATACACATTATTAATTATTAATTGAAAATTTTATTTTTTTTCCAAAAAACTGACTGGGGCGTCCGGAACGGACGCTTGAACCATGGCACAGGCGTCTGGTCTGGACGCCACGACCATGGTTGAAGCATCCGAAACAGACGCTTAGTCCAGCGGATAGGTGTCCGATCTGGATGCCTGTGCACGGTTTGGACGTCCGCCGTAGACGTCTATACCACAGCCGAAGGCGTCGCCATGGGCGCTGCGCCATGGACAAAGGGACGGGCAGACGCTGTGCCATGGCCAAAGCGTCATCGCTTGACGCTGTCACAAATAACGGCCGCGGCCTCGCCGTGCACTCCGCACGGCGGCCGCGACCAAAGAAACAAGAAACGAAAAAATAGTTACCGAGCTTTTCCTTTTCCTATTATCATGGCGGCGACGACGACGGCGGTTATGCGGCGGTGCTATGGCGGCGACGGGCGGCGGGCGGTGGTGTGGCGGCGGCCGCTGCTGGTGGGGTCTTTAGAGAGAAAACTATTGTCAAATTAGGATTACAAATCTGATTAATATGAATTAAGGGCAAAAGGGTAATATTCTAGGACGGTGTCTGGTAATTTAGGACGATTTTTAGTAATCCAGATAAAAAAAATGTAAACGAAAATTAAAGAAAGTTAGGTGAGGTCATTTGCTACAATTGGTGGCATGTAGCTTTGATTTTAATTGTACCAATCAATAATTTGTCTAGCAACTTTTGGCTCTAAATAAGTTTCTATTACTTAAAAGTAATAGAATTCTTACTATGTTGTGTCTTTGCAACTTGGGCCAACCCTCTGCATTAGCCTTGAGTTGAAAGGTAAGTTAGTGAAAAAAGTTTGTGGGTGTTATAGGAGTGATGCAAAAAATTGTGTAGGGGTAACAATTTTCTTTATAGTACATTTTCTTCTTTGTTTTGGTTGTCTTTCTATATTTGAAAGTCTTCAATATCAAAATCCTTGTGTGGTTCATATATTTTTCTATTTAATTTAATACAGACAGTTCTAGAGAAGTGTTTGGAGGACCAACTCTCAAAACCATAATCATAGTCTGAAAGTATAGTCGTAAGAGAAATTATAAGATATATATATATATATATATATTATATATATATATATTATATATACTATATATATATATAGTGGCGCGTTCTATGCAGTATCAATATTAGATGCAGTACTTTACAGTACTAATTTATTGATGAGTTTTGTACTAATTATGCATGAAATATATGTATTTCGTGCATCAAAATTTCAATGCATTACTTTATAGTACTAATTTATGCATGAGTTTTGTACTAATTATGCATTAAATATATGCATTTCGTGCATCAAAATTTTAATGCATTAAAATATGCAATATATGCATCAAAATATCACTATAAATGAGTACTGTAAAGTACTGCATCTAATATTGGTACTGCACAGAACGCGTCCCTATATATATATATATATTCATTATTGAATTCATAATAAAAAATCACTTGATACAAATTCAATTGTCAATATACATGCAAGTACAATACCATGCAAGTACTTGAGAATTTTCCTATTTTTATAGTGGGAAGGAGCAACTAATACCGTAAATAATAGCAGTTCATAATTAACTTGAGGGACGGATTCTCTTGATCGTCAGATGCAGCGCACGTAGTGCATCTGCCGGATGCCTACACGTGGCGTCGCATGGGCCAGTGCAGATTGATGCATTCGTAACATCGATCTGCGCGTCCATACACTGCAGCGTGGTGCATCCGTAGAATATGACGTGCAAAGTGTGTCACACCCAACCGATTCTCCTCGGTGGTATCCTCCACTTACCACTTTTTAAGTTTGATCCTACATAAAAGATACATTA
Source organism: Orobanche coerulescens (assembly GCA_033398695.1). NCBI lineage: Eukaryota > Viridiplantae > Streptophyta > Magnoliopsida > Lamiales > Orobanchaceae > Orobanche > Orobanche coerulescens. The sequence goes on along the minus strand of CM065812.1, from coordinate 162,529,954 downwards.
AATATTAAATTAAAAGGTGTCACTTAGGATATCGAGCTTTATAAAGAACTCCATGTGAGTTACATACAAGTATCGACCTGAGAGGTCGACTGTTCCAGTGTTTCTGTCTCACTTCTGCACCGTGCCAAGTGAAGAAGAACGACGACGAAGGATTTATGGAATATTATCGTATTGTTGATTTTTCGCCATAAGGAGTAATATTATTATTTTTTGTCTAGAATTAGTAAACTACTAGTGAAGTCCCTAAACTCTCGAACTAACTTTCCCCCCACAAATGCTAGAGACAAGCGCAACAGCAACTAATGAATTGGATCGCTAAGTTCGAGTTTGTATACAGTATAATCTGAATAAATTAATAATTTCATCTAAGTAATTTTTTTGTCGCTCCTACTATGGAGAACTTAGCATTATATGTATCTCAATGGTTCAATAATCTCGATTAAGGGGCTGTTTGACAGTTGCTGAATGATTTAGTGCAGAATGGTTGGGAGGCCAGAATGGTTGAGAGGCTCTGTATGGTTGAGTGCATAATGAAATTTGGTTGTTTGGTAATTGTTCTGAATGGTAACTCTGAATGGTAACAAATTACCATTTTATCATTCTGTATAAAAATAGCGATTAAAAATCCAATTTTCCCTCCATTTGTGTACCAAAACCTCTCCTTTTTATAAATATAACCGCTAATTTTTATAAATAATTATGTATAATATTTTTAAATTTAATTCATTTAAAATAATAATAATTATTATTATTATGTATAATATTTTTAAATTTAATTCATTTAAAATAATAATAATAATTATGCATAATATTTTTTAATTTAATTCATTTAAAATAATAATAATAATAATTATGTATAATATTTTTTAATTTAATTCATTAGAAAATTATAATAATAATTATGTCTAATATTTTTTTATTTAAATTCATTTAAAAAATAATAATAATAATAATTATGAATAATAATTCTTAATTTAAGAGGAGAGGTAAATCTGGAAATTGTTTCATCTTAATGGTTGAGAGAGTGTATGAATCTTAATGGTTAAGAGGTTATTATGCAATTAAGAGAGTATTTTTTTTTAAACAATCTTGACCTCTTACTTGATTGAGTATTTCTTAATGTAATCATTAAAATCAAACAAACATTTTTAACTAATATTTTTCTGATCCCGATCCATTTACCAAAGCTCTACTGTGAACCAATTTCATGTCGCCCCACGGTTCAAAATGCAAATTCATCTACTCCATCCGTCAAAATTTAATATGGTTTTGACTTTTATATAATTGATAATTTAAGTTTATTATAAATTAATCTCAAACTATAATGATAAAATATTTAACAAAATTATATTATGAAACTTTAGATGGTGAAGTTTCATAATATAATTTTGTTAAATATTTTACCATTATATTTTGAGATTAATTCTTAGTCAAATTTAGAAATTATTGACCATATAAAATCAAAATGCTCATGTTAGTTGGGACGGAGGAAGTATTTATTATTATGGGTTTGTGTGATAGCTAATTTATGTTGATAAACTTCTACATCACAACTTTTTTCTGATCACCTCGCATATGAGGGTGGTGGCAATGGTGCTTCACTTACCCCCATCTACCCCCACTCTCCACCAATAACATTCTTCCAACTCATTCAACCCCCACTCAACCCCCACTCAACCCCCACTCTACACTTTTTAATGGCAATCATGCCTCACCAACCCTCACCACTTTTAATTTTTTTTTTTTTACCTTTTTATATTTAAAACTATATCAAACAATTTAATAAAAACACATAATATTTTATTAATACAACTAAATATTAATAAGTATAATTTGTTATTAAAATAGGGTATAAATTGTAGTTAATAGAAACTATAAATTTTATATGTAAAGCATTAAATAATTGAAGGTTTAAAATGAAAATTCATAATAATAAAATAATAAAAAAAACCCTGAGGCTCTTCTTCTTCGTTTCGTTTGACCTGCACAACATTACATATATAAATATACATATATATATATATATATATCACAGAAAAAAGGAAAAAAAAATAAATTAAATGCTCCCAAACAGTCAAAAATCTACCCGTTGAAGCCTCTCCCCTCTCAACCCTCACTCGGGTTATCAACCCGTGCACCAGCTAGCCGCAGCGAAGCTGCAGGGGTGGCGACGGTGTTACCCGCCCGGGTAGGGGCAACCCGCAGCCCAACCCGCTGCCGTTGCCACCACCCTGATGTGCACTTGTTCGGGGAAAAGTAAAATTATTGACCAAAACAATAATATATTTTTTATTGATAAATATTAGTAATTTATTAATTATAATAGTTAGTTCACAAAGTACCGAAACTCCTTGATTTTGCTGGAATTGGTATTACAAAATAATATGTTGTAATTAATATTTAATTACATAAAAAATATTATTGTAATTATCTAGTTCCATATTGATAATGAGGTGGATTAATTATTGGGTGGATACCAATTTGGTGGGAATTCAAAAGATGGTTAATTGTGTATTATTGGAAGTGTGTTGTGTTGATATATGTGATAGTTTGTCCCACATTGGAAGAACGAGAGGAGTATGATTTATATTAGATTTTATGATAGTGAATAAATAAAAGTATTCACTAAGTGAGAGTTATGGGTAAACCGCACGCGCGCCGTCGCCGCCAGCCCGCTCGGACTCGGACACGGATTCGGACTTGACTGTTTTGTCGAATTATCTCTGCCTCTGTATAGTTTTTTTGGACAAAATTTTATCTGATTAAATATTTAACGATTCAAACAACACGCTAAGTCTCATTTCGATCACGGTCAAACAACCTCCGCGGTTGGTTTCCCAATACCTATAGTTCAGTCGGTCACGGTCATTTCGATGATCTCATTATGGGTAAGTTTGGGGCTTGAACCTTTGCGGTTGGTTTCCCAACACCTACCATTCATTAGGTCACGGTCACTGGGTGATCTCATTATGGGTAAGTCTGGGGCTTGAACTTATCGCAGTTGGTTTCCCAGCACCTTCAATTCAGCAGGTCACGTTCATTGGATGATCTCATTGTGATACAGCTTCGGCTGTGTGGCTCGGCCACCTCATGTGATACAGCTTCGGGCTGTTTGGCCTCGACCATCTCATTGTGTTGATTTGCAGCTTCGGCTGAGGGGATTTCAGGCCATTGTGATATTTGCAGCTTCGGCTGAGGTCTTTCAGGCCACATGCGATGTATTGGTATTTCAGTTGGAGCCTTCAGCATCGTTATTGTTCTCGGTTTCAGCTTTGGATTGGTTTACCTTCGGATAATTCGTTGTTGTGTTCTGTATTGATTATTCGCCGTTGGGCATTTGTATTCTAACCTGTTGAGCAGGTATTGATCGTACGTCGTGGTCATAGTGTTTCACGAATACTCGGTTCTTACCTTTGTTTGTGAGCATCTCGTATTATCATTGTTGTACCGTTTGTTTTGCCTTTGGATGCATATCATGTTATACATGTATTTGATATTCATTATCTGGATGACTGATCCCGTGGGGGCGAAACACGTTTTCATGTTTTAGGTATGTGCGAGGAGGGAGTTAAGACACATGAGCATGACGATGGCGACGAGGCATTCGAGCGATACTAGACTCGAGTTGTTCGGGGTTCATGTTGGTCAGTCAGTTGGGAGTATTCTCCAGTTTGTGAGTTGTCGTTATTTTGTGTTATCCGATTAGGGGTCGTGGATGTTGTTGTATTTTTTTTTATTTTGGCCATGTAGGACCTTCATTGTCATTGAAATTCCTTATCGGAATATTATGTCGGATATCATAGTAGGGACTGTGATTTCCCTTGTTGGTTAGTTTGATGTAATTAGTCGTGTTCGCCTGGTGGATCTCCTGGTGTGGGATCCACGACACTTTAATGACCCAATGGGATTTGGGGGTATTACAGAATACTAGAGAGAAAATATTTATTGTCTGTTTGGTTGTGCTTGGACCAATCGAAGACAAACTGTGTAACGGTTGTGTCTGGACCTATAGAAGACAAGTTGTGTAACGATTGTGCCCGGACCTATAGAAGACGAGATAAAGTTGAGGTGGTTCTAGATCCAATAGAAAAAGGAACGAAGAGAGGACGTAAGCAAATTGCCGAACCTCTATAAATTCCTGTGTCGTTTACTTTCGGTACTTTCGTTTAATATCATCGATGAAAAATTAGATTTTTATTATATCCACTATTCAACCCCCTTCTAGTGTATTCCTCTCCACACACATAATATATTGTAATGCATATTCATTTTTTTTCCAAATGCATAATGAATGCTTAATAATATTGTACATTGAATCCGACAAAATGATATGCATTACGACATTACTATATGTGCAGTGAATCCATATCAAATATGCACTAGACTCATGTTCCCATTTTAAGGACTGCTTCCCATTTTGAACCAACCCCTATATATATATATAAAATAGATCCGGAGAGTAATCTACGGTAGATACCTCTCTTTACTGGACAGATGGCTCATTTGAATTCGAATCCTCGAGCGAGAATTTTTATATTTATTCATTTTTTTTCCTGTTCGTTAGATTTTAAGCACTATTGGTCTTTCTCCTTATCCTAATAGGACAACTAAATGATCAAATAGAGTATTTAATCACAACAATCTTGTTTTATCATTTAAATTTTTTAATTAGAATTATTCTTTTATATATTATCATACTATTTAAATATTTTTATTAGTTGGCAATTTATTTATTTATCTTGTTTTATGTCTACAAATATTTTCGCACCAACTAAAATTCTTAATTAATTTTGTGTCATTTCAGATTACGATTAGTTCATTGTGTAATTTATCAATATAACAACATTTTATCGTGGAAAGGTATTCCGTACTCAAAAAGTCGGACTGTATTATTTTGCATACCAAAACTTGGCTAATTAATAGACTAAGAAACATTAACACTGTTAATGATTTCAATACTCGCAAACACCACAATATGTATTACAATAAACCCTTTTGGTGGCTGCACAATTTTCTCAGGCGTCAATGATGTCGTGCTGTATATGTCGAAGCAGAACTGGAATCGTAACCTCGGGCGCACTGAGATGTGGCAGGTGGCCTTCGGTGGACATCATCTCCACTGTTGACTTTCCTCCAAGGTTCTTGTGGAGATAATCCGCGATCCCCGACGGCACTACTGGGTCTTTAGTGCTGTTAATAATATGGCACGACACTATCACGCGCCACAGAAAGGGTCTCATATCGTACGCATGAATTGCACGAGCCAAGCTCAATGCTATGTCGGGTCTCATGTTGAATAGCGTCCGACTGTATTCCTGCACCGCCGGAGAGTCCATGTCGCCGCCCACTAGCAGGGGCGCCGTTCCTGAGATCATCGACTCATGGTTCGTTTCCATCGCGTCTAGGATCTGGTCCATGTCTTTCTGCTCAATTCCTCCATAGTAGTCCACCGTGTTCGTCGTCCTAATGACCACCACCACCAACGACACAACAACAACAACAATAATAATAATAATAATAATAAATTGAAGAAACAAACTGGTTACTGAAATACCAAGTTATTATTCCAAAACACGGGCTGGCGGTCCGTTATCATTATTTTTCTAGTGTTTTCAAAACTCAACATCAAAACACAAATGTGGACAGAATTAAGATTAATTACCTCGGGGAAGCAGACATCATGACCAGTGTTGGAAATGGTTTAGTAATTAACCATTTATTAAGAATAAATATTGTTAATTAAATAATTATTATTTAATTAAAATATTTATTGAATGTTAATCTACGTCATGAGTAGATGAACGTGGTATATTTAATATTTCTAAACCGATTTCCGGTGAGTGAGATATTATATGTTAAAGTTGGATGTTGGAGTAGGAACTAACATGATGTTAGTTATCCCACATTGATTGTGGATGGAGGTTTTGACTTGTATTTAAAGTCTTTGCCTTTATGGGCTTAATAACAAGTGGGTTGGTGTGTATGGGTGTCCTCGCGCACACACACACACGCGCGCCGCCACCGACCGACCGTCAGCCCGTCCGGGTCGGGTCGGGCACGGGCTCGGGCTCGGGCTCGATCTCAGTCCAGGCCCAGGACATGGATCTTGGTGCTTTGGGCTGGTGTTTGGGCTTATCTTTTTGGCCCAAATCCGTAAGTCCACTAGCCTTTTGGCATGGACAAGACTCTTGAGTTGGCTTGACTCTTGAGTTGGCAAGACTCTTCATCCGACCAGCCCTTTGGGCGTCTGAAACTGCCAGCCATCATGGCAGGAGTAATTGCTATGAGTCCCTTCACATGATCAAGGAATGCTATATATATGTCACCATTCTGTTCATTGCAAACACACGAAAATCAGTGCATATTTAGCATATCATACGATTCGATCTTCGTTCGATCCGGCTCGCAGTGCTCGGTCGATTTGCGGTCTTTGCTCTGCCGGGACGTTCAGATCGTTTTAACCTTTGGGGACGAGCCCCTTCACCGTGAGCACTACCGGGGCGTATTCTCGTCTTGCGGGCAGAAGCTCCAGCTTCGGACGATCTTTGTAGTTTATTAAAAATTGTCCGTTCATTACAAGTGTAATCTTTCGTTTCTGTTCTTTTTATAGTTTAAGTTCAGAATGTTTTTGTAATACACGTCCAAGTATCGAATTATTCTAACAATAATCGAAAGACGAGAATAATCGACCATACTTGTTCGTGTCGTCCTAAACCTTTTGCTGGGGAAAAATGTCGTTAAATGCAACCACCGGCGCATCCACTAATCAATCCACCGGTTCTGGAACTATTGGATCATCAAGCTCTTCAATGGCTCCCATTCACAATGCTGCTCGGCTAATGCCTATCGCCGAGAAACCTCCTGTTTTCTCGGGCTCTGACTTCAAACGTTGGTCTCAAAGATCTTTGTTTTACATTACCACAATGGGGCTTGCGAGCTTCTGCGTGAAGAAAAGCCTCTGTCCTGCCGAGAACGAGGCGAATGTTCAAGTGCATATCGACTATGATACAGGGTTCATTCCGACTATACGTGTCGGAATATGTTGCCGAACGGGCTTGATGATGGCACATTTCAATGTGTTCAACATCAAGGAGACGCGAAGAAATTTGGGATGCTCTTGAGTTGAAATACCGTGTTAATCCTGCTAGCACGAAGAAGTTTGTTGTGGAGGCTCTCCGAATTCCAAATGGTGGATTCTCGTCCAATGATGCCCCAAGTACAAGAGTTCCAAACTCTTATACATGATGTTCATTACGAGGGGATGCCTCTACCCGAGGCGTACCTTTGTGGCGCTCTTGGTCGACAAGTTGCCGCCTAGTTGGAAGGAGTTCAAGGGATACCTTAAGCATAAGCGAAAGGAAATGACTCTAGAAATTTTGGTTGCTAAGCTCCAATGAAGCTCAAGTCCGTGATCAAGACTTGAGAACCAAAGCTCCTATGGATGCTAAGGCTAATCCGATCAAGGTAGGGCGGACCTTCCAAAAGCGTCCACTTCCTACCAAAGGCAAGGGAAAGGATGTGGCACCTCCGACGAAGTTTGCCGGAGCGTGCTACAAGCTGTGACAAGCCCGCCATATGGCGAAAAGCGCCAAAGCGGAAGAAGAACAAGGGAAAGGGAAAAGTCAACCATGTCGAGAAGGACTTTGACTCTTGGGACAAAGATGATCTTGCCGCCATGATCACCGAGGTAAATCATGTCTCGGAACCTAACTTGATTACTTGGTTTCTTGATACAGTGCATTGTTCACATCTGTGAACCGAGACTTGTTTTTCACTTACAAGGAGATTCAAGACCGCTTCATCACAGAGGCAAGTGATCGTACCTCTCCGATTCTTGGAATTGGAGCTGTTGTGCTTCAATTCACCTCCGATGTGGAGATAACTCGAAGGATGTCTTTGCATGCTCGGCAATCCGCAAGAATTTGGTGTCCAGTGTCAAATTAGTTAGAGCTAAATTTGATGTAGACCTTCGTAGCGATTTTATGATAATACGCAAGTTTGGTAAGACTCTCGGGAAAGGTCATATTGTCGAGGACATGTTCAAACTTAGCGTTCGTACTTGTAAGCCTCCAAAGGCAGTTGTTAATAATAATGCTACTATACGCTTATTTGCTTGAGTGCTCAAATTTATGGCATTGTAGATTAGGTCATGTGAATCTAAATGCTATAAAAAGATTAGTAAACTTAGATTTACTAAAGTTAAATGAAATCAAAAATCAAAACAAATGCGAGATTTGTGTTGAGGCAAAAATGACGAAACTACCGTTTCATTCGGTAAAACGGGATACAAAACCCCTTGAATTAATTCACACAGACGTGTGTGATTTAAAATTTGTGCAAACTAGAGGTGGTAAGAAGTACTTTATCACTTTCATCGATGATTGCACAAGATATTGTTATCTTTATCTTTTGAGAAGTAAAGATGAGGCTATTGAAGCCTTTAAGAACTTCAAGAATGAAGCCGAGAATCAATTAGGTTGTCGTATCAAGATGGTTCGAAGTGATAGAGGAGGTGAATATGTAGCTCCATTTGAGGAATTATGCAACGAAAGTGGTATAATTCATCAAACCACGGCTCCATATGCTCCACAATCTAATGGCGTTGCCGAACGTAAGAATCGAACACTTAAAGATATGATGAATGCGTTATTAATTAGTTCAGGGTTGCCCCAGAACATGTGGGGGGAAGCTGTCTTGACAGCCAACTACATATTGAACAAAATTCCACGCAAAGGTAAGGATGTTACTCCTTATGAGTTGTGGAAAGGAAGAAAACCATCATACAAATATCTCAAAGTGTGGGGGTGTTTGGCGAAAGTTGAAGTGCCTCTACCTAAACAAGTTAAAATTGGTCCTAAGACGATCGATTGTATCTTTATTGGTTATGCACTTAACAGCAGCGCATACAGGTTTGTTGTACACAAATCCGAGATACCCGACATTCATGTAAATACAACGATTGAATCAAGGAATGCTGTATTCTTTGAAAATATCTATCCTTATAAGAATAAGGTTGATCCTAACTCTAGCAAAGGAGTTGATGATGAAGCTACAAGTTCTAAACTTGTAGATGAGCCTATGTGTTATGAAACCATAGATGAAGCCTCTAGCCCGAATCCGGTGTTATCTGAACGACCGAACAGAAAGCGACCTAGGTCTACGCCAGTCAACGTAGAACCTAGACGAGGTACTAGAATACGGAAAGTAAAGATATACGGACCCGACTACGTCGTTTTGATGTTAGACGGTGAACCAGTATCTGTAAAAGAAGCTTTATCCGGTCCAGATGTGGCTTTCTGGAAAGAGGCAATAGACATTGAGATTGAGTCTATTATGCTGAATCATACTTGGGTGTTAGTTGAACTACCACAGGGTTGTAAGGCTTTAGGATGCAAATGGATCCTAAAGAAGAGGTACAAGTCTGACGGTACTATTGACAAATATAAGGCCCGACTTGTAGTTCAAGGCTTTAGGCAAAAGGCTGGTTATGATTTCTTTGATACCTACTCGCCCGTGACAAGACTTACTTCTATTAGGGTGCTACTCGCTATTGATGCTTTACGCAATCTCGAGATTCATCAAATGGATGTTAAGACTGCATTCTTGTATGGGGAGCTAGAAGATGAAATCTATATGAAACAACCGGAAGGGTTTGCAGTACCTGGGAAAGAGCACATGGTATGCAAACTACAACGGTCTTTATATGGTTTGAAACAAGCACCTCTGCGGTGGCATTTGAAATTTGACGAAGTGATGTTGTCAAATGGTTTCAATATTAATGAGAGTGACAAATGTGTCTATGTTAAGAAAACGGGTGACAATTACGTCATTGTTTGTCTATATGTAGATGACATTTTGATAATGGGTAGCAACTCTCGTGTGATTGGTGAAACGAAACGAATGCTAAGTAAGAATTTTAGCATGAAAGACATGGGTTTGGTGATACTATTCTTGGAATTAAGATTAAAACGCCTAACGGAATTGCTTTGACGCAATCTCATTATGTTGAGAAAGTGTTAAGTAAATTCAACGCTTTTGATAAACTCATTGCTAAGACTCCTTGGGAACCTAATGTTCATCGAATTATCATAAGGGTGAACCGTGGGTCAAGATGAATATGCTAAGATCATTGGGAGTTTGATGTATGTCAAATTGTACCCGTCTGATATAGCATGTTCGGTTCACAAGTTGAGTAGCTACACGACTAATCCAAGTAAAGAACATTGGAGGGCTCTAGAGCAGTCTTGAGTTATTTAAAATATACTCGAACTTTGCGATTCATTATTCAAGAGAGCCTGCTGTACTTGAAGGGTATAGTAATGCAAATTGGATATCCGAATCGAAAGACTCATTTTCTACGAGTGGATATGTGTTCACTATTGGGAGTGGTGCTGTATCTTGGAAGTCCTAGAAACAAACTTGTATTGCAAGGTCTACCATGGAATCTGAATTCATAGATTTGGATAAAGCCGGTGAAGAAGTTGAATGGCTTAAGAATTTCCTCGAGGATATTCCATGTTGGACGGGACCTGTGCCGTCTGTGTTGATACATTGTGATAGCCAAGCTGCTATTGGACGGGCACAAAATATGTTTTATAACGGTAAGTCTCGACATATTCTTCGACGACATAATGCCGTGAGGCATTTGATCTTGAGTGGGATTATCTCAATTGACTATGTAAGGTCAATAGATAATATGGCGGATCTGCTGACGAAGAGTATTAATCAAGATCAAATGTATAAATTGTTAGAGGGAATGAGTTTTAAATCCACATCTTAAGAATGATTATAGCGGAAACCCAACCTTGTACATTGGAGGATCCCAAGAGCTTGGTCCAATGGGATAACAAAGTTATAATAATCCATGTGTTAAAACACTCAAACATACCTATTCTCTGAGAATAGTGAGTGATTGATTACCTACATGTGGTGAGGTTAAGTCTTATGATTTTTAATGATTCTTGATTACCTCGGAGAGGTCAAGTATAGTTGGATACTTGGGAATAAGAATCACCTATATAAGTGTGAAGTGAGGGCCTCTTCAGTTGATACACTTATGAATCCAAATGGGTGTCCAAGGCCGAAAAGGACACAAAACGTTAGAACAGAAGGAATTGAGATGATATTGTGTCTATATTATTGTCTCAGTATACACCATGGAGGACTAGTTCAAGGTTTTCATGACCACTATGCCGCCAGTATACTCGATGATGTTGACAATGGATAGGTTCAAGGTCACAAGCCACCTAGCCAAATGCAATATTGTCTCTTGAGGACTGAACTATGCATTTGCATTCATTTTGCATTGGCATTCTCACTCATGTGGGGGATTGATGGAAATGGTTTAGTAATTAACCATTTATTAAGAATAAATATTGTTAATTAAATAATTATTATTTAATTAAAATATTTATTGAATGTTAATCTACGTCATGAGTAGATGAACGTGGTATATTTAATATTTCTAAACCGATTTCCGGTGAGTGAGATATTATATGTTAAAGTTGGATGTTGGAGTAGGAACTAACATGATGTTAGTTATCCCACATTAATTGTGGATGGAGGTTTTGACTTGTATTTAAAGTCTTTGTCTTTATGGGCTTAATAACAAGTGGGTTGGTGTGTATGGGTGTCCTCGCGCACACACACACACCTTGTAGCGCCGCCGCCGGCCAAGCCAGGCCGTCGTCAGTCGGGTCGGGTCGGGCACGGGCACGGGCTCGGGCTCGGGCCAGGCCCAGGACTTGGATCTTGGATCTTGGATCTTGGCAATTGGTGCTTTGGGCTGATGCTTATCTTTTTGGCCCAAATCCGTAAGTCCACTAGCCTTTTGGCATGGACAAGACTCTTGAGTTGGCTTGACTCTTGAGTTGGCAAGACTCTTCATCCGACCAGCCCTTTGGGCGTCTGAAACTGCCAGCCATCATGACAGGAGTAATGGCTATGAGTCCCTTCACATAATCAAGGAATGCTATATATATGTCAGCATTCTGTTCATTGCAAACACACGAAAATCAGTGCATATTTAGCATATCATACGATTCGATCTTCGTTCAGTCCGATTCGCAGTGCTCGGTCGGTTGCGGTCTTTGCTCTGCCGGGGCGTTGGATCGTTTTAACCTTTGGGACGAGCCGCTTCACCGTGAGCACTCTGGGCGTATTCTCGCCTTGCGGCGAAGCTCACTTGGACGATCTTTGTAGTTTATTAAAAATTGTTCGTTCATTACAAGTGTAATCTTTCGTTTCTGTTCTTTTTATAGTTTAAGTTCAAAATATTTTTGTAATACACGTCCAAGTATCGAATTATTCTAACAACCAGTTTATGAAATAGATCCGGTCGGAAAATCGAGGTCGTGGCTCCGACCATGGCGGACAAAGAGTGGCCAACGTGTATACATTTTCCGTTGCTGAATTCCTCCAAAATGGCTATCAAATCGTAGGCGTGGCCTTCTATTGTTGAGTAACGGTCGAAATCATAGAGGTCAGGGTTGGTTGTCCCGGCACCCATGGTATCGTACAGTACGACTCTGTACTGATCGACGAGGTGTGGGACTAAATGTCTCCAGACAGATTGATCGGTACCAAAGCCGTGACCGAGGACTACTGTAGTCTCGTCTGAGCCCAAGACTCGCACGTTGTGCGCTGCTCCAACTATGTTCATGTTTTGAGACTTAAGATGGAGGAGAAGATTTTTGTATATATCACTTCATTTTTACAGGTGCAATTGGACATACTTATCTCTAAATCTTATGTAACGATTTTGTCGAGCTCTGCAGCTTGTTTTGACTTTTGATATGTGCTGCGGATTCAGATGCGCGATTAAAGCGCCCTACTTTGTGCTGTCAATTTCGAAGTTTGTGTAGTTCAATGTGTGTCATCTACTCCAGGTCCTAAAGTGATAGACCTGTATTATTTTATGGGATTTAAACTTCTAGTATTCGGATTCGCACAATGGATAGTAAGAATACTGGTTCATTTTAAGTTCGGAACTTCTCGGTTCAAAAGGGAAAAAAAAATCGAGATTGAACCGAGCAATTTTAAAATAAATGTAATTAAAAAATTCAATTTAGTATAGTAAATATTTAAAATATAATATTTTATATATTAATATATATAATATATAATATAATATAATCTTTATGTATAATATATAATAAAAATATATTTATATAATTCAAAAGGGTACGCGGGTCGGGTAATCGGGTAGGGTAATCGGGTAATATACTATACACATACTCTACCCGTACCCGATCATAAAATTTCGGGTTCTGCCGATACCCGACCAATTTCAGGTTTATCCGACGGGTAGAATCGGGTACGAATAAAGTTGACATCCCTAATTATGGTTTATTTTATCTTCTGGAATGAGGATTACCCCCACCGGATCAGACAAGACGGAAAGAGAGAGAGTTGAAAGGGTGGTCGTAATATCTAGTTGTAGTTTTTTATTTTTGTATTATTATATTATACGTATTCAGTTGGAATTTTACAAAAATATTGCTGTTGTATTGTATTTGGATTTATATAATATTTATTGTATCGGGATATTCCGGAATCAAACTATCCGTGTTTGGCGTTAGTATCCTTTTGTCAGTTGGACATCGCATGGTGGGTTGTGATTTTGGCTAAGTGTCTTAGCCTTAGCGTACGCTACATGAAGCAGCTAGCGTACGCTACATGCTGCATCTAGCGTATGCTAAAGTAACGAATGTTATGTGCGTTATGCTTTGTTGGTTGCATAAGTAACAAATAATATCAGATCGCATCCACTTTCGCGTGTATAGGGCCACGCATGGCTGGAGCTTTTGGCTTGATTAGGACAGTCAAGTCAACGAGCATTACGTACGTAACTATATGTTGGTAGCGTATGTAATGGAGGGAGTGTTACGTATATTAAATTTGACAATGTATGTAAGGCAACTTACGAAGTGAGGCAGTAGGCTATGAACTGACGTAGCCTATGCTATGTAAGGAGGTTAGCGTACGTTAGAGGTCTATCGTACATTAATTGTGGGATGTAGCGGCCGTAATGGAAAATACAAATTATAAAGACATGTCTTGTCTTTCATTTTTGCACGATCCAACTTCAGTTTTTTTCTCTCTAGAAATTATCCTTCTATTCTCCTTAGTGATAATAAGCCTCTTCCAACTTGCTTTGGAGCTTCATATCTTAGATTGGAGCTCGGAAGCTTGAAGATTGTGGTGGATTCTTGAAGTATTTGGGGTTGTTATTCATTTTCAAGAGGTATATTGTCTAATCTTGTGTAAATTATGAGATGATAATATTGTTGATCAATACCTCATGTGTTGTCGGATTATTGAAGGATAACATGATTACTATTGGTTTTATGAGCACATGATTAAAAATATGGCAATTATAACATGAAGGTGAGTATGTTCTTAATGTTTAAGAATATTTAGATGTTATAATCATGTTTAGGAAGGTTTGTGTTAAGCTTATTAGATGACAAACATGACCTGGAGGTGATTATTGATATCAATTATGTTCTTGGGAGATTATAGCTATTTAAATGAAGGATTATGATAAGTTATGAATAATTATCATTATTTTGAAATGGTTAAGTTAATCTTGATGTTAAATCTAAAATTCTTGATGAATTGGTGATTGATGATTGTGTAGACATCATCGTTTGTGTCATGAGTGGAAAAGGAAATATTCAACCTTTTGGGGGGAAACCTCGCATTTTGAAAATTACAAACAAAAAACGAGTTTTAACTTTAAAATCAATAGTAGATTTATTTTGAATTTTAATTCATTTCTATCTACTGTATAAAACTGGTTGTTGTGTAATAGTGGCATTTTGATCTCTTTCTCTCTATATATATAATTATTTTTCTTAAATTGTGTGTCTTATTTTTCTTCAAGTTTTGGAGGTGTGATAAGTGTCAGTTTTATACATTTATTCATGAGTAGTATTGATATATTTCGCCTGTAATTATGAGCTAGTCTACTCATTTTTGCTTCTAATTAATTAGTTTTAAATAATTTTATTTTTTGGGATGAAAATATAAATTTAGCCTTAATCGGATTGAATAAATATATCAAGTTACTTAAGAATATAACTTTACAGCTAATATAATATTACTAATATATATATATATATATATATAGATAGATAGAAGATAGAGTGAAAAATGAAGCAAATGAACAAGTGTTGAGAATAATTGTGTGTAGTACACAAAGCTCTTACAAAATGATCAATTTATAGGTCAATATCACACACTACACAATAAATAAAATTATTTATATTACAAATACTCATATTAAATATTTAAATCCAACAATAATACTACTGTTGATTCATATGATATATTATTTGATTCACATGAATCATAATACTGTTAACACATTTCATATATTTTAACTACGGTGGTGAGTGTTAAATTGCTGTGACTTGAGGCAGAGTGTTTTGAGGATTGGGCAATGCTTTTTTTGTTGCTATTCAGATTTTAGTAGCATACACGTGCTCACAACGTGTTATAAACTTAAACAAAAAGAGAAAAATAAAGAAAAAAATAATAATGTGTATATTATTTATGAGGATCAAATGCTTTTATTTTAGGTACACATTTAGGATTTCAAGGGTATATTAGTCAATCATCAATAATTACATTAATTATAATAATTAATTATTTATTAACATATTCTCTATCATACATCTCTCAATTTAACGTTGCATATGAAGATTTTTTTTTTTTTTATTTCAAGCTATTTTTCTATATTTAAGGTTTGTTTGGCAATGTCAATCTGCTAGCTTATAGCGGATGACTTGTAGCATATAAGCTATCAATAAGTGATTGACAATGGTTGTTTATAGCATTTTTCAGTAGATTATACCGTTTCTTTGAAACACTACTTGAAATAGCGTTTGAGCTTATAGCGTTTTATTTTTCTCTCAAACGTACCCTCATTACTTTAATTAAAATCCTCACTTATCCTCCATTAAATGAATTTCTCTCTCATTTTTAAGCATTAATTATAAATATCTATTTACGTAATTTTATTTTATAAGCTACTTCAACCGCTAATTTTACCAAATATTTTGAGTATTTTTAAAAATGTTAAATTTTTCGGACCGGGTACACAACTCGGAAAAAAGTCATATAATCGGGTTGGGTCATGGGCCGACTTGTTGCATAAATTCGGGTATCTGAAAACCCGATTATTTTTTTAATAGTTATTTTTTATATATAAATTTAGCTATTTAACTTGTAAGTGTATGAAACTTTATCTTTCAAATAATATGAAATACATTTAATATGAGAATTTAAGTTAAAACATCTTAGTAATGATACTTATTCTCACTAGTTTGGAAATTTACAAGAAAATAAAAATAAGAAATAATATATTCTCTCATATATATAATTGAATGTTGCATTAAGTATAATTATATAATAAAAATATGATATATATATATATATAAATTTTTTAGTTAGTTTTGAAATTTACTTATTATACGGAAAATATTTACAATGTATTTTTTACTTGGGAAATTAATTCATGTTATAATTTTTAAAATAAATTTATATTAAAATTATAATTTATTTATATAAAATGCCAAATTAGTGGTATTAAATTTTTACGGGTACCCACCCTATGACCCGATCCGAAGAATTGGGTACCCGGTTTTCAAGTACCCGACTTTTTTCGATCGAATTACGGGCCAGATTTCTAACTACCCGCATAACCGGGTACCCAAAAATTCGAAATCTAGTTATGAACAACCCTAATTACAATGGTATAAGATACCACAAAGACTTACTAGACCCGACTCAACATATTCACCATAATAAAAACAATACAAGTGACCGGCAAAATCATACAATACCGAAGACAATGATGGAATCCAAAAGGTAATCCAATAAGATCCAAAACTCATTCGAGTTAGGGCTGTCTAAATGGTTCCCGGTTCTCGGTTAGAACCGGAACCGAACTGAAATCGCACGGTTTCGGTTAATCGAGAACCGCACTAACGGTTCTCGGGGCGGTTTGCGGTTCGTGTTTTAGTGGTTTTGCGGTTATCGATTAAACCGATAACCGAACAGTTACGAACCGAGAACCACAAACAATTAATAAATATTAATTATTATTTATTAAATAATACTTTTAGCTTATATTTTATAATTACTTATTTACAGTTTACTTTGATAGTTTTATGCCCATTTTTTTTTTTGAACCCTAACACCTAAATTCTAATTTTGACTACTCCCTCCACGCTGCGCCTCCCTCTCGCTCTCAGTTTCTCGGACCCTAACCCAGTCGTCGCCCGCTCCCATCGCCGTCGCAGTGCAGTACAAGTAAGCTCCTCGTCCCTTGACCTCGACCCTCCTCTGCAGCACTGAACTCTGCCCTTCGCCGTCGAAGCAGCACTGCAGCAGGCTAGCAAGTAGCAGCCCCCGTCTCTCGGCAGTCGGCATGGACCACAATCTCTCTCGGCTCTCCCAATCCCCTCTCTCCCGTCGCTCGCCTCCGGCCTCCTAACTCTCAGGTGAGTTGTTTGCCTCACTCTAATGTTAATGTATATTGAATGTGGTGTGTGGTATTGTTTGTAATATCCAGATTTATTACGGTGTATTTCATATGTATTCAAACCCTGTATTATTCGGATTTGTGGTTTTGATTATTGGAGTATGATATTTCTTGCATTGATATCTTTGTATATAAGTATAGAAGCATGCAAAATTCCTCATGCAAACTCGTGATAGCGCACGCTAAGAATGTATCTTAACGCGCGCTATCGGGCTACTATTAGCGCACGCTATGCAGGTAGGAGTTGCGTGCGCTAAGAACTCAATTATTGAGCGGGACGGCTAGCACATGCGCCAGCCGGGACATGGGTCCGGATAAGATTCCCGCGGACGAGCCCGGACAATTCTGAAGTCAACCATTATTAGCGCACGCTAAGGAATGCTTAGTAGCGTGCGCTAACTTGTTAAAATACAGAATATTATAAATAGGACAACAACTCGTTTTGACTTACATTTTACTCGACCATTCTGCATTCTTGAGAGGCCAGAGAGCTGATATATCCTCATACACACTTAGAACATATTTTGTTGGTGTTTATATATTGGTTATCATTTGGGAATAATCATTGAAGTGGAATAGCACCTTGGAGTGGCATACAACCAACCGGAGTCGGATTCTACCTTACGGTTCAGTGATTTTCATCATATTAATGTATGTTCAATCTATCTCCAGACTTAGAGTTGGATTCTAACGATTTGGATGATCATGTTAACGAGATATGGATTTTCATAAGTGAATTATCCAAAGTACATCATGTTTGGAATATTGAGATGTTTAAACCTTAAGTACCTTGATTATGATCATCGTGATTCGAATCTTATTACATCTAACAAGTAAAGGAAGCTTCTATCATTGGTAATCCGAATCTAGTAGATGACTTCATAGCAATCTTGGACTTGACTTTAACATCATTATTGTTGGATAAATCTAAAGGATTGATCATGGAAAGATTTATCTAGTATAGATGGAACGTTTAACAACTTCAGCATGATAAACGTATGTACATTATATTCATTGAGGTAACATGAATTATCACGGAAGATTTCATTGTTTTGATCATGACGAGAACAGTTTACTGCCCAGCAGTAAACTGCCATGCATAGATAGCGCACGCTATGCTATGAATATTAACGTGCGCTATCGAGCACGAGTTAGCGTGCGCTACGTTTGGTACGTAACGTACGCTAGACCATCAGACGAAGTCGATCGGGGTCGCTGAAATCTTGACCATGCATAGTTAGCGTACGCTAGGCTTTGTTGTTTGCGTGCGCTATCGAGCAGACTTAACGCACGCTACACAGAGTACTTAGCGTGCGCTAAGCAGTTCGGGCAGATTTCATTTTATGAACTTTTGGCCGTAAATCGAATTGTTAAACATTCGTAAGACGTGAGATAAATCCTATATCATTTCTTTTGTTAAGGTTTGGTCTCGTTACGTGATTGATTGAGGAGGACGACCTTCGAGTGTTCATTTTCGTGGAAGTGTTGTTATTGTCTTCAAATTGAGGCAAGTACTTTAATTGTTTTATGTATTGATGTTATACATATTATCGTGCATGTATGTCGTTGTTGTATGTCCACCTCGTGTTGGTCCGACGGGATCATCGGGGGATCTATGCTAGCGTGCGTTGGATCATCGGACGGGTTTTTCCACCACGGGTTGGTCTGACGGGATCATCGTGGGTTCTAGGCAGTGAACGCTGGATCGTCGGAATTACCATGTGTATATTATGATATCATGTTGTGATTATCAGTTGTGTATGTCACTTTTGAGTTTCTCGTAGGAGAAGACTCGTTAGTATTTTTCTTGTCGTTTACATTATTCGTGAGATATGAATAATATGTTGTACTTGTACTAGCATCGTTGTGCTAACCCCTTCGGGGGTGAACATTTTGTTTATGTTCAGGATCCAGGAGAGCGGGAAAACAACCACTGGAGCTGCATGACGACGAGGGTGCAGAGTGATGTTCCGGCCGGGTTTATTTATCTGTTGTTTATTCGTTATTTCAATAAGTACTCGAGTACGAAGTCATTTGTGATGGATTTGAATTTGGTGATGTATTATTGAGTTCGTGTTGAACAATTGTACTTTCAGTTTTTGGTCAGAAATGTTGTATCTTAATTCCGATATTTCCATTTGTAGTATTTCTTAATGTCTGTTCAATTCTTCAGCCTTGTAAATCCTTATGTAAAGGATTTACGGCGCTGTAATATTCCTGAATATATCGGGGGGGTTACAGAATATGGTATCAGAGCTAAGATTATGGATATCTTGGCCGTTGGGTTAAAATAGGGGTCATTTATGTCTTTTGAGGTAACCGGCCGTGAATGACATCACTGCACTGCCTACGTCTTCATGCGAACGGTGGTTGTAAGTTCCTAAAACTCTATCTTGTTCTTTACATATTGTGTCTCTTTATACTCGAATATTAGAACGATGTTGTTTCTTGTATATTGAGTATTTATGCTTACAGTATGTTGAGAAGCGGACGTGGACGTGGTCGTGGTCGTGGACGCGGACGAAGAAATGCTGAAAGGGAAGCATCGCCTTCTAACCAGGCCAGTCATAGCTCAGGCGAGCCGCAACAATCTATTAATAACGGACCAGATCCTGCTGTACCAGAGATCCTTCGTCAAGTGGTGAACCAGATGACTCAGTTCGCCCAAGTCGTGGACCTAATGCAAGTGGCGGTGGGACTACAGCAGGGAGAGAGACAGCAAGGAATCCCAGACATGGGAAATCGAGGTGACCGGTGGCTGCAAGAGGTGGCGAAGATGCAACCACCCAAATTCGACGGTATTTCTGAGACTCCCACCTGGGACCATTGGTTGAAGGAACTGGAGAAAATCTTTGCCGGAATTAACTGCCTGGGCAACCGGGAGAGCCTCTATCGCTCAATATTTTACGATAGGGGAAGCATCCGAATGGTGGGAAGCCATCCGGCCTGTAGACCATGATGCCGATTGGACAGAGTTTAGATTGATGATGGAAGCTCAGTATTGCCCTCGTCCTGTGAGGGAAGCCAAAGTTCGGGAGTTTTTCTCCGCTCAGCCTTCTGATGTGCCAGTATCCCAAGCGATTAAGACGTTTAACCAACAGCTGGCATTTGTTGGACATCTGGTCAGAACAGATGCAGAAATGATGATCCATTTAGATATGAGAATGAAACCAGAAATCCAGAGGTACATGTCCGGATTTGAATGTACCACACTCCGTCAATACCAGGATAAGGCGTTGGCATATGAGATCAAGGAAGCAGCCATGGAGAAATTTTCGGAATCCAAGAAACAGAAAGTCTCTGGTACTTTTACAGAGCACAAGAACAGCGGGGCCCGTAAGGCCCAGTCATTCTTTCACTCTTTCAAGAAACCTCCGCACCCAGTTAGGAGCGGAAAGAACTTTGGAGCGACCTCGACTATTACTGATGTTACCAGGAAATGCTTTAACTGCGCCCAGACGGGGCACTATCGACGGAATTGCCCTCTTCCAGCTGTGACTTGTTTTGATTGTGGACGAGAGGGACATCGGGCCGTGTTTTGTGAAGAGGCTGCAAAGTCTTTTAGAGCCCGTACACCACAGCCGATCCGAGAAGAAGCTTGATATCAGTGACGCAGCAAAGTGTTCAGATGCCTCAGAATTTTGGCCGCGGACGAGGCAGAGGACAATGGGACCGAAAGGGGACATCGAGTGATGGATCTGCTCCCCCACGTCTGTACGAGATGAGGAGGACAGATGATCGTGATCTTCTTGCCGCATCGTGCACTGTCCAGATCCTTTCCCAGCCAGTTAGCGTTTTATTCGATACAGGAGCTACACATTCTTTTATATCCTTGTCTTGTGTAAATCGTTTGAATATTTCCGGTTTTCATACTTGTGAACCTTATGTGGTTGGTTTACCGAGTGGAGAGAGGATTGTCGGAGACTTAGAAACTAGAAATTTCCCTGTATCGTTTGGAGGCAGAGAGTGGCTCTCAAATCTGATCGTGATAGAAATGCAAGGAGACGATCTGATACTCGGAGACGATTGGCTTAATCGATATGGAGCAATTGTAAACTACCGAAGGAGGAATATCTCACTGATCGCTGATGATGGTTCCGAAATATTGTTCGAAGGGTGGAAACCGGGAAGCTCAGGAAAATTGATCAAGGCGATGAAAGCTGTCAAATTGTTGAAACAGGGCTGTACCGGGTACTGGTGTTATGCAATGAAGAAAGAAGACGAAATTGTGGAACTTTCATCCATTCCTGTTGTGAACGAATTTCCAGATGTATTTCCTGACGAGTTACCTGGACTACCTCCACGAAGGGATGTGGAATTTACCATTGGTGGAACCGGAGCTACACCAATTTCTAAAGCGCCGTATCGTATGGCACCTCTTGAGATGTACGAATCGAAGAAGCGGTGTAGGAGTTCTTGGATAAGGGCTATATTCACCAAGCGTCTCACCACAGGAGCGCCGATTCTTTTGTCCGAAAGAAGGATGGATCGCTCCGACTGTGTATTGACTATCGAGAGCTGAACAAGATGACGATTAAGAACAAGTATCCGTTGCCACGGATTGATGATCTGTTTGACCAGTTGCAAGGGGCAACAATATTTTCTAAAATCGATCTGAGATCAGGATATCATCAGCTGAGGATTAAGGAATCTGATGTTCCGAAATCAGCGTTCAGAACTCGCTACGGACATTATGAGTTTGTAGTGATGCCTTTTGGTCTCACTAACGCACCTGCTGTATTTATGCAATTAATGAACCGTGTGTTCATCAAATTTTTGGATAAATTTGTGGTCGTGTTCATTGATGACATTCTGGTGTATTCTAAGAGCCCGGAAGAACATGCGCAGCATTTTCGGATTGTATTGGAACTTTTGAGAAACGAGCAATTATACGCCAAACTTTCTAAGTGCGAATTATGTCTAGAGGAAGTAATGTTCCTCGGCCATGTGGTGTCAGCTAAACCGAGTAGATCCTCAGAAGATCGAAGCAATTATGGATTGGAAGCCTCCAAAGAACGTGAAAGAAGTCCGAAGCTTCTTAGGACTTGCTGGATATTATCGTCGATTCGTGGAAGGGTTTTCTAAAATCTCCCGCCCACTTACTCGACTCCTTCAGAAAACCCAAAAGTTTGAGTGGAATGAGTTGTGTTAGATTAGCTTTGATGAATTGAAGAAGAGATTGACGACGGCACCGATTCTATCACTTCCACAGGGAACTGGAGGATTTATAGTTTACAGTGATGCTTCGAACCAATGACTTGGGTGCGTATTGATGCAGAATGATAAGGTGATCGCTTATGCGTCGCGACAGCTTAAACCTTATGAAGTGAATTACCCAACACATGATTTGGAGCTCGCAGCAGTAGTTTTTGCTTTGAAGATCTGGAGGCATTATCTGTACGGGACTCACTGTCAGATCTTTACAGATCATAAGAGTCTCAAGTACATATTTAGTCAGAAAGAGTTGAACATGCGGCAAAGAAGATGGTTAGAACTGATCAAGGACTATGACTTGGAGATTTTGTATCATCCAGGCAAAGCAAATGTAGTGGCCGATGCACTTAGTCGCAAGCCTGTTTCTATTCAGATGCTGGAGACGCTGACCTCCCAACTTAGCCTTCAACGAGAGATGATTCGTGAAGGAATTGAGGTATGGTTACAAAGAGTCCAAGGACAACTGTGCGTCATGGAGATAACTTCATCATTAACCGAAGGAATCAAATATAGACAGGCAGATGATCCTCTGATGATTCGGTTACATGATGAAGTGATCAAAGGAAAGGCCCCCGGATTCATAATTCATGATGATGGAGTTTTGAGATTTCAGAACCGACTCTGTGTTCCCGATGATGATGTTCTGAAACAGACAATTATGAAAGAAGCTCACAGCTCGCCCTATTCTATCCACCCGGACACCAGTAAAATGTATAAGGACTTGAAGCAGAATTTCTGGTGGGGCAACATGAAGAAAGATGTAGCGGACTATGTTTCGAAATGCTTGACTTGTCAGCAGGTTAAGATCGAGCATCAACGGCCTGCCGGAATGTTGAAGCCACTCCCGATTCCTGAATGGAAGTGGGAGGACATATCGATGGACTTTATCACTAGTATGCCAAGGACCAAGACGGGAATGAACATGATATGGGTGATAGTTGATCGTTTAACCAAATCAGCTCATTTCCTAGGCATTAAGGACACATGGGGACCAGAGAAATTGGCGCGAGTATTTATTTCGGAGATAGTTCGATTGCATGGTACGCCGAAAACCATTGTTTCTGATCGAGACGGACGTTTTGTATCTCAATTTTTGAAAGTAGTTCATAAGGCCTTAGGGACCGAATTGAACTTCAGCACAGCTTATCACCCACAGACTGATGGACAATCTGAGAGAACTATACAAACGGTGGAAGACATGCTAAGGGTCTGTGCCTTAGATTGGTCAAACGATTGGGAAGTTCATCTACCGTTGATTGAATTTACCTACAACAATAGTTGGCATGCTTCCATTAAGATGGCACCGTTTGAGGCATTATACGAAAGGAGATGCAGATCGCCCCTATGCTGGGACGATTCATCGTACTTGATCGGAACAGAACCAGAGTTGATCGTGCAGACTCGAGAGAAGATAGCCTTGATTCGTAAAAGGCTGTTGACCACCCAGAGTCGCCAGAAATCCTACGCAGACGTACGCCGTCGCCCATTGGAGTTCAGTACTGGAGACCACGTACTTTTGACGGTTTCTCCTACTCGGGGAATCTTTCATTTTGGAAGGAAAGGAAAGCTGAGTCCGAGATATATCGGACCATTTGAGATCCTCGAGAGAGTTGGGGAGTTGGCATACAGATTGGCATTGCCGCCGTCATTGTGCCATGTTCATAATGTGTTCCACGTATCCCAGTTACGGAGGTATATACCAGATCCCAGTCATATCATTAATTTCGGCGAGATCGAAGTCGCACAGGATGGGACGTTTGAAGAAAGACCAGTCAAGATACTCGAGAGTCGATTTAAGCAACTGAGGAACAAACCAATCGTTTTGGTCAAAGTTCAATGGTCACGTCACGGAATGGAAGAAGCCACCTGGGAAACGGAAGCTGATATGAAGTCTAGATATCCCGAGTTATTTTCGTCTTGAGTTTCGGGACGAAACTCCTTTTTAGTAGGAGAGTATGTAATATCCAGATTTATTACGGTGTATTTCATCTGTATTCAAACCCTGCATTATTCGGATTTGTGGTTTTGATTATTGGAGTATGATATTTCTGGCATTGATATCTTTGTACATAAGTATAGAAGCATGCAAAATTCCTCATGCAAACTCGTGATAGCGTACGCTAAGAATGTATCTTAACGCGCGCTATCGGGCTACTATTAGCGCACGCTATGGAGGTAGGAGTTGCGTGCGCTAAGAACTCAATTATTGAGCGGGACGGCTAGCACATGCGCCAGCCGGGACATGGGTCCGGATAAGATTCCCGCGGACGAGCCCGGACAATTCTGAAGTCAACCATTATTAGCGCACGCTAAGGAATGCTTAGTAGCGTGCGCTAACTTGTTAAAATGCAGAATATTATAAATAGGACAACAACTCGTTTTGACTTACATTTTACTCGACCATTCTGCATTCTTGAGAGGCCAGAGAGCTGATATATCCTCTTACACACTTAGAACACATTTTGTTGGTGTTTATATATTGGTTATCATTTGGGAATAATCATTGAAGTCGAATAGCACCTTGGAGTGGCATACAACCAACCGGAGTCGGATTCTACCTTACGGTTCAGTTATTTTCATCATATTAAGGTATGTTCAATCTATCTCCAGACTTAGAGTTGGATTCTAACGATTTGGATGATCATGTTAACAAGATATGGATTTTCATAAGTGAATTATCCAAAGTACATCATGTTTGGAATATTGAGATGTCTAAACCTTAAGTACCTTGATTATGATCATCATGATTCGAATCTTATTACATCTAACAAGTAAAGGAAGCTTCTATCATTGGTAATCCGAATCTAGTAGATGACTTCATAGCAATCTTGGACTTGACTTTAACATCATTATTGTTGGATAAATCTAAAGGATTGATCATGGAAAGATTTATCTAGTATAGATGGAACGTTTAACAACTTCAGCATGATAATATTGATTGATATAAAGGTGTTGATATCAACCGTTAAGCCTTTCGAATTGTCGTATGAAGATTTGTAGTCGAAATGGAATATGGTTTTATAATGGTATGCATATCCTCGAATCTGAAGTTATTACTATCCGTAAGATCATTCATAAACGTATGTACATTATATTCATGGAGGTAACATGAATTATCACGGAAGATTTCATTATTTTGATCATGACGAGAACAGTTTACTGCCCAGCAGTAAACTGCCATGCATAGATAGCGCACGCTATGCTATGAATATTAACGTGCGCTATCGAGCACGAGTTAGCGTGCGCTACGTTTGGTACGTAACGTATGCTAGACCATCAGACGAGTCAGTCGGCTAGTCAGTGAAGTACTGACCATGCATAGTTAGCGTACGCTAGGCTTCGTTGTTTGCGTGCGCTATCGAGCAGACTTAACGCACGCTACACAGAGTACTTAGCGTGCGCTAAGCAGTTCAGGCAGATTTCATTTTATGAACTTTTGGCCGTAAATCGAATTGTTAAACATTCGTAAGACGTGAGATAAATCCTATATCATTTCTTTTGTTAAGGTTTGGTCTCGTTACGTGATTGATTGAGGAGGACGACCTTCGAGTGTTCATTTCCGTGGAAGTGTTGTTATTGTCTTCAAATCGAGGCAAGTACTTTAATTGTTTTATGTATTGATGTTATACATATTATCGTGCATGTATGTCGTTGTTGTATGTCCACCTCGTGTTGGTCCGACGGGATCATCGGGGGATCTATGCTAGCGTGCGCTGGATCATCGGACGGGTTTTTCCACCACGGGTTGGTCTGACGGGATCATCGTGGGTTCTAGGCAGTGAATGCTGGATCGTCGGAATTACTATGTGTATGTTATGATATCATGTTGTGATTATCAGTTGTGTATGTCACTTTTGAGTTTCTCGTAGGAGAAGACTCGTTAGTATTTTTCTTGTCGTTTACATTATTCGTGAGATATGAATAATATGTTGTGGTACTTGTACTAGCATCGTTGTGCTAACCCGTTCGGGGGTGAACATTTTGTTTATGTTCAGGATCCAGGAGAGCGGGAAAACAACCACTGGAGCTGCATGACGACGAGGGTGCAGAGTGATGTTCCGGCCGGGTTTATTTATCTGTTGTTTATTCGTTATTTCAATAAGTACTCGAGTACGAAGTCATTTGTGATGGATTTGAATTTGGTGATGTATTATTGAGTTCCTGTTGAACAATTGTACTTTCAGTTTTTGGTCAGAAATGTTGTATCTTAATTCCGATATTTCCATTTGTAGTATTTCTTAATGTCTGTTCAATTCTTCAGCCTTGTAAATCCTTATGTAAAGGATTTACGGCGATGTAATATTCCTGAATATATCGGGGGTGTTACATTGTTTGCACCATTTGGATTTGGTATTGAAAAACAACTTTGAATTATTGTGTTTGCACTGGACATGAATTGAATTCATTGAATTGTATTTGGTATTGTTTGCATCTTTTGGTGTAATTAATTGAATTCATTGATTTCGACAGTGGACTTGTTAATTATTTTATGCATTGCTAATCTAATTTTATTTGGTTGAATAACACGAACTGCTTATAATGTATGTGTGCATATGTATATAGTTGATGGAGGTTGATCCTACTCAGGCTTCCAATGCACCCGAAGGTTCCCAAACCTCACAAATACCATTGCTTGAGAAAGCTGATGAGATTCAGGATATAAGTGAAGAAGAGGAGCGTGAGACACAGACAGGGTCCCACTCTATTGTGATTGAATGGAAAGAAGGAGATCCACCTATTAAGAAGAACAAAGGGAAATGCTATCGCTACGGCACCGAGATCCAAGCTAGTTCAAGGTCAAATGGC
This sequence comes from Orobanche coerulescens, assembly GCA_033398695.1. NCBI lineage: Eukaryota > Viridiplantae > Streptophyta > Magnoliopsida > Lamiales > Orobanchaceae > Orobanche > Orobanche coerulescens. Next base: position 162,502,383 of record CM065812.1, on the reverse strand, counting down.
ACGAGTGCTTTGAGGAAACATACTCTAGTTTGCAATAAAAGTTTCGAAACAAAGTCAGGTCAACAAAAGTTGATTTTTCAACCTGGTTTAGGCGATGGAAGTGGGACTTTGAGCAGTTGGAGATTTGACCAAAAATATAGTAGGTTGGCTTTGTATGAGATGATCACTCTGGATGAGCTTCCTTTCAGATTAATGGAAAATGAGGGTTCAAGAAGTTTGTTTCTATTTTTTGTCCTGAGTTCAAGATTCCAAGTAGGCAAACCATACGAGAAGATTTTGTGAAACTGTTTCTAGAAAAATCTATATGTTTGAAGTCATTTTTCATGAAGAAGGGCATGGATAGGGTGTCGATCACCACTGATTGCTGGACTGCAATTAATAGCACAAATTTTATTTGTGTTACGACACATTTCATTGGACGAGATTGGATCTTGCATAAGAAGATTATAGCTTTTCGCAAGATTGTCAGTCACAAGTGGAGCGATATCGGTGAATCGATTGTTGGAGTTCTAAAGGAGTGGAGTTTGGAGAATATATTATGTTGCATGTATACAATGCATGTGCAAATGATGGGGTAGTTAGATACATTAGTGACTATCTTGACGATAGGAAGACGAATATATTGGGTGGACAGTACCTTCATCTTCGTTGTGTGGCTCATATCATTAATTTGATAGTGAGCGACTGTTTAGAAGAGATAGGCTTGTCAGTGAGATGCATGAGAGAAGATGTAAAGTGGGTTAAAGCTTCACCAAAGAGGATCGACGAATTCAACAAGGTGGTGAAAGCATTTGTCTCCCCCGACTGCGAGTAATCATTGTGCTTGGATGTGCTAAAGAGGTGGAACTCGACCTATTTGATGCTTGAGTCTGTTGGGCCTTTTGAACTGACATTCAAGGTTTATTCATCCATGCAAAGTGGTCTATTTCTGAGTGATTTGAATCAGAAAAATTATAAGGATCAGCCCATTGGAGCGCCTCAAGATGAAGATTGGGCCAATGTGAGGAAGCTGGTGGAGTATTTGAAGCTGTTTTATGACTTTACCCTTCACATCTCTGGTACTAATTATGTCACTGCCCATTTATTTTTCACAGAAATACGCGCCGTATTTGAGATTATTTCTTATCTCGAGATGAGTGATGATGATGAAGTTTGTGCTATGGCGAGGAAGATGAAGGATAATGTTGAAAAATATTGGCTAGAGGAGAAGGAGCTGAATCCAAAGTTGAACAAGCTTATTTACATTGATGCATCATTGGATCCTCGAAAGAAGATGAAACAAGTAGAAATATGTTTGGATCAAGTCTATAGAAGTTGTCGTGGCAGCGAGTTGATCACACATGTGCAAAGTTCGACGAGTGAGTTGTTCGAGTTGTATAAGAATAATTGACGTCAACTTCCACTAAGACAACTCGCTGCCACAACCACTTCCATACACCCACCTCGACTGCATCTCAATCACACACCCCTTATACTGTCCCTCAGCATCAACACCTCAAATCCCGATGTGCTCTAAGTTCTCTTGCTAACATTCTAAGAAAGAATGTTTGGTGAGAACCCGATAATATTTCAGAGTTGACTATCTACTTAGGTGAGAAGCAGTATGTTGATGATATTGGCACAGATAGTCAAGGGGAGGATGATGGCGAGATTGACTCATTTGACATTCTTCAGTGGTGGATGAAGAATAGTGTGCGCTTTCCTGTTCTATCAGAGATGGCTAGGGATATATTAGCTACTCTGATATCCACCGTAGCTTCTGAGTCAGCATTTAGCACATGAGAGCAAGTTCTTGACCAATTTAGAAGCTCATTGACTCCAAAGATGGTTGAGGCTCTGATTTACTCATCAAATTGGTTGAGATCAAGCACAATTTCGTGACCGATGAAGAAGATGGAGCCGAAGAAGGAGAAGAAAGTGTTTTTGGATCGGATAAGCAAGTGCATTTATAATTAAATTTAGTAAATATTTTATTTCAATAATTTATACAATATAGTTGGAATTGAAGTACTAACATAACATTTACACATTTATTTTGCAGTTATAGCTTCACTTGGTATTCACCTTGTTGTTGGAGACGAGAGTCGTGCCACGGCGAGTGCGGCTACTGCCTACTAGTTGATTTTATATTGTCTTTTGGGATTGATGATGGTTGTTTTGATTTGTTGGTGAATTGATGTTATGATTTTATTATCTTTTGAACTTGTGCATTGTTGTGACTCGTGATGATGGTTGGGTGATCGATTCGATGAACTTGTGATAAATTTTAGTTTGAATGGGTGTTTGTTTAATGTTTGCTTAGATTTTAGTTAATTATTAGTTATTTAGCTTGTTTTGTTTGTAGAGGTTAGAATTTAATGATTGGTTATTTGGTTTAGCTTAGTTAGTTTGGTTAACTTTTTATTTTTATTTTGAAAGTATGTTGTTTGCACGTGTATTAAATTATGAAATCTGGATATTATATTTTCTGTTCATATAGGTAAAAAAAGGTTTTTACGGGTTAATCGAATCGGAACCGAATTAATTCGGTGCGGTTAACCACAAATACAAATGAGTGCGGTCTGTGGTTTCTAATTTCGGGCTTAAATGGTTCCGGTTAATCGATATTTATGGTCCAATTAATTGGAACCGAACTGTTCGAGAGCCCTAACTCGAGTACTGGAGGTAAGTAAAATACTAAAAGACAAGAGAGTAGAAATAAAATATGACCACCACCTTTGAAATATCAACTTCGTGCTCACTCGTCCAGTAAAATTGTACCTGAATTTGGGATCCAATTATGGTTGGGTCCATGGTACACCCCCTGCCGGATGCACTACACGTGGCGTGTATGGACGTTCCAGATTGATGCACTAGATGGAGCATCGATCTGCACCGTCCATGCACGCCACGTGTAGTGCATCTGGGAGAGGATGCACTACATGGGGGTGTACCATGGACGGTACCATCCAATTATCAACTAATGGAATACCTACTGCAAAGATTGAGTTGTTTTACCGATAGAACTAGTGGAAAATTCGGTCGTTAATGTTGTCGTAGTTTACCAATGGTTTAGGAAGTCGTCGATAGCTATTTACCGATAATGAATTTGATGATCAACAGATTCCGTTGGCGAATCTATTGAATGAACAGAATGCCGACAAGATTTAAGGACGTTACAGATCGGTTTTGGCGAGAAGTCATTGGCCTAATATATATATATATATATATATATATATATATATATACATACATACACATATTATTTATATATAACCAGTAATATGTGTGTGTGTGCATGTATATATATATATATACACACACACATATCACTGGTTATATATAAATAATATGTGTATATGTACTGTACTTACGTATTATATATATATATATATTTTTATATAGTGTATACAACAACAATATCTAAGCCTTAGTCCCAAAATAATTTGGGGTCGGCTAACATGAATCAAACTTTAAAACCGTCAATGATCGTTCAATAAATAACATAAAAGGAAAAAAAGAGGGAAAAAAGTAGAGAAAAAAGCAAATAAAAAAAAGAGAATGAATGTTAAAAAAAAGAAAAAAAGTAAAAAATCCTGAAAAATAAATTAAAAGATAACATGAAATAAAAGAAAATAGGAATAAAAATACAGATAAAAAAAAGGAATCAGATTCCATCCACCATCCATATTGTTTCCCGCCACATTTGCCTCTCCATCGCCATACTTTCTCCAATTCCAAGAAACCGCATATCATTTTCAATCATCTTTATCCAAGTTTTCTTGGGTCTTCCTCTACCTTTCACAATATTACTTGTTCCCCAACTTTCTAGCCTCTTCACTGGGGCATCAACAGGTCTTCTTCTCACATGACCAAACTATCGTAATCGATTCTCTATCATCTTGTCTTCTATAGACGCAACTCTTACCTTCTCTCTAATCACCTCATTTCTGAGCCGATCCTTTTTTGTATGACCACACATCCATCGTAGCATACGCATCTCCGCCACATTCATCTTTTGAACGTGACAACTTTTCTGATCCAACACTCGGTGCCATATAACAGTGCAGGCCTAATTGCCGTGCGGTAAAATTTACCCTTTAATCTATGAGGCATGTCAGGATCACATAAAACCCCTGTGGCACTCTTCCACTTCAACCACCCTACCTTTATTCTGTGAGCCACATCGCCATCTAGTTTCTATCCTTTTGGATAATAGATCCAAGATACCAAAAGAAAGTGGATCTATGAACAACTTTCCCATCACATGTGATCATTCCCGCCTCTCTATCACTGTTTTCGCTAAACCTACACTCAATATATTCAGTCTTACTTCTGCTCAGTCTAAAGCCTCGAGCTTCCAAAGTATACCTCCAAAGTTCCAATTTCTGTTGCACTCCAACCTTCGTTTCATCAATCAACACAATATCATCTGCGAACATCATACACCACGGAACATTATTTTTAATTTCTCTTGTCAATTCGTCCATGACTATGACAAAGAGACAAGGACTAAGAGCAGATCCTTGATGCACCCCAATCGTAATAGGGAATTCTTCTGTCCTCCCAACATTAGTACGTACACTTGTACTAGCTCCCTCATACATGTCCTTTATAATGTCAACATATTTCCGTGATACACCCTTCTTTGCTAAGGCCCACCAAAGTGCTTCCCTTGGTACTTTATCATATGCCTTCTCTAAATCAATCAAAACCATATACAGATCTTTCTTTTTATCTCTATAATGTTCCATCAACTGCCGGATAAGATAAATTGCTTCCATGGTCGATTTTCCAGGCATAAATCCAAACTGATTTTCTCTTATCTTCACACATTTCCTGATCCTTTGTTCAATCACTCGTTCCCACAACTTCATGGTATGACTCATTAGTTTAATTCCGCGATAATTAGAATAATTTTGAACATCACCTTTGTTCTTATACAAAGGGACGAGAATACTTTTTCTCCCTGCTGATGGCATCTTATTGCCTCTCCAGATCTTATTAAAAAGCATAGTTACCCATTCGATCTCTCTCTCCCCAAATACTTCCAAACTTCAATAGGTATACCATCTCGTCCTTCTGCTTTCTTTGACCACATCTTCTTCAATGCCATTGTCACTTCACCCTTTTGAATTCTCCTCTTAAACTCTCGGTTAACCATACTTGAGGGGATGTTTAAATTTCCAATATCTTGTTCTTGATGGCCATTGAATAGGGTATCAAAGTATGACCTCCATCTCTCTTTTATCTCTTTATCTTGAGGCAAAACTTTTTGGTCAGTATCTTTTACACATTTAACTTTTCCAATATCTCTCATCTTCTTCTCTCTCATTCAAGCAAGTTTATAGATATCTTTTTGCCCTCCTTTTGTATCTAATCTTGCATATAATTCTTGATTGACCTTTGATCGGGCATTTCGTACTGCCTTTTTAGCTTCTGCTCGAGCTTTCTTGTACTTCTCATAATTCTTATAGTTCGAGCATTTACCCAGTACCTTATAACATTCACATTTAGTCTTTTATCGCTTGCTTAACTTCATCATTCCACCAAGATGTGTCCTTACTTGATGGTCTGTTTCCTTTAGATTCTCCTAGGACTTCTCTTGCAACTTCCTTTATGTTATGCTCCAACAAGTTCCACATCGAATGTATATCCATCTCCGTGCAATCAGACCAAATACCACTAGCAGCAATCTTAGCCACAAAAGTATGTCGACTCTCCCCTTGGAGCTTCCACCACTTAATTCGAGGGTCAACTTATAGTATTCTCTTTCTTAAGTGCCTCTTACCTCGAAAGTCAAGCACCACAACCCTATACTGCGTTGCAGCACTCTCACCGGGTATCACCTTGCAATTAGTAAAACTTTTCCTCCAAACATTCCTTACTAAAAAGAAATCAATCTGACTTGCATTACCTCCATTTCTATGTCACCAAATGAGAGTCATTTTTCTCGAACCAAGTGTTCATAATACCCAAGTCATGAGCTAATCGAAATCCAATATACCATTTCCTGCTTCATTCCTATCCCCAAAACCAAAGCCACCATGAATGCTCTCAAAGCCATCTCGGCTAACACCGACATGCCCATTGAGGTCACCACCAATGATCAATTTCTCACCATAGGAATTCCTTCGACAACCTCTTCCAAATCTTCCCAAAATTCTTGTTTGATCGATGCATCCAATCCTACTTGTGGTGCATAAACACTTATGATAGTTAGAAACTCATCCCCTATCACAAGCTTAATACTCATTATTCTATCGCTCTTTCATGACACTTCTACCACATCATCAATGACGATACCCACTCCATTTCTACTTCTATCCTTCCAGAGTACTAAAGCTTGTAACCCCAAGGAGCTAACACTCTTGCCTTTTCGCCAACCCACTTAGTTTCTTGTAAACATATTATGTGAATCCTCCTCCTTTTCATAACCTCCCCCACTTCTACTGATCTTGTGATATCCCACACCAACTAGCAGAGAGCGGGCGAAGTGCCTTATATGTGCGTGCCGAACTCCTTATAGCATGAGGCGAACAAGTACCGCGAGGGAAAGATGAAAAGGACTTTGAAAAGAGAGTCAAAGAGTGCTTGAAATTGTCGGGAGGGAAGCGGATGGGGGCCGGCGGTGTGTCCCGGTCGGATGTGGCCTTTTGGGAGCCCAGTGGCTTCAGGGTGATGAGAACTCCGAAGTTAAGCGTGCTCGAGGCGAGAGCAATCTCATGATGGGTGACCTCCTGGGAAGCTGCTCGCTGGGCTCCCAGAAACAAAACCGTGAGGGCCAACTCAGAGGAGAGTGCCCAGAGCGGACAATATCATGCAACGGCTGTGACAGTTTGGTATCGGAGCCACTCTGCCGTGTCGTGCGAGTGTGCCGACGAGGACGTCGAGTTCTTTGAGGAGGGGCGGATTGTGATATCCCACACCGACTAGCAGAGATTGGGCAAAGTGCCTTATATAGTGCGTGCCGAACTCCTTATAGCATGAGGCCTTTTGGGAGCCCAGTGGCTTCGGGGTGATGAGAACTCCGAAGTTAAGCGTGCTCGAGGCGAGAGCAATCTCAGGATGGGTAACCTACTGGGAAGCTGCTCACTGGGCTCCCAGAAACAAAACCGTGAGGGCCAGCTCAGAGGAGAGTGCCCAGAGCGGACAATACCATGCAACGGCGGAGGGGTCCCGGGATGTGACGGATCTCCCCGTCAAAGAGCCAACGTTCCAAATTCCAAACCGCACCTTACTATCCTTACTAGCCACATGAACTAACTTCTCTGTCTGTCCCCGTCCACGCTGCAAGGATCCTTGCACATTTGACACCACACCCATACTTCGAGGTGGCGCGCCGCTTCCGGGCGACGACTTAGCAACCCTTGCACACACACACACACACACATATATATATATATATATATATATATCAATGGAGGTACTTGGTCGGAAAAATGGGTGGCCGGAAAAAATGAGATGAAAAAAATGGGTGAAAAAAAGTGGCCGGAAAAAGCTCGCCGTCGTCGGAGAAGATGAGTGGAGAAGATGAAGGCCAACTAGATACACGTGGACCAATCAGAAGGTGACACTTGTCACTTAACGGGCAAGTCAGCAAGTCCGTTAGCTTTAACTGACGGAAATTCACGGATACCCTAACGTGGTTGGACGGAAACAAGTTCATACCCCTAAATGATACAAAAAAAATTCTGTCACCATAAGTGCAATATTTAGGAAGTTCATACCCTTAATTGGTAATTTTGTCTTTTGAATAATTATGACCACCACGTTTGAAATATCAACTCAGTGCTCGTTCGCCCACTAGAAATATATCTGAATTTAAGATCCAATTATTGACGAATGGAATACCGACGACAAAGAAATTTACCTGAATTTAAGATCTAATTATCGACCGATGGAATACCGTCGGCAATTGCCGTGGCCCGTGGGAGTGTATAGGTCAAAACTACAGAGATTAACTTGTTTTACCGACAAAATTAGTGCACAATTCAGTCGACAATGTCATCGTGATTTACCAATGGTTCAGGAAGTCGTCCGTAGATGTTTACCGACAATGAATTTGATGATCAACAAATTCCGTCGGCGTATCCATTGGTAAACAAAATGCCGACATGATTTAAGGACGTTACAATCGGGTTTTGGCGAGAAGTCATTGGCATAATACGAATTTTTGCCGATGCATGTAATATGACATATGACCAAAAGAAATCGAGAGTTTTGACTTCACAAGTAATTTTCCTACACTAAATTGAAGACAAACCACACTACTAAACCATTTTGAGTTTAGAAATGAGTAAGTGAACGTTCAACGGACCATAAGTATAGGACTGTCTAAATAGTTCTCGGTTAGAATCGAAACCGAAACAGAACCGCGCGGTTTCGATTAATCGAAAACCGCAATTTCGGTTATCAGTCCGGTTTTCGGTTCCATTGTGTATCTTTTTTTTTTTTTGTCAGTTTTCGGTCTAACCGATAACCGTTCGGTTCTATAAAATATATTTATTAAATATTATTTTTATATTTTATAATTATATTATATTGTTTTAATTTTCGTAAACTAAAATTTGAAACTAGAACCCTACCTACAACAGACTGTTTTTGTGAAATTATATTTTTATATTTTATAATTATATTATATTATTTCAATTTTTTTAAATTGAAATTTAAAAAAAAAACGGTTTTTGTGGTTAATCGAACCGAAACCGAAAATAACGGGTCCAATTCCGTTAACCAAAAATTTAAATGATCCGGTTTCGATTCTTATTTAAGACATTTATGGTTCCGATTAACCGAAAATTTCGATCCGATTAACCGGAATCGAACCGTTCGTCAGCCCAACATAAGTATAGTGATCGAACCCTTTTCTAGAGACAGACAAATTGGTAATTCTAATTTCGAAGAAGTCTCATCCAACAAAAAAAAAAAAAAATATTTCAAAATCTTAAAGGCATTGTGTTTCATTTTTCCCCTTTCTGGAAAAATGTTGATTGAAGAACATTTAATTAAGTTACAGAAAGCGCAAATCCTTCATAAATAGTAGTAAGCTTATTCCTAAACGATCGAACAGTCAGTTTAGCTCGCCGGGAAGAGTATCTCGTCAACTTCCTCACAGAACCAGATCTCGAAATCCCTAGTCCCGCCGATGACTTTGGTGCATTGTTATTATTATTATGATTCTTACGATCGATCATCACGATGCGATTATTTACCGTCTGATTGGATTGCGGATCCTGATCATCGCCATCGCCATCCGACACCGAAAGAGGGGAGATCCGAGTTTTCCTCTTTCGTGGACTATTAGAAGCGTTGATCTGATCGAGCGCGACGCTTGCCTTGACGGCTAAAGCGGCCATGTCGGAGGCGGCCAGCCGATAATGAAGCTTCGTGGTCGGGAGAATGAAGTAGATCTGAGCCGGCTCGAGCTCGTCGTTCGGATCGAGAGATGGAATGTAGTCGTCGAAATACAATCGGTCGGAATTGCAGAGGAAGAAGGAATCGGAGGGTGAGGTTTGGGATTGGAGAACTTCGGAGGCGGTCACCGGAATGAAATACCGGCGCAATTCTCCGTCGGCTGAAACCACGTTGGCGGAGGGCTTTTGGTGGCGGCTATTACTGTAATCGCCGGATCGAGAAGACAAACAACAACCCATATAATTTGTATCGTATTTTAGCGTTTGATGGATTGATTCAGTGGTTTGTGTCCAGAGGAGAACGAAAATGAGGCGAACGCGTTTATAATAATAAAAAAAGGAGAAATTAAATTAAAAGGCAGAGAAGTGCGTGTGTGCGCGATCGTGTTGATGAAAGCGACGTCGTCAAAGTAAAACAACGCCGTCTTAGGTGCGGCTCTTTATATAAAGTTGTGTGTATCTTGATGGTGGTGGATTTCAATGAAACCGATAAAAATATTGTCAAACTGTGTGCTGACTCAGCTACCCAGAAATTACGCACAGTTACGCGGATAGTTTTTTTTTTGACAAGTTTGCTTTAGTGGAAATCCTATACATAATTCAATCCCTATGCCCGGGTTCGAACCCGGGAAAATCCCTACACAAGCACTCTTAATGAGATACTTATGACCAACTACTCTAGGAGGTCGTAAATGATTTTTTTGGTTACGCGGATAGTTAAATCATCATGAACAAATATACTATTTCGTCCGGTTGTAAATGATTTTTTTGGTTGATTTTTGAATTTTGATATTCTTAATCTGATCAAACAATTATCAAGAAAATATATAGTGCAAATCAATTGTATTGATAACAATGAATAGATGGTTCTTTATATAGGCATTACAATGAGAGTTCTTCCATAAATAGGATTCCTAATTAAGGTAAGACATCTAACAAGATCCTACTACCTCTGGAAGAGTCTAGAACCTTCCATAACTCTATCCCCCTACAACCAGTATTAGGTAAGACACCAATAAGGAAAGGATTTCCCGGAGCACTCCCCCTGTGTCGAACACTAATACTAACATGGTGCATACGGTGTTGCCTCGGTAAAAAACCTTTCCAAGTCAAATAAAACCCCGTGGGAAAAAACAAAGACTTGGTGAGGAAAAAGAGCACAACGCACCAACTACAAATGTCAGAATCATGTGAAGTATACTCCCCATGAGGTATACATTACAGCTCATTCCGTCGAGCTATCATCAGTTGAGCTCGGATAATCGACACATGCCGATGCTTCTCACATGTTTCTCAAATGTAGATTTCGGCAGAGACTTAGTGAACAAGTCTGCGATATTCTCATCGGAACTCACTTGTTTCACTTCGATATTCAACAATTTCTGCTGCTGCTGATTATTAAAGAACTTCGGCGCAATATGCTTGGTATTGTCACCCTTTATGAAACCTAACTTCATCTGCTCAATGCATGCCGCATTGTCCTCAAAGATGCAAGTAGGGGTTGCTGTAGTGCGATCTAATCCACACGTTCCTCGTATATAGTCTATGACTGACCGGAGCCAAATGCACTCCCTTACGGATTCGTGCAATGCAATTATCTCTGCATGGTTCGAGGAAGTAGCAACCAGGGTATGCTTCGTAGATCGCCAAGATATCGCCGTATTCCCAATGGTGAACACATAACCAGTTTGGGAATGTCCTTTATGCGGGTCAGAGAGATAACCGGCATCAGCAAATACAACTAACGTGTCGTTAGGATTCTCTGCATAAGGGGTAAGCTTGCTCGCATTAGCATTTCTGGTAGTCAAGCTACCATGCTCAGCTGCAATATCAGAGGAAGATCGACGGTCGGTATGCATCGTCTTAACCTCAACAGTTCCTTTCGGAATATCGCTCTCTCTTGCGTAGAGAAAGAACAATCCAAGGTCACTGGAGCCTTTCAAGTATCGAAAGATGTGTTTTACTCCATTCCAATGCCTTATCGTGGGAGCGGAGCTAAATCTCGCCAACAGATTCACAGAGAATGCGATGTCTGGACGAGTACATTGAGCCAGATACAACAACGCACCGATTGCGCTAAGGTACGGTGTTTCTGCTCCAAGGATCTCTTCATCCTCCTCTTTGGGACGAAACGGATCATTGTTCATTTCCAGACTTCGACCAATCATGGGGGTAGCAAGAGGATGTGCCTTGTCCATACTAAATCGCCTGAGCATTTTGTGGACATAGGCAGACTGATGGATGAGTATACCATCATCTCGATGTTCTAGCTCTAAGCCCAAGCAGAATCGAGTCCTCCCCAGGTCTTTCATCTCGAATTCGGATTTAAGGCAGCGGGCCGTTTCATTGACCTCATCTATGGTACCGATAAAATTCATGTCATCTTCATAGACGGCTACAATCACGAATCCTGTATCTGTTCTTTTCACAAAAATGCATGGACAGATGTCATTGTTCTCGTATCCCTTCCCAACTAAGTATTCACGTAGGCGGTTGTACCACATCCTTCCGGATTGTTTCAACCCATACAGTGAACGACGCAATTTCACAGCGTAAGCGCTCCGTGGTTTAGAGCTACTTGATTTGGGTAATGAAATCCCTTCGGGGACTTTCATATAAATATCTGTATCTAAATCCCCATAAAGATACGCTGTAACCACATCCATGAGCTGCATATTCAGTTTTTCGGACACTACCAAACTGACTAAGTAGCGGAAAGTGATGATGTCCATAACGGGAGAATACGTCTCCTCGTAGTCAATGCCAGGGCGCTGCGAGAAGCCTTGGGCAACTAATCTCGCTTTGTAACGCATGACCTCATCCTTATCATTGCGTTTACGAACAAAGACCCATTTATGTCCAACTGGTTTAATGCCCACGGGTACTGGCTCGATACGGCCAAATACCTCACGTTTAGCCATTGAGTCTAGTTCAGCCTGCATTGCATCTTTCCATTTCGGCCAATCGGCTCATTGTTGACAATCAGCAACCGAGCGTGGCTCAGCATCGTCGTCTTCAATAATTTCTTGAGCGACGGAGTAGGCAAAAGCATCATCGACTAGCATGGACGACCTGTCCAATAGTACATATTCACTCGTACATTGCACCGAGATTTCTTTATTCTCTGACATCAACAAAGTTTTCGACGCGTCCGTCGATTGTTCCATTGTTGATTCGAGGACATATCCGTAGTCAGAGATAATCTCGTGTGACGGAGTCACTGTGTCGATGATGAGAGGATTTTGTGCCTCCGTTCCTCTTCTCTTTCGAGGTTCGGTATCCTTTCTACCCACTGGCCTCCTCTTTCGAGCAGGATAAGAGCGGCAGCCTGGCCCCACCACTAAGGTTGACGCCGGGGGCATCATTCCTTTGGGTGGCTGAACCTTGCCCTATAACTGGGACTTCTAACCTTGCAGGAACATTCGCAGCGGGAATGGTAGATCTTGTCACTTTCGCAGTATCAGTAAAGCTGTCGGGCATCGAATCCGCAACTTTCTGAAGACTGAGAATACGTTGCACTTCTAGCTCGGATTGAGCTGTGCGGGGATCTTGATGAGGTAAGGAGGGAGCACACCAGACAATTTCTTGGCGCTCAACTGGAATCGTTCGATTCCTCTCTCCCCCTAACGACGGGAAGTTTGTCTCATCAAAGTGACAGTCTGCAAATCTTGCAGTAAACAGATCTCCTGTCAAAGGTTCCAAATAGCGGAAAATTTTAGGCGATTCATAGCCAACATATATACCTAATCGTCTTTGCGGACCCATTTTAGTACGCTGTAGAGGCGTAATTGGCACATAGACTGCACAACCAAAAATGCGTAAGTGTGAAATATCAGGCTCATATCCAGTTACCAACTGGTACGCACTAAACGGTTGATTGGCAGTGGGTCGAAAGCGAATAAGTATAGCCGCATGCAAAATTGCATAACCCCAGGCAGAAATCGGCAAGTTGGTGCACAATACCAATGCTCGGGCGATAAGCTGTAACCGCTTAATCATAGCCTCGGCAAGGCCATTCTGCGAATGAATATGGGGGACGGGATGTTCAACTTCAATCCCAATCGACATGCAATAGTCGTCAAAAGACTTTGACGTAAACTCACCAGTATTGTCCAATCTTAATGACGAGATTGGGAAGTCGGGGTGGTTAGTGTAACACTCCCAATCCGCTCAGGGATATTACACGCCGTAGAACCTTTCCTCAAGGATCTACCAGGCTGGTAACGACATATAACAACTCAACCATGCCTTTCAGGCTAAAATGACTCAGTAGACCGATTTGGTCTTTCAACAAATACATACAACTCAAATACAACTCATGCCCACGCAGAGGTCAAAATACAACCACACCCGTACAACGGGAAAATATAGCAGCGGAAAAATAGAGTACAACTGAACCAATAAACAAAGTACGGTTCCTCATGTGATTAGTATCGATCATCTTTCATCATCCTTCGTGCCGACCCTGTGTTATGCTCCAAAACCTGAATGCAAACAGACATCCACCCCGAATACTCGGGGTTAGCAAAACTCCTTTGCTTTGCTAGTGCAAGAACAAAGTGCAAATACGAGCCATACAATTCACATTCCACGAGTAACAATAACCAGGAATCCTCAAGGTTCCAAACGAAACGAAAAGCACTTCTCGAGGCAAGAATTTGAGAAAACGTTCTAAAATCGAAAGATCACGAATCAATGGAACAATTTATAAAACAGTTTAGAATGCCATCGAGAGTTTTAATAGAAAACAATTTAGGATTATCAAATCCTACTTTTCAAAATCCAAAAGACAAAAGGGGTCACCGCCCCAAAGGTTTACTTTCCGAAAAATGACATTTACCAAACCGTTGGGATTTTAGCCCCAAATCCGTAAAACGACTTTTATAAAACCATTGGGATTTTAGCCCCAAATCTCATCAACCCACAGTACACAAGAACGACCACAAGGTTCGTATCCCAACATCAAAATCTACAAATAAAGGATTTAAAACAAACAACAAAATAATCTAGTGCCATCCTAGCCAAGTAGGCCAAACGAACAACTTACCTCTTACACACTTAGTCAATGCATGCAATCATGAAAACCGTTCAAAAGCACTCATTTCCGGAAATGCCATAATCAAATCACATTTGTAAAAATGCACCACAATTAACCATGGATCCACCCCTCCGTGGACCCCTACCGAGACCCTGTCGGATCTAACCCGTAGTGGTTAAAAGCAAGCTCGCGGATCCACCCCTCCGTGGACCCCTACCGAGACCCCGTCGGATCTAACCCGTAGTGAGCATACACACACACGTTACTCATGCAATACTAATATGCTAAGAATGTAAGTTCATTAAGAATACTCACTAGAGATGGCCATTAACTCGACACCATTATCAAACTCTTCAAAACACCATAACAAGATTAAATACGGAATACACGATTCCATAACTTAAAACAATAGGAGTATCATCATCAAATTCTTCAACGTTCAAAATAACCAAATCATAATCAATCCCCAAAACACACCATTCACAAAACACACACGCCATTTGAAAGAAAGCCTTTAACGAGGCTGTTGTTACCCAAAATATTATCCGGAGATAGTATTGCTGGAATGATCGAGTAACAAACAAATGCGAGAACACTTCCGTGAGAAAAAAGATAACACAAGATTTGCCGGGGTTGTTAATCCCGGGCTTGAATGCTCTCGCGAGATGTTATTAATAAATATACTGTCGAGTACAAATATTAATGTTATAATCTAATACAAGGAGTGTAAAGACTTCTAGTTATCTAGGCTTTAGAGCGCGTAGATTGCCGGAAGAACCAGATAGAAGAATCTGTGAGTTCTTGCTAGGGATAGATGATGAATGTGTATGAATATCACTATGAATGTGTTAGTGGTTGCCAAAAGAGCCTTTGATTCTCTCTTTTGTGTGTATTTTGCACTTAATTCGTGGTAGAATTTGCCTCTCTTTTTCTTGGCCGCAGCAGTGAGTCCTCTATTTATAGGGGACAAGGTAGTTGGGATCCCTCAGGCGATCGCGGGCGATCGCCGTTTTCTATATTAAAATAAACGGCCGATCGTCCCGTCACGTGGGCCTGTTCCCTCGAGGTCCGAGGTTGCTCTTGGAGGCCAGCTGGGTGAACCAATGGGAAGCCAGCACGTGTTGCGAGTCGCTGTCCGAGGAGGGCCCACTTCGCACCTTTCGGCGGCCTTGTCGGTAGGTGTGGTGGGTGACAGGCTGGGGTCAATGATCCTTTTTGTCGGTATCCTTTGAAGATCCGCGGGTGGGCCATCGTCTAAGATTCGGTCTACGACGACTTTGACGGATGCTGGATCCACACGTGGCATGAGACGATCGCCTCTGGTCCGTTTATGAAAGACGATCGTCAGATAACAAAAGAAGATCGTTGGGTATCAAAAGACGATCGCCGCATTGTGCCGAACTCTAGGCGTTTGTCCTGAGTATGTCTTCCATGGTCGGCTTCTCTGGAAGGTCGCTGATCGCCTATCGTGGCGAATTAATCGCCGCACAACAATTTCCCCCCAGCTCGCCTCGATGTTGACAACACGGGGTGAGGTGGCTCTGTTGGCGATCGTCAATGTTTTAAACGACCAGCCGATCTGAATTCAAATATGGACGACCTTCTTTCGCGTCGGGAGCAGCGGGAAAAGAAGTCGGGCTTTCCAGAAATGGCAGGGACACGCGTCGTGCCGCTGTTGGGGGAATCCGACGGTTTGTCAGACCTGTCGGCTGGCATGCCCTCGAAAAGACGCGCATGCGGGATTCGAGGGCCGCATTTAATGCGTCCCCACGTGACGGTTGCGATTCAGCCCCCGAGGTTTCTCCTATTTGCATTTAGGCCCTCGTCTCCATCTATAAAAAGGGGAGGGCTTCTTCTCCTTCACTTTTTACGCGCCCTTCGTATCCATAGCCGAATTTCTGCAGAAATTTCTGGAGCTTTTGTGTGCCGATCTCCTTCTTTTTCTTAGGTAAGAAAAAATTAACCTTCTTCCTCTCTTTATTTTCTAATATGTCGGGAGGATCAAAAACCTTCGAGACCGGAAGCTCTTCCGCTGCCGCCGTGTTGCCTGAACGGGAGAAGGTTCCCGTTAGAGTGGATATGGAGACGGCCGCTGAAGCTATTCGAGCGGGGATTGCACCCGAAGAACTCGAAGAACTTTTCAACGAGGCCGAGGTTGCGAGGACGGCGGCGACGGCGGAGCAGGGGGGCTCGCCGTTGGAGGGAGACGAACTGAAGCGTTTGTCTTGGGAAAAAGATAGCGTCTCTGGCCCCGTCTACACGGCCTTTGCTAGACTTATGGAGGGGATTGCCGGGCCCTGTCCGGAGTTTGATTTCGAGGCTTACTCCGCCGCTCATCCCTACGTACATGTGAATCGGACGGAGTTTCGGGCTGCTGAACCGTCTCAATGGACTCTTGGTCAGATTCGGAGTTCGGCGACCTGGAAGGACATGACCCGCTGGAGGGCCAAATATCATATCCCCTCTGATGTGTCATTGCACGTGCCCTCCGAGAACGAACGTGCCGACCAGCCTCCCGAGGGTATTGTCGCCATCAACGAAATGACCACGGCCACGGATCGCGGTTTCCCTTGCTGTCGCTGCTTCAGATCTGCTGATCGCCTGGAATTTGGCGCCTCTTCAGTTGACGCCTAATGCCTGGCTGCAGATTATCAGCACATTGACATTATTTGGCGGTCACAGGTTGTTTCGCTTGCCTTCTGCGCTGGAGATGAATTATCTTTTTAAACTGACTGTGCAGAAGGGATCGATCGGCGGTTACCATATCCAAGGTCGCCAGGGTAGGGTGGTTATTGGGGTGCCGAGCAAGACTCGGGGCGACCTGAAAAAGTGGTGCTGGGTCGGTGGTGCATGGAGGTCGGCATAGAGCGAACTGCCGGAGGAGGAGTTGGATATCCCTACCAATTTTCGGGAGAGGAATCCAAGTAAGGGTTTCCATTCTCCCTTTATTTGGATACCCTTTGGACTGATCTAATTTATTTCCCTTTTTGCAGGATCCCTTGTTCCATCGGTCGACGATCTCCCCTTTGATTTCTCGATCGTCTGGGAGCGGATTCGCGCATTGCCGGTTTCCTATAAATACGTTCAGTCAGTCAGCCACGAATCTCATCGGTTGGGAGCTCGACTGTTTCGCTTCCCTCGCCACCTGAAGGCCCCTGGTATGACTCTTCATCTACTCTCTTCTGCGAGGCGATCGCCTCCAAGAGGTCGCCATGTCTAAGTAAGTGTCTAACTTGTTTGAGTTTCTTCTTTGGCAGAGATTTATTTTCCCCGTATCGCCGAGCTACCACAGGAGATTGCCATGTCTAATCCCGGTTTTATCGGTCGCCTTCATCTGGGAAAGAAAACGGGTCGCGTTGCCGCGACGCTGCCTCGCCTCGCCCCGTGGTGAAACCTGGCTGCGGTGCTTGGCCGAGCCGGTGGTCCAGGAAGAGGAACAGCTCCAGCGCCGCAAGAGGCCGGAGGGGTCCCTTCCGTCGGCTGAGGCGGATTTAGCTATTTTGGAGCCGCCGATCACCGCTCCCCCTGTTTCTTCCGTTCCGATGGCGGAGGGGTCTGGTCCCAGGCCATCGGTGTCAAGCTCCCGGACATCTGCCAGCTTTTTGAAAAGGACGGCGATCGCTGATGCCGAGACTCCTCGGGGAAAGCCCTTTTTTGGCCGTGATCCAGAGTTGGTCAACAGGTGAGAATGGTTTGAACCTTCCGAGCTAGGCGTTCTGAATAAGGTTTAGGCTAACTCCTTGGTTTCCTTGGTTTGCGCTGCAGGGTTCGTCTTGCCGATCCGGACGTTGCCCCCATGGTGCTGGACTTTCTGTCGAGCAAGGCTCCGCAACAGTCTCTCGACGTCCCTGCTTATGTTCGCCAGGCTATCACCTCTCTGCCCAAGGCTTGGACGACCGATCTCGATGCGATCGCTCGTCGGCGATCTAGAGACGCCATGCAGGCGACCGTTGCCCTGGCTCTTCAGACGGCGACGATGGCCGTCCAAGCTGCTAGGGATTTTGAGGGGTGACCCTCCACTGCTCATCTCCATCGCGACCTCGAGGCCGCCCGGAACAAGAATATCGAGGATGCTAACCGGATCCGGTCTATGGAGAAGGAGTATGAGGAGACGGCCAAAAGGGCTAAGCAGGACGTGGATCGGTTGATGCAGAAGTTGAGCCGCTCCAAGGAGGCTGTCGATCGGTCCCGTGACGAGGAGAAAGAAACTCGCCAGAAACTCGCGGCGTCGCAGGAGGAGGCGGCCGGACTGAAGGCCATGGTTGATCGGCTCAGCGGTGAGCTGGATGTGGCGAGGAAGGAGCTGGAGAAGGCCCACTGTGAGAATGCCGCCAAGGTTGCCGAGCTGGCGGAGGCTGAGAAAACGGCCGTGGAGTTGAAGGGCCAATTGAAGGCGATCGAGACCGATCCCTACCAAAGTGTGGCGCTCGCCGGCGAGTTCGCCTACTACTTGGCCTTTGCTGACGCTGTCCGAGCCGCAAAGAAGGCAGGGATCGAGATCGGTCCCTTGATGGAGAGCTTCAAAACCTACGCCCTCGCGAATCCTCTGCACCCGGAGTTCTCCTTGCCGATCCTTGACTTAGCCGACTTCGGGATCGACTTGAGTTGGTATACGGGAAAACTCATTTATCCCGAGGCCGAAGCCGATCCGCAACCCGAGGGCGAAAACCAGCAGGCGGGGCCTTGAGAGGCATTTTGTTTTCCTTCATAACTTGTACTTTTTGTTGTAATGCCTTCGGGCCTCGAAATAATAAAATACTCCTTTTTTTTTTCATACTGCGTAATGTATTACATGTGATCGCCTTTGACTGTCTTCGTGCAATTTTTACGAGTACGTGTATATTTGCTTTTGCCTTTTTGTTCGTCCGGCCGATTGTCTGAGTGTTGAAAGCATTGACATGTTTTGAATCAGAATTCTTACTTGTAATTTTCGTCGGACGACCCCGATTGCCCTGCATGTTTTTGAGCGAAGCCGATCGAGTGTGGTTACTCTTTGTTCGATCGTATTTGAGATTAGCTCGACCTATCCCTGCCCCCTCGTTTTTGTTCACTTATTGTAAGTAAGGAAACAAAGACTAGTCTGTCTGGCGAGCTATCTTCATTTTGCCGATTCTGAAGATTCATGTGTGGTTGGGGCGTTCGATGGACCGATCTCCCCAATCGTGTCTTCGTGTGCGAGGGATATTGTGTATCCCGCGACTCACTTTTTGTGAGGGTCCTCCGTTAGGCTACGCCTGCCTTGTGTTAAAACGAAAGGCGGGCGATCTCGGTCTGGAGGAGTCCTTGCGCGGAGTGTTGTCGGCTTATTCGACACCACGTCCGCGGCTTGTCAGCTCTGCTTCCACCTCGGCCCGCCATGAAGATGGCGATCCTCGACGGTGTACGTTGAGAAGGGGGTAACGGCACGTCGCATTGTCCGGGTTCACCATGTTAGATGATGTACCTTGAGGACGTGCGATCGTGCCTACTGATTATTTTGTAGGGTCCTTCGGCTACGCCGGCCTCGTATTTAAACGGAGGGCGGGCGATCTCAGCCCAAAGGAACCTTGCATGGGCGAAGCTGTCGGTTCCATCGACCTCCAGGACCATGGCTGCATTAATTTTACCTAGGATCGTCGTGATCAGCGATCGTCGGCGACATGTGATATGCCTGGTGGGGCGATCTCCATAATAGATGGGACAGGAAAAAATCTCATTATATTCCTTGTACATCATTGAAATCGAATACAAATTTATCACTGATAGTATTTTTTCAGATGCACGGCGTTCCAGGGGTATTGGTCCGGAGTACCGTCAGGATGTTCCAGTTCGTAGGCTCCTTTGGTTAGCCATCTGGATACTCTGAAAGGTCCCTCGATTCGGACCAAAACGCTGTGTGGGTTTGGGTCTTCTTAAGGACGAGATCGCCCACTTGAAATCTTCTTTCTTTGACCTTGGAATTGAAGAACTTCTCGGCTCTCCTTTTGTGGATTGTGTTCTTCATTTCTGAGGTCAGCCGTCTTTCTTCGAGCATGTCTAGTCGATTCGTCTGCTACATCATTGTCGGTCGTCATCTCCTGCTCGGTTCGATGGCCGAGGACGGCGATCTCTCGAAGGAATCACCGCTTCGCTCAAGGTAAGGGCGAACGGGGTTTCGCCGTTGAATTGTGGGTCGCCGTCGCAGGACCACAAAACGCCTGGGAGCTCGCCGCCCATCGTCCTTGCTCGGATTCGAGTCGTGTTTTGATCGTGTGTTTGAGGATCTTATTCACCGCCTCTACCGCCTGCTCGTCTCGAGGGTGATAGGGCGCCGAGAATAACCTTTTGATTCCCCACTTTTCACAAAATTGCATGACTTCTAAACCGAATCAAGCTTTCCGTTGTCGGAGATGATGGATAGGGCGGACCGAATCGGCATACGATGTTTTTCCATATAAACTTGATCACTTGCTCTTGGCCGATCTTGTTGAGCGGTTCGGCCTCACCCATTTGGTGAAATAATCGACCTAACGATGGCGAACTTACGGCCCCGGAGCCGTCGGCAAGGGACCTATAAGGTCGATGCCCCATTGCGCAAATGGCCAAGGGCTATACATGGAGGTGAGCATTCGGGTGATAATTTAATGTTGGGGCCCATTATCTCGACATCTATGACACGATCCGGCATAAGCGATCGCATCTTTCCGAAGTGATGGCGAGAAAAATCCTTGTCGGTTGTCTTATGGATGAGGGCTCGCCGCCGCGTGGTTTCCACAAATCCCGTCATGGATCTCGGCTAAAACGAGCCGACCTTCCTCCGGTGTAATACACTTGAGGAGGGAAGGTGAAGGCTCGCTTGTAAAGCCGATCGTCCAATAGGGTATACCGGTTGCACGGCCGGAGTTGGCGAGCTTTAACACGGCTGCCGTGACCGCTCCGCCCTTCAAGTATTCGATGAACGGGTCATCCAATTCTCTTGACTATGGCGACCGTGGTAACCAAATTCTGTCGATCGCGGCCTTGCCGACTTTGTGATTTGGATATCGAGAAGTCCTGCCCCATCCGATGATGCTAGCTTGGAAAGAGCATCGGCCTGGGAGTTGTGCTCTCTCGGGACTTGTTCGATTAGCACTTCTTCAAATTTTGTGCACAATTCGGCGACCAGCTCTTGGTATTTGACCATCTGTTCGCCGCGCGCCTCATATTCTCCCTTGACTTGGTTCACGACCAAAAGGGAGTCCATGAAGATATGGAGGCGACGAACATCTAGGGCGAGGGCTAGATCGAGCCCGCCTACCAAAGCTTGATATTCGGCTTCATTGTTGGTCGCCCGAAAACCGAAACGCACAACATTTGTGAAACTCTGACCGTCGGGGCTAATGAGGACAATCCCTGCCCCCGCTCTCGCATTGGTCGCTGAGCCATCCACGTATAATTTCCAGGCAGGTCGGCCGACCTGAGTCGGTCTGTGAGGGAACGTTAATTCCACCACGAAGTCCGCCAGAGCTTGGCCTTTGATCGCCGTGCGAGGAGCGTAAGTGATACCGTATTGGGCGATCTCCAGCGACCACTTGAGGAGTCGCCCGTTGGTATCCGGTCGGTGTAGGACTTGTCTCAGAGGTAGAGTTGTTAGGACTTCCACTTGGTGATCGAAGAAGTAAGCCCTCAGCTTACGTACACTCATGACAAGGGCGTAGGCGATCTTCTCCAATGGTGTATAACGTGTCTCAGCGTCGTGGAGCGCCTGGCTAACATAGTAGATCGGCAAGTGGGCTTGCCCCTCTGCTCGCACCAGAACGGCACTCAGCGCGACCTCCGAGGCCGCCAAGTAAAGGAATAATTTTTCACCGGGGATCGGCTTTGCCAGGATCTGGGGGTTAGATAGATATTCCTTTATTTTGGCGAACGCTATCTGGCTTTCTTTCGTCCATGCAAACTTCTTGTTCTTGATGGTCGCGAAGAGAGGCTTGCTTTTATCGCCGAGCCGTGATATGAAATGGTTGAGGGCGGCTAGACAACCTGTGAGGCGTTGCACCTGTTTGATGTTTCGCGGTTCCTGCATGTCAAGGATCGCCTGTATCTTGGAGGTGTTCGCCTCGATCCCCCTTTGGCTCACTATGTGCCCCAGGAACTTCCCGGAGCCCACCCCGAAGTTGCATTTCTTGGGGTTCAGCTTCATGTTAAACTTCTTAAGGATGGCGAACGTCTCGGCGAGATCGTTGAGGTGATCTTCCTTCTTGAGGCTTTTGACTACGATATCGTCAATGTAGACCTCCATGGTCTTGCCGATCTGATCGGCGAACATCCTGTTGACTAATCGCTGGTAGGTCGCCCCTGCGTTTTTCAAGCCGAACGGCATTCTGACCCAAAAGTATATGTCTTTTTCTGTGTGGAAAGACGTGTGTTTTATGTCTTCCTCCGCCATTGGGATTTGATGGTATCCGTGAAGGCATCCATAAACGACATCATTTCGCAACCTGCCGTGCTATCGACTGTGATCGATATGAGGCATCGGAAGTGATCTTTTGGACATGCCGCGTTGAGGTCGGTGAAGTCAATGCATAATCTCCAGAGCCATTGCTTTTTGACGAGCACCGCGTTGGCGACCCACCGTGGTTCGCCCGTGGCTACTACGATCAATTTGTTGTTGAGTAACCTCGGACTTCTATGTCGAGCGCCGCGTATTTCTCGGGACCAAACTTCCTACGCTCGGTGAACAGGCTTCATCGCCTTGGCCGATCTTCGATAATGGCAAGCGTGTTCGGGACTTATGCCAACCATATCTTGATGCGACTGTGCAAAGACTCCGATGTTCCTACGTAGCAAGTTGATCGATCCCCTTTAATTCGTGGTCGATGCTTGCGCCGATCTGTACTTCCCGCTCGATGATCCGGATCCATCGTAATACTTTCCAACTCTTCGAGGCAGTCGCCTCTCATTTGGTACGATCTCCGGACTCGGTCCTTGGATCAATGTCGAGACTTGGCTCGAAACCGATCCTTGGCTCGATGTCGTCCGTCAATTTATGAGAGATGGCGTCCCCTGAGTCGGGTTGGTACGAAGTGTTAGGCTCGTCGATCTCCATGGGTTGATCGTCGGTCGCTTCAATGTTACATATAGTATGGGAAGTATTGAAAGAAGTAACAACATAGGAGTAATTCAAACATCTCTTTGCCATTAGCTGATCTCCTTTTACAGTACCGACCGTCCCATCGGCAGTGGGGAATTTGATACAGTAAAAGAAAGATGAGGCGACCGCCTCAAAGGTTTCTAAAAATGGGCGACCTAGGAACCCATTATAAATGCTGGGCCTATCTATGATTACAAAGCTTAGGTTCCTAGTAATCCTAACCTTGTGATCATAAAAGCATACTAGCTCAACGGAGAGCTTGATCCTCCCGTAGGCTTGGACTGTGTTGTCGCCGAACCCTTGGAGCACGGTGTCGAAAGGCTTGATGAATTTGATTAGGTTGCCGAGTTGGTCTAGGGCGGATTTGAATATGATGTTGCAAAAACTCCCATTGTCGATCAAAGACGCGATCGACCGTCTTCCCAAGGATGCAAGCGGAGATTACTAGTGCATCCTCTTTGGGACATTGCACTCCCTCCCTGTCCTTGTTGGAAAAGGTGATGAGCGCGTCTCTTGAGATGGTCGGCTCCGGAGGTACTACAACATGGACTTCGGCGAAAGCCCTCAGCTCGGCTTTTCGCTTTCTGTTTGACAGGGTGGAAACCGGGGAAAGGCCCCCGAGGCTCCCACCTCCAGCTTGAAGCATGTTGATCCGACCGCCAGGGTTGATCGGAGGGATCGACTCATCAGAGTACTCCGGCTCATGCTCGATCCTGGCGATCGGATTGGGAGGAATTCTTTCGCTTGGTCGGCGCTCGCGCCCTCCGGCTCTTTCCGCCCTGGGTTCTGGCTTGGTGATCAAATTGTCCAGTTTGCCTTCCTCAAACAGTCGCCAGAGCTGTCTGAGGAGGTCGCGGCATTGACTAGTGTTGTGGCCGGGACTTTTATGATAGGCACAGAATTTGCTACGGTCTAGGTGACCGTGGTCCCTTATTGGCTTTGGCTTGGAAAGCCACTCGCGACCCTTGATCGCGTTGAAGATGTGGGCCGGAGATAAGTTGAGGTTGTGAAGAAGGTGGACCTCTACATCCTCGAAGGCCTTGAACTCGCCAGGTGGCTTGGCGACCGCCTTTCTGGGCTTGGCGACCGCCTTCTTCTGGACATGGGAAGGTGCTTTTCCTTCTTCGGACTGTCCCTCGTCCAAGCGGAGTGAGAGCATCTTCTGCCTGGCCAGAAAATCGGTGGCTCTGACGCGGAACGCTGAATAGGTCGGAGGAAAATCCTTTGTGAGGTGCCTGAACATGGGCGAGCGTCCGTGGAATCCGTTCAGGACTGCGTGGTGAGCGATCTCGTCGCTGACGGGCTCACCGGTGAGGACTATCTCGTCCACCCGGTCGATGTAATCCTCATCCGATTCGTCCTTTCCCTGCCTGATTTTCATCATACGGTGGGGACCTTCCGGGCGAGCGACTTTGGCGGCGAAGTACGACGTGAAGTCGTTCGCCAGCTTCTCAAAGCAATTGATTGAGCGAGATGGTAGTGAGGTGTACCACCTGTGGGCGATATCGCCCAGAGTTAATGGGAACATACGACATTTCGTCGCATCTGAAGCTCCGCATCCAGTCATGTAGATCCGGAATTTACTTAAGTGGGTTCCCGGATCCGTTCTCCCCTCATATAGAGGTGTTTGTGGGGGATTGATCGTTGATTGGACTGGGGCGATCTCGATCTGGACCGCGAGTGGTTCATTCAGCCCAGCGATCGGTCTCCTGACACCTGCCCCAATTTCTAGGAGCGTCTTCATCTCGTCGAGCTGGCGCTGCATGGCGGCGATCGCCGTTGCTCGCCGCCGATTGGCTCTCGGAATGCGAACCAAGGCGATCGTGTACGATCCCCTAGCTCCGTGGTGAATGACGAGCTCCCCGCCCGGTGGTTCTTCCTTGGCGAGCAGGGCTCGCGACCGACTGTCTCTTGGGAGTCGGATATGCCGAACTCTGGTAAAGGATTCAGATACCGATGTCTCTACTGGGCCTCGAGTGCCTGTGTCGCCATGAGGGATCGCTCCCGGGCGGATGAAGACGGAATCGTCCCGCCTTACGAGAGCCTTCCCTGCGGCTCGGGGCTTTCCGTCGATTTCTCAACATAGATCCCCTTGAGCTTCCGTTTGCTTGCCGGTTAGCCGACGGGGGTGATGGTGGGCGTATCGCGGGCCCTCCGCCGTTCCTCGAGGATGGCTATAGCCTTCTCAACTGCTCCGATGTCGAACCGATCGAGTGAGAGGCTAGAACCGTCCCTCGGGGCGGGAGTGAGAGCCTAGCGTCGCCACGGTCCGCCTTCCGCCGTGGGTGGGATTCGGTCCTCGCCGGAATAAGATTTCGAGATCTCAGGGTGGCCCTCTTGGAGGTTGTTGCTGATGTCATTTTCTGAAGGTTTTTCTATTGAAGAACAGTGAGTGTTTCTTCAAGTATATGTCCGGAGAACAGTGAGTGTTCTTCGAGACGGTAGGAATAAAAATGAAGGTTCAGCCGCCCCCTTCCTCTAGCGCCAATTGTTGTTACCCAAAATATTATCCGGAGATAGTATTGCTGGAATGATCGAGTAACAAACAAATGCGAGAACACTTCCGTGAGAAAAAAGATAACACAAGATTTTCCGGGGTTGTTAATCCCGGGCTTGAATGCTCTCGCGAGATGTTATTAATAAATATACTGTCGAGTACAAATATTAATGTTAGAATCTAATACAAGGAGTGTAAAGACTTCTAGTTATCTAGGCTTTAGAGCGCGTAGATTGCCGGAAAAACCAGATAGAAGAATCTGTGAGTTCTTGCTAGGGATAGATGATGAATGTGTATGAATATCACTATGAATGTGTTAGTGGTTGCCAAAAGAGCCTTTGATTCTCTATTTTGTGTGTATTTTGCACTTAATTCGTGGTAGAATTTGCCTCTCTTTTTCTTGGCCGCAGCAGTGAGTCCTCTATTTATAGGGGACAAGGTAGTTGGGATCCCTCAGGCGATCGCGGGCGATCGCCGTTTTCTATATTAAACTAAAAGGCCGATCGTCCCGTCACGTGGGCCTGTTCCCTCGAGGTCCGAGGTTGCTCTTGGAGGCCAGCTAGGTGAACCAATGGGAAGCCAGCACGTGTTGCGAGTCGCTGTCCGAGGAGGGCCCACTTCGCACCT
Source organism: Orobanche coerulescens (assembly GCA_033398695.1). NCBI lineage: Eukaryota > Viridiplantae > Streptophyta > Magnoliopsida > Lamiales > Orobanchaceae > Orobanche > Orobanche coerulescens. The sequence continues at coordinate 162,475,738 of CM065812.1, read as the reverse complement.
TTCGGCGGCCTTGTCGGTAGGTGTGGTGGGTGACAGGCTGGGGTCAATGATCCTTTTTGTCGGTATCCTTTGAAGATCCGCGGGTGGGCCATCATCTAAGATTCGGTCTACGATGACTTTGACGGATGCTGGATCCACACGTGGCATGAGACGATCGCCTCTGGTCCGTTTATGAAAGACGATCGTCAGATAACAAAAGACGATCGCTGGGTATCAAAAGACGATCGCCGCATTGTGCCGAACTCTAGGCGTTTGTCCTCAGTATGTCTTCCATGGTCGGCTTCTCTGGAAGGTCGCCGATCGCCTATCGTGGCGAATTAATCGCCGCACAACAGAGGCCAAACCGAAATCTTTTGAAACTTCATTTCAAACAACCAAACAAACACACCAAGACGATCACCGATCATCATATCCATAAAATAAGAAAAGTATGGGCAAGGTACTTGCCTCGAATAAGAACAACGCGGAGAATCGACCGAAGTAGGTTGGCCCGAACCGACTACGAACCCGCCGACTCCACCGAACGCCAACTCACGTTCATAAACTACGAAGGACAAATAATAACAATGAAATGAATTCCATAACACGACTCAAAGCCGTTGAATTCAAAGAACGAATGACGAAAGTTCACGATTTCCCAAAACGGCCAAGAACACGATTCGTTCCGTCAAATCACGAAAACGGAATTCCAAGTTGAAATATGGATATACAATCCATAGAATATGTTTAACAACATCATTTAACCATAATCGATCCATCGAAAATGGATGAAAAATGAGATCGGGGACAAATCCCCCGAAAAGTCAATTCGAAGGAAATCAAGAAATATACTTCGATTCGACGAAGAACAATGGATTAAATGATGTTAAACACGAGAATACTACCAAGATTAATCATACCCATCATGAATTAATCAACAACACGGAACGAATCGGACGAAAATGCAAAAATCCCCAAATTCACGAAATTAGGGTTCTAAGGAAGATTACCTTGATTCGCTGGATCAAAGGATGATAACGGGCGATTGATTGATGTTATGAACTCAAGAACTTCATGGATTTTTGTTAAACAACATGGCTTCGTGACCCATGAATCGCCACCCGCGGACGGAGAAGGAAGGAAGTGAAAAACGAAATGAAATGTGACTGCTCAGCCACATTTATACTGGGCCGGACTAGCGCGCGCTTAAAGCGCCGAGCTAGCGTGCGCTTATCGGCTGTGCCGCGATCCAAGAGCCTTCGGACTAGCCGCCGGCCAGTAGCGGGCGCCTTTTCCGGCCAGAAGGCGCTACTACGCGCCTGCCGTGGCGTCCGGCGATGGCGTGCGCTACTCGCCGAGCCTCGACCGATTCAGAACCCCTGTGACTCCACTGCCTGTGCCCGCTAGCGGCGTTAGGCCGTCCAGAAGCGTCGCTACACTGCCGGTTAGCGCGCAGCCTTTCCGCCGTGGCGTGCGCTTCGCCGGTTCTCGCACCGTCCGGCGGTGCCGCAATCGTCCGGCGATCCCCGAATCGTCCATCCCAGAACTGCCGTGGCTCGACGACCCGATTTCCGAAAACGCACGGAACGAACACGATGAAAAGTTCGCGGACGACATCAACGACCCGAAATGAAAACATAATACCATAATTAATCATACGCGACCAAGAAATGGGTCGAGACAACAATTACAGATACGGATACCCGTAACTTTCAAGAAATTACAAAATGGCCCAAAATGCCCGGAAATCACGATACGTGATCGAATAACCAAACCGAAGTTCACAACACGTCTAACAAAGTTAAACGGACTTGCGGGAAACTCGAAGCAATAGCTGGATGAGATTCGCAAGAATCGAACTCAAGTGCGGAAAAGTCGCTAAAAAGCACGGAACTCAACAAAACGACACCGAAACGAACTCGGATGTCAAAAAGTGTAGAATTTATCATTCTCAGAATGACGAAACGGTCATGAGCGAGTCGTCAAAATGGATTTCGTCCGAAAAAAGAAATTTACCGAAAATCGAAAATTGCGGATATTACATTCTACCCTCCTTAAAAGAAGTTTCGTCCCGAAACTTAAAACAAGTAGGGAGAAGAAATATCCCGCCAGGAAAACTGAACAAGATACACAAGAAACGCGTAACTAACGCCCAACGGCGAAACGTTACAAACAACGCAACGGAATATACGGTGTGAAAACACGCTCCACGACGACCAACACAACGTCGCCGTTAGGGATATAATAAAACCAACAAATGACAAGCCTCATCAAACGGATAATATAGTCAAGTCAATTATCCGAACAATCGCAAAACACAACGAACGAAAATCAATACGATTGACCAACCTAACGGTACATTGATCAAAACGCGAGCCAAACGCTGAACAAATACGGAATTCCACCGCCTAAGGGTTGGAAGATCGAGAAAGTGACTAATTTCCCTAGCTTAAGGGAATTACAAAGGAGCATGAACGCTCAGCAATCACGAAACGAGAACAAAAACCGAACAAACAAACGATCGAGACAACAAAATTCGAACAATCATGTCCGAAACACGAAGGATAATAAAATTCAAACAACAACTCCCAGGATGATCTGGTGAGAACTACAAGACATGCATTCCCATAAGATCCACAGGAAAGGGAATAGCGATTGAAAAGTCACAACGAAAAACAAGTTATTCCGAAACGATACCACACTCGTTCGATAAATAAAAACAAGGGACAGGACAAGCTCAGAAATGTCAACGAACATAATGAGTCGACAGAGTCGAAAACACAAAAGTTCCAAATCCGATCCACTTCGAATAAAAGAACTAGTAGAACCAGATGATGTCACTCCCAAACAAGGTTCACAAGAATCGAACTGAACCCGAAAAAGTAACATCGATAACCAGATCGACCCACAACAAGATCACAGCTCGTTCGGACGATGAAACCGAAATACAGAACAAGTTCATAAGGTATCAACGAACATGAGCGAATCGATAGACTGGAGAAAGAGAAAATACAGAAGTCAAAATAGTACGGGCATTACCTCCGACCTCGTCCACGAAATTCACAAAAAAAAATGGGAGCAAGGTAACAAGACATTAAACAATCGACACATAACGGAACGATCGCCGATGCACACGGTCATACCATACCAAGCTCTAACAGCTCGCACATACGTGACAACGCAGAAATCGCCATGAGGCGACAACATTCAATACCAACATTCCGCCTCTCACAGGGGGCTAGCACAACCAATGTGTGGAAAGCGACTCAACGCTCACACCGCCAATTCGATCATACTCGGGAGAAAGTATCAAAATGACAACGCGAACATCACACATACATACCCAGCCCTCAAACGGGAATGGATAGATTTTAAAAATGAAAACCTCATTTTGAAAATAATTTGAAGAATACCGTTTGATCTTGAGTATCACCTTTCAAAAAGTACAAACGTGAAACATCGTTATCGAGACATTGGAGAACCATTTCGCATTTGATAAGAATGAAGACACTTTCTCTTAGTGAAAACTTTCAGAATATTCGACCCTCGGGTCTAAATAAAAATGTTTCTAAAACATTGAAAATATCTCAAAGCATTTTGGTCCTCGGAGTAGAAAATTTTTGAAATATATTGCGGTACCTTGGATGTACCACAAGAAAATAACTCATTTGAAAAGTATGTCTCGAAATTTATTTTTTCTAAGATACTCAAGGTTTTCAAAAATCCAGTAGGCCAGAATGCCCAAAACTCACACATATAGACGTTCACTAAAACAACTCCTAGTACACGCATCAAAACGTTTAAAATCAAGACAATATATGTCTTTAAACGGAAATAAACGATAAAATACCACATTCAGAACAAAACCACTGACCCTATTCGAGGCCTCTAAAGACCCTCCCGCACTGGCTAGTGAACAAGTCGAACGCGTATAGGCACAAAGCTTCCACAAGAGAACTTGTAAAACGTGCAGATCGATTCGAAATTCATCAGCCACGGACAAAAACAAAAATAAAAAGACATCAAAAGCGACGACACTCCTCGTATAAATCAAATACGAGAGTCGACTAAATACATATCGTGAAATCAAAATCCACATAAGGATTCCACCACTTAACAAATAATCATAAAAATAGCTCGTGTCACACGAGGAACAACACAAAGAAGGGAGACTTACTTCCACAGGTCGCACGAAGATGATGATCGCCCCACGATACTAATCACGACCAACAAACTCAAACGACGCGTCGCGACACGACTCAGTCAGATAAAATCCGACGAGACAGGACTCAAACAACACGACTTGACCCGACAGCCTAGGTTTCCTCAACCTAAGCTCTGATACCATTTATGTAACACCCCCAATCCGCTCAGGGATATTACACGCCGTAGAACCTTTCCTCAAGGATCTACCAGGCTGGTAACGACATATAACAACTCAGCCATGCCTTTCAGGCTAAAATGACTCAGTAGACCGATTTGGTCTTTCAACAAATACATACAACTCAAATACAACTCATGCCCACGCAGGGGTCAAAATACAACCACACCCGTACAATGGGAAAATATAGCAGCGGAAAAATAGAGTACAACTGAACCAATAAACAAAGTACGGTTCCTCATGTGATTAGTATCGGTCATCTTTCATCATCCTTCGTGCCGACCTTGTGTTATGCTCCAAAACCTGAATGCAAAAACAGACATCCACCCCCCGAATACTCGGGGGTTAGCAAAACTCCACTGTTTTGCTAGTGCAAGAACAAAGTGCAAATACGAGCCATACAATTCACATTCCATGAGTAACAATAACCAGGAATCCTCAAGGTTCCAAACGAAACGAAAAGCACTTCTCGAGGCAAGAATTTGAGAAAACGTTCTAAAATCGAAAGATCACGAATCAATGGAACAATTTATAAAACAGTTTAGAATGCCATCGAGAGTTTTAATAGAAAACAATTTAGGATTATCAAATCCTACTTTTCAAAATCCAAAAGACAAAAGGGGTCACCGCCCCAAAGGTTTACTTTCCGAAAAATGACATTTACCAAACCGTTGGGATTTTAGCCCCAAATCCGTAAAACGACTTTTATAAAACCATTGGGATTTTAGCCCCAAATCTCATCAACCCACAGTACACAAGAACGACCACAAGGTTCGTATCCCAACATCAAAATCCACAAATAAAGGATTTAAAACAAATAACAAAATAATCTAGTGCCATCCTAGCCAAGTAGGCCAAACGAACAACTTACCTCTTACACACTTAGTCAATGCATGCAATCATGAAAACCGTTCAAAAGCACTCATTTCCGGAAATGCCATAATCAAATCACATTTGTAAAAATGCACCACAATTAACCATGGATCCACCCCTCCGTGGACCCCTACCGAGACCCCGTCGGATCTAACCCGTAGTGGTTAAAAGCAAGCTCGCGGATCCACCCCTCCGTGGACCCCTACCGAGACCCCGTCGGATCTAACCCGTAGTGAGCATACACACACACACACACACACGTTACTCATGCAATACTAATATGCTAAGAATGTAAGTTCATTAAGAATACTCACTAGAGATGGCCATTAACTCGACACCATTATCAAACTCTTCAAAACACCATAACAAGATTAAATACGGAATACACGATTCCATAACTTAAAACAATAGGAGTATCATCATCAAATTCTTCAACGTTCAAAATAACCAAATCATAATCAATCCCCAAAACACACCATTCACAAAACACACACGCCATTTGAAAGAAAGCCTTTAACGAGGCCAAACCGAAATCTTTTAAAACTTCATTTCAAACAACCAAACAAACATACCAAGACGATCACCGATCATCATATCCATAAAATAAGAAAAGTATGGGCAAGGTACTTGCCTCGAATAAGAACAACGCGGAGAATCGACCGAAGTAGGTTGGCCCGAACCGACTACGAACCCGCCGACTCCACTGAACGCCAACTCACGTTCATAAACTACGAAGGACAAATAATAACAATGAAATGAATTCCATAACACGACTCAAAGCTGTTGAATTCAAAGAACGAATGACGAAAGTTCACGGATTTCCCCCAAAACGGCCAAGAACACGATTCGTTCCGTCAAATCACGAAAACGGAATTCCAAGTTGAAATATGGATATACAATCCATAGAATATGTTTAACAACATCATTTAACCATAATCGATCCATCGAAAATGGATGAAAAACGAGATCGGGGACAAATCCCCCGAAAAGTCAATTCGAAGGAAATCAAGAAATATACTTCGATTCGACGAAGAACAATGGATTAAATGATGTTAAACACGAGAATACTACCAAGATTAATCATACCCATCATGAATTAATCAACAACACGGAACGAATCGGACGAAAATGCAAAAATCCCCAAATTCACGAAATTAGGGTTCTAAGGAAGATTACCTTGATTCGCTGGATCAAAGGATGATAACGGACGATTGATTGATGTTATGAACTCAAGAATTTCATGGATTTGTTGTTAAACAACATGGCTTCGTGACCCATGAATCGCCACCCGCGGACGGAGAAGGAAGGAAGTGAAAAACGAAATGAAATGTGACTGCTCAGCCACATTTATACTGGGTCGGACTAGCGCGCGCTAGGCTGCCGAGCTAGCGTGCGCTATCGGCCCAGGCCGCGATCCGATGTATACGGACTAGGTGCTCGGCCAAGTAACGTCGCGACCTTTCCGGCCAGAAGCGTCGCTACTGCCGGCCGTGGCGTCTGCGGCGTCAAAGATGGCGTGCGCCCTGCCGAGCTGGCCGATTCAAGAACCCCAGGACTCAGCTGTCTGTGCCCGCTAGCGTCGTTAGGCCGTCGTAGCGTCGCTACACTGCCGGTTACGCGCAGCCTTCCGGCCGTGGCGTGCGCTTACACCGGTTCTGCCGCCCGCACCGTCCGGCGGTGCCCATAATCGTCCGGCCCGATCCATGGCCCGATCCATAATCGGGACTCGGCGACCGATTTACGAAAACGCACGGAACGAACACGACGAAAAGTTCGCGGACGACATCAACGACCCGAAATGAAAACATAATACCATAATTAATCATACGCGACCAAGAAATGGGTCGAGACAACAATTACAGATACGGATACCCGTAACTTTTAAGAAATTACAAAATGGCCCAAAACGCCCGGAAATCACGATACATGATCGAATAACCAAACCGAAGTTCACAACACGTCTAACAAAGTTAAACGGACTTGCGGGAAACTCGAAACAGCAGTTTCGGATGAGATTCGCAAGAATCAAACTCAAGTGCGGAAAAGTCGCTAAAAAGCACGGAACTCAACAAAACGACACCGAAACGAACTCGGATGTCAAAAAGTGTAGAATTAATCATTCTCAGAATGACGAAACGGTCATGAGCGAGTCGTCAAAACGGACTTCGGCTGAAAAAAGAAATTTACCGAAAATCGAAAATTGCGGATATTACAGTTAGCCCGTAACTTGATGATTTGTGCTAGGAGTTTAGCAAATGCAGCATTTCTCGTGGATAGCAGAGCGACGTGTGACCATCGCATCGATGCATCAACCAGAACCATAAAATATCTGAATGGTCCTCACTCTGGTTGAATAGGTCCACATATGTCCCCTTGAATTCTTTGTAAGAAGCGATTGTTTTGTGTTGAGTCTTTAGCAAAGGACGGAGAGAGTATCAACTTTGCTAGTGAACAGGCTTTGCAAAACGATTTATGGGCATTAGAAATTACCACGGAACCCTCGGGATTTACGAAAGATGCACCGTCAACCTTATCAGGGCGTGCGATCTTTAATCCCGGTGATACGGTATCAAGCTCACTCACATCAATGCCGATATCGAGTGGTGCTTCCAATCATTTTCTGGACTTGAAAAACGGATGACCATGTGAGTTTTTCAAAATGCGAATCATCATGTCGTGTCCAGGGTGACCGAGTTGGTCATGCCATAGTTGGTATGCTTCGGAATCACAAAGTTCGTGACTCACAGCATAGGATTCAATAACCCTTATTGTAGTCTGGTATAAACCACTACTTAGACTCATTAATTTCTCGAGAACGCGGCGTATTCCGCATTCTGCCAGAGTAACACACAAAAATTCTGTCCCATTCTCACAATGTGTATCAAGGTGATAACCGTTGACACGGATGTCCCTAAAACTTAGCAAGGTTCGGTTTGCTCTTGGGGCATAGAGAGCATTTGTGATATTAATATGCGTACCATTAGGTAGCAAGAAATGATCCGGTCCCCTCCATTGAATTACTTGGGAGGAACCAATCATTGTTGTCACTGAGGATATATATGGCACAATATCCTTAAATAATTGCCTATTCCGAAGAATAGTGTGGGTTGTTCCACTATCAACAAGGCACTCAATTTCGCCACGAGACATCTACAATAAGATATGAAATTCGATTAGTCTTGTGATTAAGGACATAGCGAAAACTCATTAACTTCGAGTTTGGAGAAATTCGACCAAGTTGGTTAGGATCAAAGTTAGCACAATCGCTGGAAATAATTTCCGCGCAGCTTGACCTTTGTTCACTAAAACAGTAATAACATCTTCGTTAAGAAGGCTATGGATGAACAGTCAGTTGTTCTGGAAACTAGACTTCCGTATCTTTCTGTCCATAGTTCGTGCACTTTCTGGATCATTAAACTCAGATCTCAGTGCTCGTTTCAAGTTGCTATTTTGGTATTTCCCTATTGTTGAGTGATAGAGCAAGGTTGAAACCTTTTTCAAAGGCATTATTGTTGATACAATACTATGGCAATATGGCCATAGGAGCGTTTAAATACTTCAAAACGCATCGTGGTGTTCGATTTATATCTCGACTAATTATCTTTTCGGTAACTCCAACTTGGTAGACTTGCAGAGAAAGTAGGAATGTCGGTACAACTAAGGCTGTTTAAAAACTACTGATTCCGTTTGAACTTTCAAAGCATAAACAAATACCAAGGAGGATACTCCTAGTCTTGATCAAAAGTTTTGATAAAATCCACCAATATATCAATTTAACCAAGCAATTCATTACTGAGCAATTGTTTTGTGATAAAACAAACATGCTTTCGAAGGGAAAAATAAAATTCGTTTTTCCACAATCACAGCAATTAAAAGAATTTTATTCATCATGGCCAACTTTATTATATTCATGAAAATCCAAAGTAGTTTTCGGAAACTAGAAACAAGGCAAAACATAACCAAAGCGTAAAACTAGTCAAACTACAATGATCTAGTCAAAGTCGGCAACATCCATATGTTGGTCTTTGTCCGCAATGGTGAGAGGAGGGATCTCAGTAGGGATCTCAGTATGGTTCACCTCCGTATTCTCATTATCTTCCTCCATGTAATTTGACTCTTGAGTCAAATATTGTTTATAGTGCTTGTAGTAAGCTTGGATGTTCTTTGGCGCTTTGCAATTGCGGTAAGTATGCTTCTTCGATCCGCAAGTATAGCAATTCCGGCCTTCTTTTGGAGTGGTTCCATTCCCGGCGGCAGGAGGCGGTCCACGTGGTTGGGTTCCACTGGGTCCCGTGGCCGAGCCACCTTGCCTCTTCCACACATTGGAACGACGACCTCGTCTTTTCCCTCGCTTGCTCGAGTCATGCACCCGTGGTGCTTGCAAAAAACTGAATAGCGTTGCCTTTTATATTTTGTCGTGGTGCCTTCCTGTGGGTAGCATGATTCACTTCCGGAATCGGCTTCGTACCAGCTGGGCGCGCATTGCTATTGAGAATAATCTCATGGTGCCTTTTTTTTTTCGCGAGGTGGGAGATAAGGTCACTAAAGTTTTTAATTCTCCCTTCCTCATAGGCAACGCGCACCTGATGAGCAATCACACTTGCTCCCACGGGAAACGTGTTAAGAGTCTTCTCGATCAAATCTTGATCAGACTTCTTGACACCACAAAAACCAAGATCAGTGCGAAGATCGAGGATGGCTTGATTATAGGCCTCCACATTCGCATAATCCCAAAATCGGATTTGCTCCCACTGAAGTTGCAATTCGGGGAAGCGCTGATCATGCACATTATTAAATCGTTGTTCGAGTGTATCCCATAGTTCTTTGGGGGTTTGCAAATTCATATAACACTTTTTCAACAACGGATGTATATGTCTACACAAGTACATCAGTGCATTAGCCTTGGTTTTCTCGCTCGGTTCTTGAGCGGTAGGCTCGTTAGAGGGAAAGATGGTGGTGGTAAATCTCTTACCGACGAACGCCAAGCGAACGTCTGAGACCCACCTATGGTACTCCTTACCAGCATGGTCAAGGATGTCGAACTCCGGATGAACATTGGAGCTTTGTGCCATCTACAAGATATAAACAAGAGGAAGTTAGTCTTGTTGGATTTTCAGTGACAATGTAAACGGTCACAATCGATGCTTCTAAAAGCGTGTAACATAACCGTTACTCGATGTATTTCCCTTAATTCACTACACCATAGATTGGCTATAGCAACCATATTTCAAAAATTTCATCAAAAAACGTTGCTATTGATAGACCAGCTCGGATATATTGCAATGCATTCATAAAGTGTTACAATTGAAGCGAAAAAATTGAAAATAGTGTAAAATTTACATTTTATCGCAACAATTTAAAAATTCGTTGCTGTACAAAGCAATTTGGGGTCCAAAGTTTAGGCGGGTACAACAAAAATTGAGCGGGCTTTTGAAAGATTTGGCCGGCTGAATAAAACCAATATTAAAAAAAACTTAATAATCGCTGCTGGGCGATTTACACACACTAGGTGCGATTTACACACACTAGGGATTTCACCGCTCTTCCTCTTCATGTACCGCACGATTGCTTTCGTGTCGGTCGTCGGGCGACGACTTCGCCGTGAGTTTGCGGAGTCACCGCCGAGTTCAACAAATGGCGGTTTCCGCCCCTTTTCCATGGTGTTGATTTATCTATATTTCTTTTATGATCTATTTTTTTTCTTTCTGTTGGAAGGTGATGGCTCGTTCTTCAACAATGGATAAGCACACTTGTGAAACATTTGCGAACCACTTTTGAGGAGGTTGTTGCAGTGACTGGAGATGGAACAAATGATGCTCCTGCACTTCATGAAGCAGATATTGGCCTTGCAATGGGAAAATCTGGAACTGAGGTGATAGAATCTAATCCTTTTCCCCCTTCTCTGTAATAAGCGGATATGCCATGTTCTAGTTGCTAGATATATTTTTTATGTTATTTCTAAGACTGCTGTGAAGTTGATTTGAATTTGTAGTTGTCAATTTGAAAACTAAAGTGTAGGACAGAACAATCCTGGAGATGTGTTGTGTCTTATATGGTGACAGACATTTTAATAGGTCTTCTTTGAGACGGTCTTATGGAGCTTGTCCCTTTTCTGTATTCCTTCATGAGTCCAGATTGGCGGCCGAACATTATTAGAGTAATAAACTGGAATTGTTAAGCATTTTCCATTAAGCACTTCGAGATCTTGTTGATAGTGTTCTTCTATGTGAATCACTGTTTTTTCTCGGTTTCTTGGGTCGAAGTCTGTTTAGGTTTTGGTATGAGAAGCTTTTTTCACAAATATTATGCATTTGCGCTCTACATTCTCTGCGTCTTGGCATAATCACCTAGTGTATGTTGCTTGTGAGTAATATTCATCGGTTTCTAGGATTTGATGTTGAAGATTATTTCACTTTGGTCTTTTTCATGAAGTAGCCGCTAAAATCGAAAAATATTTGTCGATGAGTCTCCAAAATCAAACATGATGGCCCCGGCTTATTAACTATGGCAATCGATGATCGAGACGAACGTGGGTCATTGCTTTTATGTCACCTTTAAGGTGACCATCGTCTTGATAGGTTATTTTTTTTTCATTTTGTTCAAGACTTAAACTTATCCTACAAGTCCTTGTTGAATTTTTATTATGAAAACTTATTGTGTTTTTCTCCAATCTTGCCGACGCTTACTCATTTATCATTAATCACTTATTATTTGTTACATGACTTGTTTAGCTTACTTATTTTTACGAATCCTATACAAACCTTTCTTTCTAGTACGGTACTTTTAACACATGATTTTGGTGAATCTCATTCTTTGAATTACATGTTCTGAACATGTCAGATACTAATTATTGCATTTGAGAATCTTGGTCATTTAAAGTTCAATGAATTCCAAATAACTTTCTTATGTTGCGTGAGATGAGCACATCCTCTTTGAGTATACTGTTGAAATTTGAAATGACTCAAAATAAAAAAATCCAAGGGAGCATCAAATCGTTCTTGTTTAACTTGTTCGGATAATCGATCTGCTTGACACATAATGCTTGCTTTCTCTCTTATCCTTGTTTAATTGGTGTTATCTGATGTACAGGAAATGTGTTGTCTTTGGTGAACTTGTCAATGGAATGAGCGTTTTGATTTAACTTTTGAAGAAATATTACGAGCAATATTTCCATGGTGTTGATTTATCTATATTTCTTTTATGCTCTATTTTTTTTCTTTCTGTTGGAAGGTGATGGCTCGTTCTTCACCAATGGATAAGCATACACTTGTGAAACATTTGCGAACCACTTTTGAGGAGGTTGTTGCAGTGACTGGAGATGGAACAAATGATGCTCCTACACTTCATGAAGCAGATATTGGCCTTGCAATGGGAATTTCTGGAACTGAGGTGATAGAATCTAATCCTTTTCCCCCTTCTCTGTAATAAGCGGATATGCCATGTTCTAGTTGCTAGATATATTTTTTATGTTATTTCTAAGACTGCTGTGAAGTTGATTTGAATTTGTAGTTGTCAATTTGAAAACTAAAGTGTAGTGATGTAACAACCACGAGATGTGTTGTGTCTTATATGGTGACAGACATTTTAATAGGTCTTCTTTGAGACGATCTTATGGAGCTTGTCCCTTTTCGTATTCCTTCATGAGTCCAAGATTGGGCGGTGAACAATATTAGAGTAATAAACTAGAATTGTTAATACCCTCAATTTATAAGCTGTTTGGTTTGTAAATTTTTACACTGCCAAAGAGAGTGCTGATGTTATAATCCTAGATAATAATTTCTCCACCATTGTTCTTGTTGCGAGATGGGGCCGCTCGGTTTATGTGAACATTCAAAAGTTTGTTCTGGCCACCATCAGAAATGTGGTAGCTCTAATTGTCAACTTCTCTTCAGCCTGCTTGACAGGTAAACATGAAGAGGATTGCCACGTCAATCTACAGGTTATCTTCAATAAAAGAATATCAATATAGAGTATCACAAGGCGTTGTTTTGATTTTATCGAGGGCAATTATATCTCTTTGAAGCCATTGCATTATTTAATCTACTTTGTGATGAGCTAACTTTTTTTTTTCTAATTTCAGATTGGGAGAAGTCCATAATGATTCAGAGAAGGATTTAGATGTGCTACTACTTCTATTGAGGACGGAGATGAGACGGATGAAGATGAAGATGAAGATGAAGATAGATGAAGATGAAGATGAAGAGGAAGAGGAAGAGGAATAGGAAGAGGAAGAAGAGCCATGACTCATGTTTATATAATGTTTAACTAAGATATTGGTCTATGTATTACTAAGTTAGATTGTGTGTCACTAGAACTTAGTTATTTTGCTTCAACTTGGTCATTTTCCTAAACTTAGTCTGAGTGAATTTATTGATGTTGGAACAACAGTAATATTGCTCGGTTGGATTGATGTTACGATATACCAATTGAAATAAATCTAATGGTCATGCCGGTTTTTTTATTTAGCATTGCAATAGAAGCTTAAATGTTGCCATATATGTTATATTTATTAATAAAATTAGATTGCATTTGATTCTAAATACGTTGCAATTGGGCATATATATGTTGCCTTAGGGTTGCCTGAATCCATGTATTGCAACAATTAACATAAAACAATCGTTGGAAAAAAATGTTGCCATAGGTAGTCCAAGATATTGCAATGGTGTTAAACATGTTGCTATAGCCGTTAAATCGTTGCCATATACTCTATTTGCAACAATAATATGGCGTTGCAATATGGTACCAAATTCGTTGCCATAAGGGCCCTATGGCAACCAGAGCAAAGGGCACGCTTGATTTTTGCATAATTGTTGCAATAGGCCCTATTGCAATGAATTTAGGGCATATTGCAACGTATTTTACACGTTGCTGTATGCAATCTATGGTGTAGTGATTGTTGTTTAGTAAAGTCGACAAAAAGAACGGCGATATCAGATCGCACCCAGATACGTGGTGTATGCAACAACCACAAGTATCGACTTTCAACAATTCCGTGACTCCCCCAGGACCGTCACACAGTTTTCTTCGACACGCAGAGATACCGACTTCTCTCGCGGTTTCATCCACCGCAAAGTAGCGTGGGAGATAAAGAACCCAATAACCCATGTCCCCAAAAGAAAAAAATTCCCAAAAGGAGAGAATTGAATAGGGACAAGTCAGATAATTACCTCGATTATAAAATTAGGCACGTGCTGAATTTGTGGTGTCCTTCGATCTACCGGTTGGTACTCGATGCGACGACGTAAAACCGGAGGCGCAATTTTGGCGGCTTCCGAAGATAAGTTGATGTTCGGGTTTTGGTCCGAGATTCAGAACCGGGTCGGACTTGGCCGGAGCCGGCGGCGGTGGTCGGGCGGCCGACGGCGATGGTTAGCGGCGGTGGTCCGCGGTGATGTTCGCTGGATCGGATCGGCGAAGGCTTCGATCGGATGGATCGCGCGCGCTTTTCCGGCCAGAGCGGTGGTCCGGCGTGGCGGCAGCTGGCGCGGCTGGCAATGGCGGCAGCGGTTTTGGCAGACTGGCAAAGAATGGCAGCGGCGGCGCGGTGTGGGCAGTGGTGGTTGGCTGGCATACGGGGCGGCGCGCCAGCATTGGCAACGGCAGGGGCGGCGGCCGCCGATTTTTCTTCTTTTTTTTTGTTCGAGCTACGTGCGATAACGTGTTTAAGGAGAAAGTAAAGACAAAGAAATCAATCAGATTGATAACAATGAATATAGGGGCCTTTATATAGGCATTACAATGAGAGTCCTTCCACACATAGGATTCCTAGTTAAGGTAAGACATCTAACAGGATCCTACTACCTCTGGAAGAGTCTAGAATCTTCCATAACTCTATCCCCCTACAATCAGTATTAGGTAATACACCAATAAGTTTCCCGGAACATAGTGGAATTATTAAAGAATTTTATTAATTGAATACGGAGAAATTAATCATTATTTTATGTTCCTTAATACTATTATAAAAATCTAAAAGAAAAGACAACATTACGTGGTGTGTATTGGACTTTAACATACCTAGACCCCCACAAAACGAGATTTGAATATCGTGCTGAGCTGAGCTCACCTCTAGACAGAATAGTGAGGCAGAGAGTAGGGGTGGGGATGGGATGGGATGGGTCGGGATTGGGCGAATCCCGTCCCGTCCCGAAAATAAATTACCGGGACGGGACGGGGCGGGATTGCGTATTTTGAAATTCATTCCGCACGTTCCGATCCCGTTCGGGTTCGGGTCGGGACCGGGACGGGACGGTATATCCCGCACATTTATTGACCTTGATAGAAACTGTGAAAAAACGACTGAAACATCTATAAATTTTGGAATTATCAAATGAATGAGGTAGAAATTTAAAAAAAAATCCAAACTAGTCATTCCAAAAAAAAAGTGACCCCCAATATCCATTAGAAACTTAAAAAACACACAATACACAATAGATAGTAACGTAAACACGCACAAAGGACAATAGATCAATAATCCAACTGCATATATAATGCATATTACATCAACATCAACACGTGAAGATAAAATTCAAATTGAAAGTGCAGAAAACATCAACTTAAAACTGAAAACTACTACTGAAACTTTGATGTTTCATACATCATACATCAATTTAGAGTTTACAGGATTAAATGATATATAAAAAAATTGATTATATTAAATATTACGGGATAGAACGGGATCGGGATGGTCCCGATCCCATCCCGTCCCATTTGAATAGTAACAGAGCGGGACGAGACGGGATGGAATTGCCATTTTAAGAAACTATCCCGTCCCGTCCCGCTAATTTTCGGGATGGGATCGGGATTTCGGGTTCAAGTGCCCAGCCCTATCAGAGAGAGGTACCACTTCTAAGCTCATTTCCCCAAATTTAAGGAGAACGTCATGCAATGGTGAGAATTCTGGGCACATACAGATCCATCCAAAATTGTAATTCCCGCGATGGGTATTAAACCGGTCTTGCTATTATAAAACGGGATCTAGGGAAACTTCATCTTTTCTGGGAAAGGTTGCACCAAGATGGCAAAGGCAAAGGGTCTCTCCTCGCTATCAAATTGTCCGTACTCGAGGACGGCTGATGTTGTTTATTCTCAAGCTCGGTGAGTCCTCGCTTGATATACCTGAATATGCTCGAGTTGTCGAATAGGCCCGCGTCGAACATTGGGACATGAAACTTTGATCGATCGTGGCTGCTGGTTTCGGCCCGGTCATACTGAATGGTCCGAGCTGGAACTGTCTTTTCACTTACCCCCTTATACCCCGATCGTTCAGAAACAGAGTGTGTGTGTGTGTGGAAATAAGGTGTTTTTGAGAATGACGAGGGCTTTCGACATGTCTCTTAATCTCGTCTTTCCCGCCGATTGGGGAAACAACCTATTGTTTGTCCCCCTGGGTGGTTACCAGGCGACCTGTCTCGGATTGGGCTACTGCGTGATCCTCCGGGCTCTTTCCCAATTAAGTATTGTTGTTAGGATGAGTGCTCTGAAAAATCTGTGATATGAAAGCCGCCATACCTGAGCTAGTTATTTCATTTTCCTTATTAATTTTTCATTTGAAGCCTATTTTCTTTTTATTTCTTTATCATAAATTTAATAGTTAAATATAATAAAAACTTTTGTTTAGTGTTCATACAAACATCAGGAGTTACTTATATTTATGATTTCTCCGACAAAAAATCTCATAGCTAGATAATGAATAAAATTTATTGTATTTGTAAACTGTTGGGATAAAAAATCATGTTTTGATAAAGTGCCAACATACACCAAGTAGTCCCAAAAGATCATAAATTATTGGGATAAAACTTCTCATGGAAGCTGTTAGAACTTATCATACAACTAGAAAGTCGAAAGAGTCGTAATACCGCTAAGTATGGAAATTGTCTGGAATATCCATACAGCCCTTGCATACAGCAATCGAAGATCTCATGAAGTCTATCCCACCGAGCCTACAGTTACAGCAAAATACAACAGACATATTTATAACGGATCTATTCCAAAGTTATGAATAGTCCATACAAGAGAACACTTAAACAACGACTAATTATTGATTCATTAATTATCGCAGAAACTCTGAGAATATTATTCTGTCAATCAAGCTTGCAAGGGCAAATATATTTCTTCAAGCATATAACAATATTTGAGAGAAGAAATATACACAGTCAACATGAACAGCACATCATCAGCTTAAGATCATCAAGCGTTCAAGCTGCTGTTCAAACCAGTGATTTCACCATTGTTACCTTTGAGTAAACTTAGCCCTGTGTGGATTAAGGAAAATATATTTTAACCTGTGTGGGACGAATAGGACAAAACTTCAATCTATGTGAGAAGAAGCAAGTTAAAGAAGCCTACAACCAATATGTGTGAACGGTTGAAAGCTACAGTCTTTGTATCAATCTGTGTGAACGATACAAGGATAGGTTTGATTAAAGTCACGTAGTTGTGTACGTAGTGATTTTTATTAAACATTTTACTCCTGTGTGGAGGACCAGTGGACGTAGAGGGGTTTACCTCGAACTACGTTAAATTGCTTGTTATTACCTTCAGTCTTTATTGTTTTCATAACTGTGATTTATATACAAGTATACATTGCAAAAACCTGTATGCACTAAGCTGACAGGAGAACGCCTAGTTGCTGTATTTACAGCAACTCACTTAAACGAACTTCTGTTACGCACTCACATTCGAAAATCGTACAGCTTGTTGTACTATCACTTACCAAGCTGTATTCTGTATACTTAGTGGTCAACAAGTGGTATCAGAGTGGTTGATTCTAAAAAGAATCAGTCGTATTTTTAACCGAATCAGATCCAAAAATCACTTATTTTTTAAAACAGTCTCATCTTTCTTATTTTCTCTAATGGATACCTCAATGATAAACAAGGTTCCTATGTTTTCGATTAACAAATTTGATGATTGGAGAATCAATATGGAAGCCCATCTTGCCGCCATGCACGAGGAGATGATATTTGTCATCCAAGAAGGCCCCATAAAGATAATGAAGGTTAATCCCGCCGCAAGGATAGAAGGACAACCTCGTGCTGAAATGCTCGAGAAGGCGCGTGAGCAATGGACAACAGACGATTGCAAGCGTGCGAACCTAGACAATGTTGCTAAGAATGCGCTATTTGTCACTCTCGACAAAGGCACATTCTCGAAAATAAAGAGTTGTAAGACAGCTAAGGAAATCTGGGATAAACTCTAGATGATTTGTGAGGGAACTGAGCTCTCAAAAGAAAAGAAAATTTCAAAACTTATTCAGCAGTTTGAGTCTTTTGAAATGAAATCTTCCAAAACTCTTGAGGAGCTTGGCCTCAGATTCACTGGCATTGTCGGTGAACTTAAAGCATTGGGTAACATGTATACCCAAAAGGAGAAAAATTTGAAAATCTTTAGATCACTCCCTGCCCGATGGGACATTAAGACAACAGCTATGCGTGTATCATGTAATCTTAATGATATTTCCACTTTCGACCACTTCTCTGACCTCAAAGCATTTGAGTACGATATTGACAGGAGAGAGAAACTCGAAAAGCCACCTGCCAAGACTACATCACTAGCCGCTGTATCTAACAGAAAACACAGCTCCGGACCTAGCACATCCAAGTCCGCCCACAAGACTGCTGACAGTGACGATGATATCCTGTCACAAGATGAAATGGCCCTTCTCATGCACAAATTCAAAAAGCTCATCAAACAGTCTGGAAAGACTCCCTTCAGGCCCAAGCCATCTCACACGGTAAGTTCCGAATCTTCTCCGTCTGGTGATTCTAACTTGTGCTACAACTGTAGGAAACCCGGGCACTATGCGAATAAATGTCCGCACCCTAAAGTGCAAAAGTCGCCGGAAGCCGAGCAACAAGAAAAAGATGAAAGAAGACGTGTCTGGAAAAATAAGCTCAAGGCCCTGATTGGTGAATCAGAAGCCTCGCCCGCATCAACCAAGACCGAGGAGTGTCTTCTGTAGGTCACAAGTCGTCAGGAATAAGTCTAGAGGGAGGTGAATAGTCTTATTGAAACTCTTTCCTGAAAGTTAGGTGAGTTTCTCAGCTGTGATAGGTACAGATGACTTAAAGTCGTCTGCAGACAAGTATGCGGAAGACAGCTGATGACGATAACAGATAACTAAATGCTCTCTGCAGATAACTAATCAATGGAACAGTTAATATGTATGCAGCAGGTAAATATGATGTTCAATGCACTAAAACATGCAGGCACTTATAGTGGTCTCAGAAGTGGGGTAATCCTCTACTAATCCACTTCTCTCCAAATCAGTTGGAGATAAATTCAATATAACTATCAACCACTGATAAAGGTTACAATGAATTTCGCCTAGTTACAACAGCTTCCAACCAGTGGAAACCCATGGTCGTTGCAACTCCCTTGACTGCCTAGAACCTCCTGATTGAAAACTCTTGGATGTTTCAACAACACTCGAGTTGTCTATAACCTTACAATCAAGAACCCGTGGATGCGTTTACAGTCTCTTTACTTTCAAAAACCTCATTCAAGAAAGCAACCCCGTACTCAAGTTTTTAGACAAGAGTGATGTCTTATCCAATAAAGAGATTCTTTGGATATGATCTTTAAGCTTGCTCTTTCATGATGATTTTGATTGATTGAATGCTTAGATCGCTTGAAGTTTGTTTGCACCATTCGTTCATTGAATTATGTAGATAGCTCAATTCATATCTTCGGGTATTATAGCAAGATCCTTGAGCTTCCTTCATAGCCGTTGCACTTACTGTAACAAATCCGTCCGTTGGAGAGTGGACTTCTTTGTTTATCTTATCAATCAATTGTAAGGCTTGATTCCCTTTCCAAATCCGATCGTTGAAAGTCTTTTTTCGATTTAGCGCCGTTATTCTTGATTAGAATAAGCATAAAGTCTTCAAAGCGTGGATCTTGATGAATATTAAATTTCTTGCTTTCCGGGAATCTTTCAAGTTTGTCTCCTACGTCCGCATGTGACTTTTCATGAATGTTGACTTTTCAACGATTGCTGACATGGACTGAGTAACTTGGCTGAACTGAGAAACTGTCTGAGAACGTGTCTGTTCTTCTTGGTCAAACCTGCCTGAAGTGTAGTCAACCTTCTCTGATGTAAGGTTCTCTGATGTGAAGTCCTCTGCTCTCTGCTTCTGGACTTCTCTTGCTTTGATCTGAACTTCTCTGCTCTGAAGTGAAGTTCTCTGACCTGAACTTCTCTGCCTTGAAGTTCTCTGACTTGAAGTTCTCTGACTTGAACTTCTCTGCTTTGGACTTCTCTGTGATAAAGTCCTCTGATCTGGAATGAACTTCTCTGATCTGAACTTCTCTTATCTGAACTTCTTTGAAATAAAGTTCTCTGTTCTGAACTGAAGTTCTATGATCTGAAATTTCTTTGAGATTAACTTCTCTGATCTATAGTTCCATACATAGTCGTTTTTACAACTGATCAATAATACTAAGCCTAAACTTATAAGGCCTATAGAAGATACTCATTTGGTTCTTCTTTACATTTTGCCAAGTACTTTTAAACATACATTTGAATACAGGGATGGCATCATCAAAATCTAATAGGCATTCTTAACAAATTCTCCCTATTTAGATGATGGCAAAACTAAAACATTCAAATGTAAGCAAGTCTGCACATGATACAGTGCAAGACACAAATCAAACTCAGTCTTTCTTTGAGACAACTTGTGGTTATCATTCAAACGACTGTTATAAAATTTTATTGATATTACAGGCAGTCTTTGAATGAAACAAAATACAAGTGTTTGCAAAAAATTTACAAGTAAATTCCAAAGAAAAAATTACAAAATAAAATTACAAGTCTAGTCTATCTCCCTCTTTCTCTTCCTCTGGAAACCTTCAGCTTTGATGGAGGAATAGACCTTAATGGTTTTACACCAATAGGCTTCTTGGAAACTGGGGCTAACCCATATTTCCTCTTGATAATTTTCGATGCAAACTCGTGTTCTTCGGGGCAGAGAAGTTATTTTCCACAACTTCTTGATCTCCTCCTGAAGAGCCAATTCATCCAAATCATCATTCATCAGCGTAGGGGCTTCTTCAGGTCTGAAGCTGGGTATCATAGGATAGGCACCAAACTTCCTGGCATGCTTTTTCAGAACGGCCCAGAGCTTTGGCCAGGTTGAGGACATCCAATTTATGAATGACTGCTGTGGGGAGCATTCTTTATCCTGGAGCATCTCCCAGAGATAATATTTTTCAATAAACTGTTTCTTTGTTCCTCCCCACAATGGTCCTATTTCTGCAGGTAGAAATTCATCAACATACCACAGCTCTTTTCCATCCCATTCATATCTTTGCTTATATCCCTGCCTGGTTCTCCTCCTCCTGGCTGCAGGTTGAACTTCAGGTTCAGATGGAGCAGCCATCTCCTTTCGCTTCAGGTGGGATGTACCGGCTTGGATGAGAGGTAGGGTTTGTTCTGGAATTACTTCTCTGCTTTTACCTTTGCTTTCTCTGACTTCTCTATCTTCCCCCTTTTCCCCCTGTCTGAACTCAGGTACTCTGACTTGCTCTTTTCCTTTACCTTCCCCCTTTTTGCAAGCATCAACGATCACTGCTAGATGCTCCTCCAACTGGTTCATAAAGCCAGACATGCCAAGAGGCATTATAGAATTCGTGGGTGTTGGAGAAGGGTCCTTTTTATTGAGCAGAGCATCCATCTTCAGGTTAAAGGATTATAGATCGGGCTTCACCTCAGTTGCTAATAACTTGGCAACTGTCTCCTCGACAATCCGTCTGATCAACTCGGTCAGCTCAGGTGAGATAGGAATTGCAGGTGCCATCTGAGGGGCGTTCTCACCCGAGTCCTCTTGGTCAGCTAACCTTCTTGCAGTTGATTTTGCTGAAGGTAGACTTCGATTAGCTGGCCTCTGATCAGATGGGGTTTTGTTAGGTGTGCCTGATTTGTCCTCTTCAGGCTGACGCGAGCTAGATGCCTGATCAGGTGCACCATTAGCTCCATCATCTCTCTTCTCATCTCCTTTCTTTTCTTCTCCTTCTTCTTTTTCTTCATTTTCTTTTTCTTTTTCTTCTTTTTCATCTGCTTTTTCAACTTCTTCCTCTTTTTCTTTTTCAACCTCTTCTTCTTTTTCAACATTTTCAACTCCTTTTTCAACATCCTCCTTTTCTTTTTTTTCCTCTTCTTCAATATTTTCAACTTCTTTCATTTTAACAACCGCTTCATCTTCTGCCTGTTTTATCACATACACAACTCTCACATCCTCATCCTCCTCTTTCCTCTCACCAGCTTTTTCTTCAAAGATCCTCTTCTCCTGGATGTCCTTCATTATTTGAAGAATGAATTGGTCCATGTTCTGCTGAAAATGGAGCATGAACCAATCTTCTTCAAGTAGAACCTGCACGTTAGTTTCTTGTCAAAATAACATAATGAGCTGTTCTACTGCTATTGGATCCTCCTAGGATATCCTATCTACAAGAGCTTTCAGTTGGGAAAAGTTGTACATACGGAACTCTCTCCATTCCTCGTACATATTTACAAAGGAATATTTGGATACTTCTTTTCTTACCAACTTCAGTTGAGCTGCGGAGAGTCCAAGCGGGTTGTTGGTCTTGAGATTGAATGAGTAATTTTCGGTAGGGACTTGAATGGTCTCCTCAGCTTCTTCTTCCTCAGTGATGCTAGGAAGAGTGAGGAGGGGAATGCTGTCTGTCATCTGCTCTAGTTGATCAGGCTGATCTTTAGCTAGGGCAGGAGCAGTGGAGATGGTTATCTGCATATGTGCAGATGGGTCTTCGGTTGGTGCAGGGGATCTGACTTGCTGCACCTCATCTTCCTCCTCAGATGAGTAGTACACCAAACCTCTCTGTCTTTTGGGGGACTTCTCTGGTTGGACAACCTCCTCCGGTTCAGGTGACTTTATTTTGAACAGCGTGGACAGAGGGGCATTGTCATTGTCTGAGTCATCTGTAGAGGGCTTCTCGACTGCAGGTGACTTTGGGGCGATCTCAGCTACAGTTGACTCAGACTGCTCTGATTCGGTATCTGACGGGCCTACGTACTCAGATGGACCGATGGTCTTCAGAGCTTCATGGTCCAGGTGACCAAGTCATTTGCTGAGATGGAAAGGATCTGCCTTTCCTTTGGCCTTTCCAAGATACTCCAGAATCCAGCTGATATGGGTTCCGTAGGCCAGTTTTTGCCTAAACTTCTTCTCATCCTCATCCCAGGAAACTTTATTCACTGCTCGAACCATCTGTATGTAGATGTAATCAGCCCAATTGATTTGTTCTGGCTAGATGAGGGCTCCCATCACTACATATTTGGCTGAAGACAGTTGGTCATAACTGTTAGGAGTATGCCCCCGAATGCCACTCAGGGGAAGTTGAGCGAGGGCTTTGTACTTGTTATTATGTAATTAATTATCAAAAGGCAATTGTATGTTTCTTTATTTACTGGTAGTCACTGGTATTCCTGACTCGTAAATATATATATATATATATATATAAAAACAAGTCCGTATATTTGAGAGCAAAACATTCCACTCCTTATTGGATAAGGGGATCGGCACTGGAAAGGTTTATGACTCAAATACTTAATTGTTCGCAAGTCGATGAAACTTGACTGGGCGTTAAGTTTATTTGAAGACTTGTATAACGTGTTCTTTGACTTGGAGAGTGCATGTCGAACACTATTGGTTAGTGGGAGCACACGTTATAGGTATGCTAATTAGATTAGTATACTCGAACCGACTCACCCTCGATTCGTCACACGAATTTCACTCCGGGATAGTCAATGACGGAATCGAAAGGTTGTGATAGGTATTCGTGAACCTTAGACTTGAGGATTTAGTAGGGATGTGCTTGTGACGTTAAGATTTTCATTAGAGTAGTTCGACCCAGAAAACCGGAAGGCGGGGGTCAACCTCGACGTGAGTCTTGACGGGCAAGTAGCAGGTCCTACTGAATACCAAGATAGATTTTTTTCTACTATTAGTGAACATGTTATATGTCCTATGCAGTTATTGGCAGATGAGATCATAAGTCTTTGGCCAAAGCATTGGAGCTAGTTGTATTGGATACACGAGCGCTCAGTGATCTCGATTTGCATTAACTCATGCATAGCGTCAAGTACAGTTAAGATTTTGACTGACCGTGACCCTATAACTTGATCGGGACATTTGAAAGAAGGGTTTATACGTATACTGGTATTCACGACAGAATGGTTTTTGAATGATCCCTATCATTCGTTCTCAGTTGGGGTACAGTGTAGGCCGCCAGACTGGCTAGGTGGTGCTAGTACTCTTTGGTTCCTCCCATTGCTAACTGAGACGGACCTACCGAGTCGCGCAATAGGATTGACGACGGAATGAATCGAGCTAATACTCTCTTTATAAATATTAGTTATTAGATATCTAATTTATTGGGATATTGGATGTCTAAATTGATTTATTGGATAAATTAATTTACAGCCTAATGAATTAAATAAATTACTGGTAATTAATTTAATTCATAGATATAATTATTTCTTGGAGAAATTAATTATACTATTTTGTATTTGATATGATTAATTAATTGATATGAATACATCGGAACGGAATTGGAGTTTATCTGTTTGGATTCTCGGGAGTCTGAAACGAACCGAACTCATCGGTTTTCCTTCTAGATGGCCGCCCCAATCACCTCCATGTGAGTCTTACTTGTTGTCTCCATCATGATGAGTGGAATCTTAAGTCTTGAGGGGACAAGGTGTTAGGGTTGTATACGTCAAAGCATACTTTATGATTGTATTATCTAATTTCCCGGTGTTTATCTATGAGAATATTTAATTCATTTATCACATGTTTTGCATATTTATTCATGCTATGGTTATGCAAATGTAGTCTAAATTACATTATATTGTAGATAATGTGGTGTGTCGTGTCACACGGAATATCACATTATCGGTTCCTTATATAATAATATTTAATTCACAACCTATATAACATTAGACCGTTATGTGAGAGGTTGTAGTATATGCTTGAGATTGGTTGGTCTTGACCATTAGCATATATTAGCGTATTCTCTATACATTGAACAAGATCGAGGTGAGATAGATTCTTCTGTACTGACTATAAAAAGAACGTACATCTCAGAGAATTATTATTTCTTAATTCTAGTGATTAATATTTAATTATAAATATTTAATATTTATTGCTTTGATTTATCATGGGTGAGAGCCACAATGATTGACTCGATATGCCCGTTATTTTGGGCAATATTATTATTTATATGATAATTAATATTATAGCTAGAAATCGTGTCCCGACCAGTCGGGTTGATCATGTCCCTTGAGGCACTCGAAAGGATTATTATATTAAACCCTGCAGGTGGAATTAATTTTCCGATATAATAATAAAGGTCGAGTGGTATACTCATGTATAATATATCAATTAATTAAAAGCTGTCACTAGCTTAAATTAATTAATGGACATGGAATATCTTAAACACGGGAAATAATTAATTCAAAAAGGAATCCAATTTCGTAATTTGAGATTTTGGTAGGAAGTGCAATATCAACCTTTTAGTGGACTAGGTTGATATTAATAGAGTCTTAATATTAGGAAGAGTCCTAATATTGGAAAGAAGATATCTATTGGGAGTCCTTACCATATCCTCCTTAAGGTCCCTAGAGTAGCCCAAAATACCTATATATAGGACATTGGTGTTGGCCGAGTTTCATCATCATTATTGCCCAAGAAAATCGATTTTTTGTGTGTGTATTTAATTGTGGATCTTGACTTGTGTCTTGGATTCCATAATTTAGATAACACAATATTTTTCTAAAAATACCAAAATATTCAAGAAAAATAGAGAGAATAAAAATTGTGAGTTTCTTGAGAAGGTAATTCGGCCGATCCATTGTAGTCCAAGTTTAGTCGGGTAGATTGTTGCCCATACGACATCCGGACATATGCGGGATATACTCTAGAAGATCTTGAGGTAGAAATACAAGAAGATCGGAGAGGAGTACGAAGAGGAGATAAATCGACCAAAAGGGATTTCCTACCACTTCGCATTGAAGGTATAAATTATCGACCCTATGCGTAAATATATGTATTTAATTATTTGTTAATATGTTTAGTTAGTTAATTGACAAGCCTAAATAGATCCGATTTTTATGTTGGTTAGTTTATAAAACCTTTCTTAAATTTTTTTTCGCCAACTTGCTTCCGCTGCGTTTTATATTCCAACAATTGGTATCGGAGACGGTCTTTAGGTTCTGTTCAATTTAATTAATTTGGTGATTAATATGCTAGCAATTAAATATTCATGTAGTATGATTTTTGGAATTTTTTGCTAGAATTTGTCTTGCAGAAGAATATGATCCAATTATCATGGCTATGTAATTTTTTATTTTTTTATGCAATTTTGGTAATTTGGCCCGATTTTGAGGTATGTATAAGTTTTTCCCGTGAGAAAATCCACGGGTAGAATAGGATTTATTTTCTTGTAATTGTTGTAAATTCGATGTATTTTATTTCGAATAAAATTGTAATCGAGTTGGAACACACAAACTACGAAAGAGAACGAAGTCCAGCGCGAAGAGGAGTCCCGATCGGACGAACCGACCGAGACCAGCAAGGTGCCGGTCGAGACTCGACCAGCAGCTGCACTCGGCCGTGGATCGCCGGTCAGGCGGCTCAGTCGGCCGGACAACGGGTCGGGCAATGGGGCGATGGTCGGGCGCCGGGTGGTCGGTAGAAGGGCAAGAGTCGGGCAGCGGCCAGCGGGTCAAGTTGTCCGGTTTGGGTCGTTCAATCCGTTTTTCCGCGAGATGCTTGAAGCAGTGGGAGCAAACGAGCCGAAGATTTTCTCGTTATTCAAAACGAGGAATAAAAGCCATGATAATTGGATTTAATTATCCAATTTTTTTTATTTGTTGGTTTTATTATTTTAATGTATGGCATGTATGGATGTGTGCGTTGTAACACCCCCAAATCCCATTGGGTTATCACAGTGCCGTGGCCCCCACGCCAGGAGATCCACCAGGCAAACATGACTAAAATACAACAAACTGACCACAAAGGGAATCACAATCCCTACATTGACATCCGACATAATATTCCGATATGGAATTTCAACGACAAGGGTTGGCCTACATGACTAAAATAAAAATACAACAACATCCACGAGCCTTGCTCGGTTAATACAAAATGACAATGACTAAACAAAACTGGAGTACTCCAAGTTGTGTGACCGACATGAACACCAAAACATCTCGGACTAGTATCGCTCGAATGCCTCGTTGCCATCGTCATGCCCCTGTGTTTCAACTCTCTCCTCGCAAGCACCTAAAACATAAAAACATGTTCCGCCCCCACGGGGTCAGTCATCCAGATAATAAATATCAAATACATGTACAACATGATATGCATCCAAAGGCAGAAAGGAATGGTATAATAATGGTAATACGAGATGCTCACAAACCAAAGTAAGAATTGAGCATTCGTGAAACACTATGCCCACGGCATACGATCGGTACTTGCTCAACAGCTTAGAACACAAGTACCCAACGGCGAATCATCAGTACAGAACACAACAATGAACTACCCGAAGGTAAACAAAACCAGAGCTGAAATAAATACGAATCACAATGCCCGAAGGCTCCAACGGAAATACCAGTATATCATAATGGCCTGTAAGCCACTCATCCGAAACTGCCACGATATCACGATGGTCTGAAAAACCACTCAACTGAAGCTGCCAATCATCACAATGGCCCGAAGCCAAACAGCCCGGAGCTGTATCATCTGAGGGTCGAAGCCACGACATGAAGCCGTATCACAATGGGGGCCGAAGCCACGGCACGAAGCCGTATCACAATGAGATCATCCAATGACCGTGACCTGCTGAATTGCAGGTGCCGGGAAACCAACCGCGAAGGTTCAAGCCCCAGACTTACCCATAATGAGATCACCCAGTGACCGTGACCTACTGAACTGTAGGTGTTGGGAAACCAACCACGAAGGTTCAAGCCCCAAACTTACCCATAATGAGATCATCAACATGACCGTGACCTACTGAACTGTAGGTGTTGGGAAACCAACCGCGAAGGTTCAAGTCCCAAGGTTACCCATAATGAGATCATCAACATGACCGTGACCTACTGAACTGTAGGTGTTGGGACACCAACCGCGAAGGTTCAAGCTCCGAGCTTACCTATAATGAGATCATCAACATGACCGTGACCTACTGAACTGTAGGTGTTGGGAAACCAACCGCGAAGGTTCAAGCCCCAAGCTTACCCATAATGAGATCATCAACATGACTGTGGCCTACTGAAATGTAGGTTTTGGGAAACCAACTGCGAAAGTTCAAGCCCAAGCTTACCCATAATGAGATCATCAATATGACCGTGACCTACTGAACTGTAGGTGTTGGGAAACCAACCGCGAAGGTTCAAGACCCAAGCTTACCCATGTAATATCCGCATTTTTCCTTTCTCTTGATATTCTCATTTTGGTGTATTTTCGTTTTTGGCAACTCGCTTGTAACCGTATCGACATTTTGAGGATATTTAATATTGAACTTTTTGTCGGTCAAGCTTGTTTCGGACTCATTCTACTCGATTCGGTGTTTTATGTCGTTTTCGTCGCTATTTTGTGTATTCTCGTAAATCATCGCTCGGAACTGCCGTTTCGGGGTTGTCGAGGATCCATCTCATGTTATTACACGTGTTGTGAGCTTTGTTTGATGTTTCGGTCATGTATCGTACATTTCAGATATTTTGGGCCCTTTTGTAATTTCCCAAAGGTTTGGGATAACTACGTTTGTTGATTGTTTTTCCGAACCTTCTGGTAGTCGAGAATAGGTTTTCCTTCAACACTTAAGTTCGTCGCCTCGAATTCTTTACGTTCGTACCATCGTGAGTCATTCACTGTTGCATTTCGATTTTTGTTTCGGTTCCTTCCTTGTCAGTGGTTGGCCTGTACTCCCCAGGAAGGAGCATTACGTACGTAATGCATGTTTCCATTACGTACGTAACGGTTGTGTGTAAAATAGTACAGGGAATTCTGCGATTTTCGTTACGTACGTAAGCATGGGATAGCTTACGTACGTTAACAAGCTAACGTACGTTAGCTACCTGTGGCTAACGTACGCAACGCGGCCTGGGTTATAAACACAAGAGTTGACCGATTTCGGCCATTTTCACTTCTCCTCCTCCCCATCCGACTCCTACACGATTTTCTTGGCACTTCCAGCGATTTGAATCTTAGCAACTCCGATCCATCATCTTCTTCGAGTTTTTGGAGTATATTATCAACATCTAATCGTGTTCTTCGTCCTTAATTCGAGGTAAACTCCTAGAACCTTATTTTTGGGTAAATTAGGGATTTTCACCTTTTCGTCCGATTCGTTCCGTATGATAGATTAATTCATGATGAATATGATTAATCTTATTGGTATTATTGGTTTTCCTACGGATTCATGGTATATTTCGTAGTTGTTGCGTATTCGAGAGGGTTTGGTTGTGGTCCGCCCTCGTTGTTGTTGTTAAACGGATATACATGAATCGTGGGCGGGTTTTCGGGTGTATTCCAATTCCGTATTCGTTTAGGATTGGTTGTGATTGTGTTCTTCGAATTGTTAGGTTCGTCTTTGTCGGTCCCTAGCATTCGTCGGCGTCTTTCCTTCCATTCGTTGCGTCGTCTATTGATCGAGGCAAGTAAACTTATGAACTTACAATCTTAACGTAGTAGTATTGCATGAAAATGGTGTGTGTGTGTGTGTATGCTCACTACGGGTTAGATCCGACGGGGTCTCGGTAGGGGTCCACAGAGACATGGATCGACGAGCTTGCTTTTAACCACTACGGGTTAGATCCGACGGGGTCTCGGTAGGGGTCCACAGAGACGTGGATCGACGGTTAATTGTGGTGCATTTTACAAATGTGATTTGATTATGGCATTTCCGGAAATGAGTGCTTTGGAACTATGTTTTTCATGATTGCATGCATTGACTATATGTGTAAGATGTAAGTTGTTCATTTGGTTACTTGTACTAGCGTAATTGCTAACCCCTCTGGGGACCCGTTTTGGGGAAATTCATTTTATGAATTTCAGGTCAGGTTCATCGAGACGAGCGGGCGCTGGACCAGTATGCGGATGATGGCCGTGCGTGATGATTGTGCAAGAGTGGTGTCTTATTGTCTTCAATCTTTTTACTTTTTGCGGTTTTTAAACTAATAGTAGTACTCGAGTACTTAAGAGTTCTTGTTCGTCCGGATTGTATTGTTTACTATTATGTTTGTATCAAATGATGGTGTTATGTTTGACCGGTTGAACCGGGTGGATTACTTTGTTTTGCGTCTTTATGACGAGGTGTTATTTTGTTGTTTCTGTGAGTCGATGAGTATGATGTTTGTTCAGCCTGGTGGGTCCCATATAGGGATTCACGGCGCTGTAATATACCTCAAATATCTTGGGGGTGTTACAGAAAATGGTATCAGAGCACTATGTTTATGGATACCTAGGCTTGTCGGTTTATTGGGTCTTGTTGTGTTTCATTTTGCACATCATCATCACGCTGCCATGATTCCGGTACTACCAGTGTCCGTAAGTTTTTCCTTACTCTGTTCCTTGTTTCCTTGTATCGCACCTTTGATTCTCGATTGTGATTGTTTTCCTTCTTGTAGTTACCATCGTATGACCTTTGCTACTTCTTTAATATCAGTATGGATGCTGGAAGAGGCCGTGGTCGTGGCCGTGGACGCGGCCGGGGACGTGGGGCAGTCGGTGGGGCGGCCACGTCGCAGTCTTCGAGCCGCAGATCGGCGACCGCCATACCATGCTTCTTCTCAGGAGCGCGCCGACCTTGGTATTGCGGCCGTTATGCAGCAAATGATGAATCAAATGGCGGCGATATCTCAGGCAGTTCAGAACCCGGATACGGCCCACGCTAATCGGGGCGGAGCAGATCGCTGGCTTCAGGATGTCATCAAGATGCATTCCCCTCAGTTTTCGGGAGCTTCGGACCCGATCGGCTGGGAAGGGTGGATCAAGGAGATATCTAAAGTCTTCACTGCTACCAAACTGTCCCGAGGACCGTAAGATCCCTATTGCCCAGTGCTTTCTCACTGGGGACGCTACGGATTGGTGGGAGGCCGTTGGGCCCAAAGATCATGTTGCTTCGTGGGCCGAATTTCAATAATTGATGGAGACTGAATATTGCTCGTGGCCGGTCAGACAGGCTCGAGTACATGCTTTCTATGATGCTCAACCAAGGGATATCCCTGTATCTCAAGCTATTGACGATTTTAACAAGGAGTTGGGTTATGTGAAGACCCAAGTTGTCGAGGAGAGCAACAAAATTTTTCATTTTTCCAGGCGGATGAAGTTGTCGATTCGGGACTATATGTCGGGGCTCGTCTGTACTACCTTGAAGGATTACCAGAGTAGGGCCCTTGCTTACGATATGTCTGTGACGGCGAGTGAGGCGGCTCGTGAAAGCAAGAAGCAGAGATCCACCGGGAATTTTTCGGGCCACAAGGGTGGGGGTGTAATATCCGCAATTTTCGATTTCCGGTAATTTCTTTTTTTCGGTCGGAGTCCGTTTTGACGACTCGCTCATGACCGTTTCGTCATTCTGAGAATGATTAATTCTACACTTTTTGACATCCGAGTTCGTTTCGGTGTCGTTTCGTTGAGTTCTGTGCTTTTTAGCGACTTTTCCGCACTTGAGTTCGATTCTTGCGAATCTCATCCGAAACTGTTGTTTCGAGTTTCCCGCAAGTCCGTTTATCTTTGTTGGACGTGTTGTGAACTTCGGTTTGGTTATTCGATCACGTATCGTGATTTTCGGGCATTTGGGCCATTTTCGTAATTTCCCAAAAGTCCGGGTAATTACCTTCCGTTGTCGAATTTCGAGCCTTCGGGTGGTCGGAATTGTGTGTCCTACTAGCTCTTAGATTCGTCTTTGTGAGTACTTCGTAACCGTATCTTCGGTTCGTATTCGTGTTCGGGTTTCGTGTCGCTTTTGTTGAATTCAGATTTCTAAACGACTTTTCTAAGTATGAGTTCGTCTTTGTTAGATCACCATTAATTTTTGGTGACTCCAAAAATTATAAATCTTTGCAATATTATAGAACATCGAGTTAGCTTTCCAATGGTTCAAACGGTGAGTCAATCGGAGTTCGGACGAGAGAGTTTTGGTCGTTTGATTTGGCGAGCACTTCAGGAGCCTTTCGGCCGATAGGGGGCCGATAGACTCATCACGGCATCCCGTATGGGTATCGGTTACCTATCGGCCGATAGGCCGGCCGATAGTTCTCTGTGTTGCACTATAAATGTGGTTTTGAGCGTGAACAGCTCATTCTTTCCCATTTTTCCACCGAGTCGCGAGAGAGAGAGTTAGAGAGGGAGAGAGTTCTTCATCCGGGGGTCGATTTTCATCATTTCTTTTCGGTTGTGAGGCTCGGATAATCAATCTAACGCGCGTTCTACGGATCTTAGTACTCGAATCTTCCAAGGTAATGCTCTAAAACCCTATTTCGATTAATTTGGGGGTTTGGGGTTTTTCTTCCGATTCGCCCGCTTTCGTTGGTGGATTCATGATGTATACGATTGATATTGTTAGTATCTTTAGTTTTCCTACGGATTCATGGATATTTTGTGGATTTTTACGGAATCGAGAGGGTTTGGTTGCGGTCCGCCCTCGTTGTTATTTTGGTACGAATATACATGAATCGTAGGCGGGTTTCCGGGTGTATTCCATTTCCATAATCGTTTAGAAGTGGTTGTGATTGTGCTATTCGAATCGTTAGGTTCATTTTCGTCGGTTCCTCGCGGTCGTGCTTGATTCTTCCGTTCCGCTCGTTGTCGTCTCCCTTTTGTTAGCATCGGGCGCCCAAGCTTCCCGCTGAGCCGTATCCGCTCGTGGTTCCGTGCTCGTGGTATCGAGGCAAGTACCTTGCCCATACTTTTCTCGCTTTATGTATATGATGATCGGTGGTCGCCTTGATGTGTTTGTTTGGTTATTTGAAATGAAGTTTCAAAAGGATCTGGTTTGGCCTCGTTAAAGGCTTTCTTTCAAAACGCGTGTGTTTTGTGAACGGTGTTTTGAGAATTGATTATGATTTGATTATCTTGAACGTTGAAGGATTTTATGAGGATACTCTCTTGTTTAAAAGTTATGGAATCGTGTATTCCGTATTTAAGCTTGTTATTGTATTTTTGAAGAGTTTGGTAATGGTGTCGAGTTAATGGCCATCTCTAGTGAGTATTCTTAATGAACTTACATTCTTAGCATGTTAGTATTGCATGAGTAACGTGTGTGTGTGTATGCTCACTACGGGTTAGATCCGACGGGGTCTCGGTAGGGCTCCACGAAGCTGTGGACCGCGAGCTTGCTTTTAACCACTGTGGGTTAGATCCGACGGGGTCTCGGCAGGATCCACGGCCGTGGGTCCGCGGTTAATTGTGGTGCATTTTTACAAATGTGATTCGATATTGGCATTTCCGGAAATGAGTGCTTTTGAACGGTCTTCATGATTGCATGCATTGACTAAGTGTGTAAGAGGTAAGTTGTTCGTTTGGCCTACTTGGCTAGGATGGCTCTAGAGTAATTTGTGGTTTATGTTTTAAATCCTTTAATTGTGGATTTCGATGTTGGGATACGAACCTCGTGGTCGTTCTTGTGTACTGTGAGTTGATAAGATTTGGGGCTAAAATCCCAAGGGTTTTGTAAAAGTCGTTTTACGGATTTGGGGCTAAAATCCCAACGTTTTGGTTAATGTCATTTTCGTAAAGTAAACTTTTGGGGTGGCGACCCCTTTGTCTTTGGATTTTTGAAAAGTAGGATTTGATAATCCTAAATTGTTTTCTATTAAAACTCTCGATGGCATTCTAAACTGCTTTTATAAATTACTTCCATTGATTTATGATATTTCGTTTTGAAATGTTTTCTCAAACCCTTGCCTCGAAGTACTTTTCGTTTCGTTTGGATCTTGAGGATCCTCGGTTATTGTTATTCGTGGAATGTGAATTGTATGGCTCGTATTTGCACTTTGTATTTGCACTAGCAAAACAGTGGAGTTTTGCTAACCCCCGAGTATTCGGGGGGTGGATGTCTGTTTTTGCATTCAGGTTTTGGAGCATAACACCGGGTCGGCACGAAGGATGATGAAAGATGATCGATACTAATCACATGAGGAACCGTACATCGTGTGTTGGTTCAGTTGTACTTTATTTTCCGCTGCTGTATTGTTCCCGTTGTACGGGTGTAGTTGTATTTTGTCCCCTGCGTGGGCATGAGTTGTATTCGAGTTGTATGTATCTGTGGAAAGACCAAATCGGTCTACTGAGTCATTGTAGCCTTGAAGGCATTGTCGAGATGTTAAATGTCGTTACCAGCCTGGTAGATCCTTGAGGAAAGGTTCTACGGCGTGTAATATCCCTGAGCGGATTGGGGGTGTTACAGGGGGTCAGCAAAAATCCCAATCTGCTAATTTCCCCGACGGCGGTGGTTCAGCTCGTTCCGCTGGGGGTTCTCGTGGAACTACCTGACGTGTAATCAGTGTGGCCAGCCGGGCCACAAAGCTGCTTTCTGTGCTGAGAGGGAGAGAATCCTTGGTGCCCGGGCTTCCATTCCAGCGCCTAAGGAACCAAGTGTGAATCAAGGATCGTTTGCTTCTCAATCTCCGCCGAGTGCTAGTCGAGGGAGAGGTCGGGTCAGCCCGCTAAGGGGGGAGCTTCCGGTGTCGGCTCAGCCCACCCGCGTGTCTATGAGATGCGGAGAGCCGATGACCCAGCGGCTACTGTGGCGACAGATACCGTTCATATTCTTTCTCATCCTATCAGTGTGCTTTTCGATTATGGTGCTACGCATTCGTTCATATCTCTGGAGTGTGTGCGCCGTTTGAGTCTCGACTGTTTGACGCCTTGTGAGCCCTTCATCGTTAAGCTTCCTAGCGGTGATAGGATCGTTGGTGATCAGGAGGTTCGAGACTGTTCTGTGCTTATTTGTGAGAGGGCTTGGCCCTCTAATCTTATTGTTGTGGGTATTGAGGGTGAGGATTTGATTCTCGGGGATGATTGGCTCGAGCGGCATGGTGCAATCATGAACTACCGCACGATAATCATCATTATGTTAGCCGAAGACGGCACCGAGCACTCTTTCGCCGGGCGAAAGGGGGGAAACCAGAAGTTCGTTATTAACGCCTTGAAGGCGATGAGACTCCTGCGAAAGGGGTGTACTGGTTATTGGTGTTACGCCTTGAAGGCAGAGAGTGGTGGAGTCGAGCTTTCGTCCATTCCAATCGTTAGTGAGTTTCCTGATGTATTTCCTGACGAGTTACCGGGATTGCCACTGGATCGTGAGGTCGAGTTTGCTATAGAGTTAGAGCCGGGCGCGACTCCTATTTCAAAGGCGCCATATCGCATGGCACCTTCAGAGATGTCACATTTGAAGAAGCAGTTGAGTGAGCTTCTTGAGTCGGGGTATGTTCGACCGAGCGCCTCGCCTTGGGGCGTACCGGTCCTGTTTGTGCGGAAAAAGGATGGTTCACTGCGTTTGTGTATCGACTATCGCGAACTTAACAAGGTGACCATCAAGAACAAGTATCCTTTGCCGAGAATTGATGACTTGTTCGACCAGTTGCAGGGAGCTGCGGTATTCTCGAAGATTGATTTGAGATCGGGGTACTATCAGCTCTGGGTGAGAGAGTCCGATGCGCCGAAAACAGCTTTTCGGACGAGATATGGACATTATGAGTTCGTAGTTATGCCTTTCGGGTTAACTAATGCGCCGTCGGTGTTCATGCAGTTGATGAACAAAGTATTTATCGAGTATTTGGATAAGTGTGTCGTCGTCTTCATTGACGATATTCTTATTTATTCGAGGAATGAGTAAGAGCATGCCCATCATTTGCGGGTAGTGTTAGACATTTTGAGGACCGAGCAACTCTATGAGAAGTTCTCGAAATGTGAGTTCTGGCTGAAGGAAGTGATGTTTTTAGGTCACGTGATTTCAGCCGAGGGGGTTCGTGTGGATCCGCAGAAGATTGAGGCAGTGTTGGATTGGGCGCCGCCTAAGAATGTGAAGGAGATTCGTAGTTTCTTGGGCTTGGCTGGTTACTACCGTAGGTTCGTCGAGGGTTTCTCGAAACTGGCTCGGCCACTTACTCAGTTGCTCCAGAAATCCGAGAAATTCGTTTGGAATGACGAGAGGCAGTCGAGTTTAGAGGAGCTGAAGAGACGTTTGACTTCAGCCCCGATTTTGGCGTTGCCGTGTGGCAACGAGGGTTTTGCCGTTTATAGCGATGCTTCGGGTCAGGGTCTTGGGTGCGTATTGATGCAGCACGACAAGACCATCGCATATGTGTCGAGACAGTTGAGGCCGTATGAGCTGAACTACCCTACTCATGATTTGGAGTTAGCAGCGGTCGTTTTTGCGCTCAAGATTTGGCGTCACTATCTTTTCGGCTCTGCATGTCAGATTTTTACCGATCATAAAAGTCTGAAATACATTTTTACCCAGCGAAAATTGAATATGAGGCAGAGGAGGTGGTTAGAGTTGATTAAGGATTACGACCTCGGAAATCCTGTATCATCCGGGGAAGGCGAACGTCGTGGCCGACGCCTTGAGTCGGAAACCGGTTGCGTTGCGAATGCTTGAGGTCCTTACATCTCAGTCTGAGCTTCGGCGGGCTTTGATCGAGTTAGATGTTGAGGTTTTGTTGCCTGGAGCTGTCGGGCAACTTTGTACTTTAGAGATTTCGTCGTCTTTGATCGATGAAATTAAGCTGAAGTAGTTAGAGGATCCGATGATTACTCAAATCCGAGAGAACGTTCTTAGAGGAAAGTCTCCTGGGTTTGTGATTCACGAGGATGGTGTTTTGAGATTCCAGAGTCGGCTTTGTGTACCGAACGACTCAGAGTTGAGACAGAATATTTTGCGTGAGGCCCATGCTACACCTTACTCCATTCATCCTGGTTCGAGTAAGATGTACAAGGACCTGAGAAGGAATTTCTGGTGGAATGATATGAAGGAGGAGGTCGCGCAGTTTGTAGTGAGATGTTTGACTTGTCAGCAGGTCAAAATCGAGCATCAGTGACCGCCAGTTATTGGTCACTTCGCTCCGAATGGAAATGGGAAGATATATCGATGGATTTCATTACGAGTTTGCCGAGATCGAGGTCGGGCATGAATATGGTCTGGGTGATTGTAGATCATCTGACCAAGTCGGCACATTTTCTGGGCATCAAGGATACTTGGGGCCCAGACAAATTGGCTCGTGTGTTTATTGCGCAGATTGTGAGGCTTCATGGTACTCCGAAATCTATTGTTTCGGATCGTGATGGCCATTTTGTATCGCATTTCTGGCAGGCAGTGCATAAGGCGTTGGGTACTCGTTTGCGTTTGAGTACCTCTTTTCATCCTCAGTCAGATGGACAGTCGGAATGCACTATCCAGACGTTTGAGAATATCTGCGTGCTTGTGCTCTCGACTGGAGTAGCGACTGGGAGGAGCATTTGCCATTGATCGAATTCACGTACAACAATAGTTGGCACGCATCGATTCGGATGGCACCGTATGAGGCGCTTTATGGGCGGCGTTGTCGATCGCCGATTTGTTGGAATGAAGCATCCGATTTGGTCGGGACCGAACCGGATATTGTTTTAGAGACAAGGCGGAAAGTGGATTTGATTCAAGAACGGATGTTGACCGCTCAGAGTCGACATAAGTCATATGCCGACGTCCGTCGTCGACCTTTGGAATTCGAGGTGGGAGACCACGTTTTTCTAAAGGTGTCGCCGACGAGAGGAGTTTTTCGCTTCGGGAAGAAGGGGAAGTTGAGTCCGAGATTTATTGGACCCTTTGAGATTCTTGAGCGAGTTGGTGATTTGGCATATCGTTTGGCGCTACCTCCGGCCTTGAGTCGCGTTCATAACGTCTTCCATGTTTCTCAACTGAGGAAATATGTCCCGAATCCTAGTCATATCATCGATTTTGGTGAGATCGATATTGCCGAAGATTTTACCTTCGAGGAGCGTCCCTTGAAGATTTTGGGGCACCGTGAGAAGCGACTGAGGCATAAGACCATTCCTTTGGTCAAAATGCAGTGGTCGAGACATGGTGTCGAGGAAGCAACTTGGGAAACCGAGGATAGCATGCGTGCTAGGTACCCCGAGTTGTTTGTCTCTTAAGTTTCGGGACGAAACTTGTTTTTAGAGGGGTAGAATGTAATATCCGCATTTTTCCTTTCTCTTGATATTCTCATTTTAGTGTATTTTCGTTTTTGGCAACTCGCTTGTAATAGTATCGACATTTTGAGGATATTTAATATTGGACTTTTTGTCGTTCGAGCTTGTTTCGGACTCGTTTTACTCGATTCGGTGTTTTATGTCGTTTTCGACGCTATTTCGTGTATTCTCGTAAATCGTCGCTCGGAACCGCGTTTCGGGGTTGCCGAGGATCCATATCATGTTATTACGCGTGTTGTGAGTTTTGTTTGATGTTTCGGTCATGTATCGTACATTTCGGATATTTTGGGCCGTTTTGTAATTTCCCAAAGTTTTGGGATAACTACGTTTGTTGATTGTTTTTCCGAACCTTCGGGTAGTCGAGAATAGGTTTTCCTTCAACACTTAAGTTCGTCGCCTCGAATCCTTTACGTTCGTACCATCGTGAGTCATTCACCGTTGCATTTCGATTTTTGTTTCGGTTCCTTCCTTGTCAGTGGTTGG
The DNA here is from genome assembly GCA_033398695.1 of Orobanche coerulescens. Lineage (NCBI taxonomy): Eukaryota > Viridiplantae > Streptophyta > Magnoliopsida > Lamiales > Orobanchaceae > Orobanche > Orobanche coerulescens. The sequence goes on along the minus strand of CM065812.1, from coordinate 162,436,807 downwards.
CCTGTACTCCCCAGGAAGGAGCATTACGTACGTAATGCATGTTGCCATTACGTACGTAACGGTTGTGTGTAAAATAGTATAGAGAATTCTGCGATTTTCGTTACGTATGTAAGCATGGGATAGCTTACGTACGTTAACAAGCTAACGTATGTTAGCTACCTATGGCTAACGTACGTAACGCGGCCTGGGTTATAAACCCAGGAGTTGACCGATTTCGGCCATTTTCACTTCTCCTCCTCCCCATCCGACTCCTACACGATTTTCTTGGCACTTTCGGCGATTTGAAGCTTAGCAACTCCGAGCCATCATCTTCTTCGAGTTTTTGGAGTATATTATCAACATCTAATCGTGTTCTTCGTCCTTAATTCGAGGTAAACTCCTAGAACCTTGTTTTTGGGTAAATTGGGGATTTTCACCTTTTCGTCCGATTCGTTCTGTATGATAGATTAATTCATGATGAATATGATTAATCTTATTGGTATTATTGGTTTTCCTACGGATTCATGGTATATTTCGTAGTTGTTGCGTATTCGAGAGGGTTTGGTTGTGGTCCGCCCTCGTTGTTGTTGTTAAACGGATATACATGAATCGTGGGCGGGTTTTCGGGTGTATTCCAATTCCGTATTCGTTTAGGATTGGTTGTGATTGTGTTCTTCGAATTGTTAGGTTCGTTTTTGTCGGTCCCTAACATTCGTCGGCGTCTTTCCTTCCGTTCGTTGCGTTGTCTATTGATCGAGTCAAGTAAACTTATGAACTTACAATCTTAACGTAGTAGTATTGCATGAGAATGGTGTGTGTGTGTGTATGCTCACTACGGGTTAGATCCGACGGGGTCTCGGTAGGGGTCCACAGAGACGTGGATCGACGAGCCTGCTTTTAACCACTACGGGTTAGATCCGACGGGGTCTCGGTAGGGGTCCAAAGAGATGTGGATCGATGGTTAATTGTGGTGCATTTTACAAATGTGATTTGATTATGGCATTTCCGGAAATGAGTGCTTTGGAACTATGTTTTTCATGATTGCATGCATTGACTATATGTGTAAGATGTAAGTTGTTCATTTGGTTACTTGTACTAGCGTAATTGCTAACCCCTCTGGGGACCCGTTTTGGGGAAATTCGTTTTATGAATTTCAGGTCAGGTTCATCGAGACGAGCGGGCGCTGGACCAGTATGCGGATGATGGCCGTGCGTGATGATTGTGCAAGAGTGGTGTCTTATTGTCTTTAATCTTTTTACTTTTTGCGGTTTTTAAACTAATAGTAGTACTCGAGTACTTAAGAGTTCTTGTTCGTCCGGATTGTATTGTTGTCTATTATGTTTGTGTCAGATGATGGTGTTATGTTTGACCGGTTGAACCGGGTGGATTACTTTGTTTTGCGTCTTTATGACGAGGTGTTATTTTGTTGTTTCTGTGAGTCGATGAGTATGATGTTTGTTCAGCCTGGTGGGTCCCATATAGGGATTCACGGCGCTGTAATATCTCGAATATCTTGGGGGTGTTACAACCCATCGAGCACTAGCCGAGACTAGCCTCCAAAATACAATTAATCACAACAGTAACGATCCCAAGATTACCGAATTTACAAGAATAATAGTGTGCTGCCTTAAGTCGGCCAACACGACAACAACAACTCACGGATGGGCACCGTCCCCGGCGGTCCCAATTCAAATACCTCGACTGCCTTAGGAATGGCCAATCGGTCACAACGACATCAACGGATGGAAAATGTCTTCGACAGTCCCAATTCAATACATCGATTACCTTAGAACGACCGATCGATAACAACGATACAACGGATGGAAAATATCTTCGTCAGTTCCAATTCAATACATCGATTGCCTTAGAATGGCCAATCGACAACACGACACAACAGATGGGAATCATTTTCGATAATCCTAATTCAATACCTCGATTGTATTAGAACAACCAATCGATACCAATGAATCAATTAGAATAGATATCCCGGTGCCTTAAACCGACCACCGAAAACAGAGATAATAATCGAATATGTCAAATGCCTTCAATCGGCCAATACAATATCAACAATACCAATTTCAATAACAAAGATCGCAACAACATCTCAAACCAACATCAATATCAACAACAACAATCGATACATCGATGCCGCGAACCGGCTATCGATAATAACATCAACCACAAGTATCTCAAAGCCCTGAACGGCTTTTATCAGACAATATAACATTTGGCATAATTTGCCGAAGGGCATCGTATCAAACAATCCCCTAATATCAACAAAATCATATAGAGACCAAGTCTCGAAATGATACAACACATTCATACACATACATGATAATCTCATTGACTAGTACAAGTATAAAACTTGCCTCAAACCGAAGGCGAGAAAGTCCTTCCGCGATCAACGTCCTGGCATGGAACGACAAACGGTGCCTTCCGACGGTCACAACCACTCGAACAACCTTGAATGAAATACAATTCATTCAATAACACAAAATCAATAGAAAGCAACACTAAGGATAATCCCGATTCAATCCCCGAATCGGTTAAACTCCACCAACAAATATCATAGTTTTCAAATATGAATTCTAACATACTCCAACACCTCAATGATCGATTAACATGATCATTACGTTCTTAACACTTGTGAAATCGATTCAACAAGATTCACTCAAGAACAATTATCAAAATAAACATCTCAATATGATAATATCACTAATATCATCCTCAATACCCCCAAGAACATCATCAGCTCAACAATCATGATATCCAACCTATAATCCATCACCAATTCATCAAGAATTCGGATTAAATCACAAGATTAAATCAACCATTGTAAGATTATGATAATCATTACATAATTCACCATATTTCCTTACTAAAATGGTTATAATCCCTCCAAACGCATAATCAACAACAACAATCATATCAAGACTATGTTAATCATCTAATAATCTTAACATAATCTTTCCTAGACATGATTATCACCTCCAAACCTCCTAAAACATCAAGAACAACCCCCTACAAACCACAATCATCATGTTCTTCATCATAAGGTATAGAAACTCATCAAGAATCATGATATACTCCAACAATCAATCAATACCCGAAGAAAGCAAAAAAAACAACGTCATCAACTCGGAAATCACTTGAAGAACAAGAGACTAAGAGAACTTACCAATGAAGAACAAGAAGAACTCTTCCAATAACAAAGGAGCACCAACAAGCTTTCAACTCCAAGCTCCAAATCAAGTTATGATGATCACAAACAAGATGAAAGAGGCTAAATGTGAAGAACAAGTCCAGAGGGACGGTTCTAGGGAGAGAAAATCGAAAATGGTTCGTGAAGAAATGAAAAACGAACCTAAGTTATATAACCTGACAAACTCATTACGTACGTTATAAACTAAGGTTAACGTACGTAAGATCAATTCCGTACGCTATGCCAAAACATTAACGTACGTAATGCTAACTCCAGAACCCACTGTCCAAAAGTATGACGACCTTAACGTACATAAACAAAACCACTTTACGTACATTAGCAACTACATGGATTACGAACGTAGAGCTCACCTCTTAACGTACATAAGGATATGTTGACTGCAATAGTAAGATTGGATTAAAGATGCCCGGGACCCACCATCCGAAAGTCGAGTCCGAGGAAGGTTCTCTCCACCTACCACTCATTACGTACGTAGCATGAACATCCTAACGTATGTAATGCCTAAAGCCTAACGAACGTTAAGTGCACAAGCTAACGTACATTAGTTCAACAAAGTGGACAACCCATTTGTCCCAACAACTCTCAACCGGAAAGAACGAACTACAAACCAACACATCTCGTCAAACACGAATGATATATACGACGGCATTTGTACAATTCCAAATGAATATGTACAACTCAACAGTGAAACGAAAAAAAAAATTTCCCCCGGATATTACACACTCCCCCCCCTTAAAAAGAGTTTCGTCCCCGAAACTCAGGGTGCACAACACGGGGCACGAACTATCCATCAGGATAAGAAAACAACATCTCCAGGAATACTCCTTACTGAGAACCACTCCGCTTGAGTAATCGGGCCAACCCCACGGGTCCCCGCGTCTCCTCTGCCCCAACACGGCGAAACAATTAAGTGTTAAAACACTCAACCAAGTGTGAGATCAATCGAATCGTGACTCTTCCGCTAGAGACCAGCCAGAAAGTCGTACCAATCACATGACTCGTAACACCGGTGTACACACCCTGTGGGTGCCGCCCATGCAATCACTGACTCATGCCACAAAAGGAAAATAACAATGCACATATAGTCCTCGGGACCATATCAACCACACGCTCAAGTCCTCACGACTTGGCGTCTTGAATCGCAATGAACAATTACCCAGATTATCACAAAAATCTCGGGTACAATACCAAAAGGAAATAAAAACGCATCAAACGACCTCAAATCTCAATATTTTCAAATACTATCATTACAAGATAGATCAACAACAAATGGTTCACAACCACAACACTACAATACAGACTGAGTCAAACATAAATCCGGAAACAAGGAAAAAGTACAAATCAAGGCTACATCTCAAATGTACCCGAAATCAACATCCTCCAGATCATCGAACTCCTCGATCTCATCGACTCGAGGGAGACCCAAATCTGAACTCGCTGCTCCTCCTCGGCTGTCCACACATCTGGCTCTCGAAGCCTGATAGGACCCCTTGGATGAAGTGCGGACTGGAATAACAAAATCTCTCGAGGCCCATGATCTATCTCGAGACCTACGGGTACTAGAACTCCTGCAGTATTTCTGAAGGGGTTCCTGCCTCCCACATAGAAAACAAACAACGGCCTGCATCGAGCACCGGGTACTGCGATGTCCTATCGTATCACAGTTAAAACAAACAACTGTAACACCCCCGAGATATTCGAAGTATATTACAGCGCCGTGGACCCCTACATGTGACCCACCAGGCTAAAATAAGAAAAACACCACTCGACTAACCATCTCAGTTAGCAAGGCCACACATTTAAATAATACAACATATAAAGATACGCCCGGAGCAACCGGCGTAATAAACATCAACCGACAATATAGCAATTTGAGTTAATACAAAACGAAGTTCGAAGTGAAAAGCCTAAGTACTCGCGAGTACAATCTATAAGTTTACAAATATGGGAAACAACCATATCGAAATAGACAAAAGAAATAAGAAGACTCAAGTGACCATGTCAACGACCCTGGCCAACATCCTCGTACTGTCCCAGCGCCCGCTCGTCCGACAGAACATAACCTGAAATCCATAACAAGAATTTCCCCAAAACGGGTCCCCAAAGGGGTTAGCAATTACGCTAGTACAAGTAATCAAGGCAAACCATTCACTTACACATTTCATAGTACAATGCACCAAATCATTTCAAAAACCAAAACCAGACATGTCTTTTCCGGAATTAAACAGTCAATCACATTTGCCTAGGACCGGGACGAAGCCACAAATCCCACTCGAGGCCTCTAAGGACCCTCCCGAGGTGGCCATATCATAAAACAAATCACGCACGTGCATCGCCTAGGACCGGGATGAAGCCACAAACCCCACTCGAGGCCTCTAAGGACCCTCCCGAGCTGGCTAGCTAAACAAACTCATGAATCCAGGGCTAAAACCGTTGGATTCCCTCCGTGATCCCGTCGGACCCTCCCGAGGTGAGCAAATCACACACAATATACATTACCATTTCACGTTAAGCATAAAGGTTTCCAAAAATACTTGCCTTGAAGAATAGACGACGCAACGAACGGAAGGAAAAACACCCACGATCGTTAGAAGCCGATAATCACGAACCTAATGATACGAAGAAGACAATCACAACCAATTCTAAATGAATACAGAATTGGAAAACACCCGAAAACCCGCCTACGATTCATGTGTATTCGTATCAAAACAACGACGAGGGCGGATCGAAACCAAACCCTCTCGATTACGCAAATATCACAAAATACACCATGAGTTCGTAGGAGAACAAGAATACTAACGAGATTAATCATAATCATCAAGGATTAATCAACAACACGGAGCAAAAGGAACAATAGAACCGAAAACCCCCAAATCCACCAAGGTAGGATTCTAAGAGATTTTACGTTGATCCGAAGATGAACGATGGATGATTAGTGATAGGTGGATGATATGATACTTGAATATGCCCTTACAGTGGAGTTTGGATCAAAATCGAACGAACCCTAACCTCTGTCGTCGCTCCCGTCGCGAAGAGAAAAGAGAGTATGAGAAATGAGGAAAAAAAATGGGCCACTGCCAGTTTATATACGGGCAGGTGTTACGGCCGTAACACACCCCACTTACGGCCGTAACATAGGAACATTACGGCCGTAACCTGACTCTCTTACGGCCGTAACTGGCCTCTGGAGAGAAACTGGGTAATTTGACGAAAGACACATACGGCCGTATCAAGAACACCATTACGGCCGTATCAATACTTACGGCCGTAATCAAATATGATACGCCCGTAACTCAGAACTGGACCAAGAGGCAAGAAACGAAGCCTTGTTACGACCGTATAAGGAAATGCCTACGGGCGTAACTCTCTAGTATTACGACCGTAATGAAGCTGGCTTACGGCCGTAACACAACCTGGGACAGCAAACAGGCCAGAACTGAAGTAACTAATCCACGAGAAATAATCGAAAAAATACCAAGGCGTAACAACGACCAACAGATACAATCACCACGGATTCGAGTCAGAAACCAAAACGTTACGATGAAGCGTGATTCCGAATACCCAAAGGTTTAGGAACAACAAGGATAGCAAGAATACCCTAAACTTAGGGAAATTACGAAACGACCCAAACGTCCAAAAATCGCGATACGGCGTTGGATTAACAAACCGAAACTCACAACACGAACAACTCAACCATACGAACTCGTGCAACCAAAGAAATTACAAAAGCGAACGGTTTATACGAGAATCGAACGTCCATGCCACAATACATGCCATAAAACGGAATAATATCAAAACATCACCGAAGATCGTCCAAATGGAGAAACTCCAAGAATAAAATAGATTCAAATGTCGACATGATTACAAGCGAGCTACTAAAAATGAAAATACACCAAAACGGGAATATCGGATAAAGAAGAAAAAAATTCGGATGTTACATTCTACCCCTCTAGAAATAAGTTTCGTCCCGAAACTTAAGAAACAAACAACTCGGGGTACCTAGCACGCATGCTATCCTCGGTTTCCCAAGTTGCCTCTTCGACTCCATGCTTCGACCACTGCACCTTGACCAAGAGAATGGTCTTATGCCTTAGGCGTTTATCACGGTGCTCCAAAATCTTCAAGGGGCGCTCCTCGAAAGTAATATCCTCGGCAACATCGATCTCACCATAGTCGATGATGTGACTAGGATCCGGAACATATTTCCTCAGTTGGGAAACATGGAAAATGCTATGAACGTGACTCAAGGCCGGAGGTAATGCCAAACGGTATGCGAACGCACCAACCCGCTCGAGAATCTCAAAGGGTCCAATAAATCTCAGACTCAACTTCCCCTTCTTCCCGAAGCGAAGAACTCCTCTCGTTGGCGACACTTTTAGCAAAACGTGGTCTCACACCTAGAATTCCAAAGGTCGACGCCGGACGTCGACATACGACTTCTGTTGACTCTGAGCGGTCAACATCCGTTCTCGAATCAGATCCACCTTCCGCCTCGTCTCTAAAACGATATCCGGCTCGGTCCCGACCATATCGGATGCCTCATTCCAACAAATCGGTGATTGACAATGCCGCCCATAAAGTGCCTCATACGGTGCCATCCGAATCGACGCGTGCCAACTATTGTTGTACGTGAATTCGATCAATGGCAAATGCTCCTCCCAGTCATTGCTCCAATCGAGAGCACAAGCACGCAACATATCCTCGAATGTCTGGATAGTGCATTCCGACTGTCCATCTGACTGAGGATGAAAAGAGGTACTCAAACGCAAATGAGTACCCTACGCCTTATGCACCGCTTGCCAAAAATGCGATACAAAACGGCCATCACGATCCGAAACAATAGACTTCGGAGTACCGTGAAGCCTCACAATCTGCGCGATAAACACACGAGCCAACTTCTCCGGGCCCCAAGTGTCCTTGATGCCCAGAAAATGTGCCGACTTGGTCAGACGATCAACAACCACCCAGACCATATTCATGCTCGACCACGATCTCGGCAAACTCGTAATGAAATCCATCGATATATCTTCCCATTTCCATTCCAGAACAGGAAGTGACTGCAATAACCCGGCCGGTCGCTGATGCTCGATTTTGACCTGTTGCAAGTCAAACTTCTCGCTACAAACTGTACGACCTCCTCCTTCATATCATTCCACCAGAAATTCCTTCTCATGTCCTTGTACATCTTACTCGAACCAGGATGTACGGAGTAAGGTGTAGCATGGGCCTCACGCAAAATACTCTGTCTCAACTCTGAGTCGTTCGGTACATAATGCCGACTCTAGAATATCAAAACACCATCCTCGTGAATCACAAACCCAGGAGACTTTCCCTTAAGAACGCTCTCTCGGATTTGAGTAATCATCGGATCCTCCAACTGCTTCAGTTTAATTTCATCGATCAAAGACGACGAAATCTCTAAAGCACAAAGTTGCCCGACAGCTCCAGGCAACAAAACTTCAATATCCAACTCGATCAAAACCCGCCGAAGCTCAGACTGAGACGTAAGGATCTCAAGCGTTCGCAACGCAACCGGTTTCCGACTCAAGGCATCGGCCACGACGTTCGCCTTGCCCGGATGATAAAGGATTTCTAGGTCATAATCCTTAATCAACTCTAACCACCTCCTCTGCCTCATATTCAACTCCCGCTGAGTAAATATGTATTTCAGACTTTTATGGTTGGTAAAAATCTGACATGCAGAGCCGAAAAGATAGTGACGCCAAATCTTGAGCGCAAAAACGACTGCCGCTAACTCCAAATCGTGTGTAGGGTAGTTAAGCTCATACGGCCTCAACTGTCTCGACGCATATGCAATGGTATTGCTGTGCTGCATCAATACGCACCCAAGACCCTGACCCGAAGCATCACTGTAAACAGCAAAACCCCTGTTACCACACGGTAACGCTAAAATCGAGGCTGATGTCAAATGCCTCTTCAGCTCCGCAAAACTCGACTATCTCTCGTCATTCCAGACGAACTTCTCGGATTTCTGGAGTAACTGTGTAAGCGGCCGAGCCAGTTTCGAGAAACCCTCGACGAACCTACGGTAGTATCCGGCCAAACCCAAGAAACTATGAATCTCCTTCACATTCTTGGGCGGTGCCCAATCCAACACTGCCCCAATCTTCTATGGATCTACACGAACCCCCTCGGCTGAAATCACGTGACCTAAAAACATCACTTCCTTCAGCCAGAACTCACATTTCGAGAACTTCGCATAGAGTCGCTCGGTCCTCAAAATGTCTAACACTACCCGCAAATTATGGGCATGCTCTTCCTCGTTTCTCGAATAAATAAGAATATCGTCAATGAAGACGACGACACACTTATACAAATACTCGATAAAGATTTTGTTCATTAATTGCATGAACACCGCCGGCGCATTAGTTAACCCGAAAGGCATAACTACAAACTCATAATGTCCGTATCTCGTCCGAAAAGCTGTTTTCGGCACATCGCACTCTCTCACCCGGAGCTGATAGTACCCCGATCTCAAATCAATCTTCGAGAATACCGCAGCCCCCTGCAAGTGATCGAACAAATCATCAATCCTCGGCAAAGGATACTTATTCTTGATGGTCACCTTGTTTAGTTCGCGGTAGTCGATACACAAACGCAGTGAACCATCCTTCTTCCGCACAAACAGGACCGGTGCGCCCCAAGGCGAGGCGCTCGGTCGAACATACCCTCACTTAACTGATTCTTCAATTCGGCCATCTCTAAAGGTGCCATGCGATACAACGCCTTTGAAATCGGAGCTGCGCCCGGCTCTAACTCTATAACAAACTCGACCTCACGATCCGGTGGCAATCGCGGTAACTCGTTAGGAAATACATCAGGAAACTCACTAACGACTGGAATCGATGAAAACTCGACTCCACCATCCTCCGCCTTCAAGGCATAGCACCAATAACCAGTACACCCCTTTCGCAGGAGCCTCATCGCCTTCAAGGCGTTAATAACGAACTTCTGGTTTCCCCTCTTTCGTCCCGCAAAAGAGTGCTCGGTGCCGTCCTCGGCTAACATAGTGATGATTCTCGTGCGGTAGTTCATGATTGCGCCATGCCGCTCGAGCCAATCATCCCCGAGAATCAAATCCTCACCCTCAATATTAACGACAATAAGATTAGAGAGCCAAGCTCTCTCACAAATAAACACATAGCAGTCTCGGACCTCTCGATCGCCAACGATCCTATCACCGCTAGGAAGTTTAATGATGAAAGACTCGCAAGGCGAAAAATAGTCGAGACTCAAACGGCGTACATACCCTAGCGATATGAACAAATGTGTAGCACCAGAATAGAAAAGCACACTGACAGGATGAGAATGGACATGAACGGTACCTGTCGCCATAGTGGCTACTGGATTATCGGCCCTCCTCATCTCATAGATACGCGGCTGGGCAGTGCCGACACTGGAAGCTCCTCCTGTAGAGGGCTGACCCCGACCTCTATCTCGACCGGCACTCGGCGGAGGCTGCGGAGCAAACGAGCCCTGGTTCACACTCGGCTCTCTGAGTGCTGGAAACGAATCACGGGACTCGCGAAACTGTCTGAGCTGTTCACAAAAGAGGGCCTTGTGGCCCGACTGACCACAAGTATGACAAGTCAACTTCTGACGAGGACACTCTCGGTTCCTATGGCCCGGCTGGCCACAGTTAAAGTATGTGGGATCACGAACGGAGGTTCCGGCGGTACCTCGAAAACTCCCAGCGAAACGAGCCGAACCGCCCGTAGAAAAATTCGCAGCCTGAGATTTCTGCTGGCCTCCACCCTTGGGACCAGAAAAATTTCCGACTGACTTCTGCTTCTTGCTCTCACGAACCACATCACTAGCCGTCACCGACATATCGTATGCAAGAGCCCTACTCTGATAATCCTTCAAAGTAGTGCAGACGAGCCCAGACATATAATCCCAAATTGACAGTTTCATCCGCCTGGAAAAATGGAAGATTTTGTCGCACTCCTCGACAACTTGGGTCTTCACATAGCCCAACTCCTTGTTAAAATCGGCAATATCTTGGGATATGGGAATATCCCGTGGTTGAGCATCATAGAAAGCATGGGCTCGAGCCTGTCTAACCGGCCACGGGAAATATTCAGTTTCCATCAATTCCTGAAATTCGGCCCACGAAGCAACATGGTCTTTGGGCCCAACGGCCTCCCACCAATCCGTAGGCCCCCAAAGGAGAAAGTATCGGGCACAGGGACCTTACGGTCCCCTGCAGATTGGTGGAAACGAAGACTATAGATATCTCCCTAATCCACCCCTCCCAGCCGATCGGGTCTCATGCTCCCGAAAACTGAGGAGGATGCATCTTGATGACATTTTGGAGCCAACGGTCTGCTCCGCCCCGATTAGCATGGTCCGGATCCGGGTTCTGAACCACCTGAGCCATCGCCGCCATTTGGTTTACCATTTGCTGCATAACGGCCGCCATACCAAGGTCGGCGCGCTCCTGAGAAGAAGCATGACTGTGACGGTCACCGGTACTGCCGGCTCCCGAAGAATGCGACGTGGCCGCCCCACCGGCTGCCCCACGATCCCGGTCGCGTCCACGGCCACGACCACGGCCCCTTACAGCATCCATGCTGGTGTTAAGAGGTGGCAAAAAGCAACTCGATGATAAGTAAAAGAGGGAGAATAACCACAGTTCAAGAAACGGAAATACGGTACGAGAAAGTAAAAAATCGAGTAAGGAAAACTTACGAACACTAGAAGTACGGAGATGCTGGCAGCGGTGTGACAATGTGCAAAACAAACACAACTAGACCCCAATAACCGACAAGCCTAGGTATCTATAAACCTAGTGCTCCGATACCATTTTCTGTAACACCCCCGAGATATTCGAAGTATATTACAGCACCGTGGATCCCTACATGGGACCCACCAGGCTAAAATAAGAAAAACACCACTCGACTAACCATCTCAGTTAGCAAGGCCACACATTTAAATAATACAACATATAAAGATACGCCCGGAGCAACCGGCGTAATAAACATCAACCGACAATATAGCAATTTGAGTTAATACAAAACGAAGTTCGAAGTGAAAAGCCTAAGTACTCGCGAGTACAATCTATAAGTTTACAAATGTGGGAAACAACCATATCGAAATAGACAAAAGAAATAAGAAGACTCAAGTGACCATGTCAACGACCCTGGCCAACATCCTCGTACTGTCCCAGCGCCCGCTCGTCCGACAGAACATAACCTGAAATCCATAACAAGAATTTCCCCAAAACGGGTCCCCAAAGGGGTTAGCAATTACGCTAGTACAAGTAATCAAGGCAAACCATTCGCTTACACGTTTCATAGTACAATGCACCAAATCATTTCAAAAACCAAAACCAGACATGTCTTTTCCGGAAACAAACAGTCAATCACATTTGCCTAGGACCGGGATGAAGCCACAAATCCCACTCGAGGCCTCTAAGGACCCTCCCGAGCTGGACATATCATAAAACAAATCACGCATGTGCATCGCCTAGGACCGGGACGAAGCCACAAATCCCACTCGAGGCCTCTAAGGACCCTCCCGAGATGGCTAGCTAAACAAACTCATGAATCCAGGGCTAAAACCATTGGATTCCCTCCGTGATCCCGTCGGACCCTCCCGAGGTGAGCAAATCACACACAATATACATTACCATTTCACGTTAAGCATAAAGGTTTCCAAAAATACTTGCCTTGAAGAATAGACGACGCAACGAATGGAAGAAAAAACACCGACGAACGTTAGGAGCCAATAATCACGAACCTAACGATACGAAGAACACAATCACAACCAATTCTAAACGAATACGGAATTGGAAAATACCCGAAAACCCGCCTACGATTCATGTGTATTCGCATCAAAACAACGACGAGGGCGGATCGTAACCATACCCTCTCGATTACGCAAATATCACGAAATACACCATGAGTTCGTAGGAGAACAAGAATACTAACAAGATTAATCATAATCATCAAGGATTAATCAACAACATGGAGCAAAAGGAACAATAGAACCGAAAACCCCCAAATCCACCAAGGTAGGGTTCTAAGAGATTTTACCTTGATCCGAAGATGAACGATGGATGATTAGTGATAGGTGGATGATATGATACTTGAATATGCCCTTACAATGGAGTTTGGATCAAAATCAAACGAACCCTAGCCTGTGTCGTCGCTCCCGTCACGAAGAGAAAAGAGAGATATGAGAAATGAGGAAAAAAATGGGTCGCTGCCAGTTTATATACTGGCAGGTGTTACGGCCGTAACATAGGAACATTACGGCCGTAACTTGACTCTCTTACGGCCGTAACTGGCCTTTGGAGAGAAACTGGGTAATTTGACGAAAGACACATACGGCCGTATCAAGAACACCATTATGGCCGTATCAATACTTACGACCGTAACTCAAATATGATACGCCCGTAACTCAGAATTGGACCAAGAGGCAAGAAACGAAGCCTTGTTATGGCTGTATAAAGAAATGCCTGCGGCCGTAACTCTCTAGTATTACGGCCGTAATGAAGCTGGCTTACAGCCGTAACACAGCCTGGGACAGCAAATAGGCCAGAACTGAAGTAACTACTCGACGAGAAATAATCGAAAAAATACCAAGGCGTAACAACGACCAACGGATACAATCACCACGGATTCGAGTCAGAAACCAAAACATTACGATGAAGCGTGATTCCGAATACCCAAAGGTTTAGGAACAACAAGGATAGCAAGAATACCCCAAACTTAGGGAAATTACGAAATGGCCCAAACGTCCAAAAATCGCGATACGACGTTGGATTAACAAACCGAAACTCACAACACGAACAACTCAACCATACGAACTCGTGCAACCAAAGAAATTACAAAAGCGAACGGGTTATACGAGAATCGAACGTCCATGCCACAATACATGCCATAAAACGGAATAATATCAAAACATCACTGAAGATCGTCCAAATAGAGAAACTCCAAGAATAAAATAGATTCAAAATGTCGACATGATTACAAGCGAGCTACTAAAAATGAAAATACACCAAAACAGGAATATCGGAAAAAGAAGAAAAAAATGCGGATGTTACAACAATGGTCGAACCCGTCGCCTGAGAAGAAGATGCTTTCCCAACATGAAGACGACTAGAAGACGACCTCTTGGACATCGAAGACCGATGTCCCTCTAAACGAATTGGCATCCTAGTCCTCGCACCATAAGGAACTGAATGGTCCTTCCGAGCAAGCTCCTTGATCAAAAGCTCTGCTCCAAGAGCCTTCTCGATGAATTCACCAAGTGAGTTACAATTGTGGTTGAACAACTGCATCCTCAACTGCGGGTTTAGCCTCTTGCTAAAATACTTGATCTTATCCGTCTCAGTATGGATAACAGATGAAGCAAACTGAAGGATTCCTTGAAACTTCTCAACAATAACAATAACACCTTCGTCCTCGACGGAATCGGGGTTCAAAACCTCCGACAACTTGGCTTCACGAAGTGGAGCCGGATAATACCTCTCTAACATGAGAGTCTTGAACTCACTCCAAATACAATCATGATCGGTGGGCTTCATAGAGAGCCACCAAGAATAAACGCCTTTACTCAAATAGTAAGCCGCCACTGCCACCTTACTCTCTTCCGGACACTGAACCATTTCGAAGAGTTTATCCAAATGTTCAAGCCAATGAACAATATCATCCGGTTCCGACGAACCCTCAAAAGTAGGCGGCCTATGACGAGAGATGTCGTCGATAATCTGACTCACTCTCCCAGCCTGTCCATAAAACGGCACCTGGAGTCCCTACTGCAGTGTGCCACGAGCCACTGAGGTCTGCATGGTTTCCATTATCTGCGTCATCTGAGTCATCTGGGCCATCATGCCCCTCATAAGCAAGAAAGGGTCGATGTCTGTCCGATCGACTTCTCAAGTATGATGTCTCGAAGGAGAACCAATCGCATAAGTCACATCTCCGGCCGAATTCTGATCCATCTCGGCATCCGTACGCACATGAACATAAGGTTATGGGTTCTGGACTGCTCTGTAGCCTTTACCCCCTCTGCCACGTCCTCGAATCCCACTTTCCATACTGAAAGAATAACGCTCGGTCATGATCATAGCTAAAATATGCCTCAACGGCCAAATCAGAATGCTAAGTCAATAGTCAAACACGAGTATACATACTCAACAGATAAACAATCACCTCAAACATGCTAATTATTGCCAATATTGAGCCACACGCTCCCAAACAAATAATCATGAATGAATCGTAACGCAAATGTTACATACAGGTTTCAACAAAACATGTATAATCAATGACATAATGAATGTATGAACATAAAGAGAATCGAGTCCTTACACAGGTCATACGAAGCTTCGAGGTCTTGCGATACTAGTCTTCACCGACGACGACTCGATGAAAGAATGACTCATACAGTCGCGCAACTATCACGACTCACAAACCCCGACTGTCCAGATTGTCATAACCTCGCAGCCCCACTACTACCATGTCGGTAGAGCCACATAACTCACATATCAGGGTATCTCACAACCCAATGCTCTGATACCATCTTCTGTAACACCCCCAAATCCCATTGGGTTATCACAGTGCCGTGGACCCCATGCCAGGAGATCCACCAGGCGAACATGACTAAAATATAACAAACCGACCACAAAGGGAATCACAATCCCTACACAGACATCCGACATAATATTCCGATATGGAATTTCAACAACAAGGGTTGGCATACATGACTAAAATAAAAATACAACAACATCCACGAGCCTTGCTCGGATAATACAAAATGACAATGACTAAACAAAACTGGAGTACTCCAAGCTATCTGACCTACATGAACGCCAAAACATCTCAGACTAGTATCGCTCGAATGCCTCGTCCCCATTGTCATGCCACTGTGTCTCAACTATCTCCTCACAAGCACCTAAAACATGAAAACATATTCCGCCCCCACGGGTTCAGTCATCCAAATAATGAATATCAAATACATGTACAACATGATATGCATCCAAAGGCAGAAATGAATGGTATAATAATGGTAATACGAGATGCTCACAAACCAAAGTAAGAATCGAGCATTCGTGAAACACTATGCCTACGGCATACGATCGGTACCTACTCAACAGGTTAGAACACAAGTACCCAACGGCGAATCATCAATACAGAACACAACAATGAACTACCCGAAGGTAAACAAAACCAGAGCTGAAATAAATACGAATCACAATGCCCGAAGGCTCCAACGGAAATACCCATATATTATAATGGCCTGTAAGCCACTCATCTGAAACTGCCACGATATCACGATAGTCTGAAAAACCACTCAGCTGAAGCTGCCAATCATCACAATGGCTCAAGCCAAACAAATTAAGTCAGATCATCCGAGGTCCGAAGCCACGCACGAAGCCGTATCACAATGGGGGCCGCCATGGCACGGCCGTATCACAATGAGATCATCCAACGACCGTGACTGCCGAATTGCAGCCGGAAACCAACCGCAAAGGTTCAAGCCCCAGACTTACCCATAATGAGATCACCCAATGACCGTGACCTACTGAACTGTAGGTGTTGGGAAACCAACCGCGAAGGTTCAAGCCCCAAACTTACCCATAATGAGATCATCAACATGACCGTGACCTACTGAACTGTAGGTGTTGGGAACCAACCACGAAGGTTCAAGCCCCAAGCTTACCCATAATGAGATCATCAACATGACTGTGACCTACTGAACTGTAAGTGTTGGGAAACCAACCGTGAATGTTCAAGCCCCAAGCTTACCCATAATGAGATCATCAACATGACCGTGACCTACTGAACTGTAGTGTTGGGAAACCAACCGCGAAGGTTCAAGACCCAATCTTACCCATAATGAGATCATCAACATGACCGTGACCTACTGAACTGTAGGTGTTGGGAAACCAACCGCGAAGGTTTAAGCCCCAAGCTTACCCATAATGAGATAATCAACATGACCGTGACCTACTGAACTATAGGTGTTGGGAAACCAACCGCGAAGGTTCTAGCCCCAAGCTTACCCATCGAGCACTAGCCGAGAGTAGCCTCCAAAATACAATTAATCACAACAGTAACGATCCCAAGATTACCGAATTTACAAGAATAATAGTGTGCTGCCTTGAGTCGGCCAACACGACAACAATAACTCACGGATTGGCACCATCCCTGGCGGTCCCAATTCAAATACCTCGACTGCCTTAGGAATGGCCAATCGGTCACAACGACATCAATGGATGGAAAATGTCTTCGACAGTCCCAATTCAATACATCGATTACCTTAGAACGGCCGATCGATAACAACGATACAACGGATGGGAAATATCTCCGTCAGTTCCAATTCAATACATCGATTGCCTTAGAATGGCCAATCGACAACATGACCCAACGGATGGGAATCATCTTCGATAATCCTAATTCAATACCTCGATTGTCTTAGAACAACCAATCGATACCAATGACTCAATTAGAATAGATATCCCGGTGCCTTAAACCCACCACCGAAAATAGAGATAATAATCGAATATGTCAAATGCCTTCAATCGGCCAATACAATATCAACAATACCAATTTCATTAACAAAGATCGCAACAACGTCTCAAACCGACATCAATATCAACAACAACAATCGATACATCGATGCCGCGAACCGGCTATCGATAATAACATCAACCACGAGTATCTCAAAGCCCTGAACGGCTTTTATCGAACAATATAATATTTGGCATAATTTGCCGAAGGGCATCGTATCAAACAATCCCCTAATGTCAACAAAATCATAGAGAGACCAAGTCTCGAAATGATACAACACATTCATACACACATGATAACATTAATCTCATTGACTAGTACAAGTATAAAACTTGCCTCAAACCGAAGGCGAGAAAGTCCTTCCACGATCAACGTCCTGGCACGGAACGACGAACGGTGCCTTCCGACGGTAACAACCACTCGAACAACCTTGAATGAAATACAATTCATTCAATAACACAAAATCAATAGAAAGCAACACTAAGGATAATCCCGATTCAATCCCCGAATTAGTTAAACTCCACCAATGAATATCATAGTTCTCAACTTTGAATTCTAACATACTCCAACACCTCAATGATCGATTAACATGATCATTACGTTCTTAACACTTTTGAAATTGATTCAACAAGATTCACTCAAGAACAATTATCAAAATAAACATCTCAATATGATAATATCACTAATATCATCCTCAATACCTCCAAGAACATCATCAGCTCAACAATCATGATATCCAACCTATAATCCATCACCAATTCATCAAGAATTCGGATTAAATCACAAGATTAAATCAACCATTGTAAGATTATGATAATCATTACATAATTCACCATAATTCCTTACTAAAATGGTTATAATCCCTCCAAACACATAATCAACAACAACAATCATATCAAGACTATGTTAATCATCTAGTAATCTTAACATAATCTTTCCTAGACATGATTATCACCTCCAAACCTCCTAAAACATCAAGAACAACCCCCTACAAACCACAATCATCCATCATAAGTTATAGAAACTCATCAAGAATCATGATATACTCCAACAATCAATCAATACCCGAAGAAAACAACAACAACAACGTCATCAACTCGGAAATCAGTTGAAGAACAAGAGGTTAAGAGAACTTACCAATGAAGAACAAGAAGAACTCTTCCAACAACAAAGGAGCACCAACAAGCTTCCAACTCCAAGCTCCAAATCAAGTTATGATGATCACAAACAATATGAAAGAGGCTAAATGTGAAGAACAAGTCTAGAGGGATGGTTCTAGAGAGAGAAAATAAAAACTGGTTCATGAAGAAATGAAAAATGAACCTAAGTTATATAACCTGACAAACTCATTACGTACGTTATACACTAAGGTTAACGTACGTAAGATCGATTACATACGCTATGCCAAAACATTAACGTACGTAATGCTAACTCCAGAACCCACTGTCCAAAAGTATGATGACCTTAACGTACGTAAACAAAACCACTTTACATACGTTAGCAACTACATGGATTATGTACGTAGAGCTCACCTCTTAACGTACGTAAGGATCCGTTGACTGCAATAGTAAGATCGGATCAAAGATGCCCGGGACCCACCATCCTAAAGTCGAGTCCGAGGAAGGTTCTCTCCACCTACCACTCATTACGTACGTAGCATGAACATCCTAACGTATGTAATGCCTAAAGCCTAACGTACGTTAAGTGCACAAGCTAACGTACGTTAGTTCAACAAAGTGGACAACCCATTTGTCCCAACAACTCTCAACCAGAAAGAACGAACTACAAACCAACACATCTCGACAAGCACGAATGATATATACGACGGCATTTGTACAATTCCAAATGAATATGTACAACTCAACAGTGAAACGAAAAAAAAATTCCCCTGGATATTACATGTGTGATATGTTTCCTTGCATGTTAGGACGAGAAAATTAAAAATCTTAATTTTTCAAAATAACTAAGTGATTTTAAATTAATTTTTCAAAATCAAATTGGCCTCCATAATTGGTTTAAATTGCGAAATAATTAGCGTGTGCGTTGACATTAGAGTCTTCTCCACATCGGATGTGCTAATTGTAACACCCCCAATCCGCTCAGGGATATTACACGCCGTAGAACCTTTCCTCAAGGATCTACCAGGCTGGTAACGACATATAACAACTCAACCATGCCTTTCAGGCTAAAATGACTCAGTAGACTGATTTGGTCTTTCCACAAATACATACAACTCAAATACAACTCATGCCCACGCAGGGGACAAAATACAACCACACCCGTACAACGGGAACAATATAGCAGCGGAAAATAAAGTACAACTGAACCAACACACGATGTACGGTTCCTCATGTGATTAGTATCGATCATCTTTCATCATCCTTCGTTCCGACCCTGTGTTATGCTCCAAAACCCGAATGCAAAACAGACATCCACCCCGAATACTGGGGTTAGCAAAACTCCACCGCTTTGCTAGTGCAAGAACAAAGTGCAAATACGAGCCATACAATTCACATTCCACGAATAACAATAACCGAGGATCCTCAAAGATCCAAACGAAACGAAAAGTACTTCCCGAGGCAAGGATTTGAGAAAACATTTCAAAATCGAAATATCATAAGTCAATGGAAGTAATTTATAAAAAGGTTTAGAATGCCATCGAGAGTTTTAATAGAAAACAATTTAGGATTATCAAATCCTACTTTTCAAAATCCAAAAGACAAAAGGGGTCACCGCCCCAAAGGTTTACTTTCCGAAAAATGACATTTACCAAACCGTTGGGATTTTAGCCCCAAATCCGTAAAACGACTTTTATAAAACCATTGGGATTTTAGCCCCAAATCTCATCAACTCACAGTACACAAGAACGACCACAAGGTTCGTCTCCCAACATCAAAATCCACAAATAAAGGATTTAAAACAAACAACAAAATACTCTAGTGCCATCCTAGCCAAGTAGGCCAAACGAACAACTTACCTCTTACACACTTAGTCAATGCATGCAATCATGAAAACCGTTCAAATGCACTCATTTCCGGAAATGCCAATAATCCAAATCACATTGTAAAATGCACCACAATTAACCATGACCCACGCCTTCGTGGATCCCTGCCGAGACCCCGTCGGATCTAACCCACAGTGGTTAAAAGCAAGCTCGCGGTCCCACAGCTTCGTGGAGCCCTACCGAGACCCCGTCGGATCTAACCCGTAGTGAGCATACACACACACGTTACTCACGCAATACTAACATGCTAAGAATGTAAGTTCATTAAGAATACTCACTAGAGATGGCCATTAACTCGACACCATTATCAAACTCTTCAAAACACAATGACAAGATTAAATACGGAATACACAATTCCATAACTTTAAACAATCGGAGTATCATCATCAAATCCTTCAACGTTCAAAATAATCAAATCATAATCAATTCCCAAAACACAACGTTCACAAAACACACACGCGTTTTGAAAGAGAGCCTTTAACGAGGCCAAACCGAAATCTTTTGAAAATTCATTTCAAATAACCAAACAAACACATCAAGACGACCACCGATCATCATATCCATAAAACGAGAAAAGTATGGGCGAGGTACTTGCCTCGAATAACCACAACGCGGAGAATCGGCCGAAGTAGGTTGGCACGAACCGACTACGAACTCGCCGACTCCACCGAACGACAATACACAACAATGAACTACGAACGAAAACAATAACAACGAAAATGAATTCCAAAGTACGACCCAAAGCCGTTGAATTCAAAGAACAAATGACGAAGGTTCAAGGATTTCCCCCAAAACGGCCAAGAACACGATTCGTCCCGTCAAAACCCGAAAATGGAATTCCAAGTTGAAATATGGATATACAATCCATAGAATATGTTTAACAACATCATTTAACCATAATCAATCCATCGAAAACGGATGAAAAACGAGATTGGGGACAAATCCCCCAAAAAGTCAATTCGAAGGAAATCAAGAAATATACTTCGATTCGACAAAGAACAATGGATTAAATGATGTTAAACACAAGAATACTACCAAGATTAATCATACCCATCATGAATTAATCAACAACACGGAACGAATCGGACGAAAATGCAAAAATCCCCAAATTCACGAAATTAGGGTTCTAAGGAAGATTACCTTGATTCGCTGGATCAAAGGTTGATAACGGACGATTGATTGATGTTATGAACTCAAGGACTTCATGGATTTGTTGTTAAACAACATGGCTTCGTCACCCATGAATCGCCAGCCGCGGACGGAGAAGGAAGGAAGTGAAAAACGAAATGAAATGTGACTGCTCAGTCACATTTATACTGGGCCGGACTAGCGCGCTGTCACGGCCGACAATCGACAACGAGACATGTGTGCGCAGACGGTCGCACAGGGTGCCGAGGGACCGGCACGAGCAGGACGCCAAGGATGGCATCGGGCTGCAAGTGAAGAGTCAGCCTTCAGGACGGCGTGATCGGACGGAGAGTCACGCGAGTAAGCCGTGGGAGGAGCACGGACGCCGCTGTGGGAAGCGGATCGCCCAAGGGGCATTGCGGACGGGACATGTCCGGATCGTCCGGCAGCAGGGACGCGGCAAGGTCGGCGAGCAGCAATGTGGTGGGACAAGGCACGACGGACAAGGCCGAGTCCGGGAATAGGACTCGAGCCGGGCGGCCGGACGCGGGCGTGGATGCCGGCGCGGCCGGGCGTGCTGGCGCGCGCGAGGTGCGAGAGAGACCCTCCCCTATAATAGGCTTAGACGGAAAAGCCTTGTGGGTGAGACATTGAAAAGCCGAGGAACCACTCACAGAAAGACTCGACCTAAGCACCAGAAGCGGACCGGCTTGGTCCAGGAGGTTCGGGAAGAGTCTGGAACATTGTAGAGACGGGCCCAGATGGTCGGGCCGAGACGGGCCGGTGCGGGCCGGGACGGGCCGATGCGGGCCGGGACGGACAGAGACGGGCCGGGCGCCCGGGAAGGAAGAGAAGCCTCTAGGAAACTCCTAGAAGGATGTAGTGCTGGAATAATATAGAGTATTCTAGATGATTGTATGCCTTGTAGTTGTAGAATACTCTAGACTTGTGTTTGTAAGACTTGTATATTGTAGACAAGTGTGGATGATTCTAGAGTTAGGTTCTAGAATTGGTATGATGTAGATAGGTCTAGAACCCTCCAAATGAGGAGGTGGAGTAGAAGGTTCTAGGTTCTTAGGAGTAGTATAAATAGGTGAGGGGGAGGCTCATTTGCAACCAACCCTCAAAGACTCAACATTCTTGTACTTGTAAGTGATTGTGAAATAGTGAAGTTTTCTCTCAACTCCCAAGTATTTAAACCCCTTCTTACATACTTAGCAACCGAGTGTTTAAGGCTTACTAGCTAGATCGAGACAATTCTAGTCTAGTGCCGCACGGTCCAAGAGCTGAGTGCTCAAACCCAACCCCGTGATAGCGCTAGCCGCCGAGCTAGCGTGCGCTATCGGCTGCATCGCGATTCGCAGTCTTCGACTAGCCGCCGCCAGAAGGCGCAGCCTTTCCGGCCGTAACGTGCGCTACCCGCCCGTGGCGTACGCAGCTGGCCCGACAAGAGCGTGCGCGCTACTCGCCGAGCCTCGACCGATTCTGTAACCCCAGTGACTCCACTGCCTGTGCCCGCAGCTGCAAGGCCATTATCCGGCACAGGCGCTACACTGCCGCTAGCAAGGCAGCCTTC
Organism: Orobanche coerulescens; assembly: GCA_033398695.1. Taxonomy (NCBI): domain Eukaryota; kingdom Viridiplantae; phylum Streptophyta; class Magnoliopsida; order Lamiales; family Orobanchaceae; genus Orobanche; species Orobanche coerulescens. The sequence goes on along the minus strand of CM065812.1, from coordinate 162,413,357 downwards.
CGGCCGTAGCTCGCGCTTACGCGGTTCGCGCGCACTCCGCCCCGCCGGTGTCCGCAATCGTCCGGCGCCCCGCAACCGTCCGGCTGGGCCCCGCAACCGCTGTGGCTCGACGACCCGATTTCCGAAAATGCACTAACGAACACGACGAAAAGTTCATGGACGACATCAACGAATTCGAAATGAAAACATAATACCATATTTAATCATACGCGACCAAGAAACGGGTCGAGACAACAATTACAGATACGGATACCCGTAACTTTCAAGAAATTACAATATGGCCCAAAACGCCCGGAAATCACGATACGTGAACGAATAACCAAACCGAAGTTCACAACACGTCTAACAAAGTTAAACGGACTTGCGGGAAACTCAAACAATAGCTTGACGAGATTCGCAAGAATCGAACTCAAGTGCGAAAAGTCGCTAAAAAGCACGGAACTCAACAAAACGACACCAAACGAATTCGGATGTCAAAAAGTGTTGAATTAATCATTCTCGTAATGACGAAACGGTCATGAGTGAGTCGCCAAACGGACTTCGCCGAAAAAAGAAATTTACCGAAAATCGAAAATTGCATGATATTACATTCTACCCTCTTAAAAGAAGTTTACTCAAACTTAAAACAAGTAGGGAGAAGCAATATCCCGCCAGGAAAACTCAACGAGATACGCAAGAAACGCGTAACTAACGCCCAACGACGAAACGTTACAAACAACGCAACGGAATATACGGTGTGAAAACACGCTCCACGACGACCAACACAACGTCGCCGTTAGGGATATAATAAAACCAACAAATGACAAGCGTCATAAAACGGATAATATAGCCAAGTCAATTATCCGACAATCACAAAACACAACGAACGAAATTCAATATGATTGACCAACCCAACGGTACATCAATCGAAACGCGAGCCAACCGCTGAACAAACACGGAATCCCACCGCCTAAGGACTGGAAGATCGAAAACGAAACTAATTTCCCGAACTGAAGAGAATTACGAAGGAGCCTGAATGTTCACCAATCACCGAACGAGGTCAATAAAAACCGAACAATCAAACCACAACGATCGAGACAACAAAAATCGAAGAATCATGTTCGAGTCACGAAGAACAATAAAGTTCAAACAACAACTCCCAGGATGATCTGGTGAGAACTACAAGACATGCATTCCCATAAGATCCACAGGAAAGGGAATAGCGATTGAAAAGTCACAACGACAAACGAGTTATTCCGGAATGATACCACACTCGTTCGATAAACAAAAACAAGGGGCAGGACAAGCTCAGAAATGTCAACGAACATAAATGAGTCGACAGAGTCGAAAACATAAGAGTTCCAAATCCGAACCACTTCGAATAAAAGAACTAATAGAACCAGATGATGTCACTCCCGAACAAGGTTCACAAGAATCGAACTGAACCCGAAAAAGTCACATCGATAACCAGATCGACCCACAACAAGATCACAGCTCGTTCGGACGATAAAACCGAAATACAGAACAAGTTCATAAAGTACCAACGAACATGAGCGAATCGATAGACTGGAGAAAGAGAAAATACAAAAGTCAAAATAGTACGGGCATTACCTCCGACCTCGTCCACGAAATTCACAAAAACGGGAGCAAGGTAACAAGATATTAAACAATCGACACATAAAGGAACGATCACCGATGCACACGGTCATACCATACCAAGCTCTAACAGCTCGCACATACGCGACAATGCAGAAATCGCCACGAGGCGACAACATTCAATACCAACATTCCGCCTCTCACAGGGGGCTAACACAACCAATGTGTGGAAAGCGACTCAACGCTCACACCGCCAATTCGATTATACTCGGGAGAAAGTATCAAAATGACAACGCGAACATCACACATACATACCCAGCCCTAAAACGGGAATGGATAGGTTTTAAAAATGAAAACCTCATTTTGAAAATAATTTGAAGAATACCGGTTGATCTTGAGTATCACCTTTCAAAAAGTACAAACGTGAAACATCGTTACCGAGACATTGGAGAACCATTTCGCATTTGATAAGAATGAAGACACTTTCTCTTAGTGAAAACTTTCAGAATATTCGACCCTCGGGTCTAAATAAAAATGTTTCTAAAACATTGAAAATATCTCAAAGCATTTTGGTCCTCAAGTAGAAAATTTTGAAATATATTGTGGCACCTCGATGTACCACAAGAAAATAACTCATTTGAAAAGTATGTCTCAAATTTATTTTTCTAAGATACTCAAGGTTTTCAAAATTCAATAGGCCGTAATGCCCAAAACTCACACATATCGACGTTCACTAAAACAACTCCTAGCACACACATCAAAAAGTTTAAAATCAAGACAATACATGTCTTTAAACGGAAATAAACGATAAAATACCACAGTTGAAGACCGCCTAGGATTCAGAACAAAACCACTGACCCCATTCGAGGCCTCTAAAGACCCTCCCGCACCGGCTAGTGAACAAGTCGAACGTGTATAAGCACAAAGCTTCCACAAGAGAACTTGTAAAACGTGCAAATCGATTCGAAAATCATCAGCCACGGACAAAAACAACAATAAGAAGACATCACAAGCGACGACACTCCTCGTATAAATCAAATACGACAGTCGACTAAATACATATCGTGAAATCAAAATCCACATAAGGATTCCACCACTTAACAAATAATCATAAAAATAGCTCGTGTCACACGAGGCACAACACAAAGAAGGGAGACTTACTTCCACAGGTCGCACGAAGATGATGATCGCCCCACGATACTAATCACGACCAACAAACTCAAACGACACGTCGCGACACGACTCAGTCAGATAAAATCTGACGAAACAAGACTCAAACAACACAACTTGACCCGACATCCTAGGTTTCCACAACCTAAGCTCCGATACCATTTATGTAACACCCCCAATCCGCACAGGGATATTACACGCCGTAGAACCTTTCCTCAAGGATCTACCAGGCTGGTAACGACATATAACAACTCAACCATGCCTTTCAGGCTAAAATGACTCAGTAGACCGATTTGGTCTTTCCACAAATACATACAACTCAAATACAACTCATGCCCACGCAGGGGACAAAATACAACCACACTGCATAACGGAACAATATAGCAAATGAAAATAAAGTACAACCGAACCAACACACGATGTACGGTTCCTCATGTGATTAGTATCGATCATCTTTCATCATCCTTCGTGCCGACTCGTGTTATGCTCCAAAACCCGAATGCAAAACAGACATCCACCCCCGAATACTGGGGTTAGCAAACTCCACTGTTTTGCTAGTGCAAGAACAAAGTGCAAATACGAGCCATACAATTCACATTCCACGAATAATAATAACCGAGGATCCTCAAAGATCCAAACGAAATGAAAAGTACTTCCCGAGGCAAGGGTTTGAGAAAACATTTCAAAATCGAAATATCATAAGTCAATGGAAGTAATTTATAAAACGGTTTAGAATGCCATCGAGAGTTTTAATAGAAAACAATTTAGGATTATCAAATCCTACTTTTCAAAATCCAAAAGACAAAAGGGGTCACCGCCCCAAAGGTTTACTTTCCGAAAAAGGACATTTACCAAACCGTTGGGATTTTACCCCCAAATCCGTAAAACGACTTTTATAAAACCATTGGGATTTTAGCCCCAAATCTCATCAACTCACAGTACACAAGAACGACCACAAGGTTCGTCTCCCAACATCAAAATCCACAAATAAAAGATTTAAAACAAACAACAAAATACTCTAGTGCCATCCTAGCCAAGTAGGCCAAACGAACAACTTACCTCTTACACACTTAGTCAATGCATGCAATCATGAAAACCGTTCAAATGCACTCATTTCCGGAAATGCCAATAATCCAAATCACATTGTAAAATGCACCACAATTAACCGCGGACCCACAGCTTCGTGGATCCCTGCCGAGACCCCATCGGATCTAACCCACAGTGGTTAAAAGTAAGCTCGCGGTCCCACAGCTTCGTGGAGCCCTACCGAGACCCCGTCGGATCTAACCCATAGTGAGCATACACACACACACACGTTACTCATGCAATACTAACATGCTAAGAATGTAAGTTCATTAAGAATACTCACTAGAGATGGCCATTAACTCGACACCATTATCAAACTCTTCGAAACACAATGACAAGATTAAATACGGAATACACGATTCCATAACTTTAAACAATCGGAGTATCATCATCAAATCCTTCAACGTTCAAAATAATCAAATCATAATCAATTCCCAAAACACAACGTTCACAAAACACACACGCGTTTTGAAAGAGAGCCTTTAACGAGGCCAAACCGAAATCTTTTGAAAATTTATTTCAAATAACCAAACAAACACATCAAGACGACCACCGATCATCATATCCATAAAACGAGAAAAGTATGGGCAATGTACTTGCCTCGAATAACCACAACGCGGAGAATCGGCCGAAGTAGGTTGGCACGAACCGACTACGAACTCGCCGACTCCACCGAACGACAATCCACAACAATGAACTACGAACGAAAACAATAACAACGAAAATGAATTCCAAAGTACAACCCAAAGCCGTTGAATTCAAAGAACAAATGACGAAGGTTCAAGGATTTCCCCCAAAACGGCCAAGAACACAATTCGTCCCGTCAAAACCCGAAAACGGAATTCCAAGTTGAAATATGGATATACAATCCATAGAATATGTTTAACAACATCATTTAACTATAATCAATCCATCGAAAACGGATGAAAAACGAGATCGGGGACAAATCCCCCAAAAAGTCAATTCGAAGGAAATCAAGAAATATACTTCGATTCGACGAAGAACAATAGATTAAATGATGTTAAACACAAGAATACTACCAAGATTAATCATACCCATCATGAATTAATCAACAACACGGAACGAATCGGACGAAAATGCAAAAATCCCCAAATTCACGAAATTAGGGTTCTAAGGAAGATTACCTTGATTCGCTGGATCAAGGGTTGATAATGCATTTATCGATTGATGTTATGAACTCAAGGACTTCATGGATTTGTTGTTAAACAACATGGCTTCGCCACCCATGAATCGCCAAACATGGACGGAGAAGGAAGGAAGTGAAAACGAAATGAAATGTGACTGCCACCACATTTATATCGGGCCGACTAGCGCGCGCTAGTCGCCGAGCTAAGGCGGCGCTATCGCCTGTGCCGCGATTCAAGAGTCTTCTGACTAGGCCGCCGGCCAGTAAGCGGCGCAGCCTCTTCCGGCCAGAAGGCAGGCGCTTACTCGCCGGCCGTGGCGTACGCAACGTCCGACAAGAGCGTGGCGCTACCCGCCGAGCCTCGACCGATTCCAACCCCTGTGACTCCACTGCCTGTGCCCGCTAAGGCAGCGTTATCCGGCACAGGCGCTACACTGCCTAAGGCTGCAGCCTCTTCCGGCCAGAAGGCGCCACGCTTACGGCTTCTCGCGCACCCGTCCGGCCGGTGTCCGCAATCGTCCGCCGCCCCGCAACCGTCCGGCCAGCCGCAACCGCTGTGGCTCGACGACCCGATTTCCGAAAATGCACTAACGAACACGACGAAAAGTTCATGACGACATCAACGACCCGAAATGAAAACATAATACCATATTTAATCATACGCGACCAAGAAACGGGTCGAGACAACAATTACAGATACGGATACCCGTAACTTTCAAGAAATTACAAAATAGCCCAAAACGCCCGGAAATCACGATACGTGAACGAATAACCAAACCGAAGTTCACAACACGTCTAACAAAGTTAAACGGACTTGCGGGAAACTCAAATGTTAGCTTTGACGAGATTCGCAAGAATCGAACTCAAGTGCGGAAAAGTCGCTAAAAAGCACGGAACTCAACAAAACGACACCGAAACGAATTCGGATGTCAAAAAGTGTAGAATTAATCATTCTCAGAATGACGAAGCGGTCATGAGCGAGTCATCAAAACGGACTTCGGCCGAAAAAAGAAATTTACCGAAAATCGAAAATTGCGGATATTACACTAATTATTGGCTCACTGATTTTAAACTTCAAATTAGATAACAAAAGGTGAATATTATTTTTTATGATAGGACCTATCCATCTGTAGGACTATTATGTTAAATGATATTCTAAGGTTTGTTAAATTATGGTGTTCACTTAGGTGTATTGATTAATAAGCTCCCCATCGGAGTCTATGTTAATTAAATACATGGCCAAGAGGAACCAACTATTAATTTTACTTGTCAAAACGCATCTTGGCTAGATAGTAAAATTAAAGACGTTAAAATCTACTTGAAAATGTATGTGTAAATGTCCACACTATTGTGACTTGCATGTGCGTTTTTTCAAGGTGTTGGTTGATTGCATATATTTTGTGTTTTAAGATTTTTCAATATATTATGTGATGAATGGTGTTTTTTAATTTTATTCTCAGATGTCTTTCAATCCACTAGTTGTTATTCTCAAAGAAAACAAACTTGATGGCACTAACTTTGCCGATTGGAAAAGAAATCTTGATATTGTCTTGACTGCCGAGGGGCATAAATTTGTTTTAACTGAGGAGAGCCCTTTGAAACCAAAAATGGATGCCACTCCTGAAGAGTTAACTGAATTCCGGAAATGGAAAAGGTCTAATGAGATGGCTCGCTGTTATATTTTGGCTCCATTGACAAATGTATGGTAGCATCAGCATCATACGATGGGCTCGGCCGCGGAAATGATGAAAAATCTCATTTGAACGAATTGAGCATACTGGGGGCCACTATTGATGCGGAGTCGCAGGTCGATATTATCTTGGGCAGTTTACCAAGAAGCTTTGAGCAGTTCCGCCTCAACTACAATATGAATCGTAGGACTTACACATTGGCGGAACTTCTGACAGAGCTTCAGTCTGCCGAAGGTCTCTTCAAATAAGGTTATCATCAAATTCTTGCGGCAACCTGGGGAAAGAAGAAAAAGCAAGTTGGCCAGAAGCAAGTGACAACCTTCAAAGCTAAGGGCAAGGCTCCTTAGTCAAAGGCTCCTCAGCCCGAGGCGAACAAAAAGATGAAGGGCAAGTGCTTCAACTGCGGTCTGAAAGGGCATTACAAGAGTGACTGCCTTAAGAAAGGTACGTCTCATGCACTAGTAGTCAAAACATGTTTGGCTGCCTGTTCTATCACTTCGTGGATAGTAGATTTGAGCTCCACTGATCATGTTTGTTATGACTCGCAGGGATCCCAAGTAACCAAGGTACTTAGTGCGGAGGAGATTACAATAAGCTGGGGCTGTTGCAGTGGGAGTCGTGCAGTTAAAAGTTGATGATAGGATTTTAGTTCTTAATAATATATTATTAGTACCTGATTTTAGAATGAATTTAATTTCAGTTTCTAAATTGCGTCGTGATGGATATTCAGTTTCTTTCAAAGATAATGCAATTATTAAAAGAAATGGTGAATATATTTGTGGGAGTACTTATAATGAAGAACTTTATATCATCAATGCTGCACCAGCTCCCTTGCATAATTATAAATCACTTAATTCTTTGACTAATCCAAATAAAAGAAAAGTACCTTTGAGCATAAATCCAACATATTTGTGGCATTTACGATTAGGTCATATTAACCTTAGAAGGATTCAAGGATTGGTGAGCGATGGCCTATTGGATTCGCTCCAAGTTGAGTCATTTCCAACATGTGAATCCTGTCTAGAAGGTAAAATGACTAAAAGGGCTTTTCAAAGCAAAGGAAATCGTGCACAAAATGTGTTGGAATTGGTTCATACCGATGTATGTGGTCCAATGAACATCCAGGCAAAGGGTGGTTTCAAATACTTCATCACGTTTATAGATGATTATTCAAGATATGGATACATCTATTTGATGCGACATAAGTGTGAATCTTTTGATAAGTTCAAATAATTCAAGGCTAAAACGGAGAAGCGTAATGGGCAGAGTATCAAGTCACTACGATCTGATCGTGTTGCGAGTACCTTAGTGGAGAGTTTTTGGATTTCTTGGCACATGAGGGGATTACTTCCCAGCTCACAGCGCCCGGTACACCACAACAAAATGATGTTGCTGAACGAAGGAATCGTACTTTATTAGAGATGGTTAGGTCAATGATGAGTTATTTTGATTTGCCTATTTCGTTTTAGGGAAAAGCCTTAGAAATAGCGGCATACATTCTAAACTTGGTGCCTTCGAAATCAATTCCAAAAACACCCACAGAACTGTGGAATGGGCGCAAGCCCAGTCTAGGACATGTTCGGATTTAGGGTTCACCAGCACACGTGCTGAATAAGGAAGCTGATAAGTTGGCATCTCGTACAGAAGTACGAGTGTTCGTAGGATATCCAAAGGGAACGAAGGGTGGCCTATTATACAGTCCTAAAGACCAGAAGGTCACTGTTAGCACCAATGCCCGGTTCTTAGAGGAGGACTATGTAATATGCCACAAGCCTGGGAGTGAGGTCATTCTAGAAGAACTTGGGGGCGAGATTTCGACAATACCAATTGTGCAAACACCTAGTGTACCACGTATCGACACTATTGTGGATACGCAAACCAAGGACACGCCTCGTCGTAGTGCGAGGGTTGTTCATCAACCTGAACGTTTCATCGGTGTGGGAGCATCTTCGGACCACTCCCCGGACCAGGATGAAACGGATCCATGTACATACAAATAGGCAGTTCAAGACAAGGATGCTGAATCCTGGAAAACATCAATGGAATCCAAAATGGGATCTGCGGATTCTAATCAAGTGTGGGAGCTAGTAGAGCTACCCAATGGGGTAAAACCCATTGGAAGTAAGTGGGTCTACAAGCGTAAGAGAGGATCGAAAGGGAAGGTTGAAACCTTCAAAGCAAGACTTATTGCGAAAGGTTACACTCAGAAGGAGGGCATCGACTACGATGAGACCTTTTCGACAGTAGCCATGCTTAAATCGATCTGGATTCTCTTGGCTATAGCTGCGCATTTGGATATGGAGATTTGGCATATGGATGTCAAGACTACGTTCTTGAATGGGAGTCTTGATAAGGAAATCTACAGGCGCCAACCTGAAGGATTCATTGCTGAAGGAGAGGAGCACTTAGTGTGCAAGCTTAAGAGAGCCATTTATGGTCTCACGCAAGCATCAAGGTCTTGGAACATGCGATTTGATGAGGTCATTCAATCGTATGGTTTTAAATAGTGTCCTAGTGAGGTTTGTGTATACAAAAAGTGCGATGGAAACGTGCTGGTGTTTCTTGTAATGTACGTAGATGATATACTTCTAATTGGAAACAATGTGAAGGTATTATCAGACGTAAGGCCATGGCTGTCTGAGCAGTTCGATATGAAGGATTTGGGAGAAGTTGGGCACATCCTTGGTATTAAGATCTTTCGAGATCGCAAGAAAAGGATGTTGTGCTTATCTCAGGCATCCTATATCGATACGGTGCTAAAGCGGTTCAGCATGGAGAATTCCAAGAAAGGTTTCTTATCTTACAAGCATGGAATTCAGCTAAGGCTATGTGTCCTAAGACACAGAAAGAGATAGATGACATGAAGCTGGTCCCTTATGCTTCGACAGTGGGAAGCCTTATGTATGCTATGCTTTGCACCAGGCCTGATATTTGTCATGCTGTAGGCATGGTGGTGAGATATCAGTCGAACCCCGGACCGGGACATTGGATTGCTGTCAAGTATATACTCAAGTACATGAGAAGGACTAGGGAGCATATGCTTGTATATCAATCAGATACACTTTGTCCTTTGGGTTACACTGACTCAGATTTCAGCACGGACAAAGAAAAGTCGAAATCAACTTCCGGATATGTTTTCACTTTGGTAGGTGGAGCCATCAGTTGGAGGAGTGTGAAGCAGAAATGCATAGCGGACTCTACCATGGAAGCCGAGTATGTAGCAGCGTCAGAGGCAGCAAAAGAGGCGGTATGGATCAAGTACTTTCTAAAGGATTTGGGTGTGATTCCTGATTTGCCTAGGAGTATTACACTTTATTGTGATAATACCACTGCTGTTGCAAATACGAAGGAACCACGGGCCCACAAAGCAAGCAAACATATCAAGCGCAAATATCATATCATTCGAGATTTTGTGAAGAGAAGAAAGATCATTGTCTCCAAGATAGCATCTGAAGACAACCTAGCTGATCCTTTCACGAAAGGGTTGCCCTCAAAGTCATTTGAAGGGCATGTGGAAGGAATGGGGTTGAGATGTATGGCAGCATTGCTTTGAGTATAAGTGGGAGATAGATAGACATAGTCTAGATAATATACTTCAAAAGCACGCTTTGAGTATAAGTGGGAGATTGTTAGGGTTGTATACATCAAAGCATAGTTTATGCTTGTATTGCCTAATTTTCCGGTCTTTATCTATGAGAATATTTAATTCATTTTATCACATGTTTTGCACATTTGTTCATGCTATGGTTATGCAAATGTAGTCTAAATTACTTTATATTGTAGATAATGTGGTGTGTCGTGTCACACAGAAGATCACATTATCGGTTCCTTATATAGTAATATTTAGTTCACAACCTATATAACATTAGACCATTATGTGAGAGGTTGTAGTATATGCTTGAGATTGGTTGGTCTTGACCATTAGCATATATTAGCGTATTCTCTATACGTTGAACAGGATCGAGGTGAGATAGATTCTTCTGTACTGACTATAAGAAAAACATACATCTCGGACAATTATTATTTCTTAATTCTAGTGATTAATATTTAATTATATATATTTAATATTTATTGCTTTGATTTATCATGGGTGAGAGCCACAATGATTAACTCAATATGCCCGGTATTTTGGACAATAGTATTATTTATATGATAATTAATATTATAGCTAGAAATCGTGTTCCGACCAGTCGGGTTGATCATGTCCCTTGAGGCACTCGAAAGGATTAATATATTAAACCCTGCAGGTGGAATTAATTTTCTAATATAATAATAAAGGTCGAGTGTTATACTCATGTATAATATATTAATTAATTAAAAGCTGTCAGTAGCTTAAATTAATTAATGTACATGGAATATCTTAAACACGAAAAATAATTAATTCAAAAAGGAGCCCAATTTCGTAATTTGGGATTTTGGTAGGAAGTGCAATATCAACCTTTTAGTGGACTAAGTTGATATTAATAGAGTCTTAATATTAGGAAGAGTCCTAATATTGGAAAGAAGATATCTATTGGGAGTCCTTACCATATCCTCCTTAAGGTCCATAGAGTAGCCCAAAACACATATATATATGACATTGTTGTTGGCCAATTTTCATCATCATTATTGCCCAAGAAAATCGATTTTGTGTGTGTGTGTGTGTTTAATTGTGGATCTTGACTTGTGTCTTGGATTCCATAATTTAGATAACACAATATTTTTCTAAAAATACCAAAATATTCAAGAAAAATAGAGAGAACAAAAATCGCAAGTTTCTTGAGAAGGTAATTCGGCCGATCCATTGTAGTCCAAGTTCAGTCCGGTAGATTGTTGCCCACACGACAACCAGACGTAGGCGGGATATACTCTAGAAGATCTTGAGGTAGAAATACAAGAAGATCGGAGAGGAGTACGAAGAGGAGATAAATCGACCAAAAGGGATTTCCTACCACTTCGCGTCAAAGGTATAAATTACCGACCCCATGCGTAAATATGTGTATTTAATTATTTGTTAATCTGTTTAGGTAGTTAATTGACAAGCCTAAATAGATCCGGTTTTTATGTTGGTTAGTTTATAGAACCTTTCTTAAAAAATTTTCGCCAACTTGCTTCCGCTGCATTTTATATTCCAACACAAGGATCATGTGAGATCATTTTGGTGTAGTGGCTTTTTGTCTTGAGATTGTAACACCCCCAAAACCATATGGGAATATTACACGTCGTAGACCCTTTCCACAAGGATCTACCAGGCTAAACATCCATAAACAACCAAATGCTTGCCCGGCCAGGGTCAAACAATAAAATAATACAGACCGTTATGGTCACTTACATGTGAATACACAGACCGATGAGGTCACACAACCCAATTAACAAAACTGACTTAAACGGCATTACCCACACAGGGTTGAAATACAATACAGCGGAAGACTGAAATCAACTCTGACAACACAACAAAAATTAAACAACTCTCGACTCATGATTAGTATCGCAGCTCGTCATCCTCTCGTGCCAATCTTGCGACTGCTCCCCCGAACCTGCATGTACCTGGACGCAAAACAGACATCCACCCCCGATTACTCGGGGGTTAGTAAAACTCCACTGTTTTACTAGTGCAAGTATAATACGATACGAAATGCAACAAGTAAATAGCAACTATGAATTTAATACAGAAATCAATTATCAAAAGGTTCCCGAGAAGTTTTAGAATTTCGAACTCAAGCAAGAGATATTTGAAAAGGAACACATTATCTCGGGAATTTTTAAAGTGGAAATTCATTTGGACCTCGAGTCCCAATTTACAAAACCTTTTCGTAAACATTGAGGCCTTAGCCCGATTCTCGTTCAAAACACACTGGATAGATATCAATATGAGTCTCAGACCCGTATTTAAAATGTTATCCAAACAATCACTGTACAATCGTTGTTCGTACACATCTTGTACCGAACTCCGGAGGCCTCGACGGACCTTACCCGGACCACACACACTGTTCGTACACATCATGTACCGAACTCCATAGGTCTCGTCGGACCTTACCTGGATCACACACCCTGTTCGTACACGTCATGTACCGAACTCCAGAGGTCTCGTCAGACCCTACCTGGATCACACACCTTGTTCGTACACGTCATGTACCGAACTCCAGAGGCCTCGTCAGACCCTACCTGGAACACACACACACACATCGATACGACACAACTCATAATCATTAAATGTCAAGCCATTCCACATTACACCGAAATGTATAATCAAGTATGTAAACCAAAACAACACAAATATCATAATCATCACAACAACTCAACAATGATCAAACGCGCCCGGCACATATTTAGGTGATTAACACGACCAACACAATTCCACGACGTTATCTAAGTGAGAGTATTATCGCTACCATCAATCGTTCATAATAATTAATTCTTACGAAGCATATTCACGAAAGTAAACCAAATTCATCACAACCATAACACGACGTCCCTATTCACAAGACACAATTCGTATAGTAAAATAATTGCCTTAATAACCGCTACCGAATACTCCGGGAAGCTTGGACCCCAAAGAAGGCAACGAACGGAAGGGTTCCGACTCGAGTTCTTTACAAGAATTCGTTCCTAAGTCACAACGATATCAACTCAATCACAATTCTACGAAAACATATGGAGCTTCCCAACTTCTACCCATTGAAGCATTTTATCGGACACTTTGAGGGCATAGTCCAATTTAATCGTTTATTCGAATAAATACTCGAATTCGTTCCACAAAACTTCAAGGGTATTGAATGATTAAGAGTTTACAATCAAGTTTCATCAACAATCTGAATCAAAACAAAGCAAATCGGCCAAAACACCAAGAAACCCCAAGAACATCTAAAAACCAAAAGTTTAGGTGTTCTTACCTTCGATTCGGGTGGAAGATGATGTTAATCCATGATTCCAACTTCCAAAACACGTTGTTATAAGTTGATTCTACTCAAAACCATCGATCTATGGTGAAAAATCACGGAAGGAATGAAGAAAAGTGGAAAATGCTGGATGTGACTCGGTCCAGGCCTTAAATAGCCGACCCTGGCCGACCGCTTACGTACGTAATCGGCCAAGGCCTACGTACGTGATCGGCCAAGGCCGAACTCCCTGTACCCATTATGTCGGACATGTTACGTACGTAACCGGCAGTCACATGCACGTAATGTGCCTTACGACCACATCGCCGGCCATTACGGCCGTTATTTGGCCAGTCTGCCACCAGACTGCCGATCCAACGGTCCAAAATCCCAAACTCGACTAACGTAAACCGAAAACACGATTACGAAGTAATCACAAAGACGAATCTGAACACTAAGAGAACACACGATTCCGACCACCCGAGGGCTCGAAATTCGACAACGGAAGTAATTACCCCAAACTTTGGGAAATTACGAAAATGGCCCAAAACGTCCGAAATACATGATACACGATCCAAACACCAAAACGAAGCTTACAACATGAATAATAACATTAAATGAACTTCCGAGAAACTCGAAACAACAGTTTCGGACGAGATTCGCGAGAATCGAACTCAAGTGCGAAAAAGTCGTTTAAGAACACGGAACTCAACAAAACGATACCGAAACGAACTCGGATGACAAAAAGTGAAGAATTAAATATTCTCAGAATGACGAAACGGTCAAAAGCGAGTCGTCGAAACGGACCTCCGTCGAGAAATGAAAATTACTAGAAATCCGAAATTGCGGATATTACAGAGATGAAAAGAGTAGAATAAGTATAGATGAACACTAACTCTCCTACACTTCACTTTGAGCATTCATACGTGAGATTGAGAGAAAGAGAAAATAGTTTTCTCCAAGTCTTCTCCTTCCTCTTCATTTGTTCTTGAGTTTTCTTGGAGAAAAATCGAGAGATAAATCGAGAGATCAATCGAGAGATATAGAACAGACACTTGGAGTGTTGTGATCTTTATTTTCAAGCTCCTAAAACCTTGCTTTAGCCGTATCCTTAGAGGATAGCAAGGCGTTGTCATTCCGATCGTTTATACGGCACGTGGCAAGTAGAGACGCCGTGCTTTCGGCGTTGGATCATTCAAAGGATTGACGAATAGGATTTGTGGAAGAACAACTAAAGCTTGGGGAATCGTCTTCAAGAAGTGCACCATTTAATCAACGGACTACAAAAGTATGATTTCCAATCTTCTTTTGTTTCATTTTAATATTCGTATATACGTAGATTGATCGATCCTCGTCGGGATTCGAATCAAATTAATTTTCATTTTACCGCTTCTGCTGGGCCTTCCTTTTAGGTACCGAATCCCAACAGTGGTATCGGAGCGTAGGTCTTGCGATCGTATATACGATATTTAGTATTTGGAATGCTTGATTGGATGGTGATCGTATTAATCGTTGATTTTCTATTGTTCATCTAAAAATTCATTTTTCATGATTTTATGTTACAATATAAATTTATTTTTATTTTGAAAAACTGATTTAAATGTGTAATATAAAGATTAAAAAAATATTATTTTTGGAATCGGGGCGAAAAAATGAGCCGAAAACATAAACGGACCCGGCAGCTTGGAGCTATCCAGCTTTGCATCATGCGGTTCAGCCTGTGGACCGCAGCCTGCCTCGTGCCGCTACTGGCAAGTTGTCCTGCTTGGCCTACCGTATTTTTCGACTCTATTTTTTATATTTCGTTCGGTAATTAATTTCCCAAAATAAATTGGATTTAATTTGAATAAGATATAATTATGGTAATTTTATTCTTGGGGGAATTAATTTAATGAAATATTTTCTCGTCCGGAACAAGTTAAAATTAACAGTTGTTTGAATTAATTGGATTAATTCGTTTGGATGGATTAATTTATATTGATTGGATAAATATTTAGATTAATTATGAATGCCATTTATTTTAATGTATTTGATGCATTATATTTGATGGTGATGTGGTTCATGAACCTAGTTTTGAATCGTTCCGTTTTATTCGATTGAGTTGTAAAGGCCTTTTTGAGCCTATTTATTTTACTAGAAATATTTGTATCTAGGATGCAATTTTCAATGTAAAATTTATATGTAGTGATGAAGACCGGAGGAATATCCATTCGAGAAGATAAAGATTCATGACCGAAGACATGCAATTAGATTACGGAGTTTTTGATTCTAGGAACGGTCCATGAACTACATGTTGGTACCAACTAGGTTGTGAATGTTTATTCATATTGTATAAATGCACAAACGCGCTTAAATGAATTAATGTGCAAAATGTAACATTAATCGCAAAAATTCTCCCACGACAAATTATTAAGTTTAAAAGGTTTCAAGGTTTTCCTTCCCTCCATCGAGTTTTCGGAAAATTGAAATCCAAACCGGGTGTGCTATGCTTCCGAGTTATCGGGGTAGTTATTCGGGGAGGATGGATAAATTACCGAAAGCACATTGGATGCTTTCGGTTGGAGCAAATTTTATCCCTAGAAACCTGTTCGGTTGCCGAACAAGATTCAATTGCGAAACTGATGTGCGTCGATGGTATAAACTTAACTTGTTCATGAACCATAGATACCGTATAGGTTGAGGGGAGTGAACAAGGGGAAAAAGAAGATCGAATCATCCATTATATGGGTTGGTGTTGGACACCGCTTTATGAAAATTAATAGACTAGAAACCTGTTCGGTTGCCCTCTATTAAAATTTATAAAGAACTCGATCACTACTATGAAGTAGAGCAAACGATACTTCCGGATTTCACATGGGAGTGTGTTATTTCGATAAAATTAGTGGGAGCTGGGCTAATAGAATAGAAAAGACCTTAATTCTATACTCAAATCATAATTGAACGAGTCACTAATAAATCTGTCATACTTAATGTAGACGAACATAACTCTCAATATCACAATGAACCCGCTTGCAATTCTACTCGAAAAAAACACCTTAATCGGACCTAACTTTGTGGATTGGCTCCGCAATCTGATGATAGTTCTCAATATAGAGGAACTGGGATACATCTTGGAGATGGACATTCCGACGCCTCTGGTGCGGACAAGAGCCAATCAGAAAGAGATTGAAAACCACAAAAAGTGGGTTAAGGATGACATAAAAGTCCGTGCTTACATGATGGCTTCTATGTCTAATGAGCTTCAGAGAGCTCATGAAATTGTGACTTCTGCTAGGCAGATTCTATCTCACTTAAGCCAGCTTTATGGTGAGCACAGTCGAACTGCTAGATATGAGAAATCCAAGCAACTGTTCGGTGCAAGGATGAAAGAAGGTGAGAAGGTTAGGGACCACGTCCTCAAAATGATATCTATGATAGATAGATTGGAGGCTCTTGATTTTAAGATGGATACTTCTCTTCAGACCGACCTTATCCCACAGTCTCTCCCTGATTCCTTCTCACAGTTTGTTATGAATTTCAACTGCAATGAGATTGCGTGCAACTTAGCAGGGTTGATGAACAAACTGGTGACCGCTCAGTCTTAGATGAAGACTCCGTAGATGAAGGAGTCTGCCCTTGTGATTTCTTCTGGATCTCGGAGGTCTAAGAATAAGAAGAAAAAGACCAAGAAGCAGACGGGACCACGAGTCAAGGACCTTAAGGGTAAGGGCAAGGCCCCGATGGTTCCAAAAAGCAAGAAGAAGGACGCTTGTCTCAAATGCGGTGAGCTGGGCCACTGGTCTAGAGACTGTCTTATTCCTCATGGCATTTCAGGTACAGAACTTTTAGTTTTGGAAACAAATTATTATGCTACTGTATTTTCTACTTTTTGGATACTAGATTCTGGTGCTAGTTCTCATATTTATACCGTGAATCAGGATCTGGAACAAAGTAGGAAGCTTGGAACTGGGGAAGTGATGATTACTATCGGAAACGGGCATAGTGTCGAGGCAACTGACATAGGATCACTTCTTTTGGGTTTAAAATCCGGCTTTGTTTTGACTTTAGAAGATGTACTTGTTTTGCCCAAGGGGCATAAAAACATTGTATCCATTCCGGTCATGGATCGGAAAGGCTTTTCATTTTTCATTGGTGATGGTTCCTGCAAAATTTATTTTAGAAATAAACTAGTGGGCACTGCTACATTGTTAAATGGACTGTATCATCTAAATCTTGGTAACATAGTCATTGTGAATACTATGACTAGGAAGCGTGGTAGGGATGAAACTAATCAAGTTTTGAAATGACATCTTAGACTTGGTCTGTTGGTCAGACCAAAGTTTACAAAATGGAAAAGGATGTACTTATGGGTGCATTGGGATCGGATCCCTTTCCTACTTGTGAATCTTGCCTTAAAGACAAAATGACTAAGTCCCACTTCACAGGGACTTTTGAAAAAGCCACAGATAAATCAGGATTAATCCATACCGACGTATGTGGTGCTTTGGAAGCAGCATGTGATGGATATCAGTATTTCATTACGTTTACAGATGATCATACTAGGTATGGTTATGTATATCTAATGAAAAATAAATCCGAGGCCTTTGAGAAATTCCAGGAATTTAAGGCCCTAGGCAAGAAACAAACTGGAAATCATATCAAAGCAATTCGATCAGACCGAGGTGGCGAGTATATGAGTACAGAGTTTGACAAGTTCCTTAAGTAATATGGAATAGTATCACAACTAACACCTCCAGGTACTCCTCAGTTAAATGGTGTATCAGAAAGAAGGAACCAGACCTTGTTGAACATGGTTCATTCTATGCTGGGCTATACTGACTTACGGTTTACCTGTGGGGGTATGCACTCCTGACCGCCGCTTATATCTTGAATAGATGTCCATCCAAATCGATTCCTAAAACTCCACATGAGATGTGGGAGGGCAGGAAACCAAGTCTTAATCATATTAGGATTTGGGGATGTCCCGCCAATGTCAAGAAGACTAAGGTGGAAAAGTTGGAAGCGAGGTCCGTGAAGGGACG
Organism: Orobanche coerulescens; assembly: GCA_033398695.1. NCBI lineage: Eukaryota > Viridiplantae > Streptophyta > Magnoliopsida > Lamiales > Orobanchaceae > Orobanche > Orobanche coerulescens. Next base: position 162,394,810 of record CM065812.1, on the reverse strand, counting down.
TTTCATTAGATTCCCATATGGGATGATGGGTTATCTATTCTACATGTCCGAAGATTGAATGATCGTTGTTGCTTTGCAAGCACACTTTATGGAAGATGAGTTCATCCAGGAAGGCGGAGCAGGTAGAAGTATTTCTTTGGAAGAATACAATGAAACTCCTCAGGAGATACCTGTACAAGAAATTGGAACCGAACCTTATGAAACACAAGTACAACCACCTCGTAGGTCTACTAGGGTGTCTCATTTGCCTGAGAGGTATGGCCTTGTGCACTTGGAGGAGCTGAGTATCCATGAGGTTCCAAATGATAGCCAAGAGACCGACCCAACGACCTATGACCAAGCGATGGTGGATGTATTCCGCAAAATGGCGTGAAGCTATGGAAGCTGAGAAAGACTCGATGCATGCACTACGCCATAGATGGCCTATCGCCACCTCATGGGCATGGTGTTGCCTCCTCAGGTGTTGCAATAGCTATGAAATTTTTGCCCTATCGCAACCTTGTAACCTTGGTGTTACCGTAAACATAAATCTGTGTTGCTGTAGCTATAAATAGGTGTTACACACTGCAACACTATGCCTGTGTTGCCTTAGACTATAAATAAATAAAAAGATAAATTTCTTTCAAAATAAAAATTATACTTTAAGACTAATTAAAATTTAATAAAACCAAAATATATATTTTATATAAAATATGTCTCCATTAAATAAATAGTATATTTATTTTATAAATATTATTTTTTTCCAAAATTTTCTTAAAATATATAATTTTATTAAAAAATTAAAAAAATAATATGTAAAAATTTATTAAAACAAAAAAAGATATTTTATACAAAATATGTCTTCATTAAATAAATACTATTTTTAGTTTATAAATACTATTCTTTTTTCAGAATTTTCTTACAATATGTAATTTTATTAAAAATTAAAAAAAATATTAGAAGTAAAATACTATAAACAACTTCACTTTAGCATTTTGTGGAGTAACACAATATATAAGATTTCACTCAAAAATAAAAACACGGGATAGGTCGAAAATTTTAAGTTGAATATACTTCAGTAATTTGCTAATTGCTGAAGTAAAAGGCACAATAAAATTTTTGAATAAAAATATTTCCCCATTAATCAAATAACATCGTATCTAAACCGGAATTTTACCCGAACCCTACTTCTTGGTAACCGCCCCCGCCCCCTCAATCTTCTCATTTTTTTCCTTCTTTTCTCTCCGTCTCTCTGTCCTTCCCCTCCCGATCTCCCTCTCCCTGTTCTTCTTTTTTTTTCTCTCTCAAAACTCTCACACACACACACTGGGCTCCGCCTGCACACACACGCACACGATTTGAGCAGCAGACGTGACATCGAGAGGAGCGGCAGCGGTTAGAGGCTGCGGTGCGGCGGAGAGGGTTGCAACGGCGATGGTGGTGGTCGCGGTTGGATGTGAAGCTCTCCCCAATCGGGTATACTTGTTGAAGACCTTTGTTTTCATACCTTATTGTTTATTTCCTTGCTCCAATTGTCTCTTGAGTGACTAATTCGGCTAGACTAGGTATCAATTTGGTTTCTTCATTTTTGGATCGAGTCGATTTATGCCGGAAGTGAAGTGTAGAATCTTGAGTTTGCATCACATGTGATAATTCTTAGACCGTGACTTGGAGCTATCCAGCACCTTGTCATGCGGTGCAGCCTGTGGACATGATGCAGCCTGCCTCTTGGCTACTGGCAAGTGTCCTGCTTGGCCTACCGTATTTTTCGACTCTATTTTTTATATTTCGTTCGGTAATTAATTTCCCAAAATAAATTGGATTTAATTTGAATAAGATATAATTATGGTAATTTTATTCTTGGGGGAATTAATTTAATGAAATATTTTCTCGTCCGGAACAAGTTAAAATTAACAGTTGTTTGAATTAATTGGATTAATTCGTTTGGATGGATTAATTTATATTGATTGGATAAATATTTAGATTAATTATGAATGCCATTTATTTTAATGTATTTGATGCATTATATTTGATGGTGATGTGGTTCATGAACCTAGTTTTGAATCGTTCCGTTTTATTCGATTGGGTTGTAAAGGCCTTTTTGAGCCTATTTATTTTACTAGAAATATTTGTATCTAGGATGCAATTTTCAATGTAAAATTTATATGTAGTGATGAAGACCGGAGGAATATCCATTCGAGAAGATAAAGATTCATGACCGAAGACATGCAATTAGATTACGGAGTTTTTGATTCTAGGAACGGTCCATGAACTACATGTTGGTACCAACTAGGTTGTGAATGTTTATTCATATTGTATGAATGCACAAACGCGCTTAAATGAATTAATGTGCAAAATGTAACATTAATCGCAAAAATTCTCCCACGACAAATTATTAAGTTTAAAAGGTTTCAAGGTTTTCCTTCCCTCCATCGAGTTTTCGGAAAATTGAAATCCAAACCGGGTGTGCTATGCTTCCGAGTTATCGGGGTAGTTATTCGGGGAGGATGGATAAATTACCGAAAGCACATTGGATGCTTTCGGTTGGAGCAAATTTTATCCCTAGAAACCTGTTCGGTTGCCGAACAAGATTCAATTGCGAAACTGATGTGCGTCGATGGTATAAACTTAACTTGTTCATGAACCATAGATACCGTATAGGTTGAGGGGAGTGAACAAGGGGAAAAAGAAGATCGAATCATCCATTATATGGGTTGGTGTTGGACACCGCTTTATGAAAATTAATAGACTAGAAACCTGTTCGGTTGCCCTCTATTAAAATTTATAAAGAACTCGATCACCACTATGAAGTAGAGCAAACGATACTTCCGGATTTCACATGGGAGTGTGTTATTTCGATAAAATTAGTGGGAGCTGGGCTAATAGAATAGAAAAGACCTTAATTCTATACTCAAATCATAATTGAACGAGTCACTAATAAATCTGTCATACTTAATGTAGACGAACATAACTCTCAATATGACAATGAACCCGCTTGCAATTCTACTCGGAAAAAACACCTTAATCGGACCTAACTTTGTGGATTGGCTCCGCAATCTGATGATAGTTCTCAATATAGAGGAACTGGGATACATCTTGGAGATGGACATTCCGACGCCTCTGGTGCGGACAAGAGCCAATCAGGAAGAGATTGAAAACCACAAAAAGTGGGTTAAGGATGACATAAAAGTCCGTGCTTACATGATGGCTTCTATGTCTAATGAGCTTCAGAGAGCTCATGAAATTGTGACTTCTGCTAGGCAGATTCTATCTCACTTAAGCCAGCTTTATGGTGAGCACAGTCGAACTGCTAGATATGAGAAATCCAAGCAACTGTTCGGTGCAAGGATGAAGGAAGGTGAGAAGGTTAGGGACCACGTCCTCAAAATGATATCTATGATAGATAGATTGGAGGCTCTTGATTTTAAGATGGATACTTCTCTTCAGACCGACCTTATCCCACGCCTCTCCCTGATTCCTTCTCACAGTTTGTTATGAATTTCAACTGCAATGAGATTGCGTGCAACTTAGCAGGGTTGATGAACAAACTGGTGACCGCTCAGTCTTAGATGAAGACTCCGTAGATGAAGGAGTCTGCCCTTGTGATTTCTTCTGGATCTCGGAGGTCTAAGAATAAGAAGAAAAAGACCAAGAAGCAGACGGGACCACGAGTCAAGGACCTTAAGGGTAAGGGCAAGGCCCCGATGGTTCCAAAAAGCAAGAAGAAGGACGCTTGTCTCAAATGCGGTGAGCTGGGCCACTGGTCTAGAGACTGTCTTATTCCTCATGGCATTTAAGGTACAGAACTTTTAGTTTTGGAAACAAATTATTATGCTACTGTATTTTCTACTTTTTGGATACTAGATTCTGGTGCTAGTTCTCATATTTATACCGTGAATCAGGATCTGGAACAAAGTAGGAAGCTTGGAACTGGGGAAGTGATGATTACTATCGGAAACGGGCATAGTGTCGAGGCAACTGACATAGGATCACTTCTTTTGGGTTTAAAATCCGGCTTTGTTTTGACTTTAGAAGATGTACTTGTTTTGCCCAAGGGGCATAAAAACATTGTATCCATTCCGGTCATGGATCGGAAAGGCTTTTCATTTTTCATTGGTGATGGTTCCTGCAAAATTTATTTTAGAAATAAACTAGTGGGCACTGCTACATTGTTAAATGGACTGTATCATCTAAATCTTGGTAACATAGTCATTGTGAATACTATGACTAGGAAGCGTGGTAGGGATGAAACTAATCAAGTTTTGAAATGGCATCTTAGACTTGGTCTGTTGGTCAGACCAAAGTTTACAAAATGGAAAAGGATGTACTTATGGGTGCATTGGGATCGGATCCCTTTCCTACTTGTGAATCTTGCCTTAAAGACAAAATGACTAAGTCCCACTTCAGAGGGACTTTTGAAAAAGCCACAGATAAATCAGGATTAATCCATACCGACGTATGTGGTGCTTTGGAAGCAGCATGTGATGGATATCAGTATTTCATTACGTTTACAGATGATCATACTAGGTATGGTTATGTATATTTAATGAAAAATAAATCCGAGGCCTTTGAGAAATTCCAGGAATTTAAGGCCCTAGGCAAGAAACAAACTGGAAATCATATCAAAGCAATTCGATCAGACCGAGGTGGCGAGTATATGAGTACAGAGTTTGACAAGTTCCTTAAGTAATATGGAATAGTATCACAACTAACACCTCCAGGTACTCCTCAGTTAAATGGTGTATCAGAAAGAAGGAACCAGACCTTGTTGAACATGGTTCATTCTATGCTGGGCTATACTGACTTACGGTTTACCTGTGGGGGTATGCACTCCTGACCGCCGCTTATATCTTGAATAGATGTCCATCCAAATCGATTCCTAAAACTCCACATGAGATGTGGGAGGGCAGGAAACCAAGTCTTAATCATATTAGGATTTGGGGATGTCCCGCCAATGTCAAGAAGACTAAGGTGGAAAAGTTGGAAGCGAGGTCCGTGAAGGGACGTTTCATTAGATTCCCATATGGGATGATGGGTTATCTATTCTACATGTCCGAAGATTGAATGATCGTTGTTGCTTTGCAAGCACACTTTATGGAAGATGAGTTCATCCAGGAAGGCGGAGCAGGTAGAAGTATTTCTTTGGAAGAATACAATGAAACTCCTCAGGAGATACCTGTACAAGAAATTGGAACCGAACCTTATGAAACACAAGTACAACCACCTCGTAGGTCTACTAGGGTGTCTCATTTGCCTGAGAGGTATGGCCTTGTGCACTTGGAGGAGCTGAGTATCCATGAGGTTCCAAATGATAGCCAAGAGACCGACCCAACGACCTATGACCAAGCGATGGTGGATGTATTCCGCAAAATGGCGTGAAGCTATGGAAGCTGAGAAAGACTCGATGCATGCACTACGCCATAGATGGCCTATCGCCACCTCATGGGCATGGTGTTGCCTCCTCGCCAGTGTTGCGATAGCTATGAAATTTTTGCCTATCGCAACCTTGTAACCTTGGTATTCCGTAAACATAAATACGTATTCTTGTATTTATAAATAGGTGTTACACACCGCAACACTACGCCTGTCGCTTAGACTATAAATAAATAAAAAGATAAATTTCTTTCAAAATAAAAATTATACTTTAAGACTAATTAAAATTTAATAAAACCAAAATATATATTTTATATAAAATATGTCTCCATTAAATAAATAGTATATTTATTTTATAAATATTATTTTTTTCCAAAATTTTCTTAAAATATATAATTTTATTAAAAAATTAAAAAAATAATATGTAAAAATTTATTAAAACAAAAAAAGATATTTTATACAAAATATGTCTTCATTAAATAAATACTATTTTTAGTTTATAAATACTATTCTTTTTTCAGAATTTTCTTACAATATGTAATTTTATTAAAAATTAAAAAAAATATTAGAAGTAAAATACTATAAACAACTTCACTTTAGCATTTTGTGGAGTAACACAATATATAAGATTTCACTCAAAAATAAAAACACGGGATAGGTCGAAAATTTTAAGTTGAATATACTTCAGTAATTTGCTAATTGCTGAAGTAAAAGGCACAATAAAATTTTTGAATAAAAATATTTCCCTATTAATCAAATAACATCGTATCTAAACCGGAATTTTACCCGAACCCTACTTCTTGGTAACCGCCCCCGCCCCCTCAATCTTCTCATTTTTTTCCTTCTTTTCTCTCCGTCTCTCTGTCCTTCCCCTCCCGATCTCCCTCTCCCTGTTCTTCTTTTTTTTTCTCTCTCAAAACTCTCACACACACACACTGGGCTCCGCCTGCACACACACGCACACGATTTGAGCAGCAGACGTGACATCAGAGGAGCAGCGAGCGGTTAGGGCTGCGGTGCGGCGGAGAGGGTTGCAACGGCGATGGTGGTGGTCGCGGTTGGATGTGAAGCTCTCCCCAGTCAGGTATACTTGTTGAAGACCTTTGTTTTCATACCTTATTGTTTATTTCCTTGCTCCAATTGTCTACTGAGTGACTAATTCGGCTAGACTAGGTATCAATTTGGTTTCTTCATTTTTGGATCGAGTCTGATTTATGCTGGAAGTGAAGTGTAGAATGCTGAGTTTGCATCACATGTGATAATTCTATGAACGAGAAAATTTTGGTTAGTAATAGTTATGTTGCAATTGAATTAGGAGGGACAAATTGGGTTATAGATGTTTCCTTGCCTGACTCCATCTCGCTTGTTCTTCGAGATCATTCCTAATTTCGGTTCTTGTAACTATCATGATAGATATAACATTCTTTCTTTTCCTTCCTAATGCAGGCACACTGCCATATATTTACTATTGTTTGTTGCTACACTGACGCAATATTTTATTACCTCTGGAACATCTCCCGGGTAATTATATATACCAACTACTTATACGGTCTTGCCGCTAAATAATTCTATTTGTAACTTGTGCGAAGTATATCTTCTGTTCCATTTTCGTATGATAGACTTGGGGTTCTGTTTCTTTCTTTCCCCAAATATCCAGTTTTGTACTCGAGACACAGAAGGATGTTGATGAAATAGATGCTTCAGCTAGAACAACATTATTTGCTTCAAAGTAAGCAGGTTCTTTTCTCAAACTAACACCGATTTGAGCCTATTTTTTAAGTTCATAAGTCAGAACAGTGAACAGATATCATTAGAGAGTTCTTGGTATGGAATTGACTAACTGCAATATCTTTGGGTATGTCTTGTTATAATGTTTAAGCAAAGACATCCAGTCAAGCAAAAATGGCAGTGTTGTAATCACTGTGGATGGGAGGAACTATCACAGAGGGAATGCAACTTCTTGGACAAAGCTAGTGATGGATTTATACCCTCCAGGGACATCTATTAGGTAAGTGTATTTATATGATACTTAAAACAGTTCCCTGTTCAGTAAGTATCTAAAGCTTGTCAGTGTCACACCTTAATGGCTTCATATTTAAGCTTTGCGTATAATTATTGAGGACACGCTCCTTTCAGAGTTAAGACATTAAATAGTGAAGCTAGCATAACTTTTTCAATGATTCTGAAAAAACTATTTGAACAATCTTTCCATTCCTTTTCTTTTGTGTGTACAATAATTCTGGGATTACTCTTTTTTTCCCTCCCTTTTTCCAATTTTATTTGAAATATAATTATTCAAATATGAATAGGTGAGTTACGTTTTAAATGCAATTTCTTCTTTCCCAGAATGGTAACCCCATTTACTTCTGAGTAGGTTGGTTACCAATAATAATGATGATAGTAATAATTATATGGTTAAATTTTAAGCAATAACAACATTATTGAGTTTTTTATTACATTTAGTTATGCTAGTTCACCCTAATATATTAATGGATGGAAAATCTTCAGTAGAGGTTCCTCTTTTTTCATTTGTCTCAATTCAATGCTCAATTTTTCAAATTTTTCAAATCAAGACCTGAATGTTTTTTTTTCTTCAAACCAGGGCCTATTTTTTGGATTTTGTTTCTCAATTGGGGGCCTAATTTTTGCTCCTGTTTCTCAAATTGGGGCTTACTAGAGGCCAGATTTGAGAATCAAATTTGTAGTTCGGGTCCTGAACTGAGAATTAAAATCAAAATACGAGTCCTGATTTGAGATTGAAACTTTGATCCTCAAATTGAGACCAAAACTTAAATCTCGCCCCCCTCTCCAAGCAACTTTTTGCATTAATGTATCACTCCTTTTTTTTCTGAACACCTGCTTGTGTCTTTGTGTTTTGTCCTGTAAACGTAATTGCTGAAATCGAACGGTTGAATTTCTATATATCAACTTCTGGTGTTGTACCTACTACCTACTAATTCTGCTTTTAGAGTTGTGACTTATGACTGAAGTTTTTTGGATGTATTGGAAAAGGTGATGGAACTCAACATTTTGTAAGATATCTTTTAATGTAATAAGATATGGGCACTTGTGTTAGAATGTAGCATGTATGTATTCATGTGAGGAGATGAAGAGAGTGTTTGGCAGAAAATGTGGTGGAACGAATTAGTAACACTAATTGTTCCACCATTTTCTATTTATAAAAGTAACTTACAATAATGACATAATATTTTCATTACTTAGATGTGTTCCTAACTGCCTCCCACATATCATTATCTGTTTCAGCAAACATGAACCCATTGCTTATTTAAGGCTCCATCGATTTCAACATTAAAGAAATAACTTTCGCATTACTGGAGTGCCAAACTTTAAACGTAGAATCAGGAATGTCCACATCTCCCTCAGTGTCATAATTGTAAGTTTGCTATAAACAGTGATGGGGAAAATGTTCACTACATCAACTGGTTTGTAGTAGCACTGACACGTAAAATTTCTTGTGAACTTAGGGACATGAAGCACATAGGATAAAGTGATGTCATGGAGACGTTGATTTTCCCTTTCCCAACAATTAGGACAAAAGAGCTATCTGAGAACATTATCCCTACGGAAGTCCACACTATATGAAGAGTAAACAGATGCCATACCAGCACCAGAATCAATGATTCAAGAGCTCCGATTAGCATGTATGTATTCATGCTGGGAGATGAAGAGAGAGTTGGTAGGAAATGTGGTGGAATGAATTAATCAACCTTAATCTTCCACCTTTTTTTTATCATCTACAAGGTAACTTACAATGTTTAGATTTTTAAGCCTAAACTATACATAGTAACATAAATAACCCTATTATTACATTACTCTCACCAACTTGGTGAAATATTTGAATACTAGTTGGCTATGGAAGTACTCTGAACCGCACTTCTATGAGGACATGAATGAAATCTGCTGATTGATTGAATATTTCAACTTATATTAGAATCATGCAACTTGAAAAGCTGCTTCCAAGAATGATGCATCCTTCAGATATCTTTTGATGTATCGTTTTTTGCAGATGAGTTTTGGTTGATTTTACTCTTGAGATCAGGTGAATGGCTGCCCCATCTAAAAACTTAAAGGCTTTTAATCATGGTTGTTACGGCGGTAAGTCGAGTCGAGTCGGTGGGGGTCCGGCATGGCGAGTCGTAGACTAGTCGAGACTAGTACTATAATATATAATATTATAATATATTATTATATAATATATCTATACAACAAAGTGGCAGCAATTAGGTTTCATACCAGCCTCGATGTGTTAGGTTCAATCTTCAGGTTTGCAACTTAAACTAGGGATTGCGTTTTTTTTTTTGAGGTGCGGGGTCTAGGGGTGCTCTTTCCATCCTTTTGTTTGTGTGGTAAAGGAAAAAGGAAAATTACTTTTGATTCTTCATTGCCATGTAAAAATGTGTCAGTTCAATCTTAGTTGGGAAGACGTGGACACAATACAAATGTTTTGATGTACCTTTGTGTTTTGCCCTGTAAACATCAATAACACTTGCTTATAACTGGGTATTCAGTAGATTTTTCCTTAATATCTGGGAAGGTGAATCTTGGCACTTTGTCAGAATTTAGTGTGCTGGTTATTGCTGCTGGTTAAGTTAAATATTTTGCATTCACCACCCAACTTTTCAAAATATATTACAAATAACCCCATTTTAAAAAAAATTTGGGATGTATGTGTATAATGCAACACAATTTTTTGGCAATATTCAGAAAAGTTTAGGGATGTAGTTGTAGAAATATTTAATGGCCTCAGCAATTATGTTAGCTGCACTAACAACCGGTGTAAAATGTAATTCCGATGTGACCTCAAGGGTGGTTTTTGTAGCTTCCAAAATTAGCTTCTCCTTTTTTTTTTTTGTCAAACCTCATAGATAGGTTTTGTAATTATTTCTTGTTTAAATTGGTTAATGTAGCAAGTTTATCATCTACCACCACTTATATTTGATCCTTTTTTTGTTGTAAAAAAACTCAGTTCTCATCATCATCTGGCCGCCAACCACAAATAAATGTGGGCCCCGCAGCCCAGCAACTGCCTATGCCCCAGATGGATGCTCCAAGTTTTGGACAACCTTGGTTTTCTACTGGGAATCAAAAGGTGCAGTCCATTGTGCCTATGCAACAAATGGCTGATCAAAGTAGTGTAGAACAAACATGGTTGTCAAGTAAGACCCACAATATAAAGCCAGTGACCCCTTTGCAGCAGAATGGGGAACAAAATAATACTGGGGTACAACCGTGGCTTACAAACGGGAATCAGAGCGTGCAATCTTGTGCTTCCGGGCAGACTGAGGAAAAAAGTGTTTGCGTTGTGAGTCAAGTGAGTGTTTACTGATATCATTTATTTTGTTTTGTTTTTAATATACTATTTTTTTCATTCTGCTGTGATACCTCTTTCGAGGCAAGAATTAAGATTCTAGATGTATCTTCCAGTTTCAGGGGAAGAATAGTCCGTCTGACCTAGCGGAAAAGGCTTCTATTGATTGGAAAGAGCATATACCTCGTGAGGGAAAAAAGTACGTGATTGCTAATTGTGTTAGATTGTGATAAGAAAGTTGATTGGCTAGCTTAGTTTAATATTGTGGCGTTGTTGATAACAATGAAAGGACTTCGTAAATGCTAGATATGCATTAACCTTTTTATTTCTTTTATGCATTAACCTTTTTTTTTAAAATGGGGTTATTTGTAATATATTTCGAAAAGTTGGGTGGTGAATGCAAAATATTTAACTTAACCAGCAAACTCCATCAAGCCAACTAATGGCTGCGACAAAACGAAGGCGAAATCAAGTCTAGAGGGTGGTTTTTATAATTTTTAGAGTTAGCTGTTTTTTAAATACGCAAAAAAACTCGAGAGCAGTAGGGTCAATATGGATAATTGAGGTCCATATTTTCAGAGTTAGCTGTTTTTATACCTAGAACAATATGAAGAATTGAGGTTCAACAGCCTCCTCCTCCAAGGATATGGACAAACTTGTTGATACCATCAATACATTGTCGTTACATTCAACGAATGGATGTCAGCAATTTGAGATGTTGTAATGTTGTTTCCTTTGCCTATAGTGAAACGTACACTGATCTTTGCTTGACCAGTAGGGTCATGTTCGTTTAGAAAAACACTTCCGTGGTGTCTGGTTTATATTCAGTAATTCACATTGTGTCTTTACACTTGTTTCAGGACATGGCAGGGTCAATGAAGAAATGGATGCCAAGGTGAATCAGAAGGTCTAGCACAACCTGACATGAAAAAATTAGGTGAAGCCAACCCTGACTTGAAAATTGATATTGGTGCAACACTTTCTGGTGACACACGAGAAGATGGCACTCCAATTGCGCGAGAAGATGGCACTCCAATTACGCAAGAATATGACACTCTAGTTACAGGAGACCATAGCGTCATCCATTTGTTCTTCTCTTTTGAACAATTTTCCATTTGTCTATTTGGTTGATGTAATGGATTGGTTGATGTTTTTGGTGGATTGATGTACTTGTTGGTTTAACTATAGCTAGGTTAATGATGTAGAATTGTTTTTTATGGGAAATGAAATATTTAAATGCTATATTGTTATTCTGTTCATTTGAGGTGTTGCAATAGGTAGTTAGTGTGTTGAAATTAGTTAATATTTTTCAATACACATTGGGTTGCAGTTGTTACCATCTGGTGTTGCATTAACTACGTTTCCACAATATGGGCCCACAAGTGGGCCCCACAGGTGTGCCCCACACAATCTGGTATCTATTTTATTAAATTATAACGTCTATTGCAACACAGATAAAATGTTGCAATAGGGTGCCAAATATGTTGCCATAGGCTCCTATGGTAACATGAGAACAGGGTGTTACCTTAGGCCGTTCGAATGTTGCCTTTGTGGTCAAAGGCAACTGCTGAGAACACAACACACTTTTGGTGTTACCTTTGCTCTTTTCGGGGCTAAGGCAACACTAAATCAGGTCTATGGTGACACAGTTTTAGGGTTGTTGTAGGCCATCTATGGCGTAGTAATGTCAATCAGGTCTGGACTCTAGTAGACCGCCCCGAGGGCATAGTGCTTATTGGGAATAAGTGGATCTACAAGAGAAAGACTGATGGGGATGGCAAGGTTGGCGCCTATAAGGTCAGGCTTGTGGCAAAGGGTTATACCCAAAAGGAATGGATCGATTACCACGATACCTTCTCGCCCGTAGCCATGATCAAGTCTATTCGCATGATGCTTGCTATAGCTGCCTACCACGATTATGAGATATGGAAAATGGACGTAAAGACGGCTTTCCTAAATGGATTCCTCGAGGAGGAAATCTATATGGAGCATCCTAAAGGCTTTGTATTTGAGGTCGATATTCAGAAAGTGTGCAAGCTTCAACGTTCCATTTATGGACTGAAGCAAGCTTCGCATAGTTGGAACCTTCATTTTGATGAGGCAATCAAATAGTTTGACTTCATGCAAAATGAAGAGGAACCTTGTGTATACAAGAGGGTTAGTGGGAGCAAGATCGCATTCTTAGTACTATATGTAGATGATATTCTACTAATAGGAAATGATCTGGGAATGCTCAGTTCTGTGAAAGCTTGAATTTCGAGTAATTTCTCCATGAAAGACTTGGAAGAAGCAACCTATATTCTTGGTATTCGGCTCTACCGGGATAGAGCGAAGAGAACGATAGGTCTTTCCCAAGCCCTCTATATAGATAAGATCATAAAGCGATTTAAGATGGACGATTCTAAAAGAGGGTTCCTGCCGATGCGACATGTAATAAAACTCTCCTCGAAGATGTGTCCTCAAAGTGAGGAACAGCGAAATGATATGAGTAATATACCATATGCTTTGTCCGTGGGTAGCCTTATGTATGCTATGTTGTGTACGAGACCTAATATTGCACATGCTGTGAGCGTGGTAAGTAGGTTTCAGGCAAACCCAGGTAGGGAACATTGGACTGCCGTAAAGAACGTTCTCAAGTACTTGAGAAGGACTAGAGATATGGTTCTTATGTATGGCGGTGGAGAACTGAATGTGATGGGCTTCACTGATTCAGACTTCTAAGGACAGAAAGACGATTCGATGTCTACTTCTGGATACATATTTACTCCTAATGGAGGAGCAGTATCTTGGCGTAACGCCAAGCAAAGCGTGACTGCTGATTCCACCTGTCAGGCTGAGTATCAAGCAGCCTCATAGGCTTTTAAGGAAGGCTTCTGGATTAAGAAGTTTCTAGGAGAACTTTAAGTGATAACATTTGCTGAGCTGCCTATTCCGCTTTACTGCGACAACGACGGAGCTGTAGCGCAGGCCAAGGAGCTGAGGTTTCACAACAGTACCAAATATATTGAGAGAAAGTATCATCTCGTAAGAGATTTTGTTCGCAAGGGATACATTGTCTTGCATAGAATAGACTCAGCCGACAACGTCGCTGATCTACTGACCAAGCCACTTTCTCAGACTAGCTTGGAGCGTCATCTGGAGAGCATGGGTATTAGATACCATAGTGTGTGGCATTGAGTGCAAGTGGGAGATTGATAGGAGTATGCCCTCGAATGCCACTCAGAGGATGTTGAGTGAGGGCTTTGTACTTGTTATTATGTAATTAATTATCAAAAGGCAATTGTATGTTTCTTTATTTACTGGTAGTCACTGGTATTCCTGACTCGTAAATATATATATAGAAATAAGTCTGTATATTTGAGAGCAAAACATTTCACTCCTTATTAGATAAGGGGTTCGGCACTGGAAAGGTTTATGACTCAAATACTTAATTGTTCGCAAGTCGATGAAAATTGACTGGGCGTTAAGTTTATGTGAAGACTTGTATAACGTGTTCTTTGACTTGGAGAGTGTGATCGACAAAAAATTATCCTAAAAATAGGAGTTTGTGAGTCGCTCGCAAATATATACGAGGTAGAAGTAGTTGTGGTAAGTTCTACCAATGTCTTTTCTCTCGAGGATTGTTCAACAGGGCTTCGTATAATATTTTATTACAGGTTGAGAGAAATAAATACTAAAATATTCTAAAATAGATTATTGGGTTTTTGTGCTAACTAAATTAAATGCACTATTTATAAGCTAGATTATTTTTAATAAGACTATTTTTAATGAGACTATTTTATATAAGACTATTTTTAGTAAGACTATTTTTAATTCTACGATTGTTAATGAGACTATTTTTATACTAGACTATTTATAACTATACTATTTCTATACTAGACTATTTATATTAAGACTATTTATAACTAGACTATTTTTAAAGTAGACTATTTTTAATGTAGACTATTTTTAACTAGTGAAATAAATAGAATTAAAACGAGTTGGGAATTTATAAAATCTAGGGGATTACGGGTTCATTAAATTAGGTTTTTAATTAAGTATAGGAATTGATTTACACGGATATAAAATAAAAACGAATGTTTATCGAGTAATCAACTTTTCACCTCATAACTTTCGTATTCAAAGATGTCTTAATCACTTTCGCAATCTTAAGATGTTGATAACAAGATTAACACTTGATAGATTGAAAAGACGTGTTTCCAATTCACTTAACAATCAATCAAGGAGGTTTCACTAGTAGAAATAGGATATGATCAATCTCTATTTAAACCAATTAGTTCTTTCATTTCTTTAACTAGACTATTTTTAGGATAAACGATTGTTCATCGAGTAATCAACTTTTCACCTCATAACTTTCGTATTCAAAGGTGTCTTAATCACTTTCGCAATCTTAAGATGTTGATAACAAGATTAACACTTGATAGATTGAAAAGATATGTTTCCAATTCACTCAACAATCAATCAAAGAGGTTTCATTAGTAGAAATAGGATATGATCAATCTCTATTTAAACCAATGAGTCCTTTTTAATCAAAATAGTATAAATCGATCAAATACTCAATATATAACGTAATAAAAATCCCCCTTCCCCTAGGAAGAAAGATTAGCTACTCATTGGTTTATACAAACTAAAATTAGAATAGAAATAATTGATATACATAATATATATAGAAACTTTTAATTACTACAACTTAATAACAGTAGATGAAACTTACTTGAATATGATGTATCAAAGTGCAAGAAACATTCTTCAAAATATAACTTCAAACTTGTTCAAAGGTTACAAGCTTATAAAAATTGAAAGTAAAATACTAAGTAAAATAATAAGTGCTTATTGATCAAGCAATTTTCAATTGCAAACTAAATGAAAGAAAAACTTCAAAATAAAAATGAAATACAAACTAAAGTAAAGAGTTCTAAGGAAAATATCTTGCTAAAAGAAAGGGGTGTTTCTTGGCAAGAAGAGGAGATGTTTTTGCAATGGATGAATGTGTCCTTTTATAGGTGATTTTCAAGAATATTATGAATTGTTTAATTCAAAAGACGTGTTGTAGTATCTTGATTTTTTCTTTGTTCACACTTCACCCATCATGCATGTCTTTAATTTTTCAGATTTTTGACCATAAATAAAATATCTTGTGGTTGAGTTCACAAGAGGCTAAAGGTGTAAAATTCAACCAAGGAACTGCATAAAAACGGCGCTGAAAAACGGCCCATTTTGCGCCATGTTGTTCGCTATATTTTTAAACAATCCGAAAGTGTATGGAGAATATGTAGAAAGCGGCGAGCAAGGTCGTATTCCACGGAGACTAAATATTCTTATTGTGTTGAGTACTAGATTATAATGATTCCGGTTTTATCTAGACGATCGAAAGGTAAAATAGATGATTAACGAAATAAAAATAAAATTATGACAATAAAAGAAAATATCCGAATTAAGGAGAATTGTAAGAGTTTAGAAAGAAAGATTCCAAGGCTCGGTTTCCGTTGATCACTAAGTTTAGTCGAGATTGGTTCCAAAAGTTCTAAGTGCGTTTCCAAAATGATAATCACAATAATATTCTAAAGTCCCTCTCGAGATGCATTAAAACGTAGATTAAATAACTTATAACAACCTCTCCGTTTACTATAAATTATCTAACTCCAAAATGTTCACAAGATTTAAACATCATCATAGTTCATCACCGATTTCTCAATCTCGTAATTTACTACGTCAAATACTCGAAACCTATTAATGCCCTCTTCTCTCGAATTATGAGCAATTAAGTTTAACATGTAAAAACATTGATCAAGTGTCTAAACATGAATTAAAACCAAGCATTTGATAAAGAAAACACACTAGATATATATAATCATCAATCCCTCAAAACCATAGCAAATCAACGTACTCCCATGCCCGGAATCTAACGAGTTTAGCTGGACATGGTAATAAAAGAAAGATTAATAATCATCATATTCATCATGTTCATGCTAAATAAAACAACAAAAATAAGTAAAAAATAGGGAGAAGATAAAACTCGAATGGTGTCTTGAATGGATGTAGGATCAAGCCTTCAAAATGTTCTTCAAGAGTTCATCATTTTCTTCCTCCCAGTCTCCTTCTTTTGGTAGGTTTCTTCTTTAATCTTGTGTTTTTCTTCCCTCACCAACTCTCCAAGACTCTCTAAATCAAGATTCCCTCTCAAGTCCAGCCCCAAGACCTTTTTATAAAGCCAAAATATCATCTTTTTCATGTTCAAATCTTCAAAAATATTAAAAAGTGATTTTTCCACCGAAAAGTGACACGGCCCGTGTCAAATGACACGGCCCGTGTCATACTATCCCAGAAAATGCAAAAACTTTCTGGACAGCAGACCCGATCGTGTCATTTGACACGGCCCGTGTCATACTGTTTCAGAAAATGCAAAAACTTTTTGAACTGTGAAGTCGTGGTCTAGAAGCCATATCTCCCTCAATACACCTCGGAATTTAGCGTATGATATACCGTTGCGAAGCTTATTTCAATAGGAATCCATATATATATATATATATATATATATAGAACACATCCTGATTCGAAGTAATGAATCTGTAAATTAGAAAATACAACAGGTAGTGCTTCAATCTTCATCGTTTTAGGCCTTGTACTCTCGTTTCTGCATTGCTTGATATGTATTTGGGGATTGAGACTTCGGTATTGCTTGATAATGTCCTTAAAACACCTATAAAATCAAATAAAATATACCCAAGCGTGATTGAGTCCAACAAACACAATATGAGTACAAATGACACAATTCTACACATTTTAGGATCTTAAAATCCGGAAAAACCTTATAAAAACATGTGTAAAAATGATTGTTATCAAAATTTCCCAAACTTGAACGTTGATCGTCCCGAGCAATGCACTTCAAAATAACCACTCTTAAGGGAACTCATCCCTCAACACACCTCAAAGGATCATTATGAAAATTCATCAATACGCCTCAAGTAATAAATAAGTCGAGTTCTATAAAGTATTCAAATCTCTGGGGTGCTTCCTTAACATCATAATCAATACTTAGAAGATATAAACCTCACCGATTAAGTGTATTCCCTCACTCTCGAAGTGTATAATGGGATAATTGACGCTCAAAACTCATTCAATGATATAAAAATCCCCATAGGCTTGCTAGTCCTCTACATCTCTACCACTAGTTGTGCATGTAAATTTGGTGAATTAAAAAGGACTTTATCGGTTGTAATGTAGGCTATTTAGTCGGGGTAGGATAAGTATGGCTTAAAGTGACTTGACTTGAGCAAATTAGAACATCATCTTAATAATCACTTCGCTCAATTAGAAGCTCAATAATCCCTTGGAATTTGCTTCCTTCAACCCCTTGATTTCAATATAATCGCACTAAGCGCTTTTGAAAGTGAGAATCACAACTTTATTCCCCCTTATCGCTCCAATACATCTCATTTCTTTTGTGTCCACAAACTTTTTTCTTTTTATATTTTCATGTGGTGGACAACATCATCATTAAATCACATCATTCTTCCTTCAAATTTATTTTGATAAATCATCGCATTTGAACCAACAATCTTCCCAATCGCTTCCACACATCTTTTCATTCTTTTGCCAATTTGTTCTAAATAGCTCAAGTATAGGGACAAAAGTTTATAATGGAACGGAAAGCTCATAATGTGGCTAACAAGAAATAGGCTTTAAGCTCAATCGGGCTAACTAGGGAAATAAATTTTCGGGTTGGCCAAAAGGTTTGAAGGGTTGCCAATAAAAATCGCCTATAATCATTTTCACTAATTTGCACACACGTTTGTAGTTTTGAATAAGATACCAAGGCAAGTTCTAGAGTCTTAAAATATGAATAATACACTCGACAATGAAACTTGCATATTTAATAATGCACGAAGGCTCAAAAGCTCACAAGTTAGATTTGTTCATATTTCCAAGATATTAAACTATTTATTCAATTCCATACCCTTTTGATTATTCTACAATTTTTCCTCTTCAAATTATCCTCGATTTGTATATCAAAATAACAAAATAAATCCCGAGGTATCCAAGACAAGAGTTCATTCTTTCGAGTTTCATCCAAGTACATGATACTCAAAACACACCAAGTTCAAAAACAACAATCCACACCAAAATCCAAGCAAATCTTCACACTAAAATTCGAAAAAAATAGAAACAAACAAATAATAAAATAAACAAACAAAACAAGGTGTTAAAAAAAATAAACGAACAATATAAGTATATCTTGACCCAATATCTCCCCCCAAACTTGAATTAAAGAATGTACACACGAAGGGGGTATAGTATTTAAGCAATAAAAACTTTGGGTCAAGAAATACTTACAACCGGTCATATTGATTGGGCGGAGGGAAGTGGCCTTGTTGGACATGCCACGTGTCACACCTGCTCAGATTTGCCAAAAACTTGTTCGCTATATTTTTAAACAATCCGCAAGTGTACGGAGAATATGTAGAAAGCGGCGAGCAAGTTCGTATTCCATGGAGACTAAATATTCTTATTGTGTTGAGTACTAGATTATAATGATTCCGGTTTTATCTAGACGATCGAAAGGTAAAATAGATGATTAACGAAATAAAAATAAAATTATGACAATAAAAGAAAATATCCGAATTAAGGAGAATTGTAAGAGTTTAGAAAGAAAGATTCCAAGGCTCGGTTTCCGTTGATCACTAAGTTTAGTCGAGATTGGTTCCAAAAGTTCTAAGTGCGTTTCCAAAATGATAATCACAATAATATTCTAAAGTCCCTCTCGAGATGCATTAAAACGTAGATTAAACAACTTATAACAACCTCTCCGTTTACTATAAATTATCTAACTCCAAAATGTTCACAAGATTTAAACATCATCATAGTTCATCACCGATTTCTCAATCTCGTAATTTACTACGTCAAATACTCGAAACCTATTAATGCCCTCTTCTCTCGAATTATGAGCAATTAAGTTTAACATGTAAAAACATTGATCAAGTGTCTAAACATGAATTAAAACCAAGCATTTGATAAAGAAAACACACTAGATATATATAATCATCAATCCCTCAAAACCATAGCAAATCAACGTACTCCCATGCCCGGAATCTAACGAGTTTAGCCGGACATGGTAATGAAAGAAAGATTAATAATCATCATGTTCATCATGTTCATGCTAAATAAAACAACAAAAATAAGTAAAAGATAGGGAGAAGATAAAACTCGAATGGTGTCCTGAATGGATGTAGAATCAAGCCTTCAAAATGTTCTTCAAGAGTTCATCATTTTCTTCCTCCAAGTCTCCTTCTTTTGGTAGCTTTCTTCTTTAATCTTGTGTTTTTCTTCCCTCACCAACTCTCCAAGACTCTCTAAATCAAGATTCCCTCTCCAGTCCAGCCCCAAGACCTTTTTATAAAGCCAAAATATCATCTTTTTCATGTTCAAATCTTCAAAAATGTCAAAAAGTGATTTTTCCACCGAAAAGTGACACGGCCCGTGTCATACTGTCCCAGAAAATGCAAAAACTTTCTGGACAGCAAACCCGGTCGTGTCATTTGACACGGCCCGTGTCATACTGTTTCAGAAAATGCAAAAACTTTCTGAACTGTGAAGTCGTGGTCTAGAAGTCATATCTCCCTCAATACACCTCGGAATTTAGCGTATGATATACCGTTGCGAAGCTTATTTCAATAGGAATCCATATATATATATATATAACACATCCTGATTCGAAGTAATGAATCTGGAAATTAGAAAATACGACAGGTAGTGCTTCAATCTTCATCGTTTTAGGCCTCGTACTCTCGTTTTTGCATTGCTTGATATGTATTTGGGGATTGAGAATTCGGTCTTGCTTGATAATGTCCTTAAAACACCTATAAAATCAAATAAAATATACCCAAGCGTGATCGAGTCCAACAAACACAATATGGGTACAAATGACACAATTCTACACATTTTAGGATCTTAAAATTCGGAAAAACCTTAGAAAAATATGTGTAAAAATGAGTGTTATCACATGTTGTAGGGTGACCCGGTCTCATCCGGAACACACGCAAGGACCCGGCAGAAAATACCGGCCGTGTATGAAACGACGCTAGATACGGCCATGATATGCGCCGTGTGAGAAACGGCCGAAGATATGGTCATGATATGCGCCGTTTTTGTCTTGGTCGTTTTGTAGACTTTGTCCTTGAAAATTTTCTGATCTCGGATTTGGTTCTGCTTTTCGTCCTTTTTGACGTTTCATTTCAATAATCTATAAAATAAATATTTTTAGCTCATGTTTTGACATATATTTAAAATAATTATTTTTATCACAAATCCGTTTGATTATGCCAGAAAAAGAGATATTTTGTATATAAATTTTTAGATCAAATATGCACTAATCAAATACCCACACTTGAATTCTTGCTAGTCCCGAGCAAAACTATTTAATATTCATACTCAAAATAAAATAAGGGAAAAAAATATATGACACAAATTAAAATAATACATAGACAAATTAAGAACAATACTTATATATATAAAGAGAAAAAAGAGATCAAAATGTCATTTACACAACAGCCAGCTTTATACAGTAGATGGAATGAATCAAGATCCAAAATAAATCTACAAATGATTTTAAAGTTAAAACACAATTTTATTTTTGTAATTCCGAAATGCAAGGTTACCCCCCAAAAGATTGATTATTTCTTTCCCACTCATGACACACACGACTCCCTTTAAAGGTTGCTCTCGATCACTCATTTATTTTTCGACTCAATATGAAGAAGAATTTCATCGGCCTCATCAAATATTGTGATTGTTCATGAAATTGAGTGTATTGAAAATCAGCCACAAATTAATTCAAATCTGCTCATAATATACATCCCTTTTATAGACTTAATAACTCGAACTAAGCAGGTGATAGCTTTCACACCGTTATTTTTTTAATATGTAGCTCTTTTCACCAACATATTTGTCATCTTTTTTTTAGGTGATAGCTTTCACACCGTTATTTGCTAACGTGTAGCTCTTTTCACCAACACATTTTCCATCTCTTTTTGCTAACGTGTAGCTCTTTTCACCAACTTATTTTCCATCTCTTTTTTAGGTGATAGCTTTTACACCGTTATTGTAATACCCGGTTGTAATTCATTCATTTTCATTCAGTAATTATCAGTCTGTAATTGTCACTCAGTAATTTTCACTCATTAATAATCATTCATTAGTCATGATTCATTCATTTGCGTTCATTTGGCATGTTGTAACCGTGTATCAGTTACCGATCGTCATTTCATATCCGTTTGAGTGTCGGAACGGGAGTATTATCATTATCATCGTGATTGGTAGTCTTGTGCTGGAAGTATCATTTTTGGCATGTGTTGGACTTGTTCGCGTTCGCAAACGTTTGGTATGTCGAATCATTCATCGATCGTAGCGAGAAATTGGAGTTGTCGGAATTTCATCTTGTCCAGCAACGAGTTACGGCCGTAAGGAGTGTCGGATACGGCCGTAATAGACGTTCGTTGTTTTCAGGCCATTTCGGACGAGCGGGACTTACAGCCGTAAGGATTTCGGCATACGGCCGTAAGTTGGGCAGTACGGCCGTAAGGCTTGGCCGGATACGGCCGTACGTGTCGAGCAGGGTGCCCAGACGTTTTTGGCCGAAGGCGAGTTACGGCCGTAAGGGTCTCGGCATACGGCCATAAGGCGAGGGAGATACGGCCGTAAGGCTTGGCCGGATACGGCCGTACGTTGCAGGCAGGATGCCTGGTCATTTTTGACGAAGGCGGGTTACGCCCGTAAGTTCGGCCGGATACGGCCGTATCATCCGAGTTACGCCCGTAAGGTGTGCGAGTACGGCCGTAAGGTGTCGGTAGTTGTTTTTGACGAAGGCGGGTTACGCCCGTAACTCAGGAGCGGTTACGGCCGTAAGTCTGTCGGCGGGCTTTCGGACGAAGCCGAGTTACGGCCGTACGAGTTGGCCGGTTACGGCCGTAAGGCCGTTGACCTGGAATGTTACGGCCGTAAGAGGGCCGAGTTACGGCCGTAACTTCCGGCAGTATATAAGGATTTGGCCGGGACATTTTTCCTCATTTCTTCATTTCTCCAACTTTATCCGAGAGAGTGGGTTGAGGGAGAGATTTTGCCATCATCAATCATTTGAGTGTGTAGTTTTCATCATCTTCATTCATTTGGGAAGCTTGAATACTCATTTTAACTCGTGTTCATCGGATCGAAGTGGTTGGATCTTCAAGAGGTAATTTCTTCAACACCTTGGATTTCAATTTTGTGTTGAGATATGATGTTTTGGACGTTATAATCATGTTATATGAATGGATATGTATATGATTATGAGTTTGTATAAGGATTCATTGGATTATTGAGGGATTATTCAAAAACACCTTGAATATCGAGTTGAAATTGGGGTTTTTCGATTAATTGTCGTTATAATCACGTTTTCGGATATTCATTTTGGATTATTGATCATTTGGAAGATGTTTGTTCGTTTGAACCACTTCTTGGGGTATTTGATAATGGCTTATTGAGATTTAATTATAAACAATCGGAGTTTGGCCACAACGTATTCGATATAATGCCCCAATGAACTTAGTTTAATCGTATCGACGTTTTGAGTTCGTTATATTCGTGTTTGATTCGTATATTGAACGGGTTGTTGGATATTGTATAATTCAAGGTTGTTCGAGCGACCGATATCTCAATTAGGACTTTGTTTGTGGAAGGATAATTGTCACCGGTGTTGTGTAAGTTAATTCTTACTCACTTAAAAGGATACTCATTCCTATCGTTGTTGTTCATTCATAATCATAATTCATTCATAAGGTACTAACCATTTCAAACTTGTAATTGTCACTTCATTACTTCATTCACGAGGGACGACGGTTCCAATTATTTATTGAGCTATCATTCTTTTCGCTGTCATTTCATCTCGGTGAGTCATTATTGATTTTGATGTCACTTTTGGTTATATAGTGGCATTCCGGGTCGCACTGGCGTGCCGGTTGGTATGTGTAGGATTTTCATGTCGGTCACATTATAGTCGTGTGTTGGTTGGTGGCCTCACATTGGACTGTGCACACGAGTTGATGGCTTCGTGAGACTGATTAGGTACAAGACCACACGTGTATTCGATCGATACTCGTCGGTGGCTTGTGCACGGACACATTTCCATCCCGGACGTAGTGTGGCGCCATTCCTTTGAGCCGTACTGTTAGTTGATTCATATAGCATGATTGATTGCGTATGTTTCGACAGGATATTTCATAACTAAAGATAACTCATGTTTGTGTTTATTCAACTCTTGAGGATTGTTGTTCTGTGTAACTGACCCCGGCTGGGGATTTTGTTTTTCAGGTCATGGCAAGGCAAAATCACGGGAATAGCATGCTGACGTCGAGGAGTTCCAGTGATACTAGTAGGGGCCCCCGATCTTTCAGTTATTCATGTTATTGTCCTTTATTTTCCGCTGCAGACTTTCATTCGATACCCTGCTTCATTCAAAGGTGGTGTATTTTATCTTCATATAAAATATACTAGTATTCGGTATTGTCCTGGTGTGTTGTACTTAAACTCCTCATCGGAGTATTTGGTAATATAATGTGGTTCGGTACTACAATTATATTATTTAATTCATCATTTTCATTCGCCTGGTGGGTCCCAGTCGGGGATTCACTGTAACACCCCCAAGACATTCAGGGTATATTACAGCGCCGTGGTTCCCACACTGTGGAATCCACCAGGCTAACATACCAAACAATACATTCGACAACGACAGCATTCACCAATAATACGACAATTCAAATAAGATTACAATCCGACAATAAAATCCAACATCAATCCATTTCCCAAAACAGGAACACAACGTTAACAATTTTGTAAAAGAAGTACTCGAGTACTTAAACCAATTTTATAACACAAAAATCCCAACACAAGACATCAAAAGTAATGGACTGAAATGAACACCAATAAATGACTACTGATCAGTATCATGCTTGCCCATCATCCTCATACGGCTCGAGTGCTCGTTTGTCCCCACGATCGATACCTGAAATACAAAAAAGTATTTCCCCCATTTAAGGGGTTAGCGACAACTGCTAGTGCAAGTACAATCCATTTGAACTACATTCTAATCAGATGAATAATGCGCCAAAAATCATTTTTGAAAACGTTTTATATTCCGGAATATTTACAATGTACAATCACAAAACACATTATCTCCAACAAATCACAATTCAAAGTTAACCGTTGGTACGAGACTCACGGCCACCGTACCCCGCAGAGCCCCGTCAGACATCCCTGGGTGGCTAACCACAGTTCGCGATACGCACACTCACGGCAATACGTATCCCTAGAGGCCCAGTCGGACCATCCCTAGGTGAACATACACATAACCATCCACGACAACCACGATACAACCATAATTCAAATACTAGAACATGTAAACAAATGTAAAGTACTTGCCTTTGAGACATTCTTGAAGAAACGGAGATGAAACACGACTACGAACGGTCCGGGTGGAAAACGACGGTCCCTAAACGAAGGATCAACACAGTTCAGTCCCAATGGACAACAATACTCTATTGGAATACACCCATAACCCCGATTACAATATACGACAATAGACGATCAATTGAAACGGGCGAGGGTTTACGCAAAATCTCTCCGTATTGATAATTCGCGGATTAAAATCAAGGAAATTGGATTTGGAATCATTCAATAATCACAATCGGTGAAGAATATCATAACATACTGGAATAATTCAGTTTCAATTAGCAAAACCCGGAAAAAACCCCCAAATTTGACGAGTTAGGGTTCTAGACGAAAATACCTTGATTTCGGATGATGGATGACGATTATGCTGATGATAATATGTTAGCACGACTCTACGGTGATGGAATGTGAATAGAACACCGATCAGGACCGATGGAAATCGCCTATGAGGTCGCACGTCGAAGAAACGAAGGGAAAAGAATAAAATCACGCTCAAAATCGCCTACCGGGCTTATATATCGTGAAGTTAGCGCACGCTAATCGCCATATGTAGCGCGGCGCTAACGGGCCGTGATACCAAAGGGCTATCGCCACCATTCGTTAGTGTACGCTAACAATAGGGGTTAGCGACGCTAATCGCTTATCGGTAGCGCACGCAAGGGAACAGGGGTAGCGTGCGCTACCTACACACAGCTTCAAAGATCGCCGATGTCACACCACCAAAGAAGTCTGCCGAGGGTATAAAACACGAAACGCATTTACGACCGTAATCCGAAACATAGACGCGAAGTATACAAGACGACGGAGCTAAGCGCTGAAAGAAAATACAATTCCGACCACCGGAGGGTCCGTAATGCGACAACGAAACTAAGATTCCCTAAACTATTAGGAAATTACAAAAATGGCCCAAGTGCCCGAAAATCACGAAACGACGTCGGATTTACAAACCGAAAGTCTCCACATGACCAACTCAACCATACGAACTTGTACAAACCAAGAAACAACGAAAACGAACGAGTTTTACAAGAATCGAACGTTCATACGGCAAAACATGTCATAAAATGAGATTACGTGAAAACATCATCAAAACTCGTCCAAATGGAAAAACTCCAATAATAAAATAGATTCAAAATGTCGAAACGGTTACAAGCAAGTCGATAAAAATAGACATACACCAAAAATGGAAACTGCTAAAAATGGAAAATTACGGATATTACATTCTCCCCCTCTAAAATAAAGTTTCGTCCCGAAACTTAAGAATCAAAAAGCTCGGGGTATCTCGAACGCATATCCTCCTCTAGCTCCCACGTCGCTTCTTCTACTCCGTGCCTCGACCATTGCACCTTAACCAAAGGAATGGTTTTGTGCCTTAACTGTTTGTCACGACGCTCCAAAATTCTGACGGGCCTCTCTTCAAACGTAACATCCTTCTCGATCTCCACGTCCCCAAAGTCAATAATGTGGGACGGGTCCTAACGCATTTCCTCAATCGGGAAACGTGAAATACGCTATGTACATGACTCAGCGACGGAGGTAAAGCCAAACGGTACGCTAACTCACCGACTCTCTCCAATACCTCGAAAGGTCCAATATATCTCGGGCTGAGTTTCCCCTTCTTCCCACAACGGAAAACTCCCTTCGTCGGAGACACTCTCAACAGAACATGATCTCCCACCTCAAACTCCAAAGGTCTACGCCTAACATCCGCGTAAGACTTTTGTCGACTCTGAGCAGCCAACATCCTCTTTCTAATCAATTCGACTTTCTCCCTCGTCTCCAACACAAGATCCGGCCTGCCAACCAAATCGGACACTCATCCCAACATATCGGTGATCGGCAACGCCGCCATAAAGTGCCTCATACGGTGCCATCTTAATCGACGCGTGTGCCTATTATTATAAGTAAACTCAATCAAGGCCAAATGATCCTCCCAGATACTACTCCAGTCTAACGCACACGCGCGCAACAAATCCTCGAACGTCTGAATGGTACGTTCGGACTGCCCATCGGTCTGGGGATGGAACGAAGTGCTCAAACGTAGCTGAGTCCCCAAAGCCTTATGCACTGCCTGCCAAAAATGCGATACAAATCGGCCATCTCTGTCTGAAATAATGGTCCTCGGCGTACCATGAAGCCTCACTATCTGAGTGATAAAAATACGAGCCAACTTTTCTGGACCTCAAGTATTCTTGATGCCCAGAAAATGTGCCGACTTAGTCAGTCGGTCTACAATCACCCATACCATATTCATACCAGTCTTCGTCCTCGGTAAACTCGTGACAAAATCCATAGAAATGTCCTCCCACTTCCATTCCGGAACGGGAAGTGGTTTCAATAATCCGGCTGGCCGCTGATGCTCAATTTTGACTTGCTGACAAGTCAAACACTTAGCTACAAACTGAACTACCTCCTTCTTCATATCGTTCCACCAGAAATTCTTCCTCAGATCTTTATACATTTTACTCGAGCCCGGATGGACTGAGTATGGTGACGTATGAGCCTCTCGCATAATGCTCTATCTCAATTCCGAGCCGTTCGGAACACACAACCGACCTCGGAATCTCAACACACCGTCCTCATAAATAACGAATCCCGGGGCTTTCCCCTTTCCTACACTCTCTCGAAGCTGAATAAACATCGTCTATGCCTTCAACCGGGCAATACAACAACAATAACAACAATCACAACAATATCTTAAATCGAACATCAATATCGACGATAACAATTTTACATCGATCTCTCAAACCGGCTATCGACAAAATGCCTTGAACCGGCTATTTACGACACTGATAATAATTAGCACAATGGCCTAAGGGAATTGTATCAAACACTCTCTCGATATCAACAAAATCATGATATCATTGACTAGTACAAGTATAAAACTTACATCAATCGAAGACGAGAAAGCCCTTCCACAAACAACATACTCCGACGAAACAATCAATCACATGAGCAACTTCGAATGGAACACAATTCATTCAATAATAATGATCGAATAACAAGTCTCAAAGACTACAACAATCGATTAATCGTAACAAGGTAATCCGAAAATCTCAAACAACTCATTATAATCTAATTGAATAATCAAACAACTATTTGTAGACAAATTTTTAATAGTTTACCTGTTGGATTGGTACCGCCACTAGAAGGGGGGTTGAATAGTGTGGATAAGAGTTTTGAATTCTTTTTGAGCGGAAGCTAAATATCGGAGTAAATGAAATACAGAAAAGAAAGAACACAAGAAATTGTTCGAGAAGTTCGCCTATTAACGAAGCCTACGTCCCCTACCTAGTTTTATCGACTAGGACTTTTCTAGAAACCTTGAATGCACTTTCTAATTTAGTGCCAACTCTTACAATAGCACTTTCAAGATTAGTGCCGAACTTTATAACTTCTTGATTTTCGGGCTCAAGAACAACCTCACTAAAACACTCTTGTTTTTCAGGGTACAAGACAACCTTACTATAAAACAGGTGCGAGTAGAAAACTTGACTTTACAAAATATATCGCTCGTTGATACAAGGATATAGATAAGAAATGATAAAACAATTCTTGTCGTATCACAATGTGGAATGTGTATATCTCTCGAAATGTATGCTTGATATAGCTTGAGTATACTTGTAAGCTCAGATCAGATGTGTGTTTTCCAATACCTTGAATGGTGCTATTTATAGCCGTTGAGTTGTATTTTCCCGTTAGAATAGTAACCCTGTATTACGTGCTTTAGGAAACCACATTTACGTGCGTAGCCAATATTACGTATGTTATGTATCATGCGTAACGGCCGTAAAATGATACTGGAAAATGGGCAGTGGCTTCCGTCTTCACTGTTACGTACGCTTTGCTTCATGCATTACGTACGTTATTCTTGGTCTTCATATCCGTTAGATGGGATGATGTACTGGATGACGTCACTTTGAATAAGATCAACGGTTAGCACATAAATTCAAATTTAAAACTGATAACGTACATTAGGAATAGGAATTTACGTATGTTATGTCATTTAGCCGTTTCATACTTTGACATTTCTAAAACTTTTTGCAACGGTTATAAAACTTGTATTACGTACGTTATTGAACTTTGATTACGTACGTTATTAGAGCACAGTTTTAACAAATGTGTTATAAAAAATAATTTAAAATAACTATAGCAAAATGTGTAATGAGATAATAATTATTTTGCTAAAAAGATCATCATCAAAATATGTATGAAAAAATATTGTTTCAACAATATCCTCCTTTTTGATGATGACAAAATAATTTTGAAAATATGGTTGAATTTATAAATGAGTGGAGGAAGAGAAAAAAATAAGTTTTATAAAAACTCCCCTTGAGAGTTAACTCCCCCTGAGATAAACAATAACTGAATTTACATAGAATATGAATACCATGTTGTAATGATTCAACCATAGTTCTCCCCCTTTTTGTCATTAACAAAAAGTGAGGGAAAAACAACCTGCAAAACCGTCCTCAAAAACAGTGTTAGTAAAGAGATAGGTTGCATAACAGTACTCAAACAACAGTCCTAAAAAAACAGGAAAACGGTCCTTAAAACATGTTTAGAAAAACAAATGAAGAACATTGAAGTTTTCCAAGCACACAAAAATAAAAAGCTGCATGATTTTCAACAACTAAATGGAATGTCTGGTCTGGAAAGAAGATGATCATCAATAGTGAAGATAGTGCTAGTCAATGTCTGGCTGTGGGGTATGGGGCGGAAGAGCAATCTCGAAGAAGGTGCACAAATTCTCTAACATAGTCTCGGACCTTCGAACACGATGCTCTAATGAACTAACTCTGTCTTGAAGCAAAGACGAGGAGGAGGAAGCACTTGGCCGAGAAGGGCCTGCCTGAGATGGAGGGAGGTGTAGACGAGATCGCTCAGCCTGAGGACCTCGAGAGAAAATGCGATCCTCCAGACGAGGCAAAGCACTCGCATCCGCAAGAGATTCTCCATCCCCTAAATAAGCTAAATATATCCAGCCTTGATTCCTGGTCTGCACATATTTCATAGTACGTATGGTTCCTTCGTGAACCATATTCCCTTTTGGAATGTCCATTTTGTGCAGCCCAAAAAAATAAACTCCGGCATCCTCAAATATCCCAGTCAAAATAGAGCCGAAGGGCATCCCGGATTTTCTTTGCCTATCTTTCCTCAAATAACCCTTCTTGTGAAAAATGGATTCTTTCTCCACGAACCATTTCATAACGACTCGAGCAAAGTTAACTTGATGATCGTTTAGAATATGATAGATAATCTCCATATCAACGTTAACTAAGCGTTGTTGAGCATTGACTTTAGGCATTAAAGAACGAGTGATAGCATCATGAAGGAGTCGTATGTTGAGGCCAAAGTCATTGTTTTCAAATTTGTCCGAGGTTACATTTATCACGGCTTGAGATTGAAGAAAGTCACGAACGACTTGTTCATTGAGGCAATCAGTTAATTCTTCATCCGAGGAGTCATTTTCTGTTAAAAAGTTCCCATTACATACATATCCTTCGTTTTGAAGGCCAAAGAGTTCGGACAATTTTGAGGCATCAAAAGAAACGGATTTTCCACGAACTAATGAGTTAATAACCACAAGACCATCCGTATTAAAACTTGTCGAGAAATTTGCATAGAATTCTCGAATTAAATCCACATAAATAGGTCGACAAAAGCTAACAAATTTTGCAATCCCTATCATGTCGAAGAAATCATCTAAACGAATTCCAATCCCAGTCAGAGAATCAAAATCGAAATAGTGGCTTGAGGTTACCTCTTCATCAATGAGGATTTCATTGAAAATTTTCGCAGCCTGTGGAGTCACAAATCGGTTAGGTTCAAGCGGATTAGATGATGACTCTCCTCGTTTCTTTTTGTTCTGGCGAGTATTCGGCATGATTGCTGAAGAAAATGGAGGAAATTTCGATCGTTAGGGTTTGAGGAGGAAGGGAGTCGGGAACGTTTTTTAGGTTTAGGAAAAGTGAGAAGTGGAAAGGGGGCAGACGGGTTTTTATTTTCTGGGCATGATGAATTACGTACGTTAAGGTGTGTAAGGATCCTCTAACTGTCCCGACTTAATGTCCTCGACCAGAGATGAAGAAATCTCAAGAGTACGCAACTGCCCGGAATTCCCTGGCAGTACAATCTCAATGCTAAACCTCATAAACTCTCGCTGAAGTCCCGACTGGGCCGTGAGTAACTCAAGCGCCCGAAGCGATACCGATTTCCGGCTCAAGGCATCTGCTACCACATTAGCCTTGCCCGGATGATAAAGGATCTCGAGATCGTAATCCTTAATCAATTCCAACCATCTCCTCTGTCTCATATTAAGCTCCTTCTGCGTGAAAATGTACTTTAGTCTCTTGTGATTGGTGAAAATCTGACATGACGAGCCATACAAGTAATGACGCCAGATTTTCAACGCAAACACAATTGCGGCTAACTCAAGATCGTGCGTAGGGTAATTCAATTCATACGGTTTCAACTGACGGGAAGCATAGGCAATCGTCCTCCCGTGCTGCATAAGTACGCATCCGAGCCCTTGGCCCGAAGCATCACTATAAACGGAGAAACCATCATTACCACTTGGTAAAGCCAACACGGGAGCGGTCGTCAACCGCTTCTTCAACTCCTCAAAACTATTCTGCCTCTCATCGGTCCACACAAACTTCTCCGACTTCAGAATAACCGAGTCACGGTCGAGCGAGCTTAGAGAACCCTCGACGAATCTGCGGTAATACCCGGCTAATCCTAAAATCTGCGGACCTCCTTCACGTTCTGGGCGGCGCCCAATCCAACACCGCTCTACCTTATGTGGGTCCACACGAACACCCTCGGCCGAGATCACATGACCGAGAAACATAACCTCCCGTAACCAAAACTCGCACTTTGAGAACTTCGCAAAGATGCCGAGTTCTCAAAATATCTAACACAATATGCAAATGACGGCGTGCTCCTCCTCGCTCCTCGAGTAAATCAGATGTCGTCGATAAAAACGACTACACACTTATCGAGGTACTCGATAAAGACTTTGTTCATAAGTCGCATGAACACGGCCGGGTGCGTTGGTTAGCCCAAAAGGCATAACCACAAACTCGTAGTGACCGTATCTCGTCCGAAAGGCCGTCTTGGAATGTCGGTATCCTTCACTGAGCCGATAATACCCCGATTTCAAATCAATCTTCGAAAATACAGTTGCCCCTTGCAACTGATCAAACAAATCATCAATCCTCGGGAGCGGATACTTGTTTTTGATGGTCACTTTGTTCAACTCTCGGTAGTCGATACACAAACGAAGTGACCCATCCTTCTTCTTTACGAATAGGACCGGTGCGCCCCAAGGCGAAGCGCTCGGTCGAATATATCCCATGTCTAGCAACTCTCCCAACTGTTTCTTCAGCTCCAGCATCTCGGCGGGCGCCATACGGTATGGCGTCTTAGAGATCGGTGCTGCACCCGGCTCTAAATCGACGGTAAACTCAACTTCTCGGTCCGGAGGTAAACCCGGCAACTCGTCTGGAAAGACATCAGGATACTCACACACTACCGGAATAGACGAGAGCTTGGCTCCCCCTTCTTCCGATCTCAAAGCGTAACACCAATAACCCGTGCAACCTCCTCGAAGAAGTCTCACCGCCTTTAAGGCGCTGAGCAGTAATCTCTGGCTACTCCGCTTACGCCCCACAAAAGAATGATCGGTACCGTCAGAGGCTAACATCGAAACCGTCCTCGTTCTATAATTCATGATCGCCCCATGACGGTCCAGCCAATCCTCACCCAGAATCAAATCCTCATCTCTAATATCTACCGCAATCAGATTAGAAGGTCAAACCCTCCCCGCGATACTCACTGGAAAATCTCTAACCTCACGATCCCCCACAATGCTATCCCCACTAGGAAGTTTAACAACAAAAGGCTCACAAGCAACAAGGCAATCAACATGCAGACGACGCACACAATCCATAGATATAAAAGAATGCGTAGCACTTAATCGAACAATACGGAAACAGATGATCAAGGATGTGGACGCACTGTGGCCACCGTCGCGTCAGGATCTCCCGCTCGTCTCATATCGTACACACGGGGCGGAATGCACTCGCACTAGAAGCTCCCCTCTAGAAGGTGACCACGACCTCGACCTCTACCAAAACTCGCTGCGGCCGAGGAACCGTCTGCCCGATTCACACTCGGCTCTCCCGCGGGCCGGGCCGATATCCGAGTAATCGGAGCCCGAGCCGCATCCGTACAAAACTTAGCACGATGGCCCATACGACCACAAGCAAGACACCGAATCGAGGCCTATCACACTCACTCATCATGTGGCCCTGACGATCAGCTTGAAGCACGTAGGACCACGAATCGGAACCACAGGAGCAGACCTAGAACCGCTTTCTCGACTAACCGATGGCGGCCGACTCGAAGACTCGCGAACCAGATCGGGCCTTCGGATACCCTCCCGACTTGCCTCCCAAAACCGACCGAGGTCTTCGCTTCTTCCCTTCAATCTGCTGCCTCGCCGCGGAAAACGACATCTCGTAAGCCATCGCTTTATTCTCGATATTCCTTCAAAGTCGTGCACCCTGCATCGGACATGTAGTGGCGCACTCGGTTTCATCCGCATGTCAAAGTGGCGGATCTTATCAAGCTCATCGCGACTTGGTTTCTCACATAATGTAATCATGATTGTAGTCTTTGATGGCTTGAGATATAGGTACATCTTGGGGCTTAGCCTCAAAGAAGGCTCGGATCCTCCTCTTTCACAGCCACTGATGCACTGCCTTCCATCGATCCGGAACTCGCCCACGTAGTTGCCCGGTCACGCGGTTTCACCGCTTGCCACCACGTCGCCGCCTCCTTGGCGAGGAAGTACCGAGCAATGGGTACTTTCCTCTCCTCGAGCAATTAGCGACCTCAAACACTTTCTCCATCTCGAACAGCCAATTCTCCCAACCAGAAGGGTCGGAAGCACCATCAAATCGCGGAGGACGCATACGAATCACGCCCCAAGTAGCTTATCATTGCCGGACCAGTAGGCGGAACCGGGTTGGCATTAGCATGGCCGACTGTAACGGCCTCGAGCCGCAGCGCCATCTCGGTTCGCTACTCGCCGTAAAATGTTGGCCACTCCAACATTCTCATGAGCATTACCGAGCTAGCAGATCGGTCTCGCCGACCTCCGGAACTAGGGGGAACACTGTTCGACAAGGAAGGCATCGCCGAATCAGTTCCCGAGTGATCGGACATGGCCGCCCCACCGGCTCCGCCACGTCCCCTACCGCATCCGCGACCGCGTCCGCGTCCTCTACCAGCAGGAATTATGAAGAAGCAACGGGTAAGTACAATTCAAACGCAAAACGCAAAAGATACTAAGACAGGAATAGAACAGAATGGTGAAACGAGTCAAGTTAGGAAAACTTACGAGCACCGGCGTACTGAGATGATGGCATAACAGTGATACTGTCCCAAAAACGACACTTAACTAGACCCAAATAACCGACAGCCTAGGTATCCATAAACCTAAGCTCCGATACCATATTCTGTAACACCCCCAAGACATTCAGGGTATATTACAGCGCTGTGGTCCCCACACTGTGGAATCCACCAGGCTAACGTACCAAACAAGACATTCGACAACGACAGCATTCACCAATAATACGACAATTTAAATAAGATTACAATCCGACAATAAAATCCAACATCAATCCATTGTAACACCCCCAATCCACTCAGGGATATTACACGCCGTAGACCCTCTCCTCGAGGATCTACCAGGCTGGTAACAACATTTAACATCTCGACAATGCCTTCAAGGCTACAATGACTCAGTAGACCGATTTGGTCTTTCCACAAATACATACAACTCAAACTCATTACATGCCCACACAGGGGTCGAGTACAACACACTCCCATACAACGGGAAAGAATACCACAGCGGAAAATAAACTATAACTATACCAATGACCTCATACGGATCCTCGTGTGATTAGTATCGTTCATCTTTCATCATCCTCCGTGCCGACCCTGTGTTATGCTCCCAAACCTG
Organism: Orobanche coerulescens; assembly: GCA_033398695.1. Lineage (NCBI taxonomy): Eukaryota > Viridiplantae > Streptophyta > Magnoliopsida > Lamiales > Orobanchaceae > Orobanche > Orobanche coerulescens. Next base: position 162,359,621 of record CM065812.1, on the reverse strand, counting down.
AATGCAAAAACAGACATCCACCCCCCGAATACTCGGGGGTTAGCAAAACTCCACTGTTTTGCTAGTGCAAGAACAAAGTGCAAATACGAGCCTGACCATTCTCATTTCACGAATAACAATAACCAGTGAATCCTCAAAATCCAAACGTAACGAAAGGTACTTCCCGAGGCATGAGTTTGATAAACATTTCTCAAAACCGAAAGATCACGGATAAAGGGAAGCCATTTATAAAAGCTTTTAAAGATGCCATCGAGAGTTTTAATAGAAAACAATTTGCAAGAAAGCCACTCAATCAACACAAACGAGTCTTCACCAATATTTCCACGGGATTCTCGACCCAAAATCAAATAATATCGGCACAAGATCAAACATCTTAACATCACACGGGGTTCTCGACCCAAACCCAAATAATATCAACACGAGATCAATCATCTCAACATTCCACAGGGTCCTCGACCCAAAACACAGAATAGCACCACAATACCATCAAAGGTACAATCTCTCATTCGACATATCCTGCTCAAGACCCCGACATTAACCCTGAGATTTCACAAACCTCCTTGGTTAATTAACCCTGATACCAACGCTTTAAAAACAAGTTGAAACAAACTTTCAAAAACACGAATCGCGGTCTATATCAAGACAAACATTTAAAAGTGAGTTGAAAGAATTTGAGATACGAACATCGTTCGGTAACGGGGTCTTAGCTATCACTCAAATACCCGTAACCAATAAGCTCGCCAGCGCCTCCCTTGCGCACTGTGTACCGGCGCGCTCACTTCCATCATGTTGGCCGCTCATTGAACATGTCACCGCACCGGCGTCACTCCCGCAAGAGCCGCCTGCGCGCGCATTAGGTAACACCGGCGTTCACCACCCATATGGAGACGCACATTGCCGCATACACCAGCCGAGTGCACGCCCGCCTCGAGGTTCCCTGACACGACGTTTCTCACAACAAGTATCCACATTATCACAAACATCAAGCACACAAATAATCATTGTAACAGCTTATCAAATCGATACACCAATTCACATAATTCATCCGTCACCCACGACCACACGAATAAATAACAACACGCACGTCAACCATAACGCGATGGAAATAAGCAATACACGTACACACGCATTATCAAGCGCAACATCAACATCAATTATATCCAAAGGATTCATGTAGTCATTTACAACCCACACAATTTACAAAACACACGCGTTTTGAAAGTGAGCCTTTAACGAGGCTAGCCGAATCCTTTGAAAACTCGTTTCAAACAAATAAACAAACACACCAAGACGATCACCAATTATCACATCCACGAAACAAGAATGGTATGGACAAGGTACTTGCCTCGATACCACGAGCACGGAACCACGAACGGATACGGCTCAACCGGAAAGCTTCGGAACGCCCGATGCTAACGAAAAGGAAGACGACAACGAACGGAAGGGTTCAACACGGTTTCTTCACAAGAAACTCGACCCTAACAACAATATAATCAATAAATCATCGATCATACGAGGAAGGATAATCGTAGAACGCCCAAAAACCCCTCTAAGACATTTTACCGGACACCTTCAAGGCGTCGGTCAAGAACTCGACCCAAACAACGAATCGATACGATCCAACCATGGAATAATAAAGGAAATGATATAATACATCTAAATAATCATCAATCCATCAAAATCCTAAGTTAAATCGGATTAATCGGACGAAAACAACAAAAACCCCCAAATTCCCCAAAACTAGATTTCTAGGAAATCTGACCTGATTCGCTCGATCAAAGGATGTTGTAGGACGGATGATTGATGATATGAACCTCCAAACTTCATTTATATGTTGTTAAACAACATGGCTACAATCTTGGAACACGCCCAGCTGCGGAAGAGGAGAAAAAGAAGGTGAAAAATGGCAAGAAAAACGTCTGCAGGGCCTTTTATAGGCTGACAGACTCGACCGTGTCCGCCTGACACGGTCGTGGCGCGCAGCTGGCCGGCAGGGACTCGACCGTGTCCACGATCGGCACGGTCGTGTTGCACAGCTGGCCGACAAGATCGGCACGATCGGCACGGTCGTGTCCTGCTTGACACGGTCGCGGCGCGGAGGGCCTTCCGACAGTGACCCGTCCGACAGCGACTCGGCAGGACTCGACCGTGTCCTGGAACACGGTCGGGCGTGTCGGCAGTCGGTTCCGGCATTTCCGGACGAGTACGGCACGGGCCGTGTCGGACGACACGGTCGGGTCCTGAGACAGAAACTTTCGGCAGTTCCGGACGAGTACGGCACGGGCCGTGTCGGACGACACGGTCGGGTCCGGCCGGCAGTGATCGGCCAATAACGAGCGGGTGAGCTAAAACGACCATAACTCTCTCGTCCGGACTCCGATTGACTCACCGTGCGAACCATTGGAAAGCTAACTCGATGCTCTATAATATTGCAAAGATTTAGAATTTTTGGAGTCACCAAAAATTAATGGTGATCTAACAAAGTCGAACTCATACTTAGAAAAGTCGTTAAAAAGCACGGAACTCAACAAAACGACACCGAAACGAACTCGGTTGACAAAAAGTTCAGAATTAATCATTCTCGGAATGATGAAACGGTCATGACAGAGTTGTCAAAACGAACTTCCTCCGAAAAAAGAAAATTACCGAAATTCGAAATTGCGGATATTACATTCTACCCTCCTTAAAAGAAGTTTCGTCCCGAAACTTAAAATATGTAGGGAGAAGCAATATCCACTGTCAGGAAAACTCGACGAGATACCCAAAAACCGAAAACTCGCGCCCGACGGCGAAACGTTGCAAGAAATGCAACGGAACATACGGCGTGAAAACACGCTCCATGACGACCAACACAGCGCCACCGATAGAGAAATAATAAAACCAACAAGTGACAAGCGTCATCAAACAGGTAATACAACCAAGTCGATTATCCGAACAATCACAAAACACAACGAACGGAAATCAATATGATTGACCACCCCAATGGTACATCAATCAAAACGTGAGCCAATCGCTGAAGAAATACGGAATTCCACCGCTCAAGGGTTGGAAGATCGAAAATGAGACAAATTTCCTGAATATAAGGAAATTAGGAAGGAGTTTGAACACTCAACAATCACGAAACGAGATCAACAAAAACCGAACAATCAAACGATCGAACCACAACGGTCGAGACAACAAAAATCGAACAATCATGTTCGAATCACGAAGGATAATAAAATTCAAACAACAACCCCAAGGTTCACATCTCGACTCGAGACAATATATGATCCGTGAAAACAACAACGTATGCATTCACATAAGATCCACATGAAAGGGAATAGAAATTGAAAAGTCACAATGACAAACGAGTTATTCCGAAATGATGCCACACTTGTTCGATAAACCAAAAACAAGGGGCAGGACAAGCTCAGAAATGTCAACGAACATAAATGAGTCGACAAAGTAGAATATACAGAAGTTCCAAATCTGATCCACTTCGGATAAAAGAACTAGTAGAACCAAAAGATGTTACATCCGAACAAGGTTCACAAGTATCGAACCGGACTCGGAAAAGTCACAGCGATAAACAGAAAAACAAGATCACAGCTCGTTCGAACGATGAAACCGAATTACAGAACAAGTTCAGAAAGTATCAACGAACACGAGCGAGTCGATAGACTTGAGAAAGAGGAAATGCAGAAGCCAAAAATAATACGGGTATTATATTCGACCTCATCTAAAAGAAGTGTCGTCCCCGAAACTCACAACAATGAAATCAATGTGACAACTCAACAAGCAACTGACAGAAACATCTTTCAAAGGCCTCTCAAAGCCGATTCCGATGACTGTGCTGAAGCGCGAACTCCGAAAGTCTCGGTAGCCAATTCACAAAACTGAATTCGGTGTCCCTCGAGTCCACATTTGAAATGCGTTACCGACGAGAAGGACAAATTTACACGTGCATGCCCCGGCACATCACGGTTGAAACACCTCGGCTTGGCATACCGAAAATACAAATGCTAGATAAATGGGGAATAACGCCGCAAAACAACATAGCGGAGATGCCATCTCAGCACAACAAGGAATCATAATACATATCATATACAACGATTATCATCGTAAAATAATACACACAAACACTACAGCAACGACGGTATCGTTCGGCGACCTCAACGTCCCGATCAATAACCAGCACATAATTACAAACATTATGAAACAATCACATATGTACACAAACGTACAAACCCAAGCTTTAACAGCTCACACAGGTGCGTTAACATGCAAGCCACCATGAAATGACAATATTAAGGATCGTCATCACACCTCCCACAAGGGCTAACAAAATATATGCGTGGCGAACGACTCGACGCTCACGCCACCAATTCAATCACAATTCGGGGTTAACACTGTAACGAAAGTTCAAAAACCATACACGCATTTCCGGTCCGCAAACAGAAATGATAGGTTTTAAAAACGAAAACCACCTTTTGAAAATAGTTTGGAAACACCAGTTGATCTTGAGTATCACTTTACAAAAAATAGTGCAAACATTGTTATCGAGACTTTGAAAATCGCCTTGCGTTTGAACAAAAATGAGGACACCTTCTCTTAGTGAAAGACTTTCAGAATATCCGACACTCGGGTCTAAGTAAAAGTGTTTATAAAACATTTGAAAATATCTCAAAATATTTTGGTCCTCGAGTTAGAAGAATTTTGAAATATATTGTGGCACCTTGGACGTACCACGAGAAAATAATTCATTTTAAAAGTACGTCTCGAATTTTATTTTTCTAAGATACTCAAGGTTTTCAAAAATCCAATAGGCCAAAAATGCCCAAAACTCACACATACCGACGTTCATTAAAACAACTCCTAGCACACGCATCAAAAGTTTAAAATCAAGACAATACATGTCTTTAAACGGAAATAAACGATAAAATACCACATTCAGAACAAAACCACTGATAAAAATACCCTCCCGCACTGGCTAGTGAACAAGTCGAACGTGCATAAGCACAAAGCTTCCACAAGAGAACTTGTAAAACGTGCAAATCGATTCGAAAATCATCAGCAACGGACAAAAACAACAATAAAAGACATCACAAGCGATGACACTCCTCGTATAAATCAAATACGAGAGTCGATTAAATACATATCGTGAAATCAAAATCCACATAAGGATTCCATCACTTAACAAATAATCATAAAATAGCTCGTGTCACACGAGGCACAACACAAAGAAGGGAGACTTACATTCACAGGTCGCACGAAGATGATGATCGCCCACGATACTAATCACGACCAACAAACTCAGACGACGCGTCGCGACACGACTCAGTCAGACAGAATCTGACAAAACAAGACTCAACAACACATAACTCGACCCGACAGCCTAGGTTTCCTCAACCTAAGCTCTGATACCATAAATGTAACACCCCCAATCCACTCAGGGATATTAGACGCCGTAGACCCTCTCCTCGAGGATCTACCAGGCTGGTAACAACATTTAACATCTCGACAATGTAACACCCCAAACTAGGCGGATATTACAGTGCCGTGAATCCCCGACTGGGACCCACCAGGCAAATGAAAATGATGAATTAAATAATATAATTGTAGTACCGAACCACATTATATTACCAAGTACTCCGATGAGGAGTTTAAGTACATTACACCAGGACAAAACAGAATACTAGTATATTTTATATGGAGATAAAATACACCACCCTGAACAAATAAGCATCTCAAACGGGATTTGCAGCGGAAAATACAAATGACGGAAATGATCAAATGACTGAATAAACGGAATGACTGGGGCCCCCTACTAGTATCATCAGGACTCGCCGCCAACATGCTCTTCCCGTGCCTTTGCCTTGCCGTGACACGAAAACAAAATCCCCAACGGCCGGGCCATACGTAACAACAATCCTCAAGGGTTGAAAATACACAAACATGATTTAATCAAGTTATGAAATATCCTTAATTATGTATTACGCTGAAGAGGAGTACCATAGTACGCCCGTAGTGTTCAGTGCAAGTGTACAAGACGGATGACCGGAAACACCCGTCCTTGTACCTAATTAGTCTCACGGAGGTAATCGTTACCGTGTGCACACCCAATGTATCACTCCCAATACATGGCCATCACGTGCCCGACTAAAAATTCCACACATCCGCACCCGCCACGCAATATGAACCTTAAGGTCATATGAACAAGAATGACCATAATGAATATCAATGAATAATAATAATCCGACAAAATCAAGAATGACTCACCGATACGAAAGTGATAATGAAGTGATTGATAGTTTTCAATGAAATGATTGGAACCGCCGTTCCTCGCTAATGAAATGATTATCCGACAATTACAAGTCTCAAAATGATTAATACAATGATGATGAATTATGATTATGAATGATCAACAACAAAAGGAATGAATGTCCTTTTAACCGAGTAAGAATCAACTTACTCAACAACAATGAAGAATGTCCGTCCACGAACAACGTCCTAACCAAGATACCGGTCGCTCGAACAACCTTAATTCATTACAATTACCAACAATCCGATTAATAACGAATTAAACACGAATAAAACGAACTCAAGACGTCGATACGATTAAACCAAGTTTATCGGGGCATTATATCGAACACTTTGAGGCCAACTTTGATTGTATACAACTAAACCTCAATAATATCAACTTCAAATCCCCAAGAAGTGTTTCAAATCAACAAAACATCTCCAATACGATCAATAATCCGATATGATTATCCGAAAACGTGATCATAACAACAATTAGTCGAAAATCCCCAATTCCAATTCGATTTACAAGGTGTTCTTGAATAATCCCTCAATAATCCAATGAATCCTTATACAAACTCATAATCATATACATATCCCTTCATATATCATGATTATAATGTCCAAAACATCCTATTTCAACACAAAATCGAAGTCCAAAGTGTTGAAGGAATTACCTCTTGATGATCCACGTGCTTTAATCCGAAGAATACGCGTTAGATTGATTATCCGGGCTTCACGATCGAAAGGAGATGAAGAAAATCAAACACCCAAATGATTTGTGAAGGAAAACCTCTCCTCAAGCCTTATCTCTCGGTTGAAGGTGAAGAAAATGCGTAAAATGGGTGAAATGATGAAAAAATGAATTTATAGGGGGTTGATCGCTGCCGACACGGCCCGTGCCGATCGGCACGGTCGTGTCGCGCACCGGGCCGACACCGGCCGACATGACTCGACCGTGTCCGATTGACACGGTCGCAGCTGCGGCCTTCCGAAGCGACCCGACAAATGACTCGGCATGACTCGACCGTGTCCCGGGACACTCGGGCGTGTCAGCGATCGTTCCAGGCTTATCCGAAGAGTATGGCACGGCCGTGTCCTGACGACACGGTCGAGCCCGGTCGGCGTAAACTTCGCATTTTCCGGACGAGTACGCACGGGCCGTGTCGACGACACGGCCGAAGTTCGGTCGGCATGATCGCCAAAATCAAACGACCATAACTCTCTCGTCCGGACTCCGATTGACTCACCGTTTGAACCATTGGAAAGCTAACTCGATGCTCTATAATATTGCAAAGATTTAGAATTTTTGGAGTTACCAAAAATTAATGGTGATCTAACAAAGTCGAACTCATATGAGGAAAGTTGAAACGATGATCAATAACGATACTCAACTCGAAGTTTATACGAACGGTGAACACGGTGAATGAACATGATTGATGAATGATTATAATTGGGTGAAAATACACTGAGTGACAATTACAGACTGATAATTACTGAATGAAAATGAATGAATTACAACCGGGTATTACATACTCCCCCCCTTAAAAAGAGTTTCGTCCCCGAAACTAAGGGTCAAACAACTCGGGATAACACTCCCGCATATTCTCCTCGGTTTCCCAAGTGGCCTCTTCGACTCCGTGTCTAGACCACTGAATCTTGACCAAAGGGATCGTCTTATTCCTCAACTGTTTGATTCGCCGCTCTAAAACTCGCACAGGACGCTCCTCATATGAATGATCGTCGGCGATATCGATTTCGTCGAACTGCAGTATGTGCCTCGGGTCGGCAACATACTTTCGCAACTGAGAGACATGAAACACATTATGAATTCGGCTCAACGCCGGAGGTAAAGCCAAACGATAAGCTAACTCGCCCACTCGATCCAAAATCTCAAACGGTCCAATGAATCTCGGACTTAACTTCCCCCTCTTCCCGAAACGGAAGATACCACGACTCGGGGATACCTTGACCAACACGTGGTCACCTGTCTCGAACTCTAATGGTCGACGACGGTTATCTGCACATGATTTCTGTCGACTCTGAGCGGTCAACAAATGATTCCTGATCAAAGTTACCTTTTCCCGGGCGGCTATAAGCATATCGGGTTCGGTGCCGATTGATTCTGACAAGTCATCCCAACACAAGGGAGATCGACAACGACGACCGTACAAGGCCTCGTAAGGTGCCATCTTAATGGAAGCATGCCAACTATTATTATACGTGAACTCGATCAATGGTAGTTGGGCTTCCCAATCGTCCTTCCAATCGAGGACGCATGCCCTCAACATGTCCTCTAATGTTTGTATAGTCCTCTCTGATTGTCCGTCGGACTGAGGATGAAAGGCGGTACTGAGATTGAGCTGAGTTCCCATAGCACGGTGAACTGATTTCCAAAAATGAGATACAAATCGTCCGTCACGATCGGAAATGATACTCTTAGAGTACCGTGCGCCTCACTATCTCTTTGATGAATAATCGGGCGACTTCTCGACCCCACGTATCCTTGATCTCAAGGAAATGAGCTGATTTAGTTAAACGGTCCACAATCACCCATTGTATTCATGCCACGACGACTCGCCGGCAAACTCGTGATGAAATCCATAGAAATGTCTTCCCACTTCCACTCTGGAATAGGAGAGGTTTCAAAGATACCCGCCGGTCGCCGATGTTCAATCTTGACTTGCTGGCAAGTTAAGCATCTCGAAACAAATTCTGCGACTTCTCGCTTCATATTACTCCACCAGTAATTTTGTTTCAAGTCTTTATACATCTTGCTAGACCCCGGATGAACAGAATAAGGAGTAGCATGAGCTTCTCTCAAAATCGAGTTTTTCAACTCGTCATTCGCCGGTACGCACAACCGGTTCTTAAACCTCAAAAGTCCATCCTCGTGGATCACGAATCCAGGGGCTTTCCCCTGAGCCACATCCTCACGAATGCGCAACAATGCTGGGTCTGAACCCTGATTCTCCCTGATTGCATCCTCAAGAGATGATGAAATCTCTAACATACATAGCTGTCCCTGAACTCGCTGAAGCCAGACCTCGATCTCTGGTCTAAGAAATTCCTGTTGGAGCTCCTTCTGAATTGTTAAACGAGCAAGCATCTGCTCTTGAATGGACTTACGACTCAAGGCGTCGGCGACAACGTTCGCCTTCCCCGGGTGGTAAAGGATCTCGATATCATAATCTTTGATTAGTTCTAACCACCGCCTCTGTCGCATATTTAACTCCTTCTGAGTAAATATATACTTTAAACTCTTATGATCGGTGAATATCTGACAGGTGACGCCATAAAGGTAATGACGCCAAATCTTCAAAGCGAACACCACGGCTGCTAGCTCCAGGTCATGGGTCGGATAATTAACCTCGTAAGGTCTCAATTGCCGTGAAGCATAGGCAATAACTTTCCCGTTCTGCATGAGTACACACCCGAGACCCTGTCCGGATGCATCACTATAAACCACAAATCCTTCCGTTCCCTGCGGCAAGGAAAGTACAGGTGCTGACATTAACCGGCTCTTGAGTTCCTCAAAACTCCGCTGACACGCGTCGGACCACGTGTATTTCTTATCCTTCCGCAATAAGTTCGTCAAGGGTTGAGCGATTTTAGAAAATCCTTCCACAAATCGCCGATAATAACCCGCTAATCCGAGGAAACTTCGGATTTCCTTAACGCTTTTCGGAGGTAGCCAATCTCGAATAGCCTCCGTCTTCTGAGGATCGACACGAACTCCGTCTGATGAAATTACGTGTCCGAGAAACGTCACTTCGGACATCCAGAACTCACATTTGGAGAACTTCCCATAAAGTTGTTCTCGTCTCAACACGTCGAGCACTCGATGAAGGTGAGACTCGTGTTCCTCCCGGTCACGAGAATAAATCAAAATGTCATCGATGAAGACAACAACAAACCGATCCAAAAAGTCGATGAAAACCCGATTCATTAACTCCATGAATACCGCAGGTGCATTAGTCAATCCGAACGGCATAACTACGAACTCAAAATGACCATAGCGTGTTCGAAACGCCGTCCTCGCGATATCCGACTCTCGAATCCGCAGTTGATGATATCCAGATCTTAAGTCGATCTTGGAAAATACTGAAGCTCCCTGAAGTTGATCTAAGAGATCATCAATACGGGGTAAGGGATACTTATTCTTGATTGTCACCTTATTCAACTCCCGATAATCGATACACAAGCGAAAAGAACCATCCTTCTTTTTGACGAACAGCACTGGTGCTCCCCACGGGGACGCACTCGGTCGGATATAACCTTTCTCGAACAATTCCTCAAGTTGGTTCTTTAACTCCTGCATTTCGGTCGGGGCCATCCGGTACGGTGCCTTCGATATAGGGGACGTACCAGGCTCCAACTCAATCGTGAATTCCACATCCCTCTGTGGAGGCAAACCAGTAACTCGTGCGGAAAACATCGGCATATTCCCTCACCACCGGAATATCCGTCAACATTATCGATGACTTCTGCTTTTGGCCATATAGCACCAATAACCGACACATCCCCGATTGAGTAATCTTACCGCTTTCATCAAATTAATGACCTTACTGCAGTAGGGATTACCTCCTGAAACACACATTCAACCCCATCGTTCAAAATGATAGTGACCATACGCTACGGACACTAATGATGGCATCATGACGATCCATCCAATCAATACCCAAGATGACGCTGTCTCTCGGCAAATCTACCACGATTAGGTCCGCCGCCATACACGACCATGAAACCAATCGACAATTCGAATCTCACGATTGCCGATAATTCGCCTACCATCGTAGGCCAATGACATAAGGCTCACAACTAGTAGCACTACCTGCACGTAGTCTACTCAAACATGATTCGGAAATGAATGAATGCGATGCACCAGTATCAAAAAGGGTACACACAGGTTGAGATAGAATATCGAGTATACCTGAGATCATTCGGGCCTCGGGATCATCGGTCTTCTTCATCTCATAAATCCGGGGCTTGCTAGTCCTGGCACCGGACGCTCCCGTCTGATGGCTAAAAGCTCCACCTTTAGTCGCTCCCGTCGTTTTAAACGACGCTGATTGAGTGGTCCGATTCGAACGCAGTGACTGCTTAGGTGCCTGAGATGACGTCTGAGTAGGTTTGGAGTCCCTACGGCAAAAACGGGCCTTATGTCCCACAATTCCACAGTTATGACACGTGACAGACTGTCTCGGACACTTGGTGCTGACATGACCAAGATCCCCACAGTTGTAACAGGTGATGGCCGAACTGGCCGCTCGCGACTGAGATTCCGCGGGTTTAGACGACACTGGAGGTCGCTCAAAAAAAGCAGAGCCCGCACGGGGTTTCTTGAAAGTTGCCTGACCGCCTTCCGACTGATTGCGATTCTTCGATTTCTTGCTAGCAGACGAAGGTTGCTGCTTAGCAATTTCCTTAGCAGTAAGCTCGTAGGTGAGAGCTTTCTCAATGAATTCAGCCAACGTGGTGCAATTATGATTAAGTAACTGAAGTCTCATACGGGGTTTCAGCCTCTTGCTGAAATACTTAATCTTATCCGCCTCCGAATGAATGATGGATGAGGCGAAAGGAAGAAGTTCCTGAAATTTCTCGGCAATGGCGAGAACATCCTCGTCTGCTGAGGGGTCGGGGGTGAGCAATTCCGACAGCTTGGCCTCTCTGAGTGGGGCCGGATAATACCTCTCCATCATGAGAGTCTTGAACTGATCCCAAGTACAATATCCTTCGGTGGGCTTCAACGATAACCACCAAGAATGTGCGCTCTTACCCAGGTAGTAAGCCGCAACAGAAACTTTGTGTCCTTCGGGACACTCTACCATAGCAAACAACTTCTCGAAATGCTCGAGCCAATGAATGATATCTGCCGGCTCAGACGAGCCCTCAAAAGTAGGTGGCCTCTGGCGAGAGATATCGCCGATGATATTACTCACATTCCTCTCTTGCCTCTGAGGTGGCGGCGGAGGAGCCTGCTGATTTTGATTAGCTGAATTTTGCATCGTCTCCATTAGTTGTGTCATTTGAGTCATCTGGGCCATCATGCCCTGCATAAAGGCGAGTGGATCGATCCGAACACCTTCTGACTGAGCGGTGTCCCTAGTACGACTCCCTGATAGAGAATGATCACGTCCAGGTGAATGAGTAGCAGCGTCGCTACTAGATGAATTAGCATTATTTCTCGCATTCGCACGTGTATTCACACGAGCTCTCGGGATTCGGCCCGCACCACGGCCTCGTCCTCCTCGTCCTCTGCCAGCTCTTTCCATACTGAAGTGGAAAGTTACATGATGATTATAATCCCCGCATGAATATCACATTATGATTATGTCATGAGATGATGAAAATGAGTATACAAGTTCTAACTTAGTGATTATATGAATGATTTACTGAAGTGACATGATTATCTGATGAAATTCTTGAAATGATTATCTTGAATAACTTAACAAGATTGATAATATGATCATCCAGATTGACAACTGAGTAATGAAATGAATTAAGTGATTGATGAGTTAATATGATCGTCTTGATCACAATGAATGATGATGTTTGAGGATTGTTAATTGATGAATGATGAATGAATGATTATTGCCAGAAATTATACCATGGCATTAGAAATCTTACAGTTCTTGGTCTGATTGGCTCGGCATTTGCACAGGTCACACGTGACGCGAAAGTCCAATGATACTAGTCCGATGACGATAATTTCAAATGAGACATGACTTGGAGGGTAGTATTCAAAACCACGCTCTGATACCAACTCTGTAACACCCCAAACTAGGCGGATATTACAGTGCCGTGAATCCCCGACTGGGACCCACCAGGCAAATGAAAATGATGAATTAAATAATATAATTGTAGTACCGAACCACATTATATTACCAAGTACTCCGATGAGGAGTTTAAGTACATTACACCAGGACAAAACAGAATACTAGTATATTTTATATGGAGATAAAATACACCACCCTGAACAAATAAGCATCTCAAACGGGATTTGCAGCGGAAAATACAAATGACGGAAATGACTGAAATGACTGGAATAAACGGAATGACTGGGGCCCCCTACTAGTATCACTGGGACTCGTCGCCGTCAACATGCTCTTCCCGTGCCTTTGCCTTGCCGTGACTAAAACAAAATCCCAACGGGTCGATACGTAACAACAATCCTCAAGGGTTGAATATACACATACATGATTTTACTGAAGTTTTGAAATATCATTAATTATGTATTACGCTGAAGAGAAGTATCATAGTACGCCCGTAGTGTTCCGTGCAAGTGTACAAGACGGATGACCGGACACACCCGTCCTTGTACCTAATTAGTCTCACGGAGGTAATCGTTACCGTGTGCACAGTCCAATGTATCACTCCCAATACATGGCCATCACGTGCCCGACTAAAAATTCCACACATCCGCACCCGCCACGCAATATGAACCCAGAAGGTCATATGAACAAGAATGACCATAATGAATATCAATGAATAATAATAATCCGACAAAATCAAGAATGACTCACCGATACGAAAGTGATAATGAAGTGATTGATAGTTTTCAATGAAATGATTGGAACCGCTTCCTCGCTAATGAAATGATTATCCGACAATTACAAGTCTCAAAATGATTAATACAATGATGATGAATTATGATTATGAATGATCAACAACAAAAGGAATGAATGTCCTTTAACCGAGTAAGAATCAACTTACTCAACAACAATGAAGAATGTCCGTCCACCAACAACGCCCTAACCAAGATACCGGTCGCTCGAACAACCTTAATTCATTACAATTACCAACAATCCGATTAATAACGAATTAAACACGAATAAAACGAACTCAAGACGTCGATACGATTAAACCAAGTTCATCGGGGCATTATATCGAACACTTTGAGGCCAACTTTGATTGTATACAACTAAACCTCAATAATATCAACTTCAAATCCCCAAGAAGTGTTTCAAATCAACAAAACATCTCCAATACGATCAATAATCCGATATGATTATCCGAAAACGTGATCATAACAACAATTAGTCGAAAATCCCCAATTCCAATTCGATTTACAAGGTGTTCTTGAATAATCCCTCAATAATCCAATGAATCCTTATACAAACTCATAATCATATACATATCCCTTCATATATCATGATTATAATGTCCAAAACATCCTATTTCAACACAAAATCGAAGTCCAAAGTGTTGAAGGAATTACCTCTTGATGATCCACGTGCTTTAATCCGAAGAATACGCGTTAGATTGATTATCCGGGCTTCACGATCGAAAGGAGATGAAGAAAATCAAACACCCAAATGATTTGTGAAGGAAAAACCCTCCCTCAAGCCTTATCTCTCGGTTGAAGGTGAAGAAAATGCAGAAAATGGGCTGAAATGATGAAAAAAATGAATTTATAGGGGTCGCTGCCGGACACGGCCGTGCCGATCGGCACGGTCGTGTCGCGTACTGGCCGACACCGCCGACATGACTTCGACCGTGTCCGGATTGACACGGTCGCAGCCGCTGGCCTTAAGCGAAGCGACCCGCAATGACTTCGGCATGACTCGGCCGTGTCCCGGGACACGGCCGGCGTGTCAGCTCGTTCCAGCTTATCGGAAGAGTATGGCACGGGCCGTGTCGGACGACACGGCCGAGCACGGTCGGCGTAAACTCGCATTTTCCGGACGAGTGCACGACGGCCGTGTCGGACGACACGGCCGAGTTCGGTCGGCGTGATCGCCAAAATCAAACGACCATAACTCTCTCGTCCGGACTCCGATTGACTCACCGTTTGAACCATTGGAAAGCTAACTCGATGCTCTATAATATTGCAAAGATTTAGAATTTTTGGAGTTACCAAAAATTAATGGTGATCTAACAAAGTCGAACTCATATGAGGAAAGTTGAAACGATGATCAATAACGATACTCAACTCGAAGTTTATACGAACGGTGAACACGGTGAATGAACATGATTGATGAATGATTATAATTGAGTGAAAATACACTGAGTGACAATTACAGACTGATAATTACTGAATGAAAATGAATGAATTACAACCGGGTATTACAGACAATGCCTTCAAGGCTACAATGACTCAGTAGACCGATTTGGTCTTTCCACAAATACATACAACTCAAACTCATTACATGCCCACGCAGGGGTCGAGTACAACACACTCCCATACAACGGGAAAGAATACCACAGCGGAAAATAAACTATAACTATACCAATGACCTCATACGGATCCTCGTGTGATTAGTATCGTTCATCTTTCATCATCCTCCGTGCCGACCCTGTGTTATGCTCCCAAACCTGAATGCAAAAACAGACATCCACCCCCCGAATACTCGGGGGTTAGCAAAACTCCACTGTTTTGCTAGTGCAAGAACAAAGTGCAAATACGAGCCATACCATTCACATTTCACGAATAACAATAACCAGGAATCCTCAAAAATCCAAACGTAACGAAAGGTACTTCCCGAGGCATGAGTTTGATAAACATTTCTCAAAACCGAAAGATCACAGATAAAGGGAAGCCATTTATAAAACAGTTTTAAAGATGCCATCGAGAGTTTTAATAGAAAACAATTTGCAAGAAAGCCACTCAATCAACACAAACGAGTCTTCACCAATATTTCCACGGGATTCTCGACCCAAAATCAAATAATATCGGCACGAGATCAAACATCTTAACATCACACGGGGTTCTCGACCCAAACCCAAATAATATCAACACGAGATCAATCATCTCAACATTCCACAGGGTCCTCGACCCAAAACACAGAATAGCACCACAATACCATCAAAGGTACAATCTCTCATTCGACATATCCTGCTCAAGACCCCCGATTAATTAACCCTCGGAGATTTCGTCAAACCTCCTTGGTTAATTAACCCTGATACCAACGCTTTAAAAACAAGTTGAAACAAACTTTCAAAAACACGAATCGCGGTCTATATCAAGACAAACATTTAAAAGTGAGTTGAAAGAATTTGAGATACGAACATCGTTCGGTAACGGGGTCTTAGCTATCACTCAAATACCCGTAACCAATAAGCCTGCCAGGCGCCTCCCTTGCGCACCTGTGTACCGGCGTTCACTTCCATCATGTTGGCCGCTCATTGAACATGTCACCGCACCGGCGTCACTCCCGCAAGAGCCGCCCCTTGCGCGCGCATTAGGTAACACCGGCGTTCACCACCCATATGGAGACGCACATTGCTGCATACACCAGGCCGGAGTGCACGCCCCGCCCTCAGAGGTTCCCGGATACGACGTTTCTCACAACAAGTATCCACATTATCACAAACATCAAGCACACAGTCAATCATTGTAACAGTTATCAAATCGATACACCAATTCACATAATTCATCCGTCAGTCCACGACCACACGAATAAATAACAACACGCACGTCAACCATAACGCGATGGAAATAAGCAATACACGTACACACGCATTATCAAGCGCAACATCAACATCAATTATATCCAAAGGATTCATGTAGTCATTTACAACCCACACAATTTACAAAACACACGCGTTTTGAAAGTGAGCCTTTAACGAGGCTAGCCGAATCCTTTGAAAACTCGTTTCAAACAAATAAACAAACACACCAAGACGATCACCAATTATCACATCCACGAAACAAGAATGGTATGGACAAGGTACTTGCCTCGATACCACGAGCACGGAACCACGAACGGATACGGCTCAACCGGAAAGCTTCGGAACGCCCGATGCTAACGAAAAGGAAGACGACAACGAACGGAAGGGTTCAACACGGTTTCTTCACAAGAAACTCGACCCTAACAACAATATAATCAATAAATCATCGATCATACGAGGAAGGATAATCGTAGAACGCCCAAAAACCCCTCTAAGACAATTTAGGACACCTTCAAGGCGTCGGTCAAGAACTCGACCCAAACAACGAATCGATACGATCCAACCATGGAATAATAAAGGAAATGATATAATACATCTAAATAATCATCAATCCATCAAAATCCTAAGTTAAATCGGATTAATCGGACGAAAACAACAAAAACCCCCAAATTCCCCAAAACTAGATTTCTAGGAAATCTGACCTGATTCGCTCGATCAAAGGATGTTGTAGGACGGATGATTGATGATATGAACCTCCAAACTTCATTTATATGTTGTTAAACAACATGGCTACAATCTTGGAACACGCCCAGCTGCGGAAGAGGAGAAAAAGAAGGTGAAAAATGGCAAGAAAAACGTCTGCAGGGCCTTTTATAGGCTGACAGACTCGACCGTGTCCGCCTGACACGGTCGTGGCGCGCAGTTGACCGGCAGGGACTCGACCGTGTCCACGATCGGCACGGTCGTGTTGCACAGCTGGCCGACACGATCGGCACGATCGGCACGGTCGTGTCTGCTGACACGGTCGCGCGCCGGAGGGCCTTCCGACGGTGACCGTCCGACAATGACTTCGGCGGAGACTCGGCCGTGTCTGGAACACGGTCGGGCGTGTCGGCGGTCGGTTCCGGCATTTCGGACGAGTACGGCCGGGCCGTGTCGGACGACACGGTCGGGTCTGAGACGAAACTTTCGGCGATTCGGACGAGTGCAGCGCAGGCCGTGTCGGACGACACGGTCCGGGCCGGCAGTGATCGGCCAATAACGAGCGGGTGAGCTAAAACGACCATAACTCTCTCGTCCGGACTCCGATTGACTCACCGTGCGAACCATTGGAAAGCTAACTCGATGCTCTATAATATTGCAAAGATTTAGAATTTTTGGAGTCACCAAAAATTAATGGTGATCTAACAAAGTCGAACTCATACTTAGAAAAGTCGTTAAAAAGCACGGAACTCAACAAAACGACACCGAAACGAACTCGGTTGACAAAAAGTTCAGAATTAATCATTCTCGGAATGATGAAACGGTCATGACAGAGTTGTCAAAACGAACTTCCTCCGAAAAAAGAAAATTACCGAAATTCGAAATTGCGGATATTACATCCATTTCCCAAAACAGGAACACAACGTTAACAATTTTGTAAAAGAAGTACTCGAGTACTTAAACCAATTTTATAACACAAAAATCCCAACACAAGACATCAAAAGTAATGGACTGAAATGAACACCAATAAATGACTACTGATCAGTATCATGCTTGCCCATCATCCTCATACGGCTCGAGTGCTCGTTTGTCCCCACGATCGATACCTGAAATACAAAAAAGTATTTCCCCCATTTAAGGGGTTAGCTACAACTGCTAGTGCAAGTACAATCTATTTGAACTACATTCTAATCAGATGAATAATGCGCCAAAAATCATTTTTGAAAACGTTTTATATTCCGGAATATTTACAATGTACAATCACAAAACACATTATCTCCAACAAATCACAATTCAAAGTTAACCGTTGGTACGAGACTCACGGCCACCGTACCCCGCAGAGCCCCGTCGGACATCCCTGGGTGGCTAACTACAGTTCGCGATACGCACACTCACGGCAATACGTATCCCTAGAGGCCCCGTCGGACCATCCCTAGGTGAACATACACATAACCATCCACGACAACCACGATACAGCCATAATTCAAATACTAGAACATGTAAACAAATGTAAAGTACTTGCCTTTGAGACATTCTTGAAGAAACGGAGATGAAACACGACTACGAACGGTCCGGGTGGAAAACGACGGTCCCTAAACGAAGGATCAACACAGTTCAGTCCCAACGGACAACAATACTCTATTGGAATACACCCATAACCCCGGTTACAATATACGACAATAGACGATCAATTGATACGGGCGAGGATTTACGCAAAATCTCTCCGTATTGATAATTCGCGGATTAAAATCAAGGAAATTGGATTTGGAATCATTCAATAATCACAATCGGTGAAGAATATCATAACATACTGGAATAATTCGGTTTCAATTAGCAAAACCCGGAAAACCCCCCAAATTTGACGAGTTAGGGTTCTAGACGAAAATACCTTGATTTCGGATGATGGATGACGATTATGCTGATGATAATATGTTAGCACGACTCTACGGTGATGGAATGTGAATAGAACGCCGATCAGGACCGATGGAAATCGCCTCTGAGGTCGCACGTCGAAGAAACGAAGGGAAAAGAATAAAATGCTTCAAAGCGCCACGGGCTTATATACTGTGAACTTAGCGCACGTTAACTGCCATATGTAGCGTGCGCTAATGGGGCCGTGACAGTCCAGTGGCTACTGCCACCATTCGTTAGCGTACGCTAACAATAGGGGGTTAGCGTACGCTAACTGCTTATCGGTAGCGCACGCAAGGGAACAGGGGTAGCGTGCGCTACCTACATGCCAGTCAAAGATCGCTGATGTCACACCAGCAGAAGTCGCATCGAGGGTATAAAACACGAAACGTACGACGAGACCAGAATCCAGAAACATAGACGCGAAATATACAAGACGAAGGAGCTAAGCGCTGAAAGAAAATACAATTCCGACCACCGGAGGGTCCGTAATGCGACAACGAAACTAAGATTCCCTAAACTATTAGGAAATTACAAAAATGGCCCAAGTGCCCGAAAATCACGAAACGACGTCGGATTTACAAACCGAAAGTCTCCACATGACCAACTCAACCATACGAACTTGTACAAACCAAGAAACAACGAAAACGAACGAGTTTTATAAGAATCGAACGTTCATACGGCAAAACATGTCATAAAATGAGATTACGTGAAAACATCATCAAAACTCGTCCAAATGGAAAAACTCCAAGAACAAAATAGATTCAAAATGTCGAAACGGTTACAAGCGAGTCGATAAAAATAGACATACACCAAAAATGGAAACTGCTAAAAATAGAAAATTACGGATATTACATTCACGACACTGTAATATCCGCCTAGTTTGGGGTGTTACAGAGTTGGTATCGGAGTGTGGTTTTGAATACTGCCTTCCGAGTCATGTCTCATTTGAAAGCATCGTCATAAGACTAGTATCATTGGACTTTCGCGTCACGTGTGACCTGTGCAAATGCCGAGCCAATCAGACCGGAAGAACTGTAAGATTTCTAACGCCATGGTATAATTTCTGGCAATAGTCATTCATTCATCATTCATCATTTAACAATCCTCAAACATCATCATTCATTGTGATTAGGACGATCATGTTAACTCATTAATCACTTAATTCATTTCATTACTCAGTTAATAATCAGGACGATCATGTTAACTCATTAATCACTTAATTCATTTCATTACTCAGTTAATGATCAGGACGATCATGTTAATTCATTAATTACTCAATTCATTTCATTACTCAGTTGTCGATCTGGATGATCATATTATTAATCTTGTTAAGTTATTCAAGATAATCATTTCAAGAATTTCATCAGATAAGCATGTCACTTCAGTAAATCATTCATATAATCACTAAGTTAGAACATGTATACTCATTTTCATCATCTCATGACATAATCATAACGTGATAATCATGCGGGAAATATAATCATTATGCGACCTTCCTACTTCAGTATGGAGAGAGCTGTCAGGGGATGCACGGGGAGAGGCCGCGGTGCGGGCCGAAACCCGAGAAATAATCACTCGCTGCCGGGAAATCGTGCCCAGGACTCGGCTCGATAAGAAGATGTTCGGGTTGATCCACTCACTTTTATGGAGGCCATGATGACCCATGTGCAATTGCTCAATCATCATTGCGCCACTCTGGCCGGATTAATCGAGAGAACTCTCCCGTATGAGCCAGCTGCTAAGGAAAGTGCTGAACAACAACCTTCATCTGTCAGCAAGAGATCAGCGAAGCGTAATCAATCCGAAGGCGGTCAGTCAACCTTCAAGAAGCCTCGTGTGAGTCCTATCGTTTCTGAGCGACCTCCTACGGCGCAAAATCGTGCGGGATCTCAGTCCCGAGCGGCCAGTTCGGCCATCACCTGTTTCAATTGTGGAACGCCGGGTCATTACAGCACTGAGTGTCTGAAACCGTCTATCACGTGCTATAATTGTGGGAATTTTGGGCATAAGGCCCGTTTTTGCCGAAAGGACTCCAAGTCGGCTCCGGCGGCATCTCAGGCCCCGAAGCAAGCAGCGATTCAGAATCAGACTGCTTTGTCAACGTCGTTTAAGACAATGGAAGCAAATAGAGTTGGGGCTCATATTTATCAGACGGGAGCGTCCGGTTCGGGGGCCGGCAAGTCCCAGATTCATGTGATGAGGAGGATCGACGATCCGGTGGCCCGAATGACCTCAGGTATACTCGTAATTTTATTTCAACCTGTGTGTACCTTTTTGGATACTGGCGCACCGCATTCATTCATTTTCGAATCATGTTTGAATAGACTTATTTTGGGATAGTCCTATTGCTTGTGGACCTCATACTATCGGTCTACCTGACGATGGGAAATTTTTTCGGAAATCATACCGAATTAAGCTTAATGACCGTGATTGGTTGATGGACCTAATCGTGGTGAATTTATCTTAGGACGATGTAATTTTCGGTATTAGTTGGTTTGATCGTCTTGATACTATCCTCAGTGTTTGTAAGCGTTTGGTCGCTATCTTTCCGTCGTTGGTTGTCGAATGTGTGCTTCAGGGAAGTAATCCCCGTTGTTCCAGAAGAATTATTATTATGACGAAAGCAGAGAAATTCCGCAATCGAATTGTTCAATCATTCATTGTATCATTTTCATCGATTGGCCTTTCTAAGGCAATCGAGTTATTCAATCATTCATTGCATCATTTTCATCGATTGGCCTTTCTAAGGCAATCGAGTTATTCAATCATTCATTGTATCATTTTCATCGATTGGCCTTTCTAAGGCAATCGAGTTATTCAATCATTCATTGTATCATTTTCATCGATTGGCCTTTCTAAGGCAATCGAGTTATTCAATCATTCATTGCATCATTTTCATCGATTGGCCTTCCTAAGGCAATCGAGTTATTCAATCATTCATTGCATCATTTTCATCGATTGGCCTTTCTAAGGCAATCGAGTTATTCAATCATTCATTGGATCATTTTCATCGATTGGCCTTTCTAAGGCAATCGAGTTATTCAATCATTCATTGTATCATTTTCATCGATTGGCCTTTCTAAGGCAATCGAGTTATTCAATCATTCATTGCATCACTTTCATCGATTGGCCTTTCTAAGGCAATCGAGTTATTCAATCATTCATTGCATCATTTTCATCGATTGGCCTTTCTAAGGCAATCGAGTTATTCAATCATTCATTGTATCATTTTCATCGATTGGCCTTTCCGAGGCAATCGAGTTGTTCAAGCATTATTGGTATCACTTTTTATCGATTGACCATCCTAGGGCAACCGAAATGTTCAATCATTCGAGGTATCATTGTCATCGATTGACGATGTATTTCCAGACGAGTTATCTGGTTGCCTTCATATAGAGTAGTGGAATTCAGGAGTGAGTTGGATCCGGTACGTCCCCGTTATCGAAGGCACCGTATCGGATGGCCCCACCAGAACGCAGGAGTTGAAGAGTCAACTTGAAGAATAGTTCGAGAAAGGTTATCTCCGACCGAGTGCGTCCCCGTGAGGAGCACCAGTGTGATCTATCAAGGAGTAGGATGGCTCGTCTCGTGTGTGTATTAATTATCAGGAGTTGAACAGGGTGATGATCAAGATTAGTATCCTCTACCCCGTATTGATGATCTCTTAGATCAACTTCAGGGAGCTTCAATATTTTCCTAGGTCGACTGAAGATCTGGATATCATCAGCTGCGAATCCAAGAGTCGGGTATCGCAAGGACGACTTTTCGTACACGCTATGGTCATTATGAGTTCGTAGTTATGCCGTTCGGGCTAACTAATGCACCTGCGGTATTCATGGAGTTAATGAATCGGGTTTTCATCGACCTTCTTTTTGATCAGTTTGTTGTTGTCTTCATCGATGACATTTTGATTCATTCTCGTGATCGAGAGGAAAACGAGGTACATCTTCATCAAGTTCTCGACGTGTTGAGACGCGAGCAACTTTATGGAAAGTTTTCTTAATGTGAGTTTTGGATGTCCGAAGTGACTTTCCTCGGGCGTGTAATTTCATCAGACAGAGTTCTTGTCGACCCTTAGAATATGGAGGCTATCCGAGATTGGCAACCTCCGAAAGATGTTAAGGAAATCCGAGGTTTCCTCGGATTAGCTGATTAATTATCCGACCCACGACCTGGAGCTAGCAGCCGTGGTTTTCGCGTTGGAAATTTGGCGTCGTTACCTTTATGGCGTCACCTGTCAGATCTTCACTGATCACAAGAGTTGAAGTATATATATTTACTCAGAAGGAGTTAAATATGCGTCAAAGACGGTGGTTAGAACTAATCAAAGATTTCGATATCGAGATCCTTTACCACCCAGGCAAGGCGAACATTGTCGCCTACGCCTGGAGTCATAAGTCCGTTCAGGAGCAGATGCTTGCTCGTTTATCAAGTCAGAAGGAGCTTCAGCAGGGATTCCTTAGACCCGAGATCGAGGTCTGGCATCAGCGACTGGCAGGTATGCTGAAACCGCTCCCTATTCCAGAATGGAAGTGGGAAGACATTTCTATGGATTTCATCACGAGAGTGCCGACGAGTCGTCGGGGCATGAATACGATCTGGGTGATCGTGGACCGCTTAACTAAGTTAGCTCATTTCCTTGAGATTAAGGATACGTAGTCGTGATACATCATTTACACCTCATTTCTCCTCCTCTCCGCGGGGTTGAGTCAAGGGCGACTAGGGATCGCGATCTTGGCCGATTTTGCTCGATCCAAAGGTGTTTTGGAGTATCCTAGGTGATTATAACATCCTCTAATCTATTGTTCTTCGCTGAATCAAGGTATTTTTCTTGAATCCCTAGAGTTGACTTTTTGGCGAGTTTTGTTCTCGGTCTCATTTTCCATCCAATTTTGATGAATCGATTGTTGTTAAATGATGTTGTTAAATATATCCTATGGATTGAATATCCATATTCCGGTTTGGAATTTCATTTTCATATTTTGGTCGGTAGATTCATGTTCTTGTCCATTTTGCGGGAAACCCTTGAGCTTTTGTCATTTGTTCCTCCAATTCAGCGGCTTTGAGTCATGCTATGGAATTCATTTTCATTGTTGTTATTATCCTTCGTAGTTTATTATCGCGAGTTGGCGTTCGGCGGAGTCGGCGGGTTCATAGTCGGTTCGTGCCAACTTACTTCGGTCGATTCTCCGCGTTTGTGGTTATTCGAGGCAAGTACCTTGTCGATACTTTTTTTGTTTCGTGGATATGATGATCGGTGATTGTCTAAATGTATTTGTTTGGTTGTTTGAAATGAACTTTCAAAAGATTCGGTTTAGCCTCGTTAAAGGCTCACTTTCAAAACATTGTGTTTTGTGAATGGTGTGATTCGTGAATGGTAAAGTGAACCCTATGAATACGCTTGGTGTTGTTGTTGTGCTTTGATAATATACATATATATATACATATATTATCTCATTTCGGTGTGTTGTGATTTGACACTTGTGTTGTGCTATGTGTTTATTGCCTTTGCGTGAATTGTTTGGATATCCTTGGCGTGCTATGTTATGTGTGTGAATGTGTGTATATGGGCGGGGTCTACGGTGACACATGACATGTGATCATGTGGTCAGGATGCAACAAGTGATTGATCCAACTGTGAGAGCCTCGGGATACCTACGGTGACACATGACATGCGATCATGTGGTCAGGAGACAACAAGTGATTGATCCAACCGTGAGATGACGTGGCAAGTATTCACGGTGGTATATGAAACCTATGGTGACACATGACATGCGATCATGTGGTCAGGAGACAACAAGTGATTGATCCAACAGTGAGATGACGTGGCATGTGTTCACGGTGTTATGTATATGTTTTGGATGTATTGACCAGGTCGAGTACCTTGGGTGTGACTGAGATTTCGTATCTTGGGTGGTTATGTTTTGCTGACTTTTATGTCCGTCGAGGACACGTGACGTGGGTTTTGACCCTGTGAATTGTTGTCGGTTTTCTATTTGTGAAGACAAAATGTTGGGATAACAATCCCTCTATCGAAACTGTTGGGATAAACAATCCCTGTATCGAAAGTGTTGACATAATGTTTTGACCCTGTGAATTGTTGTTGGTTTTCTATTTGTGAAGATAAAACCTTTGGGCTATGACCCTGTTTATACTTGCACTAGGAAAATAGTGGAATTTTGCTTGATAGCAATCATTTAAGTAGTGATAATGATTAACCCGATCCACCTTATTTGCTGCAAGTGCTTCCAAAACCTCAAGATCACCATCAATGGATGAAATATTTTTTTGAGAACCTGAAATTTTTAAAAGAAAATTCATAAGAGGATTATGCGTACATAATTATAATATAAAATGACAATAAGTTTAAAAAATAACCTTGTTTGGATGCAGCTAGCCAATCCTTAGTACAAACTAGTGCTTCTACCATCTCAGGATCCAAACAACTACGGAATGGATCTATAACACGACCACCAGCACTGAATGCAGATTCGGAAGCAACAGTTGATACTTGCATGGCTAACATATCACGAGCAAGTCGTGAGAGAATAGGGTATACATGTTGATGAGCCTTCCACCGGGACAAAATATCAAATTTTTGAGATTTAGGCACCATGAACGGTGGTTCTACCATGTATTTCTCCAAATCATTTGCTGCACCAGCCCCCTCAACGTTGTATAAGTAACTATCAAGTTCATCGTTTTCTTTTTCCATAAAGAATTCACAAGTTTCACCATGACTAACAACAATAGCGGAACTTCTTGTGACATCCGATGCATCATGAGCATACTGTTGATATAGTTGTTTCACAATCGTCATCAACTTTTCCGTTTCATCTTGATATGCAAGCTCACCATGAAACTTCCTCATGAAAAATTCTATGATCCTTTTCTTGAATCTAGGATCAAGAAAACTAGCCACAGCAAGAGCAACATTTGACTTCTTCCAATACTTATCAAACTTGGCAGTCATAGATATTGCCATTGTCGAGTCCCTGTTCAATTGTTCAAACCAACAGAACTTACTCAAGCCGTCAATACTGCTAAAATGTTGGAGTCAACACTTGATGTGTGGAGTAAAAAGAACAGTTGGGGAGTCAGAAAAGCACATTCAACCCTTACAACATGCAACAAACTACATTCTCTCCAGCAAGAAAAGAGGAAAAGAAAGATAAGACAGAAAATCTCCCCTGTACAACTCAGCAAGTACTATGCAATATAGCTATAAATAATAGTAACCAGCGCAAAATAATCATAATTGCAAGCTGATAATGTGCAAATAATCAGTGAAATACTTCCAGCAATACTAAGGCGGGCTCTCGGACGAATCCGAGTTACGGCCGTACGAGTTGGCCAGTTACGGCCATAAGGCCGTTGACCTGTAATGTTACGGCCGTAAGAGGGCCGAGTTACGGCCGTAACTTCCGGCAGTATATAAGGATTTGGCCGGGACATTTTTCCTCATTTCTTCATTTCTCCAACTTTATCCGAGAGAGTGGGTTGAGGGAGAGATTTTGCCATCATCAATCATTTGAGTGTGTAGTTTTCATCATCTTCATTCATTTGGGAAGCTTGAATACTCGTTTTAACTCGTGTTCATCGGATCGAAGTGGTTGGATCTTCAAGAGGTAATTTCTTCAACACCTTGGATTTCGATTTTGTGTTGAGATATGATGTTTTGGACGTTATAATCATGTTATATGAAGGGATATGTATATGATTATGAGTTTGTATAAGGATTCATTGGATTATTGAGGGATTATTCAAAAACACCTTGAATATCGAGTTGAAATTGGGGGTTTTCGATTAATTGTCGTTATAATCACGTTTTCGGATATTCATTTTGGATTATTGATCATTTGGAAGATGTTTGTTCGTTTGAACCACTTCTTGGGGGATTTCATAATGGCTTATTGAGATTTGATTATAAACAATCGGAGTTTGGCCACAACGTATTCGATATAATGCCCCAATGAACTTAGTTTAATCGTATCGACGTTTTGAGTTCGTTATATTCGTGTTTGATTCGTATATTGAACGGGTTGTTGGATATTGTATAATTCAAGGTTGTTCGAGCGATCGATATCTCAATTAGGACGTTGTTCGTGGAAGGATAATTGTCACCGGTGTTGTGTAAGTTAATTCTTACTCAGTTAAAAGGATACTCATTCCTTTCGTTGTTGTTCATTCATAATCATAATTCATTCATAAGGTACTAACCATTTCAAACTTGTAATTGTCACTTCATTACTTCATTCACGAGGGACGACGGTTCCAATTATTTATTGAGCTATCATTCTTTTCGCTGTCATTTCATCTCGGTGAGTCATTATTGATTTTGACGTCACTTTTGGTTATATTGTGGCATTCCGGGTCGCACTGGCATGCCGGTTGGTATGTGTAGGATTTTAATGTCGGGCACATTATAGTCGTGTGTTGGTTGGTGGCCTCACATTGGACTGTGCACACGAGTTGATGGCTTCGTGAGACTGATTAGGTACAAGACCACACGTGTATTCGATCGATACTCGTTGGTGGCTTGTGCACGGACACATTTCCATCCCGGACGTAGTGTGGCGCCATTCCTTTGAGTCGTACTGTTAGTTGATTCATATAGCATGTTTGATTGTGTATGTTTCGACAGGATATTTCATAACTAAAGATAACTCATGTTTGTGTTTATTCAACTCTTGAGGATTGTTGTTCTGTGTAACTGACCCCGGCTGGGGATTTTGTTTTTTAGGTCATGGCAAGGCAAGAGCACGGGAATAGCATGCTGACGTCGAGGAGTCCCAGTGATACTAGTGGGGGCCCCCGATCTTTCAGTTATTCATGTTATTGTCCTTTATTTTCCGCTGCAGACTTTCATTTGGATACCCCGTTTCATTCAGTGTGGTGTATTTTATCTTCATATAAAATATACTAGTATTCGGTATTGTCCTGGTGTGTTGTACTTGAACTCCTCATCGGAGTATTTGGTAATATAATGTGGTTCGGTACTACAATTATATTATTTAATTCATCATTTTTATTCGCCTGGTGGGTCCCAGTCGGGGATTCACGGCACTGTAATATCCGCCTAGTTTGGGGTGTTACAGTTATTTACTGACGTGTAGCTCTTTTCACCAACACATTTTCCATCTTTTTTTTTGGTGAAATAGATTTTTTTTGCAGAAAAATCGTTTATTAGATAAGCATGAAAAATAAAAAACTCCTCAAATTAAGTAAATTTCAGTTCTATTTTTCATCAACCGACCGATTCTTCTTTTCTCAAGGTAACGAATGACTCGATTTTAAATGATAATTACAAGACTTGGAAAGATAGATTAAGGCTCAAAAATTCTGGAATATATAATTTTTTTTAACCGGTTAAAGCGATTTTTGAAACTTGTATATAGCTAACTTATTGGTGTTATGGCCAGACCTATAAATCTCACAAATAAACAATATATATATATATATATATATTAAAAAAATCAAAGCCAAATAACAAAAATAATCAAAACACACCATAATAATCAAATCTAAACACACCAAAATACCAAACACACCAAAAGAATCAAAACACACCACCCGCAAACTTTGAAAAAGAAACTGTCCTCGGTTTAAAAAATAATAAATAGCAAGAGAAAAAAAAAAGCATAATACTCCCTGTTATGAAAATCGATGCTTGAGCTAACGCCTTTTTGGATCTGCATGAAAAAATATACGAGGCAAACAACAAAAGAGAAAAAAAACAATAAAATATACCCGGAAGTATAACACAATTTTTAAGATGTGCTTCAGGAAAGTCCGACGAGTCGCCTTACGTTGCCATCAATGCTTTTATTAAAAAAAATTACGGCAATAAAAATAACAATACATAAATCACGAATAGATGCGCGTTAAGAGATCAAAAAGAAACTCCTTAAGCTGCCATCATTTAGCACGATTTTTACACACAACAAAAAGTAAAAATAACAAGAGGTCTGATATGGGTTATCAAGGGGAGAGAAACGAATCCACTTTTCGTTTTCTCATGGTAAATCTTCCATCCAGACAATATTAGCTAGAGCTGGATCTGTTTGAGGAACTAATTCAATGAGTTTTTTGATTAGTTCTTCTGGTGTTGTTGCAACGACTATGATTCATTTAGCACGCTCGGAAATAAAATCTTTTTCAGCAGAGTAGTCGATGAAAGATAGTAAATCATCAAAGAAACCATTGACATTAAGCAGACCTACTAGTTTTTTATGAACATTTAGTTGGGCTATGATAAACAAATGAAAAAGTTCCTCAAGAGTGCCAAAACGACCGGAAAGGGTGATAAAGGCGTCAGAATTATGCATCATGTGAGTTATGCGATCTTTCATATTTACAGCTCTAAACTCATCTCCAATAGTTGCCCCAGTGATTTTACTTTCAGCCAGAGGTTTTGGAATTATTCCCAACACTTTTACTCCTTCCATATAGGCAGAAGCAGCAGCGCGTCCCATTAATCCTAGACTTCCTCCTCCGTAAACTACATGAATGCATTTTTCTCCTAAGGTACGACCCAAGTTGTGGTTGCTTGATAAAGCATGCCTCTGTTCCATAACTAGCTCCACCAAAAATGCAGACTGAGTTAAATCTTTTTGTGGAAGATGATGATTCCATTTTTGAAAAGAAATTTATTTGAGAGAAAAAGAGAAAAGTACAAGTTTGAGGGATGAATAAAAGAAACAAGCACAATTTTTATTTATAGAAGCAAAATAAGGTAAAAATATTTAACAAATCTATGATTGCGTTAATTGCGCTTCAACTACTCAATAGAATAATAAATGCATTTATTGCGTATCACTTTTTTATTCAGAAAATCTCACCATACGACAAAAATAAAAGATACTCACGTGTATGTACAGTAGTTGTGATTGTGGCTCACATCTTCCTCTGATTTTACGTTCTGAAACGGCTTAAACGCCTTCTATGAGTCGTGGAGAAGCTTCCCATCTAATTTTCTTATAAATTGGCAAACAGGGTCGTTTAGCGTCAGATTCCCCAAGACGTTGTTCATATTCTGGTTTGAATTTATTCCACAAACATCGAATTCCGTAATGTATGAGTCCACTAGGATGCGTATCAAGAGAATTTTCGATATTATCTAAATTCTCTTTATTCAGACTATCCTTAATGAACTGAATTTTATCTTCTCTGTTTGTAGATGGAATTCGAATGATTCTAGTTGAACGTCAGAAAATTGTCTGGTGTGCTCCCTCTTTGCCTCATCTCTTGGCCTCATCAAGATCCCCACATGGCTCA
This sequence comes from Orobanche coerulescens, assembly GCA_033398695.1. NCBI lineage: Eukaryota > Viridiplantae > Streptophyta > Magnoliopsida > Lamiales > Orobanchaceae > Orobanche > Orobanche coerulescens. The sequence goes on along the minus strand of CM065812.1, from coordinate 162,329,054 downwards.
ATCCAAGCCAACATATTCTCAGTCTTCGGAAAACTGTGGATTCGATGCCCGAAAGCTTTACTAATACTGTGGAAGTGACAAGATCTACCATTCCCGCTGCTAGTGTTCTGCAAGGTTAGAAGTCCCAGTTATAGGGCAAGGTTCAGCCTCCCGAAGGAATTATGCCCCCGGTGTCGACCTTAGTGGTGGGACGGTTGCTTCGGCTGCTTTTATCCCTGCTCGAAAGAGGGGGAGGCTAGTGGGTAGAAAGGATACCGAACCTCGAAAGAGAAGAGGAACGGAGGCACAAAATCATCTCATTATCGACATAGTGACTCCATCACACGAGATTCTCTTTGACTATGGATATGTCCTCGAATCAACAAGATCGACGACGTGTCGGAAACTTTGTTGATGTCGGAGAATAAAGAAATCTCGATGCAATGTACGAGTAGATACGTACTATTGAATTGGTCGTCCACGCTAGTCTATAATGCTTTTGCCTACTCCGTCGCTCAAGAAATTACTGAAGACGACGATGTTGGGCTGCACTCGGTTGTTGAATGTCAACGACGAGCCGATTGACCGAAATGGAAAGATGCAATGCAAGCTGAACTAGACTCAATGGCTAAACGTGAGGTATTTGGCCGTATCGAGCCAATACCCGTGGGCATTAAATCAGTTAGACATAAGTGGGGCTTTGTTCATAAACGCAATGATAAGAATGAGGTCATGCGTTATGAAGAGAGACTAGTTGCCCAAGGCGTCTCGCAGCACCCCGACATTGATTATGAGGAGACATATTCTCCCGTTATGGACATCATCACTTTCCGCTACTTAGTCAGTTTGGTAGTGTCCGAAAAACTAAATATGCGGCTTATGGATGTAGTTACAGCATATCTTTATAGGGATCTAGATACGAATATTTATATGAAAGTCCTCGAAGGGATTTCGTTGCCCAAATCAAGTAGCTCTAAACCACGGAGCGCTTATGCAGTAAAGTTGCGTCATTCAATATATGTGTTGAAGCAATTCGAAGGATGTGGTACAACCGCCTACGTAAATATTTGATTGGGAAGGGATACAAGAACAGTGATATCAGTCCATGTATTTTCATGAAAAGAACAGATGCAGGATTCGTGATTGTAGCCATCTATGTAGATGACATGAATGTTGTCGGTACCATAGATGAGGTTGATGAAAAGCCCGCTACCTTAAGTCCGAATTCGAGATGAAAGACCTGAGGAGGACTCGATTCTGCTTGTACTTAGAGCTAGAACATCGAGATGATGGTATACTCATTCATCAATCTGCCTATGTCCATAAGATACTCAGGCGATTTAGCATGGACAAGGCACATCCTCTTGCTATCTCCATGGTTGGTCAAATTCTGGAAATGGACAAGGATCCATTTCGTCCTAAAGAGGAGGATGAAGAGGTCATTAGAACGGAAACACTGTACCTTAGCGCAATCGGTGCGTTGTTGTATCTGGCTCAATGTACTCACCCAGACATCGCATTCTTTGTAAATCTGTTCGCAAGATGGCATTTGAATGGAGTAAAAGACATCTTTCGATATTTAAAAGGCTTCAGTTATCTTGGATTGTTCTTTCCCTATACAAGAGAGAGCGATATTCCGAAAGGAATTGTTGAGGTTAAGAAGATGCATATCGACCGTCGATCTCCCTCTGATATTATAGCTAAGCATGGCAGCTTGACTACCAGAAGTGCTAATACGAGCAAGCTTGTCCCCGATGCAGAGAATACCAACAATATATTAGTTGGATTTGCTGATGTTGGTTATCTCTCTGACCCGCATAAAGGACGTTCCCAAACTGCTTATGCGTTCACCACTGGGAATACGGCGATATGTTGGCGATCTACCAAGCAGACCCTCGTTGCTACTTCCTCGAACCATGCAAATATAATTGCATTGCATGAATCCGTAGGGGATACGAGGAACTTGTGGATTAAAGTCTACTACAGCGACCCCTACTTGCACCTTTGAGGATAATGAGACATGCATTGAGCAGATGAAGTTAGGTTTCATTAAGGGTGGCAATACCAAGCATAAGTTCTTTTACAATCAGCAACAGCAGAAATTGCTGAATATCAAAGTGAAACAAGTGAGTTCCGATGAGAATATCACAGACTTGTTCACTAAGTCTGTGCCAAAATCTATATTTGAGAAACATGTGAGGAGCATCGGCATGCGTCGATTGTCCGAGCTCAACTAGTGATAGCCCATTGGAATAAGCTATTGTGTATACTTTAGGGGGAGTATACTCCACATGATTCTAGCATTTGTAGTTGGTGTGTTGTGCTCTTTTTTCTCACTAAGTCTTTATTTTTCCCACGGGGTTTTGTTTGACTTGGAAATATTTTTTTACCGAGGCAACATCTTATGCACCATGATAGTATTAGTGCTCGACACAGGGGGAGTGTTCCGGGATATCCTTCCCTTGTTGGTGTCTTGTCTTATACTGGTTGTAGGGAGATACATAGATGGAAGGTTCTACATCCTTCTATAGGTAGTAGGATCCCATTATATGTCTTACCTTATCGAATCCTATGTATGGAAGAACTCCCATTGTAATGCCTATATAAAGGCCCCCTCTATCAGTGTTATGAATACAATTGATCGACTCATCTTTACAGCTTTCGTACTTTCTCCTGAAACACTTACAAATTTATAATATAAAGGACAACGATGCTTTTTTTGTGGTAGTCCGCATCTTAAAAGACCATTCTATCATTCCATTTTATTTGTGTTGAATTTAATAATAATTATTATACCAAATGTTCAAAAGTAATAAATTTTAAAAATACCTTTAAATTATTAAATTAAATTAAAAAGGCAACTAATCTTCAAAAAAAAAATTACGGTATCTCCGACGAACCTCCGACCGACTCATTTTTTCGCAGGAACCGCAACTGATCCCTGGTAGACTTCTGGCAGCCGACCAATTTTTTTTTCTTTTTTTTACGCTAATCCCCAGCGGTGGGCGGCGGACCTCTGTCGGTCGGGAAATTTTTTTACGATAGACCATTGGCCTGCTTTCCGCCGGCTTACCGCCAGCGACCGACTATTTTTTCCGCCGGCATTTTCCAACAGAATGTGACACTTTCCCTCAAAATGTGATTGAGATCCATACACTTTCCCTGAAAAATACGCTTGTTGCGTTCAATCCACAAAGCATAGACAAACTCAATGAAAATAGCTTCAAACAGCCGATTTCTGGGGCTTTTCCCTTTAATAATGCAGCAAACTGCTTTATATGATTCCTCCCAAGTGCCACCATTAAAGTGAACCACATACCAAACTAGCAAACTTCTCCACATACTCAGGGTAACAGAGCAGTTGAAGAAGAGATGATTCACATCTTCAACTTCTTGTTGACAAAAACACATAAAGGATCAATGGAGCCATCATCGCGGAGCATGCGTTCTTTGGTGGCTAATCTTCCTCGTAGAGAACCAAAGACAAAACTTAAGACGAGGGGTGGCTATGTTGTTTAGCATAAGCTCCTTATAATCCATTTGATCAATGGAAGGCTCTTCCCCAACTATAACTGAGCTTAATCCAATTGTACGTATCATTATAGCACAATTATCTCTAGTATAATGCTCCACTCGTCCCGTTCGTAGCTTTACACTTACTTTTTTTTCTGGATTACTAAACACCGCCCAAAATTACTAGCCACCGCCCTAGAAAATTACCTTTTTGCCCTTACTTCAGTTTAATTAGATTTTGGATCCTAGTTTAGTAATAGTTTTCTCTCTAAACAACTCATACGACGCAGCCGAACCGACACAACAGTGCCGCCGTCCGCCGCCATCTTACCGCCACAGAGCCGCTGCCTCGCGCGCCGTCGCCGCACCGCCATGTCCGGAAAAGGAAAAGCGCCGGTAATCTTATTTTTTCATCCGTCTACTGTTTCATTGGCCGCGCCGCCGTGCCGGAGTGCACGACAGAGGCGCGGCGAGTATTTTGTTACAGGCGTCCGCCGTGGACGCCTGGCCATGGCACAGGCGTCCGTCGATTCCGCCTGTCCATGGCTCAGGCGTCCACGGCGGATGCCCACCTATGGTATAAACGCTCCACGGCGACGCCCAGACCATGGCACAGCGCCCGTGAATCGGACGCCTAGTTGCTGATAAGCGTCGCCTCGGGACGCTTCGACCATCGAAATGGCGTCGGACTGCACGCATCAGTGGTTCTAGCGTCTGCTCGGACGCCTACCATATTTTTGGAAAAAAATAAAATTTTCAATTAATAATTAATAATGTGTATTCTTTTTATGATTATTACTTATTAGTTGTATTGTTTGCTAAATGCAGATGAGAGGAGGAGCGGGCAAATCTATGCCGCTAGTCACAGAGTTGATGGGTTCTGGAGCGCGTCACACCAGAGCTCGTGGCGTTGATGGTTCCGTTCGTAGACAGCGGGAGGCAGAGCGTAGGGGATTCGAGGACGTACCTTATACTGATTTTGGTACTGAGGATTCGAGCGAGTATTATTCGCACGATGAGGCCGACGATCAGGAGGGCGGTGATGATTCTTCTTTATTTTCGTTCCGGGTTCGGAAGGGGAGAGGGGGGAGGTTTGTTACTTCTGGGTCTACCAGTAGTAAACGGCGTAGGGGAGGATGAGACATCTTGGATGGTTTCGAGGAGATGCTGGTGGCCCTATCGACGGCAGCGTTATCCCGAGTTTTGGTGGGCATGTCGCCGCGCGTATACGGACTGGAGATATGAGAGGTTTGCTGAAGTGTCACACCAGAACTGCTGCTTGTCAGAGCTTGAGTCAGTGGCGCTCAGTGATGTCACCCTCTTTAGTGAGTCGGATCAGTGGGACTGGGTTATCCCACCTGACGGACGCCATATTCAGACATATTGACTCCCCGTTGATTTTTGCGTTCGTTGAGCGGTGGCAGCCCGATACGAACTCTTTTCACATGCCGTTCGGAGAGATGACCATCATGTTACATGATGTGTGGCAGATCCTTCGCATTCCTGTCGAGGGGCGATTGGTTGATGCCGATAGCACATCTACACAGTTGCAGGTGGATGTGATGGAGGTTCTTGGAGTATCGCGGTTGGAGCTATTGAGTACTCACTGGGGGGTGGCGGCGTACTTATGGACTCGATTTTCAGGTCATGTCGCGATGGGGGTCGAGTGGAGGGCACCCAGGCCGTAGCTTGGATGTGGTTGTTATTTGGATCCACCTTGTTTGTTGACAAGAGTGGTAACCGGATTAGGCCTTCCTGCATATTGGAGGTGAGGGACGGTATGGATACTACCGGTCAGTATTCATGGGGTTCGGCCGCATTGGCTTTCATGTACCGTCACCGGTATCGCTAGTCGCGCGACTCCATGGGGATTTGTGGATGCCTTACCCTCGTTCGGGCATGGATTTATGAGTATTTTCCCCGCTTTCGACCTCATCGAGAGCGTATGATTGTTGACTCCACGCGGCCTCGAGCTTCGACATGGAGTGTCGGCCGAGGGTAGGGACGAGCACCACCTCCGTCTTTACGCCGCATTGATCGGTTGACACCGCAGAGGTATAACGATTCCTTCTAACAATATCACAATTCATTTAAAAATAGCTTGTCTAACTTGTTGATTACATGTACGCAGATACGGTGGTTGCCTTATGGCCCCGATCCGGTGAGGATGTCCCGAGGACCACATTCATTGGATGGCTACGATATCGGGATATTATCGAGCCATACATGCCTGGTCGGGCATTACGGCGGCTCGGTTATGTGCAGACCATCCCTTTCCCGATCACCGACCGGAGAAAGCGGTTCGGGCGTGGTCGAGCAGATTGTACCGAGTTGACTATCCCATCCGGATGTCATCGATGCTTGGATGATGTTTCCGGGTGCATACAGGCTTCCTCTCGCCGACTATGAGGCGGCTACTCATGATCAGTGCTTGCACCGATGATTACATTGAGTGGTATTATCGGTATTCGCACCCTCGCCATCGAACGACGGCAAAGACTGATCGATGATCCCTTCTCGTTCGAGCACCGATTACGTATGTTCTTTAACTTTGTACTTTGTTTGATTTCATCATACATTACTCATTGTATTATATTGTCTCTATTTTTACGGTGGGTGAGTCGATCCGTCGGTATTACCCGGATGTATCAGACACCTTCCCAGACCAGACGGAGGAAGCGACGACGATGCTCGAGGAGTTCATGAGGATTGGCATTTGGCCAACCGATTTTGTATTTTATATTTTGTTTGTGACGGTATTTTGTGTTGCGTTTTCGTTTTTTTGTATTTTGTATATGGATTGACACTTTCGTTTTGCATTTGGCACTTTACTTTTGTTTGTTTTTTCTATTACGCTTAGAAAACGAAAATTTTTCATCAACTATCAAGATAAAAAAAAAAGAAAATCAACTAAAAACTATAAAGATAAACAAAAACGAAAATAAAATTAATAAAGGAACATACAACAAATAAATTTATACATCAAACAGACTAATCTATTCTATATTTCTCTCCGCTCGTATACAAATTCTCCCACCACCAACACTACTATCATGGATTCTAAACCGATTACTCGCTATGGGCAGACAGGAAAATTAGGCATTAAATCTAGACGAATAAAATGTTTGTACGTATCTCCTAAATGACAAATGACAATCTCTTGGCTAGGCCGTGTTGCCGTTGAGGGTGCTTTCAACGGCAGCACAGTGAGACATGCAAATAAAGATCTACCGTTTCCGAATCCGAATAGTATGACAGCGGCATTGAAAATAGTAGCAATAGGGAATAAATCTTCAGCAATAGCCATCCAATGATCCGATCCACACGCACCACCATCCCATGTAATACGGCGAACCTCAGCTTCAATCCCATCATAGTAGATCGAACGGTAGAGTGTACAGTTAGCCATAATTTCATTTGCAATGCATACACGTACAATACGCCATTTATCTTGGTCGCCAAATATGTAGTCGGCGATAACACGAAATCCGCAATTACCGTCTCCGGGGACATCGAGATAACCTTCAACAAACGGCAAAATAATTCCCGGTATCTTGTCGATATGGTGATAGTTACCAATCTCCACTCGGTGGTGTCCATCTGCAAATACATATTAATTTAAAAAATTAGTCAAGAAGACTATTTTTATTTTTATTCCTAACGTTTTTTATTTAACTTGTAACATATAAATATAAAAAATTAGTCAAGAAGACTATTTTTATTTTTATTCTTAACGTTTTTTATTTAACTTGTAACATATAAATATAAAAAATTAGTCAAGAAGACTATTTTTATTTTTATTCCTAACGTTTTTTATTTAACTTGTAACATATAAATATAAAAAATTAGTCAAGAAGACTGTTTTTATTTTTATTCCTAACGTTTTTTATTTAACTTGTAACATATAAATATAAAAAAATTAGTCAAGAAGACTATTTTTGTTTCTAATAAAAATTACCTGATGAAGACGCATTGTGGACTGATGCAGAAGAGCTGCGGCCACGACCACTGGACGAGCGGGAACGACCACGACCCCTTTGGCTATACTCCCAACCACTAGGATCGCATCTAGTCGATGAACTTCCTCTTGGTCGACCCTTAACTGCCGTATTCACTTGTGGTTCAACGTAACGCGTTTGATCAGGGTGAAGATGATCGTGGATCATAAGTGATACGTTACGGACAACTGCAGGATCGCTCTGTCTGACCTCATCGACAAGGGCCTGAAAGTACAGCTGGTCCTCCGATTCAAGACGGTAGAAGGATCGACAAATTCGGTCGTGTCCCCACCATCACTAATAATAAGTGTTTGCCAAAATATGTGAAGACGACTAACACTGCATGGGGTCCGCGATTCCATATGTCTCTTGAGCTCACACGCACAAGGAATCTGATGGGTGGTTTGGAGTGAACAACCGCAACGATCGTACACTTGATCACTTAATTCTCTCATACGTGTCAATTCATTCGACAGTAATCGCAGACAATAATGGGAAACACGACAGCGCAAGTAGTTGAACGGAAAACCAGAATACACCACGCCTGTACGACACCTAGACTGTTCAAGTGTGTATCTGATCTGCGTAGGTTGTGATTCAATCTCCTGGTTCACTTTAGTCCAGACGGTATCGAGGGCTCCGGTGGAAGAATTAAGCCATTGCTTTAACTCGGCATGTGCACTCTCAACTCTACAAGTGGTTGTGTTTCCAAAATGAAGCACTTTATTCGTCCACGCAACAACGAACATCTCCTTGTATTTTAGCCATGTACCCTCAACGTATGATATCACCTTAGGATTCCATCTCCATGTATCCTTCATGAGTTGCACCGCTTGATCATATTCCTCTTCGGTCGCCGCTTCCATGATTTTCTTCCATTTCCCATTTTTAAACCTTTGACCCATTTCTTTATCTTTTCCACAAATTCTGTAGACCTTGTCTTCAACATCCTTATTAATATGCCATGTGCAAAGTAAGTGGGCACTCTCTGGAAATATCTCTTCAATAGGACGCATCAATCCCAACTCACGATCCGTAACAATAGCCGTCGGATGAACATCAAACCCAAGCAAAATTTTCAACTTCTGTAACACCCACGCGTAGCTCGATTCGGTCTCATCTTTCATAATTGCATAGGCGATTAGGAAGTTCTTGTTACATGGAGTCATCCCGACTATCTCGAGAAATGGCATCTTGTACTTATTCGTTTTGTAGGTGGAATCCATGCCAATGAACCATCTGTAGGTCCGGATTAAGTTGATTGATGTTGGATGTGCCATGAACACGTGGGTAACAAAGATTTGTATCCGGTCGGCTGCGCCCAATGTACGTAGTTATTCGTCACACCTAAATGGTGAAACCGACTGACGACATCTCTTTCTTCAAAATCATGCTTCCTCAAGTGGTCTCTATAATTATAGATATGTCGTCTAGTCGGTTTGTCCTCGGAAATTTATTCGAATGGCCGCCAAGATGGCACACGGCTTGAGCAAAGACTCATCTCACGAACAACTTGTTTGGCCGATTTACTCGATCCACTCATTTGACGATGCCCCTCGGATAAACAATAAATGAGTGATTGTGCATACCCTTACTCCCGAGATCGGTCGATTATCCAACCACTCAAGTCATGCAATTGTTCGGCCTTTATCCGAAATGTACACTTGCATGCTTTCGTCTTTGTGTCCTTTCGAGCAATGACATCCAAATCTCGTAATACCCCTCTGCACTGCTCACCACTGCTACATCTCAATAGCTTTGTCTTTCCTTTATTCTTGTACGATGAAATGATCAACTCGAAACCAATTTGAAGAGCAATTTTTCGCCAAGCAATCGCATCACAATCACTAGCGAATATTTCGTCATTAACGAAATAACCACTATAATCAACGCCGCCTACAAATTCTTCCAATATAACTCGAAATTTTTAATTGACACAATGTTAATAATAATACCAATAATATTATTATTAATATTTAAAATCGAACAAAAAAAGGTCCAAAGGCGTCAAAATTGCGCTTTGGACCATGGCGGCTGCTCGGCGTGGACGCCTGGCCACGTCGGTGCGGCCTGATCGACGCCGGCCATGGCACAAGCTGCCAATCGGACGCCCGACCATGGTTCAAAGGCGTCGGTTTAGACGCCAGACCATGGACAGGCCCGCACTGACGCCTGTACCATGGTCCAAAGTGAATCTGGGACGCCTGTACCATGGAACAGGCGGAATATTCAGACGCCTGCGTCATTTTGTACGAAAAATTACCTCCAGATGCGAATTCCCGTCCATTTTCGTAGTTGTCGATAATATTGACGATATATATTTGATTGTGTGTTATATTCGAAAAACTTGAGTTTGAAAGATTTTGATGTGGTGTGGTGTTTAGAAATAATGAAAGACTTGAAATGGATAAAAAGGTAATCTTATAGGACGGTGGCTAGTAATTTTGGGCGGTGTTTAGTAATACCCTTTTTTTTGTAATTTTAAAAACTTTACATTAATTATTTTTACGCAGTCAAATCAGACAACCATTTTTTTTACTCGTTATTTATACTTTTACTTACTAACTTCCATTTCAATTATTATTATTACTCACATTAATCATCACTTAAAATTTATTAGATACACAATTTCTATCAAGTTTTAAACGAAATAGAGGAAGATAATATTATTATAAGGGATGATCACATCATGATTTGTAGTAGTTCGAAAGATATATTACTCCAAAATATTTCTCGTATAAATCCAGAGAAAGAGAGAAAAGTGGGGACAGTAGGCGGAATAGAAAGCAGAAACGTGTCACCTCCAAACAAGATGTGGCACCCGACTATAATAAAAATCAGCAAAAATATATTCCTTTAACATAAAAATAGCTACTCTTTGGGATTAATACTGGAATAAATGATAATAATAATAATAATAATAATAATAATAATAATAATAATAATAATAATAATAAAAAAAGCAGCACACCATGACTTTGCCAGATTCCTTACGCCTCTCTGCCCTCCACTTGTTTAGTTGTTTAGGAATAATATGACGATTGTAGAAATTAATAATAAAGGAAAGATCTGGAAAGTGACAAGACCATGTTTGGCGATAATCAAAGAGTTTTTATAATATGCTTCTCCTGTTTTTAAGAAAAAGCTTAGGCGAGCAAAATTATTTCATTACTCTATTCTAAATTTTTTAAGAGTATTTTAAAATATTCCATTTTTAGAAAAATATGGAAAATTGGAAAAAATATATTTAGAAACAGTCCAGTTTTCCAATTTGGAATACGCGGTATTCCATTATTCCAAATTTTTGGAATACTGCAGTTCAAATTTGAAAAACAAGTTGAGATTGTTTTTCAAATTTTGACTTGTTTTCTAGAAAAATGGAATATTGGAATACCGCCTATTCCAAATTATTACAAATGAACTGTTTGTAAACATATTTTTCAAATTCTCTTTATATTCTAGAATATTATTCTGAAAAAATGGAATAATTTTCCTAAACTAAACAGGGCCTCAACTATTTTGTTTATGATTAAATTCATGTCCAACAATCTATTAATCTATTCGTTTATAATATGAATCTCCAACTACTATAGCTTACTAATAAAATTCACGAACGTATATTACGGACGGAAGAAGTATAAAACATGAACGATCTTTTACGACATGAAATTGATTATATCGAACAATCAATTCCACAATCATTTAATACTAAGATATATTTACATATATCACGTACATAAAAATAGACTTCAAGCATTGAGATTCTCCTAGCGATTGCGTATTCAAGTCCTAAATAAGCCATATTTGATCAATTAAATATTTTAATCAAAATATTATTAGAATATATCTAATCCAAATGTAGCTATATTTATTTTGCAAATAAATATACAAAATAAGGAAAGAAAAAAGGGTGAAAGGCAAAATTTTGGCCAAATTTGACATCCATAATAACCATTTTTGACGCACATTTCGCGATTTACTATACCATATCATCAAAAACACCGTGAGCCAAATCAACATTTCGAGACGTAGTTGACGTAATAGTTATAGTTATAGCTCCACCAATTGATATTTCATTTCAAATCAACACGTACCGAAACAAACACACATGCTCGATTTATCACTTATGAAACCATGTAAACCAAACCAATTCTCCAAGTAAAGTAGACCTTGCATAATACCTCACATACGAAACCGTATGTGTAATTGCATCTCACGTTATATAATACCTCACATACGAACCCGTAACTGTGTATATGCATCTCACGATATATACCAAGCCCACCCTTAATACTCATTTTTTTTCCCTTCACATATGAATCTACGGTTTGTTTCACCAAAGCCGCGTGTAATATGTACACAACTTAGAAGCCACAAACTATACAACCGTATGTATGAACGTATACATTTCAGCTATATTCACAATAAACCAGTGTGTAAATTCTCGACCTTCTTTTAGAGTCTCAGAAGGGAGCACGATGCGGGATGCCTTTCCTCCTACTTGAATTGGAATGATTGAACGGCGGAGGAGTCGAAGGGGACAGATTCTGACCTGATGCATCGAATTCTCCCCAACTACTACTACTTCTACTTCTCGAACCAGAAGACATTGTCTCGAAATCAGAGAACCGGCTCGACACAGCCTTTGCCTTTCTCGGAGGAGTCGGTAACTCAACATCCGAATCATACTCGTCCTCAAACAACACGTCCCGTTTGTGTTTGTTGGTAGTAGTAGTAGTAGTAGCAGCCTTGAGCGAAAATGTAGCCTCGATTTCCCCCCTCTCCATAGCATTCATCTGTTGATTTTTGAACTGATCAAGAAAATTACTCCAACTTCATTTTTTATTTCTTTTTTTTTAAATTAATTTAATATTCCTTTATAGAAAATATTTAAAGAAAAAAAAAAGCTTATGAATTTTTCATATAAAATAACTAAAAACTTCAATTCTTTTTTTAAAAAAAAAAAACTATAATTCGCAAAGAAATCTCGAGGCTTCGTCCCGAATGCCAGTAGTATAATCCACACAGTACAATAAAAAGAACTCAATCAAGTAAAATTGCTAGGAACATTAAAACAATCTAAAAGAAAGAATACAGACCTTGCAGCCGAGCGAACAGAATCGGAAAGAGTCGGGCAGGCCGCGGGCACAGATTTCGCAAGTGTAGGAGACTCCCTTACCGGGCCTGGGCTGAGGCCTTTCATTGAGAAACACAATCTTGGCACTATTGATTACATACGTCTGAATGGAAGAAATGTCGATATACTTTTGAATCTCATTTACCCTCACCACATTATGATACGAAGATCGCCTTATCTGCAATTTAATCATTTTTTTTTTGTTTATTTAGTCAATAATTAAGAGGAAAAAAAAAACAAGATAATTTTCTTTTTAATTTATTTATTTTTTCTTCAAGAACACAATATAATATAATATAATGCAATACACAGTACAAGACGGCAGTTGCAGCAGTAGATGTAGTAGCAGTAGTACCTGAAGAACACGGTGGTCCTTGTGTTGGATTAAACAGTAAGAGCAAAAGGCATTCCCCATGCAGTCCAAGCAGAACAAATTGCATTCACTTTTATGGGAATCCATATGAAGCGCGCACGGTATGAAATAATCGGATTTCAGCAGTGGTTTCAACCACGGAGGACCCATAGCCTCGTTTCGCATTCGAACAATAGGGCTCACCTGCAATATTCCAGAAAAAAAAAAGAATAGAAAAAACTCAATAATTAATTAATAAAAACAAAACCCATAATACAAAACGTCGAAATACAAATAATCTCCGGAAAAAAATTGCTAGAAATATTTTTTTTTTTAAATAATTGTATTTTCTTTGAAGGGGAAGGGGTTTTATGCTCTGTTTCATAAAGTATGAATAAAAGATTAGAAAAATACCATGGATGTTGTAGAACAAAAGCAGGCACCCTTTTTTTTCCTGGGCTCACAGTTCAAACAGACGGAACAAGAATCTGGGATGAAAAGAAAAAAGGCACATTCAGTATATATTCTTTGTGAAAACAAAATTAATGTAAACAGAGTAAAGAAAAAAATAACGCGCCGCCAAGAAATACACGAAGGGAAAGAAAACCCTCTTAAGAAAAACCTGATGGAGAGAGGGAGGGAGGAGAGAGAGATAAGAGGGATACACTAATACCGTGTGTGTGTGTGTGTGTGTGGAAATGCATACCGATGACGACGGGGGAAGACGGCTAGTCTTAGACGGTAGCGAGAAAGTGAAAGGACTGTTTAGGTGAAAATTTTATAAGGCGGTCACTCTTTTATGAGCATAAATAAAATAGTAGACAGCTAAATATATTTTGCCTCAATAATAATAATTATAATAAAATAATAATATATGTAGGGAAGGAAACCTTTTTTTTATGTTTTTTTTTTTTTTTCTTTTCTTGCCAAAGGGGATTTAACACATGGCCAAGATTTCTTCCATCCACGCTCAACTTAGTTGCGTCTGCGTCTGGGTGGGCACACAACTCAACGGCCGGATTCTATTTTTGTTATCCAAACCGAATCCTCACCTTCTATTTTTACAATTAGGGGGGTATATATATATATATTTTTTATTTAGGGAAAAATGCGGTGTTGTTTCAGGAGAAAGTAAAAGACTGTAAATACGAGTCAATCAATTGTATTCATAACACTGATAGAGGGGTCTTTATATAGGTATTACAATGAGAGTCCTTCCATACATAGGATTCCTAGATAAGGTAAGACATTTAATAGGATCCTACTACCTCTAGAAGGATCTAGAACCTTCCATCTATGTATCTACAACCAGTATTAGGTAAGACACATCACGAGAATAATAATTTCCGGAACACTCCCTCTGTGTCGAGCACTAATACAACAATGGTGCAGAAGATGTTGCCTTCGTAAAAACCTATTCCAAGCCAAAACAAAAGCTCATGGGAAAAATAAAAGCTTGATGAGGAAAAGATTGCAACGCACCAAAATAACATGTCATGTATACTCCCTCTGATGTATACACAACGACTCCCCCTGATAAGTACCTCAAATCATAGGAATCAGATGTCAAGTTGCCCTCACAACTATGCCAAGGAGAAACCCAGTGGGAAAAATACCTCTTGGTCTAAGTTGAACAGAAGTACAACGCATCATTTGTATGGATGTTCTTATAGGTCGCCTCGTTAAAAACCTTACCAAGTGAAAACCCAATGGAAAAAACAAACCTTGGTCTAAGGACAAAAAGAGCGTGACACATCCAAAGTGCAGAGTCGCTAAAGACGTGACCTCCATGCACTAAATCAGTTATAACTTCTTCGATTCAATAGGTATCAACGAAACTGTAAGAACTTATGAAAACTAGACACCCATAGCTTTTCATTCACATACAGTACGTAACCTAGATCGGCCTGAGCAGATCACAAAGCTCTATCGAAGTTGACTCAGCAAATTACCGGACATATCCTGTCCTACTTTGCAACAATAGTCATATGTCACTCAACATGATGGATGTGATCAAATGTTGGTTTCCTTGGAAAGTAGACACAAACCTTTCCAATGGTACCAATTTCACCATTTTCCAACAAGTGAGCTGTCGTGTAGGTCATATGGGAGATAGACCATATTCTGGGCAAATTCGGGTATCGGTTTTCAAGTGTCCTTTTACTGAGATAGAGCGAGCTTCAAGCTTCTTGTCAATCACAGACATTGCGTGAGCGCATCCTAGGCCATCATCACAGTGGCTTTACCGGATTATTACGAATGAGTACATCGAGTTAAACATGAGTACATAATACCGTACTTTTCTCTTAAGACCGCATCATCACTTAAGTGAGCCAAGTCTTATTATGACTTCGACTAGTCATTGGGAATCATACAGGCATTACTTTATCGTCTCTTAGGGAAACTGTCTCTTAGATTGCCTTAAACCGATTGTTGAATACGCATCATCAAGTGTCCCCAATATCCTTTCATTCTTAACTTTGGATTTAGCGGAATCTCTTAGTATCACAAGAGTACATCACTATAAACCCTTAGTTTTACACGCAAAAGTTTCATATCTCTTCCAAATCAAGTATATACTTAGTATGCGTTCTCGACGCGCTCCATGGTCAGGAGCCACTTGATTTGAGTCTGATCCACCACGAGATCCTTTCATCACTTAACTTAGTTCCCCACTAAGATAAGATTTAACCACAAGCTGCACGTCCGTTTTTTGGGAAACTATCTAACTGAAAAGATAGTGGATGCTATAACATCCATTACGATAGCACAACTAAGTTTCATGTCATCGTAGTCGATTCCAGTGCGTTCATGAGAAACCTCGCGCCATGAGGTGAGTTTAACTCCTTCTCTCACTCGCCTTAACAAAGTACACAGATAGATCTTATCTTTGGAGTGTCGGCACCACTTCAACAAAGGGCTATCACTTTGTTCATACTGGAGTCGCATATATTTCCATTTTAGGCCAAGGCTACAACGTTGTAGATTTTCAACGGAGTATGGTTCGATTAAACTCACATTCCACGTCCTCATGTACCGGCTTTATTCATAGAGTACTCTTTATGGATTGACATTCATTGAGGTGTCCCCCAATAATGACTATAATCCAGAATCACATGAGACGGATGAGTTCATTTGATCAGATGATCAAGTTTCATGTACCAAACTCGCATACATTCTTAGCGAGAGTATTTATCGAACCAAGTGGCATCCCGATACTCGATGAGATCCACAGCCTAGCAACACCGTCTACCAATTGTGGTGTTACAATATCACCATTTATAGGTGACGAACGTCCATGACCGGACACAATTCTTGCAGACATGTTTGCAGCATGTATTTAATATCGTCACTTTAGGAAACTTGGTGAGACACTGTAGGGACAAACTACGACAATTCCAAGTCGTTCTACTCGAACATGATCGTTCACATCTCCCCCTAACGGCGGGAAGACTGGTTCATCAAAGTGACTTACGAGATCATCGGCCAAGGTATATTTTAAGCGGACTATGAGTGAAAGCGCATGTCATATTCATCATTTATAACCCGTCATAATGCGTTGTGGTGACGCACTTTGGCACATGAACATGTGGACGATAAAGGTTTTCATTGTTAACAGAATCCAGTTAACAAAATGCATACAGTTACACTTGTAACTAAGCATTTGAATGATGATAGGTATAGGTGAATATGACATGTTGACCTAAGCTACATAACTTTAGCTACTGGTCTTGAGAATCCAACTAAACCGCCACCATGCACCACCGGGATCGAACATAAAGAAACGATTGAACTAATGATAGGCCGTTGATTTTATCGAACCTATAGTACTTTCTTGAAGGTTTCACTCCCTTCACCAGCCCCAAACACCTCAAAATTTCGTGAGCATGTATAAATGGGTGTTTAGGATTCCAAAACCATCAACCTTGTGGTCAGAAACCGGTCGAAATGACATCGAACTGGTCGATAGGACGGCTGGTGGTATGTGAAAACTTCATTTAAGTGGTTCACCTCCTTCCAAGTCTCCAAATGGCACCAAAATTTGTGAGAAGGTAGACTTGGATGTTACGAAGTACTCATTAAAATTTTACTTTAAGACTTGGTCTAAAGGTGGGTGAACCAACCTTTATAATGACTGGTCCGCAAGTTGGACAACCATAAACTCAGGTTTCATCAACTTATCAATTATTGTCAAAGGAACCACATAACATATAAATGTTATTACTTGAGTACGACCATTTGTGAACACCATCATAGCATCATAAGCCACCCAGGCTAATACTTATGATCATGCATGTATAAGGACTCGGTGAAAAGGGAGGACTCAGCACCATGCTTATGCGAGTCGCTACAGTATTCTCTTTAGCATGGGAGGGTGTCATCTCCTAATCGTGCCAAAGAATAGGCTTTAATCAATGAACATGGCTAAGAAGGATCATTGGGGGGTCTTTAGCGTCACACATGCTTATGAAAGCAAGATGCGGGTGACATAAATATCATCATCGGTCATGAGCCCTGCTCACGACTCCACCAACGTACTTTGGTGTCTTTGATCCAATTAGCTTATTTGTTCAAAAAAAAGTGATGTCCATGGCAATACCGTGGTGTATGGATCATCAAACTGTCCAAACTCCAGACTATTAAAGCCTACATATATCAATGTCCCAATACATCTTTTGGTTACAAAAACCGATGAAAGCCGGACCATATTGACTCATGAATATTTTCCTTTTCACATATCCAATACAAGTGATGCATAAGATTTTATTCTCACAAATCACAATGAGATGCTATGAGTGATACACTTTGGCATATATCATCGAGTCATAACATGGTTTAATTGTTACGGAACATATGTGACTAGAAAACACCATTCAGCGTTCAACAACTTGAGCATTATACCACTCATTGATTGTGATGATCTAGTCATCATAGTCACAATGGATTTATAAACCGAAATCCAAAAATATCTTGTTCCTTGAAAATAGCTTAATACGCACTCAATTTCGCTTGCAAAATTTTACAAACATGAGCATAGCGAACACTCTAACAACATAGAGATTTTATATCAGATACGATCAAAATGATCTATCATATTGAATGCATAACATGGCAAGGTTATATGCCTAAGGGGCAAAGTTACGACACAAGCATGGTGTAAAACTACCATGCACACGCTCGACCTTCTTATAAGGGTGCGTATTTTGGGCTTCCCCAAGGAAACTGTTTTTCAACATTTGAAAGATGATATTTTAGCGTACAATGCATACCAAAAATTGTATCATCTATGGCAAATTCGGCCAAAAAGAGGTTGAAAAACATGTGTCATAAGACCACTTTCAAATTCAAGATGGGAACCAAGTTGGTTGGGACAAAAGTTAGCACAATCGCTGGAAATAAAATTTCGTGCAGCTTGACCTTTGTTCTCTAAAACAGCAATAACTCCCTTGTTAGGAAGGCTATGGATGAACGGTAAGATGTTCTGGAAACTAGACTTCCGTATCTTTCTATCCATATGTTGTGTACCACACGGATCGTTAAATTCAGATCACAGTACATGTTTTAATTGGCTGCTTTAGTATTTCCCAAGTTTAGTGAGAAAACAAGGTTGAGACCATATCCAATGGCATAAGTGTTGATGCAAAAATATGGCAATGACAGCCATAGGTGCATTTAAACGCAGCAGTGTGTTCGATTTCTTATCTCGACTAATGATCCTTTCGGTAACTCCAACTTGGTAGACTTGCAGAGAAAGTAGGAATGTCGGTACAGCTAAGACTGTTTAAAAACCACTGATTCCGTTTGAACTTTCAAAGCATAAACAAATACCAAGGAGGATGCGCCTAGTCATGATCAAAAGTGTAGACAAAATTCACCAAAGTGCATCAAATCAACCAAGAATTTTAATTCTCAATTTGCAAGTATACGTCATAATAGCCATGTTATATGGATGCAATGCGGTGTATCAATATTAAGCATTTTGAACCATGAGACATAATGAATATACCATAATCAACTCGTCTTGACCATCCAATAAGATCGACTAAACATAGTCAAATGTATAAGGCACATGCCTTTACAAATACTTGGAAAAGTATTCGGACCTATAATCACACGAACTATAATCGAGGTCAACGAATTCATGTACTTAACGCAATATGCCATTGCTTTACATGTTGAAAAAAAATGAGAATTACCCGTACATTCTTTCATATATCATATTGCAAAGAGACGGTGCATGTCTACACCCACATGCAATATTTTATTTTAATAGGATGAAAGATGAAGTTTTCCAAGTATGGGATTGGGTCAAGGCCAACGTGATGGTCGCTCAATTCAGCGTGACAAATCTATTTTAATCACGACATATCCGTCGCAATCGATGTTTGTCTCATTTGTACGTCACAAATTCGTGACTAATCATGAACAAGTCATAACTTTACCGTTACCGATAATGTTCATTTTTTTCAATTGTTGGTTTAAAATAGACAATACGGCGACGTCAAATCGCACCCAAAACGTGGTGTATGCAACAACCACAAATATCGACTTTCAACAATTATCCGTAACTCCCCCAGGACCGTCACACAGTTTACTTCGACATATGAGAGTGGTACCACCTCTCATAATCTCATCCACTGCAAAGTAGCGTGGGAGATAAAGAACCCAAATAACCAATTCCCCAAAAAAATTCCCAAAATAGAGGAATTGAAAAACGGGAACTTTAATAAAATCTTACGGGTACTTGGTTCCATATTTGCTTTGATCCTTGAACGGGATAATAAATTTGGCTTCTCTCCATATGAGCAACATATTTCCATGGGTACTCCGTTCTATATTTACTTTGATCCTTGAACGGGATAAATATGGCTTTTCTCCATATTTTGCACATCATCATGAGCAATATATTTTCCTATATTCACGTAAAACATAAACATGGTAAGATTCATAAGTGTACAAATCAATGAACAAATGAATCATTAATTAGGAAAATATAGAAAGTTGAGAAACTCCTCGAAAGGGCTACTAGGCTCGATAATCGTCCGAAAAAGGACTCGGGCGCGGTGGTGCAACAACTCGATATTGGATGAGGCCGGATTTCCAAATTTCCTTATAAAAATCTGTTTCTGTTCGGCAGTAGATTCAGTAATCAATATTACTCAGAATCCGATCTCCACCGTTGAATATACAGGTATTTGTGTTGGTAAGTTGCTGTCAAAATTTCACACCGATCCGACGGTTAAGAAATCGATAAACATGATTTTGGTACGACTGGGCTGTGCAGAAAATTTGCGCGCGGAAATTCTCGTCTCTCGATTTTTTTTCCGATTTTATGCTCCTTTTTTTTCTTCTAGGAGTCCTGGAAAGATGAGATCTGCATACGGGTCGGGCTGTGTCAGCTTTAAAATCGGGACCGGTGAAGATCATCGGAGCGGTCACGGACAGCGGCGTGTGAATCGGATCGACTGGAGTGGTGCGCTGGCGACAGACTTTGCGAACGGAAGTCGCGCGGCTAAGGGCTACTCCTATGGATCTGATTTCGGCAACGACCGAGGAAGGGTGATTTCAAACAGCGGAGGGAGGATCTAATTTCAGCCTTGAGCGGCAAGAACGCGGACTGGTCGCGGGTTGCATGGGGTTGGCCGATCTAGGGTTCGTGAGGAAGATGGCCGGCCGGTGGGTTGGACATGGCTTCTGGTCGCGAGAGCGGAAGCAGCAGTCGGTGGAGCGCGACGGCGGTGGAGGGCTAGGGTTTTTGAAGTCCGATTTTTTTTTTAATCTGCTTCTGTTTGTATACAGTTTTATCGAGAAATACTGTTCCGAATCAGATATCCACCGTTGAACTTGTAGTTCTGTATATCATTAACATGTTGTTATTGAGGCTGATCCGACGATTAACGAAGCGGGAAACACAATTTTTGCGTGGTCTCGCAGTGTAGAAAATTGACGCGCGGAAATCGCGATTTTTTTTTGTTTGGAATTTCGAAGATTCAGAGAGGAAAAAAATTCTACTGTTAGAGCAACGTGCTGATAACGTGTTTCAGGAGAAAGTAAAAGACTGTAAATACGATCAATTGTATTCATAACACTGATAGAGGGGCCTTTATATAAGCATTACAATGAGAGTCCTTCCATACATAGGATTCCTAGATAAGATAAGACATCTAATATGATCCTACTACCTCTAGAAGGATCTAGAACCTTCCATCTATGTATCTACAACCAGTATTAAGTAAGACACATCACGAGAATAATAATTTCCGGAACAGGTATAATGTAGCATTTTGTTTCTACCGTATCCCCCTTCAAAGGAAACCAAATATTTACCCCAAATTAAATTATCTATAAAAGTTTCAAAATATTGTACTTGGCCTCAAATAAAAAGCAAAATTTTGCATTCGAACTCACTCAATCTATAATCTTTGTTAAAAAATATGTATGCCTTTTTTTATAGACTAATGCATGATATGGTGAATGACATCCTCTCATGCTTCGTCTGTCACATATTTAATTTTGGTATTTCGGATGCTTATGTGTTAGCGTCATATATTTTGGTTGACACATAAGGCTCAATTGATTAAAACTAGTAAACAAATAAATTTATAATCTGTAGAATTTGAACTTCAGTCGATATGAAAATTCAATGGGCAATTGCAAGTCTTTTCACCACTCGACCAATTCATTCAGGCGGTAATGGCATGCTACAATTTATGATATACATACTTAAATCCTACCAAAATCAATACATAAAAATAAAATAATAATAATAAAAATTAAGAAAACAATCATCATATCATAAATCCACCTTAAATAAATCAAAAATTTACAAAAATGACAAGGAACGATCAGTAAGATCATACACATCGTAATAACCGTATTTTTTGTTTTTTGGACTTTTTCGATTTTAGCGACTCTCTTGTATTTGTTGTGATTTTTATGACACATTAGTTTTCAGCGTGAATGTAGATAAATGAGTCAGCGAGGCATTGCGTAAATTAGTGGCTAAATGCTGCATTAGTCACGTGCGCACGAGCAGGCACACGAATACGTGTTGTGCTCGTGCGACACAAGAAGACTGGGACAAAGAGTGACGCATAATTGCGCACTGACAGACGCATGAGTATTTTGATTGTGCGTCCCCGAAATTGGGAGTATTGATCTTGAGCACGAGTTGACGCACAAACAGTTGGTTGTGCATGTCTAGTCATGGGCCCCTGCGGGTTTATAAACCGGAGAAACAAGTTTCATTCTATTTTTTTCATCTTCTTCTCTTTCTCGGCGGTTTGGGCGATTTGAGCACGAATATCATCAGAGAAATCATCATCCAACTTCATCCTTGAGTTCCTAGCATTGATTAATCATCATTCCATCCATTTTTCTCATTCAAGCTGAGCTAAATTACTTAGAACCGTAGATCGGAGATATTTGGGGTTTTTAGTTGACTTTGTTCTTTTAATCCGAATTAGCCTAGATTGATGATGGATTTTTCATGATGTGATTATATTTTATCAATTTCCTTATTGTTATACGGTTGGATTGTTGTTATCCTCTCGATTAGTCGAGTCGGACCTGTTGGGCTTCGGTCCAGCATCCTGCCTGCATGAGTTTAAAAATACACGGGGCAAGACTTGCGATTTGACCTATGAGATGTGTACTAGGAAGTGGTTAAAGGAATTGATTTGGACTACTCATACCAATAAGATGCATCTTTTTTTATGGTAGCCATCTCATAGAAACTCCAAAGTTAAACGTGCTTGGCCTGGAATAGTTATGGGATGGGTGACCCCATGAGATAAGTTTCCCAGGGTGATCGTAAATGAGGACAAAGCATGCTAGAAAAGATTTGTGTTGGTACAGTGAGGAAAAATCATGCTAGAAAAGACTCGTGTTGGTACAGTGAGGACTATCTTCATCATTCAGAGCAGGTCACAGGTATGGATTCCATTGGAGTATGTTATAGTGGAGGCAGTCAAAATGTTGGAACTAAGAGGCGGACATGCAGCAGAAGTTGTCGCTTGATCGGAACTGAGATGGTGGCATAGTAGAAGTTATCAGGTGTTAGAGGGTTGTGTGATCAAAGTTATCAGGTGTTAGAGGGTTGTGTGATCAAATTTAGTATGATGGAACTGAGATACTGGCACAACGGAAGTAAACAGAGCCGGGACATATGCTCAAGTGTTGGAAGGCTGTGTGAACAAATCCAACTGCTAGACAGCTGTGTGATCAAATCTTGTACGCTGAGGTTCCCAGGCTCTAGGGCTGAGATGCTGGCAGGTACGTAGAGGGGGATTGTTGGGCTTCTATCCAGCATCCTACCTGCATGAGTTTAAAAATGCACGAAGCGCGGCTTACAATTTGACATGTGAGATCTGTACGAGGAAGTGGTTAAATGAATTGATTTGGACTACTCATACCAACAAGATGCATCTTCTTTTCTGGTAGCCATCTCATAGAAACTCCAAAGTTAAGCGTGCTTGGCCTGGAGTAGTTATTGGACAAGTGACCCTCTGGGAAGTTTGTCAGGGTGCACGTGAGGACAAAGCGCGCCAGCACTACAAGAAAAACGCAAGTCACCGACGGGAAATTCCGTCGGAAGAAGCTACAAAATCCTTCATTAAATAAACTACCGACATAATACAGAAAAACACAAGTCACCGACGGAAAATTCCGTCGGAAGAAGCTCCAAAATCCTTCGTTAAATAAACTACCGACAGAATTACTGACCGAAAATTTATGTCTGGAAAATGTTGATCGGTAAGAACTTTCTGACGGATAACTTGTTCCCTCGGCAAATTAACGACAGATTTTACGATAAAATTTAAATAGGAATCCATTAGTAAACCTGGTCAATAAAATGAACTCTGACTAAAAAATCCGTCGTTATTTCCGACGGGACCTACGTCATCCGTTGGCAACTTCCGCGATTTTTACTGTCTGTCGGAGTACCGTCGAATTTCTTATCGTTAATTACCGTTGGAAGACTTTCCGCCGGTTAATATGTTGCCTTAATGTATCGATGGATTTGTTCCGTGGTAATTTTTATACTTTTTTTTATTTTTATGGTTGTGCCTGTATACACCTGTACCATATAGTTATACCTGTATATGTACTACGGTATAACATAAAGAACACTGATTCAAAATTAAAAATAAACCCAATACAATAACATAAATCAAATGTAATTATTTGCATAGAGATTTTGTTTGCAATATTTGAAAGGTTAAATGATTAAAATAGGACCTCAAATTTACCAGTTTTAGCACTTGAGGACCTAATTTTTCGAAGTTATCAAATTGGGACCTACTCTTTGATCCGTTAGACCAAGTTAGGAACTGAGTTAATTTTTGTCCGTTAAGTCCTAACGGAGTGCTTATTTGGCAGTTAAATGACCCATGGCAGATATTTATTGGCTGGTCAATATATGACGTAAAATAATAATAAAAAATAATAAAAAATATAAAAATATAAAATATAAAAATCTAAAAAAATTGAAAAACTCTGGAAAATTAAAAAAAAAGGGAAGTTCAGGTAATTTTTTAAATTATGGAATATTAATTAAAAAATTGTTTTTATTTAAAATTCGAAAAAAAATAAAAAAAATTCTAGACCATATTTATGAACTGTTTTAATAGAAATAAAAACTGAAATATTATTTTCTATAAAATAAATAAAAAATATGATCGGTCATCTTCTCCGGTTAAGTTGACTTCAAGATATTAATCTTTAATCTATTTTTTTAGATTTTTAGATATTTAAAAAAGAAAGAGTTTTTTATGAAAAAAAAATAAAAAATATTACTAGAAGGTTTTTTACAAATAAAATAAATAATTCAGATTTTTTACTTATTCTATGGAAAATAATATTCTAGTTTTTATTTTTGTTTAAACAATTTATAAAAAAGATCCAGAATTTTTTAATTTTTTATTTCTGAATTTAAATTAAAAATTCCGATTTTTTTAATATTAATTATGTTCCAGAATTTAAAAAAAAATTATCTGAAGTTACGATTTTTGTTTAATTTTTCAGATTTTTAAATAAAAAAATGAAGTTCTGATTTTTTTTCTTAAGTTTTTCAGATTTTTTATATTTTTATTATTTTTATTATTATTTTACCTCGTATATTGACCAGCCAACAAACATCTGCCACGTGTCATTTAACTGCCAAATAAGCACTCCGTTAGAACTTAACGGACAAAAATTAACAGAGGTCCTAACGTAGTCTAACGGATCAAAGATTATGTCCCAGTTTGATACCTTCAAAAATTTAGGTCCTCAATGCTAAAACTGATAAACTTGAGGTCCTGTTTTAGTCATTTAGCCTATTTGAAATCGATCAAAAGATACAAAAATAATCTACTATGTAGAGTGACCATCATTCCTCGATGGTGGCCGAGGAATGGGGAACTGTCCCTACTGCCGTGGATCCTCCATTATATGTGATACGATGTGCGGCCCTAGAACTGCACCTGCGACTACATCTGATCCTGCATCTGAGACTTAGTCTGCTCAAACTGGCTCTCATTTCAGCCTGCGACTGTTGAAGCTACTGGTAGGGATGGCAAAAACAGACAAGAGTCCGGGTACCCGTGGGTTTTTACCCGACTGGGTCCAATTCGGGTAACAAAATTCGGGTCCGGGTCCGTGATAACACTCATTTTTACACATATTTTTGCAAAGCTTTTCCGGATTTTAAGATCCTAAAATGTGTAGAATTGTGTCGTTTGTGCTCATATTGTGTTTATTGGACTCGATCACGTTTTGGTACGTCTTATTGATTTTATAGGTATTTTATGGACAAATCAAGCAAGAACGAAGTCTCAACCCCAATACATATCAAGCAATGCGGAAACGGAAGGTCGAGCCGAAAAAGGAGGAAAAACAGAGTCAAAACGGACCAACACAGGCTCGGCTGTGTCATTTGACACGGGCCGTATCAATAGATTGGCTGTGCCATAATGACACGGTCGGGTTTCATGTCCAGGCGATTGTGTCAATTCCGGAAGAGTATGACACGGGCCGTGTCATTTGACACGACCGTGTCACTGGCTCGACCGTGTGACACAACACGGTCGGGTTTCTTCACCAGAAACATATGTGATTTCTAGAGCAGTATGACACGGGCCGTGTCATTTGACACGGGTCGTGTCACTTTTCGGTGGAAAAATTACTTTTTGATATTTTTCCAAGATTTGAACAAGAAAAAAAAAAATTTCGTCTCTGTGGAATACGACCTTGCTCGCCGCTTTCTACATTTACTCCGTACACTTGCGGATTGTTTAAAAATAAAGCGAACAAGTTTTTGGCGCCGTTGGCGGGGACTAATTTATTTTTATTAGTATTGATATTACGATAAGTGTTTCTAGTCTTACTTTAGACATTTTCTTATATTTGTTACATAACTCATGTTGTACAATATTAAATCTTACTCAGGGAGTGCATGAACACTCGTTCGTCTCAAGTGCCTTTAGAAACTTTCATCCCGGAAGTAGAAGCATTTGCCCGAAGAACAAGTGCTACCTCAAGGAAACTAAGAAGGGATCTTTTTGAAGACATGGAGAGAGCGGGAGATAACGTGGGAAGGGACAACACGAACGAGAATGCAATAATCCAAGACAATGAGGGCGGAAGGATTGAAAATTCAACAATTAGGGTGCAATCAATTCGGGATGGATTCCGACCAAAACTGGACCGAAACTTTGGAGGAATCACTCATGTTCCAATCAACGCCCTAAATTTCGAGTTGAAGCCCGCCTTAATTTCAATGGTTCAACAAAATCAATTTGGAGGATTTGCTGTCGAGGATCCACATGCCCATCTCACTCATTTCATGCAAATATGTGATACTATCAAAATGAATGGAGTTTCGGATGATGCAATACGCTTACGACTGTTCCCATTCTCTTTGAGAGAGAAGGCAAGAAATTGGCTCGGAACTTTAGCTCCCAGAAGTATAAAGACATGGGAAGAATTGAGCGAAAAATTTTTGCTCAAATTTTTCCCACCCAACAAGACAATGAAGCTAAAAAGTGAGATTACTCAATTTCATCAGATGGATTCGGAACCGTTATATGAAGCTTGGGAACGTTTCAAAGATCTACTAAGGCGATGCCCTCGACATGGTTTCCCCGAAGACCAACAAATGTGTTTCTTTTACAATGGTCTTATGGGAGAAACAAGAAATTTTATTGATGCTTCCGCGGGAGGGGCATTGCTAGCAAGGAGCACTGAAGAAGCTTATGGATTGATAGAAGAAATGGCTATGAATAGCTATCAATGGCCGATGGAAAGAGCAAATATTAGAAGGGTGGCTGAGATATACGATTCGGATCCTATCAAGGCACTAACCGCGCAAATGACGATGTTAACTACTCAATTGGGAGCTCTAACAAAAGGAGGTGATTCGAAGGTAGCTTCTCAAGGAAGTTCAAGTTCACTACCGTCCGACCCATTGGAGGAGGCACATTAC
This sequence comes from Orobanche coerulescens, assembly GCA_033398695.1. Classification (NCBI taxonomy): domain Eukaryota; kingdom Viridiplantae; phylum Streptophyta; class Magnoliopsida; order Lamiales; family Orobanchaceae; genus Orobanche; species Orobanche coerulescens. The sequence continues at coordinate 162,301,608 of CM065812.1, read as the reverse complement.
ATTAATAATCGGAATTACAACAATTTCCGGATAATCCACCACCGGGTTTCTACCATCCCTCCAACCGAAATCATGAAAATTTTAGCTATGCTAATCCAAAGAATGCCTTGCAACCACCGGCCGGATTCAAAGTGTCGAATGGTGAGATAATTGAAGAAGCAAAACCGACGTCAAATCTCGAGAATATTCTAGCTACCTTTATGATGGAGACAAAAAGTCGATTTAGTCGAGATGAGAAAAAATTAGACAAAATCGAAGGCCATGTCACTTAATTAGCTACCACCGTGGGAGCTCAAATGAAAAATCTCGAAACTCAAATTAGACAATTGGCTAAAGTTGTTGGGAGTCAACATCACCGGGGACAATTTTCGAGCAATACCGAAGTGAATCCAAAAGAGTCTTGTCAAGCGATCACCTTAAGAAGTGGTACGAATTATGAAGGGCCAAAGATGCCAATGGTCCAACAAAAAGAGGGAGTCAAGGAGGATCAAATCGAAACTGTAGAGGAAGAAGGGAAGCATGATACATCCAAGGGTGCTGAGAAGCCTAAAATAACTTCTAACTCTACTCCAAACGTTCCTCTCCCTTTTCCTCAACGTTTCAAAAAGAAAAAGTTAGATGCACAATTCGCAAAGTTTTTAGATATCTTCAAGAAAATTAATATCAATATTCCTTTTGCAGACGCTTTGGAACAAATGCCTAACTATGCGAAATTCTTGAAGGATGTGATGTCAAGAAAAAGAAAGATGGAAGAGCATGAGATGGTTAAACTAACCAAAGAATGTAGTGCTATTATCCAACGCAAATTACCTCAAAAGCTTAAGGATCCCGGAAGCTTTATCGTTCCATGCACCATTGGAAACGTCTCATTCGATAAAGCTTTGTGTGATTTAGGTGCTTCGATTAACCTTATGCCTTTATCTATTTTCAGGAAATTAGGTGTTGGAGAAATGAAAGCCACAATGGTTATGCTACAATTAGCGGATCGATCCATAACACACCCCAATGGGATTGTTGAAGATGTGCTTGTAAAAGTCGACAAATTTATATTTCCAGTGGATTTTGTCGTTCTTGATATGGAAGAAGATGAAGATCTACCACTTATCCTTGGATGTCCGTTTTTAGCAACGGGAAAGGCTCTTATTGATGTTGAAAGGGGAGAATTAACACTACGTGTTAACGATGAGCATGTTCTATTTTCTATATTTAAAGCTATGAAATTTCATGATGATATGGAATACTGCAATGTTATTGACCATATAAGCTCGTATGGAAAGAAAAAAATCTTACACTCATTGTCTTTGGATCCGTTAGAGTTTGCTCTTACGAACTCATGTTTTTCTAGTGATTCAACTTTGGAGTTTGACGATTCTGACTTGTTTGATTATGTTTGTGAATTGAATTCTCTACATAAAGAAATGCAAATCAATAAATCTGATGATTTTGACAAAGAGGAGCATGAAGTAGTTGCGAAAATCAAGCTGACGGACGACTCGACCATGTCAAAGGACACGGTTCAAAATTTTGGGTCTGTTTCATCTCAATTGGATGTATCTCAACCAAGCTTGGATCTTAAAGCCCTCCCGGAACACCTCAAGTATGCATTTCTAGATGATAATAATACCAATACGGTAATTGTATCCTCTTCACTTTCATCCATTCAACTAGATAAATTGCTTCGTATATTGAGAGCACATAAGTCGGCTATAGGATGGTCTATCTCAGATTTGAAGGGAATTAGCCCTTCCATATGCATGCATAGGATTTTGCTTGAAGAAAATTTTAAACCTAAAGTGTAAAATCAACGAAGACTTAATCCCATAATGAAATGGAAAAGGAAGTACTCAAACTATTAGATGCCGGAATGATATATCCAATTTCCGATAGTGAGTGGGTGAGTCCTACGCAAATTGTATCAAAAAAGGGAGGGATGACCGTAACCAAAGATGAGAAATATGAATTAATTGCTATGAGGGTAGTTACGAGATGGAGAGTGTGTATAGACTATAGGGCTTTAAATGCGGCTACTCACAAAGACCATTTTCCCCTACCCTTCATTGATCAAATGCTTGATAGATTGGCGGGGCATAAATTTTTCTGTTTTCTTGATAGATATTCAGGGTATAATCAAATCTACATAACACCGGAAGATCAAGAAAAAACGGCTTTTACATGTCCTTATGGAATTTATGCTTATCGTAGAATGCCGTTTGGTTTATGTAATGCCCCAGCCACTTTTCAACGTTGCATGATGGCTATCTTTCATGGTCTGATCGAAAATATAATGGAAGTATTCATGGATGATTTTTCGGTGTTTGGAAATTCATTTGATCATTACTTGCATAATCTCACTTTAGTTTTGCAGCGATGTTAAGATACTAATCTCGTGCTAAATTGGGAGAAATGTCACTTTATGGTGCAAGAAGGAATTGTCCTAGGCCATAGAGTGTCCGCTGCTGGTTTGGAGGTTGATAGGGCGAAAATTGTTGCCATTGAGAAACTTCCCCCACCGAAGAATGAAAAGACAATTAGGAGTTTTCTTGGTCACGCGGGTTTTTATAGGAGATTCATAAAAGATTTTTCAAAAACCACTAAACCTTTGAGTAAATTATTAGAAAAAGATACCGCTTTCATTCTTTCTAACGAGTGTTTGCAGGTATTTAAAACTTTAAAGAAGGCATTAGTGAGTGCTCCTATCCTCTTGGTACCAGATTGGTCTCAACCTTTTGAGATCATGTGTGATGCAACTGATTATGCGGTCGGAGCCGTGTTGGGACAACGTCGTGAGAAACTCTTTCGGGCTATTTATTATGCAAGCGAAACATTTGACGGAGCCCAACAAAATTACACAACAATGGAGAAAGAAATGCTTGCCGTGGTATTTGCTTTTGATAAGTTCCGATCATACTTAATTGGGAAAAAGACGATAGTACACACGGACCACGCAGCTATCAAGTACTTGTTCGAAAAGAAAGATTCTAAACCTCGCCTAATTCGATAGATTCTCCTTTTACAAGAGTTTGACATGGAAGTTCGAGACAGGAAAGGTTGTGAGAATGTGGTAGCTGACCACTTATCTCGCCTCGAGTACAAGAAGGAGGAGGAGGAGCCCTAGATCGAAGGGATTAAAGAAGAGTTTCCGGACGAGCGGCTTTTTATGGTAGAAGCTAAATTTCCGTGGTTTGCTGACATTATTAATTTTTTGGTCGCAGGTGTGCTACCCCCGGATTTATCTCATTATCAAAAGAATAAATTCCTCAATGATATCAAGTTTTATATGTGGGATGAACCATTACTTTTTAAAAGATGTGCCGACATGATACTGAGGAGATGTGTGCCGCAAGAGGAATGGGATGAAATTCTTCAACAATGCCATTCTTCACCAACCGGAGGACAATTCGGAGCAACATGGACTGCTGGAAAGGTGTTGCAAAGCCGATTTTATTAGCCTACGTTATACGAAGATTGCTATCTCTTCATTCAACAATGCGATAGATGCCAACGAGTGGGGAATATTTCAAGGCGTCATGAGATGCCCATGACCAACGTAATTGAGGTTGAACTATTTGACGTTTGGGGCATCGACTTCATGGGTCCATTTTGCTCATCATTTGGGAATAAGTACATTCTACTAGCGGTCGAGTACGTATCTCGATGGGTCGAGGCAATTTCTTCCCCAACAAATGATGCTCACGTAGTAATGAAATTTTTAAAGAAGAACATTTTTTGTCGATTTGGAACTCCAAGAGCGTTAATCAGTGATCGGGGATTGCATTTTGTCAACAAAATCATGGATAAACTCCTTCAAAAATATGGGGTCCGATCAAAGAAATCATTGGCCTATCATCCACAAGCAAATGGACAAGCCCAAGCGGCTGACAAAAAGATCAAATTAATCCTAGAAAAGACGGTGAGTATATCTCGGAAAGATTGGTCGTCCAAGCTCGACGATGCACTTTGGGCTTATCGTACGGCCTACAAAACTCCTTTGGGAACATCTCCCTATCAACTCATATTTGGGAAATCATGTCACCTACATTTAGAATTGGAGCATAAAGCGATGTGGGCGGTGAAAAGAATAAATCTGGATTTTGAGGCCGCCGGAAAGAAAAGATTGCTAGAGCTAAACGAGTTGGAAGAATTCCGGGATGAATGCTATGAAAACTCTCGAATCTACAAAGAGAGATCTAAAAGATGGCATGACAAGATGATCGTAAAACGTGAATTTATGCCGAGGCAACAAGTACTTCTCTATAATTCAAGATTAAAGTTGTTTTTTGGAAAATTAAAATCAAGATGGTCAGGGCCATTCGTGATCAAGAAAGTAATTCCACCCGGAATAGTCGAGCTCATGAGCAGAGACGGAGAGATATTTAAAGTTAACGGACAACGAGTCAAACACTACTATCATCCAAATCAAAAGGAACCCGTGTCCGTAATAACTTTGATTGAGCCATAAAACTTTCAGTTGAAGACGTCCGGCTGAAGACGTTAAACTTAGAGCTAATTGGGAGGCAACCCAATAGTTTTTTTTTATGTTTTGACCTTTTTCGCACGTTATTTTTATTTGATATAGAACTAACCGGTTACTATTGGTGTTCAATTCGCATGAAAAAGACCCAAGGACAAAAACTGCACTTTCCAGGCCTATATGACACGGGTCGTGTCATTTGACACGGTCGGGTCACGCAGGCAGACCATATCTCATTTTCTGTGCAGGTACGACACGGGCCGTGTCATATGACATGGTCGGGTCATGGGTCCAGTCAATTTTCACGTTCCACGCTAGTACGACACGGGTCGTGTCATATGACACGGTCGGGTCGGTAGTCCAGGCGAAACTTGGCTTTTCTGAACATGTATGACACGGGCCGTGTCATTTGACACGGGCCTTGTCGGTCGGGCGGTATAAATAGCTGGACACGACCGATTTCAATTCATCTTCTTCCCCAAATCTTTTTTTTCCCAATCTAGTCAGGCATTACGGCCGTAACATGCAATCGTTGGCTCAAGGTGGTTTTGGACGAAGGTGAGTTACGGCCGTAAGGATTGTCGGATACGGCCGTAACAGGCGTTCGTTGATTACAGGCCAGTTCGGACGAATGGGACTTACGGCCGTAAAGGTTGTGGCATACGGCCGTAAGATGAGGCTAGTACGGCTGTAAGGCTTGGCCGGTTACGGACGTACGATTCGGGCAGGGTGCCCAGGCAGTTTCGACGAAGGCTTCATACGCCCGTAAGTTTGGCCGGGTATGGCCGTATCGGTCGAGTTACGCCCATAAGGCATGTGCGGGTACGGCCGTATGACGGTCGGCAGGTGTTTGGACGGGGGTGAGTTACGCCCGTAAGGCAGGTGCGGGTACGGCCGTATGACTGTCGGCAGATTCTGGATGAAGCCGAGTTACGGCCGTACGAGATGGCCGGTTACGTCCGTAAGGCCGTTGACTTGGGATGTTACGGCCGTAAGTAGGCCGAGTTACGGCCGTAACATTCGGCAGTTTATAAAGGACTTGGACGGGACCTTGAGCTCATTTTCCCATTTCTTCACCTTGTATCCGAGAGAGAGAGAGAGCTTGAGGGAGAGATTTTTCATCATCAATCACTTGGGTGTTCAGTTTTCATCATCTTCATTCGGTTGTGAAGCTTGGATAGTCGATCTAACGCGTGTTCATCGAATCAAAGTGTTTGGATCTTCAAAGGTAATATTCTTCAAACATCTTGAATTTCGATTTTGTGTTGAGATATGATGTTTTGGATGTTATAATCATGTTGTATGAAGATATGTACGTATGATTATGAGTGTGTATGAATATTCATTGGATTATTGAAGGGTTATTCAAGAACACTTGAATATTGAGTTGGATTTGGGGGTTTTCGATTAGTGGTTCTTGTAATCGCAAATTCGGATATTCATATTGGATTATTGATTGTATTGAAGATGTTTTGTTGGTTTGGATCACTCCTTGGGGATTGATATTGGTATAGTTAAGGATTGGTTGTAAACAATCGAAGTTTGGTCACAACGTGTTTGATATAATGCCCCAATGAACTTGGTTTAGTCGTATCGACGTTTTGAGTTAGTTATTATCGTGTTTGATTCGTATGTTGAACGGATTGTTGGTAATTGTGTTATTCAAGGTTGTTCGAGCGACCGACATCTCATTTAGGACGTTTGTTCGTGGAAGGACATTTGTCACCGGTGTTGTGTAAGTTAATTCTTACTCGGTTAAAAGGATACTCATTCCTTTCGTTGTTGTTCATTCATAATCATAACTCATTCACAATGTATTAACTGTATTGAGACTTGTAATTGTCGAATAATCACTTCATTCACGAGGAACGACGGTTCCAATCATTTCATTGAGCTATCATTCACTTCACTATTATTTCATCTCGGTGAGTCATTATTGACTTTGTCGGATTATCATTCATTAATAATCATCATGGTCATTCTCGTTTATATGACCTTCTGGGTTCATATTGCGTGGCCGGGTGCGGATGTGTGGAATTTTTAGTCGAGCACACGATAGTCATGTGTTGGGTTCACCGATACATTGGACTGTGCACACGGTAACGTTTACCTCCATGAGACTAATTAGGTACAAGGACGGGTGTGTCCCGGCACTCGTCTTGTACACTTGCACAGAACATTACGGGCGTACTATGATGCTCCTCTCCAGCTTAAATTCATAACTAAGGATATTTCATAATTGAGATATATCATGATTGTGTATATTCAACCCTTGAGGATTGTTGTTCTGTGTAACTGACCCCGTTGGGGGATATTGTTTTCAGGTCATGGCAAGGCAAAAGCACGGGAATAGAATGTTGACGGCGAGGAGTCCCAGTGATACTAGTAGGGGGTCCCAATCCTTTCAGTCATTCATGTTGTCGTCATTTATTTTCCGCTGCAGATTTCCATTTGGATACTCCGTTTCATTCAGTGTTGTGTATTTTATCTTCATATAAAATATACATGTATTCGGTATTTATCTTGGGTGTGTTGTAATGAAACTCCTCGTCGGAGTAATTGATGATATAATGTGGTTCAGTACTACAATTATATTATTTAATTCATTAATTTTCATTCGCCTGGTGGGTCCCAGTCGGGGGTCCACGACACTGTAATATCCGCCTAGTTTGGAGTGTTACATCGCGTTAGCGTGCGCTACAACACCAAGTAGCATGCGCTACACCTATATCGAACCAAACTCATCACAACAACGATACTTCCCACCGGGATGACAAACACGCGATTATCTGGAAGAAAGCAAACAAATAATAAAATATCACATACTACCACATAAACACGGGCACCATATATCTGCTTGAATCGGTAAGTAATTCAAGACGTCCGGACGCCAAAATCCTAGGTATTACACTCTACCCCACTAAATATAAGTTTCGTCCTGAAACTTAAAACATGAAACAATCAGGGCAAGGCAACCTTAGAAAACACTCGTTATTAGTTGCTGACAGCATACAACAAACTTCATGCAATACAGAACTGCTACAGTCCGACTCAATACACAAGAGTATTTACGAGATGCAACGAATATGAATCACTACGGTTGATTAATCCGAACTGCACAACAACCAAAACACGAGTCTAATGCTGAACAAGTATGTAATTCCGATAGTCTCAGAGGTTTGGAAGATCACATACGAAGACAATTAGTTGAAACTCATGGAAACTTACGAAGTGTCCTAGACGCTCAATAATCGCGATTTGAGACCGAACAATAACAGTCGGACAATAATGATCGAATAACAACGATCGAGCAACACGATCGAACAACAACTCCAAAGTTCACACCTCAACTCAAGACATTAAATGAACTTGTAAGAAATACAAGACGTTCATTTCGCATAGGGCACACGAGAGTCGAACCAAACTTGAAAAGGTCAATAACGATAAACAAATTAATCCGAAACAATATCACAACTCGTTCGAATGACAAAAACCAAAGCATAGAACAAGTTCAGAAAGTATGAACGAACGCAAGCGAGTCGATAGCAAGCAACTGGTAGACTACACCTTTCAGGGACTCCTCAGAATCGATCCTGATATCGGTGCTGGAGTCCGTGCCTCAAAAGACTCGGTAACCAACTCGCAAAACTGAATTTCTGTCCCTCGGCATATTAACAAGTAACCACCTAGCGCAACAAAACCATAATACATAATCACACACAACAATTGCCATCACCAGACAGCACACGTAAAATACAGTCACAAGTGATTGGTTTCGGGCAAAACTCGGCTTCCAAAAATTCTTGGAATTCCGCACACATGACGACACGATCCCGAGGTTTAACAACTTCCCACCAGTTAGCGGCATATCGAGGGGGATTCGTACGAACTACCTCTCGAAGCCATTGGGTTGCACCGACGTTCTGAGTCGCATATGTGTTATATTGAACCACCTGGGTCAACTGAGTCGTCCGTGTCGCTACTTGTTGCAATATAGTAGCAATACCAAATCCAACGTCATGCCCGACAATATTCTCTTGGTCCCGAGTCTGATCCCCATGGCCATCTGTACCACGGTTATGACCACGACCTCTGCCTCTCGGCGTACTGAGCAGATACCCACTCAACACGATGAAACACAACATCGCAACATAGTATATCAAAGTGCCAACTCTGCACAACATATCAACATCAGGCAACAAATAGCAACACGATAAAAATATCCACTCAGGATAATTACACGAATACAAAAATTACAATTGCAAGATGAAACTTAAGATCGTAAATAATGGATCACATAGACATATCAACAGAATATTAACGACCATCATCGTTACAATCACGGCCATAATATACTACACATGGTAGCCAATCATTTTTAACATTCTTTTAAAACTCCCCGGGGTATCCATTTAAATAATATCATTTGAAAATCTTTGAATTTGCATGTATATTCGAAATAAAATTTTGAAAGTACTTTTGGTACCTCGAGCTGTTTTATCAAGACTAGAACCACATTTCATAACCATTTGTTTTGAAAACCTTTGCAAAAACAGTAACTCGAAACAGCAAGTTTCCTTGAAATCGACATCATCAAGATAACCTTGTCATAACTTATCATCATCTCAAATAACAACACATAAGGTATCGCGTGGCCATGCCATCTTAGCATCGACCCTCGAAGGTTTCACCGAATCGTTCCCAATTGGACAAACCATTCATATTAGCACTAGTCACTTCCACGATCAACAATCTCATCTGGGTAACATCATACGAGCTATAGTTCAGGTCCAACTCATGCAAAACACAATCAAATACTAAAGGCAACACGACAATAAATCAAATCACTCGGCCTCACAAGCAATCCGAGTTTAAAGTTTAAGCCGGGTAAGATTTTTCATCTTTCACTATTTATTTTTTGAAAGTAAAAATCACAATTTTATTTCGGAATATAGAAATTTTATGGTGTGAAAGATTTTTAAAATCGTGCACTCGAATTATTTGAAAATAAAAACAATACGTTTAAAAATCATTTCCGAAAGTCCTCTCAACACGACAAAAGATCAACGACGGTAACATTTTACATAATGTCTAAAGTACTTTAAAACACCTTTTTCAAATAACGTCGTTGGGTTTCATTTGAGAATACAAGGCCGGCTCGCCAATTTCAAACAATTTTCCAAAAAGCCATACGAAACCGCCGCTTAACCGCGCCGTCAAAACATTTTCGAAAATTGATTTTCCACAAACTTACTCAAGTCTATGAAATTTTCAGAAAAGCGTTTTCAAGCACACACACAGCAGACATACTTACCAATGGGAACATGTTTGTAGCATATAACAACAATTAGCCAAAATAGTCAATTCTCAAACACATATGTTTGTAGCATATAACAACAATTAGCCAAAATAGTCAATTCTCAAACACATGCCTATACGGCATTCAAGATCACCAATTCATGAGACACAACTCATTACCACCAAATTCAAACACACGTCAACACCATCTATATGAGTTTCTCAACAAACTCTACTGTCGACACATTTCCTGGAACACATCAATGTTCAAGGTTCCATGTCACTCTATACCACTTGGTGTCCAATCCATCAATAACTAGTTCATTACTCACGTAATATGCCATAAGTATCAAATACGAATTCCATCTCCCGATACGCATGTAAACAGTCATGAAACATAGATAATACACATAAAAGAGGAGACTTACATCCAAACGTCGCACGAAGATTATGGCTGCACCACGATACTAATCACGACCGGCACCTCAAACAACGCGTCATGACACAACTCAGTCAGACACAGTCCGACAAGACAAGGCTCGACAATACAAGACTTGACCCGACAGCCTAGGTTTCCACAACCTAAGCTATGATACTATATTATGTAACACCCCAATCCACTCGGGAATATTACAGCGCCGCAGACCCTCTCCGTGAGGATCTACCATGCTAAATACAGAGACATCACATTACATGCCGACATGGCTAAATAACGAACCATTAGACCGATTTGGTCTTTCACCACAACATACAACTTACATTCCTTATACATCTGTATTTCAAAACTCATACCCGCACAGGGTTCAAAATACAACAATGTTCCCATAAGACGGGAGAACATTACAGTGAAAAGAATAATACAAATCGACCAACGAAACCCAATACTGGCCCTCATGTTATTAGTATCATTTGTCTTCCATCATCCTTTATATCGCTCCTGTGTTTAGCTCCCCAAGGACCTGCATGTACCTGAACGCAAAACAAACATCCACCCCTCAATTAATCGGGGTTAGCAAAATTCCACTATTTTGCTAGTGCAAGAACAAAGTGCAAATATGAGCCATACACAACATACTCCGAGAACATAATAATCGTGAACAGCCAATCAGTTAACCATAACAAAAGATTTCCCGAGATAATGCACTTGAGTAAAACAGTTCGAACCATAAAGGTAGGAATGAAACCAAAATACATCTTGCAAAATATTTTAAGATTCTCGGCAGTTTTGAAAACATTTGGGATTTAAGAATCCTCTACTTATCAAAAACTATTTAGGGACACAGCCCAAAGATCATTTTCCAAAATAAAATTTCGATCACAAGACACGGATTCCATGACCCAATCATCCACATCAACATACTCCCAAAAGATTATTTGCATTCCGTGCTAGTAAGCCACGAACCTCCGATGCTCCCACAGAACATACCCGAGTGAATAACCCAATGGGCAACTACACAGTATCCTACATCACCATGACAATAGTCACATAAATAACTCATAGACTACAGCTCTGTAACATACCATAACATCATTACTCATATTACCAACCTCCAGATTAATATTCCGGAATAACTAAATCTCATACCATACCTCATGATTAACCATGGATTCGCACTACAAGCTACGATCCCTCAAAGGAATTGAAGTCCTATCCTGGAGTGGTCAACCCAAAAATGTTCAATAGATCGCACTATAAGAAATAACCCCTCAGAGGACTCGAAGTCCCATCCCGGAGTGAACATATAATTATACCAACACGATGTTCAATTGATCACACTAAAAGCAACGACCCCTCAGAGGACTCGAAGTCCGATCCCGGAGTGAACACGTGATTATGCCCATAAGATTGTTCGATGGATCGCACTATAAGCAACAACCCCTTAGAGGACTCGAAGTCCCATCTCGGAGTGAACATCTTATCAAATACAAATACCATTAACTATGGGTTCGCACTATAAGCTACGATCCCTCAGAGGACTCGAAGTCCCGTCCCGGAGTGGTTAACCTAAAAATGTTTAATGGATCGCACTATAAGCAACGACCCCTCAGAGGACTCGAAGACCCATCCCGGAGTGAACATATAATTATCACACACCATGAGGAGGACTATACTTCTCGAACAACACCAAATAGCAACACATTCTTACAAAGGGATCAACAAAACAATACAACACAACATTAAGCAATCGCCAAGCGATATAGTCACACACAATGGTACCATACGAAAACAAGACATTCCAATATACAACACTAATACACATTCTCAGAATGACACATTCGTTCTCAAAAATACAAGTTGACTTTGAAGAAAACCTTTATCTCGAAAACCTACAACTTCCGCAAGAAACAACGAAAACACGATCACAACAAGGAGCAAGACTAATAGAGACGTAAATCGCCTCAAACCAATGAAGTAAAACTCATATGAACAGTTAATCGAACATTAAATGTTCACGGTTCCCCAAGAACCCTAGAATCATCAACCGAGTTGAACAAGTCGGAAATATGGATATACAATCCATAAAACATGATCAACAACAACATATAACACTAATCTATTCATCAAAATCGGATGAGAAACGAGATCAAGACCAAAATCTAAAAAAAGGTCAACTCAAGAAAAATCAAGGGATTACCTCAATCCGACGAAGAACAATAGATTAGATGATGTTATAATCACATAGGGTGGTCCAAAACACCTTTGCATGGAAAAAAAATTGGCCAAGATCACCAACTCTAGCCGCCCCAGCTCACACCCGCGGAGAGAGGAGGAAATATGAAAAAAAATGAGGAAACACGACTGTTGTCCGGTTTATATACTGGACAGATTAGTGTGCCCTAACGAGACCTCCAGACCCAGTCCAGTAGCTTCTGGACGGTCCCCGAACTACCAGTTCGCGTGCGCTACCCTACCCATAGCGCGCGCTATAGGGCTCCATAGCATGCGCTGCCGCACTCCTAGTTGAATGCAGTAGCTTCTACCCCTAACGTTAGCATGCGCTATCCACAAGGTAGCGTGCGCTAACTCTGCACAGTAGCGCGCGCTAGAACACCTAGTAGCATGCGCTACACCTATATCGAACCAAACTCATCACAACAATGATACTCCCCACCGGGACGACAAACACGCGACTATCTGGAAGAAATCGAACAAATAATGAAGTCCGACATACAACCACATAAACACAGGTACCATATATCCACTTGAATCGGTATGTAATTCAAGATGTCCGGACGCCAAAATCCTGGGTATTACACTATTCAGGTCAAACCCCAACAACATCGACCTCTCTTTCGACAATCTTATAAACCCCAACAAACGCCTATATATAATGTAGTATGCAAGTCTTAAAACTATCATGAGTGACACGTGGGGCAAACTGGGGAACATAAATGGGCTTCATATATAGAGGAATGTTGGTTCAGTAAATTTCCAACAATGTAATTGAAATAAAAATTACAAAGAAAGGCAACCTATTACAATTCTAGTAAACTAAAAATTACAATTTAGCAGAGGCGAGTAGTGTTAGGAATACCTATTAGATTTTGATGATGTCATCCCTATATTGATTAATTATTCAAATGTATGTTTAAGTACTTAGCAACTTGTAAAGAAGAACCATATGAGTATCTTCTGTAGGCCTTAAAATTTAGGCTAAGTGTTGATCAGTTAAGTATAGAACTGCCACTTATCAGAGAAGATATCAGGCAAGTTCATCTTTCAGAGAAGTATTGGTCAACGCAAATATCAGCTGAAGTTTGACCATCAGATCAGAGAACGTTCATCAGGTCAGAGAACTTCAGATCAGAATACTGTATCTTAGAGAACTTCATCTCAGAGAAGCTTAGTTCAGATCAGAGAAGTCCAGAGCAGAGAACTTCATCTCATAGAAGTTCAGATCAGAGAAATTCAGAGTAGAGAACTTCATCTCAGAGAAATTCAAATCAGAGAAGTCCATAACAGAGAACATCAGATCGGAGAACTTCAGAGCACTTCACATCAAGAGACTGTAAATGCATCCATGGGTTTTTGATTGGAAGGTGATAGACAACTCGAGCGTTGTTGAGGCATCCAAGGGTTTTCAATCAGGAGGTGTTAGGCAGTCAAGGGAGTTGCAATGGCCATGGGTTTCCACTGGTTGGAAGCTGTTGTAACTAGGCAAAATTCATTATAACCTTTATCACTAGTTGACAGTTATAGTGAATTTATCTCCAACTGGTTTGGAGAGAAGTGGATTAGTAGAGGATTACCCCACCTCTGAAACCACTATAAGTGCCTGCGCGTTTTACTGCATTGAACATCATACTTACCTGCTGCATACATATTTATTGTTCCATTAGTTAGTTATCTGCAGAGAACATTAAGTTACCTGCTATCGTCATCCGCTGTGCCTTACGCATATCTTGTCTGCAGCATCTGTACTTATCACAGCTGAGAAACTCACATGACTTTCAGGAAAAGAGTTTCAATGAGTCTCTTCACCCCTCCTCTAGACTTATTCCTGACGACTTGTGACCTACAAGTAGGACTCTTTCCGTAAGACAATTTTGCTCCCGTACACGACCAAATGGGTCAGGCAATACGTCCCCAAGATACAACTGCTATATTCCTGAGTTAGGTGCTCTCTAAACCTCAGAACTTCGGCGAACGTTCAAGTGATGGAAACTGGGCACGAAAAGCAAGAAGGAAATATGCTGTAATATGTGGTATGTTTGTATTTCGTTATATGTTATGGTATATGAAATGAAATGCATAAGAGCCCATTTTCTAGGGTCCAACTCCACTCCATGAGGTGGGGAGTTACGACATATTAAAGTGCCATTAACTCTCTTTAATCCTTCAGCTGAAGAGTTACCTCCATAATAGTCTCATTTAATTCGGATGTTACATTATGGAGTGTGAAGAGTCATATTACAGAAACTAAGTTCTCAACCTGCCTCATATCAGCCGAGACCAAATATCAGTTGGGTTTTCAGCATCCAAAATTCACCTGGGTTTTCAACCACCAAAAGTTAGCTGAGTTTTTATATTGAAAATATCAGCTGAGTTTTTCAACCACCAAAAGTCAGGTGAGTTTTTATCCTGAAATTATCAACTGGGTTTTCAACTTCCAAGCACCAGCTGAGTTTTTCAATCACCAAAAGTCAGCTGAGTTTTTATTCTGAAAATATTAGCTGGGTTTTCAACTTCCAAACATCAGCTGGGTTTTTCTCAGCTAAGTTTTCGTCCACTAACCTTGGCTGATTGCAGCTGGGTTTCCAACCTTGGCTGATTGCAGTTGGGTTTCCAAACTTGGCTGATTGCAGCTAGGTTTCCAACCTTCAAAATATCAACTGGGTTTTTAAACTTGGCTGATGACATTGGACTTGGCTGCAACAATTAATATAGTTACAGCCCAAGCTCCGAAGGCCCAACTCGCCCAAGTCCAGCCCAAAGTCCAATTGTCAAGAACCAAGAACCAAGAATCAAGCCCAATCCCAAGCCCACTCCCGCGTCCATGCCCACGCCCGATCCCGAGCCCGACCGGCGGGCGGGCGGCGGCGGCGCGCGTGTGGTCTTTGCATCGTTAGCCCACTAGTGCATACTACTAGCTTGTTGAACTACACATGCACCTTCTTACTAATACCCACTAGTGTATACTACTAGCATATTGAACTACCCATGCACATTCGCACGCGTGTGGTCTTTTCAATGTGGGATAACTTCTCATACCCACTTTAATTCTTCACCATTTCAATTAAATGGCCAACTTTAATCATTTATTTCTCACTCACCGGAAATCATTTTGAGAAAAATAAAATCCTATGTTCATCTTCTCAAAACGTAGATTCATAATTATTATTTAATTCTCAAGGATTAAATATTTGATCATTATTAAATTGTTTCAATTTGAGTCAAAACTCATTTTTCTAAAACCAATTTACAACAGGGAAAACTTTATAACTTCTACTATATATCACTTGTAAAAAACAATAGTTTAAGTTAAATACTGCCCTAAGTTTTAGCTGTCAACTAGAGGAATCTTGAGATGGATCAGCCAAAATTATTTTCTCACAACTTTCGATTTTTTTTGTTCAAGTAATTTCGATTAACAATCAAGAATTGAAGTGTTACCTCAGTTGTGGAATCAAATACACAAGTCAAGATCCACGACAAAACATTTAGAAGAAAAAATCGAAATCCCTTGTGTGATATGTATCATATTGGCCGAACCCCTCCCTAATGTCTTATTTATAGGCTTTGGGCTACTCTAGGGATCTTAAGGAGGATTAGGGCTATGACTCCTAGTGCAACCCAACTTTCCATATTAAGCCCTTCCTAATATGTTTGAGTTCGCTTGTATCAATTCGATCCACTAAAGAATTAATATTCACATCCAATCCAAATCCAAATATACACAATCGGGCTCCTTATTTAAATATAGTAATTCCCATGTTTAAGATATCGGATGTCCATTAATTAATTTAAGCTATTGACTATTTTAATTAATTAATTTCTTATCCAAGAGCAGTACCACTCGAACCTTATTATTATATCAGAATTACATCCATCTACAGGGATTAATTTAATAATTATTATCGAGCTCCTCAGGGGGACATCATCAACCCGCATGAGTCGGAACACGATTTTTAGTTATAATAATAATTGCCATATAAATAATATTATTGCCCAAGATACGAAGCATATTGAGTCAATCACTTTGACTCTCACCCATGGTAATCAAAGCAATAAATATTATAAATACACAATTAAGTATTATATAATTAGAATTAAGAAATAATAATTATCCGAGATTTACGTTCTTCTTACAGTCAGTGCATAAGACACTATCTCACTTTGATCCTGTTCAACGTATGGAAATACGCTAATGTATGCTAATAGTCAAGACCAACTAATCTCAAGCATACATTACAACCTTTCACATAATTTTTATAATAATTATATAGGTTGTGAACTAATGTATTATTTTATATGACACCGATAATGTGATCTTCCGTGTGACACCAACACACCACATTATCTACAATATAAAATAATTAGACATTTCATTACATAACCATAAAGTGAATAAATATGCAAAATATGTGATTAAATGTAATTAAATAGAGTATACAGTAGACATATTAGAAAGGGAGGATACAATAAGCTGTATGTTTTTCAAAGTTATATGCATAGCGGAGGACAAATATTGAGTTGCTGTAAATACAGCAACTAGGTACTCTCCTGTTTGCTTGATGCGTACATGGTTTTCACAATGTATACTTTAAATCACAAGTATATATGAAAATAGTAAGGATGGAATGTAAGATACACACAGATATAAGTGGTTCGAGGTAAACTCCTCTACGCCACTTTCCCGACATAAGAGTAAAACATTTATTAAAATCACTACGTACACAACTACGTGACTTTAACTAAACCTGTGTTTGTATCGTTCACACAGATTTATACAGTGACCACAACTTGGGCCGTTCACACAGATTGGCTTTAGCTCTTACGACTTGCTTCTTCTCACACATATCGAAGCTTCGTCTTCAATGCTATTCTTCCCACACAAGTCGGAACTAGCAAGGACTTAGTCCACACAGGGCTAAGATTGATCTCAACGGTAAAGATAGGGTAGACCAAGTTCAAACAGCAGTTGTATGCTTTGATGATCGATTGATGTATGCTGTGCTGTTTACGTTGAGTACTGTATATTTCTTAGCTTTGATAACGATGTATGCTCAGGAAATATACTGCTCTTTCTTAGCTTGCTATTTTTATTGTCAGAGCTAATTGTCAGATGTAATGCGCGAGATGATCACTTGTTGTTGTTGTATCTGATTTCCTCTGTTTGGGGCTATTTATAACCTTGAAAATAGATCCGTTATAAATGTAGCCGTTGGCCAGTTGGTGAGATTTAGACAGCTCTGATTGGCGGCTGTAGAATGTTTGAATTAAAGGCGATTCGCATTTAATGCTCAGACATTCTCTTTGACTTTGCATTAAATGCTCTTCAACGTGTTCAGACTGTTGTCTCTTTCGACCGCATTAAATATTGTCCCATCAGCACTAAATGCTGCTTTAATCATGAATACTTTATAAATAAACAAAGTTTATTTCACAACGGTTTAAATCTATTCTTCAGTCTTATTGGATGTGTTTTACTTTTCCAAAGTAAAACTCCTACAGCAAGATTGATGTATCCAACTCTCTTCACTTCTGCTGTATAATGATGTAGGTACTATAGGATCGGACAATACAGGAAGATCTCTTGCTGTATGAATATGTTGTACGGAGCTTCCTAACAACTTCTATATTTAGCAAATTCCTGACTTTGAAGACTTCTTGTTGTATGATGGCGATTATCAAAACAGGCTGTTTTTATCACAACAATTTCCCTCTTTTTGATAATGCCAAAACTTCCTTCTTGATACGGAGAGGCTGTCTTCAAGTCTTCTGTTCGAAAGATCTGATCTTCATGACTTAGTTCTGAAAATTTGAACTGCTCGCAGGCAAGTTTTAAAATGACAATCCTAGAGGACTAAGTGTATTACAACGTAACTTATGATTAGCGCGTAGGCACAATCTTACATAGTGTAATCTAGATTGAATACAACTTAATCTATGAACCATTCGCAGACAAGTTCTTACAGCTTGTGAATTAGCAAATTTGTACTTGTTGAATATATCAATACTTCAACGTAATCAAAACATTTAAAATAGTAAAGGTAGGTTACAAGCTGTAATCTTTCAAGAAATCAAGATTTTATTGATGATTGAAATACAGGGCTTAAATGATACAAAAAAATATAAATACTGCATCGAAGAGCATACAGTAGGATAAAATACAACATATAACTAACAGAATCTAGCCCCTATAATGAGAATGTTTCCAAGTATTTTGAGAGGGATCATGATCGGTTCCTTTCCACCAGTTGATTGAGGAGTCTCTGCCTCGGTCCCTGTATATGCTTCCTCCTTCATAGGAGACATCATAGGCAAGAATCCAATCTTCCGGATGGGTTACCCGTTCACCCTTATAGTGCCTAGACTTCAATCTTAGCTGTAAGGGAAGCTTTTATTCTGCCAGTAGGCTGGAGAACTCGTTTGCGGCCTCTAGTGTTTTGAATCTATTAAATATGGCGGACTTCCTGATCAGAAGACAGAAGTATCTCATTAGTTCATTGTTCTTCCACACTTTTAATTCTTCTGTTGTAGGTTGTCGATCCATTGGGAGCAATATCTCGGTAGGCTTTCGTACTGAGAGACGCTTTGGGTCTGATACCATAGGAAATTGGGATCTTGGAACTCAAATCGAGAACTAGTTACCATGTATCCTTTCGCTCCTTGACCTGGCTCGGGTCCGGCCAGTCATCTGATAGCAGTAGCGACGTTTTCTTCCAATGTAGTCTCCATTTCTCTCTCTCCCTCTCCAGCCTCCATTTCCTAGAAGCCTCTCTAGACTCTACTCCTTTTTTGGAACTTGTCAAGTTCTGAGACCTTTCCATGAATATCCCAAAGGAGTTCCATAGATTCGGCCTGTTGGGTCTTCAAATCATTGACACTATCAACCAGCTTCACAACCACTGCTGTAAAATCATCTATCTTGTGATCATGGTCAGTGAGTTTTGAGCCGGTGTACTTCAGAGCGGCAACAGTCTTGGCTTCAGCGACACGAAGCTTTTCCTACTCTTACTTTAGGATCCGCTCCTGATGCTGTTTCAGTTGATTCAGGGCTTGCCACAGTGCAGTTAGCATGAGGCGAAAAGCCTCTTCCACATCATTGATGGCCCTTTTCAGCTTCGGGAGCTCGTCCTAAGCTGTTTCGCACATCCAGTCTAATTCCTTTCTGATGTCATACAGGGCCTTAACAGCATCCTGTAGAAAATAGTTTGGTGACCGATGGCTTGGAGTTGCTCAATTCTTGCCTATGTGCACAGAGAGCCAGGGCACGCAATCATGGAGTCATACAGTTCTCCGAGCTATCTAAGAACTATGTTGTGATGGGGCTTGCGTGGTTTGTCGTCAGAAAGGAAACCGTCATTAGATTCAGAGTGAGAACCTGTAGATATAGGACATTCAACCTGTTCGGAAGCAGGAGCTTCTGAAGGTTGAGCTGCAGGGTCTTTTTTGGAGACAGAAGGGACTGATTCCTCCTGCCTCTGTTGAGTTTCAGTAGTCGGAAATACACGAGGGACTAATTCCTCCTATCGACTCTCAGCTTCCGCCTGTTCTGGAAGAGGGACTGATTCCTCTTGGCGGAAGACGCGAGCTTCTTCTTCCTCTGTAGGCTTGACAGATTCTTCTGGTATAGGATGAGCTTCCTGTATGGGAGATGAGGGACTGAATCCTCTGTTTCTGGTCTTCATGGGCTACCTCTTCTTGTTGTGGGGGTGGGGACTTATGTTGTTCATTCGACGTCCACTAGCCCTGTTGGGTTTGGATGTTGGCAAATTCTCCTTCCTGAGCCTCTTCTCAGATAATCCGAAGACCTTCCTGTAAGGCCTCATCGTCGTCAGAGTCCGGGTCAGAGTGATGGCTTGGTGATGGAGCTTTGTCACTGGACTGTGACTTCCCTTTGAGTCGGGCCTTCTCTTTTGCCATAAAATAATCTGTGATGAGCTCAAGGCAAAAAAGTGATCTTCCCATCTGATCAAGACCTCAACATTCTGGGTGTCCGTGACCTCCAGAGCAAATAACTCCTATTCCTTCCAGTCCTCCCAGTTGTACAGTGTGTCGTAGGGAGCGACCCTGTAAGATTTATAAACTTTGAAGCGCTCAAAGGCTTGATCTATTTGTACTCGAAGGAGAGTGTTATTGATGATATCAGTCGGGGAGGGACCCCGCACAGTAGCGGGTTCCACTGTCCGATTGGGATTCTCGATAGGTAAGGAAGCATGTGGAGAAGCGGGATCCCTAACAGGGTGGTATAACCTGTTGGGAGAGGGACTCCGTACAGGGGTGGGTGCCCTGTTTGGTGTTGTGGCACTCGGCTCTGAAGGGCAACCGATTCGCTAGATCCTTCTAACTTGGCAAAAAGTTGTTCCTCCGTCATAGCCGACACAGGCTCGGGAGCTACTTTAGGAGCAGCAACTGTTTCTTCCATAGGGGTTGAACCCTGTGGGATAGATTCATTGATTGGAGTGGTTGATGGACTTCTACAGTGACCGATGTAGTCACCGTAGGAACATCCTTAAAAGATTTCTTCATCTTCTTTCTTTTCTTCTCGATAGCTTTAGGGGAACTGCTTTCGGGAACACTTCTTGTTCTCTTCTTACCATCACTAGAGCTTTTGAGAGTGACATCCGTAGGGTCACTCGAGGTTGGCATGGTAAAGGGGTTGGGCCTGTCAGCAAGAATGGGAGTTTTGTTGTACACAGTGGGTCTGATTCCATCGATAAACTTCCCAGTCCCAATATTCTTGGCATCTGCGGACTGCTTTACTCCGCAGCGAGTAATGATGTGGTTCAGAATTAGGCCAAATGATCTCTTGGCAGACTCGGGCTTAGATGCTTATTCTTGAATATGTTTCAGAATGACTTGGCACCAGATAACTTTCTCACCAGACATGATGGCGACCATCATTCTATATCTTAAGTTGGTGCACATTTTGAAAGCACCAGTGCGGCTTTCGATTATTCGGCATCCATTATCACGAAGGTAGACATATGAGAGGGTAAAGTTCTTCTTGTGGCAAGAAGGATGGACGTTGGTGGCCGTGGAAGTACCAGTAAAGAGCTTCCAATAGGCGGACACCAGGCTTTCAGACCCGAAGGTCTCCAGTTCTTTCATCTTCAGCCCGTCAGAGGGCAGCTTGTAGATATTTTCCAGAATATCTTTGTTCACAGGGATCTCAATCCCTTGCACAGTCCCAATTATGTCAGTGATTTCAGATCATTTTCTTTGCGAGGAGTATTTGAAGTAGCATCTAAGGATACCACAATCCTACAATGATTTCTCCTTTAACGTACTTAGAGATTCGTTTGGCTGTGGTGAAGTGTGACTCCTTATGTGCTACATGATACCGAGCACACACTCCTACAGCAAACTGGATATCGGGCCTGCTAGCTGTTACGTACAAGAGTCTATTAACTTCCTATAGAGTGATAACTGGCTTTCCAGCTTCGTCAGCACTAATTTGCGTGGAAGTGCTCATGGGGGTGGATGAGGATTTGAAGTTGTTCATCCCGAAATTGTTGAGCAGCTCCTTGCTGTACTTTTCCTGGTTGATGAATATACCTGCAGGCAATTACTTCACCTGCAATCCTAGAGAGTAGCTAAGTTCTCCCATCATACTCATATCAAATTTACTTTGCATGAGATGAGAGAACCTTTGACATAGAGCGAGGTTAGTTGAACCAAATATAATATCATCAACATATATTTGTACCATTAAAAGATCGCCACCTTCTTCTATCTTGAAGAGGGTCTTGTTCACCGCACCTTTATCAAATCCATTGTTGATTAGGTACAGGGACAGGGTTTCAGACCAGGATCTAGGCGCTTGCTTAAGTCCATACAGTGCTTTCCTTAGCCTGTAAACTAGGTCTTCGCCTTCAGTGTTGACAAACCCTAGTTACTGTTCAACATACACTTCTTCGGCGTGGTCTCCGTTCAGGATTGCAATCTTAACGTCCATTTGATAGACTATAAAGTTCTTGTGAACGGCGAATGCTAGGAATATCCTGATAGCTTCTAGTCTGGCTACAGAGGCAAACGTTTCATCGTAGTTTATGCCTTCTTCTTGTCAATAACCTTGAGCGACTAGTCGGGATTTGTTTCTTATGACAAGTCCATCTTCATACTTTTTGTTTCTAAATACCCATTTAGTTCCAATTACAGCTTGATGATCTGGTCTGGGTACAAGATACCATACTTTATTTCTTTTGAAACCATTCAGCTCTTCTTCTATAGAAGTGATCCAGTGGGAATTATTTAGAGTTTCATTGGTCGAAACAGGGTCGGACTGGGCTAAGAAAGCTAGAGTGCACATAGCTAGTCTCCTAAGTTCGGCTTGAGATTTCCTATAGAAAATTGAGACTTCTTGAATGCTGTTTCTTCCTGTGCACAAAGTACAGTTCCTTGTGTACTTTGTATTCTCTTACGAGTGGTTACACCAGCATCGATATCTCTTATAATCAACTCATGGGGGTGAACTCTCAGACATCTCGTGTCAGGTTCTAACTCGGCATCTCGTGTTGTATCTTGTAGTGCTGGAGTCTCGGCTTCAGCTTGTACAACATCAGCTTCAAATGCTTCTGATATTACAGCGGCGGGATTAGTTTCTAGGTCCACGACAGGTTCTATTAGAGTTTGGGGATCATCGATAGAGAGTGTCTAGATATTCTGGGTTATGTCTTCAACTCCTATAGGGTCACAATAGGGTTCATCGAATACTACATAGATGGATTCCTATATTGTGAGCTTCCTTTTATTAAATATCTTGAAAGCTTTGCTGACAGAGGAGTATCCTAGGAATATACCTTCATCCGACTTTTCATCGAAGCTTTTGAGTTGATCCTTTCGATTGTTTAGAACATAACACCTGCATCCAAAAATATGGAAGTACGCAACCATTGGAGTTTTATTATTCCATACCTCATATGCTGTTTTGTTGTGATGCTTGTTGGTGATACATCGATTTTGTGTGTAGCACGCTGTTTTTGTTGCTTTTCCCTAGAACCACTATGGCAATTTGCTTGCGGAAAACATGGTCCTTGTTGTTTCTTTGAGCATCATGTTCTTTAGCTCGGCAATGCCATTTTGTTGAGGACTTCGGACTGCTGAGTATTCGTGATGTATTCCATTGTCCATATAGTATTGCTCTATGAAGCGATTTGTGAATTCGGTGCCTCTGTCGGAACGAATAAACACGATACACAGCCATTTCTCATTCTGTAGCTTCTTCATGTGGTCTGGCAACTTTGTGATGGTATCCTTCTTTTTGCTCAGAAAGATTGTCCAAGCATATCTAGAAAAATCGTCAACAATAAGGAGACAGTATTTCTTACCTTCCAAACTTATAGGGTCTACAGGGTCGTAGAGGTCCATGTGTAGCAAATCCAACACCCTGTGGATGTACAGGTATGACTTTCTTTTCAGGGTGGTCTTATCTTGCTTGCCTTCCTGACAGGGTCCATAAACACTGTTTTTATGAAATGACACATCGGGCAAGCCTCTAATCATTACCTGTCTAGTGAATTTATTGATAGTGTTGAAGTTGATGTACGACATCCTTTTATGCCATAGCCAACTTTGATATGCAGTGCCTTTGTCAACAAAACATGGAATAGTGGAGCTCGTGGGCTTCTAGTTAGCAATGTACATATTACGTGATCGGCTTCCTGTGAGGACGACTTCCTTGGTCTTGATGTCCTTCACCCTACAGTGATCTATATAGAATTTGATCGAGAACTATTTGTCACAGAACTGGCTAATACTAAGTAGATTATACTTTAAGCCTTCAACATAGGCTACGTCGGTGACTTTAAACTTTCCTATAAGCAGGATTCCTTTCCCTCTTGTTCTTCTTTTGGATTTATCATCGAATCGTACCTTGGGACCACGACCTTCTACATAATCTGACAGCTTGCTAATATCTCCTGTCATATAAAGAGAACATCCGTTGTCGAAGTACCAGATGTCCTTTTCCTTGATATCCTGTTAAGCAAAAAAATTAGGTAGATTTAGTCCCCTTTGATTATTGGGTCCATGGATGTTAGTGCCTTTTGGTACCCAAATTTGCCTGACAACAATTGGTTTTTTGTAGGTTACTTTTGGTTCAGTCTTGCGATATCTACGTGAGGCAGGCACGTATTCGCTATAACTTTGATTATTATGCATGAAAAATTTGGGGTTTTGGTTCCAATATGGTTGCCGTCTCGGAGGGGGAACCATTTTCTTCGGCCTTACAGCTTCCCTTCTAGGTTTCCAGTTGGATTCCCAGAGTTGTTGGTTGTACTGCGCAACGGCCTGTTTCTTGGATGGATAATAGGGCTCCTGTATCCAGTATCTAGGTGCACTATATTGTTGGTACTACTGCGGTGCGTGCAACAATGATAAAATTAAGAAGTTATACCCTCGTAGACCTTTGATAATATCTTCTTAAAGGAAAAATTCCTGAGCCAAGCTTTGATCGTTTTCGGTCACCAACACGAACACGAATCCAATTCGTCCAAACTTGATGAATGATCAAAACACCGAATATGCCGAGTGTCTCTACGTTATCACGCGTC
Organism: Orobanche coerulescens; assembly: GCA_033398695.1. Taxonomy (NCBI): domain Eukaryota; kingdom Viridiplantae; phylum Streptophyta; class Magnoliopsida; order Lamiales; family Orobanchaceae; genus Orobanche; species Orobanche coerulescens. The sequence continues at coordinate 162,276,617 of CM065812.1, read as the reverse complement.
GGATATTGATAGGAGTAATTATATATCAATTCGTCCTCGAAGAACACGTCTAGGAATTGATATAGTATTTTTCTTCTCTTCTCTTCTTCCTTTTCTTTCTCTCAAAGATGAACAATAAAATGAAAATAAATTTTCTCCTCTCCCTTAGAAACTCATGGCCAGAATTCTAAGTGTCTGTGTGTGTATGTCTTTCTCAACTTAATGAGGTGTGTAAGACTTACACATTTATAATACAAAGTGAGATCACATGATGAGATTCCAAACCTCATCCATTTGTCCTCAACCTTATATTATAATTCTAACACACCCAATACACCACATAACACCATCCAAGCATGAGAGGGGCGCGGCCTACGTGAGGTTGGTGAGAAAACGACCCGAGCCACTCGGTTCGTGTACCGGACGTTCGCGTGTCTAATCCGTTAAGTACACTTCGTTTTATCTCAAATGTATTTATACTTAATTAATTAATTCAATTAATTATTTTTTTCAAATACAAAATTATAAATATATTTCTCCAAGAAATAATTATTTATGAATTAAATTAATCATCCGGTAATTAATTTAAATTCACAAGACCACAATGATTTATCAAATAAATCAAACTAGATATCCAATATCCAGTATTAATGAAGAGATACTAAATACTAATTTATCCATAAAATATCCTTGTGCGCGACTCCTTAGGTCCTTCTCAGTCAGCAGTGGGAGGAACCACGGAGTATGAGTAACACTTAGCCAGTCTAGTGGCCCGCACCGCAACCCAACTGAGAATTAATGATAAAATCATTCTAAAACCATTATGTCGTGAATACCGTATACGTATAAACCCTTTAATCTGTTGGGATAAAATCTCCCATAATGTTTTGATAATCGCTCATACAGGAAGGAGTGTTTCATAAAGAATCTTATAGCTTCGTTTGATCAAGTCTGTCGTATAGTGCTACTCGAAGATGAAAATCGTACAGCTTATCAAACATACAGCTTCAGTCCTGTACGTATTCTACTTAGGAAAAGTAGAACAGAAAGTCATACATCATATATCTAGTAAGTGTTTTACTTAGGAAAAGTAAAACACATCATACAACAAACAGGAAAGGATCAAACCATTGTGAAGGAATCTAATTTATTCACATAAATGAACAACACGGTTTTAAAAGAAGTATTTAAATACTGACTGGGTTAGTATTTAAATCAGGCCGACAAGGAATCTTCAGACAAAGAGCATACAATCTGGATCAAGCATCTTTGAAGTCAAACATTCTGAAAGCAACCGATCAGAATGGATCTACGCTCACCAATCGGCCAACGGACATATTTATAACGGACCTATTATGAAAGTTATAAATAGTCCATGCAAGAGGACATTGCAAGCTACGCATTACAAATGCACTTCGATCAATCCACGAAATATTCAGAACGAAGTTATACTCTGAATATCAAGATTGTAAGAGCAGGCATATTTCTTCGAGTATATAGCAGTATTCAAAAGAGAAGAAATATTCAAGTCCTCAACAATCGAACAACATGTCTATCAGCCTAAGCTTAACAAGCATACAACTGTTGTTCAACCCGTGAATCTACATCTTACCGTTGATATACTTAGCCCTGTGTTGACTAAGGAAATCTATTCTGACCTGTGTGGGATAAATAGGACGAAGCTTCTGTTAGGAATATGCCCCCCGAATGCCACTCAGGGGATGTATGAGTGAGGGCATTATACTTGTTGTTATGTAATTATTATCAAAAGACAAATGTATGTTTCTTTATTTACTTATAGTCATTGGTATTCCTGACTCGTAAATATATATATATATATATAGAAACGAGCCCATGTATTTGAGAGCAAAACCTTTCACTCCGTATTTGCTAAGTGGAACGACACTGGAAACATTTATAGCTCAAATACTTAATCGTTCGCAAGTCGATGAAACTTGACAGGGCATTAAGTTTATGTGAAGACTTGTATGACGTGTTCTTTGACTTAGAAGTGCCTATCATCACTAATGGTTAGTGGGAGCACACGTTGTAGGTATGCTAATGGGATTAGTATACTCGGACCGACTCACCCTCGATTCGTCACACAGATTTCACTCCGGGACAGGCAATGACGGAATCGAAAGGTTGTGATAGGTATTCGTGAACCTTCGACTTAAAGATTTAGTAGGGATGTGCTTGTGACGTTAAGATTTTCACTAGAGTAGTTCGACCCAGAAAGTCGGAAGGTGGGGGTCAACATCGACATGCATCTTGACAGGCAAGTAGCAGGTTCTGCTAAATACCAAGATAGAATTATTTCTCCTGTAAGTGAACAGGTATGTAATATCCGACGGAAATTCTTACATACTATTGTATTATAAGGATAATTCAATACTATTGTAGTCTTGTTGCACTTGTTTAATGTTTATTGATGTTGGAATATATCATTATAGACTTGAATATAACTATCATTTGCACTATGATTGATTTCTCGACGTTGTGTAGATAAGTGCATTTTTGGACTAGTAATTCTGTGTTTAACATACGCTAACCCTTTAACATAACGTACGCTATCTTGTTGGTTTTACATACGTAAGGAAGTGCTATTTACATATGTAATGCTTGTAGTCTTATCCGATCTCAACTTTCGGCGCGTGGGGTCGGGCGTGATTCAAATATCTCACCTTTTTGTAGCAGCCTAGTTGACCTACATTACGTACGTAATGCTCCTACCCATAACATACGTAATGATGTTCATATTTTAGTCCAGTAGCCTCTGGAACTAGCTTACGTACGTAACACTTTTGGTGTAGCGTACGTAAAGATACTAACGTACGTTATCTTCTTGTGTATAACGTACGTAACGAACTATGTAGTTATAAAAAGACAACTTGTGTCTTTCATTTTGCATGTCCAACATCGATATTTCTCCCTTATAATCATCCCCCTGCCTCCCTAGACCAATTCTACCTTCTTCCATCCTGTGTTTGAGCTTTGCATCTGGATTTGGAGCTTGTTGAGTGGAAGTTTAGAGTCATTCTTGAAGCTTATAGTGTGATCTTGTGGTTTTGGTGTATTGTTCTTCATTTCTGAAGGTATGTTATACGATTTCACTCTATAATTTTGTGGTTATAATGTTAGTGAAAAAGTATACTTCACCTATTGTTGAATCAATCAAGCAAAACATGTTTGTAGTTAAGCTTTTAACAACTTAGTGATGAACATGGTGATTAAGGGTTTTGAATGATGTATTCTTGGTGTTTTAATGGTGATGATCATGTTTAGTAAAACCACAATCTCCTTGCTGGACTATCAACATCACTAGGACAATAATAATCCTTAGCTTCATTTTAGATAAGTTGATTTGTAGAATTGTTATCATTATATTGAATCAATCTATCATGCTTAGGGAGATTTTGAATTAGATGAACTTAGGTTCTTCATTGGATTTGGTTGAACCTTGAATTATATCAACAAAGTTTCAGAGATGTTTAATTCACCTTAATGATGATTTCGTGATGATCTTATGATGAATAACTCGACTATATCGTTAATCTAACTAGGTGAACTCATAACCGATGAACATAGTAATATTTTTACGAGTTCACGATTCGTTCGAACGATGTTAGTCGCTTAGTAACCTTCATTTTGATCACTGCTTTATGGAACATAGTTGGATTATATCTTTCAAAACATTGATGTTCTTTTTAAGAAATTCTACCGGCATATCAATTTTAGCAAAGTTTTCCTTGATGATTGTTTTTGATAAATTCTCATCCGTTTGAACCATACGAATAACCGAGAACACCTTGAATGATAACCGATAATGAGAATAAATTGACGCTAGTATGAATCCTTGAAATGGAATTATAATACAAAGATAGTTGAACTAAGCGAATTGAATTTATGATATCGATTTGTTGAACTAGATATCGATAGTTATGAGAATGTGTTATTGAATGGATTGTATCCCTTACAAGGTTGATTGCTCGAGTAACCGATATTAAGTCGAGGATCGTTCGTTCGTTCGACAAGGAAGGTTTATTCTCGTCTCCATATTGAGGCAAGTTATCTTACTTGGTTATAATGATGTTTGGATTCTTGTGATGATTATGCGCTTCGTGTATATGAAACACTTATAGATTTGTGACCCGTGATTTGATATTATTCTTGATGATGTTCCGTTTTCATCGTGGGATTGCATTCCCAAGTTCGTTGCCTTTGAACCGTTGATATCATTGATCCTTATTGTCATTCGGTGAGTTTTTTGGTCCTTAATTGGATATGTGATTTATTGAATTCGTTGTCATGTTGTATCGTGACATATCCGAAATAATATCTGCGTTCCGATTAGTTATTGTATAGGATTTTTAGCCAGGCACATATTTAGTCTTGCATGGATGTTTCGGTATTGGACTGTGCACACGAGACGTAGTTCGTGAGGCTAATTAGGTACATTGTCCCACGTATATCCTGGATTCCGTATACGGGGTGGACATGTGCACTGACACATTTCCGGATTGGGCGTACTGTGATGTTCCATCTTGAGCCGTACTATTTTTGGTCGTTCATAGTCCATATATATATATATTTGGATGTGTTCGACGTTTTATGACTAACCGTTCATATACTGTGCGAGATGTGAATTTTGGTAAAGTTATGACGATAAGATTACATTGGTCATATTCTTATTTTGTATTCTCATTGGTATGTAATTATTAATGTGATGTGACGGTTATCATTGTTGGATTATGGACCCCGTCGTGGGCTTTCTTTTTAGGTTCTTGAGATATCGAGCTTGTAGCGGTCGTGGAGAGATGAGATTCCCGGAGGATATTGGCTAGGGCATGTAATTGTGTATTGAGTTTCCTGATCAGTTGTTGTATTCCGCTGCTAGAGTATTTTTAATTGTTTGTCTTTTTCGTTGCGTGAGTATTTTTAAATGGTCTTTTGGTATCTGGTAACTTATCTTACTTTGGCAACCATTTTCTAAACTATTTTGTCTGTACGTGTAAGCGATAGCTTAACGTATGTTTTTAAAGTGTTGAGTTCTGGCATTTCAGGCCTTATCCTTTCAAACGAGATTTTACGACGGTTTTGATAAACAGATTTTATATAGTCTTCAAATGTTTTAAAGATAGTACCATCGTTGGCCTCTTGGGCATTTGTAAATATTTGCGAAATTTTCTTTTAGCCTTGTGGGTTCCATTCCGGGGTCCACGACGCTGTAATATTCCCGGTCGGATCTGGGGGTGTTACAGAAGTCAACCCGGAAAAGGTCAAAACAGTATTACAAATGAATCCTCCAAAAAAGATCAAAGATATCCAGGTACTAACAGGAAGAATAGCGGGGCTGGGCCGATTCATATCACGCTCATCCGAGAAGGGATTCCCATTTTTTAAACTCTTAAGAAAAGGGAACAAATTCGAATGGACCTCCGAAGCATAAACAACTTTCGAAAAATTAAAGAAGTATTTGTCCGAGCTGGCCCTGCTCACCAAACCATTACCAGGAGAGGAGCTCATACTCTACTTATCCGTAGGAGAGGGGGCGATTAGCTCGGTCTTTCTAAGAGAAGAAGAGAACAAGAAAAAGCCTATCTATTATACAAGCCGAATTTTGCAAGGGGCAGAACATAACTACTCCGAGCTAGAGAAAGGAGCACTGGCATTAGTAGTTACAGCTCGGCGGAGGAGGCCATATTTCCTAGCCCACCGAATAAAACTGCGAACCAATTTGCCCTTAAGAGAGACACTAGGGCGACCTAATGCGTCAGGTCGCCTAGTAAAATGGGCGGTAGAGATGGGAGAATATGACATGGAGTATGAACTGGGAACGGCGATCAAAGCTCAGGCCCTAGCGGATTTCATCCAAGAGGGGGCCACACCATCGCTGCCGGAACGGCAGTGGCTACTACATGTGGATAGATCAGCAATGATCGGTGGCTCCGGGATAGGGATAGTCCTCACTACCCCGGAGGGCGAACAGCTAGAGTATGCCATAAAATTCGATTTCAAAGCCTCTAACAATGAGGCCGAGTACGAAGCCCTGGTTAAAGGAATGCGGCTGGGAATAGACTTGGGTGCGTGACGACTTACAACTTATTCTGATTCTCAGCTGGTCACACAGCAAGTAGGAGGAAAATTTGAGATAAATGAGGAGCGGATGAAGAAGTATGTCGAACAAGTGAAAGAAGCCGCCAAAAAACTTGGGGAATGGAAGTTGATCCATATTCCTAGGGCGGAAAATGTAAAAGCTGACTACTTAGCAAAAATGGGAAGCTCTTTGGTGGATTGTCGCTCATGGACAGTAATGATTTTAGGAGCAGCCCGGAGTAGCATCACGAAACAAGTGATGGAGGTGAGCGAGATAGTGGACTGGTGAACTCCTTTGTTGGCATACCTGAGAAGAGCAGAACTACCAAACGAAAGGCAAGAGAGAGTGAAAATTGTACGGAGGGCAGCGAGGTTCTGTTGCATTAACGATGAATTATACAAGAGATCCTACCTCGGTCTATACCTGAGATGCGTCTCGAAAGAAGAAGGGCGGGGTATACTCGAAGAAATCCATGAAGGGTGCTGCGGTGATCATACCAAAGGAAGGGCTCTAATTAGTAAAACACTAAGAGCTGGCTTTTTCTGGCCGACAATGAGCAAGAAGGCGGTGGAGATGGTTAATCGGTGCCAAAAATGTCAAATACATGCACCCTTGATACACATCCCAACAGAAAATATGATCACCGTGGGAGCACCCTGCCCTTTTGCTAAATGGGGAATCGATATCATGGGGCAGTTTACACCTAGCTCGGGAGGAAGGAAATTTTTAGTAGTAGCCATAGACTACTTCAGCAAGTGGGTAGAGGCCGAGCCCGTGGCCACCATCACTGAGCAAAGAATCATAAGCTTTATGTTTAACAACATTTGCTGCAGGTACGGAGCGCCTCAAATACTTATCTCAAATAATGGAACTCAATTCAATGGGAAAATAACCCAGTCCTGGTGCGAGGGGATGCACATTAAACAAAGGTTCGCCGCGGTAGCTCACCCGCAAACCAATGGACAGATAGAGGTAACTAACAGAACAATCTTGCAAGGGATCAAACCCTGCTTAGACAAGGCCATAGGAGGATGGGTGGACGAACTTAGCTCGGTGCTATGGTCATACTGAACCACACCTAGGTCATCGACGGGGGAAACACCCTTCAGTATGGTATATGGGTCCGAAGCTATCATCGCGGCAGAGGTCGGAGAAATGTCACATCGGGTTCGGTGGTTCAACTAGGAAGAAAACGAAGAAATGATGAGGGAGACGTTGGACACCATAAAAGAAAGAAGAGAAACGGCCGCAGCACGAACGGAAAGATACAAAAGCTTGACAAAAGCAGCTCATGACAAAAGGGTAAGGAAGAGACAGTTCCAAGTCGGCAACTTGGTGCTTAGGCGAGCTGATGCCCTCAGAAAAATAGGAAAACTGGAGCCGAACTGGGAAGGCCCTTACAAGGTAATCCGAATTTATGCAGGGGGAGCTTATGAGCTCAAAGATATGGAGGGACACCCCATCAAAAGACCTTGGAACATATGCCACTTAAAAAATATCTTGTATGAAAAAGTGTTGAGGAAAGCTTGTAGTGTTTTAATAAAAGTCTATTACGAAAAAATCTGAATGTACTGATCGAACAAAACTAGAAAGGAAATCTAATCAGGTGAAATGCCTTCAGATCCGAGTAAGGGTGAACTGCCCTATGAAATCTGATAAGGTGAAATGCCTTCAGATCCGAGTAAGGGTGAACTGCCCTATGACATCTGATAAGGTGAAATGCCTTCAGATCCGAGTAAGGGTGAACTGCCCTGTGACATCTGATCAGGTGAAATGCATTCAGATCCGAGTAAGGGTGAACTGCCCTGTGACATATGATCAGGTGAAATGCCTTCAGATCCTAGTAAGGGTGAACTGCCCAATGAAATCTGATCAGGTGAAATGCCTTTAGATCCGAGTAAGGGTGAACCGCCCTAAAAAATCAGACTAGGTGAAACACCCTCAGATTCAGATAAAGGCAAACCACCCCGATCTATAAATAGCCTCAGACGTAAAGTGTGAGCCGATCTATAAAAAAGGATACTTTCAGTGAAAAGAGTTGGAATTATCCAGACAATATCCCACTCAAGAGAGTTAGAAATATCCGAGCTACCTTAAACTCCGAAGGGTTGTTTGGTGATAAAGTTAGGTTGGGCCGACCTAAAATAGCCAAGTTATCATAACTTGTAAAATCGAGGTGGCCGAGTTATATTTAAAGTGTTACAAAATTTAAAGTAATAAAGCATCCGAGCTATATCAACTCCCAAAGAGTCGTTTAAAGTAGTCAAGCCATATTAACTTTAAAAAGGTAGTTGGTAGAGACGAGCTATGTTAAAAAAACACTGTTCTCATAATCAAGTTACATTAACAGGGCATATCACTATCATACAGATCCGAACTACATTCACATCAAAAGACTTTTCATTAAAAACATCTGTGCTAGTACAATAAACAACGAAAAGAATAAATACATATACAAATAAAGGCTAAGCTACAGGCTCGGAAGATTGGGGGGGGGGGGGGGGGCGATGAAGGAGAAGCATCGAGGTCGGCCCCAGTCGCATATGGATTAGGAGTGTTAGCCTTGACTGACGATGCAGAAGGGATAGAAGGCATCTCCAAATCTAGGCCGGATTCCTTTACAGACTCTCCAAGGGCATCCTCCCACCAGGCTGCCTCGGGAGATTTGTTCACATCACCAGACCAACCTGAAGGGACGGGAGCCCCATCCAAACCTGCATCCCTGTCCAGTTCCCCCATGAAGCCCAAAGCGTCTAGTTGTTCGCGGGCGCGAGTTAGGGCAAAGTCAAAGTACTGCGTCGCGGCAGGAGCCAGCCTGACTAGATAGGCGGTGGAATTGTGATACCGGGCTAGGAGGGCAGAACTGTAACACCCCCAGAGCCATCCAGGAATATTACAGCGTCGTGGGCCCCGAGATGAAACCCACAAGGCTAAAAGAAATTTTTGTAAATATTTACAAACGCCCAAGAGGCTAACGATGGTATTATCTATTAAAAACATTCGAAGACATAAAAATCCGTTTAACAAAAACCGTCGTAAAATCTCATTTGAAAGAATAAGGCCAGAAATGTCAGAACTCAACAGTTTAAAAACAACATATGTTAAGATATTTATTACACGTACCAACAAAATAGTTTAGAAAACGATTGCCAAAGTAACCTAAGTTACCAGATACCAAAAAGGCCATTTAAAAATACTCACACAGCGGAAAAATACAAACAATTGAAATACTTTAGCAGCGGAATACAAGAACTGATCAGGAAACTCAACACACAAATACATGCCCTAGCCAGTATCCTCCGGGAAACTCATCTCTCCACGACCACTACAAGCTTGACATTCCAATAACCTAAAAAGAAAGCCCACGACGGGGTCAGCCATAATATCCAACAATGATAACCATCACATCACGTCAATAATTACATACCAATGAGATACTAAGTAAGAATACTACCTATGTAATGTTACCGCCATAATTTTACGAAAACCCACGATTCGTATCCTTAACAATAACCTAATACCGAAATATATGTACTATATCTCAACAATGCCCAAGGTTCTCAAAACATTATCATAACTCACTGTTACGAAATTCACTAACTATGTCCAGCCCAATCCATCAGGTAACATCATCACATCTCAACACGATAATCGATTGTTCATCAAAGACAAATACCAAAGGAAATACGGAACATACCTCAAGATATGAAATGTCACGACGAAATCACGTCAGTCTAATCCAAGATCAAATCAACACAACATACGGACATGGTCCCAACCCAACACCTACAAATGCATACTCATATGAGAACGTCAATATGCTCACATCAATAACAACAATGAATACTTATGGCAAACCCATAATATACATATGCACAACAACAACACATGGTAATCCAACGATCCAGCGCACACAGCTATATATTCCCATGATGATCCCGTCGGACCAACGCATGGTGGCATTACCTGTCCAATGATCCAGCGCACACAGCTATAGATATCCCATGTTGATCCCGTCGGACCAACGCATGGTGGACATATGACAACAATGCACAACTGCACAAAACAACAGTACACAATATACGACAACAACAATGCACAAATACATGACAACAACGATACATGAATGTACCATAACATGATCGACACAAATGACGAAGATGATTAGAGTACTTGCCCCGAGTCCTTCAAGAGCAATCTCGATGTCTAAACCATCACGAACCATTATCCTCAATACTCGACGGTCCAAATATCATGGACGGTAGATAATTCACGTCTTCGTCTATATCACAATGTATCCTCGATACCATGTATACCAACAACAAATGTAAATCATATACATTATGATTTAATTCCCAAAACTCGAATACAACTCATAATCCTAAATCTCTTGTGATTATGATTATAAACATTGGTATACGAATTATAAACGAATGGAACGGAAACCATTCATTAAATATTATAAACTGAGCAAGTAATAACTTGCCTCGATACTGATGAAGTCGTTACCAATTCCTTGTCATCGTCTACAAGTCCCTCGGCCCTGATCAATGCAATTCACGAACATTCTCGAACACAACCGCAACGCATAGTTCTAATCACCGATCAATAATCTCAACCTATTACCATAATTCGATACACAACAAGTTCAATAACAATCAATAACCGACATAGCCAACCAATCAAACTCAACGGGTCAACGATACCTCGATCATATATAAAAACCAAATAATATAACTCAAACCATTTACGAATTCATATCCACCATATGAACCGTAATCCGATAATTACTAATCAATATAACAGATCGACAAACTCAACGATTTCACAATATCTCGATTAGACATAAGTCCGAACAATCCAACTCAACAATTATGAATTCATAACCAAAATACGATTACGGATACGAATATAAAGGAAATCATATTTGGTGATCAATCACAATCTTTCCAGATTCCAAATTGATATCATGATTCGTATTTCATCAAGAACATACGAATTCTACCACTACAATCAATGAACATTCAATCTTCATACCTAAAGATACCGATAATTCAACATACGATCGTCTTACTATGTTAAATTCATCAAGAAGTTCCTCAAGAATACTAAGTGCTTCGAAATCATGTTCATAGCCATCAAAACAACCTAATTCGGTATCCTTTAACATGTAGATAATCATCCAATTCGTAATTCAAGTCATGTATTATCGTATTCTTCAATATACACTTCACATAACCTCAAGAATCGTAACAACAACACCCTAATCATCATCATACGAATCAAATATGGATAACAATACCAAAAATCCGAAATCAAGGTATAGAGTTCAACAACATACCTCAAGAACATGCATAACACAATCAAACTCTTCAAGGATCAACCATATCTTCATATTCAAGCCTCCAATCTATGTTTCGAAGCTTGTAATCAAGATAGAAGAGGTTAAATCTCACTAACATGCTCAGAGGGATGAAGGTTGGGGGAGGAAAGGTTTATCTCTTGTGAAGAAATGAGAAGCCTATCTTCATTTTATAAACTGCATTGTCCATTACGTACGTTATCACTTAACATTAACGTACGTAATGCTCTCTAGCGTACGCTACACATCCAACATAGCATACGTAACATTATTCCAGAACTCACTGACCTATTTCATTCACTTGCTTACGTATGTAATATTTCCTTCGTAGCGTACGTAATATGTACGTTGACTTGCTATAGTAAATCCTCATTTAACGTACGTAATGCACTACCCATAGCGTACGTTAACCAAGAGTTGACTCGACCAAGCACGTTCTTCGCCGAAAGCTGCCGACCACGGGACCCACCTGTCGGCCATAGCCTGATCCTGTCTGATTCCCCTTGTTACGTACGTAATGCATTGTGCATAGCATACATAACACTTAACATTTTAGCGTACGTTATCTTGTAAACTTAACGTACGTTAAGGACTCTGTACTTAGCCATTTTCAGCTATCCTTGTCCAACGTCTCAACATGCAGAATACGAACATATGGCATACTGAATACATATACTACTTCCAATAATATTCTCATACGATACACAATATCCTCAACTGCAATTGTCGATCAAGTACGACAATTATACCAATACAGATGTCTCAGTCCTTCATTTATTTTATCCATATTGTACAGATTCCACGCTGTACAACATAACTCGGATAAAATAACATTAAACAACAGTAGTAGAAATTCCGGATATTACAAGAACGGTAAGTCTCTATGAAGGAGTAACCGATGTTGCTGGTCAGAAATCGACGTCGACCGTCCGCTACCCCTCGCTATTAGGATGACCCCTCGGATCTAGCCTCGGCTAGTTGAGCTTCAAGTTGGGTGACCTTCTCCGATTCTGCTTTAGCTTGGGATTCGAGCTGGGCAATCTTCTCAGACTCGACCTTAGCTTCTGCCAGCTGAGCCTTGAGCTGGACCACCTTCTCCAATTCCGCCTGAATCTGAGCCTTTGAAAGTTTTAGCTCTTAATTCAGCTCAACGTTAGCCCTCTGAGCCCGTTCCAAAACCGTCTCTCGCTCAGAAATCTTCTTAAGGGCAACATCTAAGCGATATTCCCTCTCCTGAAGCTGGGCAGAGAGATCGGTCTTAGCCTCCAGGGCGGCCGCCAGATCGGCTGACATCTGGGTAAGCTAGGAAGAGGACGAAGTGCCGATCTTATGCTCCTCCGCGAAGGTCACAAAAGTAGCGCAGAACTGTGTAGGGGGGAAAACAGTTGCATCAGAACATCAAAAAGGAAGAGAGAGATATATATACAAAAATAAATAAATATAAAAGTGGTGGAAAAGAGGAAAAAGGCGAGAAAAGGAGTACCTTCCCAAAATACATCATCATGGCCTCAAAACGAGAGTCCTCCGTGGAGTCTCGTAATGCCTGCTTATCCTTATATGGGATCATAGAGCTGAAATACGGAAGAAACTTCTCCCACTCCTTGCAATGGAGAAAAGTCTCCATAACCGGACTAGGGGGACCTGCAGTCTTCGGCCGCTTAGAAGCAGGGGAGCTGTGGGAATAGGACCTCTTCGCGGCCTGAAGCTGCCGAGAGGAACTTGCAGGGCTCCGCCCAGTGGTCAAGGGATGGGCCAGGTCGGAGGGGAGAGTCACCCCAACCTTGGGACGGGATGAGGGCTTCTGCTTGGTTTTGGATGAGCCCTCCGCCCTCTCTTTAGGGGGATTCGTCGACCTGGAGACCTTCTCCTTCGTCGGTTCAGTAGGCTTGGAAGCATCAAATTGGCAGGGCCGCATGAATCGATCTACGAAGAGCAATACAATAGGTCAGTAAGATCGCCGAAAAACAAAATAACAAAAATTATACTATGGAAAGAGCTGTTAAAACCTACCAATATCGGGAATAGATGGATAAGGATTCGAGCTCAGACCACAATAGAATAAAAGATCATGAAACTGCGTCAGCTGGAAAGCATTGAAGGAATGGAGTTCCATTCCCGAACCTTCTCAACCCACCCAGCTCGGATAGAACTGCACCTGGGAATAAGAGCTTAGCTCGGAGTGGCTTGCGTCCATTCCGTGGAGAAGCCCCAGGAGTCAACTGAAGGGAGCCGGAGAAAAAAAAAATGCGACCTCCAGTCCTTCACATTGTAAGGGAGGTGGGTGAAGAAATGGGCGTTGTTCCGGAAATTCAAGTAAAATGAGCCTTTAAAGCTCTTTAGCCCGAAGCAAAAATAGAAAAAATCCAGGTCGGGTTCCTCGTGTCTATAATGACATAACACGAGAAAACTGACCATATAGCGAAAAGAGTTGGGGGAAAACTGGTTGAGGGGAAGATTATATTTAACAGAAAGAGAAACAAGGGAGGGGTGAAGAGGGGTATGTTCGTTAGTCGGGATGTTTCTTTGAAATCTAATATATGAGAATTTTATAATATCTCGAGAAATCATTTATCATGTATATCTGACCCTGTGTTGGGCAAAATACTTGTGTTATATTTTAGGTCGAGGCAAAGGCAAGGCACGGGAAGATCATGGTGACGGCGAAGGGTTCGAAGGATACTAGTTCGGGGGGCCCATGTCTTCTGTTGTCCGGTTTTGTTCGAACCGTGTAATGTTATCTTTCTGCTTTATTTAAATTGTGGAGTAATGTATTGTTATCTTAGGTATAGTACATCTCCATATGGATTATACTTGTATTTTGGATCATGTGTATAATAAGGCCGTTGGCCATACTACTGTAAACACCTAACCGGAGTAAGTACTATGTATTGTGGTTCGGTATTACAAGTATTGTGTATTTAATCTGTATTTTTGGGTATCGCTTGGTGGGTCCCGGTGTGGGGTCCACGGCACTGTAATGGCCGCCTTTTTGGGATGTTACAGAAGATGGTATCAGAGAGTGTCGATTTTTTTTTTAGAGTCATTATGAAATGAACTAGTATCAAGAGACCTTCGTGTCACGTGTGACCTGTGCAAGCGCCTGACTCTACAAGCCTAATACGGTACGTACTTTATGAGCCATGATTTAATTACTGGCATAATATTGATATCGAAATGGATCTCTCTGCTGATCTTGGTATTTTGAGGATTTGTGGTAGGATTGATCTGATTGATAATTCGAAGTAAATTATGGATTGATTATATGATTGAAATTGTTCAACTCAACATCGATATAATATTCTGTGTGACACTCGTAATGTCAATAATTCATTATGAACTGTTTTCTTGAATATGTAATTCCTTTTCGCTATTAACTTAGCATGAATTTTGATTGGTATCATGAACTGTACTTATGGTTATCATTATGAATTGATTGTTTCAGTATGGAAAGAAATATGAGAGGCCGTGACAGAGTGGGACGAGGCCACGGAAGGGGCCGAATCCCGATACCACGAGCCAGCAGGCGTGCGAATGCAGATCATAGTTCCGCAGGCAGTGATTCGCCTTCTAGGGACCAATCGCACCACACTGGACGCGAGGATGCGCGTATCGATCCTTACGCTGTGCAGGGCATGATGGCTCAGATGACCCAGATGGGTCAGTTAATGAAATCTATGCAGAGAGCTACTACCGACCAGCAATAGGGGCCACCTCCTATACATGGCAGACCGGTGAGTCAAATCATCAGCGACATCTCTCGCCAGCGACCCTCGACTTTTGAAGGCTCCTCTGAGCCTGCTGATATCGTGCATTTGATTGAACACTTCGAGAAATTATTCAATATGGTATACTGTCCAGCAGAGAATCGCGTCTCCGTAGTAGCTTACTACCTTGGCAAGGGCGCCCACACCTGGTAGCTTTCAGTGAGGCCAGCTGATGGCGTATGTACTTGGGAGGAATTTAAAAATCTCATGCTAGACCGTCACTACCCGGGTCCTCTACGCGAGGCTAAACTATCAGAATTGCTGAATCCAGACCCGTCCGAAGATGATGTACTCTCTGTTGCCGAGAAATTCCGGGCACTTCTTCCTTTTGCCTCGACGATTGTCCGAACGGAGGCCGATAAGATCAAATATTTTCTCAAGAGGCTTAAACCCCGAATGAGAATGCAACTGCTGAATCACCACTGTACGACCCTATCGGAGTTCATCAAGAAAGCTCTGGAGTACGAACTGACCGCGAAAGAAATTTCCAAGAAGCAACCGCAGTCCAACAACAAGAAATTCAAGAACAGACAGATCGTGACAAACCGGGAACATTCAAGAGGCTGACCGGTGCAAATTCTTCTGAACGGCCACCCATGGCGTCGAAACCAACCGGATCGCAACCTCGAGCGGTCAGCCTATCTGTTGTATGCTATAACTGTGGAGACCAGGGGCACATCAATTGTAAATGCCCGAGGCCGGCCGTTGCATGCCATACTTATGGGGAGAATGGACATCGTGCTCGTTATTGTAGGAGTGGACCAGGACGTACTCCAGCAGCACCTCATGCTCCAGTTCAGTCTTCCGTCCAGGACCGTGTACCTCTGTGCGCTTCTTATCAGACTACCGGGGCAAACAGAGGGATGGGCCGTGGAAATCAAGCTGGTACATCTAGTACCGGAGCTGCAAAACCCAGAGTCTACGAGATGAAGAAGGCCGATGATCCCGAAGCCAGCATGATTGCAGGTACTCTCGAGGTCCGATCTCAGCCTGTCTGTGTTCTTTTTGATACTGGTGCTTCAAACTCCTTTTTATCTGCTTCTTGTTTGAGTCGTTTGCAATTAGATCATGTTACCAATTGTGAACCTTTTATAATTGGTCTACCCGATGGTAGAAGAATTGTTGGGAACCGTGAAGTGCAGGACTGTCCGATTCGCATGAACGACCGTGAGAGGTTATCGAATTTAATTGTGGTCGATTTACCTAAAGATGATATGATCTTGGGTATCGATTGGATGGATCGTCATGATGCCGTACTTAGTGTCCGCAAGCGAATAGTAACTGTCACATCTGACGATGGTGTTGAGTGTACTTTTCAGGGTGACAATCACATCCGTTCCGAGAGAGTCATCAGCGCTATGAAAGCAGTGAAACTGCTTAACCAGGGGTGTATTGGCTATTGGTGTTACATGACCAAAACAGTGGATCGACCAGTCGAATTGTCCGATATTCCGATAGTCCGAGACTACCCAGACGTATTTCCAGATGAGCTGTCAGGCTTACCTCCACATCGTGATGTAGAGTTTACTATTGAGTTAGAGCCAGGTACGTCCCCACTTTCGAAAGCACCGTATCGTATGGCTCCGACTGAAATGCAGGAGTTGAAGAACCAGCTTGAGAATTTTACGAAGAAGGGCTATATTCGACCTAGTGCGTCTCCTTGGGGAGCACCAGTGCTATTTGTACGCAAGAAAGATGGATCTCTGCGTCTGTGTATTGATTATCGTGAGCTGAACAGAGTAACCATTAAGAACAAATATCCATTGCCGTGTATTGATGATTTATTGGAGCTTCAGGGGGCTGCTGTGTTTTCTAAGATCTACTTGAGGTCTGGCTACCATCAGGTGAGGATTCGTGAGTCTGACATTTCGAAGACCGCTTTTCGTACTCGTTATGGGCATTATGAGTTCGTAGTGATGCCTTTTGGGCTGACTAATGCACCGGCGGTATTCATGGAATTGATGAATTGGGTATTTATTAATTACATGGATCGCTTTGTAGTCGTTTTTATTGACGACATTCGGATCTGCTCTCGTGATCATGAAGAGCATGAACTCCATCTCCATCAAGTTCTCGAGGCGTTGAGGCGGGAGCAGCTTTATGGAAAATTTTCCAAATGTGAATTCTGGATGCGTGAGGTTATTTTTCTCGGCCATGTGATATCAGCTGATGGGGTGCGAGTAGACCCACAGAAGACAGAAGCTATCCAAGACTGGCTACCACCAAAGAACGTGAAGGAAGTACGCAATTTCTTGGGACTAGCAGGTTATTACCGACGGTTCGTGGAAGGTTTTTCCAAGATTGTGCAACCAATGACTAACCTGTTAAGGAAGGACAAGAAGTATTTATGGCCATAAGCATGTCAGCGGAGTTTTGATGAACTCAAGAGTCGGTTGATTTCGGTACCTATTTTGGTTCTACCGAAATGAACGGAAGGATTTGTGGTGTATAGTGACGCGTCTAAACAGGGCCTTGGATGTGTACTAATGCAGAACGGGAAGGTGATCTCCTATGCATCAAGACAGCTACGACCATACGATGTCAACTACCCCACCCATGATTTGGAACTTGCAGCCGTGGTGTTTGCTTTAAAAATTTGGCGTCACTATCTGTATGAAGTTACCTGTCAGATTTTTACCGATCACAAGAGCCTGAAGTACATTTTTACTCAGAAGAAGTTAAACATGAGGCAGAGAAAGTGGCTAGAACTCATCAAAGATTATGATATCGAGATCCTTTATCATCCGGGCAAAGCAAATGTAGTTGCCGACGCCTTGAGTTGTAAGACAGTATAGGAGCATATGCTTGCCCGCTTGACAGTTCAGAGAGAATTGGAGTTAGAGTTGGTGAGGCCGGAAATTGAAGTCTGGTTACAACATATTCAGGGACAACTCTGCACACTTGAGGTTTCATCGTCCCTTGAGGATATAATTAGATCGAAGCAGGTTACGGACCCATTCTTATCTCGAGTTCGGGATGAAGTAGCTCAAGGGAAAGCTCCTGGATTTGTGATCCATGACGATGGATTGATACGCTTCAGGAATTGAGTTTGTGTACCCGCAGGCGACGAATTGAGAAACTCTATCCTGAGAGAAGCTCACGCTACCCCATACTCCATTCACCCAGGGTCTAGCATGATGTATAAGGATTTGAAGCAATATTATTGGTGGGGGAGTATGAAACGTGAAGTTGCAGAATTTGTTTCGAGGTGTTTAACCTGTCAACAGGTTAAGGTTGAGCATCAGCGACCCGCAGGAATGCTGAAACCGCTCCTGATTCCCGAGTGGAAATGGGAGGACATATCGATGGACTTTATCACTAGCTTGCCGACGAGTCGACGAGGGATGAATACGATTTGGGTGATTGTGGATCGTCTGACCAAATCATCCCACTTTTTAGAGATTAAAGACACATGGGAACCCGAGAGATTAGCCCATCTGTTTATCAAAGAGATTGTAAGGTTACATGGTACCCCCCAAGAGTATTGTATCGGATCGGTACGGGCGATTCGTGTCACATTTTTAGAAAGCAGTTCATCGTGCGATGGGTATGCAATTGAACTTCAGCACAGCATTTCATCTGCAGACTGATGGTCAGACTGAGAGGACTATCCAGACTCTAGAGGATATGTTAAGGGCGTGCGTTCTTAATTGGAAGGATGATTGGGAGGCCCAACTACCTTTGGTGGAATTCACTTATAATAATAGCTGGCACGCTTCGATTCAGATGGCACCTTATGAAGCATTGTATGGCCGTCGTTGTAGATCTCCTTTGTGTTGGGACGATCCATCTGAATCCTTGGGTATGGAACCCTATATGTTGCTAGCAGCCCGTGAGAAAATCGCTCTGATTAGGAGTCGTTTGTTGACGGCTCAAATCCGACAGAAGTCTTACGCAGACAACCGTCGACGACCACTTGAGTTCGAGGTCGGCGAACATGTACTAATGAAGGTGTCCCCTACTCGAGGTGTTTTTCGTTTTGGGAGGAGAGGCAAGCTGAGTCCGAGGTATATCGGGCCGTTTGAGGTTTTGGATCGAGTAGGCGATCTAGCCTATCGCTTGGCGTTTCCACCAGCTCTGAGCCGGATTCATAACGTGTTCCATGTCTCCCAGTTAAGGAAATATGTTGTTGATCCGGGTCATATACTTCAGTTCGATGAGATCGATATAGCGGAGGATCATTCGTACGAAGAGCACCCCGTACGGATACTTGAAAGGAGGATCAAACAATTGCGTAAGAAGACGATTCTCCTACTGAAGGTTCAGTAGTCCCGACACGGAGTCAAGGAGGCCACATGGGAGATGGAGAGCAGCATGCAAGAGAGGTATCCCGAATTGTTTACCCCTTAGTTTTGGGGACGAAACTCCTTTTAAGGGGGGAATATGTAATATCCGACGGAAATTCTTACCTACTGTTGTATTATTCGGATAATTCAATACTATTGTAGTCTTGTTGCATTTGTTTAATGTCTATTGATGTTGTAATATATCATAATAGACTTGAATATAACTATCAATCGCACTATGATTGATTTCTCGATGTTGTGTAGATAAGTGCATTTTTAGACTAGTAATTCTGTGTTTAACGTACGCTAACCCTTAAACATAACGTACGCTATCTTGTTGGTTTTACGTATGTAAGGAAGTGCTATTTACGCATGTAATGCTTGTAGTCTTATCCGATCTCAACTTTCGGTGCGTGGGGTCGGGCGTGATTCGAATATCTGACCTTTTTGTAGCAGTCTAGTTGACCTACATTACATACGTAATGCTCCTAGCCATAACGTACGTAATGATGTTCATATTTTAGTCCAGTAGCCTCTGGAACTAGCTTACGTACGTAACACTTTTGGTATAACGTACGTAACGAACTGTGCAGTTATAAAAAGACAACTTGTGTCTTTCATTTTGCACGTCCAACTTCGATATTTCTCCCTTATAATCATCCCCCTGCCTCCCTAGACCAATTCTACCTTCTTCCAGCTTGTGTTTGAGCTTTGCATCTTGAGTTGGAGCTTGTTGAGTGGAAGTTTAGAGTCATTCTTGAAGCTTAGAGTGTGATCTTGTGGTTTTGGTGTATTGTTCTTCATTTCTGAAGGTATGTTATATGATTTCACTCTATAATTTCGTGGTTATAATGTTTGTGATAAACTATACTTCACCTAATGTTGAATCAATCAAGCAAAACATGTTTGTAGTTAAGCTTTTAACAACTTAGCGATGAACATGGTGATTAAGGGTTTTGAAATGATGTATTCTTGGTGTTTTAATGGTGATGATCATGTTTAGTAAAACCACACTCTCCTTGCTGGACTATCAACATCACTAGGACTATAATAATCCTTAGTTTCATTTTAGATAGGTTGATTTGTAGAATTGTTATCATTATATTGAATCAAACTATCATGCTTAGGGAGATTTTGAATTAGATGAACTTAGGTTCTTCATTGGATTTGGTTGAACCTTGAATTATATCAACAAAGTTTCAGAGATGTTTAATTCACTTTAATGATGATTTCGTGATGATCTTGTGATGAATAACTCGACTATATCATTAATCTAACTAGGTGAACTCATAACCGATGAACATAGTAATAATTTTACGAATTCACGATTCGTTCGAACGATATTAGTCGCTGGGTAACCTTCATTTTGATCAATGCTTTATGGAACATAGTTGTTTGGATTATATCTTTCAAAACATTGATGTTGTTTTTAAGAAATTATTCCGGCATATCAATTTTAGCAAAGTTCTCCTTGATGATTGTTTTTGATAAATTCTCATTCGTTTGAACCATACGAATAACCGAGAACACCTTGAATGATAACCAATAATGAGAATAAATTGAAGCTAGTATGAATCCTCGAAATGGAATTATAATACAAAGATAGTTGAACGAAGCGAATTGAATTTAGGATATCGATTTGTTGAACTAGATATCGATAGTTATGAGAATGTGTTATTGAATGGATTGTATCCCTTACAAGGTTGATTGCTCGAGTAACCGATATTAAGTCGAGGACCATTCGTTCGTTCGATAAGAAAGGTTTATTCTCGTCTCCGTATTGAGGCAAGTTATCTTGCTTGGTTATAATGATAAATCCTGGATAGAGTAGGCGATGTGGCTTATCGACTAGAGTTACCTCCGACACTTAGTCATGTTCATAACGTGTTTCATGTTTCACAATTGCGTAAGTATGTTCCCGATCCCGGCCATGTTATTGATTATCAAGAGATTGAGGTTAATGATGATGTTACGTACGAAGAGCAACCGGTAACCATATTAGAGCGACGAGTGAAACAATTGCGATGGAAAGTAATTCCGTTAGTAAAGGTCCAATGGTCTAAGCATGGAATTGAGGAGGCCAAGTGGGAAACCGAGGATAATATGCGTGCCCGATACCCCGACCTTTTTGAATCTTAAGTTTCGGGATGAAACTTCTTTTTAGGGGGTAAGGGTATAATATCCATGTATTTAAGTATTCGTGTGTGTGTTGTTTCGGACGTATTTAGTTGAGAATTTATTCGTAATTTCCATGCTGTATTGTGGTTATTTGGAACCATGTGTTTTGACGATCGGAATTGGAATGTTTATGGTTGATAATTGTCGAGTTTTGTGATTTCTGGAGTATGTTTGTTCTGTCCGGAATGTCGAAGTGGTGACACGAGAGTTATGGCCGTAAGATATGAATGTATTACCAAAAGGGTGTTAATAGAATAAGAGTAGATATTTCCGAGTAGTGATATGCACAAGGGCTGACTTCGATCGATCACCATAAATTCTAGAAAAATCCAAAAATTCTGAAAATTTTGGGAGTTATAGATTATTGAATTAGCTTTCCAATGGTTCAACGGTGAGTCCATCGGAGATCGGACGAAGGTGTTATGGTCAAAATATCAGACCCTGGTGTAGTGACACGGCCGTGTCATTGACGCAGGCCGTGTTGAGCTAGTGCGGATAAGCAAAAATCTTCTGGATGGGTGGCACAATCCATGACTCGACTGTGTCATTTGACACGGCCGGGTAGTGCAGAAATGTTGAAAACCGACTTTGGGAGCTATATATAGCCTTTGGTCGACTTTTTGGGCATTCTAGCACCTTCCCTCAAGTCCCCTTCATCCTCCACCTAGAATCCTTCATCTTGAACTCCAAAATAAAGCCATAAACATGTTACTAACATTATAAAATCAAGATATCAAGTCCGTTATTGAAGAGTTATCCATTTCTTGGTTGAATTAAGGTATGTGGTTTGAAGTTCTTCAAGTTCTTTCAAAGAATTTTGGGGTTTTGTTGGGAATTCTTGATTCAAGTTCGTTTTGGCTTTGAATTATGTTAAATTATGATGTTGTAATCATATTCCTTTGATTCCCTCAAAATTTATGGATTAATCCGAGTTTTTAATCCGTTCTTGGGTTCGACCATTGTCGCCTCCGTAGTGTTCGATTGAATGTCTCTAAGGGTAGAACTTAGGGTAAATCCTTCCGTTTCCGTGGTGTTGTGTTTTGATTCGATATTTCGATGTGTTAGGATCGAATTGTTGAAGGAAGTTCGGACCTTACGTTCATCCGTTCGTTGTTTTTCGTGTCGTTCGAATTGAGGCAAGTACTCTGATTGCGTTTATTGTACTTCGTGTGAAAATGTGATTTTGTGAAAATATGATTTGTGCCATGTGTTTATTGAGTGTGTGCGAGCCGAGTATTGAGTGTGTGCGAGCCGAGTAAAACCAGCGAGGGTCCCCTGGAATCCATTAGACTTCGAGTTCTCCAGATTACTCGGTTGGGCTATACACCAGGGAGGGCCTAACGAGGTGTCCCTGGTGTGTGTATCTTGTTCGAGAGGTACAGGCCAGTATAGCTCGTGAGATTGTTTCGTAATGATGATTATGGTATTGTATTTTGGAATATATGTGATGTCACTATGGTTTCTATTGTTTATTCACTTGTTGTACATATTCTGGAATCGTTGTACTTGCATCGGCTTCTTGCTGACCCCTTTGGGGGTGGATATACTTGTTGTGTATTCAGGTACAGGTCCAATGGGAGAGCCAGCACAGGGCAGGCACGAATTGGTGGGCAGCATTGATATCGTGTGCTATCTTGAGTTAATGGTCGTGTTGTCATGGTCATAGTCGTGTTTTGGTTTTGTACTCGCGCGGGTACTGTCACGTGATGTAATTTGTGTTTAATGCCAGTTGTTGATGTTGTGGTTGGATCAAGTTTGAGTTATTGCGTTTGTTGTGATCCAACGGGATTATGTAATGTACTGTCTTGTGCTGTATGTTGTACTGAGGATATTGTTCGTTTTATACGTGTGAATGTCTCGGTTTGTTGTTTGTTAATGTATTTTATGTTGGTCAAAACCTGGTAGGTTCCCCAAAAGGAATCTACGACGCTGTAATATCTCCGTAAATCACGGGGGTGTTACAGTTGCAACATTTTGTAACTATTATTTCCAAATTTTCTAATATTTTAAAACAGGCTAGTTACCTTTTATAAAAGATCTGTGTATAGTATACAAATAAAACTGCAGCCCAGTTGGTAAGTCGGTGGAAGGCATGGGCGGACGACTAGGGATCAAATACCCGGCATTGCAAAAATATTTTTGCTAATTAAAACCGACCTGCGGGTCCAGATCTGACCAGACCCGGACCCGACCCAACCCATCTCGGAATAGTTTTGGAGCAGAAATTCGCGAAAACAGTCCAGAAAATTATTTTTTTACGATCCAATTTAATCAAATTAAATCAGAAAAATTATTTTATAAAATCTATATTTTATATACATAATCAAAAACATAATTTACACATAAACATGTTCTACATAAACAATTAAATTACTTGCAAGTTGGCTCCGATACCACTGTTGGGCTTTCCACGCATCGAATACATAAATCAGCAGTAAAAACGCAGCGGAAGAATAAATATGAAAACCCAATTTAGGATCTCATGCAGTAATTTAATTATTTAATTAAAGGGTTAATCGAATTACCTTAATCAGACGAACAGATCTAGATCCAGACTAGAAGCAGATGAATATCTCCTTCCTCTTTGGGTGATCCACACATGAACAATTCCACAAGCCGGATTGCTAGATCCTTACGAATAATTGATAAATAGTACAACACAAATTCCTTACTAGAAGGATTGTACTACTGATCAAGATCAACTAAGGGAAGACGACTAGATGACCGATCAGCAACTTCTACTGTAGAGAGGGATGGCCGAAAATTCTTTAGTCTTGAGAAGGGGGGCGATTTTAGGTGTAGGTTTTCTTATGACAACTCCTTGTCATAGACTCCCTATTTATACTAAGTAACCCTAGATTCAAGAATCTAGTATTTGCTTAGTTACCCCTCATGTTATTAAATAATACTCCCTCTGTCCGCCATCCATATGCACTCTTTTGACCGGCACGGGTTTTAATATTTGAGTTGACTTAGTTGGTAGGATGGGTTGTGAGTGGAGTAAGTGGACCCACTTGTGTTGTGAAAGGCTAAAAAAATTGCCAAAAATAAACAATGCACATAGGTTGCGGATGGATGGAAAAGGAAATTGTTACACATGGGTGGCGGACGGAGGGAGTACAATATATATAATATCCAATATTATATATATTACTTATTATTTAATCTCCTCATAAATATAATATCCAATAATATATTTATTATTCACAGTTGATATTTATTCCTACTTGTCTATAATTGTCGTACGTGCGACCCAAAAGGCTTATATTATGTTGGCAATTATTTAATACCTTATTAAATAATAAATCATAAGCGGCCTCTAGCAAGACATTATGATTACCCAAATAATATAAGTTAATAGTCCATTAAACCTTTTAACGTGTCAAATCCATTTGTCGCGCGATATCATATTTGAACTTTGTTATGGAGTTTGTCATACTTATTTATGTTCAAATGCTTTCTCGATCTTAAGTAGACTGACTGAATCAAATGACTCTTCATTTGAGCATGGCCATGCATTTTTTTCAGTCCTACTTATCGAGGGGGCCAGCATATATCTTTCTCACTAAAGGGAGGGACAAATCCCCATCTTGATTATTCATTGCCCTCTACATGACTCCCACTAATCCCGATCACTAACCTTTATGATCACCATGTTTTAGATGATGTTGGATTACGTCAAGGCATAGCAGTTATCATGTTGGACTCTATGATAATCTCAGGTTCAAGGATTTATTAACATAATGTTATATTGAGATTCACTTATGACACTTCCATGCAGTAATCTCAATGCGGGTCTGTCCAGTATTAGTTCTCCAACCAATACCCATAAGATTGATCCGTACCATACACATAATCATTCGATGATTATCAATCAAACTTATACCAGGAATATTAATCACTTGAGTCTCTACTCAACGCGATTGTACCAGGAACATTTGAATAATCTTATTATTCATGAATAACTATTATTCGATTAGCATAATATTAAAACATGCACACATTATAATAATCAACGAGAAATAAATGATATCAAATAACTTTATTTAAATGTGACAATTACAAATCTAGGAACATCGAATGTCCTAGGGCACTATTCCCAACAGATACAGGGAATCTGGTTCTCGACCAGAGTTCCAAGATCCCAACATCCCCTGGAAGAACAACGTGCGAAAGCCTTTCGAGATTTTGCTACCCACAAACCGACAGCTTTTAGCTGATGAACTGAATAACTCGAAGAAAAACCAACTGATGAGATACTTCTGTACACTCATCTGGGAATCTACCATATTCAACAAATTTAAAACGCTGCAGGATGCCGCGAATGAGTTCTCAAGGATTTTAGCAGATGGGAAGCTCCCATTGCAGATGCATATGAAGTCAAGGCATCAAAAAGGTGATTGGATCACTCACCCTGAAGACTGGATACTTGCCTATGATCAATATCCTGAAGGAAGAGGCATATATCAGGATCGAGGCAGTGACTCGCTTGTAAATTGGTGGAGGGGATCCGAACATGATCCTATCAAAAGACCTTGGAGGCATTCACAGTACAGAAGTTAATCTGTCTGTATTTTTGCTGTATATTTTTTCTATAGGCTTATCATCGCATTATGTTTTTTTCTTTCTTTCAAGAATTGTAATTTTCCTGATTATTATCAATAAAATTCACTTTCTCTTGAAAGATTACAACTCGTAATCTAAGCTTACTATTTTACTGTCTATTTACGAAGCTGTTACAACATTTGTACAAAACTTGTTAAGTCTTAAGATGTAAGAACTTGTCTGCGAACAGTTTATAGGTTAAGTTGTATTCAACCAAGATCATAATGTAAGATTGTGTCTATGCGCCAATCATAAGTTTAAGTTGTAATACACAGTAATGTAGGATTCTTCATTTTAGAACTTGCCTGCGAGCAATTCACTTTCTAGACTAAGTATTGAAGATCAGGTCATTCGGACAGAAGACTCGATGAGTGCCTCTCTGTATCCAGATGAAATCATCTAAAGAAGGGTTTTGGAATTATCAAAAAGGGAGAAATTGTTGGATAAACATTCCTATTTTGATAATTGTGAAACACACAACAAGTAGTCTCAAAGAAGATTGTAGTTGTTGGGATAAACATTCCCCATGGAAGCTATTAGAACTCGTCATACAGCCCCAGCATACCGCAAAGAGATCGTACGACAGTCTATCCTACAGAGCCATCCTCATACAGCAAAAGACGAAATACATTGGATACAGCATGCAGGCTGAAGGTGTTTTACTTGGGAAAAGTAAAACACATCCAACAAGACTGTATATTATTATGCTTTAAACCGTTGTGAGATAAATATTGTTTATTTATAAAATATTCACTGTTAAAGCAGCATTTATTGCTTATAGAACAACATTTAATGCAGCTGGAGAGAGACAAGTCTGAACGCCCTAAAAAACATTTAATGCGAAAACAAAAATTATATCTGAAGCATTAAATGCGATCTGCTTTAATTCAAACTTTCAGCAGCCGCCTATCAAGAGTCAGACGTCAACATCTCACCATCCAGCAACGGCTTCATTTATAACGGATACATTTTCCAAGGTTATAAATACCCTCAGGCCAAAGGACTTAAAGATGCGAAGAACACAAGTTATTTAATATCGCGAAAGCTCTGACAGATCACTCTGACATTTCTAGCGATTACAACATAGTATATTTCGTGATCATGCAACAAGTATTCAAGCGAAGAAATATACAAGTCCTCAACGCATACAGCACAGCATACAACGAGTGTTCATCAAAGATATAGCTGCTATTTGAGATTTGTTCTACCTTACCGTTGAGATTATCATTAGCCCTGTGTGAACTAAGGATCTGTGTGTATTCCGACCTGTGTGGGAAGAATAACATTGAAGACGAAGCTTCGATCTGTGTGAGAAGAAGTGAGTCGAAAAAGAGCTCAAGCCAATCTGTATGAATGGTCCAAAGCTGCAGTCCCTGGATCAATCTGTGTGAACGATGCAGAGATAGGTTTAGTTATAGTCACGTAATTGTGCACGCAGTGATTATAATAAACGTTTTACTCCTATGTGGAGGACCAGTGGACGTAGAGGGGTTTGCCTTGAACCACTTTAAACTATGTGTCATTTATCTTGCGTCTTTACTTTTTTCATTGCTTTGTGATTTATCAAGTATACTGCTAAAACCCTGTACGCACCAAGCAAACATGAGAACACCTAGTTGCTATAGCTACAGCAACTCACATCAAAACTTCCGATATGCAAACCAACTTCGAAAATCGTACAGCTTACTGTGCTTCTATATTCTAAGCTGTTATTTGTATACTTAGTGGCCAAAAAACCCCATAGTTATTTTACACACAGACTTAAGAATTTTATTTTTATTATATTTAATTTGGCTAATTATTAAGTTGAATAAATAAATAGTTTAATCTTTAAGTGAAAATTTAATTTGTTCAATCATTAAATTTATATTAATTTTATTTGTCTAAAATTTTGATATCACATCTTTTTATTTAATAGTTTTATTTTAATTAAAGATTTTAATTTGGCCCATATTAATAATATCAATTATTAAGTTAGACAAATAGTTTACTTTATTTGTTATTGGAGAATCTAATTTGACCAATTATCAAAATTGCATTAGTTGTATTTATCTAAAATTTTGAATACCACATCGATCTTAAATGAGGCTCTCCCGATCGGGAAGCTAAATAAATATATAAATTCAACTTTATATTTATTAATTTTTTTGGGATCTCTCTTTTTTAGTACCAGGGCATAAAATTAACAAGTTATATATCCCTATTCATAAAACTATAAGTTTTTGATACCAAAATGTGTTAAAAGATATTATCACCCTTAAAGTCTACCACTAAAAGATAAAAAACATAAAAAATAGAAAATTATTAAAAGAATACAACAATAATCTAAACGGCCCCACAACTCAATATTTCTCTCTCTGGCAAAAAAAAAAATCTGTGTTGTATCTCTCGTGAAACTGAAATACCCCCGTCATGAAACCCTTTCGCCGACCAGAAAATGTCGAACTCCGACTCCGACTCCGATAGAGAATCTGAAGACGCAAGAAGTTCCTCACACGCTAGTGACACTCCATCTGAAGAGGATTTCGTCAATGATCCGCCGGTTAGTGTATTTTTATTCACACACGATCGTGCCACGACGGTTGTTCATCGTCTCACGATGGTGCTGAAGAAGATGACACCATCGTGTGCACGATGGTCTTTCGTGGGCACGATGGTTTACACACGACGAGCTTCGATCGTGTGAGCCGTCGTGGGAAAGAAGACCAAAGGCTTCTGCCTTGCACACGATGTCATGCACACGATCAATGCCTATCGTGTGAGCCGTCGTGTTGCACACGATGGCCTTCACACGACGGGCATCGATCGTGTGCATGCCATCGTGTGCAAGCAGTGTCATTTTTTTTCGTTCTCTTAAGCATTCTATCATATTATTATGATTTGTATGTCTATATTGCAGACTGGTTGCATGTGGAAGAGACCTACATTGTGCTTTGTTACATGACAAGTGAATCTTTACATACGGGAGGCGGTATTTAAAAATATCACTGAGACACTAAGAAGTATGGGCCGCAATTCCGCAGTTGGTGATCGAGCTATCGAGAGCTTGACCGAGGGGGTCCTGGGGCGTTTGATTAAAGTTAAGAGAAATGGTAGTACAAATACTGCCCTACATCACTTAATTGCCCGTCAGTTGGAGGGTGATCAAATCCCCCAGGATGAGTCGTGTTCCAGGTTTGCGGGAGGACCATTCGTTTTACGGCCCGTGATTTTTCCATGATCACTGGACTGCATTTTGGAAACTCTACCTTCCATCCACAGGACGACCATCTCCTTCGGTCTGACGGTATTTTCCACAGAATACTCCATGGCAAAAATATTAAGGTTAGTGTTCTGCGGAAGAGGTTCAATGCTCGAGATTTTGGTAGAGACATAAGAGATTATGTGAAGGTTGCCAATTTGCTTATATACTACTACTTTATCCTATGCCGTGACGACATGATGGTCGAAACATGGGCATGGGCATTAGTTGAGGATTTCGAGCAGTGGGATATGTTTCCTTGGGGTTCTTATGCCTTTGGGTTTTGTCTTACTACATAGGCAACGTTGCCATGAAAGAGGGACATGAACATAAGGACTATCACTTCTATGATCCTATTTGGGCTTTACAGATATGATCGTATGAGATGATTCCTTCATTGGTAGAATTGTGTGGAATTTGAGATAAATCTGTCCAAGTCCCCTGGTGTTTGATGTGGACTACGAGGAAGATGTTTTGTGATTTCACTCATTTCTTCGACGATAAGGTACATAAATTTATAAACGTATTTTCTCCTGACTTCACTCATCTCTTCAACGTTATGTCATTGCCCATCTAATTGTATGCTTTAATGACTACTTTTGCAGCACAAAGTACTTCCCTCTTTACCGCATCTAGAGGAGGATGAGGCTGAGTACTACTACCTGAGTTTTGAGAATGGCTATCCATATGACGTTAAGTTCATAAAGCCTATAAGAATAGCTGTGAAGAACAAGGAGGACGAGCCAGCGCCAATGCCGAGAAAGAAAGTTATGGATAGGTTGAAGAAGGACGATGGGAAATTGATAACATATGAGTCGGTACATAAAGTGTCAAAGCGACGCCGGCAGAGTACCCCACCAGTAGATGGTGCAGAGACATCGGACCGGGAGAGGCAGCCAGAGAGGGTGTGTTGTGTCCACGGACTTTCTTGTCTGGACCACACCCAATACGCGAGTAGGGATGAGTACTTCAATCGCTGTTTGAAGGCAATCTTGTACGACGAGTCTGAGACAGGATTTATTGCTCGAGTTTCTCGTCGGGTGCTTTCTGGGATCGTGGATTTCTTTGGACCTACGCATAGACGTTCTAGGAGCCCGGTGCACTACTCAGCTGGGAGACATGATAGGTTTCCCGATAGGCCTCGTCATTCTGCATCTGTTAGCAGCGCCCAGCGGAGGATTCCTGGCCCTCCACGTCACTTAGTCTCTGGTGCAGCCCACAGTCACCATTCTCAGCGTCAGCCTAGTCACCATTCTCAGCGTCAGCCTAGTCACCATTCTGAGGTCCAGTACAATTACCATTTTGAGATCCAGCACAGTCATCATTCTCAGATTCATCATTATTTTGAGCAGACTGAGCAGCCCCTTGAGCTGACTCAGCGGTTTCTAGATTATGAGCATCAGTATCAGCCATTTGACACGCCGTTTCAGCAGTATGGAACGATGTGTTGTGTCAAGAATTAACACCTTCCGACCGGCGATCGACTAGGAGGACGGGCGACCGAGTCACTGCCGAGCGGCCAAGTCAGTTCTGCCGATCAGCAACCTGGCGACCGAGCCTTAGCCCAGCGGACAAGCTACATCGACCGACCGAAGGCCCCAGGACCAGTCCCGATGCCGAGCGATCGACCTCAAGACGATTGCCTCTCAGTACTCGGCGATCGACCCTGGCGACCTACGAACGGACGATCTCCTCTCGGCATCTTGCCGACCTGCCCTTGGTGACCGACCATTGGCGACCTCCATCCACTGGCCGATGACGGCCTCGGATGATCAGCCAGGGACGACCGCTCATGTCGATCACCACCGATGGACATCCAGTCGGCAAAGGCCGAGCACCAGGACTGGCACCATGTGCAAAGGCCGGGACAAGATCCGCGAATCCCGGGCCATTGACCACAATCTGACAGATTCCCTCCACCAGCCACGAGGCCGAAAGCTTGTCGGTAGGGCCACATGTTGGCCCGACTCGGACACGTGATGGCTCCTTATTGGACCGCCCAAGTGTGCCCGGCCTCTTCCTTGGACTTTAGCCCGGCAAACAAGCATCTTCCTTGGACTTTAGCTTTGTGACCCGAGATCGCCCCATTAAAGTATTGGCCGTGACGATCGGCGAATATTAAAATGGCCGCGAGCGATCGCCACTACAGGGCAGGACCGGCCGCC
The DNA here is from genome assembly GCA_033398695.1 of Orobanche coerulescens. Taxonomy (NCBI): domain Eukaryota; kingdom Viridiplantae; phylum Streptophyta; class Magnoliopsida; order Lamiales; family Orobanchaceae; genus Orobanche; species Orobanche coerulescens. Next base: position 162,244,940 of record CM065812.1, on the reverse strand, counting down.
TATATATACGAAGCCCCTGCATTTGTAAACGGTGGGACATTCTTGCAATACATACCATGTCTGAGAAGCAAACATTAAGCACTTGGCTAACCTCCAACTCTTGGCAACAGCTTTCTCTCGGTCTTAATTCTCCCGGCCTTTTCTCCTCGAGCAGATTATCGGCGGGACGAAGAACACCAAGCTTCGCTCAAGAGCCGGATTAACAGAGTCTTTTTACACTCATTGTATTTAGATTTCTCACATTAATACTTGTATCCACGAATATTTGTATTAATAACATCTCGCGAGAGCATTCAAGCCCGGGCCTAACAAACCCGGCAAATCTTGTATTATTTATCTTCTCTCGGAAGTGCTCCCGCAATTGTTGTTTGTTATCCGTCTTCCAGCAGTATTAATCTTCGGATAAATATTTTGGGCAACAACAATTGGCGCTAGAAGGAGGGCAATCCAACCCTCGATTTTTATACCTACCGTCCCGAAGAACACTCACTGTTCTCGGGGCATATACTTGAAGTGACACTTACTGCACTTCAAAGAAATCCTTCAGAAAACATGTCTTCCGCCTCCGCGTCGAAGAAAGCCGCTGACCAGCCGGCCAGACCCCCTTTTCCGTCCCAGTCCGAGCCGCAACCGATGGTGGAAGGTAGCCGCCGTGGTCAGAAACGCTCGATCCCGTCCCTGGACGGCGGCCCAAGCCTCTCGCTCGATCGGTTCCGAACCAAGGAACAGATCGAAGGGGCCCTGGCCGTCCTACAGGAGCGACGGAGTGCTCTCGACGCGCCTCCAGCTACCACCCCCCCGGTCTCTCGTCGGAAGATCAAGCGGAAGCTCAAGGCACTGCGGCCGGCGGCGCCGGGAGGCTCTCGCCCGCAAGAAGAGGCGCTCGGCGGCCGGGCACGTCTGTCTTGATCGCACAGGCGGCGGCCCGACACAGCGGCCGGGGCGGTCCGGCCCCGGCTACGAGGCAGCGGAGTTGGTGTCCGTCACCGGGAGCTCGGCTACCCGGCTCGCAAGGCGATCCGGCCGCTGGCTCCCGCCGCCAAATTCCGAGTCGCGGCAGCGGGGTCCGGAGATCGGTACACGATCGCCTCGGCCCCCGCTCCCAGAGCCGATCCACAAGCAGCCGAGCCGCGGCGATCGCCGTGATGCAACGTCAGATCGACGACATGAAGGCGCTCCTGCAATCCGGTGCAGGCGCCACCAAGACGATCGCCGCGCCGAGCGAGCCGCTCGCGATCGACATCGAGCTCGCCCCGGTGCAGCACAAGATCGCTCCTCCTCAGACACCCGTGTACCAGGGGCGATCGGACCCCCAAACACACCTGCACAAGTTCAACATCTACATGACCGGGTGTGGGGCATCCGACGCGACCCGGTGCCGAATGTTCCCTCTGACGCTAGACGACTGTTGTGTCACGATTTATTCATCCCGACAGGCGATCGACTATAAGGCCGAGCGACCTAGTCAACTCCAGTCAAACCCTGACTAGCTCGCCAAGTCGAAGATATCAAACCACCATCAGGTACCTGGCGATCGACTCCCAGGGCGATCGCCCTTTGGCAGCTGGCGATCTGCTCTACTAACCGGCTAAGGGCAATCGACCTGCGCCCCGAGCAGAGATGATCGCCCGTCTAAGTCATCGAGGACTGGATCTCAGAAAAGCACCCACGTGCAGATCCATAAAAGCGGCCCGACAAGATCTTTTGCTAGCGACAAAATCTTTGACCAAAGCACGTCACCTACCCCACCTACCGGCATGTGCGCGAAAGTTGTCGGTAGGGCCGCATGTGACTAACTCGGGACGCGTGTAAGCTCCCCATTGGACCGAGTAGTTGGCGCCAACAACTCCTGCAGACTTTGAAGGGACAGGCCCATGTGCTAAAGCGATCGCCCGATTATTATATTACAGTAAAGCGATCGCCGGCGTATCAAGCCACATAAATAGAGAACCTCCTCTCTTTGGAAAAAGGTTCTCGGTTGAACTCATCCACTACGATTCGAATTCATTCGACTTACGCTCGAGCTCATTCTCTCACATTCCGATACATCCACGGAAATCTTGAAGAACACGCACATATCATCAAGCTCCGGCTATCTCACGGAATCCATCTCAGGACTTCTCTCTCCAAATCTCTCGTCGAGAAGACGATCGGCGACGACAAGTCTCCACTAGGCAGATTCCAAGGGATTCACAAGCCCAGAAGCCCAAACATCCAGTTATATACTCGCCGTGAGAGGCGGTCGATCTCTCACCGCCGCGACTGTTCATCACCTTTGTTACAAGAACTCACAGAGCATCAAATCTGGTTCTTCCGGCAATCTACACGCTCACTAGCTAAGATAACAAGAAACTTTACACTCATTGTAATTGTATTCTTACATTAGTACTTGTATCCCCGAATATCGGTATTAATAATATCTCGCGAGAGCATTCAAGCCCGGGACTAACAACCCCGGCAAATCTTGTGTTATTTATCTCTCTCACGGAAGTGCTCTTGCATTTGTTTGCTATCCCATCCATTCCAGCAATATCTATCTTCGGATAATATTTTGGGTAGCAACAATTGGCGCTAGAAGAAGGGGATCTAACCCTCATATTTTTATTTCTACCGTCCCGAAGAACACTCACTGTTCTCGGGGCATATACTTGAATTGACACTCACTGCGCTTCAAAGAAAACCTTCAGAATCATGACATCCGCCGGTACATCGAAGCAAGCTGCTCTCCGAACCGCCGGACACCATTTCCCGGCTCAGTCCGAACCCCAGCCGATGACAGGGGGAAGCCGCGGCAACGCGAGACTCTCGATCCCGCATCCGAGAGATGGCCCCAACCTCTCACTCGATCAGTTCCAAACCGAGGGATCGAGGAGGCTATGGCCATCTGGAGGAGCGACGGAGAGCATGCGCGCGCCCGCGATAACTCCTCGATCATCCGCCGCATGGGAAAACGGAAATTCAATGGGCTCTTGAGCAGCGATCGTCAAAAGCCCCAATTCACGAGGAAAGGCTCTCGCACGACCGGACGGATCCATATTCGATCGCTTGGGACGCGACCCATCCGGCGACCGGGCACTCTATTTCCAACCTCGAAAGAGCGGAATCCGAATCCGTCCCCGGAGTTCGGCTACTCACCTCACGGTGACGCATGTCGCCATCCGACTCCGCCCGATCGCTGGGGACTCGGTACTCAATCGCCTCGGCTCCGCTCCGATCGCCGAGCCGCTAGATCGAGCCACGGTGATGGCCGCCATGCAACGTCGGCTCGACGAGATGAGAGCACTCTTGGACACCGGGCAAGCACCGGCAAGAAGATCGCCGGGCCGACCAAGGCCACTCGCGGTCCACATCGAGCTTGCTCCCATACAACCAACGATCTCTCCTCCTAAAACACCTCTGTATAAGGGAGATCGGACCCGAAACCCACCCGAGTAAATTCGGATTTACATGGTAGGTGTGGGGCATCCGATGCAACCAGTGCCGGATCTTCCCACGACATTAGGCGGTGGCCCATAAGTGGTACGTCTCACTACCACCACGATCGGTCACCTCTTTTAAGAAATCGGCGGATGACTTCACGTCATACTTCGCCCGGCAAGGTCGCCAGACGAAGGCCCCAGCGCATGATAAAAATCAAGCGGGGAAGGACGAAAGCGCAGATTACATCGGCCAGGGTAGACGAAATCATCCTCACCGGCGAACCCGTCGGTGATGAGCTCGCTCTCTACTCGGTCATGGGGATTCCACGGTCACTCTCCCATGTTCGGACATCTCTCCAAGGATATTCCCCAACTTACACGATCTTCCGCGCTAAAGCCGCCAACTTCTGGCCAGCAAAGGCTACTCACCCTCCGCTTAGACGAGGAAACGCCACCTCTTGCCCGGAAGATAGCGATCGCCAAAGCAAAGAAGGCGATCGCCAAGACACCGGAGATCTCAAAGCTTTCGAGGACATGGAAGCCCATCTCCTCCATACGTTCAATGTAACTCCGGCACATATTTTCTATGCCATCAAGGGGCACGAAGAGCTCAAAAAGCCTAAGGCGATAAGGGACCACGGTCACCTTGACAACAATCAATATTGTGCCTACCACAAGAGTCCGCCACAAGACCAACAATTGCGCGACCTCCTCAAACGGCTCTGAGACTGCTCGAGGAGGGCAAGTTAGACGACTTATTGGTTTAGCCGAAGCCCCGCCTATCTCTATAGACGATCGTCCGAGTCGAACGCAAAAGCAGTGGGAAGCTCATACGAGCCGACCCCTGGATCAACCTCGGCGACCGTCTCTATATGCTTCAATCAAGAGAAGGAGACCACGGAAGTCATCCCGATCTCCCTCCTTATTCAAGAAACCGGAGGACTCGATCGCCATCTACAGTTCGCCATATAACATGATGGACTAAGGCACGAGATCGCCTCCCCCGCACAACGTACACCGTCGAAGATCGACATCTACATGACGATCCAAGGTGAAAGAGTGCAGCCATGGTCCTGGTGGTCGATGGAACCGACTGTTTAGGCCATGCAAGGTCCCTTTAGGCCAAGATCGCCCGCCCTTCGTTTAAATACGAGGCGAGGCGTAGTCTGAGGGCCCTCCAAAATAAATCAGTGGACACGATCGCTCGCCCTCAAAGGTTCATCATCTAACATGGTGAACCCGGACAATGCGACGTGCCACAACCCCGTCTCAACGTACACCGTCGAGGTCGGCCATCTCCATGGCTGGACGAGGTGGAAGCAGAGCTAACAAGCCGCGGGCGCGGAGTTGATTCATCCGACGCTGCCCCGCGCAAGGACTCCTCTAGACCGAGACCGCACGCCCTTCGTTTAAATACGAGGCGAGGCGCAGCCTAACGGAGGACCCTCATAATAAAGTGAGTCACGAGACACTCAATGTCTTCGCGCATCAAGACATGATCAAGGAGTCGGTCCATCGAGCTCCGCGATCGTGCACGGTTCCTCAAGATGGACGACCGTCCCCGAGGATTCGACAAAGTTAAAGACCGCTCACTCAAGGAATTATTTTCATCCCCTTACTTCCACTAAGTGAATAAAAACAAGGGCAAGAAGAGTGCGGACTACCTACACGACGATCGTCGCTATTCAACCACATACGGAGATCGTCATGTTTCCAGATGTAGTACAGCGATCGTATTTGTTGTAAAAAGTCATCTTTATGAGTTTATTTGGAACTACCCTTGCAACGATCTCTCCTCACACATTTGTACAAAGTCAAACAAAGACTTAAAAATAACCATTCATTCAAGTGATAAGTCAGAAAGACAAATGCTCATTTCATTACTTGAAAAATCGGAGTACATGATCGCCCGAAGGCCTAAGTACTACAAAAGAAAGCTACAAACTACAAAGAAAGTAAGCTAAAAACATCCAAAGGGAAGCGCCTCAGGCCCCTGCCGGGCCCTCGCCATCAGCATTCGGCGCGGTCCCCTCATCTTCCGGGGCATCGGGATGAGCAAGACTGTCTGGAGACGGATACCAGCTCAAATCCACGCCGATGTCCGCCAGGTCCAAGATCGGCAAGGAGAAAGCCGAATTGAGAGGATGCTCCAATGCATATGACTTGAACTTCTCGGCAAGAGGACCGACCTCCAAGCCTCCCTTCTTAGCCGCTCGGATCGAGTCGGCGAACGCCAAATAATAGGCGAACTCGCTGACATACTCCAAGTTTTGGAAGGGATCGGCCTTGGTCGCCTCAACCTCTCCTCTCAGCTCGGCCATCGCCTGCTGCGATCCCTGGAGCTCGGCCTCCCTCGCAGCAACCTTCTCTTTCGCCTCACCGGCTCGGTCAGTGAGCGATCGTCACCTTCTGGCGATCGGCCTCCTCCTCAGCAACATTCCTCGCCTGGACGGCACTCTGCATCTGGTCCCGAAACCGGTCGACCGCCATTCGGAATTTCTCAGTCTCCTTCTTCTCCAGCTCAAGCTCATGGCTCGCCCGCTTGGCCGCCTCCAAGGAGTCCTTCTCCATTGCTGCGATCTTGTCAGCAAACTCGGCGTTCTCTTTCCGAGCCGCCTCAAGATCCTCCTGAAGGCGAATAGTGGAGGGCCGCCTCAAACTCTGGCGGCACAGGACGGCCATGGTCGCCGTCTGAAGAGAAAGGGCGACAACGGCATCCATCGAACTCGGCGATCGCGGCCAGGCGATCGCATCCGATCGATTGTCCACGCCTTCGGCAAAGCGTATGCCTTGCTCACATAGGGAGGAATGTCGCAGGAATGGCGAGAGATCGACTCGCCAGAAATCCACGACCATCGGTGGACAAGACGGGTCTGCGCGACGGATCTGCACCAAAACACCAAGGTTAATACAACTCCTACGCAGATGTAATTGTCAACACAGAAATGCTATCTACCTCTCGGCCTTCTCGGGATCCCGACCAAAAACGGTTTCCCTCGAGGAGTTTCCGCATCCGCGATCGCCGTCTCCGCAGAAAAGCCGCAGAGGGCGGCTCGCTCCGGAGCAACGATGGTGATCGGAGGCGCGGCGATCGGCCCTTCATCGCCGGGCGGCAGAAACGGTTTCTTGTGGCCTCGGCCTCTTGCGATTCGCCAAGCCCCTCCTCCGAATTTCCTCCTCAACCTCGACTGCGCTACGCGAGGCTCCGCTCGCACGAGGTTCCGCCTCCGGAACTATAGCAATGCGACGGGTGGAACCCGAGTCGACCTCTTCGCGTGAAGACGTCCTAGGACTCTGGGTTCGACATAGCGATCTCACGGAGGCTCCAAAGCGAGGAAGCGAACCTCTGCGATTAAAGACGATCGACTAACGGCCAAACATCCTTAAAATAAGGCGATCGCCTAGTAAGTGAAGATCGCAGACCACATACTGCACCGCGAGATGTCTCGGGAAGCGGAATAGTCGAGCCGACAACCGACTCTCCTTGTTGATCCGAGTGGCGTCTAGGTCGTCGTCCGACAAGCTCCTAATTCGCTCCCAAACAACGAGGAAGTCGAAGGCGGCTCCTCGATCGCCGGAATATGAAAGCACAAAAGCAATCAAATTAGATCGGTCAAAACGCATCCAAACGAAGGGAGAGTCTAAACCCTTGGGATTTCTCTCCGAAATTCGATGGGGATCTCGGTTCGCTGTGGGATTGTCGCCGCCGAAGCTCTCCACTTGCCGGCGACCGAACCACTTCGTCCCGATCGCCCGTATCTTATTCGAACTCCATGAATCACCGGCCGAGATCGGCCTTGGATGTGGTAACCGCCGACCAACCTCTATGTGCCGTCGGTTTAAGCAGATGATTCATCTCCAACGGCGACGGAGGCGTACAGCGGTGACCGCCGAATAGGGTGAAAGTGCATATGATTTGGAGCCAGGCGTTCGGCGTCAGCTGAAGTGGCGCCACATTCCAAGCGGCCAACAGATGGGAGACCGCAAAGGACAGAGGGAAGCGCAAACCGGCCTCCATAACGGCCTCACTCACTGCGACCATACCCATCGGAGGCTGGTCGGCTCGCTCATTCTCCGCGGGCGCGAACATGTCCACATCTGAAGGAACATGGAATCTTGTCCTCAGACGGCGGATCTCTCCGGACGTCGATCTCGTATTTGGCCGAGCGACCACAACGATCGCTGCGCGGCACGATACTGCGACCGCTTGGGGAGCACATAGGGATAAGCGACCGAATATCCCCTGAAATCGAATCGCGGAGTAGGACCGGCCAATCTATCCATTATTTCAGCAAAGGCCCTATAGGCCCGACCAAAATCACTATGTTGCTCCCAGTAAGCCCTGATCGCCAGATCTCTCTCGATCTGCGATCGTCTTTCCTCGGCCGACTCCTAGCAACATCGGCCTCATTGAGCAGAGCCTCAACTTCAGCCGGGTCGATTCCGGCTCGAATGGCAAATGCCGTCTCAGTGGAAGACGGAAGAAGTTTCTCCCAGGCGTGATGTCGTGGCGGCGGCCAGTTCCGCTCCAAACGATGATGAGGTTAGGCCATTTTCGAGTTAGAAAGGAAGAGAAGGATTTTTCTTACCCTAAAGTGAAATCGATCGACGATCGGCGCTTAGATCTTCAAAAATTCGGCGGCGGGACCTTCTTTCTCCAATGCGTACGCGTGAGTGAGGCTGCGGCCCGCGCCCCCTTTTATAGGAGAAAGCGGGGACCCGATTGCAATAAGGGAAAACCTCGGGGTCGGATCTCAAACGGCGCACCCGGTTGACCCCTCGAGACCCGCGTACGCGTCTTTTCGAGGACGCGTCGAGGAGTCATTAATGACCGTCGGCGTCCTCCAATAGGGCAGAGCACGTGCGCGGAGACTTTTCAACGCCCGTTGCTTTTTCCTTGATTCGGCGGCCAACAGTCGTCCAAACTCGGGATATATCAGCTCAAAGACGATCGCGATTGATAAAACACTTAGTCGCTCGTCAAAAATTCGGCGATCGCCAAGAAAGCCACCTCACCCCACGTTTCCAACGTATGAGCGGTAGGGGCAATTGTTGTGTCACGATTTATTCATCCCGACAGCGATCGACTATAAGGCCGAGCGACCTAGTCAACTCGGTCAAACCACGACTAGCTCGCCAAGTCGAAGATATCAAACCACCATCAGTACACAGCGATCGACTCCCGGGCGATCGCCCTTTGGCGGTTGGCGATCTGCTCTACTAACCGGCTAAGGGCAATCGACTGCGCCCGGCGAGATGATCGCCCGTCTAAGTCATCGAGGAGTGGATCTCGAGAAAAGCACCCACGTGCGAGATCCATAAAAGGCGCCGACAAGATCTTTTGCTAATCGACAAAATCTTTGACCAAAGCACATCACCTACCCCACCTACCGGCATGTGCGCCGAAAGTTGTCGATAGGGCCGCATGTGACTAACTCGGGACGCGTGTAAGCTCCCATTGGACCGAGTAGTTGATGCCAACAACTCCTGCAGACTTTGAAGGACAGAGCCCATGTGCTAAAGCGATCGCCCGATTATTATATTACGGTAAAGGCGATCGCCGGCGTATCAAGCCACATAAATAGAGAACCTCCTCCTCTTTGGAAAAAGGTTCTCGGTTGTAACTCATCCACTACGATTCGAATTCATTCGACTTACGCTCGAGCTCATTCTCTCACATTCCGATACATCCGGAAATCTTGAAGAACACGCACATAACATCAAGCTCCGGCTATCTCACCTAATCCATCTCGTGACTTCTCTCTCCAAATCTCTCGTCCGTAAGACGATCGGCGAAGCAAGTCTCCACTAGACAGATTCCTATGGATTCACTAGCCCAGTAGACCAAAGTTGCAGTTTTATAGTCGCCGTGAGAGGCGGTCGATCTCTCACCGCCGCGACTGTTCATCACCTTTGTTACAAGAACTCACAGAGCATCAAATCTGGTTCTTCCGGCAATCTACACGCTCACTAGCTAAGATAACAAGAAACTTTACACTCATTGTAATTGTATTCTTACATTAGTACTTGTATCCCCGAATATCGGTATTAATAATATCTCGCGAGAGCATTCAAGCCCGGGACTAACAACCCCGGCAAATCTTGTGTTATTTATCTCTCTCACGGAAGTGCTCTTGCATTTGTTTGCTATCCCATCCATTCCAGCAATATCTATCTTCGGATAATATTTTGGGTAGCAACAACGACCTCGCCCACCGGTGGTACACCTCATTGCCACCTCGGTCCATTGGCTCCTTTAACGAGCTGGCGCACGTCTTCACGGAACACTTCGCCACCAGGGTCGCCCGGCCAGAAGGTCGCCATCGCATGATGCAAATCAGGCAGGGAGAAGAAGAGTCCGACTCGGACTACATCGACCGGGTAGACGTGATCATCCTCAACGGCGAGCCCGTAAGCGATGAGACCGCCCTCTACGCGGTCCTAGGGGGTTTTCAGGGTTTCTCGCCTATGTTCAGGCATCTCACGAAGACCCTGCCGACGACCTACGCAGCCTTCCGGGCTAGAGCCGCAGATTTCTGTGCAAAGGCTTCTTCTCGGCTAGGAGTAGATCGGTCGGCGCCGTCGACGACCTCCGTCTTCCGGCCCGATCGCTACTATCCGGAAGAGCGGAGGACTCGCTCACCGCCTCTGATCCAACATTCTAAATAAGGGGCGGCTCCGCCCGATCGCCGATATCCGACCTACGAATAAAGCGATCGTTGCGAGCGGCGATCGCTATCATCCGGCGGTGCAACATCATCAGCAACCCGGTGGACACGATCGCCATCTACAGTCCAGTATATAACATGACGGACTAAGGCATAAGATCGCCTCCACCGCACATCATAAGGCCATGGTCCTGGCAGTCGATGGAACCGGCTGCTTCGGCCATGCAAGGTCCCTTTCGGCCGAGATCGCCCGCCTTCGTTTAAATACGAGGCCGGCGTAGTCGGAGGGCCCTCCAACATTAATCAGTGGACTCATTCCACAACCCCGTCTCAACGTACACCGTCGAGGTCGGTCATCTCCATGGCTGGCCGAGGTGGAAGCAGAGCTAACAAGCCGCGGGCGTGGAGTTGATTCATCCGACGCTGCCCCGCGCAAGGACTCCTCTAGACCGAGACCGCACGCCCTTCGTTTAAATACAAGGCGAGGCGCAGCCTAACAGAGGACCCTCATAATAAAGTGAGTCACGAGGCACTCATTGTCTTTGTGCACCAAGACACGGTCATGGGGTCGGTCCATCGATCTCCGCGACTGTGCACGATTCCTCAAGCAAGCGAAACCACCAAGTTTCCGTGGGGGATCGGCCAATGTTGTTTTTTGCAGGTACAAGACCGAAAGATAGCTAAGCCAATCGACCATGATAGCCCAAGTCCGAGTCCTAAGTCAACTCAGATCACCCGTCCTCATCCATACACGATCACCAGCAAGAACCACCTCGCCCCATGTCTTCAACATAGGAGCAAGTGAAGCGGTGTTGTGTCAAGAATTAACACCTTCCGACCGTGATCGACTAGGAGGACGGGCGACAGTCACCGCGGCGGCAAGTCGATTCGCCGATCGGCAACACAGCGGCCGAGCCTTAGCCAGCGGACAAGCTACATCGACCGGCCGAAGGCCCAGACCCGATCCGTGCGAGCGATCGACCTCAAGACGATCGCCTCTCGGTTTTCGGCGATCGACCACGGCGACCTACGAACGGACGATCTCCTCTCGGCATCTTGCCGACCTGCCCTTGGTGACCGACCGTTGGCGACCTCCATCCACTGGCCGATGACGGCCTCGGATGATCGGCCAGGGACGACCGCTCATGTCGATCACCACCGATGGACATCCAATCGGCAAAGGCCGAGCACCAGGATGGCACCATGTGCAAAGGCCGGGACAAGATCCGCGAATCCGGGCCATTGACCACAATCTGACAGATTCCCTCCACCACCGACAGGCCGCCGAAAGCTTGTTAGTAGGGCCACATGTTGGCCGACTCGGACACGTGATGGCTCCTTATTGGACCGCCCAAGCCGTGCAGCCTCTTCCTTGGACTTTAGCCCGACAAACAAGATCTTCCTTGGACTTTAGCTTTGTGACCCGAGATCGCCCCATTAAAGTATTGGCCGTGCGGCGATCGGCGAAATATTAAAATGGCCGTGAGCGATCGGCCACTCTGAGACAGACCCATTGCCCCTATATATACGAAGCCCCCTGCATTTGTAAACGGGCTGGGACATTCTTGCAATACATACGCAATACAGAAGCAAACATTAAGCACTTGGCTAACCTCCAACTCTTGGCAACAGCTTTCTCTCGGTCTTACTTCTCCCGGCCTTTTCTCCTCGAGCAGATTATCGGCGGGACGAAGAACACCAAGCTTCGCTCAAGAGCCGGATTAACAGAGTCTTTTTACACTCATTGTATTTAGATTTCTCACATTAATACTTGTATCCACGAATATTTGTATTAATAACATCTCGCGAGAGCATTCAAGCCCGGGCCTAACAAACCCGACAAATCTTGTATTATTTATCTTCTCTCGGAAGTGCTCCCGCAATTGTTGTTTGTTGTCCATCTTCCAGCAGTATTAATCTTCGGATAAATATTTTGGGCAACAACACGATGTTCGATTGGTTTCAGCACGAGCATCATTATAGTATGATGTTTCCCGGCCATAGTAGTAGTCCTCAGCAGCAGCCTCCATTTCAGATCGAGCAGACAGTTTTTGAGATCAGGCAGCCAATTGTACAGGTCTCTGATCGTTATAGTTGTGAGAGGGATGCCGAGGGTGATGAAGTTGGTGAGAGTGACAGGACGCAGCAGTTGGGTAAGCGTAGTCTTCCACCGCGAGTGAGTCGACCCTATGATGCTCTTCGGGAGCCATTTGTGGTGGCGCCTCCAAGAGATAGTGAGTCTCTGAAGAAGTTGTACCTACAGTTTAGGGAGCAGCCACGTGATGCTATTGTCTAGTGTTTGTAGACTGGGCATGCTCTCACCCTAGCATTATTTTACTGGATAGAGTCTAGCCGTGAGACTCTGATGTCGAGGTGATAGATTGTTATGTGCTTGCGACTCGAGCGAGGCTTCGAAGGGGAGTCCGTAGTGTTGGTGTCGGTAGAGTTGGCACTGTACTAGTCGGCTCCCAATTTTACATAAGTTCTATAAATTACTCGCTTGTATATCATTGGTGTGATGTGGATTTTTCTTTTTTTGGTTTGGCTTTTTGTAGTTATTTATGGCCAACGAGTTTGCAAGACTCCATCTGGATGATCCACTTGGTATCAAGGTGACAGTGAAGCCAGTTTACGAGGATTGGAAAATTCCTAAATCCATAGAGGACTACATGACAGGTCTTGATACACCAAATGCGGTTCCATGGTCAAATTGCAACGAAGTAAGTTTGAAATTGATATTTATAACTGATTCGCTATGATTGATGTGATGATCTTATATGATTACATATTTTGTTTTAACAGATCATTGCCATTTGTTGCCTCGACCAGAGCCACTAGGTGACTATCAAGATTAACATCATAACATGGACCGTGGAGTTGTACGATTCCTTGTCACACCAACACCAAGTTGGTCTACCGATTCAACCAACTGCGTCCAATTACTCGTCTGATGCCTTGTGTGCTAGCTCAATCCAGGCACTGGATGAACAACCAATCGAAGAAGAAGTATGACACGGAGATGAGTTTCAAAATTATGCCACGAGAACTACAGTTCATACAAAATGACAATCACAGTTGTGGCCCCTTCGTGTGCATGTACTTGGATCGACTCATCTCTACAAACCCAGCAGGAAGGCACCAAATCAAGGAACTTAATGGGAAATATATTAAGAAATATCGATATGGTTTAGCTGCTAAAATCTTTATGTTGTCGTTAGACGTAGTGTAGGATAATATATTTTTATACTGATGAGTATGTATTTTAATTTTAATTCAGATATATTTTGACAAGATTGATGTGTTGTGTTGTTAAATCACACGTAAAATGGTTTATGGTGCAGTTGGTAAATCCAGGCCAACTCTGTGTTGCACACGATGGCTGCACACGATCGTGGACATCGTGGGTTACGATCGTGTGCAACATGCCCACGGTCATGGGTTGCTGCTGTTGTGTGCCCACGATGCCTGCCATGACCGTGTGCGCACGACTGTGTGTACCATCGTATGCACATGGACTTTTGATATTTTTGCTAATTAGATTTATTGTGTTATCTAGAAGGAGGTTTTGTGATTCTAAAATTGCTTGTTCAAACATTAATTACTATATGACTTCTTATACAAACTTGTATTTGTCATTTCGTGTAATTCATTAGTATATGAGATACTTCATACAGATGATTAACTTATACTTAAGAACTAGTACATTGAGAACATATAGACTACACATGATATGCGATATATTATGTTAATTCAAAATCAATAACTTTATAAATAAGTGTATCGTTAATAAATACTTATTAATATATAAGTAACAACACGTAAATTGACGAGTAATTTGAGAAATTAGTGAAAATTGTTGATGTTCTTGTGCACACGACCGTGTGTCCCATCGTGGGCACGACTGTGTGCACCATCGTGTGCACATGAACTTTTGGTATTTTTGCCAATTTTGATTTATTGTGTTATCTAGAAGGATGTTTTGTGATTCTAAAATTACTTGTTCAAGCATTAATTACTATATGACTTCTTATACAAACTCGTATTTGTCATTTCGTGTAATTCATTAGTATATGAGATATTTCATATAGATGATGAACTTATACTTACGAACTAATACATTGAGAACATATAGACTACACATGATATGCAATATATTATGTTAATTCAATCAATAACTTTTTAAATAAGTATATCGTTAATAAATACTTGTTAATATATATATAACAACACGTAAATTGACGAGTAATTTGAGAAATTAGTGAAAATTATTTATGTTCTTGTGCACACGACCGTGTGTCCCATCGTGGGCACGACCGTGTGCACCATCGTGTGCCCACGTGGATACAGTGACATGGTGACACCGTAGAGACCGTGACACCTGGTTGCCATGGCACACGATCGGAGCACATGATCGTGCCAATCGTGTGCCCCATCGTGTGCACTACAAAGGGCAGCATCAAATTATTTTACTATAAAATCCCATCGTGGGTCCACCCTTTTTCAATATAAGCCCATCTTCCTGGACCGAGAGTGAAATACCTGAACCTTAGTCCCCCCATTTTCACTATAAACCCTAATTAATTAAAATCAATTAAAATCCATTAAAATCAAATACGCGAAATGAGCGGCCGATTACGAGAAAGCGATTTAGGAGGAATCGAATCACCTCCACCAAAAGGAAGAAGGAGGATACCTCCTCCCAACCCACCATACAGAACTAGGCCGAGAGGAAGATATTCAATGCTCAGAGTAAGTTTATTGATTTTGTTGTATGTGTAGTGTGTACTGCGAATTAATGTGTTTCATGAAACAGGGCCTATTTAAAACACTGCGAGCACTCCAGTTATACTAGATGGTGATGATGATGATGATTTAGAGATTTCTGAGAACACAAGTAAAGAAGTTATTTTAGAAGAAGAAGTTCATGGAGATGATGATACAAGACTAAAGAAACAGCAGCATATGTGGGAAAAGGGATCCAAGTGATTGTGGTTTTTAAGTTATTCTTAGATATTTTGTTGTGATGGTGATGAACTTTTGTTATGTAAAGTTATATGCTTTTGGTGTAAACTATTTCTCTTTAAAGTGAGCTGCTTTGTTATGGTTAATGTTTGCCTCCATATTCACCTTTATTTGCTATACATCACTGAACAGTTAAATTTCAATTCAAAGATAAAGAAAATAGAGATAAAATTATGCATTTCAACTAATAATCAGAATAATGAATCAATACATGGTCCATCGAGGATCAAAATATCAGCACATGATTGTTGCTATTAAGTCACAAAATATAAAAATACATAAGCAATTTAAGTTTCATGGTATGGACATCCCCTTATGTCATGGTCATCATTACGACAAATGCTACACTACTTCTTCTGTCGGCGCCTTTGCCTCGTTTGTTCATCCATTCCTTTAGTTTATTCTGGAGGGATATTCAAATCCACACCACCTATGGGAATGAATGCTTTGAAAGATTTTCTATTGTGGCCGGTTCCCTTACACCTACCGCACACCTGAGGCCGTCTACCTGCGGGCAAATTTTCAACAGCGGACCGTGCACGACTCATCCTTGGCGGCCGGCTTGTCGTACCCCCTCTGGAGGTAAGCAAACGACGGATGAGATCTCCAGTAGGACATTCCACTCATCAGGATGTGGGATAGGATTAATATGCTCATTATAAGTCTCTCTAAGGCCTTGTTGCTTGAAATAACGACTAACAAAATCATACACAGACAAACCATTGCCGGCGTGCCTGTTATAATAAGCAATTATGTCAAGGATGTGGTGTAGGATAATGTATTTTTGATACTGATGAGTATGTATTTTACTTTTTTATCCAGATATATTCTGGTAAGATTGATGTGTTGTGCTGTTAAATCTAGAAAATTGGTTTATGGTTCAGTTGGTAAATCCAGACCAGCCTTGTGTTGCACATGATGGCAGCACATGATCGTGCCCACCGTGGGTTACGATTGTGTGCATATTGCCCACGGTCATGGGCAGCTGCTATCGTGTGCATCCTGCCATGACTATGGGCACACGATGGCTAGTCCCATCGTGGGAACGATCGTGTGCCCCGGCAGCACGCATCAGCTATAGGATACAGGTCCCGGTAGTGCCCGCAAGCTGTAGGATACAGCGCCCGACAGCGCTCGCAAGATGTAGGATACAGCGCCCGCATGCTGTAGGCACGACAAAAACATTGAATGATATGCATATTAGACCTTATAGTGGCAACAACATGACGACATGGAATCTGATCCAAATCGAACTCCCGACAACATGTCCAGGTTCGAAGGTCGACCTCATAAGAAACTTTGTTTTCTTAAACTTTATAAACAAGTGGGGTGGTAGCTCGAACATTAAGAGTCAGATTGGCTTGCACATAGTTAGAGAGCTTTTCAAAAGTGTGCATTGTCAACTCATCGTCTCTTGATGTAGCTTCTCCCCGCTTCTAATCAAACCAATTCTCTAAAATTAGGCGAAATGTCTCAATTAACGAGCAAACAGGTAAACGCCTCGCCCACAACATACGATTATTAAAGCATTCAACAACATTAGATGTCAAGAAGTTATAGCGTCGTATCGGACACTTCGACCTAGCCCACCTCTCTGGCCCAACTTCAGAAAGGCGCCTCTGAGACTCATTAGGGCTTTCGATATGTAGTTTCGAAAAGTAGTTTTCAAAAACTTCTTCACGACGCGTGTAGGCAGCAGTTCTAAAGAGTCCTATAGCATGAGCACCGTAGGAGGTCAGATTTTTTGCAAGATGGTGATAGCACAACTCGTGGAATGCATTCGGATAGACGACTCGAACAACATTCTAAATGCCCTTATGTTGGTCACTCACAATCAGTAAATCTTCCATCGGATTGTAGCATTTGCGCAGGTTATACAGAAAATAAGTCCATGACTCGTCATTCTCTATCGGATCGAGACCAACTTCAAGAGGAAATACTTGCTCGTTCCCGTAAAATGTGACGGCCGCAAATAGAGTTCCTTTATTCCTTCCCTTCAGGTGGGTCCCATCAACTATAATCACCGGTCGAAGGCACGTATCAAATGCCCTAATACTCTGTCCGAGTGCAACGAACATGTGTTAAAACACTCCCTCACGAGTCGTCTGCAAATCATAAATTATCCCTGGATTACGCTGTTTTAACAAATACAGATAAGATTGGAGCCTCTGATACGAATCATCAAAGCCGCCATATGTATTCTCTATCGCTATATTCCTTGTCCGGAGAGCAAAACTGTATAGCATATCAATGCCGTACTCCCTGCACATCTCTGCAATCATCTCCTTTGGCCTCAAGGTGACCCCCTCACCAGTCAATCTTTTAGCAAAATAATGGGCGACAACCTCAGAAGTGACCGACCGTGCTGCATAACGGTTCAAATCACGATGACAGTTTTGCTCCAAGGTCAACTTGGTAATTCTCCAAATAGTTGCACCCTCAATAGCACACAACCTAAACTGACAATTGTTTCGCCCACTCTTACAGACAAATACTATACGTTTATCGGCGGAACGATCAGTGATACACTGTAGCATGTTTTCCAAATGATACATTCCTACAGTTATCTTCAACTCCGTCTTGGACCGAAAGGTGGACCTCACCTCTAGCTGATCGGTGACCGGTGGAGGCTGCTCGACCCAACCCAAAGTTCCGGCACTACCGTTGTCCGGAAATGGAATGATCCAGTTATGCATTGATTGTAGATGCTCATGCTCGCTCGCAGATTAATGGTCGGATGAGAAGTTCTGACGACTCATAATCTTATCCATTTGGGCCGGTTGGCGAACCCAAGCAAGAAATTCCGCAGATAGTGACTCAAGCAAGTCTTTACAACAATCTTCATCTTCGGATGTATGCACCTCCTCATCTTCCTCGTCTTCCTCATCTTCCTCGTATTGATAATCTTTGGAAGGCATGTCATAATTTATGTTGTTGGGCCCTACTCTCAAGCTGCTACATCCCATATTAACCTCGGGAGTGGAGGATTTGTCGTTCTCAACATAGACCTCAGGATCCTCATCGTATTCTACTAGTAATCGAAGTATCTCGGTATCGCCCCGTAATAGAACTTTTACTTTGTTTCCCTTGGCCATGTGTGTCAAGTACCATAATTTGTAATCGGAGTCATTTGGACCACCCAAACCCTCTCTGATAACCCCCACGAGGTTTGCACGACTAACTTTGCTCGTGTCGATGTAGACAAAAAAAGAGTCCCCGTCTACATAAGTCGATCGCTCCCAATGACCACTGTGATGTATCAAAATACGCTGCCACGACATCTGATTACAAAAAGATGAATAACTATTAAGAAAATTGAGCGAACAATATTCTAAAACGGTCTGCCTTGGACACGACCGATGCACACGGTCTGCTACCATGTGCAGCGATCGTGTGCAAGTTTCAGGTCATGAACATGATCGCTGCACACGATTGTAGACGATCGTGTTAAAAGATCGTGAACATGTTAGTTGTGCGCACGATGTCAAGGCCGTTGGACAAGACCGTTGCACACGGTGGCTTCCCATCGTATGCAGCGATCGTGTCCGTAAGAAATTGTCGGGAAAAAATTTTTCCAGCGGTAAAATATTGATGCATACCTTCTTTATGAACCCAGAAGCACGACAAATGAAGTCATATTTGAACGTCAACTTTTCTTTTCGAATAATCTTGTGATTTTTATAAGATTTTTGAGAGACCCTTTGTCAAAAATGATTGTGTTGTTTTGATGTATATGTTG
Organism: Orobanche coerulescens; assembly: GCA_033398695.1. Taxonomy (NCBI): domain Eukaryota; kingdom Viridiplantae; phylum Streptophyta; class Magnoliopsida; order Lamiales; family Orobanchaceae; genus Orobanche; species Orobanche coerulescens. The sequence goes on along the minus strand of CM065812.1, from coordinate 162,226,092 downwards.
TAGATAAATTTTGGTTGTAGGACATTAATGATCGGCTTTGAGCAGATGAGGAAAATGAAAAAGAAAAAAGAAAAGAAAAGTATTTTAAATTAAATAAAATACAAAAAGAAAAGAGAAAGTCAACATTACAACTTTTTGGAGGACATTTTAGTCTTTTTAATCAAAATGGTACTAAAAACTTATACTCTTATGAATGGGGATATAAAACTTGTCAATTTTATGATTTGGTATTAAAAAATTGATTCCCAAATTTTCTTTAATAAACTCGATTCTCTTCACTTCCAAAAATAAATATATAAAGTATCTAATAGCATGCAGATTCAGAGTACCACGTTAACTCGCTCTCCTACATGACATTTTTTTATTTTTCATCTTTATTTCTCTGACATTTTGAATCCCACATCAATGTATAGGTACACAAATTATAAATATTTTTTGAAGATTGTATAATTCTGAACTTATACTAGGAATTTAATTTTTAATCTTTTGTCATTTATAATATTTATTCTTAACCATTTTACAATGTTTGAGTTTTCATTGAGATGGATTAACCAATTACTATAGCAACTTATGTTTAATTATTTAAATTGTGTAATTTTAAATATGATGAGTAATTAGCGGATATTATATAAGGTTTGAGATATAAATGAGTAATAAAGTCATGTTTCAGTCGAATTTATGATGAGTACGTGTATATAGATTGTAAACTGGTCTGGGTGGCTGAACTATAATCTCATTGTTTCATGTGTTACTATACGAGTTTTGAACTAAAATATGTAGTAAAAATTTTTTTCAATCGGGTACAAGTACGTAAATTCTAAATAAGTTCGGGTGACTGAATCACATCCTCGTAATTTCTGTTTATTGGTGTGTTCCGCTGCGGTACGACTTCAAGTGGCTGAACCTTAATAGAATATTAAATTATTTTTAAATTTTTACTTATAAATTACAATGTAAAGTGATTGCCCGTCGAGTTCCGACGGACTATACACTTGAAACTATTCAATTTGTTCGTATGTTGTTCATTACGAAGAATAAAATTAACCTGATTCGAAACCCTTAAATAAATTCCATAGTCCAAAATTAAGCGTTCTAACGTGTTATCATGCAAACAAAATGAATCGGTTAACTTCAACAATAAATCGGTACACTTGATTTAATCATTCTTACTTGTATCATGGAAACAATCGATTAACCTAGTTTAATGGCTCTTACGTCATCGATCTTGAGAGAAATTTAAAATTGGAATTGATCAATTTCTCCTTTTCTCGTACAAATGTACTTCAATTTAACAATTCAGACTGTTCAATTCAATAATATGCAATATATGAATCGAAAATCTTATATTTTAGAGATGATTGTCGAAGATCGTTAGCACTTTATATACGAATTAATTACGTCTTACATGTTGGAATCGTTAATGATTTTAATTTTATTTTTTAAAATTAAATATCATAGGGTCGATCTACGTTCCGAGTAGATGATCGTGGTATATTCACTTTCTCTAAACCGATTCCCGGTGAGTGAGAAATAGTGAATTAAAGTTTCACTTAATTGTGAATTAATAAGGGATGGAATCCCACATTGAATAATGAACCATCATTATTCTAGTATATAAGGAGTTACCTTTATGCATGTAATAATTAATGGCACATGTGTATGGGCTTAAAGCCCACACGCGCGCACACGTGCGCGCCGCCGCCCGCCTCGCCTCGGCCAACGTAGTTGGGCTCGTATGTGCACATAAGGATGTCCAGGTACATCCATCCGATGGTTAAGGAGCTGAATACAGTCCAGGTGCGTCCTGACTGTTCAAATTCAGTCCAACCCGGAAGTAACCTCCCAGGTGTTATGGGGAGGAGTTAATGGCAGGTTTGAATTTCGTAACCCCTGCCATTTGTTTGAATTTCGTAACTCCTGACCATAATGCAGCATAAATGACTGCATTATGATAGCCATTAGTGGCTGTATTAATCTTGATCCCTGCAGTGTGAATGACCTATAAATAGGCATACATCCCTCTGCATCAGTACATGCAATTTCGAACTGAACATAAACATACAGTTTTTTTTTTATCATCCTCTGCATATCATCTGTCAGAGCTCTGTCCTCACCTCTTCCAGTTCGCCGGAGCTCGTAGGTCTTGTGGTGCTACTACCTACGAGACGTTGCCGTTTTATCTTTGGGGGCGATACGTCAGAACCGAGAGCACTACCGGGGCGTATTTCGTCTTGCGGATAGAGGATTCCTCGACTCGGCATTACTTTACGGTTTTATAATTTATTTTCTTGTATTTTCAATTCTGTTTCGAGTTCTGTAATTTTCTTCTTCGCTGAGTCCTGTAGTTTCTGAGTTTCGAGTTGTAATTTGTTTTTCCAGTTGTATTTTATTTTTCGCCCAGCAAGTTTGTAAAACAGATAAATTACCAACAAGCGCAAGACGAAATATATACTTGCTGAATCCTATAACTGGAAATGACGACTGCTGCTTCCACCGACTCCAACACCGCCGCTGCTTTTGCCTCCGCGACCGCCGCTTCGAACGTGGCAAACACAATTGCCGCAACCTTGTCCACCATGATGAGCTCGACTACCTCAGCAACAACTCCATGGGTGTTTTCGAACCCCTTTCTTACTACCGGTGGATCCACCTCGAGTGGCACCGTTGGTTCCACTTTTAGTGGTACCGTGGGATCCATGTTAGGATCTAGTGTTGGAGCCTACGGGTTCAACACGAGTGGTTCCTTTTTTGGAACAACCTCGGGGCCTAGGATGATGCCTACCGCCGAGAAGCCACCAAAGTTTGGTGGTGCCGACTTTAAAAGGTGGCAACAAAATATGTTGTTCTATTTAACAACATTGGGGTTTGCTAACTTCCTTAAGGAAGATGCGCCACCGGTGCCAAATGCTCAAGAGACTAGTTTTATAGTCCGAGCTGCTTATGACAACTGGCACAATGGAGACTATCTTTGTAAAAACTTTATTCTGAATTCTTTAGAAGATAGTTTGTACAATGTTTATTCTGTTGTAAACACATCAAAAGAGATGTGGGAGGCACTTGAAAAGAAGTACCGTAGTGATAAACCAATCATGGAACAAGTGCAAGAGTTCCAACTCATCGTTCATGATGTCAATGCCGAAGGAATGGCCCTACCGGACGCTTTTACCATTGCAACTGTGATCGAAAAGTTGCCCCCCAGTTGCCTTAAGCACAAGCGAAAGGAGATGACTCTTGAAGACTTGATTGTGAAATTGCGCATCGAGTCTGACGTGCGCAAAAATGACCACAAACCAAAAGGCCTGATTGATGCTAAGGCCAATCTGTTGGAGCATGGCGGTCCCTCCAATAAAAGGGCTCGCCCAAGTGTCCAAAACAAGAGCAAAGGGAAGCAACCAATCAAGAAGTTTGATGGTGATTGCTTCAACTGTGGCAAACATGGGCATACGGCGAAAGACGCCGAAAGTCAAGGCCAACAAGAAGAAGAAACATGTTGCCAACATCGCGAGTCCAACGGCGGATGGAAAGAGGATGACCTTGCTGCTGTGGTCACCGAAGAAGTCAACCACGTTGAGAACCAAGGTGGTTGGTACGCCGACACCGTGCGACCGCCCACGTTGGTGCCGATAGGAGCCAGTTTAAGAACTATCAAGCTGTTGAGGAGGAAGCTCAACATGGGGAATCCACTTCATCCGAAATTATCGGAGTTGGAGAAGTGGACCTCAAACTCACGTCCGGACAGACACTCACCTTGAAGAATGTGCTTCATGTTCCGGATATGAGGAAGAATTTGATCTCAGGCTCTATACTAGTTAAAAAGGGGTTTAAACTAGTGTTTGAGTCGGATAGAATTATCATAAAAAAGTTTGATAGGTTTCTTGGTAAGGGTTACCTCACGGAGGGACTCTTTAAACTTAATGCTTTGGCTAAACGCCATGTAACCAAGTCCAAGAATGCTAATGAAAATGCTACCGCTTCCTCTTACTTGGTCGAGTGTTCGATTTATGGCATTGTAGATTAGGTCATGTGAATCTAAATGCTAAAAAGATTAGTAAACTTAGATTTACTAAAATTAAATGAAGTCAATACTCAAAACAAATGTGAAATTTGTGTTGAAGCAAAAATGACGAAACTTCCGTTTCATTCGGTAAAACGAAACACACAACCCCTTGAATTAATTCACACAGATGTGTGTGATTTAAAGTTTGTGCAAACTAGATGTGGTAAGAAGTACTTTATCACTTTTATAGATGATTGCACAAGATATTGTTACCTTTATCTTTTGAGAAGTAAAGATGAGGCTATTGAAGCTTTTAAGAATTTCAAGAATGAAGCCGAGAATCAATTAGGCTGTCGTATTAAGATGGTTCGAAGCGATAGAGGTGGCGAATATGTAGCCCCGTTTGAGGAATTATGCAACGAAAGTGGTATAATTCATCAAACAATGACTCCATATGCACCACAATCTAATGGCGTTCTTTGAACGTAAGAATCGAACCCTTAAAGATATGATGAATGCCTTATTGATTAGTTCAGGGTTGTCCTGAACATGTGGGGAAGTCATCACTGACCAACTACATATTGAACAAGATTCCACGCAAAGGTAAGGATATTACCCTTATGAGTTGTGGAAAGGTAGAAAACCTTCATACAAATATCTCAAAGTGTGGGGGTGTTTGGCTAAGGTTGAGGTACCTCTACCTAAACAAGTTAAAATCGGACCTAAGACGGTCGATTGTATCTTTATTGGGTATGCACTAAACAGTAGTGCCTATCGGTTCGTTATCCACAAGTCAGAAGTTCCTGAAATGACTGTGGGAACAACAATTGAATCAAGGAATGCTGTATTCTTTGAAAACATATATCCTTGTAAGGATAATGATAAAGTTGAGAACAATTCTAGCAATAGAGTTGAAGATGAAGGAACAAGTTCAAAACCTGTGGATGTAAATCCAAAGTCACGTAAGCGATCGAGATCTAATCTGGAAGATGTAGAACCGAGACGTGGTAGTAGGGTTAGGACACCAAAGACATTTGGACCTGACTACATAGCTTTCATGTTGGATGAAGAACCAACGTCGATTAAAGTAGCTTATGCCAGACCAGACGGGTTGCTCTGGAAAGAAGCTGTTCAGAGTGAAATTGACTCAATTTTACAAAACCAAACTTGGGTTTTGGTTGATTTACCTGAAGGTTGTAAGCCCTTAGGATGCAAATGGATCCTTAAAAGAAAGTACAAGGCTGATGGGTCAATTGACAAGTATAAAGCTCGTTTAGTAGTCAAAGGTTTCAAACAGAAGGAAGGGTACGATTTTTTCGATACCTATTCACCTGTAACGAGAATTACATCTATTCGAGTGCTTCTCACGATTGATGCTTTGCACGATCTTGAGATTCATCAAATGGATGTTAAGACTGCATTTCTGAACGGGGATCTGGATGAAGAGATCTATATGGAACAACCTGAAGGGTTTGTTGTACCTGGACAAGAGAAAAAGGTATGCAAACTGGTTAAGTCCCTATATGGATTGAAACAAGCTCCACTACAGTGGCACTTGAAATTTGATAATGTAATGTTATCAAATGGTTTTAAAATAAACGAGTGTGATAAATGTGTTTATATTAAGAACACTAATAACGGTTATGTTATTGTGTGTCTTTATATAGATGACATGTTAATCATGGGTAACAATATACAAGTGATTAACGATACTAAGAACATGTTAAAAAGGAATTTTGACATGAAAGACATGGGGCTAGCCGATGTGATTCTTGGAATGAAAATTTTGAGAAAATCAGATGGAATCATCTTGACACAATCTCACTATGCCGAGAAAGTTCTCAAGAAGTTTAATGCTTTTGATAGCTTATTGGCTAAGACCCCAATAGATTTAAATGATCACTTGAGCAAAAATCGAGGGACCCGTTACAAGAAGAATATGCACGAGTCATTGGGTGTTTAATGTATCTTACAAATTGCACTCGACCGAATTAGCTTGCGCCGTGAACAAATTGAGTCGTTACACGAGCAATCCAAGCAAGGAACACTGAAAGCTCTCGTTAGAGTTTTGAGGTACTTAAAGTATACTCAAAATCTTGGACTACACTATTCGAGATACCCCGGTACTTGAAGGGTACGTGATGCGAATGGATATCCGATACGAAAAGTTCATTTTCGACAAGTGGTTATGTGTTTACCATTGGGGTGGAACTGTCTCGTGGAAGTCCGCGAAACAACGTGTATAGCCCGATCCACCATGGAATCGAATTCATAGCTTTGGACAAAGTGGTGAAGAAGCCGAATGGCTCGAAACTTTCTAGAAGATATTCCATGTTGGTCCAAGCGGTGCTGCGGTGATGATTCACCGTGATAGCCAAGTCGCTATTGGTAGGGCGAGAAGTAACGTGTATAATGGAAAGTCTCGACATATTCGTCGACGCCATAATACCGTGAGACATTTGATCAAAAATGGAGTTATCTCTATTGACTATGTGAGGTCAATGGATAATCTAGCGGATCCGCTAACCAAAGGGTTAAACCGTGATCAAATGAATAAATTGCTAGAGGGAATGGGTTTAAAATCCACAAATGGAGAATTATCATAGTGGTAACCCAACCAAGATGACTGGAGATCCCAAGAACTTGGTTCAATGGGAGAACTAAACTATGAGAGTTCGTGTAAAACACTCATCTAAGTTTATTCCCTATAGAGCAATTGAGTGTTGAAAGCTTGCCTAGTGGTGAGGTTAAGTCTATGACTTTTAATGATTCCTAAAGACCTCAAGGAGGTTGAGTATGGCAAGATACTCGGTAAAGAATCACCTATATAAGTGAGAAGTGGGGGCCGCTTCATGAAATACACTTATGAATCCAAAGGGGTGTCCAAGGCCCGCAAAGGACACAAAACGTGAGAACGGATGAGGTTGAGGTGTTCAAGTGTTAGCACCATTGTCTCGGTGCACACCGTGGGGGAATAGTTCAAAGCATCAAGCCACTAATCCGCCTGTGTACCCGATGATGTTAACTATGGAAGGTTCAAGTCACGAACTACCTATCCTTATACTTTAACGCCTCTTGAGGACTGAGCTTGAGTCTGCATATTGCATTTGGGCTATTTTCACTCATGTGGGGGATTGTTGGAATCGTTAATGATTTTAATTTTATTTTTTAAAATTAAATATCATAGGATCGATCTACGTTCCGAGTAGACGATCGTGGTATATTCACTTTCTCTAAACCGATTCCCGGTGAGTGAGAAATAGTGAATTAAAGTTTCACTTAATTGTGAATTAATAAGGGATGGAATCCCACATTGAATAATGAACCATCATTATTCTAGTATATAAGGAGTTACCTTTATGCATTAATAATTAATGGCACATGTGTATGGGCTTAAAGCCCACACGCGCGCACACGCGCGCGCCGCCGCCGCCCGCCCGCCCGCCTCGCCTCGGCCTCGGCCTCGGCCGCGGGCCGCGGGCCGCGAGCCGCGTGCCGCGTGCCGTGGACCGTGGACCTTGGACCTTGGACCTTGGCCTTGGCCTTGGCCTTGGCCTTGGTCTTGGACTTGGATCTTGGATCTTGGCAATTGGTCTTTGGGCCTGTTCGTGGGCTTGGCCGTGAGCTAGGCCTTGGGCTAGCTTAAAAAATTTTTTGGACAAGCTCAACAACGTAGTTGGGCTCGTATGTGCACATAAGGATGTCCAGGTACATCCGTCCGATGGTTAAGGAGCTGAATACAGTCCAAGTGCGTCCTGACTGTTCAAATTCAGTCCAACCCGGAAGTAACCTCCCAGGTGTTATGGGGAGGAGTTAATGGCAGGTTTGAATTTCGTAACCCCTGCCATTTGTTTGAATTTCGTAACCCCTGACCATAATGCAGCATAAATGACTGCATTATGATAGCCATTAGTGGCTGTATTAATCTTGATCCCTGCAGTGTGAATGGCCTATAAATAGGCATACATCCCTCTGCATCAGTACATGCAATTTCGAACTGAGCATAAACATACAGTTTTTTTTTTATCATCCTCTGCATGTCATCTGTCAGAGCTCTGTCCTCACCTCTTCCAGTTCGCCGGAGCTCGTAGGTCTTGTGGTGCTACTACCTACGAGACGTTGTCGTTTTATCTTTGGGGGCGATACGTCGAGGCAGAGAGCACTAATGGGCGTATTTCGTCTTGCGGATAGAGGATTCCTCGACTCGGCATTACTTTACGGTTTTATAATTTATTTTCTTGTATATTCAATTCTGTTTCGAGTTCTGTAATTTTCTTCTTCGCTGAGTTCTGTAGTTTCTGAGTTTCGAATTGTAATTTGTTTTTCCAGTTGTATTTTATTTTTCGCCCAGCAAATTTGTAAAATAGATAAATTACCAACATTACGGAGATTGTGTCCAGCACAAACCTTGATTTTAATTAATTTTTTGTCCCATTAATTTATCCATTTCGAAGAAAATCATCTAACAAAATTCTCCAACAGGGTGGCTGGCTCTATCTCGGAAGGCTCATTTGTGAGCTGATATGTGGTGGGCCGACTCGCTTGTGTTCTTACATGTGGCAACCTGTAAGTTGTAAACATGTTTGATTTCTTATTTCCTTTTCTTTTTTTAAATAATTAAGTTTCGAGTTTGTATTTGACTAGTTCTCGGGACGACAGTCTCGATTTAGCAGTGCTGCTGTCAGTTAAATTGCGAGTTGTGTATTCAGCCCTCAGGTTCTTAAATACCCTCAATTAGCGCACACAAAGTCCTCTTCCAAATAATTGCTCCATGATGGACCTCCTCAAATCCAACCGCAAGATCCTACCAAGATCAGGCCCCACACCATGCTGCTTGAAGTTCTCAATATTTAATTTTTCTACCAGCATATCTCAGAAGGCTATTGTCTAATCTTTAGCCATAGATTAAGGAGTCATGAATTCTTAAATAAATTCTTAAAAATTTCGTCTCCATAGACTCGAATCCGAATCTCTTACTTAAAATAAAAAATCCGTGACCAGTGGACCAAAACCACTAGTTTTCATTTGATTTTTGTTTTGATACCACCATTTGTGGTACTCGGTTTTCTTTTTAAAAATTTCCCCAAATGGTGAATTTAGAATTTAACAAGATCTAACTCATATTAGATCTGTCCATTCTCGTTGGCCCGACATGCCTGAACTGGAACCGGTCCGGCGGTTCAAGGCCCTTAACCGGACTGCCGGTCAACGGTTCAAAATCTAGACCGGAACCGTCTCAAGGGTCAGTTACGGTTCCTCCCAGCTGCGAATCGGAACCGGCGGTTAACCGCCGGGACGAACCGCCGGTTCAATTAAGAAAAAGGGGGCTGTGCAGTGCAGGGGCTGTGTAGTGCAGGTGCTGTGTAACGGCTACAAAGCAAAAAAGGTGGGGCTATGCAACGAGCAGAAAGCGGAAAAGGTACAAGGTGGGTCACTGAAAAAGGTACAAGGTGGGTCACTGACTCACTCGGTCTTCTCTTCTCTCTTCTCTCTCTCCTGTAAAAAAGGGAAACGATTCTTCTCTCTCTATATCTCCTCAGCTCTGCTCTCTCTCTCTCTAGCTTGCTAGTAGTTTTTTTTAAATTAACAAGCAAAAAAAAAAACAGCGGGCCAGTCCTGAACCGGCAGTTTATAACCGGCCATGAACCATCGGTTTATGAGCCCGGACTGGAACCGCCAAGGCTCTTCAGGGGCTGGTTCCGGTTCACCCTCCCTTGAACCGTGAACCGGCGGGCCGAGGCCCGGAACCGGCGGTTCAAGGCCCGTGAACAGGTCTAACTCATATGCTAGCCACACGGCTTTTTATGAGCAATTTTATGTATATACTAAAAATTATTTTTTCCATAATGAAACGGCGGTGGTGATATAATTGAATTAAAATAATTAAATTACCAGATTACTTGCGAAAAAAATATATTGGTTACCAAAATTCTCGACGGTCGATGGGCTTGCCGTAAAAAAAATGTCGGTCGTCGAAGGTCCGTCGGCCGCCGCGGTGGCCCGTCGGAAAGCAGGTTGGCGGCCTAGCGTAAAAAAATAAACAAAAATAATTGGGTGATCCCCCTAGAGGTTCGTCACATAGCCGGAGGTGGCCCAACGGAAAGCAGACTGGCGGCCTGGCTTAAAAAAAAGGGTTGGCCGGCCCCCGGAGGTCCGCGGGAAACCGAAGGTGTCCCGCCGAAAGCAGAACGACGGCCTTGCGGAAAAAAAAAAGTTGACCGATCCCCGAGGTCCGCAGGGGAGCAGGCTGGTGGCCTGACATAATAAAAATAAAAGAATGAACAGAATGGCTGGTCTTCGGAGGTCCGCCGGCCATCGGCGGTGGGCCAATTACTTTATGGGTATTCCTAAAATTTATTTTTTAATATTTAATAATATTATTATTATTATTGAATTGACCCCACAAAAGGGGAAGGAGAGGGGATGTGTATGGTGGTCTTTTCAGGTGCACACTACGACGACTAAAAAACACCGTTGTTCTTTATATTAATAGAAAGAACAGTGGTGTTTTTTGGTCGTCGTAGTGTGCACCTGAAAAGACCATTATACTCATCACATGTCCTTCCCTTCTTTTGGGGCTGAATGCAATAATACTTAATAATAAATTTTAAGAAATACCCCTAAAATATTTTAGAGATTACTCCTAAAAGAGAAGAAGAAGAAAATGTTGGTCAGCCAGTGGCTTTAGCCCACTGGCCACTATGCTCTTCCTCTTGTGGAGACTCAGGTTCGATTTTGTCTTGGGGACGAATTAAGGAGTTATAAGGTGGCTTGATGGTAAGGGTGTTGGAGTTAAGAAGTCCAGGAGTGTTCGGTGCTTGGTGAACTAACTACTAATAATAACTAATAAATTTCTAACAATTACTGATAAAAAAATGTTGGTCGACGAAGGTCCGTCGGACGCTAAAGGTGTCCCGCCTGAAAGCAGGCCGATGACCTGGCGTAAAAAAAATTAAAAAAAGTTGGCCGGAAGCAGCCGGCGTCCTGCCAAAAAAAAGGAAAAAGAAAAAAAGAAACTGGTCGACCGTCGGAGGTCTCCGGCGATCAACGGCTTTATCGGAAAAACTGATCGGCCAGAGATCCGTCGGAGATCTCGATAAAAAAAAGATTTTTTTTATAAATTAATTATCCTTTTAATCTAAGTTAATATTCTTTTTAAAATTTATTGTTGTTGAATACCTAATAATATTATTATTATTATTAAGTATTATTAAATTCAACACAAAAAGAAGGAAATGAGAGGGGGTACAATAGTCATTTTCGGTGCAAACTACGACGACCGCCAAAAATCAACGTTGTTCTTTAAATTATAGACATCTATAATATAAAGGACAACAGTGTTTTTTAATTCTAGGATGGCGGTCATTGGACTTCTGGCGATCGATTTTTTTTTTATTTTTCTTCCGGCAAGCTCGTCGGCCGCCGATAAAATTTTATAACTAATATATTTTTTTAACAAATAATCTGATAGTTGTTCCGAGAATTATTATTCCTGTGATGTGTCTTACCTAATACTGTTGTAGATACATAGATGGAAGGTTCTAGATCCTTCTAGAGGTAGTAGGATCCTATTAGATGTCTTACCTTATCTAGGAATCCTATGTATGGAAGGACTCTCATTGTAATGCCTATATAAAGGCCCCTCTATCAGTGTTATGAATACAATTGATTGACTCTATTTACAGTCTTTTTACTTTCTCCTGAAACACGTTATCAGCACGTAGACTTCCAACTGAGCAAGAAAAAAAAATCTCATCCCGATTCTTTTCTGAAAATCCCCCCCAAAAAAAAATCGGAAATCGGATTTTTTCCGCAGAAACCCTAATTACGGACAGCCGTCGCCTTCCCCGGCCAGATTACCGCCGCTCAACCACACTAGAAATCAACTTCCTCCTCTTTGACCGAGATCGGCACATCTCATCCAGCCCGTTCAAATCCGGTCGAGCCTGTTCCGCCTTGGAGACCCCAACTGTCGCCCAGCAGACCCGCCGTCGTCTTCCTCGCGAGCAACCCGCCGCTCGCCCCCCACCAGACCGGCTCGCCGCCCGTCCGTGACCTCCCTCCCCATCACAGCAAACCCGCGGCCATAGCCAGCCGCTTGCCATCGCCGGATCGCGATTCCCAGATTCCGGCCAGCTCATCTCCCAAACCCATTAAAACAGATTGGATCTCCCCGGCCCGCTCCCCAACCCGCATCCGGCCTGCCCCAGTTTGTACCTGACCCGGTTGCTGCCCAGCCCGACCCGACGGCTTTCAATCAATTTTTTTTAGTCCGACTAACGAAGTAAGAACTACAAGTCCAACGGTGGAGATCTGATTCGGAACAGTATTATCGACAAAACTGTATGCGAACAGAAGCATATTTTTACACAAAAAAAAAAAGAGAAAATTTCCGCGCGTAAATTTTCTGTACAGCGCAGTCGTACTAAAAACATATTTCCCGATTCGTTAACCGTCGGATCGGTGTAAAATTTTGAGAGCAATTTTCCAACACAAATATCTGTATATTCAACGGTGGAGATCGGATTCTAAGTAATATTGATTACTGAATATGCTGCCGAACAGAAGTAGATTTTTACGAGGAAATTTGGAGATGCGACCTCATCCAATACCGAGCTGCTGCATTGCCGCGCTCGAGTCCTTTTTCGGACGAATTATCGAGCCCATTAGCCCTATCCGGGCGTTTCTCAACTCTTCATCTTTTCCTAATTAATGATTCATTTGTTCATTGATTTGTACACTTATGAATCTTACCATGTTTATGTTTTACGTGCATATAGGAAAATACGTTGCTCATAATGATGTGCACGCTATGGAGAGAAGCCATATTTATTATCCCGTTCAAGGATCAAAGTAAATATAGAACGGAGTACCCACAGAAATATGTTGTTCATATGGAGAGAAGCTCCCGTTCAAGGACCAAAGCAAATATGGAACCAAGTACCCGTAAGATTTGATTAAAGTTCCCGTTTTTCAATTCTTCTCTTTTGGGAATTTTTTTTTTGGGGAATTGGGTATTTGGGTTCTTTATCTCCCACGCTACTTTGCGGTGGATGAGACTATGAGAGGTGGTATCACTCTCGTATGTCGAAGTAAACTGTGTGACGGTCCTGGGGGAGTCACGGGTAATTGTTGAAAGTCGATATTTGTGGTTGTTGCATACACCACGTTTTGGGTGCGATTTGATGTCGCCGTTTTGTCGATTTTAAACCAACAATTGAAAAAAAAATGAATATTGTCGGTAACGGTAAAGTTATGACTCGTTCATGATTAGTCACGGATTTGTGACGTACAAATGGGACAAACATCGATTGCGACGGATATGTCGTGGTTAAAATCGATTTGTGGCGGAATTGTCACGTTGAATTGAGCGACCACCACGTTGGTCTTGACCCAATCCCATACTTGGAAGACTCCATCTTTCATCTTATTAAAATAAAATATTGCATGTGGGTGTAGTCATGTACCGTCTCCTTGCAATATGATATATGAAAGAATGTACGAGTAATTCTCATGAATTTTAACATGTAAAGCAATGGTATATTGCGGTAAATACATGAATTCATTGACCTCGATTATAGTTCGTATGACTATAGGTCCGAATACTTTTCTGAGTATTTGTAAAGGCATGTGCCTTATACATTTGACTATGTTTAGTCGATCTTATTGGATGGTCAAGACGAGTTGGTTATGGTATATTCATTATGTCTCATGGTTCAAAATGCTTAATTATGATGCACCGCGTTGCATCCACATAACATGGCTATTATGACGTATACTTGCAAATTGAGAATTAAAATACTTGGTTGATTTGATGCACTTTGGTGGATTTTGTCTACACTTTGATCATGACTAGGCGCATCCTCCTTGGTGTTTGTTTATGCTTTGAAAGTTCAAACGGAATTAGTGGTTTTTAAACAGCCTTAGCTGTACCGACATTCCTACTTTCTCTGCAAGTCTGCCAAGTTGGAGTTACCGAAAGGATCATTAGTCGAGATAAGAAATCGAACACCCTGATGCGTTTAGACGCACCTATGGCTGTTATTGCCATGTTTTTGCATCAACACTTATGCCATTGGATATGGTCTCAACCTTGTTTTCTTACTAAACTTGGGAAATACTAAAGCAGTCAATTAAAACATGCACTGTGATCTGAGTTTAATGATCCATGTGGTGCACAATATATGGATAGAAAGATACGGAAGTCTAGTTTCCAGAACATCTGACCGTTCGTCCATAGCCTTCCTAACAAGGGAGTTATCGCCGTTTTAGTGAACAAAGGTCAAGCTGCGCGGAATTTTATTTCCAGCGATTGTGCTAACTTTTGTCCCAACCAACTTGGTTCCCATCTTGAATTTGCAAGTGGTCTTACGACACATGTTTTTCAATATATTTTTGGCCAAACTTGCCATAGATGATGCAGTTTTTGGTATGCGTTGTACGCTAAACTATCATCTTTTAAATGTTGAAAAACAGTTTTCTTGGGGAAGCCCAAAATACGCACCCTTATAAGAAGGTCGAGCGTGTGCATGGTAGTGTTACACCATACTTGTGTCATAATTTTGCCCCTTAGGCATATAACCTTGCCATGTTATGCACTCAATATGATAGATCGTTTTGATCGTATCTGGTATAAAATCTCTATGTTGTTAGCGTGTTCGCTATGCTCATATTTGTAAAATTTTGCAAGCGAAATTGAGTGCGTATTAAGCTATTTTCAAGGAACACGATATTTTTGGATTTCGGTTTATAAATCCAATGTGACTATGATGAGTAGGTCATCACAATCAATGAGTGGTATAATGCTCAGGTTGTTGAATGCCGAATGGCGTTTTCTAGTCACATATGTTCCGTAACAATTGAACCATGTTATGACTCGATGATACATATGTCAAAGTGTATCACTCATAGCATCTCATTATGATTTGTGAGAAATAAAATCTTATGCATCACTTGTATTGAATATGTGAAAGGAAAAATATTCATGAGTCAATATGGTCCGGCTTGCATCGGTTTTTGTAACCAGAAGATGTATTGGGACATTGACACATTTAGGCTTTAATAGTCCGAAGTTTGGACAATTTGATGATCCATATACCACCGTATTGCCATGGACATTATTTTTTTTCTTTGAACAAAGAAACTAGTTGGATCAAAGACACCAAAGTATGTTGGTGGAGTCGTGAGCAGGGCTCATGACCAATGATGATATTTATGTCATCCGCGTCTTGTTTTCACAAACATGTGTGACGCCAAAGACCCCCCAATGATCCTTCTTAGCCATGTTCATTAATTAAAGCCTATTCTTTAGCACGATTAGGAGATGACACCCTTCTATGCTGAAGAGAATAATGTAGCGACTCGCATAAGCATGGTGCCGAGTCCTCCCTTTTCACCGAGTCCTTATACATACATGATCATAAGTATTAGCCTGGGTGGCTTATGATGCTATGATGGTGTTCACAAATGGTCGTACTCAAGTAATAACATTTATATGTTATGTGGTTCCTTTGACAATGATTGATAAGTTGATGAAACCTGAGTTTATGGTTGTCCAACTTGCGGACCAGTCATTGTAAAGGTCGGTTCACCCACTTTTAGACCAAGTCTTAAAGTGAAATTTTAACGAGTACTTCCTAACATCCAAGGCTACCTTCTCACAAATTTTGGTGCCATTTGGAGACTTGGAAGGAGGTGAACCACTTAAATGAAGTTTTCACATACCACCAGCCGTCCCAACGACCAGTTCGATGTCATTTCGACCGGTTTTTGACCACAAGGTTGATGGTTTGGGAATCCTAAACACCCGTTTATACATTCTCAAGAAATTTTGAGGTGTTTGGGGCTGGTGAAGGGAGTGAAATCTTCAAGAAAGCACTAGAGGTTCGATAAAACCAACGGCCTATCATCAGTTCAATCGTTTCTTTATGTTCGATCCCGGTGGTGCATGTTGGCGGTTTTGTTGGATTCTCAAGACCAGTGGCTACGGTTATGTAGCATAGGTCAACATGTCATATTCACCTATACCTATCATCATTCAAATGCTTAGTTACGAGTGTAACAGTATGCATTTTGTTAAGTAGATTGTGTTAACACTGAAAACCTTTATCGTCCACATGTTCATGTGCCAAAGTGCGTCACCACAACGCATTATGACGGGTTATAAATGATGAATATGACATGAGCTTTCACTCATAGTCCACTTAAAATATACCTTGGCAGACGATCTCGTAAGTCACTTTGATGAGCCAGTCTTCCCATCGTTAGGGGGAGATGTGAACGATCATGTTCGAGTAGAACGACTTGGAATTGTCGTAGTTTGTCCCTACTGTGCCTCACCAAGTTCCCTAAAGTGACGAGATTAAATACATGCTGCAAACATATCTGCAAGGATTGTGTCCGGTTATGGACGTTCGTCACCTATAAATGGTGATATGGTAACACCACAAATTGTGGTAGATGGTGTTACTAGGCCGTGGATCTCATAAAGTATTAGGATGTCACTTGGTTCGATAAATACTCTCGCTAAGAATGTATGCGAGCTTGGTACATGAAACTTGATCATATGATCAAATGAACTCATCTGTCTCATGTGATTCTGGATTATAGTCATCATTGGGGGACGCCTCAATGAATGCCAATCCATAAAGAGTACTCTATGAATAAAGCCAGTTCATGAGGACGTGGAATGTGAGTTTAATCGAACCATACTTCGTTGAAAATCTACAATGTTGTAGCCTTGTCCTAAAATGGAAATATATGCGACTCCAGTATAAACAAAGTGATAGCCCTTTGTTGAAGTGGTGCCGACACTCCAAAGATAAGATCTATCTGTATACTTTGTTAAAGCGAGTGAGAGAAAGAGTTAAACTCACCTCATGGCGTGAGGTTCCTCATGAACGCACTGGAATCGACTACGATGACACGAAACTTAGTTGTGCTATCGTAATGGATGTTATAGCATCCACTATCTTTTCAGTTAGATAGTTTCCCAAAAACTGACGTGCAGCTTGTGGTTAAATCTTATCTTAGTGGGGAACTAAGTTAAGTGATGAAAGGATCTCGTGGTGGATCAGACTCAAATCAAGTGGCTCCTGACCACGGAGCGCGTTGACAAGTGATTGTCGGGAACGCATACTAAGTATATACTTGATTTTGAAGAGATATGAAGCTTTTGCGTGTAAAACTAAGGGTTTATAGTGATGTACTCTTGTGAGACTAAGAGATTCCGCTAAATCCAAAGATAAGAATGAAAGGATCTTGGGAACACTTGATGATGCGTATTCATCAATCGGTTTAAGGCAATCTAAGGGACGGTTTCCCTAAGAGACGATAAAGTAATGCCTATATGATTCCCAATGACTAGTCGAAGTCATAATAAGACTTGGCTCACTTAAATGATGATGCAGTCTTAAGAGAAAAGTACGGTATTATGTACTCATGTCTGACTCGATGTACTCATTCGTAATAATCCGGTAAAGCCACTGTAATGATGGCCTAGGATGCGCTCACGCAATGTCTGTGATTGACAAGAAGCTTGAAGCTCGCTCTATCTCAATAAAAGGACACTTGAAAACTGATACCCGAATCTGCCCAGAATGTGTTGGTCTATCTCCCATATGACCTACAGGGCAACTCACTTGCTGGAAAATGGTGAAATTGGTACCATTGGAAAGGTTTGTGTCTACTTTCCAAGGAAACCAACCATTTGATCACATCCATCATGTTGAGTGACATATGACTATTGTTGCAAAGTAGGACAGGATATGTCCGGTAATTTGCTAAGTCAACTTCGATAGAGCTTTGTGATCTGCTCAGGTCGATCTAGGTTACGTACTGTATGTGAATGAAAAGCTATGGGTGTCTAGTTTTCATAAGTTCTTACAGTTTCGTTGATGCCTATTGAATCGAAGAAGTTATGACTGATTTAGTGCATGGAGGTCAAGACTTTAGAAAAATTGATAAGTCTTTAGCGACTCTGCACTTTGGATGTGTCGCGCTCTTTTTGTCCTTAGACCAATGTTTGTTTTTTCCCATTGGGTTTTCACTTGGTAAGGTTTTTAACGAGGCGACCTATGAGAACATCCATACGATGATGTGTTGTACTTCTGTTCAACTTAGACCAAGAGATATTTTTCCCACTGGGTTTTTCCTTGGTATAGTTGTGAGGGCAACTTGGCATCCGACTCCTATGATTTGAGGTACTCATCAGGGGGAGTCGTTATGTATACATCAGGGGGAGTATACATGACATGTTATCTTGGTGCGTTGCAATCTTTTCCTCATCAAGCCTTTATTTTTCCCATGGAGTTTTGTTTTGGCTTGGAATAGGTTTTTACGGAGGCAACATCTTCTGCACCATTGTTGTATTAGTGCTCGACACAGGGGGAGTGTTCCGGGAATTATTATTCCCGTGATATGTCTTACCTAATACTGTTGTAGATACATAGATGGAAGGTTCTAGATCCTTCTAGAGGTAGTAGGATCCTATTAGATGTCTTACCTTATCTAGGAATCACATGTATGGGCGACTTCATCAGAATGCCTATATAAAGCGCCCTCTATTAAATAAGCATTAATACAATTAATTGACTCTATTTACAGTTTTTTTACTTTCTCCTGAAACAATAATTTAATTATTTTAATCTAATTATTGTAATATTACCCTGCCATAACCAATTATAGCACTGGTAATATTTAGTATACGTATATTCGAGCCTTTAGTTAAAAGAAAGCCTCGTGCAACAATGATTAAAGCACATACCACCGAACGTCCGTCTATAATTTAGTACGCTTTCTTTTCTCTTAAAAAAGAATGAATGAAATAATGGCACTGTACATTCTTACATCAATTATAAATAAAGATGTATAAGAATATGATGATTATCTTAACAAAATAACTTGCATACACTAGATACAATAGTAATAATAATAATAATAAATAAATTAATTTATTATTATTATTACAGTTAAACCTCGATAAATGAATGTTCGATAAACGAATAACCTCGCCAAATAAATAATTTTTTTCGGTCTCAATTCTTTATAATATGTTCAAATTTTCTTTCGACAAATGAATAATTTCGCTAAATGAATATTTTTCTTCTGTCCCGACCATATTCATTTATCGAGGTTTTACTGTATTACTATTATTAGATTGAAATTGTTGATTGTTCCTTATGTGATACTAGTGTATCACCCATGTAATATATATGAATAAAAACTCACACATCAACGTATAATATCGATTGTTTGCTCTAAATTTCAGAACATTTCTTGATAAATTATATTATTTGTTCTTTTTGTGATTATATCATTCTTGTCACAATCGATATTTTTCGATTAAAGTCTTTTATGCACTTCGCTCTTGATAAAATTACATAAAGCAGATCATAACTAAATACGGGTCTTGACACATATACATATATATGCGAGAGCATTTGATCATCACAAAATACACAGACTAAAAATGACCGTCTTTAAAATTTAAATGACAATCTGCTATCTGATGAGCTTAATATCAATCGTGAAATAAATACTTTACTCCTAAATTATATAATTTGGTATAACTATAATTATTGAATTATATATAAATGCTACGAAAATAATTATACAATAATATTAAAAAAAATGCATGATCTAAGATATGTCAAAAAAATAAGATAACAAATATAAACTCTTTGAGGAACTTAATTGTTGCTGTTAAATAATTTTTTTCTAACACGAATTTCGTATTGAACATTAAAGATATCCAAAATATTTATCAATTACTGTTTAAGTATTTATACATTCATAAATTGATGATTCGATCAATTAATATGGTATAATCAAGAATTAATTGTTGATATATTTTAGGGATAGACCAGTCAAAATTATAAAAAAAGGTAGTTTGTAAATCAACATGATTAAATTATGTAAACATAAATATTAGGGCGATAATTGCGCGATAATTGCACATAAACTTTCGCACAAAATTTTGTTGTTGCTCCAAAATCACAATAAAATAATTTTGTTTTTTTCTCACACAATTTTTCTATTCTTTTAATAAATAAAGTTTTAATATAACTAAAATAATTATTCAATCCATTCTCCCAGCGGACAAATTGGTAGTACCAATTTCCAAAATAAGTATAAAAATAGTAGGTCACATTTAAAAAAAAAAATTACATTCAATTTTTGTATTCCTTAAAAGATTCTGTTGATTCATATTCTATTATTCTAATTAATGTCTTATATATTCTAGGAAGGTATGTTTAAAATTAATAAAATTAGTAATTATATACTTTACTAAAATCATTATACCAAGACTTATACAAATATTAGGGCAGAAATTATACCAAAATAGTGTGAGTATGCATCACTTAAAATATATAAAAAAACATATGTAAGTATGTTCCATTATATCTCACATATTTCCCGTTATGATCATTCCATCAATCAAGAGGATTTACAAGTTACATTATGTTCATAAATGTAACTATGCTCGCAGTATTTAACCGCTAGTTCCTCACAAGTGTAGAATGATAGTTCTTAATCATGTACACTCACGGACTGATTCATACAAAACAATAATCATATCGTGAAGGAGGTAGCCAAAAGGGGTTTGCTTAGTCGATTTCCAAAACATAAGCAATTCATACCAACACTGTAACACCCCCCAATCCACTCAGGGATATTACACGCCGTAGACCCTTTCCTCAAGGATCTACCAGGCTGGTAACTAAAATCAAACATCATAATATCGCCTTCAAGGCTAAATGACGACTCAGTAGACCGATTTGGCCTTTCAATCAATACATACAACTCAATCTCAAAACATGCCCACGCAGGTTCAAAACAAAACACTCCCGTGCAATGGGAAATACTGCAGCGGAAATAAACTACATCTAGGCCAGCACAACATCGTACGAGTCCTCATGTGATTAGTATCGATCATCTTTCATCATCCTTCATACCAACCATGTGTTATGTGTAATACCCGGTTGTAATTCAGTCATTATCATTCAGTAATTATCGTTCAGTAATTGTCACCCAGTAATTTTCACTCATTAATGATCATTTGTCACTCATATTCAATCATTGTATTCACCGTTCAGAGTAATTGTATCGTGTATCAATCGTCATTCATCATCAATCTAGTTGGAGAATCGTGCCGTGTTTATCATCATTGTCATCTTCATAGTGGGCTGTGTGTGAGGAGTAGCGTACGCTATGAATTCTCTTTAGCGCGCACTAATTGAGTTCAGGTAGCGCACGCTACCTCTCAACACTAGGGCACGCTAGTGTGTTTCAAGCAGGCAGTCCAGAAAGCACTGTACTGCAGTTGAGTTGCAAGTAGCGCACGCTACGAATGGTAAGTAGCGCGCGCTAGTAGGTCGGAGTAGTGCACGCTATGCAGTCGGTGTAGCGCGCGCTACGGTCGGATCAGGCAGAGTCCAGTGGCTACTGGACTGAGTTGGAATAATTCCTAGCGCACGCTACGAGTATATTAGCGTACGCTACCGTTGCGAACAGAGGGTACTGGACTACCCAGTACACCCATTAGCGCACGCTACGCACAGAAGCTAGCGCACGCTAACTGGGATTTGCTATATATTGGACAGTGCAGTCCATTTCGTCATTTCTTCATCCCACTTCATTCCTTCGGCAATTTTGGGCGATTCCGGGCGATTTAGAGAGTGTTCTTCGAGGTGCAATCATCAATCATCATATTAAAGCTTATCATTCGGATTAATCATCATTTCATCATCCCCATCACATCTAATCAAGGTAATAATCTCTTGGATCTAGAATTTCATATTTTTGGGTTTTCCTTCCGATTTCTTCGTGTAAGCTTGGATTGTTGTTGGAATATGTTAGATATGGATTATCTACCTTGGATAAATGTATTCCTACGGAGTTATTGTCGTATATTTCGGATTTCATGAATATTTGGGTTTGAATCAAGAACACTTTGGGGTTGACTTTGATATTTTTGGGGGTTTTCGATTAGATGTCGTCGTTAAATCGAATTGGGGATTCCTATGGGATTATTGATGTCATTGAAGTTGTTTTGTTGGTTTGAAATACTCATTCTGGAGTTGGTTTCGATATATTCGGGTTTGGATATTATCAAAGGATGTGTGTTTGCTAAGTGTTTGCTAGAATGCCTCAATGAGTTTGGATATTGTTGTATCGACGTTTGAGTTGGTTATAATCGTATTTGATACGTATACGCATTGTTGGTAATTGTCATTTAAGGTTGTTCGAGCGACCGACATCCCTTTTTGGACGTTGTTCGAGGAAGGACATTCTTCACCGGTTGTGTAAGTTAATTCTTACTCGGTTAAAAGGATATTCATTCCTTTCATTGTTTTTCATTCATAATCATAATTCATTCATAATGTATTAACCGTATTGAGACTTGTAATTGTCAATTAATAACTTCATTCACGAGGAACGACGGTTCCAATCATTTCATTGAGCTATCATTCATTTCACTATCATTTCATCTCGGTGAGTCATTCTTGACTTTGTCGGATTGTTATTCATTAATATTCTTCATGGTCATTCTCGTTCATATAACCTTCTGGGTTCATATTGCGCGGCCGGGTGGGGATGTGTGGAATTTTTAGTGTGGCACGTGATGGTCATGTGTTGGGTTCACCGACACATTGGACTGTGCACACGGTAATGTGCCTCCGTGAGACTAATTAGGTACAAGGGCGGGTGTGTCCGGACACTCATCTTGTGCACGTGCACATACCATTACGGGCGTACTATGATGCCTCTCTTCAGCGTCATTTCATAATTAAGATATATCATGATTGTATTCATTCATTTGTGTTTTCTTCATTTTATTTCCGCTGCAGACTTCCGTTTGGATATTCATTTCATTCAGTGTTGTATATTTTATCTTCATATAAAATATACATGTATTCTGTATTATCTTGGGTGTGTTGTAATGAAACTCCTCATCGGAGTAATTAATGATATACTGTGGTTCGGTACTACAATTATATCACTTAATTCATTAATTTTCATTCGCCTGGTGGGTCCCAGTCGGGGGTCCACGGCACTGTAATATCCGCCTAATTTGGGGTGTTACAGAGTTGGTATCGGAGAGTGGTTTTGAATACTACCTTTCGAGTCATGTCTCATTTGAAATCATCGTTCATCAGACTAGTATCATTGGACTTTCGCGTCACGTGTGACCTGTGCAAGAGCCGAGCCCCTCAGACCAAATAACAGTAAGATTTCTGACGCCATGGTATAATTTCTGGCAATAAGAATCACTCATTCATCATTCAATAGTCAACAATCCTCATTCATCATTTTCATTTGTGATCAAGTTGATCATGTTAATTCATTAATCACTCAGTTCATTTCATTGTTCAGTTGTTGATCTTGAGGATCATATCATTAATCGTGTTAACTTGTTCAAGATAATCATTTCGAGAATTTCATCAGATAATCACGTCACTTCAGTTGATCATTCATGTAATCATTGTGTTTGAGCGTGTATGCTCATTTTCATCATTACATAACATAATCATAATGTGATATTCATGCGAGATATATAATTATCATGTGACATTCCACTTCAGTATGGAAAGAGCTGGCAGAGGACGTGGGGGAAGAGGCCGTGGTGCGGGCCGAAACCCGAGAGCTCGTGTGAATACACGCGCGAATGCGAGGAATAATGCAAGTTCATCGAGCAGCGACGCTGCCACTCATTCACCCAGAAATGATCACTCACTATCAGGGAGTCGTACCCGGGACACAGCTCAATCAGAAGGTGTTCGGGTTGATCCACTCGCTTTTATGCAGGGCATGATGGCCCAGATGACTCAAATGGCATGCCTCATGGAGACGATGCAGAACTCAGCTACTCAGAATCAACAGGCTCCTCCGCCGCCACCTCAGGGGCAAGAGAGGGGTGAGGGCTCATCTGAGCCGGCGGATATTGTTCACTGGCTTGAACATTTCGAGAAGTTGTTTGCTATGGTGGAGTGTCCCGAAGGGCACAAAGTTTCAGTTGCGGCTTACTATCTTGGTAAGGGCACACATTCATGGTGGTTATCGTTGAAGCCCACCGACGGATCTTGTACTTGGGATCAATTCAAAACTCTCATGATGGAGAGGTATTATCCGGTCCCACTCAGAGAGGCCAAGTTGTCAGAATTACTCACTCCCGACCTCTCAGCGGACGACGATGTTCTCGCCATCGCCAAAAAAATTCAGTAGCTACTTCCTTTCGCCCCATCCATTATTCACTCTGAGGCGGACAAGATCAAATATTTCAGCAAGAGGTTGAAGCCTCGTATGCGGATGCAGTTGCTTAATCACAATTGCACCACTCTGGCCGAATTCATTGAGAAAGCTCTTACTTATGAGCTTACTGCTAAGGAGATTGCTAAGCAACAACCTTCATCTGCTGGCAAGAAGTCAAAGAATCGTAATCAGTCTGACGGCAGTCAGGCCACTTTCAAGAAACCTCGTGCGGACTCTACTTTTTCTGAGCGACCTCCTATGGCGCCTAGACCCGAGGAATCTCAGTAACAAGCGGCCAGTTCGGCTATCACCTGTTTCAACTGTGAAGAACAGGGTCATTTCAGCACCAAGTGTCCGAGGCAGACTGTCACGTGCCATAACGGTGGGATTGCTGGGCATAAGGCCCGTTTTTGCCGAAGAGACTCTAAACCTACTTCGGCGTCATCTCAGGCCCCGAGACATTCAGCGGTGTAGAATCAGGCCACTTCACCAAGGCTGCTCAAGACGACAGAGCAAATAAAGGCGGAGCTAAAATCTATCGACGGAAGCGTCGGTTCGGGGCCTAAGCCCCGAATTTATGAGATGAAGAAGACCGACGATCCAGAGGCCCGGATGATCTCAGGTACACTCGATATTCTATCTCAACCTGTGTGTACCCTTATTGATACTGGTGCATCGCATTCATTCATTTCCGAGTCATGTTTGAGTAGACTACGTCTGGGTAGTGCTACTAGTTTTGAGCCTTATGTCATTGGTCTACCTGATGGTAGAAGAATTATCAGGAATCGTGAGATTAAGGATTGTCCGATTCAGTTTCACGGCCGTGATTGGTTAGCAGACATCGTAGTAGATCTACCGAGAGACGATGTCATCTTGGGTATTGATTGGATGGATCATCACGATGCCGTCATTAGTGTCCGTAAGCGTATAGTCACTATCATCTCAGACGATGGAGTCGAATGTGTATTTCAGGGAGGGAATCCCAGCTGTTCTGGGAGAGTCATCAACTTGATGAAAGCAGTGAGATTACTCAATCAGGGGTATGTCAGTTATTGGTGCTATATGACCAAGACCGAGAAACCACCAGTAATGTTGACGGATATTCCTGTAGTGAGAGAATATGCCGATGTATTTCCAAACGAGTTACCTGGTTTGCCTCCACAAAGAGATGTGGAATTCACGATTGAATTGGAGCCCGGTACGGCCCCAATATCGAAGGCACCGTACCGGATGGCCCCGACCGAAATGCAGGAGTTGAAGAATCAATTAGAGGATTTGACCGAGAAAGGTTATATTCGGCCGAGTGCGTCCCCGTGGGGAGCACCAGTGTTATTTGTCAACAAGAAGGATGGTTCTTTTCGCTTGTGCATTGATTACCGGGAATTGAACCGGGTGACGATCAAGAATAAGTATCCTCTACCCCGTATCGATGATCTTTTGGATCAACTTCAGGGAGCTTCAGTATTTTCCAAGATCGACTTAAGATCTGGATATCATCAGTTGCGAATTCGAGAGTCGGATATCGCAAGGACAACGTTTCGAACACGCTATGGTCATTATGAGTTCGTGGTAATGCCGTTTGGATTAACTAATGCTCCTGCGGTATTCATGGAGTTAATGAATCGGGTTTTCATCAACTATTTGGATCAGTTCGTGGTTGTCTTTATTGATGACATTCTAATTTATTCTCGTGACCCGGAGGAGCACGAGTTTCACCTTCATCAGGTGCTTGACGTGTTGAGACGAGAGCAACTTTATGGAAAGTTTTCCAAATGTGAGTTCTGGATGTCTGAAGTGACGTTTCTCGGAATACGGAGTTCGTGTCGACCCTCAGAAGACGAAGGCTATCCGAGATTGGCAACCTCCGAAGAATGTTAAGGAAATCCGAAGTTTCCTCGGATTAGCTGGTCATTATCGGCGATTTGTGGAAGGATTTTCTAAAATCGCTCAACCCATGACGAACCTTTTAAGGAAAGATAAGAAATACACGTGGTCCGACGCGTGTCATCAGAGTTTTGAGGAACTCAAGAGCCGGTTAATTTCAGCACATGTCCTTTCTTTACCGCAAGGGACGGAAGGATTTGTGGTTTATAGTGATGCGTCCGGACAGGGTCTCGGATGTGTACTAATGCATAACGGGAAAGTTATTGCTTATGCTTCACGACAGTTGAGACCTTACGAGGTTAATTATCCGACCCACGACCTGGAGCTAGCAGCCATGGTTTTCGCATTGAAGATTTTGCGTCATTATCTTTATGGCGTTACCTGTCAGATATTCACCGATCATAAGAGTTTAAAGTATATATTTACCCAGAAGGAGTTAAATATGAGACAGAGACGGTGGTTGGAACTAATCAAAGATTATGATATTGAGATACTTTACCACCCGAGCAAGGCGAACGTTGTCGCTGACGCCTTGAGTCGTAAGTCCGTTCAGGAGCAGATGCTTGCTCGATTAACAGTTCAGAAGGAACTTCAGCAGGAAATTCTGAGACCCGTGATCGAGGTCTGGTTACAACGAGTACAAGGGCAACTTTGTACGTTAGAGATTTCATCGCCACTCGAGGAGGCGATCAGGGAGAATCAGGGTTCGGACCTATTTTTGTCACGTATTCGAGATGATGTGGCTCAGGGGAAAGCCCCTAGATTTGTGGTCCACGAGGATGGACTTTTGCGATTCAAGAATCGGTTGTGCGTACTGGCGAATGACGAGTTGAAAAACTCGATTTTGAGAGAAGCTCATGCTACCCCTTATTCCGTTCATCCGGGGTCTAGCAAGATGTACAAAGACTTGAAACAAAATTACTGGTGGAGTAATATGAAGCGAGAAGTCGCGGAATTCGTTTCGAGATGCTTAACCTGTCAGCAAGTCAAGATAGAACACCAGCGACCGGCGGGTATGCTGAAACCTCTCCCTATTCCAGAGTGGAAGTGGGAAGATATTTCAATGGACTTCATCACGAGTTTGCCGACGAGTCGTCGTGGCATGAATACAATTTGGATAATTGTGGATCGTCTGACTAAGTCAGCTCATTTCCTTGAGATCAAGGATACGTGGGGTCCCGAGAGACTTGCCCAGTTGTTCATCAAAGAGATAGTGAGACTGCACGGTACTCCTAAAAGTATCGTTTCCGATCGTGACGGACGATTCGTGTCTCATTTTTGGAAATCAGTTCATCGTGCTATGGGAACTCAGCTTAATCTCAGTACAACTTTTCATCCTCAGTCCGACGGACAATCAGAGAGGACTATTCAGACTTTGGAGGACATGTTGAGGGCATGTGTTCTCGATTGGAAAGATGATTGGGAAGCCCAACTACCGTTGATCGAGTTCACGTACAATAATAGTTGGCATGCTTCGATTAAGATGGCACCTTATGAGGCCTTGTACGGTCGTCGTTGTCGATCTCCTTTGTGTTGGGATGACTTATCAGAATCGATCAGCACCGAGCCCGATATGCTTATAGTCGCCCGTGAGAAGGTAGCTTTGATCAGTTGTCGTTTGTTGACCGCCGAGTCGCATGTAAATCTTATGCGTATAACCGCCGGCCATTAGATTTCGAAATGGGTGACCATGTTTTGGTCAAGGTATCCCCGAGTCGAGGTATTTTCCGTTTTGGGAAGAGGGGAAAGTTGAGTCCGAGATTCATTGGACCGTTTGAGATTTTGGATCGAGTAGGAGAGTTAGCTTATCGATTGGCCTTACCTCCGACGTTGAGCCGAATTCATAATGTATTTCATGTCTCTCAGTTACGGAAGTATGTTGCCGACCCGAGTCACATACTTCAGTTCAACGAAATCGAGATCGCCGATGATCATTTATATGAGGAGCGTCCTATACGAGTCTTAGAGCGGCGAATCAAACAGTTGAGGAACAAGACGATTCCTTTGGTTAAAATTCAGTGGTCTAGACACAGAGTCGAAGAGGCTACTTGGTAAACCGAGGATAGTGTGCGGGAAAGTCATCCCGAGTTGTTTGACCCTTAGTTTCCGGGACGAAACTCTTTTAAGGGGGGTGTATGTAATACCCGGTTGTAATTCAGTCATTATCATTCAGTAATTATCGTTCAGTAATTGTCACTCAGTAATTTTCACTCATTAATGATCATTTGTCACTCATATTCAATCATTGTATTCACCGTTCAGAGTAATTGTATCGTGTATCAATCGGCATTCATCATCAATCTAGTTGGAGAATCGTGCCATGTTTATCATCATTGTCATCTTCATAGTGGGCTGTGTGTGAGGAGTAGCGCACGCTATGAATTCTCTTTAGCGCGCGCTAATTGAGTTCAGGTAGCGCACGCTACCTCTCAACTCTAGCGCACGCTAGTGTTTCAGCAGCGTGCATCCGTAAGGCACCGGATCGCAGTTGCAAGTAGCGCAGGCTACGAATGGTAAGTAGCGCGCGCTAGTAGGTCGGAGTAGCGCACGCTATGCAGTCGGTGTAGCGCGCGCTACGGTCGGATCAGGCAGAGTCCAGTGGCTACTGGACTGAGTTGGAATAATTCCTAGCGCACGCTACGAGTATATTAGCGTACGCTAATAGGTGTCTGTAGCGCACGCTAAATCTTGTGTGTAGCACGTGCTACCGCGATCAGATCAGAGAACAGGAGGTTCTGGACTTCAGTACTGGGCACCAGATAAATCGTTAGCGCACTCTAACATTTTGTGTTAGCGCATGCTAAGTATATGGTTGTAGCGCACACTACAAAAGGTACGTAGCGCACGCTACCGTTGCGAACAGAGGGTACTGGACTACCCAGTACACCCGTTAGCGCATGCTACACACAGAAGCTAGCGCACGGTAACTGGGATTTGCTATATATTGGACAGTGCAGTCCATTTCGTCATTTCTTCATCCCAATTCATTCCTTCGGCAGTTTTGGGCGATTCCGGGCGATTTGGAGAGTATTCTTCGAGGTTCAATCATGAATCATCATCTTCAAGATCATTCGGATTAATCATCATTTCATCATCCCCATCACATCTAATCAAGGTAATAATCTCTTGGATCTAGAATTTCGGATTTTTGGGTTTTCCTTCCGATTTCTTCGTGTAAGCTTGGATTGTTGTTGGAATATGTTAGATATGGATTATCTACCTTGGATAAATGTATTCCTACGGAGTTATTGTCGTATATTTCGGATTTCATGAATATTGGGGTTTGAATCAAGAACACTTTGGGGTTGACTTTGATATTTTTGGGGGTTTTCGATTAGATGTTGTCGTTAACTCGATTTGGGGATTCCTATGGGATTATTGATGTCATTGAAGTTGTTTTGTTGGTTTGAAATACTCATTTTGGAGTTGGTTTCGATATATTCAGGTTTGGATATTATCAAAGGATGTGTGTTTGCTAAGTGTTTGCTAGAATGCCTCAATGAGTTTGGATATTGTTATATCGACGTTTGGGTTGGTTATAATCGTATTTGATACGTATATTGAGCATTGTTGGTAATTGTCATTCAAGGTTGTTCGAGCGACCGACATCCCTTTTTGGACGTTGTTCGAGGAAGGACATTCTTCACCGGTTGTGTAAGTTAATTCTTACTCGGTTAAAAAGATATTCATTCCTTTCATTGTTGTTCATTCATAATCATAATTCATTCATAATGTATTAACTGTATTGAGACTTGTAATTGTCAATGAATCACTTCATTCACGAGGAACGACGGTTCCAATCATTTCATTGAGCTATCATTCATTTCACTATTATTTCATCTCGGTGAGTCATTCTTGACTTTGTAGGATTGTTATTCATTAATATTCTTCATGGTCATTCTCGTTCATATGACCTTCTGGGTTCATATTGCGCGGCCGGGTGGGGATGTGTGGAATTTTTAGTCGGGCACGTGATGGTCATGTGTTTGGTTCACCGACACATTGGACTGTGCACACGGTAATGTACCTCCGTGAGACTAATTAGGTACAAGGGCGGGTGTGTCCGGACACTCGTCTTGTGCACGTGCACATACCATTACGGGCGTACTATGATGCCTCTCTTCAGCGTCATTTCATAATTAAGATATATCATGATTATGTTTATTCAACTCTTGAGGATTGTTGTTACGTATGGCGGCCCGTTGGGGGATGTTGTTTTCAGGTCATGGCAAGGCTAAGGCACGGGAAGAGAACGTTGACGGCGAGGAGTCCCAGTGATACTAGTAGGGGGGCCTAGTCCTTTTCATTCATTTGTGTTTTCTTTATTTTATTTCCGCTGCAGACTTCCGTTTGGATATTCATTTCATTCAGTGTTGTATATTTTATCTTCATATAAAATATATATGTATTCTGTATTATCTTGGGTGTGTTGTAATAAAACTCCTCATCGGAGTAATTAATGATATACTGTGGTTCGGTACTACAATTATATCACTTAATTCATTAATTTTCATTCGCCTGGTGGGTCCCAGTCAGGGGTCCACGGCACTGTAATATCCGCCTAATTTGGGGTGTTACATTATGCTCCCCAAAACCTGAATGCAAAACAAACATCCACCCCCCGATAACTCGGGGATTTCATATTACAAGAATAATAATAATCAGGAATCCTCAAAGATTCAAACATAACGAAAAATACTTCCCGAGGCAAGAGTTTGAGTAAAACTTTTCAAATTCGAAAGATCACAATTCAAGGGAACAATTTATAAAATATTTTTAAAATGAAAGCTCTCGGGAGTTTTAGCGGAAAACCATTAAGGACTAACGAATCCTTCTCTTTTCAAAGAAACCGAAAGGGGTCACAACCCAAGATTTACTTTCTCAAATAAAAACCAACAACAATTCACAGGGTTCATATCCCACGTCACGTGTCCTCGACGGACATAAAACCAACAAAATATAACCACCCAAAATACAAAATCTCGGTAACACATCTAATGTACCCGACCTGGCAAAACACATCCAAAATCATATACATAACACCGTGATCACATGCAACGTCATCTCACGGTTGGATCAATCACTTGTTGTCTCCTGACCACATGATCGCAGGCCATGTGTCACCGTAGGTATTCTTAGGCGCTCACGGTTGGATCAATCACTTGTTGCATCCTGACCACATGATCACAAGCCATGTATCACTGTAGTTTTTCTTTGGCTCTCACGGTTGGATCAGTCACTTGTTGCATCCTATCCACATGATCACAAGCCATGTGTCACCATAGACCCCACCCATGTCCACACATTCACACACATAACATAGTACACCAAGGATATCCAAACAATTCACCGATAGGCACAAACACTTTGCACGATGCAAGCGTCAAACCACAACGCACCGGAACGAGGTAATATATGTACACATACATTATCAAGCGCAACATCAACACCAAACATATCCATAGGATTCACTTAATCATTTACGAAACACACCAATCACAAAATACACACGGGTTTTGAAAGAGAGTCTTTAACGAGGCTAAACCGAATCTTTTGAAAGTTCATTTCAAACAACCAAACAAACACACCAAGACGATTACCAATCATCATATCCACAAAACAAGAAATGTACGAACAAGGTACTTGCCTCAAGTAATGATAACCACGGAGAATTGGCCGAGGTGAGGCGATATGAACCGAATACGAACTCGCCGACTCCGCTGAACGACAACCCGCAACATTAAACTATGAACGACAATAACAACAATGAAAAAGAATTCCATAGCACGACCCAAAGCCACTGAATTAAGGGATCAAACGACGAAAGTTCAAGGGTTTCCCCAAAACGGCCAAGAACACGAATCGACCCGACAAAAACACGAAAACAGAATTTCATACCATGGGTAAAGATCAACAAGACTAGGTAACAACAATAGAACCAACAATCTCGGATTAAAATCACGAAATCAAGACAAACCCCCAATTTTATCAAAACTAGGATTCTGAGAATTATACCTTGATTCGTAGAAAAAAGGATGATTTGGTGTTAATCCACACCAAGACCTTGATGATAATGTTGTAGGATGAAAGATTGATGAATTCCCGTGAAGAATCGCCTCAAGACTCTGCCCGTCGCGTGAGGAAAGAAATGACAAATCTGTCTCAAAACAGGAGTGCCCGCTGCCTGAAATATAGGCTCTTGTTACGGCCGTAACATCATGTCCATTGCGGCCGTAACATGCTGCAGGTTACGGCCATAACCTGCATTC
Organism: Orobanche coerulescens; assembly: GCA_033398695.1. Lineage (NCBI taxonomy): Eukaryota > Viridiplantae > Streptophyta > Magnoliopsida > Lamiales > Orobanchaceae > Orobanche > Orobanche coerulescens. The sequence goes on along the minus strand of CM065812.1, from coordinate 162,193,689 downwards.
TGGAAGCAGATTCCATCTGTTGTCCGGTCAGTCCCAAACGACCTCAAAATGCGACGACTCGAAAGATGCGACATAATGCTTACAAATTATTCTCAACAACGAATGAAAGTGCTAAACAAACACGCGATTCCGACATCCTAAGATAGGTAAAAACGAGTATGAAAACAAGTACCCAAAACTTTGAGAAATTATAAAACAGCCCAACGTCTGAAAAATCACGATACGACAACGGATAACCCAACCGAAGCTCACAATACGTATAATAATGTTAAATGAACTTATGGGAAACACGAAAAAATGGTTTCTAACGAGCGGAAAAGTCACTAAGAAGCACGAAACTCAACAAAGCGACACCGAAACGAACTCGGATGTCAAAAAATGCAGAATTAATCATTCTCAGAATGACGAAACGGTCACAATAGAGTCGCTCGGATGGACTTCCGCCAAAAAAATAAAATTACCAAAAATCGTAATTGCGGATATTACATATTATCCTCCTTAAAAGAAGTTTCGTCCCGAAACTTAAAAATAAGTAGGGAGGAGCAATATCCCACCAGTAACTACTCAACGAGATACACAAGAACCGCATAACTTACGTCTATTGGCGAAATATTACAAACGCAAAGGAACATACGACGTAAAATCACGCTCAACGACAACCATCACAATGTCACAAGCAGAGACATAATAAAATCAACAAGTGTCAAGTATCACCAAGCAGATAGCACAATCAAGTCAATTATATGAACAATCACAAAACAAAAGGTACATATTACAAGAAAATACGCACAGTCGAAAAAATAGAAATTAAACGCACAACGATCCGCAAAGGAAACCACGAAGAACTCCGACCACGCCGAAATTCTCGAAAACCACACTAGGCATCTCCGTGTCCTTTTGGAGCAGAGACGCAAATTCGATCCCCAAACCTCTCAGCTACCATCTCACAATGCACGGCTCTATGTCCCAATTGAAGCAATCGAAACAGCTGACTAACGGTGAACGACAATTCTTCGCGGTATGGCCCGTTCAACTACAGTTATAACACGTCTTCGAGATGCTCACATTACTCACTACTGGGGTAATACTCCTCCTCTGTTCACGCGATCGAGGAACCTTCTTAGGATGACGACACGAGGTCCCAGCCCGAGGGGGCCCACTTCCCTGATTTCCTGAAAAGTTTCCAACAGTTTTATGTCTCTTCGACTCTAACATATGCTCAGTCAATGATATAGATAGTTCGTAGGCTAACGCCCTGTTCTGATACTCTCTCAATGAAGTACAAGTGAGACCCGCCATGTATTGACGAATCTCCGGCTTCATTCGCCTACTAAAATGACAGATCTAATCTTCCTCTGTCCTTACCTGATCCTGCACATAGCTGAGCTGTTTGCTACAATCAATAATAGCTTGAGACAGCGGTACATCTTGCGGCCTCGCCGAAAAGAATTCATTAATCCTCTGTTTTCTGATCGGTTCCGGACAAAACTCATCTCTCATAAACCTTTGAAACTCTGCCCACGTGACACGATCTCGAGGCTTAACAGCCTCCCACAAATTAGCGGCATATTTGTCAAGAAAATACTGAGCGACCGGCACCTTACACTCTTGTGTACAATCAACTACCTCGAATATCTTTTCCAACTGGAAAAGCCAACCATCCCAGCCCAATGCATATGCGGCACCAGCGAAACGAGGGGGATTCATACGAACCACTTCTCGAAGCCACTGATTTGCGCCAACATTCTGGGTCACATCTGTATTACATTGAACTGCTTGAGTCAACTGAATCATCTGTACGGCTACCTGCTGCAAAATAGTGGCAACACCGATACCGACACCATCACCGGCAGCATGATCCTGATCATGCATCTGGTCGCCACGACCACGACCTCTGCCTCTCAGCATACTGAATAAGTAATCACTCAGCACAATAGTAAATCATAACACATAACACATACAACGATTACCATCATAAGGCAACACACATACAGCAATCACAGCAATGATGCCATCGTTCAGCGATTTCAACGGTTCGAACGATAACCAGCACACAATTACAAATCATTGAGAAACAATCATATATGTACACAATCATACAAACTCAAACTCTAACAGCTCGCACAGGTGCGATAACACGCAAAACACCACGAAGCGACAAACATTTAATACCGACATCACACCAATCATAGAGGGCTAACTCTACAAATGCGTAGCTGAATGACTTAATGTTCACACCACAAATTCGATCACAATTCTGAGCGCTAACACCCTAACAACGATGCCAACATCTTATACACATTCCCTGACTGCAAACACAAAATGATTAGGTTTTAAAAACGAAAACCACATTTTGAAAAAAAAATTGGAAATACCAGTTGATATTAAGTATCGCATTTCGAGAAAGTAATACAAACACCGTTATCGAGACTTTGAAAACTCATTTTGCATTTGGTAAAAATGAGGACATCTTTCTTTTTGTTAAAAACTTTCAGAAATATTCGACCTTCGGATCTAAACAAACGCGTTTCTAAATTACTGAAAATATCTCAAAATATTTTGGTCCTCAAAGTGGAAAATTTTTTTGAAACACACCGTTGTACTAGTAGGAACTTTGAAAATACCGTGAGGATATAATCCATTTTAAAAGTACGTCTCGAAATTATTCCCTCAAGATTTTCAGAAATCCAATAGGCCAGAATGCCCAAAACTCACACGTATCAACATTTGCTTACACGTCTCATAGTACATGCATCAAATTGTTTCAAAATCCAAAACCAGACCTATCTTTTCCGGAAAACAACAATCAATCACAGTTCAATCTTGCCTAGGACTGGGGCTAAACTACTGGTCCCATCCGAGGCCTCTATGGACCCTTTCGGACTGGCCATAGTTAAAAATAAAAAACACGCACATGCATCGCCTAGGACCGGGGCTAAACCACTAGTCCCATCTGAGGCCTCTATGGACCCTCCTGGGCTGGCTAGCCAACAAGCTCGTGAATCCAGGGCCAAACCACTGGATTCCTCCGAGGCCTCGTCGGACCCTCTCGGAGTGAGCAAAGCACACACATATTATATATCCCCATTTCATGTTAAGCATAAAGGTTTCACAAGAATACTTGCAATACGAGCAAATCATTTTGAAAATCTTTAGCAACGGACAAAATCAACAGTCAAAAATACATTAGCAGCGATACCAGTCCTCATATAAATAAAATATGAGAGTCAAATAAACACATATCACGAAATCAAAATCTACATAAGGATTTCTTCACTTAACAAGTAATTGTACAAGTAGCTCGGGTCACACGAGGCACAACACAAAGAAGGGAGATTTACATCCACAGGTCGCACGAAGATGATGATCGCCCCAGGATACGAATCACGACCAACAAACTCAGACGACGCATCGAGACACGACTCGGTCAGACAAAATCCGATGAGACAAGACTCAAAAGACACAACTTGACCCGACAGCCTAGGTTTCCACAACCTGGCTCTGATACCATTTATGTAACACCCCAAATCCACTCAGGGATATTACACGTCGTAGACCCTCTCCTCAAGGATCTACCAGGCTGGTAACTAAAATCAAACATCATAATATCGCCTTCAAGGCTAAATGACGACTCAGTAGACTGATTTGGTTTCTCAATCAATACATACAACTCAATCTCAGAATATGCCCATGCAGGGGTCAAAACAAAACACTCCCGTGCAACGGGAAATACGACAGCGGAAATAAACTACATCTCACTACCAATATCGGGGGTTTAGCCGACGACTTAAAGTCGTCGGCTAAAGCTCAATGTCGTCAGCTAATCCCCCCAGTCGTCGGCTAAAAAACCATCGGCCGATATTCGTCGGCCAAGGTTTAGCCGACCACTACGACAATGTCGTCCTCAAAAACCTGCTTATTAAAAAAAAGACACTTTAGCCGACGACCTTTACAAAGGTCGTCGGCTAAAACCTGTTTATAAAAAAAAAAAGACACTTTAGCCGACGACCTACTCAAATGTCATCGGCTAAAACCTATTTAAAAAAAAAAAGACACTTTAGCCGACGACGGTTTTAAATGTCGTCGGCTAAAATTTAAAAAAAAAAATAATTTACTTTAGCCGATGACCTTTGGAAAGTCGTCGGCTAAAACCTAATATAAAAAAAAAAATTAATTCAGATTTTGGGATCCCAAAACCTGTATTTTTTGCACCTGCAATTTTATACACCAGCTCCCATTATCAACAACAATCAACGCGCAACACATTCAACTAATACCATCAATAATATGCCCAACATTATATGCAACACAACGCACAACGCATTCAAGAACATTAATTTCATCAACATACTAGTAGCGTCAACAAAATCACTTACACAATTCTAACACAAATATAAATATACAAGAGTACTACAACAACACAAATACAATCCACTACCAAAATCATCTAAATGTCGAAATGTAGTAGTAGAAGGATTACCACCATCCCCTAGATCCTCGTCACGAGGCTGTGAAGATGGGGTCTGTACGAAGAGATAAGGCGGTGGAGCAGGTGCCTGCAGTCCAGCCTGAGTAATGGTCTGAGTCAGCGTCATCATGTAGTCCATCATGGCCTGCTGCTGTCTCTGGAAACTCTCTAACCGCGACTCAGTCCTCTGCTCGCTCTCATGTAACCGCGTCTGAGTCCTCCTTTCATTCTCAGCTCGGAGCTCCCTCTCCGCCCTCAACTGCTCCTCGAGATAAGCAGTCCGTGCATCCCGTCCGCGAGGGCGCTGGAAGCCGGGGGTATCTTTCAATACACGGTGACCCTCGGCTCCCATCATCTTAGTGCGGTACCGACTACCTCTAGGAGGGTAGACGGTACCCCACACCCTAGCGCGAACATAAGAATCGGCCTGATCGATCTGTCCAATGGCAGAATAGAGGTCGGTCTCCGCTAAGTCCGGATACTGCTCCCGAGCAATCTCAGCAAGCATCCTCTAAGACTCCTCCCGCACACGCTCCTAAGTTAATATGAAAATAAATATTTCAATATCAATAAAAGTATGATACAAAGGCATTTATTTTATTACCAAAATAAAATAAAAAAAGACTTACATGCTCCTCGGGACGGTTCAGATATGCTTTCTGAGTCACGTAGGCAAATGCGTCCAACGAATCAGAAGAAATGGCCTCGTGCGCAACTTCGGCTAACGACCGGGAATCCAGACTGTGATGGTCAGTCAGACCAGCACGATTGGTCGTGTTGGTCAAGCTAGTCGCCTTCAAAAAAATATTATTTAGAATCGAGTTTATATTTAGAATTCATAAAAATAAAAACTGAAATATTATTAATTTTATTAAATACTAGCAGTTTTTTAATAAATAAAATACAATATTCAGATTTTTATTTTTTTATGGAAAATAATATTCTAGTTTTTATTTTTATTAAAACAATTTATAAATAATATCCAGAGTTCATAAATTTTTTTATTTCCACTTTTGAATAAAAAATTCCGATTTTTTAATATTAATAATATTCCAGAATTTAAAAAAATACACGAAGTTCCGATTTTTCTAATTTAAGAAAAATCAGAACTTCAAGTATTTTTTAAATTCTGAAACATTAATTTAAAAAAATCGAGTTTATATTCAGAATTCAAAAAAAAAACTGAAAAAGAAAGAATGAAATGAGGGTATTTTAGTCATACCATGAACTCCGGGTCGCGAAAATGGGCGCGTAGCCACTTCCACTCGTACTCCCGGAACTTGAATTCTTCCGGGGTAGCCTCTCGGGTATCACCCCAGGCTGTCCAGAACATGTGCATCTCATTTTTCCAAGATTTGTACCTACAACACACGTTGCACAACATATATTATTCGTAAGAAAAAAATTACGCAAACAATGTAGATACAAAATAAATTAAAATGACTTACTTGGTAGACTGCACCTCGTCACACCAAGTACGTAGTAGAGAGTCGGGAATGACAAACCACACCTATGAACAACATAAATACGCAATAATTTAAGAACATCACATATTGCATTTTGAAGAACTACGTGTTGATTGAAAAACACTTATTAAATATTTATTAACTTACCGACATAGCATTGTTCAAAGCATCCTTCACGCACTGCGGCACGTCCCCCCAATCGGGCTACAAAACGGGGACTCTGTCCCGAATGACAAAGCCAACATTACGGCTATATGACACCGTAGCGTCAGAAGACATCACCGGCCGGCCGTGTCTGTCTAGAGGAATCTCGTAACGGCCATGCTTACTTACATACGAGTCGAGCGCCAGACCCTTTGCTGGGCCACGAGTCTTCTTCTTTTTCTTCTCCTACTCGACTACATTTTTCCCCTTCTCCTTCTCCCTCTCTATCTCCTCGTACAATTTCGTCTTCGAAACCCGACAACTCCGCCAACACATGTTGTCTGGCCATGACTCGTAGACGTACGCCTCGTCAGGGCTAATCAATCGAACGGGAACTCGGACTCCCGTCTCATCGACCTCTGGAATAGTCAGAACCATCGGAGGCATGAATAGAGTCGTCGGCGGACCGTGGGGCATCGCCGATGAGGAACTCCGTACATCTCCTGATGTGTGAGGGCTAGACGTGGGTCGGTGGATGGGAGGCATACGAGTCTCTGTCTGCGAGGGGGTCGACCGTGGTGTCTGAAAGGATAAACGCCGCGCTAGTGCAGCGGGCTCATCTGTCGCCCTAAAAAAATCTCCAGCGTTCATGCCAGTAGCTTCTAGTATCTGGCGGGCACGAACGCTACTCTGAGATATGTATAGTGTAGCGTGATCCGCCTTACTAGAGGCTGCCGAACTTCCCCCCGAATCGGGAGTGGTCGACTTTGTCGACTTCTTCCCCAACGCTTTCTTTATTCTATCCATAATCTAAATAAATTAATCAAATACACAACTCAACACAACAGTAATTATCAATGCCATACCACGTTAATCTTTCGATTAACGCCGGCTATACAATTCCTTCCTCCTCAAACAAATTCATCAAATATTTCATCAAAACTCATTAAACAATTTACCTAATTCATCAAATAATCTAAACAAATTCATCAAATTCACAACTCAACACAACAGTAATTATCAATGCCATACCACGTTAATCTTTCGATTAACGCCGGCTATACAATCTCTTCCTCCTCAAACAAATTCATCAAATTCACAACTCATTAAACACAAAATATTGAAAATACTAAATTCATCAAATATTGCATCACAACTCATTAAACATTTTACCTAATTCATTACATAATCTAAACAAATTCATCAAACAAATACAATAAATTCATCAAATAAAAAAAAGGAAAAGGGTTACCTGTCGGGAGGCGGTCGGACGGCAGGCGGAGGGTGTCGGGCGGCCGCTGACGGGCGACGGACGGCGGCCGGGCGGCGGGATCGGGCTGTAGTACAGCGGCGCGGGACGGCGGCGGGCGGGCGGCTGGGTGACAGGGGTTGGGGGTGGACGGGCGGCGAGACGGGGCTAGGTGGATCGCGGCCGCTTGACGGTATTGGGTGATGGGGTCAGGGCGATCGGCCGCACTGGGTGAGGGAAGGAGAAAATAATACAAGAAAGAAGGAGAAAACGTATAAAATGTAGGGGTTTAGCCGACGACAAGATCGCCGTCGCCAGTGTTTTAAAAATATTATACTTTAGCGATTTACTTCCCAATAGTCGTCGGCTAAACCCCAAGTATGACACGGGCCGTGAAGTCTAACACGGTCGGGTTACGCATACAGTATGTTTTCACTTTCTGGGCAGGTTCGACACGGGCCGTGTCATTTTATACGGTCGGTGGTGTAGCCGACGACAATATCTATGTCGTCGGCTAAAGTATACCATTTTTTTAAAACTTTAGCCGACGACTTATATATTATCGTCGGCTAAACCCCCGACCGTGTAAAATGACACGGGCCGTGTCGCACCTGCCCAGAAAGTGAAAACATACTGTATGCCTGACCCGACCGTGTTAGACTACACGGCCCGTGTCATACTTGGGGTTTAGCCGACGACTATTGGGAAGTCGTCGGCTAAAGTATAATATTTTTTTTTAAAACACTTTAGCCGACGACGTAGATCTTGTCGTTGGCTAAACCCCCTGATTTTTTTTAATTATATTATTAATATTATATTAATGTTTTGATTATTATTATTACTATTTTTTTTAATTATATTTAACATATGAAAATATACATCTAATAAATTTATGGCTCATAGTTTGAGTCATCACTACAGTCTGTCTCATTATCTGAGTTGATATCCGGCAACATATGCCTCAAGTCGTCCACATTATCGTCATTAGAATTTTCAAGTAATTCGTTTGTATCAACGTCAACGTACCCGCGAGCATCACCACGGAGGCGGACGACTCGTCCTTCAGGAACATTATTCATTTTAATTGTCGTTGATGATGGAATATTTGCTGTATTTGGCTCTTGATAAGCATCATCGTCATCAGTACCTGTTGTTTCTCCCAGTGTAGCAACACTATAAATATTCCTCGTTGTCAACGTTCACTATCTTCCATGTGCCTTTCTTCACCAAGCCGTCCAAATAATACACCGACTTTGCTGATGTAGCAAATACAAAAGGATCACTTTCATACCATGAAGTGGAAGTGTCAACAGATAACAGCCCGTAGTCGTCTTGCATATCGGTTCCAAGACTGGTGTCGTACCATCGACACTTAAACAAGTAAATTGTCATGCCTTCCCCGTAAATTAGTTCTACCACTTCCAAAAGAACACCGTAATATCCACCATCTATCATAACCCCAGAATTTTGACATCTTCTTTTTTGGTCTCTCTCAAGGCATACGAATGTGACACCGTTGACTTTGGCCATCGAATAAATTCTTGACATAACCGGCTTCATAGAAATAAGCATAAGTTCACGCGACCAGTTAGGGTGTCCGTCATCTTGTATGTGTGTCATCTGTCGTAAATAAACTTTTTATGTAAAAAAATATCTTAAGTCCAAAATCAATAGCAACTGAATGTATACGTACCCATTATCCAAAATAGTCGGCAAAAGTGTCATTGTGGAATCTAGTGTCACCTCGCACCATATCGCATGACAAGTGGATGTCTTTCCAGTACTGAACTTCTGGACAATTGAGCAATATCCACCAATGTGCAATTCGTGACTCGTACGGGTCTAATTGTCTTCCTGGCAACCTCCCATAGACGTCAACCTCAGTGGATATGATGGAAAGATTGAATTGTATTTTATCTGCTGGAATAGAGCGGGAGGGGGGCTCGAAGGTGCCCAAATACAACTTGATATGCGTAATACACTCCGACCCAAGGTAAGATTCTGCAATGCATCCTTCCGGTGCAGACTTATTGGCCACGGAGTCTTTGTAATCACCGAGTTGCCTATAATATTGTCATTGTGTTAGAAATCATACTTAATTTGACAACATATATATATATATGATACAAAATTATGTTACCTTTCAACCGGGTACATCCACGTGTAGTGCACTGGACCAGTGACCAATAACTGCCGGGGAAGGTGGATCATGAGGTGAGGCATGAGGTCAAAAAAGTTTGGTGGAAATATTCGCTCAAACTTGCACAAGATATAGATGATCTCATCTTGCATTTTACGCAAATCAGATCTCTTCACTTCTCTCGTACATAATTTCTGGAAAAATCTTGACAATGCAACACACGACTCGACCACCTGTTTTGGTAAGTACGGTCGAATAAATACCGGAAATAGGCGTTGTAGTAGGATATGACAATCATGACTCTTCAAATCAGTTAACTTGTTCTCCCTGAAATTAACGCATCTTCCTATATTTCCAGCATACCCGGTAGGATACCTAGCAGTCTTTATCCACCAAAATATCACAGTTCTCTGCTCGGCAGTGATGGTGTAAGCTACCTTAGGCATTTTTTGTTTTCCCTTGACAGTTTTCAACCACAAATGTTTTCTTATGCTCATTTCTTCCAAACCTTTGCGTGCTTTTGGCCCGTATTTGGTCTTTCCATCCCAACCTAAGGTTGTCCCAACCACACTTTCGCAAACATTCTTTTCAATGTGCATGACATCCAAGAAGTTCCTTATCAGTAACTTGGACCAGTAAGGCAATTCCCAGAATATACTTTTGTGCGACCAATACTTATACCGCTGCCTTTCGTGGGTTCTTTGCAATCACATCAGGATGGTTTCTAAGCTCACCAAAATCGTACTCATTAAGAATCAATAGTATTTCATCACCTGTCCACTGTCGTGGTGGCTCGCCCATTTCTACAGTGCCATCAAATGCTGCAGCATCCATACGCCACTCATGTTCCCTCTCAAGCCATATCCGATGACGCATTCGGATAACTTTCCTACAGTGGTACCTAGCACAATCTGCATTCAAACACACTGGACAACCTTTATATCCGCTAATAACATATCCAGACAGCATTCCATATGCAGGAAAATCACTAATAGTGCCGATACACATGGCGTGCAAGTAGAACGTCTCGGACGAATAACTGTCGTACGTGGGATGACCTTGCTCCCACAACAATTTCAGCTCCTCTATCAAAGGTCTCATATACACATCGATACACTTTCCCGGATATCCCGGACCCGGGACTAACAAGGTCAACATATTATACTCCTTCCGCATACACATCCATGGAGGAAGATTGTAAGGAATCACTACAACAGGCCATATGGTATATGAAAGACTCATGTTACCAAAAGGGTTGAAACTATCAGATGCAATCCCGAGCCTCACATTTCGGATATCTGAAGAAAAATTTGGATACTCCCTATCTATATGCTTCCACGCCTCTCCATCCGAAGGGTGTATCATAGTATCCCTGTCATTAGTGCGCGGCTCGGCATGCCATCTCATTGCTTTTGCCGTGTGAGGAGACATAAAAAGCCATTCCAACCTGTCCTTCAGTGGAAAATACCAAAGTACCTTCACCGGTTTCTCTTTTCCAGAAGGAGTGATCCTATATCTCTCTGTATCACATACAGGACATCTCGTGAGGTCTTCATTAGGATGCCCCCAGAATAAAACACAATCATACATGCAGACGTGGATCTTAATGTAGGAAAGACCAAGATCTTTCAAAATTCGTCTCATTTTTGTATATGTATTAGGAAGATGATGACCCTGTGGAAGCATATTACTCGTAAGCTCCAAGTAATCATCCACAGACTTGATGGATGATCTGTTATCCACTTTTAATCTCATCGTTTCCATGACACAATCAAGAACAGTCATGTTACACCCTGGGTATAGAGGGGTCTGTTGGAGTTGAATTAGCTTGTTGTACCTGTCAAGCCCAGTAGTATTGCAAGGCAACGGTCTACGGGGTCGTGAGATTGGCTCAATTAGTACAAACGTCTCGGAAAAACCAAACACATCATCAATCAACCTCCTCTTCGGATCGGTGAACCCGTCATTACCACTAAATTGTCCGTGATCATACGGAATAACAGAATTCGGTGCTTCACCGTGGTATATCCAACATGTATATTTACTCCAAAAACCATTCTTATTTAGGTGTTCCCAGACCTCATCAAATGGAAAACGATACATATCACTGCGACATCTACATTTATTACACGGACAGTAGTGCAACGTATTACCACTGTCGTGCTCTTTTACAAATCTCATAAACTGCTTCATCTCATCCATTACACTTGGATCCCATTTTCGTAACCCAATCCAACTCTTGTCCATCCTGAAAATGTATAAATTTTCCAATATTAATCCAACTAACTAATATTGTTCAAATTATAAATGAAATCACAACAAACAATTAATCATAATGATTATCATCATAAAACTTAATCGTTATACATAAAAGCTTTCGAATGTACAACATGAATAATACAAAGTTTCGAAATCACAATAAAAAATACAATAAAATACGTACCTTAATCGAAATGGTGATTATTACAATCGGTAGAAACCTTCGTCACTCCAGCTAGCACAACTCAAAGTAGCAACACAAACTCAAAAAATACACAAAGGGATTTCCAAGAACCGGGTTGATCTTTTTCGCAAGATCACAATACTCAAAGTAGCAACTCACAAGCTTTTTTTGGAAATAACTGACAGGGTCGGGAATAGAAAGGTGATCTTTAGCGGGGAGAGGGGAAAGATTGGGTTGGTATTCTGTGAACTATATATAATTTTCACTTGGAGGTTTAGCCGACGGCAAGATCTAGGTCGTCGGCTAAACCCCATTTTTTTCGAAAGGGTTTAGCCGACGACCTAGATCTTGCCGTCAGTTAAAACTTTATTTTTTTTTTTCGGGAAAGGCTTTAGCCGACGACTTGATCTGGGTCGTCGGCTAAAACTTTCTTTTTTTTGGAAAAGGGTTTAACCGACGACCCAGATTAAGTCGTCGGCTAAAACATTTTTTTTTTCGTCGGCTAAATAATCTCAAGAGTCGTCGGATAAACCTCTTTACTATAGCCGACGACTATGTTGCACTATAGCCGACGACCTAGATCAAGTCGTCGGCTAAAACTGTTTAGCCGACGGCAACACGAGTCGTCGGCTAAAGTGCAAAGTTTAGCCGACGACACTTTAAAGTCGTCGGCCATTTTTTTACGAGTCGTCGGCTAAACTGTTAATTTTGGTAGTGTCTAGGCCAACACAACATCGTACGTGTCCTCATGTGATTAATATCGATCATCTTTCACCATCCTTCGTACCAACCCTGTGTTATGCTCCCCAAAACCTGAATGCAAAACAGACATCCACCCCCCGATAACTCGGGGTTAGCAAAATTCTACTATTTTGCTAGTGCAAATACGAGTCATACAATTCACATTCCAAGAATAATAATTAAGAATCCTCAAAGATTCAAACATAACGAAAAATACTTCCCCAGGCAGGAGTTTGAGTAAAACTTTCCAAATTGGAAAGATCACAATTCAAGGGAACAATTTATAAAATGTTTTTAAAATAAAAGCCCTCGGGAGTTTTAACGAAAAACCATTTAGGACTAACGAATCCTTATCCTTCTCTTTTCAAAGAAACCGAAATGGGTCACAACCCAAGATTTACTTTCTCAAATAAAAACCAACAACAATTCACAGGGTTCATATCCCACGTCATGTGTCCTCGACGGACATAAAACCAACAAAACATAACCACCCAAGATACAAAATATCGGTAACACATCCAAGGTACCCGACCTGGCAAAACACATCCAAAATCATATACATAACACCGTGATCACATGCCACGGCATCTCACGGTTGGATCAATCACTTTTTGTCTCCTGACCACATGATCGCAAGCCATGTGTCACCGTAGGTATTCTTAGGCGATCACGGTTGGATCAATCACTTATTGCATCCTGACCACATGATCACAAGCCATGTGTCACCGTAGTTTTTCTAAGGCTCTTACGGTTAGATCAGTCACTTGTTGCATCCTGACCACACGATCACAAGCCATGTGTCACCATAGACCCCACCCATGTCCACACATTCACACACATAACATAGTACACCAAGGATATCCAAACAATTCACCCAGAGGCAATAAACACTTAGCACGACGCAAACGTCAAACCACAACGCACCGAAACTAGGTAATATATGTACACATACATTATCAAGCGCAACATCAACACCAAACATATCCATAGGATTCACTTAATCATTTACGAAACACACCAATCACAAAATACACACGGGTTTTGAAAGAGAGCCTTTAACGAGACTAAACCGAATCTTTTGAAAGTTCATTTCAAACAACCAAGCAAACACATCAAGACGATCACCAATAATCATATCCACAAAACAAAAAATGTATGAACAAGGTACTTGCCTCAAGTAATGATAACCGCGGAGAATTGGCTGAGGTGAGGCGACACGAACTAACTACGAACCCGCCGACTCTGCCAAACGACAACCCGCGACAATAAACTACGAACGACAATAACAACAATGAAAATGAATTCTATAGCACGACCCAAAGATGCTAAATTAAGGATCAAACGATGAAAGTTCAAGGGTTTCCCCCAAAACAGCCAAGACTAGGTAACAACAATAGAACCAACAATCTCGGATTAAAATCACGAAATCAAGACAAACCCCCAATTTTATCAAAACTAGGGTTCTGAGAATTATACCTTGATTCGGAGGAAAAAATGATGATTTGATGTTGTTAAGCCACACCAAGACCTTGATGATAATGTTGTAGGATGAAAGATTGATGAATTCCCGTGAAGAATCGCCCTGGAATCGCCTCAAGACTCTGCCCGTCGCGTGAGGAAAGAAATGACAAATTTGTCTCAAAACAAGAGTGTCCGCTGCCTGAAATACATGCTCTTGTTACGGCCGTAACATCATGGACATTACATGATGGCCATTACGGCTGCTGCAGGTTACGGTCGTAACCTGCATTCTGGCAGCAGATTCCATCTGCTATCCGGCCAGTCCCGAACGACCTCAAAATGCGACGACTCGAAAGATGTGACATAACGCTTATAAATGATTCTAAAAAACGAACGAAAGCGCTAAACAAACACACAATTCCGACATCCGAAGATAGGTAAGGACGAGTATGAATACAAGTACCCAAAACTTTGGAAAGTTACAAAATGGCCCAACGTCCGAAAAATCACGATACTACAACGGATAACCCAACCGAAGCTCACAACATGTATAACAATGTTAAATGAACTTATGGGAAATACGAAACAATTGTTTCAAACGAGATTCACAAGAATCGAACTTAAGTGCGGAAAAGTCGCTAAGAAGCACGAAACTCAGCAAAGCGACACTGAAATGAACTCGGATGTCAAAAAGTGCAGAATTAATTATTCTCAGAATGACGAAACGGTCACAAGCGAGTCACTAGGATGGACTTAAGTCAAAAAAGAATATAACCGAAAATCAAAATTGTAGACATTACAACACATACTTTGTGGTAGTTGCTTCGACATTAACATTTACTTTATTAATTGCCTTTGCATAAGCAGCTTCCTTTACCTGCTTGTAGGGAAAGAATAGTCCCAAGTCAGTAGTTTCTTTTAAGTATCAAAAGATATTCTTGATACCATTCCATTGATGTTGCGTCGATGCTGAACTAAATCTAGTCAGTGAATTAACTGAAGAGTGATATCAGGTCGTGTACATTGAGCCAAGTACAATAATGCGCTATTGCACTCAAGTAGGAAATTTCAGCTCCCAAAGCTCTTGGTCACTTTCCTTTAGACGAAATGGATCTTTCCTTTGCATCCAAATGTTCGACCTATCATGGGGTGCTAGACGGGTTTACCTTGTCCATGTTAAAGTGCCTGAGAATCTTCTGGACATAGGTAGACCGGTGGAATAAATTCCACAACTCAATGTTATGTCAATGCCTCGACAGAACCGAATTTCCCTTAGATCTTTCATCTCAAACACAGATTTCCAGTATCCGGTGGTTTCTCTTATTTCATCAAGATCGATTATGTTCATGTCATTGACATATATTGTGATGATCGCAAATCTGGAACTTATTTTTGAAGATGCAGGAACATAGTTCATCGTTCTTATATCCCTTCCCAATCAAGTAGTCACTTACACAGTTATACCACATCCTTTAGGGATTGTTTCAAACCGTAAAGTGGGTGTTTCAAACGGACTGAATACGCACTCCGTGTTCTGGAGTTGCTTGATTTGGTTAGTGAAATGCCATCGGACACTTTCATATATATCTTCGTATCTAGATCCCCATAGAGATACGCAGTAACCACATCCATTTAGCTGTATTTCCAGTCCCTCGAAAATTACTACGCTAATCAAATAATGGAACATATATGTGGGAGTACATTTCCTCGTAATCAATTCCAGGGCATTGTGAGAAGCATTACTTTGTGAACCTTGTACATTAGGACTCTATTATTCTCACTACGCTTTACGACAAAGGTTCATTTATGTCCTATAGGCTTCACACTTGGTTAGGTTAGCACTACCTACACCAAATACCTGACTTGACTCTTTGTCGGAGAATCTAGTTCTACCTGGAATGTTTCTCTTAGGCTAATCGACTCTATGTTGATTTCATCCAACTGAGCGAGGTTCAACATCATCGTACTTTATGATTCATGGAATGTCATCAAAGTGGGTGGTTGATCAGGCCACACTCTAATAATTTCATCGAGATTCTTGATTTTCTGAATCATATCTTCGGGGCGTCCCCCTCGTCATGATTCATGGAAATAATAAAATCAAGCATGATCTCATGAAACGATTTCATTGATGGTTAACATGTGAATTTGTGTCATACTCTACCTCTTACTTGGGTGAGTATTTAGTCGAACCATGTGGCTTCCACACCTTCCTTCGCAGGGAGCCAAGGCCTCAACCACACTTCCACCAAGTGCGGTTGCATCACCCGGTTCATTGGTGATGTGCCCCTTGCAGGGGATTTCTAACCTTACAGGCACATTTGCAGCTGTAATGCGAGATCTTATCACTTGAACGATATCAGTAAATGCACCTGGCATCAAATCTGCTACATCCTGAAGATCGAGTATTCTTTGTGTTTTACGGTAACATTGTGAAGTTCGGGGATCATAATGAGACAAAGTGGGGAGACACCATGACAATTCCTGTCGTTCCCTGAGAAATTATATTTTCTCTCCTCCCCTTAACGATGGGAAGGTTGTCTCATTAAAGTGACAATCCGCAAATCATGCGGTAAAGAGATCACTGTGAAGGTTCTAAATAGCAGATATACGTCTGGAGATTCTTATCCAACGTGAATACTTAATCGTTTCTAAATACCAATGCACTGTGGGGCGCAGAAGGCACATATAATGCATAACCAAATATGCGCAATTGGCACTCAAGTCCGTCTGGGTCCAAAATACAAAAATCAGGTTATCCAGTTACCATCTGGTACGCATAAACTATTGGTTAGCAGAGGGTCTAAGAATGAACGATTTAAGTAAAGTTGCGTGCAATATTGCATAATTCCAGGCAAAAATAAGCAAATTGGTGCGCATAAGCAATGGCATAATCACCGTACATATTATTTCGACATTGGTTTATGTGAGACCATTTGCATATGCACATGAGACGAGATACTATTCATTAATCTCTATCATGCAATAAACATCAAATACTTTTTGATGTGAACTCTCCAACATCATCAAGTCATTTAGATGTGATAAGGGAGGTGAGCCCTTATAAGTTATCTTGGAAGTTCTGCAGCAGTTTGAGTGGACAGGAGAGCGACATGTGACCAACATGTCGGAGAATCCATCAAAACAATAAATACATAAATGGTCCGCATATTAGGTAGATAGATCCACAAACATCTCCTTATCTTCAACGTAAGAATGGAATGTTTGCTTTTGTTTCTTTAGCGTAGGAAGGTCTGGCTCCTACTTTGGCTAAAGAGCAGGCTTTTGAGCGGTGCGCATCTGATATGCATCCGGTTCTTTGGATAACATAACATGATTAACGTCAACATAGTTCTTTATGTCCAGTTGTTGCCACCTTTTTGCTCAAAAAAATGATGTTCGTACAGGTTCTTTAGTATGCATATCATCATACTTCGACCAGGATGACCTAGTCTATAGTGCCGAAGCCTATATGAGTCTATGTCCCAAAGTATATTGTTGGTGACAACATAGGATTTGAAAACCTAATAGTAGTGAGGTACATCCACTAGATCGACTCATGAGTTTTTCTAAAATGCGCATACGTCCACATTCATTAGAATTAATAAAAGAAACTCTATTTCATTCTCACATTGGGATTCAATCTGGAAACTATTGCTACGTATATTATTAAAGCTAAGTAAGATTCGAATGGCTCTAGGTGCATACAGAGTATCGGTAAACTTGGAAGACCGCCATTTAGGCATCAAAATTGGGCATTGCCTCTCCCTTTCATGAGTTGTGAGGACCCAATCATCGTAGTTACTGAAGTTTGGCAGGCGACTTATTCAATGAATAGAAGCCTAATTCTAAGAACATTCAAGTTCTCCTAAATTCATTCCTTAGAAGAGAGTGAAACTTCGAACCATAAGCATTTAAACATTATTCAGTACTTTGAAATAAAGCTAAGAATCTAACGTAAGCAATATTAATATCTTGTTCGTGAAATAACGTTGCATCACCTCATTATTGAAAAGAAAACACCAACACAGTCGTCTTGAGGCAACTATACCAAATGTAAATGAGAAAGTAAACATAATACTAAGATCCAGTCTATAGACTGTGACTCGTATGACTCAATTCGATGATTGGTGACTCTGAAATTGACATAGGGGGACTTGTCTAGATCATGTTCCTACATATAGTGAGTTTCCCCTTCTTTGGACTCTCTATATTTCTTGTAGTGAGATGCGACTTTCTTGCTCGCATGGTAGTTCTTATACCATGCCCAACATCTCCACAATGATAGCACAGTTTTTGGAAAGTTGTTCGGAAAAAAAAACTTGTCGGGCAAAACTAAATTACAACTCGAAACGAAAATACGGAATAACTTGAAACTAGATTACAACTCGAGACAAAACAGAAATACATGAGACAGAAATTACAGGTTTAGAAACTGAATTGAAATAACAAATAAAAAAGAAATAAAAAAAACACAAAACCGTAAGCTATAGCCGAGTCGAGGAACCCTCTATCCGCGAGACGAAATATGCCCCAATAGTGCTCTCAGTTCTGACGTATCGCCTCCAAAGATAAAACGGCACGTCTCTAAGGTAGTAGCACCACAAAACCGAACGAGCTCCGACGAACTGGAAGAGGTGAGGACAAAGCTCCGACTTATGAACTGCAGAGTATGTTGAAAACTTATGAATTTGATTTTTCGTGTGTCAGATGCAAATGAGATGCATGCCTATTTATAGGCCATCTCACTCTGCAGGGAATTAACACAACCACTAATGGTTGTCATAATGCAGGCATTTATGCTGCATTATGCTCAAGAGTTTCGAAATTTAAATGGGCAGATGTTAGAGATTTCAAATCGCACATTTACTCCTCTCATTACACCTGGGAGGTTACGGCCGCGTTCTGGCTGAATTTGAACAGTTAGGATGCACCTGGACTGTATTCAGCTCCTTAACCGCTCGAGGAATGTACCTGGACATCCTTATATGCACATACGAGCCCAACTACATTATTGAGCTAGTCCAAAAATTCTTTAGGCAAGCCAAGGCCAAGCCCACGCAGGCCCAAAGAACAGCCCAAAGACCACCCAAAGACCAATTGCCAAGATCCAAGATCCAAGATCCAAGATCCAAGTCCAAGTCCAAGATCAAGATCAAGATCAAGGCCAAGATCAAGGACAAGGACAAGGCCAAGGTCCAAGGTCCACGGCAGGCGGCACGCGGCCGCGGCCAAGGCCGAGGCGAGGCGGGCGGCCGCGGCGCGCGCGTGTGGGCTTAAAGCCCATACACATGTGCCATTAATTATTACATGAATAATGGTAACTCCTTATATACTTGAACAATTATAGCTCATTATTCAATGTGAGATAGCCATCCCTCATTTATTCACAATTAAGTGACAAACTTTAATTCACCACTTCTCACTCACCGGGAATCGGTTTAGAGAAAGTGAATATACCACGATCATATACTCGGAACGTAGATCAATCCTATGATATTTAATTTTACAAAATAAAATTAAAATCATTAACGATTCCAACAATCCCCCACATGAGTAAAATAGCCCAAATGCAATGTACAGACACAAGCTCAGTCCTCGAGAGGCGTAAAAGTATAAGGATAGGTAGTTCGTGGCTTTGAACCTTCCATAGTTAACATCATCGGGTACACAGGCGGATTAGTGGCATGATACTTTGAACTATTCCCCCATGGCGTGCACCGATACAATGGTGCTAACACTTGAACACCTCAACCTCATCTGTTCTCACATTTTGTGTCCTTTGCGGGCCTTGGACACCTCTATGGATTCATAAGTGTATGTCTTGAAGTGGCCCCCACTTATCACTTATATAGGTGATTATTTACCGAGTATCTTTCCATACTCAACCTCCTCGAGGTCTATAGGAATCATTAAAAGTCATAAACTTAACCTCACCCCTAGGCAAGTTTTCAACACTCAATTACTCTATAGGGAATAAACTTAGATGAGTGTTTCACACGAACTCGGATAGCTTAGTTCTCCCATTGAACCAAGTTCTTGGGATCTCCAGTCATCTTGGTTGGGTTACCACTATGATAATTCTCAATTTGTGGATTTTAAACCCATTCCCTCTAGCAATTTATTCATTTGATCACGGTTTAACCCTTTGGTTAGCGGATGCGCTAGATTATCCAATGACCTCACATAGTTAATAGAGATAATCCCACTTTTGATCAAATGTCTCACGATATTATGGCATCGACGAATATGTCGAGACTTTCCATTATACACGTTACTTCTCGCCCTACCAATAGCAGCTTGGCTATCACAGTGTATCATCACTGTAGGCACTGGCTTTGACCAACATAGAATATCTTCTAGAAAGTTCCTGAGCTACTCGGCTTCTTCACCAGCTTTGTCCAAAGCTATGAATTCCGATTCTATGGTGGATCGGGCTATACACGTTTATTTCGCGGACTTCCACGAGACAACTCCACCCCCAATGGTAAACATGTAACCACTTGTAGAAATGAGTTTTTCGTCTCAAGTATCCAGTTTGCATCAAAGTACCCTTCAAGTACCGGGGGGTATCTCGAATAGTGTAACCCAAGATTTTGAGTATACTTTAAGTAGCTCAAAACTCTAACAAGAGCTTTCCAATGCTCTTTGCATGGATTGCTCGTGTAATGAATCAATTGTTCACAGCGCAAGCTAAGTCGGGTCGAGTGCAATTTATAAGATACAGTAAACACCCAATGACTCGTGCACATTCTTCTTGTGCAACGGGCTCCCCTCGATTTTTGCTCAAGTGAACATTTAACTCTATTGGAGTCTTAGCCGGCAAGCTATCAAAAGCATTAAACTTCTTGAGAACTTTCTTGGTATAGTGAGATTGTGTCAAGATGATTCCATCAGATTTTCTCAAAATTTTAATTCCAAGAATCACATCGGCTAGCCCCATGTCTTTCATGTCAAAATTTCCTTTTAACATATTCATAGTATCGTTAATCACTTGTATATTGCTACCCATGATTAACATGTCATCTATATAAAGACACACAATAACATAGCCGTTATTAGTGTTCTTAATATAAACACATTTATCACACTCGTTTATTTTCAAACCATTTATAACATTACATTATCAAATTTCAAGTGCCAGTGTAGTGGAGCTTGTTTCAATCCATATAGAGACTTAACCAGTTTGCTATAACACCCCCAAGACGGTTAGGGCATATTACAGCGCCGTGGACCCCACACTTTGGAATCCACCAGGCTAACGTATCAACACGACAATCGACAAAGACATACATCATCAACAAACAGACAATTTCTCAATCCACGACACTCAAAACCAAAGACTGAAATTTGACAATACAATTTGACATCAAATCCACTCCCAAAACGGGTACACAACATTAATAAAATTCAAGAGAGAAGTACTCGAGTACTTAAAAAAATGACATAATAAACAAATCCCAAAAACAAGATACCAACAGACAACCATTGAACAGAATCACGCTTGCACATCATCCTCGTACGGCTCGCATGCTCGTTTGCTTCCATGACCTGTACCTTAAATACAAAAGTATTTCCCCCATTTAAGGGGTTAGCGACAACTGCTAGTGCAAGTACAATATATGTGAAGTACCATTCCAATCAGATGAAATATGCGCCAAAAATCATTTTAGAAATCATTTATATTCCGGAATATTTGTGGTGCATAAGCACAAAACACATTTCTCCAACAAAATAATTCAAAGTTAACCGTTGGTACGAGACTCACGGCCACCGTACCCCGCAGAGCCCCGTCGGACATCCCTGTGTGGTTAACCCTAGTTCGCGATACGCACACTCACGACAATACGTATCCCTAGAGGCCCCGCCAGACCATCCATAGGTGAACATACACATATACATCCACAATAACCACGAAAAGCCATAATCCAAATACTAGAACATGTAAACAAATGTAAAGTACTTGCCTTTGATATCTTCGACGGAACGGGAACGAACAATGACTACGAATGATCCGGAGGGAAAACGACCATTCCTAAATGAAGGGTTAACATAACCCAGTCCTATACGATAACAAGAATCGAATGGAATACGCCCACAACCCCGATTACAAGCTATGACAATATACGTTTAATCGATACGGGCGAGGGTTTATGCAAAATCTCATCGAATTGACAATTCATAGATAAAACTCGACGGAATCAGATTGGGAATCACCCAATAACAACAATCGATGAGGAATAATACAACATACTTGAACAATTCGATTTTAATCAAGCAAAACCCGAAAACCCCCCAAAATTGAGAAAGTAAGGGTTCTAAGCCATTTACCTCGGATTCGGACGGTGGAAGATGATTACTTAGAAGATGATATGCTCCTACGATCTCACAGTGATGAAGGATGACAAAAATATGGATTGAAAGTGATGGAATCGCCCTCTGTGCGTCGCCCGACGAAGAAAACGAAGAAAGGAAATGAGAAGAATGAGTTCTGACCTCTGCCCGCTGTCTTAAAACAGCGGGCTGTTACGACCGTAACAGGGGCTGCCTTATGGCCGTAACAAGGCCAACTTACGATCGTAATCAATGGGGTGTTACGGCCGTAACATTTTAATCGATGCTAGCCTGAGAAATCGGCCCAAACTATCCTGCATTTAATTCGAAACCCAAACCTGCTATCGAACCAAAAATATGGTTACGAAGTATTCTCGATGACGAATCTAACCGTTAGAAGGAAACATAATTCCGAATCCCCAAAGGTTTGGAGTTCGACGATGAAAGTAAATTTCCCTTAAGTTTAAGGAAATTATAAAACGGTCCAATCGTTCGAAAATCACGATACGACGTTGGATTGACAAATCGAAACTCACAACACGAACAACTCAACCACACGAACTTATGTAAACAAAGAACCAATGAAAACGAATGAGTTATACGAGAATCGAATGTACATACGGAAAACATAACATAAAATGGAATTACGTAAAAATATCTCCGAAATTCGTCCAAATGGAAAAACTCCAAGAATAAAGTAGAATCAAAACGTCGAAACGGTTCGAGTCGATAAAAATAGACATACACCAAAAATGGAAACTGCTAAAAATGGAAAGGTACGGATATTACATTCTCCCCCTCTAAAAAGAAGTTTCGTCCCGAAACTTAAGAATCGGGTGCCTCGAACGCATATCCACCTCCAACTCCCACGTTGCTTCTTCTACACTGTGCCTCGACCATTGCACTTTAACCAAAGGAATGGTTTTGTGCCTTAACTGTTTGTCTCTACGCTCCAAACTTTTAACGGGCCTCTCCTCGAACGTAACGTCCTTCTCGATCTCCATGTCCCCGAAATTAATAACATGGGACAGGTCCGGAACATACTTCCTCAGCTGAGAGACATGAAATACACTATGCACATGACTCAACGATGGAGGCAAAGCCAAACGGTATGCTAACTCACCGACTCTCTCCAATATCTCGAAAGGTCTGATATACCTCGGACCGAGCTTCCCCTTTTTCCCAAAACAGAAAACTCCCTTCGACGGAAACACTCTCAACAGAACATGATCTCCCACCTCAAACTCCAAAGGTCGACGCCTAACATCCGCATAAGACTTTTGTCGACTCTGAGCCGCCAACATCCTCTATCTAATCAGTTCAACTTTCTCCCTCGTATCTAACACAAGATCCGGCTCGGTGCCAACTAGATCGGACGGCTCATCCCAACATATCGGTGATCGACATCGTCGGCCATAAAGCGCCTCATACGGTGCCATTTTAATCGACGCGTGCCAGCTATTATTATAAGTAAACTCGATCAAGGCCATATGCTCCTCCCAGTCATTACTCCCATGTCCCATATCCTCGAACGTCTGAATGGTACGTTCGGACTGCCCGTCGGTCTGAGGATGGAAAGATGTACTCAAATGCAACCGTGTCCCCAATGCCTTATGTACTGCCTGCCATAAATGCGATACAAACCGGCCATCTCTATCCGAAATAATAGTCTTCGGCGTACCATGAAGTCTCACTATCTGCGTGATAAAAATACGAGCCAATTTTTCTCGACCCCAAGTATCCTTGATGCCCAGAAAATGTGTCGACTTAGTCAGTCGGTCCACGATCACCCACACCATATTCATTCCGGCCTTCGGCCTCGGAAAGTTCGTGACAAAATCCATCGAGATATCTTCCCACTTCTATTCTGGGACGGGAAGTGGTTTCAACAATCCGGCTGGCCACTGATACTCGATTTTGACTTGTTGACAAGTCAAACACTTAGCCACAAACTGAACTACCTCATTATTCATGTCATTCCACCAAAAATTCTTCCTCAAATCTTTATACATTTTACTCGAGCCCGGGTGGACCGAGTAAGGTGACACATGAGCCTCTCGCATAATACTCTACCTCAATTCCAAGTCGTTCGGAACACATAGCCGACCTCAGAATCTCAACACATCATTCTCATGTATCACGAATCCCGGGGCTTTCCCCTTTCCCACATTCTCTCGAAGCTGAATAAAGATCGAATCCTCCAACTGTCCCGATTTAATGTCTTCGACTAGAGACGAAGAGATCTCAAGAGTACGCAACAGCCCGACACTCTCTGGTAGTACAACCTCAACGCTCAATCTCATCAACTCTCGCTGAAGTCCTGGATGGGCTGTAAGTAACTCATGCGCCCAAAGCAATACGGATTTCCGGCTCAAAGCATCTGCCACCACATTTGCTTTGCCCGGATGATAAAGGATCTCGAGGTCGTAATCCTTACTCAACTCCAACCATCTCCTCTGTATAATATTTAGCTCTTTCTGCGTGAAAATGTACTTTAGACTCTTGTGATCGGTGAAAATCTGACACGATGAGCCATACAAGTAATGACGCCAGATCTTCAATGCGAACATAACTGCGGGAAACTCAAGATCGTGGGTAGGGTAATTCAACTCGTACGGTTTCAACTGACGGGAAGCATAGGCAATCGTCTTCCTGTGCTGCATGAGTAAACATCCAAGCCCTTGGCCTGAAGTGTCACTAAAAACTGAGAAACTCTCATTACCACTCAGTAAAGCTAAAACAGGAGCGGTCGTCAACCGCTTCTTCAACTCCTCGAAACTCTTCTGTCTCTCGTTGGTCCACACAAACTTCTTAGACTTCTGCAACAACTGAGTCAGCGGTCGAGTGAGCTTAGAGAACCCCTCGACAAATCTACGATAATACCCGGCCAAACCCGGAAAACTACGAACCTCCTTCACGTTTTTGGGTGGTGCCCAAATCTACGTTTTTGAGAGGTTACAGCCGCGTTCTGGCTGAATTTGAATAGTCAGGATGTACCTGGGCTGTATTCAGCTCCTTAACCGCTCGAGGAATGTACATAGACATCCTTATGTGCACATACGAGCCCAACTACATTGTTGAGCTAGTCCAAAAATTCTTTAGGCAAGCGAAGGCCTAGCCCAAGGTCCAAAGTTCATGATCCACGGTCCACGGCAAGCGGCAAGCGGCTCGAGGCTCGCGGCACGCGGCCGAGGCGAGGCGGGCGGCGGCGACGCGTGTGTGTGGGCTTAAAGCCCATACACATGTGCCATTAATTATTACATGAATAATGGTAACTCCTTATATACTTGAAAAATGATAGCTCATTATTCAATGTGAGATAGCCATCCCTCATTTATTCACAATTAAGTGACAAACTTTAATTCACAATTTCTCACTCACCGGGAATCGGTTTAGAGAAAGTGAATATACCACGATCATCTACTCGGAACGTAGATCGATCCTATCATATTTAATTTTACAAAATAAAATTAAAATCATTAACGATTCCAACAACAGTTTATTTCCAACTCGAGCCTTAGAGGCGATAGGATGGGTAGGTGTTTTTTTGGTTCACTTGGCTAGCAGAGCCGGGAGCACCAAGTCTTTGCAATGCATTGGAAAGACCCCCACGTCCTTGACCACGACGCCTGTCACGTCTAGTCCCCTGTTCATTGGGTTACTTTCCATCATTCACTTTGCCATAATTGGCCTCGGGAATTTTCTTTGTCCCAACCGACATGGCATTATTGCTCACTAACACTTCATTATGCCTCTCAGCCACTTGCAGTAGGTTGATTAGCTTACTGAAGGTAGTGATGCGTTTTTTATCATACTACAGCCTATACTGGTTCGTTAGTATAAGAGCGGAAGTAGGGAAGGTGAAAAAATCCTTATGGATCATGTCATCTTCTGTGATGTCCTTCCCACATAAATTTAGGCGTGCCCTGAGGCGGAGCATATATTTGTTGAAGTCGTCGATCCGTTTATAATCAAGCAAGTGGATTTCAGTCCACTGCACGGTCAACTCTGGGAGCAAAGTACACATGTTCCCAAATCGGCCCTTAAGGGCATCCCATAGTTTCTTTGGGGGATTTCAACTGTAGATATTCCCATCTTAGGTTAGGGTAGATATGTCGCTTAAGAAACATTAATGCACTAACTTTGATTTTTTGGAGACGGTGCACCGCCCGTGGTATCAAAGATTGTGGCACTATAGTCCTTAGCAACAAATGTGGTCTCGACGTAGGAGACCCATCTATGGTACTCAAGCTCTTTTGAGTCCAAGATATCAACTTTGAGGCGAGTTGGATCAGCTATCTTAATATAAAAAAAAGGAAAATGATTTTTTCACAGTTTACCATGAGTACTTTCCATGATAAAATTTTCAATAATGGGAGCGTTATTATTTTTCGGAACCACGATATGGTCAAAATTACTTTCGATGCTATTGAGGATTAATCATGAAGTTAGTTTATCATGGTTTAATTTATGATATGTAGTAGAAAATATATTATTACAGTCCACTACTTATGAAGCCTAATTACATGTTATATCTATATATGCATGCAAAATATATGTATATTTATAGATATACACATAATATGCAATCAACTAGGTTTCTTATGCCGCAATACATATTAATTCAACGTGAATTTACTATAATTCAAGTTGCTTTAAACATTTCACTTTAATTTAATTAGCGTTATTAATGCTCATGCTTTAATTGGTTTAGTTAAGCATAAACAAATTTATTAAATATAAATATGCATTTAAAGTAATTAAAGCATGTAAAATTGCATATTGCAGATAGTAGGGTTCGTATTGTGTACCTTACTTCATGAATAGGGGGCAGAAACGGTCTGAAAATGGGTCTATCTGTCGGGTCGGATCAGCAACCGGGTTGGGTCAGAAATCGGGTCGGGTCTGGAAGACGGACTGGACAAACTGGCCGGAAGCTGGACGAGCGGGTTGGAATTGGGCCAGGGCTGCACTGGAACTGGGTCGGGTCGGATTTTGCAAACGGGCTTTCAGTCGGAGTAGCGCACGCTACGGCCGGAAGCCTGCGCGCGCTAGCTCGGCAGGTATAGCGCACGCTAGTTCGGTCGACCAACGCACGCTATCGGACTTGGGAGTGGGGTTTCTGGGGTTCTGGACTCGGCAAGGATCGGCAGGTAGCGCACGCTACGCCGAGCGTGGCGCGCGCTAGTCGGCAGGCGTAGCGCACGCTGTCGGCCGGCTAGCGTACGTTACCTGGCCGGGCAGTTCAGTCCAGAGGGTTCTGGACAGATCAGCTAGCGCACGCTAGCGTCCGCGCAGCGCGCGCTATCGCGGTCGGGCAGGCAGGATCCGGCCGGCAGATTGAGTCTTCAGTACCAGGCCATGCGGGCCCCGGCCGAAGGTTCTCGGCCGAGGCTGCCCGTTAGCACGCGCTAGTCCGGAAGGTGTAGCGCACGCTAAGCCGTGCCTGTATAAATATGACAGAGTAGTCATATTTTCACCCGTTTTTAATTTCCATCCTTTCCTCTCCAAGGCTGGAGGCTTGGCGATCCAGGAGACGTGTTGTCAAGCAACTAATCCATGAAGATTGGGAGTTCATATCATCGATTAATCCCTCCATAACCTCCTTTGATCCAGCGAATCAAGGTGAGATTTCCTAGAACCCTATTTTGGGAAATTTTGGGGTTTTTGCGTTTTTGTCCTATTCATTCCGTATTGTTGATTAATCTATGATGGGTATGATTAATCTTAGTAGTATTCTTGTGTTTAACATCATTTAATCCGTTGTTCTTCGCCGAATCAAGGTATTTTCTTGATTTTCCTTCAAGTTGACTTTTTGGGAGTTTTATTCTCGATCTCGTTTTCCTTTCGGTTTTGATGAACCGATGGTTGTCCAATGATGTTATTAATCGTGTTCTATGGATTATATATCCATATTTTGAGTCGGTTTTAACTCGATTGACGATTTGAATCTTCTTGGGAATCATTGAACGTTTAATGTTCGATTAAATGTTTCAATGAGTTTCTTTCAATGCCTTGATGTAATTCCCAGTGTTGTTGGTCTCGGTCCTCGTTGTGATCTTGTTTTTGTTGTTCTTCCGGAGGATTATAGGTGCTCGAGGATTCCGAGTCGATCATCATTTTGTGTGGGTAATTCGTGCGTTGTTATCCTCGTAGTTTTCGCGGTGCTATCGCGTGCTTGATTACGTTCAGGAGTTTGGGGCTGCCTGACCGTATCTCATTCATCGTCTCGCTTCAATCGTAGTTTCGAGGCAAGTATTTTCTTATACGATTTGTATCCTCCAAATAGAGTTTATATGTTGGAACTACGATGGTTGTTTTACCCTCATGAATATGTTTCGTGTTAGTTGATTACAATTTGATCATTTTGAACGTTGAAGGTTTTAATGATGTTTCCATTGGTTTAATGTTGTGGAATCGTGTATTCCGTGTTAATTGTGTTGTTGTGTTTTGAAGAGTTTGATAATGGTGTCGGATAAGTGGCCATCCCTAGTAAGTATTCTTGATGAGCTTACATTCTTAGCATATTAGTATTGCATGAGTAACGTGTGTGTGTATGATCACTACGGGTTAGATCCGATGGGGTCTCGGTAGGGGTCCACAAAGGCGTGGGTCCACGAGCTTGATTTTAACCACTACGGGTTAGATCCGACGGGGTCTCGGTAGGGGTCCACAGAGGCGTGGGTCCGCGGTTAATTGAGGTGCATTTTATAAATGTGATTTGATTATGGCATTTCCGGAAATGAGTGCTTTTGAGCGGTTTTCATGATTGAATGCATCGACTAAGTGTGTAAGAGGTAAGTTGTTCGTTTGGCTTACTTGGCTAGGATGGCACTAGAGTATTTGTCGTCTGTGTTTAAACCTTGGGTTGTTGATTTTGATGTTGGAAAACGAACCTTGATATTATTCTCGTGTACTGTGATTTGATGAGATTTGGGATGAGATCCCAACGGTTGGTAAAGGTCGTTTTATGGAAAGTGATTTTGGGCCGAGACCCGTTCATTTTGAAATGGATATTTTCAACTAAGGACTTGAGGTCTAGCAAAGTTTCTATTTGTAAAATCCCCGAGATGAGGAATTTATTTTCAAATACTTCTTTGATGGTTTCTAACTAATCAAACTTCTCGGGAAGTCTTTTGTAATTATTTGTCGTACCCGATTCGTGATTTCTATTTGTTTGTTACATTTCGTATGATTTCATACTTGTACTAGCAAAACAGTGGAGTTTTGCTAACCCCCGAGTATTCGGGGGGTGGATGTCTGTATTGCATTCAGGGTTTGGAGCATAGCACAGGGTCGGCATGAAGGATGATGAAAGATGAACGATACTAATCACACGACGACCCGTTGATGTCGTATCAGTTTAGTTGTATTTTATTTTCCGCTGCAGTATTCTTTCCCCGTTGTACGGGAGTGTGTTGTACTCGACCCCTGCATGGGTATGTGTTGTGATTGAGTTGTATGTATTTACTGAAAGACCAAATCGGTCTACTGAGTCATTTTAGCCTTAAAGGCATTGTTGAGATGTTCGATGTTGTTACCAGCCTGGTAGATCCTTGAGGAAAGGTTCTACGGCGTGTAATATCCCTGAGCGGATTGGGGGTGTTACGTAAATGGTATCAGAGCTTTGGTTGTGGAAACCTAGGCTGTCGGGTCAAGTCGTGTTGTTTGAGTCTTGTTTCGTCGGATTTTATCTGACTGAGTCGTGTCTTGACGCGTCGTCTGAGTTTGTTGGTCGTGATTAGTATCGTGGGGCGATCATCATCTTGGTGTGACCTGTGGATGTAAGTCTCCCTTCTTTGTGTTTGTGCCTCGTCTGCTGCGAGTTACATGTATGATTTTGAGTTAATTGACGGAATCCTCTTATGGATTTTGATTTCGTGATATGTGGTTATTTTGACTCTCATATTTCGTTCATATGAGGAGTAGTGTTGCTAGATTGTGCATGTTGGACTGTATTTCTTTTATCCGCTGCGTGAGTTCTTTTGTAATGGCTTTCGGTATTTTACCGACTGAGTTTTATTTCGAAAACCGATTCCCTTAACCGAATTTTTGGCATTATGGCCTTGATCGTTTTGGCGAAATTCTTATGACGGTATTTAGTATTTTGTAAATGGCTTTTGTGAGTTTTTGAAATATTACCGTCATCGGCCTTTTTGGCGTTTTTGTAAATGGTTTTTAGCCTGGTGGGTTCCGGCGCGGGACCCACGGCGCTATAATGTTCCGTGTAATTACCTGAAATTTTTGGGCATTCTAGCCCATTGAATTATCTTTGAAAAACCTTGAGTATCTTAGAAAATAAATTTCGAGACGTACTTTTAAAATGAATTATTTTCTCGTGGTACATCCAAGGTGCCACAATATGTTTCAAAATTCTTCTACCTCGAGGACCAAAATGTTTTGAGATATTTTCAATGTTTTAGAAACACTTTTACTTAGACCCGAGGGTCGAATATTCTGAAAGTTTTTCACTAAGAGAAAGTACCCTCATTTTTATCAAATGCGAAATGGTTCTCCAAAGTCTCGATAATGGTGTTTGTACTACTTTTTGTAAGGTGATACTCGAGATCTACCGGTGTTTCCAAATTGTTTTCAAAAGGTGGTTTTCGTTTTTAAAACCCATCATTTCCTGCTTGTGGTCGGAGAAGGTGTGAATTTATACATACGTGCTTGTTTCGTGATGTTTAGTAATTATATGCTGGGTATCGTTCGAGCCGTTGTAATCGTCGAACGATGCCGTGGTTGTTGTGATTTTGGTATGTGTTGATATGTTATGCCAAGTTGGCATCTCCGGTTTGTTGTTTTGCGACGTTATATTCCATTGTACCTAGCAGTTGTATATTCGGTATGTCGAGCCGAGGTGTTTCAACTGTGGTGCGCCGGGGGCATGCACGTACCAATTGTCCTTCTCACCAATAACGCGTTTCATGTGTGGACCCGAGAGACACGGGATCCAGTTTTGCGAGTTGGGTTCCAAGTCTTTCGGGACATGAACTTCAGCACAGATATCAGGATCAGCTCTAAGAGGCCCATGGGAATGTTTCCGTCAGCTGCCTTTGTGTTGTTGCCTTGTTTCCGTTATTGTGAGTTGCGGGGACGACCTTCTTTTATAAGAGGCCGAATGTAATACCCATATTGTTTCGGACTTCTGCATTTTCTCTTCCTCAAGTCTGTTGACTCGCTTGTGTTCGTTGACATTTTCTGAGCTTGTCCTGTCCCTTGTTTTGTTGATCGAACGAGTGTGGTATTGTTTCAGAATAACTCATTTGTCGTTGTGACTTTTCAATTGCTATTCCCTTTCCTGTGGATCTTATGTGAATGCACATCTTGTTGTTTTCACCGGATCATATATTGTCTCGAGTCGAGACGTGAACCTGGGAGTCATTGTTTGAATTCTATTGTTCTTCGTGATTCGGACATGATTGTTCGATTGTTGTTGTCTCGGTCGTTTGATTGTTCGTTTTTTGTTGATCTCATTTCGTGATTGTTGATCGTTCAGGCTCCTTCGTAATTCCCTTAAGTTCAGGAAATTAGTCTCGTTTTCGATCTTCCAACCCTTGGGCGGTGGGATTCTGTATTTGTTCAGCGATTGACTCGCATTTTGATTGATGTACCGTTGGGTTGGTCAATCATATTGATTTTCGTTCGTTGTGTTTTGTGATTGTTCGGATAATTGACTTGACTATATTATCCGTTTGATGACGCTTATCACTTGTTGGTTTTATTATATCCCTAACGGCGACGTTGTGTTGGTCGTCGTGGAGCGTGTTTTCACGCCGTATATTCCTTTGTGTTGCTCGTAACGTTTCGCCGTTGGGCGTAAGTTACGCGTTTCTTGTGTAGCTCGTTGAGACTTCCTGGCGGATATCACTTCTCCCTACTTGTTTTAAGTTTCGGGACGAAACTTCTTTTAAGGAGGGTAGTGTGTAATACCCATGATTTTGATTTCTGGTAATTTCTTTTTTTCGGCGAAAGTCCGTTTTGACGACTCGCTCATGACCGTTTCATCATTATGAGAATGATTAATTCTGTACTTTTTGTCATCCGACTTCGTTTCGGTATCGTTTTGTTGAGTTTCGTGTTTCTTAGCGACTTTTCCGCACTCGAGTTCGATTCTTATGAATCTCGTTCGAAACTACTGTTTCGAGTTTCCCGTAAGCCCGTTTAACTTTTTTAGACGTGTTGTGAACTTCGGTTTGGTTATTCGATCACGTATCGTGATTTTCGGGCGTTTTGGGCCATTTTGTAATTTACCTAAAGTTGTGGGTATCCGCATTCGTATTTGTTGCCTTGACCCTTTTTCTTGGTCACGTGCGATTAATTGTTTCATGGTATTTCTTTTCGGATCGATGTTGTTGTCCGAGAGCATTTCGTCGTGTTCGTTTCGTGCATTTTCGGTAATCGAGTCGTCGGGTCGTGGCGTCTGGGCAGTGGCCGGACAGGTGTGGCAGTAATCGTTGGAAGTCTCGGGCACCGCCGACAGCGCTGGTAAACCGGGCGTAGCACACGCTACGGCCGGAAGTTAGCGCGCGCTAGCTCGGCAGGTATAGCGCACGCTAGTTCGGTCGACCAACGCACGCTATCGGACTGGGCAGTGGGGTTTCTGGGGTTCTGGACTCGGGAAGGATCGGCAGGTAGCGCACGCTACGCCGAGCGTGGCGCGCGCTAGTCGGCAGGCGTAGCGCACGCTGTCGGCCGGCTAGCGTACGTTACCTGTCCGGGCGATCGATCAGAGGTTCTCGATGATCCTAGCGACGCTAGCGCCACAGCAGCGCGCTATCGCGGTCGGGCAGTGTGATCCGCCGGCATTGAGACGAGATCGTGCCATGCGGGCTCCGGCCGAAGGTTCTCGGCCGAGGCTGCCCGTTAGCGCACGCTAAGCCGTGCCTGTATAAATATGACAGAGTAGTCATATTTTCATCCGTTTTTCATTTCCATCCTTTCCTCTCCGCGGCTGGAGGCTTGGCGATCCAGGAGACATGTTGTCAAGCAACTAATCCACGAAGATTGGGAGTTCATATCATCGATTAATCCCTCCATAACCTCCTTTGATCCAGCGAATCAAGGTGAGATTTCCTAGAACCATATTTTGGGAAATTTTGGGGTTTTTGCGTTTTTGTCCGATTCATTCCGTATTGTTGATTAATCTATGATGGGTATGATTAATCTTAGTAGTATTCTTGTGTTTAACATCATTTAATCCGTTGTTTTTCGCCGAATCAAGGTATTTTCTTTATTTTTCTTCAAGTTGACTTTTTGGGAGTTTTATTCTCGATCTCGTTTTCCTTTCGGGTTTGATGTGTAACACCCCCAAATCCTATTGGGTTATTACAGTGCCGTGGACCCCACGCCAGGAGATCCACCAGGCGAACATGACTAAAATACATTAAATTAAACAACAAGGGAAAATCATAGTCCCTACCATGATATCCGACACAATATTCCGATAAGGAATTTCAACGACAAAAGTGGCCTACATGGCCAAAATGAAATACAACAGCATCCACGAACATCTGTTCGGGTAATACAACACGACAACAACTGACAAGACTGGAGTACACTCCAACTGACTGACCAACAATGAACAACTCGGACTAGTATCGCTCGTATGCCTCGTCGCCATCGTCATGCCCCTGTGCCTCAACTCTCTCCTCGCAAGCACCTAAAACATGAAAACATGTTCCGCCCCACGGGGTCAGTCATCCAGATAATGAACATCAAATACATGTATAACATGATATGCATCCAAAGGCAGAATGAAACGGTATAATGATGATAATAATACGAGATGCTCACAAACCAAGGTAAGAACCGAGCATTCGTGAAATACTATGCCCACGGCA
The DNA here is from genome assembly GCA_033398695.1 of Orobanche coerulescens. Lineage (NCBI taxonomy): Eukaryota > Viridiplantae > Streptophyta > Magnoliopsida > Lamiales > Orobanchaceae > Orobanche > Orobanche coerulescens. The sequence goes on along the minus strand of CM065812.1, from coordinate 162,159,400 downwards.
TACTATTAATACATTGCTCGACAGTTAGAACATAAGTGCCCAACGCGAATCATAATCACGTAATACCACAATGAATTACACGACATGAACCAAACCGTAATGAGATTAAATATGAATCACAATGCCCGGAGGCTCCAATGAGATTAACAAGACAATCACAAGGCCTAAAAGCAGTAAAATCACAAATATCACAATCACATGAAGCCAAAAACAAGTCATATTGATTAGGGCGGGCCACGGCATGAAAGCCGTATCACAATTAGGGCCGGGCCACGCATGAAAGCCGTATCACAATTAGGGCGAAGCCACGGCATAAAAGCCGTATCACAATTAGGGCCGGCCACGCATGAAAGCCGTATCACAATTAGGGATGGTATCTGTCTTGAGTCGGCCAAAGACCATCCTCGGCAGTCCCAACTCAACACCTCGATTGCCTTAGAACGGCTAACCGATGAAAATGATGCAATGGATGATTCCATGAATGCTTGAGCGCTTCGATTTCCTTATAATGGCTAATCGATATGAACGATATGATGAATGATTGAATACCTCGATTGCCTTAGAACGGCCAATCGATACAATGATATAGTGAATGATTGAATATTTCGATTTGTCTGCGAACGGCAATTCGATAACAATGATATGAAGGATGCCTCGGTACCTTTAATCGGTTACCGATTTACGAAGGTGAGAAATGAATAAGCCAATGCCTTTAATCGGCGTGTACGCTTTTAATGACAATCCAAAAAGGAATAACAATAAATATTTGGCAAAATTGCCGAAAGGTATCGTATCGAACGATCTCTTAATATCAATGAATTCATGAAGAGACTAAGTCTCGGAATGATACAACACATTTATACACATATATGATGACATTAATCTCATTGACTAGTACAAGTATAAAACTTGCCTCAAACCGAAGGCGAGAAGGTACTTCCACGATCAACGCCCTTAATGAAATTATCGCCGCCGAACAACCTTGAACAACATAAATACCAACAATTCTCTTAATACACGAATCAAGCATGATCACAACCAACTCAAAAGTCGATACAACAATACCCAAACTCATTGGGGCATTAAAACAACGCGTTGTAAACAATCTCCAATTGTTTACAACCAAAACTCAATTACATCCGAAACCAACTTCCAATGAATGATTCAAACCCACAAAACCCCATGAATACTATCAATAATCCAAAATGAATATCCAAAAACGTGATTATAACGACAATTAATCGAAAACCCCCAATTTCAACTCGATATTCAAAGTGTTCTTGAATAATCCCTCAATAATCCAATGAATCCTTATATAAACTCATAATCATATACATGTCCCTTCATATAACATGATTATAACGTCCAAAACATCATATCTCAACATAGAATCGACATCCAAGGTGTTGAAGAATATTGCCTTTGAAGATCCAAGTACTTTAATCTGAAGAACACGCGTTAAATTGATTATCCGGGCTTCACGATCGAAAGGAGATGAAGAAAATCAAACACCCAAATGATTTGTGAAGGAAAAACCTTCCCTCAAGCTTACTCTCTCGGTTGAAGGTGAAGAAAAGGGGAAAAAATGGCTGAAATGCTGAAAAAAAACGAATTTAAGGGAGTTGACTACCTGCCGGACACGGCCCGTGCCGATCGGCACGGTCGTGTCGCACAGTTGGCCGACAGCTGGCCGACAGGGACTCGACCGTGTCCTGCTTGACACGGTCGCAGCGCGGAGGGCCATCCGACAGTGACCCGTCCGACAGTGACTCGGCATGACTCGACCGTGCTGCACGACACGGCCGCGTGGCCGGGCGCATTTATACGATCGCTTATCCGAAAGGGCTCGACTTCGGCCGTGCTGCATTTACACGGTCGGGTCCCGAGGCAGACACTTCGCATTTTCCGGACGAGTACGCACGGGCCGTGTCGGACGACACGGCCGAGTTCGTTCGGCGTTGATCGCCAAAATCCGAAAATGAGCGGTTGAGCTAAAACGACCATAACTCTCTCGTCCGACTCGATTGACTCACCGTTTGAACCATTGGAAAGCTAACTCGATGCTATATAATATTGCAAGATTTAGAATTTTTGGAGTTACCAAAAATTAATGGTGATCTAACAAAGTCGAACTCATATGAGGAAAGTTGAAACAATGAACAATAACGATACACAACTCAAGTTTTTCCGAACGGTGAACACGGTGAATGAACATGATTGATGAATGATTATAATCGAGTGAAAATACACGAGTGACAATTCTTGAATGAAATTCTCAATGATAATGATCGAATTACAACCGGTATTACATACACCCCCTTAAAAGGAGTTTCGTCCTCGAAACTCGTGGTAAAACAACTCGGGATATGAACTATCCATCAAGATCTGAAAACAATAATGCACATCTAGTCCCTGACCAAATCAATCGCACGCTCAAGTCCCCAAGACTTGACGTCTCGAATCTCAGTGAATGATTTCCCAATTTATCAAAAAAAATCTTGAGCACAACGCCGAAGGGGTGAACTCCCAACGGTTGACCCAAATCTCAAGATTCTCAAATATGATCATAATAAAATAGATCAAGAATAAATGATCCACAGTCACGATACATTACTACGGATTGAGTTACGCAGTCATCCAAAAACAAGGTTACATCTCAAATGTAGTCAACATCGTTATCCGTCCATGTCATCGATCTCCTCTATCTCAACGATTTAAGGTATATCCGCAGATGAACTCGCCGCTAAATATGATCTCGGAAGGTCACGAGAATGAAAGTGACTAAAATGAATGATGAATGATAAATGGCTACAAATCCGACAAGGATTTGGAATGACTCACCAAGGTGAATTAATAACGTCATGAGTGATAGCTATCTGAAGTGATTGGAACTGCCGTTCCTCGTGAATTGAATGATTAATCGATAATTATGAGTCCCACCATGATTGATATATATGATGAATGAATTAGATGAATGAGTGAACGACAATGAAATGAATGATTGTCCTACTACCGAGCAAGAATTAACTTGTTCAAAATCGGTGATGAATGTCTTTACCTCGGGTTCTCGAAGCCTGATAGGACCCCTTAGATAAAGTACGGACTGGAGTAACAAAATTCCTCGAGGCTTGTGAGCCCTCTCGAGATTTAGCGGCACTGTAACTCCCGCAGATTTCGAAGGTGTCCCGGTTCCCACACGTAAAACAAACAATAGCCGCACCGTACACCGAGTATTAACGTGTCCCGTGAATCACGATTAAAGCAAACAACAAGCCGAACTCGCTGCCCGAGAGGAAAAAGCCCTCTCAAAGACGAAGACGATCGAAAACGACCTCTTGGACGTCGGAGCCCGATGTCCCTCTCGACGAATCAGCATCCTAGTCCTCTCACCCGAAGGAATCAAGGATGTTTCCGAGTAAGCTCCTTGATCAAAAGCTCTGCTCCAAGAGCCTTCCCAATGAACTCACTAAGTGAACTACAATTGTGGTTGAACAATCGCATCCTCAATCGCGGATTTAGCCTCTTGCTAAAATACTTGATCTTATCCGCTCAAGACGGATAATCGATGAAGCAACAAGTAGTCCTGAAACTTCTCAAGAATGACAATAACACCCTCGTCCTCGATGGATTCAGGGTTCAAAACCTCTGATAACTTGGCTTCCCGAAGTGGGGCCGGATAATACCTCTCTATCATGAGAGTCTTGAATTCGCCCCAAACACAATCTCGATCGGTGGGTTTCACAGAAAGCCACCAAGAATAAGCACCCTTACTCAAGTAGTAAGTCGCTACCGCCACTTTACTCTCTTCCGGACACTGAACCATGTCGAAGAGTTTATCAAAATGCTCAAGCCAATGAACAATATCAGCTGGTTCCGACGAACCCTCAAAAGTAGGCGGCCTCTGACGAGAGATATCGCCAACAATCTGATTCACTCTCCCAGTCTGTCCATTAAACGGCCTCGAATTCCTTGCGGTGGACCACGAACCATCGAGGTCTGCATGGTCTCCATCATCTGCGTCATCCGAGTCATCTCGGGCCATCATGCCTGCATAAATATGAATGGGTCAACCCGAGCACCTTCCGAGTGAGATGCCTCTCGGGTACGACTCCCTGACGGCGACTGATTATCTGCTGATGAATGAGTAGCCTCGCTATTTGATGAATTAATGATACCACTCGCATTCGCACGGGCATGCACACGAGATCCCGGGTTTCGGCCCGCACCGCGGCCTCCTCCCCTGCGTCCTCTGACAGCTCTATCCATACTGAAGCAGGAAAGCCACATGATGATTACAGATCTCGCATGAAGGTCACATTATGATTATATTACTGAATGATAATGATGAACATACACGCTATACAACAATGAACGCATTAATTATGCAATAAAATGATCGTCGACATGACGCCGGAATACGATATGATCGCATGAAAGATCGAGTGAGGCAACATGATTATATGATGAAATTCCTGAAATAATTACCTTGGACAAGTTTGCAAGGTTGAAAATTCGATCCACAAGATCAACAACTGAACCGTGAGGTGGACTGGATGATTAATGAATTAACTGAACAATGAGATTAACTGAGTGATAATGAATTAACTGAGCGATGGGATTAACTAAGTGGTGAATGAATTGACTGAGCAATGAGATTGACTGAGTGATGAAGGAATTGACTGAGTGATGAATGAATTAACTGAGAAATGGTATTGACTGGGTGATGAATAAATTAACCGAGTGATGAATGAATTATCTGGGTAATGATATTGACTGAGTGATGAACGAATTAACTGAGTGATGAATGAATTATCTGAGTAATGATATTGACTGAGTGATGAACGAATTAACTGAGTGATGAATGAATTATCTGAGTAATGATATTGACTGAGTGATGAACGAATTAACTGAGTGATGAATGAATTATCTGAGTAATGATATTGGTGAGTGATGAACGAATTAACTGAGTGATGAGATCAAAATGATGATTGAGGATTATTAACTGATGAATGAGTTGATCCTTAATGCTTACACAAGTCATGCGTGCTCCAAAATAATTAGTCATGAATCAATCATAACACTAATATCACATATATGTTTCAACAAGCATGAAAAATTAATAACATGATGAATGTATGAACACAAAGAGAATCGAGTCCTTACACAGGTCATACGAAGCTTCGAGGTCTCGCGATACTAGTCTTCATTGACGACGACTCGATGAATGAATGACCCGTGCAGTCGCACTAATATTACGACTCACAAAACTTGACTGACTAGATTGTCATAACCTGACAATCCCACTACTACTGCGTCGGTAGGACCACATAACTCACATCTCAGGGTATTTCACAACCCAAATCTCCGATACCATTTTCTGTAACACCCCCAAATCCTATTGGGTTATTACAGTGCCGTGGACCCCACGCCAGGAGATCCACCAGGCGAACATGACTAAAATACATTAAATTAAACAACAAGGGAAAATCATAGTCCCTACCATGATATCCGACACAATATTCCGATAAGGAATTTCAACGACAAAAGTGGCCTACATGGCCAAAATGAAATACAACAGCATCCACGAACATCTGTTCGGGTAATACAACACGACAACAACTAACAAGACTGGAGTACACTCCAACTGACTGACCAACAATGAACAACTCGGACTAGTATCGCTCGTATGCCTCTTCGCCCATCGTCATGCCCCTGTGCCTCAACTCTCTCCTCGCAAGCACCTAAAACATGAAAACATGTTCCGCCCCCACGGGGTCAGTCATCCAGATAATGAACATCAAATACATGTATAACATGATATGCATCCAAAGGCAGAATGAAACGGTATAATGATGATAATAATACGAGATGCTCACAAACCAAGGTAAGAACCGAGCATTCGTGAAATACTATGCCCACGGCATACTATTAATACTGCTCGACAAGGTTAGAACATAAGTGCCCAACGCGAATCATAATCACGAGAATACCACAATGAATTACACGACATGAACCAAACCAATGTGATTAAATATGAATCACAATGCCCGGAGGCTCCAATGAGATTAACAAGACAATCACAAGGCCTAAAAACAACAAAAGCTGTCAAATATCACAATCACATGAAGCCAAAAATTAAGCCGTTATTGATTAGGGCGAAGCCACGGCATGAAAGCCGTATCACAATTAGGGCGAAGCCACGGCATGAAAGCCGTATCACAATTAGGGCGAAGCCACGGCATGAAAGCCGTATCACAATTAGGGCGGCCACGGCATGAAAGCCGTATCACAATTAGGGATGGTATCTTTGTCTTGAGTCGGCCAAAGACCATCCTCGACAGTCCCAACTCAACACCTCGATTGCCTTAGAACGGCTAACCGATGAAAATGATGCAGCGGATGATTCCATGAATGCTTGAGCGCTTCGATTTCCTTATAATGGCTAATCGATATGAACGATATGATGAATGATTGAATACCTCGATTGCCTTAGAACGGTCAATCGATACAATGATATAGTGAATGATTGAATATTTCGATTTGTCTGCGAACGGCAATTCGATAACAATGATATGAAGGATGCCTCGGTACCTTTAATCGGTTACCGACGACGAAGGTGAGAAATGAATAAGCCAATGCCTTTAATCGGCGTGTACAGTTTTAATGACAATCCAAAAAGGAATAACAATAAATATTTGGCAAAATTGCCGAAAGGTATCGTATCGAACGATCTCTTAATATCAATGAATTCATGAAGAGACTAAGTCTCGGAATGATACAACACATTTATACACATATATGATGACATTAATCTCATTGACTAGTACAAGTATAAAACTTGCTTCAAACCGAAGGCGAGAAGGTACTTCCACGATCAACGTCCTTAATGAAATTATCGGCCGCTCGAACAACCTTGAACAACATAAATACCAACAATTCTCTTAATACACGAATCAAGCATGATCACAACCAACTCAAAAGTCGATACAACAATACCCGAAACTCATTGAGGCATTAAAACAAGCGTTGTAAACAATCTCCAATTGTTTACAACCAAAACTCAATTACATCCGAAACCAACTTCCAATGAATGATTCAAACCCACAAAACCCCATGAATACTATCAATAATCCAAAATGAATATCCGAAAACGTGATTATAACGACAATTAATCGAAAACCCCCAATTTCAACTCGATATTCAAAGTGTTCTTGAATAATCCCTCAATAATCCAATGAATCCTTATATAAACTCATAATCATATACATGTCCCTTCATATAACATGATTATAACGTCCAAAACATCATATCTCAACATAGAATCGACATCCAAGGTGTTGAAGAATATTACCTTGAAGATCCAAGTACTTTAATCCGAAGAACACGCGTTAAATTGATTATCCGGGCTTCACGATCGAAAGGAGATGAAGAAAATCAAACACCCAAATGATTTGTGAAGGAAAAACCTTCCCTCAAGCTTACTCTCTCGGTTGAAGGTGAAGAAAAGGGGAAAAAATGGTGAAATCTTTGAAAAAACGAATTTAAGGAGTTGACGCTGCCGGACACGGCCGTGCGATCGGCACGGTCGTGTCACTGATTGGCCGGCAGTGGCCGACAGGACTCGACCGTGTCTCGCTTGACACGGTCGCGGCGGAGGGCCATCCGATGATGACCCGTCCGAGCGGTGACTCGGCATGACTCGGCCGTGCAGGCGGCACGGTCGGGCGTCTGGCGACGATCTTGGCTTATCCGGAAGGCTCGACTCGGCCGTGCTGCGGACACGGCCGGGTCTCGAGGCGAACACTTGGCATTTTCCGGACGAAATGCAGCACGGGCCGTGTCGGACGACACGGCCGAGTTCGTTCGGCGATGATCGCCAAAATCAAAATGAGCGGTTGAGCTAAAACGACCATAACTCTCTCGTCCGGACTCCGATTGACTCACCATTCGAACCATTGGAAAGCTAACTCGATGCTCTATAATATTGCAAAGATTTAGAATTTTTGGAGTTACCAAAAATTAATGGTGATCTAACAAAGTCGAACTCATATGAGGAAAGTTGAAACAATGAACAATAACGATACACAACTCGAAGTTTTTCCGAACGGTGAACACGGTGAATGAACATGATTGATGAATGATTATAATCGAGTGAAAATACACTGAGTGACAATTACTGAATGAAATTACTGAATGATAATGACTGAATTACAACCGGGTATTACATGATGAACCGATGGTTGTCCAATGATGTTATTAATCGTGTTCTATGGATTGTATATCCATATTTCGAGTCGGTTTTAACTCGATTGACTATTTGAATGTTCTTGGGAATCATTTAACGTTTAATGTTCGATTAAATGTTTCAATGAGTTTCTTTTAATGCCTTGATGTAATTCCTAGTGTTGTTGGTCTCGGTTCTCGTTGTGATCTTGTTTTTGTTGTTTCTTCCAGAGGATTATAGGTGCTCGAGGATTCCGAGTCGATCATCATTTTGTGTGGGTAATTCGTGCGTTGTTATCCTCGTAGTTTTCGCGGTGCTATCGTGTGCTTGATTATGTTCAGGAGTTTGGGGCTGCCCGACCGTATCTCATTCATCGTCTCGCTTCAATCGTAGTTTCGAGGCAAGTATTTTCTTATACGATTTGTATCCTCCAAATAGAGTTTACATGTTGGAACTACGATGGTTGTTTTACCATCGTGAATATGTTTCGTGTGAGTTGATTACAATTTGATCATTTTGAATGTTGAAGGTTTTAATGATGTTTCCATTGGTTTAATGTTGTGGAATCGTGTATTCCGTGTTAATTGTGTTGTTGTGTTTTGAAGAGTTTGATAATGGTGTCGGATAAGTGGCCATCCCTAGTAAGTATTCTTGATGAGCTTACATTCTTAGCATATTAGTATTGCATGAGTAACGTGTGTGTGTGTATGCTCACTACGGGTTAGATCCGACGGGGTCTCGGTAGGGGTCCACAAAGGCGTGGGTCCGCGAGCTTGATTTTAACCACTACGGGTTAGATCCGACGGGGTCTCAGTAGGGGTCCACAGAGGCGTGGGTCCGCGGTTAATTGAGGTGCATTTTACAAATGTGATTTGATTATGGCATTTCCGGAAATGAGTGCTTTTGAGCGGTTTTCATGATTGAATGCATCGACTAAGTGTGTAAGAGGTAAGTTGTTCGTTTGACTTACTTGGCTAGGATGGCACTAGAGTATTTATCGTCTGTGTTTATACCTTAGGTTGTTGATTTTGATGTTGGAAAACGAACCTTGATATTATTCTCGTGTACTGTGATTTGATGAGATTTGGGATGAGATCCCAACGGTTGGTAAAGGTCGTTTTATGGAAAGTGATTTTGGGCCGAGACCCGTTCATTTTGAAATAGATATTTTCAACTAAGGACTTGAGGTTTAGCAAAGTTTCTATTTTTAAAATCCCCGAGATGAGGAATTTATTTTCAAATACTTCTTTGATGGTTTCTAACTAATAAAACTTCTCGGGAAGTCTTTTGTAATTATTTGTCGTACCCGATTCGTGATTTCTATTTGTTTATTACATTTCGTATGATTTCATACTTGTACTAGCAAAACAGTGGAGTTTTGCTAACCCCCGAGTATTCGGGGGGTGGATGTCTGTATTGCATTCAGGTTTTGGAGCATAGCACAGGGTCGGCATGAAGAATGATGAAAGATGAACGATACTAATCACACGAGGACCCGTTGATGTCGTATCAGTTTAGTTGTATTTTATTTTCCGCTGCAGTATTCTTTCCCCGTTGTACGGGAGTGTGTTGTACTCGACCCCTGCGTGGGCATGTGTTGTGATTGAGTTGTATGTATTTACTGAAACATCAAATCGGTCTACTGAGTCATTTTAGCCTTAAAGGCATTCTTGAGATGTTCGATGTTGTTACCAGCCTGGTAGATCCTTGAGGAAAGGTTCTACGGCGTGTATTATCCCTGAGTGGATTGGGGGTGTTACAGGCGATCTGGATCGCACTGGGTTTTGGCTCCGTCATGGGCGGAGGTCTGCTACGGATCACGTTCGGCGGCGGGGCAGGAAAAAGGTGGCCGACGGTGGGATGGTGAGGAAGACGGTCGCAGCGATCGATCTGGTGTGCGGCGTCTGAAGGTGAGCATGCGAACAACGTATTGCTCACGGTGGAAGGAGTCGATCTGGTGTGCGGCCGCTTGGGGAAGATGACGGCGGACGCGGAGATAGGGTTTTTTGGGAGATCCGATTTTTTTTTTCGGAATCTTCTTTTTTTTCTTACTCAATTGGTAGACTACGTGTTGATAACGTGTTGAAGGGAAAATAACTGAGACCGAAAGTAGGGCAAAAGGTGTTGTATTCTCATTGATGACATCCCTTTAAATGGGGAGAGATTACATACAACCAGGCCTAATCCTACTCTAACTAGGAAAACGCGTAAACTAACAGACTTAGGCATACATTGGGTATTATTACCTTAACATGCGAGACACATATAAATACTAGGGCATCAGTTGCACCATAATAGTACAAAAATGTGAGTCATCTAAGATATATTAGAAAAATAAAATAAACAAAGCTAAACTCTCTAATGAAATTAATTATTATTGTAATTACACAGTCGAATAATTTATTTCTTTTCTCATATGAATTTTTTATTTTTTAAATGATTGAAATTCAAAGATATTTAAAATACTTATAATTAATTTTCATTCTCAGTAAATTAATTTTAATGATTCATATGCTAGTATTAAAATAAATATCTTATATATTTTATTTATATATTTATAAAAAATAGTAATATCGGTAATTGTATATTTAAAGGAATTTAGTTTCTTATTCATGTAGATTAAATTTCGTCATATGTTAAAAGTGTTGAATAATTTTGAAAATGCTTACTTGAAAAATAACAGAATATAAATATATATATCAAATATATATTTTATCTAAATCCTGCAAAAAATCGGTTAGCAAAAAAAAAGGAAAATTCCCGTTCGCGTAAACGAGTGGAAGGGGTGCTGTTGAGTCCAGTGTATCTGTCTCCTTAAAGCAAATTCGCCCTCACCACGGTGTATGACGATGCAGTGTACTGATGATGCGCTGCACCCTCAACGAACTAGAACAAATCTGTCTACTATCACTGACTGAAAGTACCCGAAAGAAAAACGAAGAAGAAAAACGAAATCTGTCTAGGAAAGGCTCTCGAAGTGTACGTCTGAAGTGTGTAAAAAACGAGCCCCTCAAGCCGGGTATTTATAGGTGAAGGCTAGAGGAGGTTGTGTGCTGGAGGAACTCTATACCGACCAGGATTGGTATCTGGAGGAACTCTAAACCGATCATCTGTTTAATTCGATAATTATCAATTAAATTTATCCGGATCCGAAAAATTCGGAATTTAATTGAGGTGTTTCAGTAAAATAAATTTTTACCGAATAAAATTGCAGTAAAAAGATAACTTCGAGACTCCGAGACATTTCGCCCAAATCGCCCTTCGACCGAGACCGACCGAGCCGAGCCGAGGCGGTCGGCCGGACGGCCGGACGGCGGCGGTGGCGCGCGCGTGTGTGTGTGTGTGTGCGCGCGCGAGGGGCGCCTAGTCACACATCCACACATGTCTCACTTTTTGAACATGACTTTGTCCACATCTCCTTATATACTCACAATTTTTCCCTTCTTTTTCCAATGTGGGATAGCATCCCAAACCCATTTCTAAAGGGTTCACTTTGGAACATTATATCTCATTCATACCTCAATCATTTTGAGTGTTCTTACATGTTTTGGAAACCTCGTACGGAGTACTACGTATTCCAACTAAGTCCCGACTTTAACTTGTAGTCTAGCCCACTCAAAATTTCCTCTCAAGTGGGCTGCTCAAAACAGCCCATTTTCCTTCATTTTTCCAACAATCCCCCACATGAATGAGATTGATGGTCCAGCAGCACACGTAAGACACGGAGTTGACTTGGTGATAGTTACTACGATTAGGCATTGCATAGGATAGGTAGAGTATGCTCCTTAAATCTTCCCTCAAAAAGATATATTCTCCTTACTGGCTAGACAGTGTGACTAGATGCCTTTGAACTGTCTGACCGCTTGTGTAAGTGATCGTATTGTAACACCCCCAATCCACTCAGGGATATTACACGCCGTAGACCCTCTCCTCGAGGATCTACCAGGCTGATAACTAAAATCAAACATCTACACATCGCCCTTAAGGCTAAAATGACTCAGTGGACCGATTTGGTCTTTCAATAATTACATACAACTCAAATGTGACTCATGCCCACGCAGGGGTTAAAATACAACCACACCCGTACAACGGGAAAAATATACTGCAGCGGAAAAGAAAATACAACTAGACCAATACGACAGCAACGGATCCTCGTGTGATTAGTATCGTTCATCTTTCATCATCCTTCGTGCCGACCCTGTGCTATGCTCCAAAACCTGAATGCAAAAATAGACATCCACCCCCCGAATACTCGGGGGTTAGCAAAACTCCACTGTTTTGCTAGTGCAAGTACAAAGTGCAAATACGAGTCATACAATTCATATTTCACGAATAACAATAACCAGGAATCTTCAAAATTCCAAAAGTAACGAAAGTACTTCCCGGGTCAATAGTTTGGGTAAAACATTCCGACTCCGAAAGACCACAATTAAGGGGAAATAATTTATGAAACAGTTTAAAATGCCATCGAGAGTTTTAATAGAAAACAATTTAGGATTATCGAATCATTCTCTTTCCAAAATCAACAGGGGTCACAGCCCAAAGGTTTGTTTTCGCAATTAGAAAACCAACAGCAATACACAGGGTTAAAACCCACGTTACGTGTCTTCGGCGGACATAAAATCAATACAATATAATCGCCCAAGATACGTAAACCTTGGTCACCAAAAATACAACACCAACTCGTGAATCCATGGCTATACCATTAGATTCCCTTCGTGGCCCCGTCGGACCCTCCCAAGGTGAGCAGAATGCGTTTTCGAAATCATATACACCAACTCGTGAAGTTTTACTCGTGAATCCAGGGCTATACCATTGGACTCCCGCTGTGTCCCCGTCGAACCAACCCACGGTGAGTAAACACATTCACAAACATAAGCAACCGCACTCGTGAATCCAGGGCTATACCATTGGACTCCCGCCGTGGCCCCGTCGAACCAACCCACGGTGAGCGAAATACATTCACACAATTAACACGTCACAACAAGGACATTCATACAATCCACCAAAGGCAACAAACACAAAGCACGACGTAATCGTCAAATCACAACGCACCGAAATGAAACAATATACATCCACACGCAACACCAAGTGCACAAACACACCAAACATATCCACAGGAGTCACATACTCGTTCATGAAACACACCAATCACAAAACACACGCGGTTTTGAAAGAGGGCCTTTAACAAGGCTAACCAAATCTTTTGAAAACTCATTTCAAACAAACAAACAAACACACCAAGACGATCACCGATCATCATATCCACAAAACAAGAATAGTATGGACGAGGTACTTGCCTCGAATAAGAACAACGCGAAGAATCGACCGAAGTAGGTTGACACGAACCGACTACGAACCCGCCGACTCCACCGATCGCCAACTCGCGTTCATAAACTACGAAGGACAATAACAACAATGAAATGAATTCCCTAACACGACTTAAAGCCGTTGAATTCAAAGAACAAATGACGAAAGTTCAAGTGTTTCCCCCAAAACGGCCAAGAACACGATTCGTTCCGTCAAAACCCGAAAATGGAATTCCAAGTTGAAATATGGATATACAATCCATAGAATATGTTTAACAACATCATTTAACCACAATCGATCCATCAAAAACGGATGAAAAACGAGATCGAGAACAAATCCCCCAAAAAGTCAACTCGAAGGAAATCAAGAAAGAATCAACAACATGGAACGAATCGGACAAAAATGGATTAAATGGAACGATTCGACGAAGAACAATGGATTAAATGATGTTAAACACAAGAATACTACCAAGATTAATCATACCCATCATGAATTAATCAACAACATGGAACGAATCGGACAAAAATGCAAAAAACCCCAAATTCTCCCAAAATAGGGTTCTAGGAAATCTCACCTTGATTCGCTGGATCAAATGAGGTTACGGAGGGATTAATCGATGATATGAACTACCAATCTTCGTGGATTAGTTGCTTGACAACATGTCTCCTGGATCTCCAAGTCTCCAGCCGCGGAGAGGAAAAGATGGAAATGAAAAACGGGTGAAAATATGACTACTCTGTCATATTTATACAGGCACGGCCTAGCGTGCGCTACACCTTCCGGACTAGCGCGCGCTAACGGGCAGCCTCGGCCGATAACCCTCGGCCGGGGCCCGCAAGGCCTGGTACTGAAGACTCAATCTGTCGGCCGGATCTTGCCTGCCCGACCGCGATAGCGCGCGCTGCGTGGATGCTAGCGTGCGCTAGCCGATCTGTCCAGAACCCTCTTGACTGAACTGCCCGGCCAGGTAACGTACACTAGCCGGCCGACAGCGTGCGCTACGCCTGCCGACTAGCGCGTGCTACGCTCGGCGTAGCGTGTGCTACCTGCCGATCCTAACCGATTCCAGAACCCCAGGACTCCACTGTCCAGACCCGATAGCGTGCGTTAGGCCAGCCGGTAGCGTGCGCTACACCTGCCGGTTAGCGCGCGTAGCCTTCCGGCCGTAGCGTGCGCTACTCCGGTTCCTGCCGCATCCGTCCGGCCGGTGCCCGCAATCATCCGGCCAGTCCCGCAACCGTCCGGCCAGTGCTCAAACACCAGGGCTCGACGACTCGATTTCCGAAAACGCACGGAGCGAACACGACGAAAAGTTCGCGGACAACATCAACGACCCGGAATGAAACATAATACCATAATTAGTCATACGCGACCAAGAAACGGGTCGAGACAACAATTACAGATACGGATACCCGTAACTTTGGGTAAATTACAAAATGGCCCAAAACGCCCGAAAATCACGATACGTGATTGAATAACCAAACTGAAGTTCACAACACGTATAACAAAGTTAAACGAACTTACGGGAAACTCGAAACAGCAGTTTCGACCGAGATTCGCAAGAATCGAACTCAAGTGCGGATAAGTCGCTAAAAAACACGGAACTCAACAAAACGACACCGAAACGAACTCGGATGTCAAAAAGTGTAGAATTAATCATTCTCAGGATAATGAAACGGTCATGAGCGAGTCATTAAAACGGACTTCCGCTGAAAAAAAGAAAAAAAAAAAGAAATTACCGGAAATCGAAAATTACGGATATTACATTCTACCCTCCTTAAAAGAAGTTTCGTCCCGAAACTTAAAACAAGTAGGGAGAAGCAATATCCCACCAAGAAAACTCAACAAGATACGCAAGAAACGCGTAACTAACGCCCAACGGCGAAACGTTACAAACAACACAACGGAATATATGGTGTGAAAACACGCTCCACGACGACCAACACAACGTCACCGTTAGGGATATAATAAAACCAACAAGTGACAAGCGTCAACAAACAGATAGTACAATCAAGTCGATTATCCGAACAGTCACAAAACACACGAATGAAAATCAATACGATTGACCAACCCAACGGTTCATCAATCAAAACGCGCGCCAAACGCTGAACAAATACGGAATTCCACCGCCTAAGGGTTGGAAGATCGAAAACGAGACTAATTTCCCGAACTGAAGGGAATTACGAAGGAGCCTGAACGTTCACCAATCATGGAACGAGATAAAAAAAAACCAAACAATCAAACGATCGAACCACAATGATCGAGACAACAAAAATCGAACAATCATGTCCGAAACACGAAGGATAATAAAATTCAAACAACAACTCCCAGGATGATCTGGTGAGAACAACAAGACATGTATTCCCATAAGATCCATAGGAAAGGGAATAGCGATTGAAAAGTCACAACGACAAACGAGTTATTCCGAAACAATACCACACTCGTTCGATCAACAAAAGCAAGGGGCAGGACAAGCTCAGAAAATGTCAACGAACATACGAGTCGATAGAGTCGAGAATATAGAAGTTCAAAATTCGATCCACTACGAATAAAAGAACTACTAGAACCAAAAGATGTTGCTTCCGAACAAGGTTCACAAAAAATCGAACCGAACTCGGAAAAGTCACAGCGATACCAGATCGACCCAAAACAAGATCACAGTTCGTTCGAACGATGAAACTGAAATACAGAACAAGTTCAGAAGGTAGCAACGAACACGAGCGAGTCGATAGACCTGAGAAACAGGGAATGCAGAAGTCCAAAAACAATACGGGTATTACATTCGACCTCTTATAAAAGAAGGTCGTCCCCGCAACTCACAATAACGGAAACAAGGTAACAACACAAAAAGCAACCGATAGAAAAATCTCCCATGGGCCTCTCAGAACCGATCCTGATGTCTGTGCTGAATCGCGAACTCCGAAAGTCTCGGTAGCCAGTTCGCAAAACTGAATTCGGTGTCCCTCGAGTCCACACTCGAAATGTGTTACTGACGAGAAGGACAATTTGCACGTACATTCCCCCGACACATCACGGTTGAAATGCCTCGGCTCGGCATACCGAAAATACAAACGCTAGATACAATGGAACGTAACATCACAAAACAACAAACCGGAGATGCCAACTCAGCACAACAAGGAATCATAACACATATCATATACAACTATTATCATCGTAAAGTAATACACACACAAACACTACAACAACGACGGTATCGTTCGGCGACCTCAACGGCCCGAACGAGAACCAGCACATAATTACAAACATCATGAAACAATCATACATGTACACAAATGTACAAACCCAAGCTCTAACAACTCACACAGGTGCGATAACACGCAAGCCACCACGAAATGACAACATTAAAGATCGTCATCACACCTTCCCCGACCACAAGCAGGAAATGATGGGTTTTAAAAACGAAAACCACCTTATGAAAACAGTTTGGAAACACCAGTTGATCTTGAGTATCGTTTTACAAAAAGTTGAACAAAAATCATTGTCGAGACTTTGAAAACCATCTTGCGTTTGATAAAACGAGGACACTTTCCTTTTTGTGAAAACTTTCAGAAATATCCGACCCTCGGGTCTAAGTATAAGTGTTTCTAAAACATTGAAAATATCTCAAAACATTTTGGTCCTCGAGGTAGAAGAATTTGGAAACATATTGTGGCACCTTGGAAGTACCACGAGAAAACGATTCATTTTAAAAGTACGTCTCGAAATTTATTTTCTAAGATACTCAAGGTTTTCAAAAATAATTCAATGGGCTAGAATGCCCAAAAATGCTCATGTAACAATATTCATTTAAACATATTATAATATATGCATCAAATCGCACAAAGTCAAGACAATACATGTCTTTTACCGGGAAGACAAACAGTCAATTATCACAGTCAAAAAGACATAAATAATGACAACACTCCTCATACAAACGAAATAAGAGAATCACACGAACGCATCACGAAACCAAGAATCTACATGAAGGTTCCATCACTTAACACAAAATCAAACAAATAGCTCGTGTCACACGAGGCACAACACAAAGAAGGGAGACTTACTTCCACAGGTCGCACGAAGATGATGATCGCCCATCGATACTAATCACGACCAACAAACTCAGACGACGCGTCGCGACACGACTCAGTCAGACAAAATCCGACGAGACAAAACTCAATAGACACCACTGACCCGACAGCCTAGGTTTCCACAACCTAAGCTCCGATACCATTTATGTAACACCCCCAATCCACTCATGGATATTACATGTCGTAGACCCTCTCCTCGAGGATCTACCAGGCTGATAACTAAAATCAAACATCTACACATCGCCCTTAAGGCTAAAATGACTCAGTGGACCGATTTGGTCTTTCAATAATTACATACAACTCAAATGTGACACATGCCCACGCAGGGGTTAAAATACAACCACACCCGTATAACGGGAAAAATATACTGCAGCGGAAAAGAAAATACAACTAGACCAATACGACAGCAACGGATCCTCATGTGATTAGTATCGTTCATCTTTCATCATCCTTCGTGCCGACCCTGTGCTATGCTCCAAAACCTGAATGCAAAAATAGACATCCACCCCCCGAATACTCGGGGGTTAGCAAAACTCCACTGTTTTGCTAGTGCAAGTACAAAGTGCAAATACGAGCCATACAATTCACATTTCACGAATAACAATAACCAGGAATCTTCAAAAATCCAAAAGTAACGAAAGTACTTCCCGAGGCAAGAGTTTGGGCAAAACATTCCGACTCCGAAAGACCACAATTAAGAGGAAATAATTTATGAAACAGTTTAAAATGCCATCGAGAGTTTTAATAGAAAACAATTTAGGATTATCGAATCATTCTCTTTCCAAAATCAACAGGGGTCACAGCCCAAAGGTTTGTTTTCGCAAATAGAAAACCAACAGCAATACACAGGGTTAAAACCCACGTCACGTGTCTTCGGCGGACATAAAATCAATACAATATAATCGCCCAAGATACGTAAACCTTGGTCACCAAAAATACAACACCAACTCGTGAATCCAGGGCTATACCATTGGATTCCCTTCGTGGCCCCGTCGGACCCTCCCAAGGTGAGCAGAATGCGTTTTCGAAATCATATACACCAACTCGTGAAGTTTTACTCGTGAATCCAGGGCTATACCATTGGACTCCCGCCGTGGCCCCGTCGAACCAACCCACGGTGAGTAAACACATTCACAAACATAAGCAACCGCACTCGTGAATCCAGGGCTATACCATTGGACTCCCGCCGTGGCCCCGTCGAACCAACCCACGGTGAGCGAAATACATTCACACAATTAACACGTCACAACAAGGACATTCATACAATCCACCAAAGGCAACAAACACAAAGCACGACATAATCGTCAAATCACAACGCACCGAAATGAAACAATATACATCCACACGCAACACCAAGTGCACAAACACACCAAACATATCCACAGGAGTCACATACTCGTTCATCAAACACACCAATCACAAAACACACGCGGTTTTGAAAGAGGGCCTTTAACAAGGCTAACCAAATCTTTTGAAAACTCATTTCAAACAAACAAACAAACACACCAAGATGATCACCGATCATCATATCCACAAAACAAGAATAGTATGGACGAGGTACTTGCCTCGAATAAGAACAACGCGAGAATCGACCGAAGTAGGTTGACACGAACCGACTACGAACCCGCCGACTCCACCGATCGCGAACTCGCATTCATAAACTACGAAGGACAATAACAACAATGAAATGAATTCCCTAACACGACTTAAAGCCGTTGAATTCAAAGAACAAATGACGAAAGTTCAAGCGTTTCCCCCAAAACGGCCAAGAACACGATTCGTTCCGTCAAAACCCGAAAATGGAATTCCAACTTGAAATATGGATATACAATCCATAGAATATGTTTAACAACATCATTTAACCACAATCGATCCATCAAAAATGGATGAAAAACGAGATCGAGGACAAATCCCCCAAAAAGTCAACTCGAAGGAAATCAAGAAATATACTTCGATTCGACGAAGAACAATGGATTAAATGATGTTAAACACAAGAATACTACCAAGATTAATCATACCCATCATGAATTAATCAACAACACGGAACGAATCGGACAAAAATGCAAAAACCCCCAAATTCTCCCAAAATAGGGTTCTAGGAAATCTCACCTTGATTCGCTGGATCAAATGAGGTTACGGAGGGATTAATCGATGATATGAACTCCCAATCTTCGTGGATTAGTTGCTTGACAACATGTCTCCTGGATCGCCAAGTCTCCAGCCGCGGAGAGGAAAAGATGGAAATGAAAAACGGGTGAAAATATGACTACTCTGTCATATTTATACAGGCACGGCCTAGCGTGCGCTACACCTTCCGGACTAGCGCGCGCTAACGGGCAGCCTCGGCCGATAACCCTCGGCCGGGGCCCGCAAGGCTTGGTACTGAAGACTCAATCTGCTGGCCGGATCCTGCCTGCCCGACCGCGATAGCGCGCGCTGCGCGGATGCTAGCGTGCGCTAGCCGATCTGTACAGAACCCTCTGGACTGAACTGCCCGGCCAGGTAACGTACGCTAGCCGGCCGACAGCGTGCGCTACGCCTGCCGACTAGTGCGCGCTACGCTCGGCGTAGCGTGCGCTACCTGCCGATCCTAACCGATTCCATAACCCCAGGACTCCACTGTCCAGACCCGATAGCGTGCGTTAGGCCAGCCGGTAGCGTGCGCTAGAGGTGGGCAAAAAAACCGAAACCGAAACCGAAACCGAAAAAAAAACTGAAACCGAAACCGGTCAAAATCGGGTTTTGACCAAACCCGGTTCGGGTTGTCGCAAAACCGGCGGTTTCTACCCGGTTTTGAATTTTTCCGTTAGAAACCGGTCCAAACCGGTTTTTAGGGTAACCGGTTTCTGAAACCGGGTTGAAAAAACCGGTTTGAAACCGGTTTTTGCATGTAGCCGTTAGGTGTCCATTTTTTTCAAAAATGTGACCGTTTTTTGCCCCTTTTTTTTTACCATTTTGCCATCCCTAAACCAACTATAAATACCCTATTTGAGTTTTGGTTTAGTCACAATACTCAAACACTCTTCAAGTACTAAAAAAATTACAAAATTCTCATTTCTCTCAATTCAAATGGCAACTCAATCTTCTTCCGCTTCCACGTATGCACTCGAGATTGTTGAAGTTATAGAAACAACTCGAAACCAAAAAATTTGGTGTAATTTCAACCTCGTGAGGTTGTCGGATGGGCAACTTAAGGCTCATTGTAAACATTGCGGTAAGTTTTTGAAACATGAATCCAACACGACGTTGAAGATGCATACCGACAAGTATTGCGAAGGACTCAAATCCGTTCCGGAAGCCGGTCAAGCATCTATGTCACGAGAGGGCGGTCTTTTTGCATACGAGGCGGAGCGGTGCCGACAACAATTTGCAAGCTACGTGATTCAAGAAGGTTTGCCGTTCAACCACTTCGATAACCCTCGATTGACTAAGGTGATTCAAAATACTCTTCAACCGCGATATAAACAAGTAAGTCGTGCTACTCTTAGACGTGATTGTATTAAATTATGGAAAAAGGCTAAAATAGGACTAGTAAATGGTTTAGCAAACTTAAATACAAATGTAAACTTAACAACCGATGTTTGGTCGGCACCTCATGGTTTGCCCGGTTCATACCTTTGTGTTACCGCACATTGGATTGATCCCGATACATGGCTAATGATGAAGCGTACGATTGCTTTTGAAAATTTTGAGTACCCTCACACGGGTCAAAATTTATTTCATATGTTACAAAATGTAATAAATAACTTTAACTTACAAGAAAAAGTTTTTTCGATCTCATTTGATAACGCGTCTAATAATACAAACGCGGTAAAAAAATTAATATTAACATATAAACCGCCTTCGAAGGGTATTTTTTATCATAGTCGATGTGTTGCACACATTATAAATTTGGTTGTTCAAGACGGATTAGCGGTACCCGAAATAAGTTTGGTAAAAGACGCTTTTAAAAAAATGTTACAAGATATATTTTGTTCAAGTAAAGCTAGATATAAACAATATATGAAATTGTGTAAGGACACGAATTCTATTTTTTAACCCCTAATTGGGACGTTCCTACAAGATGGAATTCGACTTATAAAATGTTTTGTTGTGGTTTACGCCAACGTGATACTTTACAACTTTTTCATGATGAACTTGCGAATAGGACGAGTAGGGTTACACCATTTACGTCGGAACAATGGGATATAGTTAGAAAAATAAGAGAATTGCTCAAAGTTTTTAAAACCGCAACAACTTTATTATCGGGTGTTTATTATCCCACGAGTCATTTGGTACTTAATCAAATTTATTTAATGTGTTCAAAATTAAGCGACTACGAATTAAGTGGTGATTTATATGAAAAAATGGTTTCGCCCATGAAAGAAAAACTAAGAAAATATTTTAAAGAAATGCCACCGGTAATTACTTGTTCCGCCGCCTTGAACCCATGTATGAATATTAGCGGGGTGGAACTACTTATCGACAAAATCTCTATTGATTTAGAGTTGCATAACGAAAATGTTTTCTATTCAAGAGATGCAAAAGCCATTTTTAACAAAAATTTCAAAGACTTATTCGGGGTTTATTTTAAAAAGTATGGTTCAAGAAATGATTCTTCAAGTTCGTTTTCATCATCATTTTCTACTTCTACTAGCACAGATCCCATGCTTAACTTATATAATAGTTTAAGAGAAGAAAACACTAAATGGGCTAGGGGTGAGGGTGATCAATCATCGACTAGCGAATATGGGAGATATATTGGAACCGATTTTTTATCGACTATGGGACCCCATGAATTCGCAAATTTTGATATTTTGGCTTGGTGGAAAGGAAGGGAAACTCAATTTCCCGTTCTAACCGCTATGGCCCGAGATTTACTAACCGTCCAAGCTTTTACGGTAGCTTCGGAATTCGCCTTTTCTCTTAGTGGTAGGGTATTATCTATACGAAGAACAAAACTCACACCGGCATCATTGGAGATGTGTATTTGCTTGAAGGATCACTTGGACGCATCCGAGCGTATACAACACACTCAAAGTCTTGAAGGAGAACTAGACATTGAACAAGAAATACACGATATCGAGGTGGAAGAAGGTTTTGCAATCTCATTCTCCGATGAAGAAATTGCTCTCGATGAAGCTTCGCGCGAGGCTAGCTCCGAAGAAGATATCACTCTCGATGAATAAAACTTTATGTTTTAAATTCTAAATGTTTGAATAAAAGTTGATGTTGTAATGATTTTATTTAATAAAAGTTTATGTTTTAAATTATAAATGTTTTAATAAAAGTTGATGTTGTAATGAGTTTATTTAATAAAAGTTTATGTTTTAAATTCTAAATGTTTGAATAATAGTTGATGTTGTAATGAGTTTATTTAATAAAAGTTTATGTTTTAAATTCTAAATGTTTGAATAATAGTTGATGTTGTAATGAGTTTATTTAATAAAAGTTTATATTTAATGTATAATGGGTTTATTTAATAAGAATATATTATTTTTTTAATTTTTTTTTTAAAAAAAAAACGGCTATAACCGGTTTTTTCTACCCGAACCGGTCACAAACCGACCCAAACCGGTTAGTATAGGGTCGAGTTTTTACAGTCCCCAACCCAACCCGACCCGAACCGGTTTGGTCAAAAAACCGGTTTTTAGACTACGACCAAAAACCGGTTCGGTTATACAACCCGAACCGGTTTGAAAAAAAAAACGATTTGTACACCCCTAGCGTGCGCTACACCTGCCGGTTAGCGCGCGCAGCCTTCCGGCCGTAGCGTGCGCTACGCCGGTTCCTGCCGCACCCGTCCGGCCGGTGCCCGCAATCGTCCGGCCAGTCCCGCAACCGTCCGGCCAGTGCTCGAACACCAGGGCTCGACGACTCGATTTCCGAAAACGCACGGAACGAACACGACGAAAAGTTCGCGGACAACATCAACGACCCGGAATGAAAACATAATACCATAATTAGTCATACGCGACCAAGAAACGGGTCGAGACAACAATTACAGATACGGATACCCGTAATTGGGTAAATTACAAAATGGCCCAAAACGCCCGAAAATCACGATACGTGATTGAATAACCAAACTGAAGTTCACAACACATATAACAAAGTTAAACGAACTTACGGGAAACTCGAATGCAGCGGTTTCGAGATTCGCAAGAATCGAACTCAAGTGCGGATAAGTCGCTAAAAAGCACGGAACTCAACAAAACGACACCGAAACGAACTCGGATGTCAAAAAGTGTAGAATTAATCATTCTCAGGATAATGAAATGGTCATGAGCGAGTCATCAAAACGGACTTCCGCTGAAAAAAAGAAAAAAAAAAAGAAATTACCGGAAATCGAAAATTGCGGATATTACACGTATATCCTTCACAAGTGCCCTTCCTGATTTGTTCTGTTCTCATTATTGTGACCATTTTGGCCGTGGACACCGTCCTGGTTTTGCGAGAGTTTCTAAAGAATTATGCCTTTGCAATTCTCATTTGAAGCGACCCCTCTTTTCTCTAACATAGGTGATTCTCTTAAGTGTTTTGAGTAAACCCGTATTTTACTCCACCCGACTATACGTTGTCGACTTAAGAATCATTAAAAGCATAAGCTTAACCTCTCCCTACGGGTATCACTGTTTTCATCCTAGGAATGGTCGGTTCGGGGTAACCCCCACAGTGATCGTGCCCAGCTTTATGGATTAGTTGTCCCATTGAACCTAGATCTGGGGATCTCCAGTCAGCTTAGGTTGGGTATCCTCCATAAAACCATTAGCTCAAGGCAATGGACCCATTTCTATTGATGATTTATCAACAAGGTCTCTTGATAACCCTTCGATTAACGGATCCGCAATGTTATCCTTTGATGACACATAATCAATAGTGATAACTCCTGTTGATATCAATTGTCTAATGGTATTATGTCTCCTCCTTATGTGACGAGACTTACCATTGTATATTACGCTCTGTGCCACCATCGCGATTGACTATCGCAATGAATACATATTGCGGTCACAGCTTTGCCCATCTTGGAATATCTTCTAGAAAATGGTGTAGCCATTCTCCCTCTTCTGCACATTTATCTAAGGCGATGGCTTCGGATTCCATCGTTGGCCGAGATATAAGTGTCTGCATTTGAAGATTTCCATGCCAACTTCGCCGGCTAGTGTGAATACATATCCGCTTGTTGACTTGGAGTCTTTTATATCAGATATCCAATTTTCATCACTATATCCTTCAAGTATTGCTGGATATTTGGTATAGTGCAGCCCATACTCGCGAGTACCCCTTAAGTATCTTAGTACCCTTATGATCGCCTTCCAGTGATCCTTTCTGGGGTTGCTCGTGTATCAACTTAGTCTACTAATTGAGTAGGTTATATCTAGTCTTGTACAGCTCATCAAGGACATCAGACTTCCTATTATGCGTGAGTACTCAAGTTGAGATACTCCTTCACCCTTATTCTTGGATAGTCTCAACGTCATATCCACCGGGGTTTTGGCTGTGCCAGAGTCATCCTTATTAAATCTTTCAAGAATTTTGTCCACATAGTGGGATTGACTCAGCATAAGACCTTCCGACGCTCATGTGATTTTAATCCCTAAAATTACATCTACGAGTCCCATATCCTTCATATCAAATCTCGACCTCAGCTTGTCTTTAGTCGATTTGATTATTCTTTCATTACTGCCGGTAATGAGCAAGTCATCTACATATAGACACAAAATGACATAGCCATCTTCTGTGTCTTTCACATATACACATTTGTCGGATTCATTAATTTTGAAGCCACCGCTTTGTAATATCCGCAATTTCGGATTTCCGGTAATTTTCTTTTTTCAGCGGAGGTCCGTTTTGATGACTTGCTTGGGACCGTCTTGTCATTCTGAGAATGATTAATTCTGAACTTTTTTTCATCCGAGTTCGTTTCGGTGTCGTTCTGTTGAATTCCGTGTTCTTTAGCGACTTTTCCACGTATGAGTTCGACTTTGTTAAATCACCATTAATTTTTGGAAACTCCAAAAATTCTGAATCTATACAATATTATAAATCATCAAGTTAGCTTTCCAATGGTTCAAACGGTGAGTCAATCGGAGTCCGGACGAAGGAGTTATGGTCGATATAGCTAAGTCACTCACATGTTCCAGTTTTGGCCGAGCAGCCTACCGGAAGGGCCGCGGCACACTTGGTCGAGCCGCGGCACGCACACATTTTTCAATCTTCGGCCGACCCGTCTGTACCTTGTGCCGCGGCACATGCCGACAGGGCCGCAGCACACTGCCGAGTCACTCCCGCGGCACACTCGTCCGGGCAGCGGCACGCTGCCGATCACTGGGAGCAGATTCGGCCCTATGCCGCGGCACACTTCGGCTGGGCCGTGGCACACTGTGCAGTCAGCCTATTTAAGACCAACAGGCGTTTTTTTCACCCATTTTCTCACTCTCTTCCTTCTCTTTCGCGACTGGAGGTGTAGGAATCATGGAGAGATGTTGTTGGACAATCAATCCATGAAGTCTTGGAGTTCATATCATCAATCATCCGTCCTATAACATCCTTTGATCGACCGAATCAGGTCAGATTTTATAGAAATCTAATTTTGGGGATTTTGGGTATTTTGTTCGATTTCGTCCGTTTAATCCGATTTAACTTAGGATTGTGATGGATTGATGATTATTTAGATGTATTACATCTTTTCCCTTGTTATTCCATGGTTGGATCGTATCAATTCTTTATTTTGGTCGAGTTCTTGATCGACTCCTTGAAGGTGTCCGGTAGAATGTCATAGAGGGGTTTTCGGGCGTTCTACGATTATTCTTCCTCGTATGATCGATGATTTATTGATTATATGTTGTTAGGGTCGAATTCTTGTGAAGAACTCGAGTCGGAACCCTTCCGTTTGTTGCCTTTTTTGGGGTCCGAGCTTCCCGGTCGAACCGTGTTCTTCGGAGCGTTCGGTAGCGGTTAGTAAGGCAAGTATCTTATTATACGACTTGTATCTTGTGACTAGTAATTATGTATGAGATGTATGATGATTTTGATTGCCTTCGTAATTATGCTCCGTTTGAGTTGGTTATGTTTTCCGTAATTTGAAGGCTTTGCGATAATAGTGTTATATTAGTATACGTGTTAGGCGTTGTGCCATTTGTGCAGGATTGCGATGTACATATGGGATGGTTGTACGCTTGGTTGTGCAATGTATTGTGTACCGAACGTGTGTTATGTTGGTTATGCGTCGTTGATTGACGATAGTTGTTGCGAGTGTTGAGATTGTGTTATGTGCGTGTGATGTACGATTTTGTGGTGATCAATGTGATTGATTAATTGTGCTCATTGTTGTATGTAAAGTGAATGTGAATATGAATATGCGTGTGACCGCTAAGTTCACTCGTGTTGGTTCGACGGGACCTACGAGGATTCGTGGCAGTGGACTACGGGGTCAGAACTTAGTGAGGTACTGAGGTCCAATCGTCTTTGATGCAGCGAGACCTACGATAACGCATGGCAGTGTACCATGAGTTTCGGACACAGTACGTCCAACCGGGTGAGCTCGACGGGGCTTACGGTGACACGTGGCAGTGGACTACGGTGTCAGGACGGTGTGTGTGTTTGTTGTGATTGATATAGTCCGTGCGGGTTGTTAAGCCTACGGAGACACATGACAGTGGATCACGGTGTCAGAATTGGTTATGTCTGGTTAATAGTCCGTGCGGGTTATTGAACCTACGGAGACACGTGACAGTGGATCACGGTGTCGGAATTGATTATGTTTGTTTGATTGTGCGTGGTGTAGTCCGTGCGGGTTGTTGAACCTACGGAGACACGTGACAGTGGATCACGGTGTCATGAACATGATTATTTTCAAATCAAAGTTTTGAAAGGAAAAGTTTTATGAAAATGAATGTTGGACCGAGTCCTAAGCTTGAATAAATGTTTCCCGTATTGTAAACTGCTGAGTTATGAAACTTCGGTTATACAACCCGAACCGGTTTGAAAAAAAAAACGATTTGTACACCCCTAGCGTGCGCTACACCTGCCGGTTAGCGCACGCAGCCTTCCGGCCGTAGCGTGCGCTACGCCGGTTCCTGCCGCATCCGTCCGGCTTCAAATCCTTATACATTTTGTTCGATCCCGGGTGTATGGAATATGGGGTAGCATGAGCCTCCTTCAGAATAGTATTCCTCAACTCTTCGTCTGTTGGTACACATACTCGGTTTTTAAAGCGTATCAGTCCATCCTCGTGAACCACAAATCCAGGGGCCTTCCCTTGATCGATTTCTCCTCGAACTCTGGATAAGAATTGGTCCGTCATCTGTTTCGTCCTAATCGTCTCATCAAGGGATGGTGAAATCTCAAGCGTGCACAGTTTTCCCTGAATGCGTTGTAACCAGACCTCAATCCCTGGTCTCATGAACTCTAATTGCAACTCCCTCTGGGCGGTCAAACGAGCTAGTATCTGTTCCTGCACCGTCTTGCGGCTCAAGGCATCGGCAACCACGTTCGCCTTGCCTGGATGGTAAAGGATCTCGATATCATAGTCTTTGATTAGCTCTAACCACCTCCTTTGTCTCATATTCAACTCCTTTTGGGTAAAAATATACTTCAGGCTCTTGTGGTCCGTAAAAATCCGGCAGGTAACTCCATAGTGGCGCCAGATTTTTAAAGCAAACACTACGGCTGCTAACTCCAAGTCATGAGTCGGGTAGTTGACCTCGTAAGGACGCAACTGTCTGGACGCATAGGCGATCACTTTCCCGTCCTGCATTAACACGCAGCCAAGGCCCTGTCTCAATGCATCGCTATATACCACGAATCCTTCCGTTCCTCTAGGTAGTACCAAAACAGGCGCTGAAATTAATCGACCTTTGAGTTCATCAAAACTTTGCTGACATGCTTCCGACCACAAGTACTTCTTATCTTTTCTCAACAGATTAGTCATCGGTTGAGCAATTTTGGAAAATCCTTACACGAATAAATGCTGTAGCTAGCTAGACCCGAAAACTACGAACTTCCTTCACGTTCTTCGGGGGTAGCCAGTCTCGGATAGCTTCCGTCTTCTGTGGGTCTACTCTTACTCCCTCTGCTGATATCACATGTCCCAGAAAAATAACTTCAGACATCCAGAATTCACACTTAGAAAATTTTCCATAGAGTTGTTCTCGCCTTAATGCATCGAGAACCTGGCGGAGGTGACACTCATGCTCCTCATGATCACGAGAGTAGACCAAGATGTCTTCAATAAAAACGACTACAAAACGATCCAGATAATTTATAAAAACTCGATTCATCAATTCCATGAACACTGCAGGTGCATTAGTCAGTCCGAATGGCATGAAAACGAACTCATAATGCCCATAGTGAGTGCGAAAAGCTGTCTTCCGGACGTCAGACTCTCGAATCCGCAATTGGTGGTACCCGGACCTCAAGTCGATCTTGGAAAATACAGCGGCTCCCTGGAGCTGATCTAATAGATCATCGATGCGAGGTAAAGGATATTTGTTCTTAATTGTTACTTTGTTCAGCTCACGGTAATCAATACACAAACGCAGCGATCCGTCCTTCTTCCGTACGAATAACACCGGCGCTCCCCAAGGGGATGCACTGGGTCGAACATATCCTTTCTCAGTTAATTCTTCAAGTTGTCTTTTCAACTCCTGCATCTCGGTCGGGGCCATGCGATATGGTGCTTTCGAAAGCGGGGACGTCCCTGGCTCCAACTCAATGGTGAATTCTACCTCTCGCTGTGGGGGTATTCCTGGAAGCTCGTCTGGAAATACATCTGGATAATTTTGAACTACCGGAATATCAACCAATTCGACTGGTCGGTCAGTTGTCTTGGTCATGTAACACCAATAACCAATGCATCCCTGGTTTAGTAATCTCACAGCCTTCATAGCGCTGATGACTCTCCCAGAATGATTGGGATTATCACCCCGAAAAATACACTCAACGCCATCATCAGATGTGACGGTCACCATTCGCTTACGGACGCTAAGCACGTCATCGTGACGATCCATCCAGTCGATACCCAAGATTACATCATCTTTAGGTAAATCAACCACAATCAAGTTGGACAACCGCTCACGGTTGTTCATGCGAATCGGACAGTTCTGTACTTCACGACTCCCAATAATTCTTCTACCATCGGGTAGACCAATTACATAAGGTTCACAATCGGTAACATGATTCAAATGTAAACGACTCAAACAAGAACTAGACAAAAAGGAGTGTGAAGCACCAGTATCAAAAAGAACACAAACGGGCTGAGAGTGAATCTCGAGAGTACCTGCAATCATGCTGGCTTCGGGATCATCGGCTTTCTTCATCTCGTAGACTCTGGGTTTTGCAACCCCGGAAGCAGGTGTACCAACTTCATTTCCACGGCCCATCCCTTTGTTCGCCCCGGTAGTCTGGTAAGAAGCGGATGGAGGAGCACGTTCTGAACAAGATCTGACTGGAGCAAGAGATGCTACTGGAGCACGCCCGAGTCCACCGGCAATAGCGAGCACGATGACCGTTCTTCCCGCAAGTGTGACAGGCAACGGCCGGCCGGACACTTGGAGCTGATATGCCTGGTCCCCACGGTTATAACACACGGCAGTGAGCCGATTGCTCGAGAGTGCGTTCTACCGGTTTCGGTGCCATAGGTGGCCGCTCGGAAGGATTTAGTACAGTGGGGTTTCTTGAATACCCCGATTCTGTCTCCTTGGAGTGCAGTTCTGGATCTCTTGTTGGAAAACTGAGGCTGCTTCTTAGAAATCTCCTTTGCAGTAAGTTCATACTCCAAAGCCTTCTCAATAAACTCCGGCAAGGTCGTACAGTGGTGATTGAGTAATTGCATCCTCATTCGGGGTTTAAACCTCTTGAGGAAATATTTGATCTTATCAGCTTCCGAACGGACAACTGACGTAGCAAAAGGGAGAAGTGCTTGGAATTTTTCAGCAATCGCTAACACATCCTCGTCTTCCAATGGATCGGGGTTCAGTAATTCGGACAGTTTGGCTTCACGGAGGGGTGCAGGATAGTAACGATCTAGCATCAGATTCTTGAATTCCTCCCAAGTACTCGCGCCATCAGCAGGCCTCACAGAAAGCCACCAAGTATGGGCACTCTTACTAAGGTAGTAGGCTGCCACAGCAACTCGATTTTCCTCTGGGCACTCCACCATCCCGAACAGTTTCTCGAAATGCTCTATCCAGTGTACAATGTCAACAGGCTCAGATGAGCCTTCAAAAGTCGGAGGTCGCTGTCGTGATATGTCGCTAACAATCCGGCTCACGATCCCGCCATGCACCAGAGGCGGAGGCTGTTGCCCCTGCTGTTGACCAGTAGTATTCCTCTGCATAGTTTCCATCATCTGACCCATTTGGGTCATCTGGGCCATCATGCCCTGCATCACAGTGTAAGGATCGACACGTGCATTTTCTCCAGTGTGGTGTGATTGGACCCTAGAAGGCGAATCACTGCCTGCGGAACTTTGTTCCACATTTGCGCGTCTGTTAGCTCGTGGTATCGGGATTCGGCCTCTTCCGCGGCCTCGTCCCCCTCTGCCACGGCCTCTCAGATTCCTTTCCATACTGAAAGAATTAAGTCACAAGTACAGTTTAAGTTATCAATCATAACTCATGCTAAGTTAATAGCAATAGGGAATTTCATATCCAACAAAGCAGTTCATAAGGAATCAATGGCACCGCAGGTGTTAAACACTCAATATCATATCAACATCAAGTCGAAACAATTCCAATCACATAATAAATTTAGGTTTTCCTCAAACAGATGATTTTTTACCTCATGTTAGCAAGATGCCAAGATAAGTAAAGAGACCAATACGCATCAATATCATGCCAGTAATCAAATTATGGCTCATGAGAACATACCGTATTTGACGGGTCAGGCGCTTGCACAGGTTACGCGTGGCACGAAGGTTTCTTGATGCTATTTCGATTCTAAAATGACTCAAAATAAAAACACACGCTCTGATACCATCTTCTGTAACAGCCCAAAAACAGTGGCTATTACAGTGCCGTGGACCCCTACCGGGACCCACCAGGCGATATCACTATATACATTTAAAATCTGACAACGTGGCACCGTACCACAATATTTATCAAAACCCCGGTGTGGAGTATGAGTTATTCATGTCTTTAAATACGAGCAAACATACACAGGATCCAAAGTCGGTACAGACCATATGACGATGGGCAGTACCTAACAAATTTTAGTACATTCATCCGACACAAAATAAAATGAAAGTCACAATAAAACATAACCGAACAACTAAAAGACTCGGGGCCCCCGAAATAGCATACTTCAAAACCCTCCGTCGCCATTGTGTTCCTCCTGTGCCTTGCCCTTTCCTCGCCCTGAAATACAAGTATTTTGCCCCAAACCACAGGGTCAGTTATACATGATAATAATTCTCATGACATTATACAATTCATATATATACGGATCTCAAAGAAAACAATCGACTACTGAATATACCCCACAGGCGTATAAACAGTCAGTCCCAACTGTCGAACATAAACAAATATACGAATGACCACACAATATGGCTCAAGACGGACGTCACAGTACGCCCGATCCGGAAA
The DNA here is from genome assembly GCA_033398695.1 of Orobanche coerulescens. Classification (NCBI taxonomy): domain Eukaryota; kingdom Viridiplantae; phylum Streptophyta; class Magnoliopsida; order Lamiales; family Orobanchaceae; genus Orobanche; species Orobanche coerulescens. The sequence continues at coordinate 162,127,217 of CM065812.1, read as the reverse complement.
TGTGTCCGTGCACATGTCCACCCCGTATACGGAATCCAGAATATACATGGGACGATGTACCTAATTAGCCTCACGAACTACGTCTCGTGTGCACGATCTAAATGCGGAAAACATTCACGCATGATCATCAAGTGCCCGGCTAAAAATCCTACACATAACCAATCGGCACGCAGATATGACTCCAGAGATGTCACGAGGCAACATGACAACGAAAATCAATGAATTATACCTTTATCAAGGAAACCGAACAACTCACCGAAGTGTCAACAAAGCTCAGAGGACCAACGGTACAAGAACGGTAATTTCGGGTATATCACCCCAACACCATGATAATACGATCAAGGTATCATCATATCACGAATCATAGATCATCAGAACATCTCATACACACGAAACGCATAAAAATCACAAGAATTCAATCATCATTATAACCAAGCAAGATAACTTGCCTCAATTCCGTAGATGGATAATCCTTATGTGAATGATCAAACGAACGGTATCCTCGTCTAACAATACTCACGTGAACAAGCAACCTTGAATGAAATGTAATTCATTCAACAATACATTCGTATGATAACGGTATTATTACATGAACAATATTTGTAAATTTACTTGAATAAATCAACTATCCTATTGATCACTTTAATGGTCCAATATGTTTATCATGTTCATTATATATTCTAACATCAATGTCAAATACTTGAGGTCTAGTTTATTATCAATGTAATATCGTGAAAATATCTTTTCAAATCATCGACACTTCCGATTACGATATAAGTTTGTGTTTACTTATGTTCTTCATTATCTTACCAACGATTACATTCAAAACTTGATTACTATATGAAACATAAGTTTAAGTTTTTAGTGAACTAAGAACATCATCTTAATTTACGTCTCTTAACACGCACGGATTAATGAAATGGAATTCGGCTATTCATCTACCGCATTTGTATCATCATATTCAACACAATCCTCTTAAGAACATTATCAACCTATTAATGTAGTGATTACCACTCTTTAACGAAATCGATTAATTTGAACATATGAATATTACAACTTCCTTTTATCAACATCCATTGTTTTACTTTGAAGAATTTATTAAAAGCCTAGTTATATCATTGGATACTTGAAATTTTTGAAGTAACTTCATCTCATCTAGCAAAGATCATCTACAAAGGGTTAACATAATCTTTCCAACAATTTTATTACAAAGGTTTTAGAGGCCAAAAATCATGGTTCCATACTACCTTCAAGAATCAATAGAATGTTCAAGACAAATTTAACATTTCTCACTTTTAATCATTAAGGATATCATCCCTAACATGTTCCTAGTGTTGAGACTATAATCAACTTCCAATTATCATGCTATATATCAGGTTTTATGTATATCATTATCAACACAATCACATTATGAAGTTATTTACATCAAGAAGTAACACTAATACCTTCAATGTTAATCTTCACTTAGTTTGAGCATGATTCAATTAACTTATCATGTTTGCACTAGTTTAAACTAACATTATGTGAAGTATTTATCTACTAATATCATCATAAGCTCGGAATTGATATGAGTTAAAGAAAGACCAACCTTAAAATGAAGAACAACACCTACACTTCAAGGGATAAACTTCAATCTCTAACTCTCCAAGTCACCAATCAAGTGCTGAAGCTCCAACACAAGTTAGAAAGGCTTAGAAACGAAGTTGGAAGGGAAAGGAATCGTTCCTCAGTTGGGAGGTTGAAAAGGGTCGAGTAGGAAGTGAATGGCAAGTCATACTTTTATAATCTGAACTCGGCATTACGTACGTTAACGAACGTGGTTAACGTACGTTATAGCCTTTACGTACGTAATCTTATGATCATTACGTACGTAACCAATTTCATCAGATCTTTCTGCCTCAAAACACGCAATTTGTTACGTAGGTAACTATATAGCTATTACGTACATAATAGCCGTTCACTTGGCTGTCGCGATCGACTCCCGACCACCTACCCCCGCTCGGCCCCACCCGCCGAAAGGCGGACTGCTGGAGAATCTTCCGCATTACGTACGTTAACGTATTGATGTTACGTACGTAAGGCGACATACATAGCGTACGTTATGAAGGCAGGTTAACGTACGTTAAGTACTATAACAAGCATAAATGGAATTCTCCCAATATCACCCAACAACTAATATAGTATGAATGACCATGAATCCAACTTAACATAATTCGTCGATACTTGCTACAACATCACAGACATAGTGCAAAAATACTTAACTTAAATCATGAAATACAATATTAAAAGCAAGGGTATTACAGAATGTCATAGCTGAGTTGGCATCTCCGCTATATTGTTTTGCGACGTTATGCCCCATTGTATCTAGCATTTGTATTTTCGGTATGCCGAGCCGAGGTGTTCTAACCGTGATGTGCCGGGGCATGCATGTGTAAATTGTCCTTCTCGTCAGTAACGCGTTTTGAGGGACACCGAATTCAGTTTTGCGAATTGGCTACTGAGACTTTCGGTGTTCGCGCTTCAGCACAAATATCAGGATCGGCTTTGAGAGACCCATGGGAGATTTTCCTGTCGGATGCTTTTTGTGTTGTTACCTTGTTTCCGTTGTTGTGAGTTGCGGGGATGACATTTCTTTTATAAGAGGTCGGATGTAATACCCATACTATATTTGACTTCTGCAGTTTCTCCTTCTAAATTCCATCGACTTGTACGTGTTCGTCGATACTTTTTGAACTTGGTTGATGTCTCAGTTGTCATCGTTCGAACTGGTTGTGACCTTGTTTCAGATCGACCTGTTTGTCATCGTGACCTTCCGAGTTCGGTTCGATTCTTGTGAACCTTGTTTGGAAGTAACATCTTTCAGTTTCTACCAGTTCTTTTAATGTATGGAGTTGAAGTGGGGACTTCAGAGTCATTGTTCGATCATTGTTATTTGATCGTTGTTGTTCGATCATTGTTATTTGATCATTGTTGTTCGATCATTGTTATTTGATCGTTTTTGTTCGATCGTTGTTGTTCGAACGGGGTTGTCTGACTGTTGTTGCCTGATCTCGTACTGCGAAGAATTGTCGTTCACCGTTAGTCAACTGTTTCGAGTGTGGCCAAGTGGGTCACCGAGCGGTGCATTGTGAGACCGTTGCCAAGATGTTCGGGGATTGGGTTTTCGTTCCTACTCGGGGAGTGCCTGGTGGTGTCCCGTGATGTATTTGTGTATCGCACTTCGTGCTGTAATTCTTGTAGAAATTGATATTTGTTGCGTGAACTTTTTGGTTTTGTTTGTATTCTACCATGATGTTTTATTTTAAGTTTCAGGACGAAACTTATTTTTAATAGGATAGAATGTAATGTCCGGTATTCTCGTTTTCTGTTATCTTGAATTGTTTGTGTCTTGACGTCGGACATTTTCTTGTTGACGAGAATCGGAGTGAATTCTATCATAATACTATATTTGTTTCTACCGCATAGTCGTTGTGGTCGGGTGCGACTTGTTGCCGCGTGCGTTTCTTTGATTAAATGTGTGCATGTGATGCGTCGTTAATTGCTCGTTATTGTTTTGAATCATTGCCGGTGGCGTTGTTATGGTCGTCGTGGGGCGTGTTTTCACGTTGTATGTTCTTTCGCGTTGCTTGTAACGTTTCGTCGTTGGGAGCGATTTTTTTTCGATTCTTGTGTATCTCGTTGAGTTTTCCTGGTGGGATATTGCTTCTCCCTACTTGATTTAAGTTTCGGGACGAAACTTCTTTTAAGGAGGGTAGAATGTAATATCCGCAATTTCGGATTTCCGGTAATTTTCTTTTTTCGGCGGAGGTCCGTTTTGACGACTCGCTTGGGACCGTCTCGTCATTCTGAGAATGATTAATTCTGCACTTTTTGTCATCCGAGTTCGTTTCGGTGTCGTTCTGTTGAATTCCGTGTTCTTTAGCGACTTTTCCACGTATGAGTTCGACTTTGTTAAATCACCATTAATTTTTGGAAACTCCAAAAATTCTGAATCATTTCAATATTATAAAACATCAAGTTAGCTTTCCAATGGTTCAAACGGTGAGTCAATCGGAGTCCGGACGAAGGAGTTATGGTCGATATAGCTAAGTCACTCACATGTTCCAGTTTTGGCCGAGCAGCCTGCCGGAAGGGCCGCGGCACACTTGGTCGAGCCGCGGCACGCACACATTTTTCAATCTTCGGCCGACCCGTCTGTACCTCGTGCCGCGGCACACTGGCCGGGTCATGACACCGTGGCACACTCTATTTAAGACCAAAGAGGCTTTTTTCACCCATTTTCTCACTCTCTTCCTTCTCTTCCGCGGCTGGAGGTGTAGGAATCATGGAGAGATGTTGTTGGACAATCAATCCATGAAGTCTTGGAGTTCATATCTGTAACACCCCGAGATATTCGGAATATGCTACAGCACCGTAGACCCCTACATGGGACCTACCAGGCTACAATAGAAAAACTCTACTCGACTAACCATCTTGGTTAGCGAGGATACACAATTAAATAATATGACATATAAAGATACGCCCGGAGCAACCGGCAAAATAAGCATCAACCAACAACGTGACAGTTAAAAAAACAATACAATACGGAGTTTGAAACAAAAAGCCTAAGTACTCGCGAGTACAATCTATAAGTTTAAAATTGTGGGAACAACCATATCGAAATGGACAAAGGAAATAAGTAGACCCAAATGCACATGTCAACGACCCTGGCCAACATCCTCGTACTGTCCTGGTGCTCGCTCGTCCGGATAATCATAACCTGAAATCCATAACAAGAATTTCCCCGACAACGGGTCCCCAAAGGGGTTAGCAATTACGCTAGTACAAGTATTCAAGGCAAACCAATCGCTTACACATTTCATAGTACATGCACCAACATCATTTCGAAAACCAAAACAAGACATGTCTTTTTCCGGAAACAAACAGTCAAATAATTTGCCTTGGGAACAGAGTAATATCATAGATTCCCGCACGAGGCCTCTAAGGACCCTCCCGCACTGGATACATTACAAAATAAAACACGCACATGCATCGCCTTGGGAACAGAGTAATATCATAGATTCCCGCACGAGGCCTCTAAGGACCCTCCCGCACTGGCTAGCTAAACAAACTCGTGAAATCCAGGGCGGCAGCATAGATTTCCCTCCTTGACCCCGTCGGGCCAACACGAGGTGAGTTACACACAAATAATATACATCACCATTTCATGTTAAGCTTAAAGGTTTCCAAAAATACTTGCCTCGAATTATTGACGACGTGAAGAACGGAAAGGAAAGTCACCGACAACCGCTAGGAACCAACGAAACCGAACCTAACGATTCGAAGAACACAATCACAACCGCTTTCTAAATGAATACGGAATTGAATACACCAAAATCCGCCTACGATTCATGTATATTTGTATAAAAACAACAACGAGGGCGGACCACAACCAAACCCTCTCGATTCCGTAAAAATCACGAAATATACCATGAATCCGTAGGAAACTAAGAATACCAACAAGATTAATCATATTCATCATGAATCCATCAACAAAACGGAACGGATCGGAAGAAAATCCCAAAACCCCCAAATTATCCAAAAGTAGGGTTCTAAGAGATTACCTTGGATTTAGGATGAGAAACACAAGTGGATGATGTTAGTCTACACCAAGAACTCAAGCAAAAGAATCTCTCAAGTGATTGGAAGGAGAAAATCGCCTCAAATCGCCTCCGGGGTCGCTCGGCCGCGGAAGAAGGAAAGAAATGAGAAATGGTGTTCATCTCGGCCAACTCCTGGTTTATATAGCCAGGAGTGTTAGCGCACGCTAAAGCCTCAAGATTAGCGTGCGCTAACGGGATAAGATTACAAATCTTATCGTTAGCCCCGATCCAAGAACTGTGTTTTTGGCCGTTAGCGTGCGCTACCATACATGAGTAGCGTGCGCTAATAACCTCTCGGTAGCGCGCTATCGACCAATAGCGTGCGCTACTCGAACATCAGCCGAGTCCAAAGGGCAACCGCCCGTAACCCACTCGACACGTTAGCGTGCGCTACCATACAAGCGTAGCGTGCGCTATTCGATCCGTTAGCGTGCGCTACCACACAAGCGTAGCGTGGCGCTTAATCGGCACTGAACGGGTTCAAGAGGAACTGCCCAAGATCGACACTCACGCTAGCGCACGCCACCGGCATCACCGGCGTGCGCTAGCCCTCGACGTTAGCGTGCGCTAGCATATGTAGCGACGCTACTACTCTAGTCCGTAAGGCCGGAAAACAACACCGCCACTCCTGTGGCTACTCGATAGCGCGCTACATTTAACAAACGTAGCGTGCGCTACTAAGGAACCCCTAGCGCGCGCTTATGCGTAAAAATAGCGTGCGCTAGGTATGAAATATGAACGGTTCCAAAACACCGAAGGTCAACCAAACATCCAACGGAACATCTCAACGGTTAACATAACATAGAATGGACCCACGGCAACCCCGAAACGGCGGTTCCGCTCAACAATAACGGGGATAAAACCCATAGATAATAGAAAAGATACACTGAAAGATACACAAGGGTCACTACTATCGGGAAATACGCCGAAAAAGAAGAATACAAGGGGAAGAAAAATGCGGATATTACATTCTACCCCTCTAAAAACAAGTTTCGTCCCGAAACTTAAGAAACAAACAACTCAGGGTACTTAGCACGCATACTATCCTCGCCTCCCACGTTGCCTCCTCGACACCGTGTCTCGACCACCGCACCTTGACCAAAGGGATGGTCTTATGCCTCACCGCTTCTCCCGATGTTCTAAAATCTTCAAAGGACGTTCCTCAAAAGTAATGTCCTTGCAACGCGTCAATCTCCCCATAGTCGATGATGTGACTAGGATCCGGACATATTTCCTCACTGGGAAACATGAAAACGTTATGAACATGACTCGTGGCCGGGGTAACGCCAACCGGTATGCTAACCCACCGACTCGCTCAAGGATCTCAAGGGTCCAATAAATCTCGACTCAACTTCCCTTCTTCCCGAAACGGAAAACTCCTCTCGTCGGTGAAACCTTCACCAAAACGTGGTCTCCCACCTCGAATTCTAAAGGCCGACGACGGACATCGGCATAGGACTTGCCGACTCTGGGCGGTCAACATCCGTTCTCGAATTAATTCTATCTTCCGTCTCGTCTCTAAAACGACATCCGGTTCGGTCCCGACCAAATCGGACGCCTCATTCCAACAAATCGGCGATCGACATCGCCGTCCATATAGTGCCTCATACGGTGCCATCCGAATCGACGCGTGCCAACTATTGTTGTACGTGAATTCGATCAATGGCAAGTGCTCCTCCTGGGCCGCTACTCCAATCGAGGGCACAAGCACGCAACATGTCCTCGAATGTTTGGATAGTGCGCTCCGACCGTCCATCCGATCGGGATGAAAAGAGGTACTCAAATGCAAACGGTTACCTAACGCCTTATGCACCGCCTGCCAAAAGTGCGATACAAAACGGCCATCACGATCCGAAACAATAGACTTCGGAGTACCGTGAAGTCTCACAATCTGCGCGATAAACACACGAGCCATTTCTCCGGCCCCAAGTGTCCTTGATGCCCGTAAAATGTGCCGACTTGGTCGACGGTCAACAACCACCCATACCATATTCATGCCCGACCTCGATCTCGCAAACTCGTAACAAAATCCATCGATATATCTTCCCATTTCCATTCGAATGGGAAGTGATCGCAATAATCCAAATGGCCGATGTTCGATTTTGACCTGCTGGCAAGTCAAGCATCTCGCCACAAACCGTGCGACCTCCTCCTTCATATCATTCCACCATAAGTTCCTCCTCAGGTCCTTGTACATCTTACTCGAACCAGGATGAACGGACTAGGGTGTGGACTGGGCCTCATGCAAAATACTGTCGCAACTCGGATCGCTCGGCACACAAAGCCGACTGAATCTCAAAACGCCATCCTCGTGAATCACAAACCCAGGAGACTTTCCCTTAAGAACGTTCTCTCGGATTTGAGCAATCATCGGATCCTCTAATTGCTTCAGCTTAATTTCATCGATCAAAGACGATGAAATCTCTAGAGCACAAAGTTGCCCGACAGCTCCAGGCAACAAAACTTCAACATCTAACTCGATCAGAGCCCGCCGGAGCTCAGACTGAGGCGTAAGGACCTCAAGCGTTCGCAATGCAATCGTTTCCGACTCAAGGCGTCGGCCACGACGTTCGCTTTGCCTGGATGATAAAGGATTTCAAGATCATAATCCTTAATCAGCTCTAACCACCTCCTCTGCCTCATATTCAACTCCCGCTGAGTACATATGTATTTCAGACTTTTATGATCGGTAAAAATCTGACATGTAGAGCCGAAAAGATAGTGACGCCAAATCTTGAGTGCAAAGACTACCGCCGCTAATTCCAAATCGTGAGTAGGGTAGTTAAGTTCATACGGCCTTAACTGTCTCGACGCGTAGGCAATGGTCTTGCCGTGCTGCATCAATACGCACCCAAGACCCTGACCCGAAGCATCGCTATAAACGGCGAATCCCTCGTTGCCACATGGCAACGCCAAGACCGGTGAAGTCAAACGCTTCTTCACTCCTCGAAACTCGATCGCTCTCATCGGTCCGCATTTAACTTCTCGGATTTATGGAGCAACTGAGTAAGTGGCCGAGCTAGTTTTGAGAAACCCTCGACGAACCTACGGTAGTATCCAGCCAAACCCAAGAAACTACGGACCTCCTTCACATTTGTGGGCGACGCCCAATCCAATACTGCCTCAATTTTCTGCGGATCCACACGAACCCCTTCGGCTGAAATCACGTGACCCAAAAACATCACTTCCTTCAGCCAGAACTCACATTTCGAGAACTTCGCATAGAGTTGCTCGGTCCTCAAAATGTCTAACACTATCCGCAAATGATGGGCATGCTCTTCCTCATTCCTCGAATAGATAAGAATATCGTCAATGAAGACGACGACACACTTATCCAAATACTCGATAAAGACTTTGTTCATCAACCGCATGAACACCGCCGCGCATTAGTTAACCCGAAAGGCATAACTACGAATTCATAATGTCCGTATCTCGTCCGAAAAGCCGTTTTCGCACGTCGACTCTCTCACCCGGCCGATAGTACCCGATTTCAAATCAATCTTCGAGAATACCGCAGCCTCCCCGCAATCGTCAAACAAGTCATCGATTCTCGCAAAGGATACTTGTTCTTGATGGTCACCTTGTTTAGTTCGCGATAGTCGATACACAAATGTAGTGAACCATCCTTCTTCCACACAAACAGACTGCGCCCAAGGCGAGGCACTTGGTCGAACATACCCCGACTCAAGAAGCTCACTCAACCGCTTCTTCAACTCGACATCTCTCGAAGGTGCCATGCGATAGGGCGCCTCGAAATAGAGCCGCGCCCGGCTCTAACTCTATAGCAAACTCAACCTCACGATCCGGTGGCAATCCTAATTCGTCAGAAATACATCAGAAACTCATTAACGACCGGAATCGACGAAAGCTCGACTCCACCATCCTCCGCCTTCAAGGCGTAACACCAATATCCAAGACACCCCTTTCGCAGAGACTCATCGCCTTCAAGGCATTAATGACGACTGTTTCCTCTTTCGCCCCGCGAAAGAGTGCTCTGCCGCCCTCGGCTAACATAGTGATGATTCTCGTGCGGTAGTTCATGATTGCGCCATGCCGCCGAGCCAATCATCCCCGAGAATCAAATCCTCACCCTCGATATTAACGACAATAAGATTAGAGAGCCAAGCTCTCTCACAAATAAACACAGAGCGCCTCGGACCTTCTCGATCACCGACGATTCTATCACCGCTAGAAGTTTAACGATGAAAGGCTCGCAAGGTGACAAACAATGAGACTTAAACGGCGTATACACTCTAGAGAAATGAATGAATGCGTAGCACCCGAATCGAAAAGCACACCGACAGGATGGAAATGAATGTGAACGGTACTGCCGCCACAAGAGTCGCCGGATCATCGGCCCTCCTCATCTCATAGATACGTGGCCGAGCAGAGCCGACATCGGAAGCTCCACCCTAGCGGGCTGACCCCGACTTACCTCGGCCGGCACTCGGTGGAGGCGGCGGAGCAAATGAGCCCCGGTTCACACTCGGCTCTAACGGCACCGATTGGGAAGAACGGCGCCACGAAGCCGCTTGATCCGCTCACAAAAAGGGGCCTTGTGACCCACTGGCCCACAAGTGTGACAAGTAAACTTGACGAGAACACCGCCGGTTCCTATGGCTCCCGCACACCACGCTTAAAACATGTGGGTTCACGAGCGAGGTTCCGCGCACCCGAAAACTCCTGCAGAAACGAGCCGAACCGCCCGTTGAAATATTTGCGGCTTGAGATTTCGCCGGCCTCCACTCTTAGGACTGCAAAAGTTTCCGACCGACTTCGCTTCTTGCTCTCACGAGCCAAATCGCTAGCCGTCACCGACATATCATAAGCAAGGGCTCGACTCGATAATCCTTCAAGGTAGTACAGACGAGCCTGCATATAGTCCCGAATGGGCGCCTTCATCCTCCCGGAAAATGGAAAATTTTGTCGCTCTGCGACAACTGGGTCTTCACATAACCCAACTCTTTGTTGAAATCAAGAATAGCTTGGGATACGGAATATCCCGAGGTTGAGCATCGTAGAAAGCATGCACTCGAGCCTGTCGACCGCCACGGACAATACTCGGTCTCCATCAATTCTTGAATTCGCCCATGAAGCAACGTGATCTTTGGGACCAACGGCCTCCCACCAACTGTAGCATCTCCCGTGAGAAAGTATTGAGCAATAGGGACCCTACGGTCCTCGGGGCAATTAGTAGCAGTGAAGACTTTGGATATCTCCTTGATCCACCCTTCCCGGCCCGATCGGGTCGAAGCTCCCGAACCGAGGAGGATGCATCTTGATGACATCCTGAAGCCGCCGATCCGCTCCGCCCGATTAGCATGGGCCTGATCGGGGTTACGAACCACTGCTATAGCCGCCATCTGGTTAACCATTTGCCGCATGACAAAGCAATACCAAGATCGGCGCGCTCCGAGAAGAAGCATGATCGTGACGGTCGCCGATCTGCCGGCCTCGAAGAGTGCGACGTGGCCGCCCTAACGGCCGCCCACGTCCTCGGCCGCGTCCACGGCCACGACCACGGTTTCCTCCGGCATCCATACTGGTGTTAAAAGATAACAGGAGCATATCGAGGATGAGTAAGGAAAACTACGATGACAAGCAAAAGAGGGAGAATAACCACGGTTCAAGAAACGAAATACAGTATGAGAAAGCAAACAATCGGGTAAGGAGACTTACGAGCACTGGAAGTACTGAGATGCCGGCAGCGGTGTGACAATGTGCAAAACAAAACACAACTAGACCCAAGTAACCGACAAGCCTAGGTATCCATAAACCTAGAGCTCCGATACCATTTTCTGTAACACCCCGAGATATTCGGAATATGCTACAGCGCCGTAGACCCCTACATGGGACCTACCAGGCTACAATAGAAAAACTCTACTCGACTAACCATCTTGGTTAGCGAGGATACACAATTAAATAATATGACATATAAAGATACGCCCGGAGCAACCGCCAAAATAAGCATCAACCAACAACGTGATGTTAAAAAAACAATACAATACGGAGTTTGAAACAAAAGCCTAAGTACTCGCGAGTACAATCTATAAGTTTAAAATTGTGGGAACAACCATATCGAAATGGACAAAGGAAATAAGTAGACCCAAATGCACATGTCAACGACTCGGCCAACATCCTCGTCTTGTCCCGGTGCTCGCTCGTCCGGATAATCATAACTGAAATCCATAACAAGAATTTCCCGACAACGGGTCCCCAAAGGGTTAGCAATTACGCTAGTACAAGTATTCAAGGCAAACCAATCGCTACACATTTCATAGTACATGCACCAAAAACATTACGAAAACCAAAACAAGACATGTCATATCCCTGAAACAAACACACAAATAATTTGCCTTGGGAACAGAGTAATATCATAGATTCCCGCACGAGGCCTCTAAGGACCCTCCCGCACTGGCTACATTACAAAATAAAACACGCACTTGCATCGCCTTGGGAACAGAGTAATATCATAGATTCCCGCACGAGGCCTCTAAGGACCCTCCCGCACTGGCTAGCTAAACAAACTCGTGAAATCCAGGGCGGCAGCATAGATTTCCCTCCTTGACCCCGTCGGGCCAACACGAGGTGAGTTACACACAAATAATATACATCACCATTTCATGTTAAGCTTAAAGGTTTCCAAAAATACTTGCCTCGAATTATTGACGACGTGAAGAACGGAAAGGAAAGTCACCGACAACCGCTAGGAACCAACGAAACCGAACCTAACGATTCGAAGAACACAATCACAACCACTTCTAAACGATTACGGAAAAGGAATACACCGAAAACCCGCCTACGATTCATGTATATTCGTATAAAAACAACAACGAGGGCGGACCACAACCAAACCCTCTCGATTCCGTAAAAATCACGAAATATACCATGAATCCGTAGGGAAACTAAGAATACCAACAAGATTAATCATATTCATCATGAATCCATCAACAAAACGGAACGGATCGGAAGAAAATCCCAAAACCCCCAAATTATCCAAAAGTAGGGTTCTAAGAGATTACCTTGGATTTAGGATGAGAAACACAAGTGGATGATGTTAGTCTACACCAAGAACTCAAGCAAAAGAATCTCTTAATTGATTGGAAGGAGAAAATCGCCTCAAATCGCCTCTGGGGTCGCTCGGCCGCGGCAGAAGGAACGAACTGAGACAGGGTGTTCATCTCGGTCAACTCCCGGGTTCATATAGCCAGGGAGTGTTAGCGCACGCTAAAGCCTCAAGATTAGCGTGCGCTAACGGGATAAGATTACAAATCTTATCGTTAGCGTCGATCCAAGAACTGGTTTTGGCCGTTAGCGTGCGCTACCATACATGAGTAGCGTGCGCTAATAACCTCTCGGTAGCGCGCTATCGACCAATAGCGTGCGCTACCCGAACATCACCGAGTCCAGTGGCAACCGCCCGTAACCCACTCGACACGTTAGCGTGCGCTACCATACAAGCGTAGCGTGCGCTATCTCGATCCGTTAGCGTGCGCTACCACACAAGCGTAGCGTGCGCTAATCGGCACTCGAACGGGTTCGTGAGTGAATCGCCCAAGATCTTGGACACTCACGCTAGCGCACGCCACCGGGCATCACCAGCGTGCGCTAGCCCCTCGACGTTAGCGTGCGCTAGCATATGTAGCGTACGCTACTACTCTAGTCCAGAAGGCTGGAAAAACAACACTGCCACTCCCATGGCTACTCGATAGCGCGCGCTACGGAACAAACGTAGCGTGCGCTACTAAGGAACCCCTAGCGCGCGCTATGCAGAAAAATAGCGTGCGCTAGGTATGAAATATGAACGGTTCCAAAACACCGGAAGGTGAACGAAACATCCAACGGAACATCTCAACGGTTAACATAACATAGAATGGACCCACGGCAACCCCGAAACGGCGGTTCCGCTCAACAATAACGGGGATAAAACCCATAGATAATAGAAAAGATACACTGAAAGATACACAAGGGTCACTACTATCGGGAAATACGCCGAAAAAGAAGAATACAAGGGGAAGAAAAATGCGGATACTACAATATCATCAATCATCTGTCCTATAACATCCTTTGATCGACCGAATCAGGTCAGATTTTATAGAAATCTAATTTTGGGGATTTTGGGTATTTTGTTCGATTTCGTCCGTTTAATCCGATTTAACTTAGGATTGTGATGGATTGATGATTATTTAGATGTATTACATCTTTTCCCTTGTTATTCCATGGTTGGATCGTATCGATTCGTTATTTTGGTCGAGTTCTTGATCGACGCCTTGAAGGTGTCCGGTAGAATGTCATAGAGGGGTTTTCGGGCGTTCTACGATTATTCTTCCTCGTATGATCGATGATTTATTGATTATATGTTGTTAGGGTCGAATTCTTGTGAATAAGTCGAGTCGGAACCCTTCCGTTCGTTGCCTTCTTTGGGGTCCGAGCTTCCCGGTCGAACCGTGTTCTTCGGAGCGTTCGGTAGAGGTTAGTAAGGCAAGTATCTTATTATACGACTTGTATCTTGCGACTAGTAATTACGTATGAGATGTATGATGATTTTGCTTGCCTTCGTAATTATGTTCCGTTTGAGTTGGTTATGTTTTCCGTAATTTGAAGGCTTTGCGATAATAGTGTTATATTAGTATACGTGTTAGGCGTTGTGCCATTTGTGCAGGATTGCGACGTACATATGAAATGGTTGTACGCTTGGTTGTGCAATGTATTGTGTACCGAACGTGTGTTATGTTGGTTATGTGTCGTTGATTGACGATAGTTGTTGCGAGTGTTGAGATTGTGTTATGTGCGTGTGATGTACGATTTTGTGGTGATCAATGTGATTGATTAATTGTGCTCATTGTTGTATGTAAAGTGAATGTGAATATGAATATGCGTGTGACCGCTAAGTTCACTCGTGTTGGTTCAACGGGACCTACGAGGATTCGTGGCAGTGGACTACGGGGTCAGAACTTAGTGAGGTACTGAGGTCCAATCGTGCTGGTCTGACGAGACCTACGATAACGCATGGTAGTGGACCATGAGTTTCGGACACGTGGCACGTGGACCAACCGGGTGAGCTCGATGGGGCTTACGGTGACACGTGGCAGTGGACTACGGTGTCAGGACGGTGTGTGTGTTTGTTGTGATTGATATAGTCCGTGCGGGTTGTTAAGCCTACGGAGACACATGACAGTGGATCACGGTGTCGGAATTGGTTATGTCTGGTTAATAGTCCGTGCGGGTTGTTGAACCTACGGAGACACGTGACAGTGGATCACGGTGTCGGAATTGATTATGTTTGTTTGATTGTGCGTGGTGTAGTCCGTGCGGGTTGTTGAACCTACGGAGACACGTGACAGTGGATCACGGTGTCATGAACATGATTATTTTCAAATCAAAGTTTTGAAAGGAAAAGTTTTATGAAAATGAATGTTGGACCGAGTCCTAAGCTTGAATAAATGTTTCCCGTATTGTAAACTGCTGAGTTATGAAACAAGATTTGGGTTAAGGCCCTAAAATTTTTCGAAAGGTTTTGTGAATCAGGACTTGAGGTCTTGAAGGTTTTGAAAATATAAAAATTCCCGAGATGATAATCTTATTTTCGAATGCTTCATAGCTTATCTTCCCTTGTGAAAACCTCCCGGGAATATTTTGATACTTAATTATTATATTGGATTCACGATTATTATTTGCTTGTTACATTTCGTATGATTTGATACTTGCACTAGTAAAACAGTGGAGTTTTACTAACCCCTGAGTAATCGGGGGGTGGATGTCTGTTTTGCGTCCAGGTATATGCATATTCAGGGGAGCAGTCACAGGATTGGCACAAGAGGATGACGAGCTGCGATACTAATCATGAGTCGAGAGTTGTTTTGAATTTTGTTGTGTTGTCAGTGTTGATTTCAGTCTTCCGCTGTATTGTATTTCGACCCCTGTGTGGGTAATGTTATTTAAGTCAGTTTTGTCGATTGGGTTGTGTCACCTCATCGGTCTGTGTATTCACGTGTAAGTGACCATATCGGTCTGTATCATTTTATTGTTTGACCCTGGCTGGGCAAGCATTTGGTTGTTTATGGATGTTTAGCCTGGTAGATCCTTGTGGAAAGGGTCTACGGCGTGTAATATTTTGGTTTTGGGGGTGTTATACGCTTATCATGACATGATCAAATTTTTTATGCCACTGTTTTGGTGCCTGCTTCAATCCGTACAAAGATTTTACCAGCTTGCAGACTTTCCTTTCTTGTCCAGGAACAGAGAACCCCTCGGGTTGTTCTATGTAGATTTCCTCTTCTAAGTCCCCATTAAGAAAGACAGTCTTAACATCCATTTGATGAACTTCTAAGCCTCGTAATGATGCGATGGCAAGTATCATCCTGATGGAAGTTATTCTCGTCACAAGAGAGTAAGTATGAAAATAGTCTAGGCCTTCACGTTGGTTATATCCCTTTACTACGACCCTAGCCTTATATTTATCAATTGCTCCATCTTTCAATTTCTTCTTGAAAATCCACTTATTTCCTAATGGTTTACACTTATGAGGTAATTTCACTAGTTCCCAAGTATGATTCTGTAATATAGAATCAATCTCTTCTTTGATAGCCTCCTTCCATAGAGGTCCATCTGTCGAGCTTACAGCTTCTTTGTAAGTCTGAGGTGTAATATCCGCAATTTTCGATTTTCGGTAAAATTCTTTTTTCTACCGGAGTCCGTTTTGACGACTCGCTCATGACCGTTTCGTCATTCTGAGAATGATTAATTCTACACTTTTTGTCATCCGAGTTTGTTTCGGTGTTGTTTTGTTGAGTTCCGTGCTTTTTAGCGACTTTTCCGCACTTGAGTTCGATTCTTGCGAATCTCGTCCGAAACTGCTGTTTCGAGTTTCCCGCAAGTCCGTTTAACTTTGTTGGACGTGTTGTGAACTTCGTTTTGGTTATTCGATCACGTATCGTGATTTCCCGGCGTTTTGGGCCATTTTGTAATTTACCCAAAGTTACGGGTATCCATATCTGTATTTGTCGTCTTGACCCTTTTCTTGGTCGCGTATGATTAATTATTGCATTACGTTTTCATTTCAAGTCGTTGATGTCATCCGCGAACTTTTCGTCGTGTTCGTTCCGTACGTTTTTGGAAATCGAGGCGTCGGGTCGTGGCGGCTAAGCAGCTGGCCGGACCGGTGCGGCACTGTCGGAAGTCTTGCAGCCGCCGGCGAGCACGGCAGAACCGGCGTAAGCGCACGCCACGGCCGGGGCCGCTGCGCGCTAGCTTCAGCAGTGTAGCGCATTGCCGAGTCACCAGACGCCATCTGCCCGGGCTGGCAGGGATTCCGAGGTTCGGACTCGGCCAGGATCGGCGGGTAGCGCACGCTCGTCGGCCGTAGCGCACGCTAACCGGCAGGTAGCGCCGTCGGCCCGACTAGCATACGTTACATGGGTGAGTTTGTTAGTCCAGTGGCTCTTGGACAGTCGGCTAGCGCGCAGCTTCGGCCGTAGCGCACGCCAGCGGAGTCGGGCGGTCGAGTCATGGTGGTGAATTGGTCGGTGGTGCCGGGTCATGCGGGCCATGGCCGAGAGTGCTCGGCCGATCTTGGCCGATAGCGCACGCTAGTCCGGAAGGCTAGCGACGCGCTAGTTCCGCCGATATAAAAATGACATCAGACAATGACTTTTCAGTCATTTTTCATTTCATTTCTCTTCGGTCCGCGGATGGGGTTTTGAAGGAGACAAAACCATGTTGTTGGACAACAAATACATGAAGTTTCTGAGTTTATATCACCGATCAATCATCCTATAACATCCTTCGATCCAGCGAATCAAGGTTAGATCTTTAGAACCCTACTTTTGGGTAGATTTGGGGGTTTTCGCGTTTTTGTCCGATTCGTTCCGTTTTGTCGATTAATTCATGATGAATATGATTAATCTTGTTGGTATTCTTAGTTTCCCTACGGATTCATGGTATATTTCGTGGTTCTTGCGGAATCGAGAGGGTTTGGTTGTGGTCCGCCCTCGTTGTTGTTTATATGCGAATATACATGAATCGTAGGCGGGTTTTCGGGTGTATTCCAATTCCGTATTCATTTAGAAATGGTTGTGATTGTATTCTTTGAATCGTTAGGTTCGGTTTTGTTGGTTCCTAGCGTTCGTCGGTGACTTTCCTTTCCGTTCGTTGCGTCGTCATTAATTCAAGGCAAGTATCTTACTATACGACTTGTATCTTGCGACTAGTAATTATGTATGAGATGTGTGATGATTTTGCTTGCCTTCGTAATTATGTTCCGTTTGAGTTGGTTGTGTTTTCCGTAATTTGAAGGCTTTGCGATAAATTGTTATATTAGTATACGTGTTAGGCGTTGTGCCATTTGTGCAGGATTGCGCCGTACATATGGGACGGTTGTACACTTGGTTGTGTAATGTAATGTGTACCGAACGTGTGTTATGTTGGATATGTCGTTGATTGACGATAGTTGTTGCGAGTGTTGAGATTGTGTTATGTGCAGGTGATGTACGATTTTATGGTGATCAATGTGATTGATCAATTGTGCTCATTTTTGTATGTAATGTGAATGTGAATATGAATATGTGTGTGACCGCTAAGTTCACTCGTGTTGGTCCGACGGGACCTACGAGGATTCGTGGCAGTGGACTACGGGATCAGAACTTAGTGAGGTACTGAGGTCCAATCGTGCTGGTCTGACGAGGCCTACGATAACGCATGGCAGTGGACCATGGGTTTCGGACACAGTACGTCCAACCGGGTGAGCTCGACGGGGCTTACGGTGACACGTGGCAGTGGACTACGGTGTCAGGACTGTGTGTGTGGTTGTTGAGATTGATATAGTCTGTGCGGGTTGTTAAGCCTACGGAGACACGTGACAGTGGATCACGGTGTTGGAATTGGTTATGTCTGGTTAATAGTCCGTGCGGGTTGTTGAACCTACGGAGACACGTGACAGTGGATCACGGTGTCGGAATTGATTATGTTTGTTTAATTGTGCGTGGTGTAGTCCGTGCGGGTTGTTGAACCTACGGAGACACGTGATAGTGGATCACGGTGTCATGAGCATGATTGTTTTCAAATCAAAGTTTTGAAAAGAAAGTTTTAAGAAAGGAATGTTGGGCCGAGCCCCACGAGATTTATGAAATGTTTTCGTACTGTAAATTATTGCAATACAATTTGTGATTTGGGTTAAGACCCTAAGATTTTCTAAAGGTTTGAAATTCTAAAAATTCCCGAGATGATAATCTTATTTTCGAATGCTTCATAGCTTATCTTTCCTTGTGAAAACCTCCTGGGATATTTGTTACTTGATTATTATATTTGATTCATGATTATTAATTGCTTGTTACATTTCGTATGATTTGATACTTGCACTAGTAAAACAGTGGAGTTTTACTAACCCCCGAGTAATCGGGGGGTGGATGTCTGTTTTGCGTCCAGGTTCATACAGATTCAGGGGAGCAGACACAGGATTGGCACAAGAGGATGACAGGCTGCGATACTAATCATGAGTCGAGAGTTGTTCTGATTTTTGTTGTGTTGTCAGAGTTGATTTCAGTCTTATTTGTATTGTATTTCGAACCCTGTGTGGGTAATGTCGTTTAAGTAAGTTTTGTTGATTGAGTTGTGTGACCTCATCGGTCTATGTATTCACGTGTAAGTGACCATACGGTCTGTATTATTATATTGTTTGACCCTGGCAGGGCAAGCATTTGGTTGTTTATGGATGTTTAGCCTGGTAGATCCTTGTGGAAAGGGTCTACGGCGTGTAATATTCCCATATGGTTTTGGGGGTGTTACATTTATGGTATCGGAGCTTAGGTTTGCGGAAACCTAGGCTGTCGGGTCGTTTCAAGTCGTGTTTTGTCGAGTAACGTGTTGTCTTGTCGTTCGAGTCGTCAGGTGACAAGTTGAGTTGTGCGTGGTCACAACGTGTCGGTTATGTTGTCGGACGAGATTAGTATCGTGGGCGACTGTCACCTCCGTGCGACCTGTGGATGTAAGTCTCCTCCTTTATGCGTAATACCTGTGTATCTCGATTTTATCTTAGTGAGTTAATTGTGGTGCATAATTTTATTTACACAGTATTGTGTAATATAGTTGTGTTTAATACTTGTGGCACATAGTATGTGTATAGAACTGGGCACGTTATTGTTTTATCTTTGAACCACCGGGGGGTGGTATGTTGTGAAGGTTGTAAACCTCGATGGGTTTCGAAAAGGTACCAACGGTAGAGTTTGTGAGAAACTCCGATGAATGATTTTGCTGTGTGTTTAAACTTGATACCACGAGATGCATTTGATTGAATTGGCGACCTTGGTTGCCATTTGAGTATGTGGTTTAAATTCGACTGTTTTTGGAATGTTGTAATTTTTGTCCGCTATGGGTAGTTTGTGAATGTTTCCTGAAGGACTTTACAGTTTGAGAATTTTGTAGAAATCGATTTTTGGAAAATATTTTGGTGGTGCGGTCAAACCATGGTTTATATGGATTTTTAAAATTTGTTAAATTTTGACAAATGGGCCGTGTATTTTCAAATGACACAATCAGACGGTATTTGAAAAATGTGTTTTGAAATACTTCGGACATTGTAAAATATTACCGTCGTTTTGGTTATGAACTAAAGGATTTTGGAAAATTTCTGTTTTGCAAAACAACTTTGGCTTCCGTAAATTAGAACGTTATGTGTTTATGTATTGAGGTTTGTTTTATCTTGTTATTCTGATTGGTTGTACGTTCAGTATGATAAGGGGTCGAGGTCGAGGCCGTGGCCGTGGTCGTGGTCGTGGTCGTAATTGGGAGCAGGAGAGGGCGACTCCCTCCTTGCCGAGTACCAATCAGCTCAGTACAGATCAGGGACATTCGACTAGCGTTAATGTTGACGTTGGCGCCGCCACCATCCTTCGTCAGGGGGTTGACCAGTTAGTGCAGATGAATCAGGCCGTACGTCGGGATGAGAACCCAAATAGGGATAACGGAACTAGTAAGTGGTTACGAGATGTGATGAAGATGCATCCGCCCCGTTTTGTGGGTTCGTCTGACTTGTTAGGTTGGGAAAACTGGCTCTTCCAGTTGGACAGAATATTTGATGCTGTAGCTTGTCCGGATGAGAGGAGGGTACCCATTGCTCAGTACCTACTCGACAAGGAAACTGCAGACTGGTGGCACGCTGTAGTGCCTGCAGATCGTACACCTACATGGGCTGAGTTTAAGACCGTCATAGAGGCAGAATATTGCCCGTTGCCTGTTCGTGAACGCAGAATCGTTGAGTTTTTCTCGGCTACGCCCCAGGATGTGTCAATATCCCAGGCGATAGTCGATTATAATCGACAGTTGGCTTATGTTCGTGATCAAGTGAGAAGTGAAGCGGACAAGGTCCGATACTTCAATATGCGCATGAAACCCCATATCCGTGAGAGTATGGCTCCGCTCATGTGTACCACCCTGAAGGAATATCAGGACCGAGCTTTAGCCATTGAGATGGTCATGCTTCGTGACGGAATCAGTTCGAGAGTAAGAGACAAGACCTCGAGAAATTCTTCAAGAGGCCGGAGGAGTGAGATCCGTGAGCCCGTTGCTTCAGCTTTCCTTCAGGAGCACTCCTCGTTCGGTTGACTACCTAAGAACCTTACCCCAGGCGAGTAAGACGATCAGTGTGAAGACCTGCTTTAACTGCAGTCGTGTAGGCCATGCGAGACAGAATTGTCATTTGCCACCGGTTAATTGTTTTAAGTGCGGCCAACTGGGGCACCAAGCGGTGCATTGTGAGACCGTTGCCAGGATGTTCGGGAATCGGGTTTTCGTTCCTACTCGGGGAGGGCCCGGTGGTGTCCAGTGATGTAGTTGTGTATCGTACTTTGTGCTGTAATTCGTGTAGAGATTGATATTTGTTGCGTGAACTTTTTGGTTTTGTTTCTATTCTATCATGATGTTTTATTTTAAGTTTTGGGACGAAACTTAATTTTAATAGGATAGAATGTAATATCCGGTATTCTCGTTTTCCGTTATCTTGAATTGTTTGTGTTTTGACGTCAGACATTTTCTTGTTGATGAGAATCGGAATGATTTCTATCGTAATACTCTATTTGTTTCTGTCGCATAGCCGTTTTAGTCGGGTGCGACTTGTTGTCTCGTACGTTTCTTTGCTTAAATGTGTGCATATGATGTGGTATGTGATGCGTCATTAATTGATCGTTATTGTTTTGAATCATTGCCGGTGGCGTTGTTATGGTCGTCGTGGGGCGTGTTATCACGCTGTATATTCTTTCGCATTGCTTGTAACGTTTCGCCAATGGGCGAAAGTTATGCGTTTCTTGTGTATCTCGTTGAGTTTTCCTGGCGGGATATTGCTTCTCCCTACTTGTTTTAAGTTTCGGGACGAAACTTCTTTTAAGGAGGGTAGAATGTAATATCCGCAATTTTCGATTTTCGGTAAAATTCTTTTTTCGACCGGAGTCCGTTTTGACGACTCGCTCATGACCGATTCGTCATTCTGAGAATGATTGATTCTACACTTTTTGTCATCCGAGTTCGTTTCGGTGTTGTTTTGTTGAGTTCCGTGCTTTTTAGCGACTTTTCCGCACTTGAGTTCGATTCTTGCGAATCTCGTCCGAAACTGCTGTTTCGAGTTTCCCGCAAGTCCGTTTAACTTTGTTGGACGTGTTGTGAGCTTCGGTTTGGTTATTCGATCACGGATCGTGATTTCCGAGCATTTTGGGCCATTTTGTAATTTACCCAAAGTTACGGGTATCC
The DNA here is from genome assembly GCA_033398695.1 of Orobanche coerulescens. Classification (NCBI taxonomy): domain Eukaryota; kingdom Viridiplantae; phylum Streptophyta; class Magnoliopsida; order Lamiales; family Orobanchaceae; genus Orobanche; species Orobanche coerulescens. The sequence goes on along the minus strand of CM065812.1, from coordinate 162,104,841 downwards.
ATATCTGTATTTGTCGTCTTGACCCTTTTCTTGGTCGCGTATGATTAATTATTGCATTACGTTTTCATTTCGAGTCGTTGATGTCATCCGCGAACTTTTCGTCGTGTTCGTTCCGTACGTTTTCGGAAATCGAGGCGTCGGGTCGTGGCGGGCCGAGCGGTGGCCGGACCGGTGCGGCCTTTATCGGAAGTCTTGGGCAGCCGGCCGAGCACGGCAGAACCGTGTAGCGCACGCCTGGCCCGGGGCAGCTGCAGCCTTCTTCAGCGATGTAGCGCCTTGCCGAGTCGGCCAGACGCTTCTCGGGCACGGGCGAGAGGATTACGAGATTCTCGACTCGGCCAGGATCGGCGGGTAGCGCACGCCATCGCCGGTCGTAGCGCACGCTAACCGGCGGTAGCGCACGCCGTCGGCCGACTAGCGTCGTTACACGGGTGAGTTTGTTAGTCCGGTGGCTCTTTGGGCCAAGCTAGCGCGCGCAGGCTTCCGGCCGTAGCGCACGCTAGCGGGAGTCGGGCGGTCGAGTCATGGTCGGCTGAATTGGTCGGTGGTGCCGGGTCATGCGGGCCATGGCCGAGAGTGCTCGGCCGATACTGGCCGATAGCGCACGCTAGTCCGGGAAGGCTAGCGCACGCTAGTTCCGGCCCAGTATAAAAATGACAGACCAGCGACTTTTTCAGTCATTTTTCATTTCATTTCTCTTCGGTCCGCGGCTGGGGTTTTGAAGGAGACGAAACCATGTTGTTGGACAACAAATCCATGAAGTTTCTGAGTTTATATCACCGATCAATCATCCTATAACATCCTTCGATCCAGCGAATCAAGGTTAGATCTTTAGAACCCTACTTTTGGGTAGATTTGGGGGTTTTCGCGTTTTTGTCCGATTCGTTCCGTTTTGTCGATTAATTCATGATGAATATGATTAATCTTGTTGGTATTCTTAGTTTCCCTACGGATTCATGGTATATTTCGTGGTTCTTGCGGAATCGAGAGGGTTTGGTTGTGGTACGCCCTCGTTGTTGTTTATATGCGAATATACATGAATCGTAGGCGGGTTTTCGGGTGTATTCCAATTCCGTATTCATTTAGAAATGGTTGTGATTGTATTCTTTGAATCGTTAGGTTCGGTTTCGTTGGTTCCTAGCGTTCGTCGGTGACTTTCCTTTCCGTTCGTTGCGTCGTCATTAATTCAAGGCAAGTATCTTACTATACGACTTGTATCTTGCGACTAGTAATTATGTATGAGATGTGTGATGATTTTGCTTGCCTTCATAATTATGTTCCGTTTGAGTTGGTTGTGTTTTCCGTAATTTGAAGGCTTTGCGATAAATTGTTATATTAGTATACGTGTTAGGCGTTGTGCCATTTGTGCAGGATTGCGCCGTACATATGGGACGGTTGTACACTTGGTTGTGTAATGTAATGTGTACCGAACGTGTGTTATGTTGGATATGTGTCGTTGATTGACGATAGTTGTTGCGAGTGTTGAGATTGTGTTATGTGCAGGTGATGTACGATTTTATAGTGATCAATGTGATTGATCAATTGTGCTCATTGTTGTATGAAATGTGAATGTGAATATGAATATGTGTGTGACCGCTAAGTTCACTCGTGTTGGTCCGACGGGACCTACGAGGATTCGTGGCAGTGGACTACGGGGTCAGAACTTAGTGAGGTACTGAGGTCCAATCGTGCTGGTCTGACGAGGCCTACGATAACGCATGGCAGTGGACCATGGGTTTCGGACACAGTACGTCCAACCGGGTGAGCTCGACGGGGCTTACGGTGACACGTGGCAGTGGACTACGGTGTCAGGACTGTGTGTGTGGTTGTTGAGATTGATATAGTCCGTGCGGGTTGTTAAGCCTACGGAGACACGTGACAGTGGATCACGGTGTTGGAATTGGTTATGTCTGGTTAATAGTCCGTGCGGGTTGTTGAACCTACGGAGACACGTGACAGTGGATCACGGTGTCGGAATTGATTATGTTTGTTTAATTGTGCGTGGTGTAGTCCGTGCGGGTTGTTGAACCTACGGAGACACGTGACAGTGGATCACGGTGTCATGAGCATGATTGTTTTCAAATCAAAGTTTTGAAAAGAAAGTTTTAAGAAAGGAATGTTGGGCCGAGCCCCACGAGATTTATGAAATGTTTTCGCATCAGTAAATTATTGCAATACAATTTGTGATTTGGGTTAAGACCCTAAGATTTTCTAAAGGTTTGAAATTCTAAAAATTCCGAGATGATAATCTTATTTTCGAATGCTTCATAGCTTATCTTTCCTTGTGAAAACCTCCTGGGATATTTGTTACTTGATTATTATATTTGATTCACGATTATTAGTTGCTTGTTACATTTCGTATGATTTGATACTTGCACTAGTAAAACAGTGGAGTTTACTAACCCCGAGTAATCGGGGTGGATGTCTGTTTTGCGTCCGTGTTCATACTGATTCGGGAGCGGACACGAGATTGGCACAAGAGGATGACAGTGCGATACTAATCATGAGTCGAGAGTTGTTACGATTTTTGTTGTGTTGTCGAGTTGATTTGATCTTCCGTCAGATTGTATTTCGACCCCTGTGTGGGTAATGTCGTTTAAGTAAGTTTTGTTGATTGAGTTGTGTGACCTCATCGGTCTGTGTATTCACGTGTAAGTGACCATACGGTCTGTATTATTATATTGTTTGACCCTGGCAGGGCAAGCATTTGGTTGTTTATGGATGTTTAGCCTGGTAGATCCTTGTGGAAAGGGTCTACGGCGTGTAATATTCCCATACGGTTTTGGGGGTGTTACATGAGGTGCCTTTTCGAGCAAGTAGGTGATGAAATCTGACCCATAAGATTTCTCCGTCCTTTGTCGCTTGCTCCTTCTATGTTCGTCCTCATTATCCATTATTTGGTCTTCATTATCTTCATCCATTAGTTCAGAAGCCTGTTCGGATGAGATAAGGGGTTCACTTGCAGTCTTACAAGGAAATATATTCTCAAAGAATGACACATTCCTTGATTCCATAGTCATATTCTTGTGAATCTCAAGCACTTTGGATTCATGCACAAGAAATCGGTAAGCATTGCTGTTGTGTGCATATCCAATGAAAATGCATTCAACCGTTTTTGGGCCTATTTTAACTTTCTTCGGAGTAGGTATCAACACCTTTGCTAGACACCCCCACACTTTCATGTAATTTTAGGAAGGCTTGACTCCTTCCCACAATTCATAAGGAGTTTTGTCCCCGTTCTTACGGCATATCTTGTTTAAGAGATAATTCGCCGTTAAGATGGCTTCTCCCCACATATTTTGTGGCAGACCTGAATTTAGTAATATCACATTCATCATCTCTTTCAGAATGCGATTCTTACGTTCCGCCACGCCATTTGACTATGGTGCATATGGGTCAGTGACTTCATGAATAATCCCATGTTGCGAGCAAAATTCGCCGAATGGTTCCACATATTCACCTCCACGGTCACTCCTCAAAATTTTTATCTTAGCATTCAATTAATTCTCAACTTCCGTTTTATAGAGAACGAATTTCTCTATGGCGTCATCTTTGCTTTTAAGCAAGTATACATAGCAATATTTAGTACAATCATCCACGAAAGTAATAAAATATTTATTTCCACCTCTAGTTTGAACAAACTTCAAATCACATAGGTCGCTATGTATTAATTCTAAAGGTTTGGTGTTTCTTTCCACTTGTCGGAATGGAGATCGAGTTAATTTTGCCTATACACAAGTTTCAAACTTGTGGTTTAAATCAATTTTAAACTTTGGTATGTGATCTAATGTGATACGTCTTTTGTGTAACTATCGCAAGTGCACGATATCGTATCAAGTAGTAAGTGGACTTTTTGAGTCCAGTTTATCGATCCCACGAAGAAGTTAGGTTATATATTGAATTATACGCTATTTAACTATTTGTTATAGAGATTTATAAGATTGAAACACATAATTTAAGAGTTTGGTTTGACAATTGCGAAGAAAATGCAATAATAGTTCTAATATTCAAGGAAATGAAAGATTGCACTAATAATAGATTAATAAAAGATAAAATAAAATAGTTGGGATTACAAACTTAGTTCATCATTAGTTATAGAAGATGTATAGGAGATCATAAGATGTATTTACTTATTATGTTGTTTAGATTCGATTTTCCTTAAAAAGACGGTTCCTCTTTCGAATGTCAAAACGCCCCTTATATATTGAATCAATCCACTATATTTCTATGTTGATTGGCTTCAATACATAGCATTAGGTTTTATGAAAATAACTCAAAGAATCATCTAAGGTCTAGAGGTATATTTCTATCCCCTGTAACAACTTAGAGTGAAGATTATTTGATCTAATCAAACATATTTTCTTTCGAAACATATGAAGACCATAAATATCGTCATTTATTGGCCAAATAAATAAAGATTGGTAAAACAATGAAAATCACACACAATAATAAGTAATTCATAATAGTCTTTATACAAACTTAAATAACATGACTAATCTTGTTTATAATCCCAACTTAGGTAACTTAGCCTATTAAGGGTTTATTCAACATATTACAAGCTTGAGTGGTCATTAATAGTTGAAAAAGGGAAAGAATTGATCCTAACTCCCTTAGTAGATAAAGGAGAAAGAAGCAATAAACTCCTTCAACAACATAAGCTAAACCACACTTACACAAATCACTCAAGAACACAAGTGTGTTCTTCACACAAAAAGAAAAAGTATTACAAAGTGAGAAAATAATAAGATGAATGAATGCTTAATGATGGATCTAAGGGGTCTATTTATACACCTAAAGTCATCTAATAGCTCCAAAACTCCAGCATTATTACATTAGATCGGATCAATTCCAGCCATCCCCTCAATAATAGACCAAAAGTATAAAAAATTAGACAATGATCAATAATCTGTCAAGAGTTATAGCCGTAACTTTCAGATGTTACGGCCGTAACATTGAGGTCTTACGGCCGTAACTTTCAGATGTTACGGCCGTAACATTGCTTCGGCTTTTTGTACACTGGTTGCTTTGTGAGTTACGTTTTCAGCCCAGAATTTCTTAGACTTTGCGTTTTTGCCCCAAATCTTCTTCAGATGATAACTTTTGATATATAACTCTGATTTTGAATCCGGAAAGACTGTCGAACTAATCTCGGAAAGCCCTACAACATGAATACATAAAAATTCAACAAAGAGAATATTTTATACACATGTTATTTCTTGAGTAAATCAGTAATTCAATCCGATTAAGACTAAATTTACATATTCATCCTATAAAAATAAAATAATTAAAAATTAATTAATTCAAAGCAAAAACGAGTAGACTAGCTCATAATTATGGGTGAAATATAACAATACTAATCACGGATAAGTGTATAAAACTGACACTTATCACACCCCCAAACTTGAATTCTTGCTAGTCCCGAGCAAGACTCTTTATTAATCACACTCAAAAAATAAAAATAGCACAAAAATTAGTAAACCACACACAAATAAAGAAAAATACTTATATATATATAAAGAGATCAAAATGCCATTTACACAACAACCAGCTTTATACAGTAGATAGAAATGAATCAAGATCCGAAATAAATCTACTAATGATTTTGAAGTTAAAACACGGTTTTATTTTTGTAATTCCAAAATGCAAGGTTTTCCCCCCAAAAGGTTGATTATTTCTTTCCCACTCGTGACACACATGACTCCCTTTAATGGTTGCTCTCGATCACTCGTTTATTTTTCGACTCAATATGAAGAAGAATTCCATCGGCGTCATCAAATATTGTGATTGTTCACGAAATTGAGTGTATTGATATTCAGCCGCTAAATAATTCAAATCTGCTCATAAACTACATCCCTTAGTGATAGCTTTCACACCGTTATTTGCTAACGTGTAGCTCTTTTCACGAACACAATTTCCATTTTTTTAAGTGATAGCTTTCACACCGTTATTTGCTAACGTGTAGCTCTTTTCACCAACACATCTTTTTTCATCTCTCTTTTTTTAAGGTGATAGCTTTCACACCGTTATTTGCTAACGTGTAGCTCTTTTCACCAACACATTTTCTATCTTTTTTTTTTATAGGTGATAGCTTTCACACCGTTATTTGCTAACGTGTAGCTCTTTTCACCAATGACTCCTTTTTTTAGGGAATAGAATTTTTGTAGAAAATCGTTTATTAGCTAAGCATGAAAAATCAAAAACTCCACAAATTAAGTAAATTTCAGTTCTATTTTTCTGCAACCGACTGATTCTTCTTTTCTCAAGGTAACGAATGACTCGATTTTATATGATAACTACAAGGCTTGGAAAGAGAGATTAAGGCTCAAAAATTTTGGAATATACAATTTTTTTTTACCGGTTAAAACGATTTTAGAAGCTTGTATATAGCTAATTTATTGGTGTTATGACCAGATCTAGAAATCTTACAAATCAAAATAAACAAAATAAAAAAATACGCTTACCTAAAAAATCAAAGCCAAATAAAAATAATAAAAACACACCACACACTACACACCATTAACACAATCATACGGTTCAAAACAAAATAAACACCACAGTTCAAAAACAAACAAAATAAACACAACAGTACCAAAACACCCCCAAACTTAAAGATAAAACTGTCCCGAGTTTTTGGAAATGAAAAGCAAGTGAGAAAAAAAAACATAATACTCCCTGTTATGAAAGTTGATGCTTGATCTAACGCCTTTTAGAATCTGCAAGAGAATAAATATACGAGGCAAACAACAAAAGAAAATAAATATACTCGGAAGTATAACACAATTTTTAAGATGCGCTTCAAGAAAGTCCGAAGAGTCGCCTTACGCTGCGATCAATGCTTTTATAAAAAAACAAACAATAAAAATTACAGCAATAAAATAACAATACATAAATCGCGAATAGATGCGCGTCAAGAGTTCAAAAAGAAACTCCTTAAGCTGCCATCATTTAGCACGATTTTTACACACAACAGAAAGTAAAAATACAAGAGGTCCGACATGGGTTATAAAAGGGAGAGGAATGAATCCACTTTTCGTTTTCTCACGGTAAAATCTTTCATCCAGACAATATTAGCTAGAGCCGGATCTGGTTGAGGAACAAATTCAATGAGTTTTTTGATTAGTTATTCTGGTGTTGTTGCACGACTATGATTCATTTAGCACGCTCGGAAATAAAACCTTTTCAGCAGAGTAGTTCATGAAAGATAGTAAACCATCAAAGAAACCATTTACATTAAGCAGACCTATTAGTTTTTGATGAACATTTAGCTGGGCTCTGGTAACCACATGAAAAAGTTCCTCAAGAGTGCCAAAACCACCGGGAAGGGTGATAAAAGCGCCACAATTATTTATCATGTGAGTTATGCGATCTTGCATATTTACAGCTCTAAACTCATCTCCAATAGTTGCGCCAGTGATTTTACTTTCAGCCAGAGGTTTTGGAATTATTCCCAACACTCTTACTCCTTCCATATAGGCAGAAGCAGCAGCTCGTCCCATTAATCCTAGACTTCCTCCTCCGTAAACTACATGAATGCATTTTTCTCCTAAGGTACGACCCGAGTTGTGGGCTGCTTCAGTAAAGCATGCCTCTTTTCTATAACTAGCTCCACCAAAAATGCAGACTATGCTAAATTTTTTTGTGGAAGATGATGATTCCATTTTTGAAAAGAAATTTATTTGAGAGAAAAAGAGAAAAGTACTAGTTTGAGAGATGAATAAAAGAAACAAGCACAATGTTTATTTAGAAAAGAAAAATGAGGTAAAATTATTTAACAAGTTTGTGATTGCGTTTGATTGCGCTTCAACTACTCAATAGAATAATGAATGCATTTATCGTGTATCACATTTTTTATTCAGAAAATCTCACCATACGACAAAACTTAAAGACACTCACGTGTATGTACAGTAGTTGTGACTGTGGCTCACATCTTCCTCTGATTTTACGTTCAGAAACGGCCTAAACGCCTTCTATGAGTCGGGGAGAAGCTTCCCATCCAATTTTCTTACAAATTGGCAAACAGGGTCTTTTAACGTCAGATTCCCAAGATGTTGTTCATATTCTGGTTTGAATTTATTCCACAAACATCGAATTCTGTAATGTACGAGTCCACTAGGATGCGTGTCAAGAGAAATTTCGATATTATCTAAATCTCTTTATTCAGACCATCCTTAATGAATTGAATTTTATCTTCTCTGTTTGTAGATGGAATTCCTAAATATCGACATTTTAAATTACAGTTCCATCTAGCACATTTATAGCAAACGGCTATTATCTTTGCTCGTCGTTTCTTGGCATATGAACTTTTTCCTAGCCCTGGTAAAAATCTAGTAGGTATTTCTGTGAATTCACCTGCTATTCTCACTTTGGCTTCAATTATGAATCTAATGTCAAAAATGTATGCTTTTATTCATAAGCAATCTCATCCTTTCAAGTCTTGTCTTGTAACTTTTTAAAATGACATTTTTGCTTATAAAGGGAAATCTTTTTTTAATTTTATTCAAAGTTTCTTCCATGATAAAAAAATAAAATAAAAATATCTAAAAATATCATTTGTTGTGGGAAACTGAAAAATCCGACTTTAATAGTCACGGAGTACCGTTATCCGCCACTTGATTGAGTACTAAGTTACAACGTCGAGAAATTGTATCCTATAACAATAATTTACAATGTAAGATTTCAAAAATAACACTTATACTTCCCCGGCAACGGCGCCAAAAACTTGACACGTCTTTTGTGTAACTATCGCAAGTGCACGATATCGTATCAAGTAGTAAGTGGACTTTTTGAGTCCGGTTTATCGATCCCACGAGGAAGTTAGGTTATATATTGAATTATACACTATTTAACTATTTGTTATAGATATTTATAAGATTGAAACACATAATTTAAGAGTTTGGTTTGACAATTGCAAAGAAAATGCAATAATAGTTCTAATATTCAAGGAAATGAAAGATTGCACTAATAATAGATTAATAAAAGATAAAATAAAATAGTTGGGATTACAAACTTAGTTCATCATTAGTTATAGAAGATGTATAGGAGATCATAAAATGTATTTACTTATTATGTTGTGTAGATTCGATTTTCCTTAAAAAGACGGTTCCTCTTTCGAATGTCAAAATGCCCCTTATATATTGAATCAATCCACTATATTTCTATGTTGATTGGCTTCAATACATAGCATTAGGTTTTATGAAAATAACTCAAAGAATCATCTAAGGTCTAGAGGTATATTTTTATCCCCTAGAACAACTTAGAGTGAAGATCATTTGATTAAATCAAACATATTTTCTTTCGAAACATATGAAGACCATAAATATCGTCATTTATTGGCCAAATAAATAAATATTAGTAAAACAATGAAAATCACACACAATAATAAGTAATTCATAATAGTCTTTATACAAACTTAAATAACATGACTAACCTTGTTTATAATCCCAACTTAGGTAACTTAGCCCATTAAGGGTTTATTCAACATATTACAAGCTTGAGTGGTCATTAATAGTTGAAAAAGAGAAAGAATTGATTCTAACTCCCTTAATAGATAAAGGAGAAAGAAGCAATAAACTCCCTCAACAACATAAACTAAACCACACTTACACAAATCACTCAAGAACACAAGTGTGTTCTTCACACAAAAAGAAAAAGTATTACAAAGTGAGAAAATAATAAGATGAATGAATGCTTAATGATGGATCTAAGGGGTCTATTTATACACCTAAAGTCATCTAATAGCTCCAAAACTCCAGCATTATTACATTAGATCGGATCAATGTCAGCCATCCCCTCAATAATAGACCAAAAGTATAAAAAATTAGACAATGATCAATAATCTGTCAAGAGTTACGGCCGTAACTTTCAGATGTTACGGCCGTAACATTGAGGTCTTACGGTCGTAACTTTCAGATGTTATGGCCGTAACATTGCTTCGGCTTTTTGTACACTGGTTGCTTTGTGAGTTACGTTTTCAGCCCAGAATTTCTTAGACTTTGCGTTTTTTGCCCCAAATCTTCTTCGGATGATAAATTTTGATATACAACTCTGATTTTGAATCCGGAAAGACTGCCGAACTCGTCTCGGAAAGCCCTACAACATGAATACATAAAAATTCAACAAAGAGAATATTTTATACACATGTTATTTCTTGAGTAAATCAGTAATTCAATCCGATTAAGACTAAATTTACATCTTCATCCTATAAAAATAAAATTATTAAAAATTAATTAATTCAAAGAAAAAACGAGTAGACTAGCTCATAATTATGGGTGAAATATATCAATAGTAATCACGGATAAGTGTATAAAACTGACACTTATCATAATGCAATTAGTCTACACATTGCATTAAAATTAACATGTCCTAATCTAGCATGCCATAAATTAGGAGACTCAAGCAAGTAAGCAGAAGAATTCTTCATTTCATTATTTTTAATATTCATTACATTGAGCTTAACTAGCCCATCACATTCATATCCCTTGCCTATAAACACCCCATTTTTCGACAAAATAACTTTATCGGACTCGAAAACTGATCTAAAGCCGTGCTTCATCAACAAGGTACCAGAAATAAGGTTCCTGTGGATGTCGGGCACATATAACACTCGTTTAAGAGTCACTTCCTTTCCAGACGTCATCTTCAAAATCACCGTGCCTTTGCCCAAGATAGTTGAGGTTGCAGAATTTCCCTTATACAGCATATCGCCGGCATCCGTTTCTTCCAAAGAGGAGAACATAGTCTTGTTGGCACATATATGCCTAGTTGCTCCAGTGTCGATCCACCACTCTTCAGGATTTGAGCCAACTAGGTTCACTTCGGAGATCATAGCACATAAGTCAAGATGTTCCACTTGTTAGGTAATCAGATGTGCTGCATTACCTTCCTTTTTCTTTGGTTTCTTTGGCAGCCTGCAGTTGGCCACCCTATGACCCATCTTTTCACAATTGTAGCATTTACCAAGGAATTTTTCCTTCTTTTTCCCAATTCCTCCTTTAGGTCCCAGCTTTGTTCCCTTTCTAGTGTTGCCTTTCTTGGATGTCTGTCCAGTTTCCACAACATTGGCTTTTGCTATAACAGCATTTACCTTCTTTTCTGATCCTCGGTTGTCTTCCTCTATGCGAAATCTAACAATCAGATCTTCCATGCTCATCTCCTTGCGCTTGTGCTTGAGATAATTCTTGAAGTCTTTCCAAGTCGGGGGCAGTTTTTCGATCACAACAGCCACTTGGAAGGTAATTCACTAATGACCATTACTTCAGCATGGATTTCGTGAATGATCACTTGTAGCTCCTGTACCTGACTCACTACAGTCTTGGAGTCGATCATCTTGTAATCGAGAAACCGTCCAACAATCCACTTCTTGGCACCGGCGTCCTCGATCTTGTAATTGTGGTCTAGTGAGTCCCATAATGCCTTAGCTGATTTAGCACTGCTGTACACGTTGTACAGTGAATCGGCAAGGCCATTCATCACACAGTTTCGACACAAATAGTCAGAAGTTTTCCATGCGTCAATGGCCATCAAAGTTTGTTGGTCACTGTCTGCGTCATATTTTGGCGCATCCTCCTTGAGGAATCGAGACAATCCTAGAATGGTCAGATAAAACATCATCTTCTGCTGCCATCTCTTGAAATTCTGCCCGTTGAATTTCTCTGGTTTGTCTGCATGGTTGACCGGTGTTGGGAGTATGCCCTCGAATGCCACTCAGAGGATGTTGAGTGAGGGCATTGTACTTGTAATTATGTAAATCACTAATATAATGCAATGAATGTTTCTTTATTTACTGGTAGTTACTGGCATTCCTAACTCGTAAATATACATATAGAAACTAGTCCGTATATTTGAGAGCAAAATGTTCCACTCCTTATTGGATAAGGGGGTCGGCACTGGATGTAACACCCCCAATCCGCTCAGGGATATTACACGCCGTAGAACCTTTCCTCAAGGATCTACCAGGCTGGTAACAACATATAACAACTCAACCATGCCTTTAAGGCTAAAATAACTCAGTAGACCGATTTGGTCTTTCAACAAATACATACAACTCAAATACAACTCATGCCCACGCAGGGGTCAAAATACAACCACACCCGTACAACGGGAACAATATAGCAGCGGAAAATAAAGTACAACTGAACCAATACACGATGTACGGTTCCTCATGTGATTAGTATCGATCATCTTTCATCATCCTTCGTGCCGACCCTGTGTTATGCTCCAAAACCTGAATGCAAAAACAGACATCCACCCCCCGAATACTCGGGGGTTAGCAAAACTCCACTGTTTTGCTAGTGCAAGAACAAAGTGCAAATACGAGCCATACAATTCACATTCCACGAATAACAATAACCAGGAATCCTCAAAGATCCAAACGAAACGAAAAGTACTTCCCGAGGCAAGAGTTTGAGAAAACATTTCAAAATCGAAATATCATAAATCAATGGAAATAATTTATAAAACGGTTTAGAATGCCATCGAGAGTTTTAATAGAAAACAATTTAGGATTATCAAATCCTACTTTCCAAAACCCAAAAGACGAAAGGGGTCACCGCCCCAAAGGTTTACTTTCCGAAAAATGACATTTACCAAACCATTGGGATTTTATCCCCAAATCCGAAAAATGATTTTTACAAAACCATTGGGATTTTAGCCCCAATCTCATCAACTCACAGTACACAAGAACGACCATAAGGTTCGTCTCCCAACATCAAAATCCACAAATAAAGGATTTAAAACAAACAACAAAATACTCTAGTGTCATCCTAGCCAAGTAAGTCAAACGAACAACTTACCTCTTACACACTTAGTCGATGCATGCAATCATGAAAACATAGTTCCAAAGCACTCATTTCCGGAAATGCCAATAATCCAAATCACATTGTAAAATGCACCACAATTAACCACGGACCCACAGCTTCGTGGATCCCTGCCGAGACCCCGTCGGATCTAACCCACAGTGGTTAAAAGCAAGCTCGCGGTTCCACAGCTTCGTGGAGCCCTACCGAGACCCCGTCGAATCTAACCCGCAGTGAGCATACACACACACGTTACTCATGCAATACTAATATGCTAAGAATGTAAGTTCATCAAGAATACTTACTAGAGATGGCCATTTATCCGACAACATTATCAACTCTCCAAAACACAATAACAAGATTAAACACGGAATACACAATTCCATAACTTTAAACAATAGGAATATCATCAAAGCCTTCAACGATCAAAATAATCAATTCCCAAAACACAACGTTCACAAAACACACACGCGTTTTGAAAGAGAGCCTTTAACGTGGCCAAACCGAAATCTTTTGAAACTTCATTTCAAATAACCAAACAAACACACCAAGACGATCACCGATCATCATATCCATAAAATAAGAAAAGTATGGGCAAGGTACTTGCCTCGAATAACCACAACGCGGAGAATCGGCCGAAGTAGGTTGGCACGAACCGACTACGAACTCTCCGACTCCACCGAACGACAATCCACAACAATGAACTACGAACGAAAACAATAACAATGAAAATGAATTCCAAAGTACGACCCAAAGCCGCCGAATTAAAGGAACAAACGACGAAAGTTCAAGGGTTTCCCCCAAAATGGCCAAGAACACGAATTGACCCGACAAAAATATGAAAACGGAATTTCAATCCGTGGGATATGATCAAAGCGAATAGATAACGACAATAGAACCAACAATCTCGGATTGAAATCACGAAATCGAAACAAACCCCGAAAATATCTCAACTAGGGTTCTAAAACCTTACCTTGATTCGAAGAAGAATGAAGGCTAGATGTTGATGAACACGAAGAAGACCCACCGGAATGATTACTACCATCAAAGATCGACGAAGGCTCGTCCAAAATCTACCCCAAATCGCCCAAAATGCAGCAGGGAGGAGGAGAGGAAGAAATGACCCGAAATCGGTCAACCCTCAGATATATAAACCTGCGTGAAGCTAACGTACGTAAGCCATAAGCTTTAACGTACGCTAGTGATGTTACGTACGTAATGGACAAGTTATTACGTACGTAAGAGTCAATCCAAACTCAACTGTCCGAAGACCTGAACAACGTAACGTACGTAACAAGTGTTGTGTTCCGTACGTAAGGAAGGCACGGATAGCGTACGCTACTGATGAGGAATAGCGTGCGCTAACGGGGTACTCCAGTACCTACTGGACTGAATCCTGAACTAGGTAACGTACATAACCATTGTTGTGTTACGTACGTAAGGCGAGCATCGATAGTGTACGCTATCTATGAAGAATAGCGTGCGCTAATCATCTGGCAGTACAGAACAGCTGCCAGAGATCGAATCCAAAAAGGATCGCGGAACGCGACGAACACGAATCACTACCGTCGAACAAGACAAGTAGTACAATAATAAAAACACGAGCTCAAGTTTAAAACAAATACATGATCCTGACACTCCTGAGTAGGGTAAAGCGAATACGAACACAAGTACCCAAATCTTTGGGAAATTACAAAATGGCCCAAACGCCCGGAAATCACGATACGTGATACACAAACCTAAGTTCACAACACGTCTAACAAAGTTAAACGGACTTACGGGAAACTCGAAACAGCAGTTTCGAACGAGATTCGCAAGAATCGAACTCAAGTGCGGAAAAGTCGCTAAAAAGCATGGAACTCAACAAAACGACACCGAAACGAACTCGGATGTCAAAAAGTGTAGAATTAATCATTCTCAGAATTACGAAACGGTCATGAGAGAGTCGTCAAAACGGACTCCGACCGAAAAAAGAAATTTACCGAAAATCAAAAATTGCGGATATTACACTGGAAAGGTTTATAGCTCAAATACTTAATCGTTCGCAAGTCGATGAAACTTTACTGGACGTTAAGTTTATGTGAAGACTTGTAGGACGTGTTCTTTGACATGGAGAGTGTCTGTCGAACGCTAATGGTTAGTAGGAGCACACGTTATAGGTATGCTAATCGGATTAGTATACTCGAACCGACTCACCCTCGATTCGTCACACGGATTTCACTCCGGGACAGTCAATGACATAATCGGAAGGTTGTGATAGGTATTCGTGAACCTTCGACTTGAGGATTTAGTATGGATGTGCTTGTGACGTCAAGATTTTCATTAGAGTGGTTCGACCCTGTAAACCGGAAGGTGGGGGTCAACCTCGACGTGCATCTTGACAGGCAAGTAGCAGGTTCTACTAAATACCAAGATAGAATTCTTTCTCCCGTTAGTGAGTAGGTTATATGTCCTATGTGGTTATTGGCAGATGAGATCATAAGTCTTTGGCCAAAGCATTGGAGCTAGTTGTGTTGGATACACGAGAGCTCGATGATCTCGATTTGCATTAACGCATGCATAGAGTCAAGGACAGATAGGGTTTGACTGACCGTGACCCTATAACTTGATCGGGATATTTGAAAGACTGGATTCACGACAGAATGGTTCTTAAATGATCCCAATCATTCGTTCTCAGTTGGGGTACGTTGTAGGCTGCCAGGATGGCTAGGTGGTGCTACTACTCTTTGGTTCCTCCCATTGCTGACTGAGACGGACCTACCGAGTCGCGCAATAGGATTGACGACGGAATGAATTAAGCTAATTCTCTCATTATGAATATTAGATATTGGATATCTAAATTTGGGACATTGGATGTTTAAATTGATTTATTGGATAAATTGATTTACGTCCTAATGAAATAAATAAATTACTGGGTGATTAATTTAAGGAAAATGCTACTTTTTCAACCTGGATAACAACGTGGTTGACAATTTGTGTATGTGGCACGATCCTGTGAAGTGAGATAAATGTGATTGTGACATTTCACTTTACAGGATCGTGCCACGTATACAGATTGTCACCCTTGTTGTCAAGTGAATTGTACAAGTAGCATTACTCTTAATTTAATTCATGAATATAATTATTTCTTGGAGAAATTAATTATATTATTTTGTATTTGATATGTTTAATTAATTGGATTAATTAATCGATATAAAT
Organism: Orobanche coerulescens; assembly: GCA_033398695.1. Taxonomy (NCBI): domain Eukaryota; kingdom Viridiplantae; phylum Streptophyta; class Magnoliopsida; order Lamiales; family Orobanchaceae; genus Orobanche; species Orobanche coerulescens. The sequence goes on along the minus strand of CM065812.1, from coordinate 162,088,849 downwards.
ACATCGAAATGGAATTGGAGTTTATCTGTTTGGACTCTCGGGAGTCCGAAACGAACTAAACTCGTCCATTTCATCCTCATGCCCCCCCCCCCCCCCCACTAATATACATCTGTATGTATTGACTTGTCCAAATCATGATGTTTGGAATATCATGTGTTGAGGGGACAAGTATCATACACATTATATGGTGGGGTTAGATTCTCATTGTATGAGTTGTATTCTTGTGAGTTGAACATGCATAAGAAAAGGACTTTGATCTCTCATCCTTACTACATTATTCCTTACATGAGTTGTAGTGAGGGAAAGTGAGAAAGGAGTTCTTCTTCATAGTCATCTTCTTCATCAACTTAGTTCTTGATTTTTCTTAGAGAAACATCAAGAAATATTGAGAGATCAAACATTAAAACACTTAGAGTGTTACAATCAAAAGATTCATCACTTGATTCTAGCCGTAACCTTAGAGGTTAATCGGGTGTTGTCATTCCGGTCGTTTTTCCGGCACGTGGCAAGTAGAGACGCGGTGCTTTCGGCGTTGGATTGTTCAAGGGCTTGGAGCGGATTCGATTCGTAGAGATCAAGCAAAGCTTGGGGAATAGCTCAAGAGAAGGTTATCATTTAATCAACGGACTTCAAGGGTTAGTTTCTGATAAGTATCAGTTTTATACACTTATCCGTGATTAATATTGATATATTTCACCCATAATTATGAGCTAGTCTACTCGTTTTTGCTTTGAATTAATTAATTTTTAATAATTTTATTTTTATAGGATGAAGATGTAAATGTACTCTAATCGGATTAAATTACTGATTTACTCAAGAAATAACATGTGTATAAAATATTATCTTTGGTGAATTTTTATGTATTCATGTTGTAGGGCTTTCCGAGACGAGTTCGGCAGTCTTTCCGGATTCAAAATCAGAGTTATATATCAAAAGTTATCATCCGAAGAAGATTTGGGGCAAAAACGCAAAGTCTAAGAAATTCTGGGCTGAAAACGTAACTCACAAAGCAACCAGTGTACAAATAGCCGAAGCAATGTTATGGTCGTAACATCTAAAAGTTACGGTCGTAAGACCTCAATGTTATGGCCGTAACATCTGAAAGTTACGGTCGTAACTCTTGACAGATTATTGATCATTGTCTAATTTTTTATACTTTTGGTCTATTATTGAGGGGATGGCTGGCATTGATCCGATCTAATATAATAATGCTGGAGTTTTGGAGCTATTAGATGACTTTAGGTGTATAAATAGACCCCTTATATCCATCATTAAGAATCATTCATCTTATTATTTTCTCACTTTGTAATACTTTTTCTTTTTGTGCGAAGAACACACTTGTGTTCTTGAGTGATTTGTGTAAGTGTGGTTTAGCTTATGTTGTTGAGGGAGTTTATTGTTTCTTTCTCCTTTATCTACTAAGGGAGTTAGGATCAATTCTTTCCCTATTTCAACTATTAATGACCACTCAAGCTTGTAATATGTTGAATAAACCCTTAATGGGCTAAGTTACCTAAGTTGGGATTATAAACAAGGTTAGTCATGTTATTTAAGTTTGTATAAAGATCTATTATGAATTACTTATTATTGTGTGTGATTTTCATTGTTTTACCAATCTTTATTTATTTGGCCAATAAATGACGATATTTATGGTCTTCATATGTTTCGAAAGAAAATATGTTTGATTAGATCAAATGATCTTCACTCTAAGTTGTTCTAGGGGATAGAAATATACCTCTAGACCTTAGATGATTCTTTGAGTTATTTTCATAAAACCTAATGCTATGTATTGAAGCCAATCAACATAGAAATATAGTGGATTGATTCAATATATAAGGGGCGTTTTGACATTCGAAAGAGGAACCGTCTTTTTAAGGAAAATCGAATCTACACAACATAATAAGTAAATACATCTTATGATCTTCTATACATCTTCTATAACTAATGATGAACTAAGTTTGTAATCCCAACTATTTCATTTTATCTTTTATTAATCTATTATTAGTGCAATCTTTCATTTCCTTTAATTTTAGAACTATTATTGCATTTTCATTGCAATTGTCAAACCAAACTCTGTAATTGTGTGTTTCAATCATATAAATCTCTTTAACAAATAGTTAAATAGTGTATAATTCAATATATAACCTAACTTCCTCGTGGGATCGATAAACCGGACTCAAAAAGTCCACTTACTACTTGATACGATATCGTGCACTTGCGATAGTTACACTAAAGACGTGTCAAGTTTTTGGCGCCGTTGCCGGGGAAGTATAAGTTTTATTTTTGAAATCTTACATTGTAAACTATTGTTATAGGATACAATTTCTCGACGTTGTAACTTAGTACTCAATTGTGTTTGTCCGGTCAAGTGGCGGATAACGGTACTCCGTGACTATTAAAGTCGTATTTTTTCAGTTTCCCACAACAACTGATATTTTTAGATATTTTTTTTTATCATGGAAGAAACTTTGAATAAAATTGAAAAAAGATTTCCCTTTCTGAGCAAAAATGTCATTTTAAAAATTTACAAGACAAGACTTGAAAGGATGAGGTTGCTTATGAATAAAAGCATACATTTTGACATTAGATTCATAATTGAAGCCAAAGTGAGAATAGCAGGTGAATTCACAGAAATACCTACTAGATTTTTATCAGGGCTAGGAAAAAGTTCATATGCCAAGAAACGACGAGCAGAGATAATAGCCGTTTGCTATAAATGTGTTAGATGGAACTGTAATTTAAAATGTCGATCTTTAGGAATTCCATCTACAAACATAAAAGATAAAATTCAATTCATTAAGGATGGTCTGAATAAAGAGAATTTAGATAATATCGAAATTTCTCTTGACACGCATCCTAGTGGACTCGTACATTACGGAATTCGATGTTTGTGGAATAAATTCAAACCAGAATATGAACAACGTTTTGAGAATCTAACGTTAAAAGACCCTATTTGCCAATTTGTAAGAAAATTGGATGGGAAGCTTCTCCCCGACTCTTAGAAGGCGTTTAAGCCGTTTCTGAACGTAAAATCAGAGGAAGATGTGAGCCACAATCACAACTACTGTGCATACACATGAGTATCTTTTATTTTTGTCGTATAGTGAGATTTTCTGAATAAGAAATGTGATACGCGATAAATGCATTCATTATTCTATTGAGTAGTTGAAGCGCAATTAACGCAATCACAGATTTGTTAAATATTTTTACCGTATTTTTCTTCTATAAATAAACATTGTGCTTGTTTCTTTTATTCATCCCTCAAACTTGTACTTTTCTCTCTTTCTCTCAAATAAGTTTCTTTTCAAAAATGGAATCATCATCTTCCACAAAAAAATTTAGCACAGTCTGCATTTTTGGTGGAGCTAGTTATGGAAAAGAGGCATGCTTTACTGAAGCAGCCCACAACTTGGGTCGTACCTTAGGAGAAAAATGCATTCATGTAGTTTACGGAGGAGGAAGTTTAGGATTAATGGGACGAGTTAACTTTCGCCTATATGGAAGGAGTAAGAGTGTTGGGAATAATTCCAAAATCTCTGGTGAAAGTAAAATCACCGGGGCAACTATTGGAGATGAGTTTAGAGTCAGTAAATATGCAAGATCGCATAACTCACATGATAAATAATTGGCGCCTTTATCACCCTTCCCGGTGGTTTTGGCACTCTTGAGGAACTTTTTCATGTGGTTACAGGCCCGACTAAATGTTCATCAAAAACCAATAGGTCTGCTTAATGTCAATGGTTTCTTTGATGGTTTACTATCTTTCATCAACTACTCTGCTGAAAAGGGTTTTATTTCCGAGCGTGCTAAACGAATCATAGTCGTTGCAACAACACCGGAAGAACTAATCAAAAACTCATTGAATTTGTTCCTCAACCAGATCCAGCTCTAGCTAATATTGTCTGGATGGAAGATTTTACCGTGAGAAAATGAAATGTGGATTCATTCCTCTCCCTTTGATAACCCATGTCGGACCTCTTGTATTTTTACTTTTTGTTGTGTGTAAAAATCGTGCTAAATGATGGCAGCTTAAGGAGTTTCTTCGTGATCTCTTGACGCGCATCTATTCGCGATTTATGTATTGTTATTTTATTGCTGTAATTTTTATTGTTTGTTATTTTTTATAAAAGCATTGATGGCAGCGTAAGGCGACTCTTCGGACTTTCTTGAAGCGCATCTTAAAAATTGTGTTATACTTCCGAGTATATTTTATTTTCTTTTGTTGTTTGCCTCGTATATTTATTCTCTTGCAGATTCTAAAAGGCGTTAGCTCAGGCATCAACTTTCATAACAGGGAGTATTCTGTTTTTCTGCTTGCTTTTTATTTTATTTTATTTTATTTTTATTTTTATTTTAAACTGAGGACAGTTTCTTTTTCAAGTTTGGGGGTGATGTGTTTTGATTTTGATTATTTTGGTGTGTTTAGCTTTAATTATTGTGGTGTGTTTTGATTATTTTTATTATTTCGCTTTGATTTTTTTTAGTGTATATATATATATATATATATATATATATATATATATATATATGTTTTGTGAGATTTCTAGATCTGGCCATAACACCAATAATTTAGTTATATACAAGTTTCTAAAATCGTTTTAACCGGTTAAAAATTTGTACATTCCAAAATTTTTTGAGCCTTAATCTCTCTTTCCAAGCCTTGTAGTTATCATGTAAAATCGAGTCATTCGTTACCTTGGGAAAAGAAGAATCAGTCGGTTGATGAAAAATATAACTGAAATTTACTTAATTTGTGGAGTTTTTGATTTTTCATGCTTAGCTAATAAACGATTTTCTGCAAAAATTCTATTCCCTAAAAAAAAAGGAGTCATTGGTGAAAAGAGCTACACGTTAGCAAATAACGGTGTGAAAGCTATCACCTAAAAAATGGAAAATGTGTTGGTGAAAAGAGCTACATGTTAGCAAATAACAGTGTGAAAGCTATCACCTAAAAAAAATGGAAAATGTGTTGGTGAAAAGAGCTACACGTTAGCAAATAACGGTGTGAAAGCTATCACCTAAAAAAAGATGGAAATTGTGTTGGTGAAAAGAGCTACATGTTAGCAAATAACGGTGTGAAAGCTATCACTAAGGGATGTAGTTTATGAGCAGATTTGAATTAATTAGCGGCTGAATTTCAATACACTCAATTTCGTGAACAATCACAATATTTGATGACGCCGATGGAATTCTTCTTCATATTGAGTCGAAAAATAAACGAGTGATCGAGAGCAACCATTAAAGGGAGTCGTGTGTGTCACGAGTGGGAAAGAAATAATCAACCTTTTGGGGGGAAAACCTTGCATTTTGGAATTACAAAATAAAACCGTGTTTTAACTTTAAAATCATTAGTAGATTTATTTTGAATCTTGATTCATCTCTATCTACTGTATAAAGCTGGTTGTTGTGTATTAATGGAATTTTGATCTCCTTTTCTCTTTTTATATGATTATTTTTCTTAATTTATGTGTGCATTATTATTTTTGTGTCTTATTTTTATTTTTATTTTTGGAGTGTGATTAATAAAGAGTCTTGCTCGGGACTAGCAAGAATTCAAGTTTGGGGGTGTGATAAGTGTTAGTTTTATACACTTATCCGTGATTAGTATTGATATATTTCACCCATAATTATGAGTTAGTCTACTCGTTTTGCTTTGAATTAATTAATTTTTAATAATTTTATTTTTATAGGATGAAGATGTAAATGTACTCTAATCGGATTGAATTACTGATTTACTCAAGAAATAACATGTGTATAAAATATTCTCTTTGTTGAATTTTTATGTATTCATGTTGTAGGGCTTTCCGAGACGAGTTCGGCAGTCTTTCCGGATTCAAAATCAGAGTTATATATCAAAAGTTATCATCCGAAGAAGATTTGGGGCAAAAACGCAAAGTCTAAGAAATTCTGGGCTGAAAACGTAACTCACAAAGCAACCAGTGTACAAATAGCCGAAGCAATGTTACGGCCGTAACATCTGAAAGTTACGGCCGTAAGACCTCAATGTTACGGCCGTAACATCTAAAAGTTACGGCCGTAACTCTTGACAGATTATTGATCATTGTCTAATTTTTTATACTTTTGGTCTATTATTGAGGGGATGGCTGGCATTGATCCGATCTAATGTAATAATGCTGGAGTTTTGGAGCTATTAGATGACTTTAAGTGTATAAATAGACCCCTTAGATCCATCATTAAGAATCATTCATCTTATTATTTTCTCACTTTGTAATACTTTTTCTTTTTGTGTGAAGAACACACTTGTGTTCTTTAGTGATTTGTGTAAGTGTGGTTTAGCTTATGTTGTTGAGGGAGTTTATTGTTTCTTTCTCCTTTATCTACTAAGGGAGTTAGGATCAATTCTTTCCCTTTTTCAACTATTAATGACCACTCAAGCTTGTAATATGTTGAATAAACCCTTAATGGGCTAAGTTACCTAAGTTGGGATTATAAACAAGGTTAGTTATGTTATTTAAGTTTGTATAAAGATCTATTATGAATTACTTATTATTGTGTGTGATTTTCATTGTTTTACCAATCTTTATTTATTTGGACAATAAATGACGATATTTATGGTCTTCATATGTTTCGAAAGAAAATATGTTTGATTAGATCAAATGATCTTCACTCTAAGTTGTTCTAGGGGATAGAAATATACCTCTAGACCTTAGATGATTCTTTGAGTTATTTTCATAAAACCTAATGCTATGTATTGAAGCCAATCAACGTAGAAATATAGTGGATTGATTCAATATATAAGGGGCGTTTTGACATTCGAAAGAGGAACCGTCTTTTTAAGGAAAATCGAATCTACACAACATAATAAGTAAATACATCTTATGATCTCCTATACATCTTCTATAACTAATGATGAACTAAGTTTGTAATCCCAACTATTTCATTTTATCTTTTATTAATCTATTATTAGTGCAATCTTTCATTTCCTTGAATTTTAGAACTATTATTGCATTTTCATTGCAATTGTCAAACAAAACTCTTTAATTGTGTGTTTCAATCATATAAATCTCTATAACAAATAGTTAAATAGTGTATAATTGAATATATATAACCTAACTTCCTCGTGGGATCGATAAACCGGACTCAAAAAGTCCACTTACTACTTGATACGATATCGTGCACTTGCGATAGTTACACTAAAGACGTGTCAGTTTCTTACAACTCTTGCTTTTCGTTTATATATTCGTATATACGTAGCTCGATCGATCCTCGTAGGGATTCTGATCGAATTAATTTTCGTTTTACCGCTTCCACTGGGCCTTCGCTTTAGGCACCGAATCTCAAAAGTGGTATCGGAGCGTAGGTCTTGCGATCTTATATACGATATTGGCATTTGGAATGCTCGATTAGATGGTGAATGATTTGGAATCATTTTAGTCATAATCGTGGTATATGTTTTTCGTTCGTTATAGTTGTATTTTTCGTAAGTTTATGTCTAAATATAAATCTTCTATTTCTTGGAAATATGATTTATATTGATGATATGAATGTTGGAAAATATAGATATTGGATATCCGGTCGAAAAACTAGCCCCGAATTGCCGTTGGACGGTCCGGGAGTGGTCGGAGCGGGGGCCGCGGCCAGGCTGCTGCGGCTGGCGAGTAGTTTGCATCAGTGGGCCGCGGCCCGGGTGCTGGCGGCCTGCTGCTGACAAATGGTGTTTTTTGGGCGCGGTTCAGCCCATTTCGGACCCGTTTCTGGCTTGTTTTCTTCGTGTATTCCTAAAATTGATATCCCATATTTTAAATTGGATTTAATATGATTAAAATGATATATGGTATTTCATTTTATAAGGGAAAATTGATTTATTGGAATACTTGTGATCGACCGAATTATTTGAATGTTTTTCATATTACCGGTTGTGTGAATCGATTGGATTGATTCGAATTGTTGATTGGATCAATGTATCTCTACGCTTTCCATTTATATAGTATTTATTGGATGAATGCTTTTGAATGGGGATGTGGTTCATGGACTTAGTTTTTGAATCGTTCGTTTTATTCGATTGGTTTGTAAAAGCCGTTTTGAGCCTATTTATTTTACTAGAAATATTTGTATCTAGGATGCAATTTTCAATGTAAAATTTATATGTAATGACGAAGACCGGAGGAAGATCCGTTTTGAGAAGACGAAGATTCAAGACGATGACTTGTAATTAGATTACGGAGTTTTTGTTTTCTAGGAACGGTCCATGAACCACATGTTGGGAGCAACTAGGTTGTGAATGGTGTTTCCATATTGTATGAATGCCACAAACGCGCTTAAATGATTAATGTGCAAAGTGTAACGTTAATCGCGAAAATTCTCCCACAACAAATTATTAAGTTTATAAGGTTTCAAGGTTTTCCTTCCCTCCATCGAGTTTTCGGGAAATTGAAATCCAAACCGGATGTGCTATGCTTCCGAGTTATTGGGGTAGTCGTTCAGGGAGGACGGATAAATTACCGGGAGCGCATTGGATGCCTTCGGTTGGAGCAAATTTTATCCCTAGAAACACGATAGGTTGCGGATAAGATTGATTGTGGCCGATTTGCGTCGATGGTGTAAACTTAACTTGTTCACGAACCATAGAAACCGTATAGGTTGAGGGGAGTGAACAAGGGGAAAAAGAAGATTGAATCATCCATTAGATGGGTTGGTGTTGGACACCACTTTATGAAAATTAATAGACTAGAAACCTGTTCGGTTGCCCTCTATTAAAATTTATAAAGAACTCGATCACCACTATGAAGTAGAGCGACGATACTTCCGGATTTCACATGGGTGTGTGTTGTTCCGATAAAATAGTGGGAGATGGGTAACAAGAATAGAAAAGACCTTAATTCTATACTCAGATCATAATATAACAAGTCACTAATTAATCTGTTACACTTAATGCAGACATAACTCTCAATATGATAATGAATCCACTCGCAATTCTACTCGAGAAGAACACCCTGATTGGACCTAACTTTGTGGACTGGCTCCACAATCTGATGATAGTCCTCAGTATAGAGGCAATGGGATACGTCTTGGAGACGGACATTCCGGCGCCTCCTATGCGGACCAGAGCCAATCAGGAAGAGATCGAAAACCACGAAAAGTGGGTTAAGGATGACGTAAAAGTCCGTGCATACATGATGGCTTCTATGTCTAATGAGCTTCATAGAGCTCATGAGAAAATGACTTCTGCTAGGCATATTCTATCTCACTTAACCGAGCTTTATGGTGAGCACAGCAGAACTGCTAGATATGAGATATCCAAACAACTGTTCGGTGCAAGGATGAAGGAAGGTGAGAAGGTTGGGGAACACGTCCTCAAAATGATATCCATGATCGAGAGATTGGAGGCTCTTGATTTTAAAATGGATACTTCTCTCCATACTGACCTTATCCTACAGTCTCTCCCTGATTCCTTCTCACAGTTTGTTATGAACTTCAACTGCAATGAGATTGCGTGTAATTTAGCTGGGCTAATGAACAAAATTGTGACCGCTCAGTCTCAAATGAAGACTACGCGAATGAAGGAGTCTGCTCTTGTGATTTCTTCTGGACCTCGAAGGTCTAAGAATAAGAAGAAAAAGACCAAGAATCATACTGGACCACAAGTTAAGGACCTTAAAGGTAAGGGCAAGGCCCCGATGGTTCCGAAGAACAAGAAGAAGAAGGATGCTTGTCTCAAGTGCGGTGAGATGGGCCACTGGGCTAGAGACTGTCCGATTCTTCATGGCGCTTCAGGTACAGAACTTTTACTTTTGGAAACAAATTGTTCTGCTACCGTATTTTCTACTTCCTGGATACTGGATTCTGGTGCTAGTTCTCATATTTGTACCGTGAATCAGGATCTGGAAAAAAGTAGGAAGCTTGGAGCTGGAGAAGTTATGATCACAGTCGGAAGTGGACATAGTGTCGAGGCGACCGACATAGGATCACTTCTTTTGGGTTTAGAATCCGGCTTTGTTTTGACTTTAGAAGATGTACTTGTTTTGCCCAAGGGGCACAAAACATTGTATCCATTCCGGTCATGGACCGAAAAGGCTTTTCATTTTTCATTGGTGATGGTTCCTGCAAAATTTATTTCAGAAATAAACTAGTGGGTACTGCTACATTGTTAAATGGATTGTATCATCTAAATCTCAGCAACAAAGTAGTTGTGAATACTATGACTTGAAAACGTGGTAGGGATGAAACTAATCAAGTTTTGAAATGGCATCTTAGACTTGGTCATGTTGGTCAAACCAAGGTTTACAAAATGGAAAAAGATGGACTTATGGGTCCATTGGGATCGGATCCCTTTCCTACTTGTGAATATTGCCTTAAAGGCAAAATGACTAAGTCCCCCTTCACAGGGACTTTTGAAAGAGCCGCTGATAAACTGGGATTAATCCACACCGATGTTTGTGGTGCTTTGGAAGTAGCACGTGACGGATATCAATATTTCATTACGTTTACAGATGATCATACTAGGTATGGTTATGTATACTTATTGAAACATAAATCCAAGGCTTTTGAGAAATTCTAGGAATTCAAGGCCCTAGTCGAGAAACAAACTGGTAATCATATCAAAGCACTTTGGTCGGACCGAGGTGGTGAGTATATGAGTACGGAGTTTGACGAGTTCCTTAAGGAACAAGGAATAGTTTCACAACTAACACCTCCAGGTACTCCTCAGTTAAATGGTGTGTCAGAAAGAAGGAACCGGACCTTGTTGAACATGGTTCGTTCCATCTTGAGCTATCTTGACTTACCGATTTACTGTGGGGTATGCACTCATTGCCGCTTATATCTTGAACAGATGTCCTTCCAAATCCGTTCCTAAAACTCCACATGAGATGTGGGAGGGCAGGAAACCAAGTCTTAATCACATTAGGATTTGGGGATGTCCCGCCTATGTCAAGAAGACTAAGGTGGAAAAGTTGGAAGCTAGGTCCGCGAAGGGACGTTTCATTGGATTCCTGTTTGGGACGATGGGTTATCTATTCTACATGCCCGAAGATCGAAAGATCGTTGTTGCTTTACAAGCACACTTCCTGGAAGATGAGTTCATCCAGGAAGGCAGAGCAGGTAGAAGTATTTCTTTGGAAGAATACAATAAAACTCCTAAGGAGACACCTGTGCAAGAAATTGGAACCGAACCTTCTGAAACATAAGTACAACCACCTCGTAGGTCTAGTAGGGTGTCTCATTTACCTGAGAGGTATGGGCTTGTGCACTTGGAGGAACTAGGTCTCCATGAGGTTCCAAGTGATAGCCAAGAGACTGACCCAACGACCTATGACCAAGCGATGGTGGATGTAGACTCTGCGAAATGGCGTGAAGCTATGGAAGCTGAGATAGACTCGATGCATGTCAATTAGGTCTGGACTCTAGTAGACCGCCCAAGGGCATAGTGCCTATTGGGAATAAGTGGATCTACAAGAGAAAGACTGATGGTGATGGCAAGGTTGACGCCTATAAGGCCAGGCTTGTGGCAAAGGGTTATACCCAAAAAGAAGGGATCGACTACCACGATACCTTCTCGCCCATAGCTATGATCAAGTCTATTCGCATGATGCTTGCTATAGCTGCCTACCACGATTATGAGATATGGCAAATGGACGTAAAGACGGCTTTACTTAATGGATTCCTCGAGGAGGAAATCTATATGGAGCAGCCTAAAGGCTTTGTGTCCAAAGTCGATATTCAGAAAGTTTGCAAGCTTCAGCGTTCCATTTATGGACTGAAGCAAGTGTCGCGTAGTTGGAACCTTCGTTTTGACGAGGCGGTCAAAGAGTTAGACTTCGTGCAAAATGAAGAGGAACCTTGTGTATACAAGAGGGTTAGTGGGAGCAAGATCGCATTCTTAGTACTATATGTGGATGACATTCTACTAATAGGAAATGATGTGGGAATGCTAAGTTTTGTGAAAGCTTGGCTTTCGAGTAATTTCTCCATGAAAGACTTGGGAGAAGCTACCTATATTCTTGGTATTCGACTCTACCGGGATAGAGCGAAGAGAACAATAGGTCTTTCCCAAGCCCTCTATATAGATAAAATCTTAAAGCGATTTCAGATGGATGATTCTAAAAGAGGGCTCCTACCAATGATGTAACACACCCAAAACCGTATGGGAATATTACACGCCGTAGACCCTTTCCACAAGGATCTACCAGGCTAAACATCCATAAACAACCAAATGCTTGCCCGGCCAGGGTCAAACAATATAATAATACAGACCGTTAAGGTCACTTACATATAAACACACAGACCGATGAGGTCACACAACTCCATCAGGCCCGGCTAAAACAACATTACCCACACGGGGTGAAACACAATCTGACGGAAAGGAAATCAACTCTAACAATACAACCAAACTCTACCAACTCTCGACTCTTGATTAGTATCGCAGCTCGTCATCCTCTTGTGCCAATCCTGTGACTGCTCCCCTAAACCTGCAAGTACCTGGACGCAGAATAGACATCCACCTCCCGATTACTCGGGGGTTAGTAAAACTCCACTGTTTTACTAGTGCAAGTATAATACGATACGAAATGCAACAAGTAAATAGCAACTACGAATTTAATACGGAAATAAATTATCAAAATGTTCCCGAGAAGTTTTAGAATTTCGAACTCAAGCAAGAGATATTTGAAAAGGAACACATCATCTCGGGGATTTTTTTTAAAGCAGAAATTCTTTTGGACCTCGAGTCCCAATTTACAAAACCTTTTCGTAAACATTAGGGCCTTAGCCCGATTCTCGTTTCAAAACACACTAGATAAGATATCATTATGAGTCCGAGACCCATATTTAAAATGTTATCCAAACAATCACTGTTATACGATCGTTGTTCGTACACATCATGTACCGAACTCTGGAGGCCTCAACATGTAATACCCGTGATTTTCTCTTTCGGTACTTTTTCGTTTCTGGCATCTTTATGGTTTCCAGAAGCTCACTTGCGAGCGTTTTGACATTTTGATAATGTTTCGTTCTGCGTGTTTGGTCATTCGAGTTGTTAAATTTTTTACCCGAATCCGTGTCTTGAGCGACTTTTCCCGCTATTTGATTCATTTCATGTGATAATGGTTCGAAACTACGGTTTCATGTTTTCTATAAGTCCGTTGAGCTTTGTTATACGTGTTGTGAGTTTCGGTTCGGTTGCTTGATGTCATATTGTAATTTACGGACGTTTTGGGCGTTTAAGTAATTTCTCAAAGTTTGGGGGTGATCATACATTATCGTATTCGAACCTTCGGGTAGTCGGGAATAGGTTTTCCTTCAACACTTAAGTTCGTCGCCTCGAATCCTTTACGTTCGTACCATCGGGAGTTGTTCACCATTGCATATTGATTTTTTCGGTTCCTTTCTTGCCTTCTTGTGCTATTGCTGTACTCCCCAAATAGGCACCTTACGTCGTAATGCATGTCTCGATTACGTGCGTAACGGCCTTTGTAAAATAGTGCGAAGAGTGCGATTTTAGTTACGTGCGTAAGCATGGGAGTCTTACGTGCGTTAACAAGCTAACGTCGTTAGGCGCCTATAACTAACGTACGTAACACGGCCTGGGTTTATATACCCAGGAGTTGACCGAATTCGTCATTTCTTCACCTACACTTCGTCTTTCCGTGGCTGGGCGACTCGTAGGTGATTGGAAGGTGATTTTGGGGTCTTGTAACTCCAAGTTTACATCGTCCTTGAGTTCTTGGTGTTGTTTAACATCCTTAATCCGTGTTCTTCACCTTCGATTCGAGGTAAACATCTTGTAAACCCTTCCTTTATATTTCTGGAATCTTCGAGTTTCGGGTTGCTCTTCTTGATTCTTGTTGTTGTATATCATCAATCGGTTATATCGATTCTCTTCCTATGATTTGATTCGTATTTCTTACCGTATTCGGGTCCGGATTATGTTCTTGTTGTTCTTGGGGAAGTATTGAACCCCAAGTGTTCGATCTTTTGTTTCTACGAATTCTTGTTGGGAATTTCGTATGTTTTCCATCCCTCTTGTGATCGAATTCGTAGTAATTATATTGTTCTTGTGATTTCGACCTAGTTGGAATATTCGAGGGTTGCCGGTCAAGCTTTTTCGTAAACCGCGTGCTTTGGATTTGAGGCAAGTACCTTTATATACGAATTATAACTATGTGAAATCATTGTTGCCGAAGTGTGTGAATTATATATATTTATATACTAAATATATGTATGTATAAGGTTATACGTGTATATATATATATATATATATATATATAAGTATGTATGTATATAGATATACATATACCTATGTCGTGTGATTAATATCGATGATAGTTGACGTACTCAACTTGGATTGATGGATGAACTATACTTATATATATATATATATATATATATATATTCGGTTGAGTCGCAATATAGCGATATATGTGCGGTGTTGGTTGGTTATGCTTGAAGGCTTATTGTGATTGAGTTTTGATTGACAACGTGCGTGTTATTGTTTATTTGTATGGTTATGGACTGGGGGAGAAATTGTGTGATTTGATGTACTGAGTTGATAATTGTTGTGACGTTTGTCTGTGTGCTTGATGTCTGAAATAATGTGGATACTTGTTGTGAGAAACGTCGTATCCGGAACCTCGAGGCGGGCGTGCACTCCGGCACAGTGTATCTTGCAATGTGCGGCTCCATATGGGTGGTGAACGCCGGTGTTACCTAATGCGCGCGCAAGGCGGCTCTTGCGGGAGTGATCGCCGGCGCGGTGACATGTTCAAGGAGCGGCCAACATAGTGGAGTGAACGCCGGTACAGTGCGCAAGGGAGGCGCTGGCGGGCTTATTGGTTACGGGTATTTGAGTGATAGCTAAGACCCGTTCTGCAACGATGTTCATATCTCAAATTCTTTCAATTCACTTTTAAATGTTTGACTGATATAGACCGCGATTCGTGTTTTTGAAAGTTTGTTTCAACTTTGTTTTAAAGCGTTGGTATCGGGGTTAATTAACCAAGGAGGTTTGTGAAATCTCAGGGTTAGTGTCGGGGTCTTGAGCGGGATATGTCGAATGAGAGATTGTGCCGTTGATTGTATTGTGGTGCTATTACGTGTATTGGGTCGAGGACCTGTGAAATGTTGAGATGTTGGTTCGTGATGATGTTATTTGGATTGGGTTGAGAACCTTGTGAGATGTTGTAATGATTTCGTTTGTATTTCTTAAAGTATTCCCATTCAATTTTATAAACCCCAAGACGGCCCGAGTCATTAATAATGTTTTCAAACTATCTTATCAAAATACTTTCCCCTTTATTAAAATGGATTTTCAACTAAATCTTTTGACTCCTTGGGCTCGTTTAAAGTTTAATTGGTGTTATGTTCCATAAAGAGAATATGACTATGTGATTATTTCTCACCTTGTGTATGCGAGTGCTATACTGTGTTGACTATGGGAATGTATGGTTTGTGTTAAGGCTTGGCATTTGAGTTTTGTGTTGTTATTATTCGTATATCTTGAACATTATGTACTTGCACTAGCAAAATTCCGGTTGCTAACCCCAGAGTTTTCGGGGTGGGTGCTGTTATGCGCTCAGTTTTGGCGGCTCGGGAGCGATCCACGGGATTGGCTTGGAAAGAGATGGAGGACAACGATGCTAATCACACAGTCGAGTCTTTTCTTTTGTTTCATCTTGGTCGGTATTGTTCCCATTTGATTAAGTATTCACCCTTGCACGGGTGTAGTTTTCATTTATTGAATGGAGTCGTCATTCCCTTTTGTGTGAAAGTTTATTTTTGTCATTGAGATGTAAAATTCATTAGTTTCTGAATTGTTTAATGACCTTGTCGGTCTGCGTTGTATTTAGATTGACCCCAGTTGGTCAATCATTGTGTAGTCTAGTGGAGTTTAGCCTGGTAGATCCTTGTGAGAAGGGCCTACGGCGTGTAACATTTCCGGACGTATTCTGGGGGTGTTACAATTATGGTATCGGAGCTTAGGTTTGCGAAAAACCTAGGCCGTTGGGTCAAGTCCATGTCCTGTGTAAGTCGCGCGCGTCAGAGTTGTGATTAGTATCGTGGTTCCGACATCATCTTCAGGCAATCCGTGATGGTAAGTCTTCCGATCGTAAGTCCCTTTATATATATATTTGATTATATTGTGATAATGTGTTTAATGTGAACTAGAGATTGTAACTTGTTGGTGATATTATTGATTTAGGATGTAACATGCGTATTCGGTCCGATTGAGAATGGTTATGTAGTATGCTTAGGAAGTCGAGTGTACTTACCAATGTCTACATTTTATTACAATAAATCTTTGAGTGTTAATTTTATCCGTTGCGTGAGTATTTTGAAATGGCTATTGGTATCTTGCAAACTGAATTTTATTTCGTAGAACCGATTCCCTAAACCGAGTTTTGGCATTTTGTCTTGCATGTTTTGACGGTATTCTTATAACGGTATTTGATTTTTTATAAATGACTTTTGTGATTACTTGAAAATACTACCGTCATCGGCCTTTTGGCATTTTGAACGTTTTAAAAATAGTTTTCAGCCTGGTGTGTCCCGGTGTGGGCCCCACGGTGCTGTAATGGCACGAACATTTTAAAGCGGTGCTACTAAATTTTATAATATTGTGAAAACCCATGATTTAATGTAGTCATGTCAAATGGTCACGTGTTTCGGCGAAAAATCCTTTCGATTAGACATTTTGGTAGAAGTGGAAATATTTTCAAATTGTGGTATTTGGAACTCAACACTTGAAATATTTCAAATTAGTTACGATTCAACTTTCAATTTTCTTTTATGCATTGCTCAAAAATAATTTTTAAAGTCACTGTATAAACTCCCTCTTCCAAATAAAGGACAATATTTACAAGCTTTGGGCGTAACGTGACTCGCCCTCTTTTTCAAAAATTTGTTTTCATTAAGCACATATATATATAATGATCATCCTAGTCGAAGGACCGGAGTTAACTTCATAAAACTTTATGCTTTACGATATTACCGTTATTCTATAGATGTTAACTAAACCTTGTGTTGATAAGTGTGGTATCTTTATCTGGTGATTATTTGATAATGCTGAATGGTACTATCTGTATTAGTATGTCGAGCCTTGGCGGACGTAAGTGTGATGACGGAAGTGTAAACGAAAAGGTGGTTCGAACGACAACTATCCATGCTACAGTGAAGGAGTATCGAGATCAAACGATATCCTATGAAATCTCCTCAGTGATCGAGACCACGAGCGAAGCAAAGAGACCGAGGATATCGGGAAAATTTCTGGGCGGTGAAGAGACTAAGGCTCCCAAGCCCTCACGTCGTTCGAAAGCGTCATCTTCGCGGTCGGGAGTGAGCAGCTGAAATCCCAAACCGGCATCGGTGACTCGCGGTAAGAAGAGAAGATGTTTCAATCAGAATCGGGGACATGTTCGTGCAAATTGTCCCTCTCCACTCTTGACTTATTCTGGTGTGGGTGTGAAGGTCATCGGGAGAAACACTTGTGAGACAGTTTCGAATTGGCAAAGAATGCCGCCTAAGAGAGAGCAGAGCTAGTGATCGGGAAGTGTCCGAAACCCTATGTTTCCTTGAAGATCCTAGCATGGGAGAATGAAGATTTTGTACTATGTCTTAATCGTTCTTTGTTTCAAACAATCGTGACTTCGATCGTATTTCGTTTCATTGCTTTACGTTTCCAACTCTTGTTGTTCTAAGTTTCGGTCGTAATATCTTTTAGTATGTGGGAATGTATTACCGTACTTTTGGATATTTTCGGTATTGTGTGACCTTTCATTGTTGGTAATTCAATTGTGATCCCTCGACGATTTTAAACCACCTTGTTTTACTTAGCCTATCGTCCTCCGAACGAATTTGAAATTTTTTGCTAAATCTCGTGGATTCTTGTGGCCTTTTCTCATCCGAATTTGATTCTTGCAAATTTTGTTTGAAAGCTGTTGTTCCATCGCTCTCTATTTTAAGTTTCGGACGAAACTTCTTTTAAGGAGGGTAGAATGTAATACCGTGATTTTCTCTTCGGTACTTTTTCGTTTCGGCATCTTTGGTTTCCGAGCTCACTTAGCGTTTTGACATTTTGATAATGTTTCGTTCTGCGTGTTTGGTCATTCGAGTTGTTAAATTTGCTTTACGAATCAGTGTCTTGGCGACTTTTCCCGCTATTTGATTCATTTCATGTGATAATGGTTCGAAACTACGGTTTCATGTTTTCTATAAGTCCGTTGAGCTTTGTTATACGTGTTGTGAGTTTCGGTTCGGTTGCTTGATGTCATATTGTAATTTACGGACGTTTTGGGCCGTTTCGTAATTTCCCAAAGTTTGGGGGTGATCACTACATTATCGTATTCCGAACCTTCGGGTAGTCGGGAATAGGTTTTCCTTCAACACTTAAGTTCGTCGCCTCGAATCCTTTACGTTCGTACCATCGGGAGTTGTTCACCATTGCATATTGATTTTTTCGGTTCCTTTCTTGCCTTCTTGTGCTATTGCTGTACTCCCCAAATAGGCACCTTACGTACGTAATGCATGTCTCGATTACGTGCATGCGGCCTTTGTAAAATAGTGCGAGAGTGCGATTTTAGTTCGTGCGTAAGCATGGGAGTCTTACGTGCGTTAACAAGCTAACGTACGCTAGCCGCCTATGGCTAACGTCGTAACACGGCACGGGTTTATATACCCGGAGTTGACCGAGTCGTCATTTCTTCACCTACACTTCGTCTTTCGTGGTGGGCGACTCGTAGGTGATTGGAAGGTGATTTTGGGGTCTTGTAACTCCAAGTTTACATCTTCCTTGAGTTCTTGGTGTTGTTTAACATCCTTAATCCGTGTTCTTCACCTTCGATTCGAGGTAAACATCTTGTAAACCCTTCCTTTATATTTTGGAATCTTGAGTTTCGGGTTGTTCTTCTTGATTCTTGTTGTTGTATATCATCAATCGGTTATATCGATTCTCTTCCTATGATTTGATTCGTATTTCTTACCGTATTCGGGTCCGGATTATGTTCTTGTTGTTCTTGGGGAAGTATTGAACCCCAAGTGTTCGATCTTTTGTTTCTACGAATTCTTGTTGGGAATTTCGTATGTTTTCCATCCCTCTTGTGATCGAATTCGTAGTAATTATATTGTTCTTGTGATTTCGACCTAGTTGGAATATTCGAGGTTGCCGGTCAAGCTTTTCGTAAACCGCGTGCTTTGGATTTGAGGCAAGTACCTTTATATACGAATTATAACTATGTGAAATCATTGTTGCCGAAGTGTGTGAATTATATATATTTATATACTAAATATATGTATGTATAAGGTTATACGTATATATATATATATATATAAGTATGTATGTATATAGATATACATATACCTATGTCGTGTGATTAATATCGATGATAGTTGACGTACTCAACTTGGATTGATGGATGAACTATACTTACTTATATATATATATATATATATATATATATATATATATTCGGTTGAGTCGCAATATAGCGATATATGTGCGGTGTTGGTTGGTTATGCTTGAAGGCTTATTGTGATTGAGTTTTGATTGACAACGTGCGTGTTATTGTTTATTTGTATGGTTATGGGTGGGGAGAAATTGTGTGATTTGATGTACCGAGTTGATAATTGTTGTGACGTTTGTCTGTGTGCTTGATGTACGAAATAATGTGGATACTTGTTGTGAGAAACGTCGTATCAGGGAACCTCGAGGCGGGCGTGCACTCCGGCACAGTGTATCTTGCAATGTGCGGCTCCATATGGGTGGTGAACGCCGGTGTTACCTAATGCGCGCGCGCAGGCGGCTCTTGCGGGAGTGATCGCGGCGCGGTGACATGTTCAAGGAGCGGCCAACATAGTGGAGTGAACGCCGGTACAGTGCGCAAGGGAGGCGCTGGCAGGCTTATTGGTTACGGGTATTTGAGTGATAGCTAAGACCCCGTTACCGAACGATGTTCATATCTCAAATTCTTTCAATTCACTTTTAAATGTTTGACCTGATATAGACCGCGATTCGTGTTTTTGAAAGTTTGTTTCAACTGTTTTTAAAGCGTTGGTATCGGGGTTAATTAACCAAGGAGGTTTGTGAAATCTCAGGGTTAATGTCGGGGTCTTGAGCAGGATATGTCGAATGAGAGATTGTGCCGTTGATTGTATTGTGGTACTATTCTGTGTATTGGGTCGAGGACCCTGTGAAATGTTGAGATGTTGGTTCTCGTGATGATGTTATTTGGATTGGGTTGAGAACCTTGTGAGATGTTGTAATGATTTCGTTTGTATTTCTTAAAGTAATCCCATTCAATTTTATAAACCCCAAGACGGCCCGAGTCATTAATAATGTTTTCAAACTATCTTATCAAAATACTTTCCCCTTTATTAAAATGGATTTTCAACTAAATCTTTTGACTCCTTGGGCTCGTTTAAAGTTTAATTGGTGTTATGTTCCATAAAGAGAATATGACTATGTGATTATTTCTCACCTTGTGTATGTGAGTGCTATACTGTGTTGACTATGGGAATGTATGGTTTGTGTTAAGGCTTCGCGGCTGTTGAGTTTTGTGTTGTTATTATTCGTATATCTTGAACATTATGTACTTGCACTAGCAAATTCCAGTTTGCTAACCCCCGAGTTTTCGGGGCGTGGGTGCCTGTTATGCGCTCAGGTTTTGGCAGCTCGGGAGCAGTCACAGGATTGGCTTGGAAAGAGATGGAGGACAACGATGCTAATCACACCAGAGTCAGAGTCTTTTCTTTTGTTTCATCTTGGTCGGTATTGTTCCCATTTGATTAAGTATTCACCCTTGCACGGGTGTAGTTTTCATTTATTGAATGGAGTCGTCATTCCCTTTTGTGTGAAAGTTTATTTTTGTCATTGAGATGTAAAATTCATTAGTTTCTGAATTGTTTAATGACCTTGTCGGTCTGCGTTGTATTTAGATTGACCCCGGTCGGTCAATCATTGTGTAGTCTAGTGGAGTTTAGCCTGGTAGATCCTTGTGAGAAGGGCCTACGGCGTGTAACATTTCCGGACGTATTCTGGGGGTGTTACACAACAGACCCTACCCGGCCACAAACATCGTTCGTACACATCATGTACCGAACTCCGTAGGCCTCATCGGACCCTACCCGGCCACAAACATCGTTCGTACACATCATGTACCGAACTCCAGAGGCCTCGTCAGACCCTACCTGGATCACACACCTTGTTCGTACACATCATGTACCGAACTACAGAGGCCTCGTCAGACATTACCTGGAACACACACATCATCACGACACAACTCATAATCATCAAATGTCAAGCCATTCCGCATTACACCGAAATGTATAATCAAGTAAGTAAATCAACACGACACAAATATCATAATCATCACGACAACTAAACAATGATAAAACACGCCCGGCACATACTTAGATGATTAACACGACCAACACAATTCCACGACGTTAGCTAAGTGAAAGTATTATCGCTACCATCAATCATTCATAATAATCAATTCATACGAAGCATATTCACGAAAGTAAACCAATGCATCATAACCATAACACGACGTCCCTATTCACAAGACACAATTCGTATAGTAAAATACTTGCCTCGAATAACCACAACGCGGAGAATCGACCGAAGTAGGTTGGCACGAACCGACTACGAACCCGCCGACTCCACCGAACGCCAACTCGTGAAAATAAACTACGAAGGACAATAACAACAATGAAAATGAATTCCATAGCATGACTTAAAGTCGTTGAATTCAAAGAACGAATGATGAAAGTTCAAGTGTTTCCCCCAAAACGGGCAAGAACACGATTCGTCCCGTCAAAACATGAAAACGGAATTCCAAATCGAAATATGGATATACAATCCATAGGATATGTTTAACAACATCATTTAAGAACAATCGATCCATCAAAAACGGATGGAAAACGAGATCAAGAACAAATCCCCCAAAAAGTCGATTCGAAGGAAATCAAGAAATATACTTTGATTCGATGAAGAACAATGGATTAAATGATGTTAAACACAAGAATACTACTAAGATTAATCATACCCATCATGGATTAATCAATAATACGGAACGAATCGGACAAAAACGCAAAAACCCCAAAATTTCCCAAAATAGGGTTCTAGGAAATCTCACCTTGATTCGATGGATCAAAGGAGGTTATGGAGGGATTAATCGATGATATGAACTCCTAATCTTCGTGGATTAGTTGCTTGACAACATGTCTCCTGGATAGCGCGCGTTGATCGGCCGAGCTAGCGTGCGCTATACCTGCCGAGCTAGCGCGCGCAGACTTCCGGCCGTAGCGTGCGCTACACCGGTTTGTGCCGCGCCTGTCCGGCCAGTGTCCAGCACTTCCGACAGTGCCTGCCGCACCTGTCCGGCCACTGCCCAACCGCCACGACCAGACGACTCGATTACCGAAAACGCACGAAACGAACACGACGAAATGCTCGTGGGCAGCATCCTCGACCCGAAATGAAATACCGTGCAACAATTAATCACACGCGGCCATGAAAAGGGTCAAAACAACAAATACGAATGCGGATACTGATAAGTGTCAGTTTTGTACACTTATCCATGGTTTGTATCAATAAATATCACCCATAATTGAGCTAGTCTACTCGATTTTTCCTTTTAATTAATTAGTTTTTAATAATTTTGTTTTATCGGATGATGATCGGATTAAATAACTGATTTACTCAAGAAATAACATGTTTATTAAATATTCTATTTGTTGAATTTTGATATATTCATGTTTTAGGGCTTTCCGAGACGAATTCGGCAGTCTTTTCGGATTCAAAATCAGAGTTAAATATCAAAAGTTATCATCCGAAGAAGATTTGGGGCAAAAACGCAAAGTCTGAGAAATTCTGGGCTGAAAACGTAACTTTCAAAGCAACCAGTAAACAAATTGACGAAGCCAAGTTACGGCCGTAACTACAGAATGTTACGGCCGTAAGTCACTAGTTACGGTCGTAACTCACAGATATTACTGGCCGTAACTCTTGACAATTGTTATGATTTGTCTAATTTTTATACTTTTTGTGTATTATTGAGGGGATGGCTGGCATTGATCCGATCTATTGTAATAATGCTGGAGTTTTGGAGCTATTAGATGACTTTAGGTGTATAAATAGACCCCTTAGATCCTTCATCATTCACCATTCATCTTATAATTTTCCATTTTTTGTAAACTTTTCTTTTTGTGAAGAACACACTTGTGTTCTTGAGTGATATTTGTAAGTGTGGTATAGCATATGTTGTTCAGAGAGTTTATTGCTTCTATCTCCTTTATCTACTAAGGGAATTAGGATCAATTCTTTATCTTGATTCAACTAATAATGACCACCAAAGCTTGTAACATGTATAATAAACCCTTCATGGGCTAAGTAACCTTTAGTTGGGATTATAAACAAGGTTAGTCATGTTATTTATGTTTGTATAAAAGATCTATTGTGAATTACTTATTATTGTGTTTGATTTTCATTGTTTTAACAATCTTTATTTATTTGGCCAATAAATGACGATATTTATGGTCTTCATATGTTTCGAAAGAAAATATGTTTGATTAGATCAAATGATCTTCACTCTAAGTTGTTCTAGGA
The DNA here is from genome assembly GCA_033398695.1 of Orobanche coerulescens. Taxonomy (NCBI): domain Eukaryota; kingdom Viridiplantae; phylum Streptophyta; class Magnoliopsida; order Lamiales; family Orobanchaceae; genus Orobanche; species Orobanche coerulescens. Next base: position 162,065,292 of record CM065812.1, on the reverse strand, counting down.
GATAGAAATATACCTCTAGTCCTTGGATGATTCTTTGAGTTATTTTCATAAATCCTAATGCTATGTATTGAAGCCAATCAACATAGAAATATAGTGGATTGATTCAATATGTAAGGGGCGTTTTATAGTTCGAAAGAGAAACCGTCTTTTTAAGGAAAATCGAATCTACACAACATAATAAGTAAATTCATCTTATGATCTCATATACATCTTTTATAACTAATGACGAACTAAGTTTGTAATCCCAACTATTTCATTTTATCGTTAATCAATCTATTATTATAGCAATCTTTTTATTTCCTTAAAATATTAGAACTATTATTGCATTTACTTTGCAACTATTAAACCAAACTCTTTAATTGTGTGTTTCACTCATCTTAGAATCTATAAAAATAGACTAATAGTGTATAATTCAAATTATAACTAAACTTCCTTGTGGGATCGATAAACCGGACTCAAAAAGTCCACTTTACTACTTGATACGATATCGTGCACTTGCGATAGTTACACTAACAACGTGTCAAGTTTTTGGCGCCGTTGCCGGGGAAGTATAAGTTATATTTGAAATCTTACATTGTAAAGTATTTTTATAGGTACAAATTTCTCGACATTGTAACTTAGTACTCAATTGTGTTTGTCCGGTCAAGTGGCGGATAACGGTACTCCGTGACTATTAAAGTCGGATTTTTCAGTTTCCCACAACAACTGATATTTGTAGATATTTTCTTCAATTATTTTCATTGTCTTTTTATTTTATTTTTATCATGGATGAAACTTTGTATAAAATCGAAAAAAGATTTCCCTTTCTAAGCAAAAATGTCATTTTAAAGATTTATAAGACGAGACTTGAAAGGATGAGGTTGCTTATGAATAAAAGCATACCTTTTGACATAAGATTCATTATTGAAGCCAAAGTAAGAATAGAGGGTGAATTCACGAAACAGACTAGATTTTACAGGGGCTTGGAAAAAGTTCATATGCGAAGAAACGACGAGCAAAGATGATAGCCGTTTGTTATAAATGTGCTAGATGGAACTGTAATTTAAAATGTCGATCTTTAGGAATTCCATCTACAAACAGAGAAGATAAAATTCAGTTCATTAAGGATGGTCTGAATAAGGAGAATTTAGATGATATCGAAATTTCTCTTGACACGCATCCTAGTGGACTCGTACATTACGGAATTCGATGTTTGTGGAATAAATTCCAACCAGAATATGAACAACGTCTTGGGAATCTGACGTTAAAAGACCCTGTTTGCCAATTTGTAAGAAAATTGGATGGGAAGCTTCTCCCCGACTCATAGAAGGCGTTTAGGCCGTTTCTGAACGTAAAATCAGAGGAAGGTGTGAGCCACAATCACAACTACTGTACATACGCGTAAGTATCTTTTATTTTTGTCGTGTGGTGAGATTTTCTGAATAAAAAATGTGATACGCGATAAATGCTTTCATTATTCTATTGAGTAGTTGAAGCACAATCAAACGCAATCACAAACTTGTTAAACAATTTTTACCTTCTTTTTCTTCTATAAATAAACTTTGTGCTTGTTTCTTTCATTCATCCCTCAAACTTGCACTTTTCTATGTTTCTCTCTAAAAAAAAAATTCTTTTCAAAAATGGAGTCATCATCTTCAACAAAAAAAATTAGCACAGTCTGCATTTTTGGTGGAGCTAGTTATGGAAAAGAGGCATGCTTTACTGAAGCAGCCCACAACTTGGGTCGTACCTTAGTAGAAAAATGCATTCATGTAGTTTAATGAGGAGGAAGACTAGGAATAATGGGACGAGTCATACGCCTATATGGAAGGAGTAAGAGTGTTGGGAATAATCCCAAAACCTCTGGCTGAAAGTAAAATCACCGGGTCAACTATTGGAGATGAGTTTAGATCTGTAAATATGCAAGATCGCATAACTCACATGATAAATAATTCTGGCGCCTTTATCACCCTTCCCGGTGGTTTTGGCACCCTTGAGGAACTTTTTCATGTGGTTACCAGAGCCCAGCTAAATGTTCATCAAAAACCAATAGGTGTGCTTAATGTCAATGGTTTCTTTGATGGTTTACTGTCTTTCATCGACTACTCTGCTGAAAAGGGTTTTATTTCCGAGCGTGCTAAACGAATCATAGTCGTTGCAACAACACCAGAAGAACTAATCAAAAAACTCAATGAATTTGTTCCTCAACCAGATCCAGCTCTAGCTAAAATTGTCTGGATGGAAGATTTTACCGTGAGAAAACGAAAAGTGGATTCATTCCTCTCCCTTTGATATCCCATGTCGGACCTCTTTACTTTTTGTCGTGAGTAATAATCGTGGTAAATGGTGGCATCTTAAGGAGTTTCTTCTTGATCTCTTGACGCGCATCTATTCGCGATTTATGTATTGTTATTTTATTACTGTAATTTTTATTGTGTGTTTTTTATAATAGCATTGATGGCAGCGTAAGGTGACTCTTCGGACTTTCTTGATGCGCATCTTAAAAATTGTGTTATACTTCCGAGTATATTTTATTTTCTTTTGTTGTGTGCCTCGTATATTTATTCTCTTGCAGATTCTAAAAGGCGTTAGCTCAAACATCAACTTTCTTAACAGGAAGTATTCTGCTTTTTCTGCATTGCTTTTTATTTTATTTTATTTTTAAAAACTTAGGACAGTTTTATTTTCAAGTTTGGGGGTGGTTTGTTTTATTATTTTGGTGTGTTGTAATTTTGGTGTGTTTTGATTGATTTGGTTATTTGCCTTAATTTATATATATATATATATATATATATATATATATATATATTTATAGTATTTTGATTTTTGAGATTTCTAGATCTGGCCATAACACCAATAAATTAGCTATTTACAAGCTTCTAAAATCGTTTTAACCGGTAAATAAAAATTGTATATTCCAAAATTTTTTGAGCCTTAATCTCTTTCCAAGCCTTGTAATTATCATCGAGTCATTCGTTACCTTGAGAAAAGAAGAATCAGTCGGTTGATGAAAAATAGAACTGAAATTTACTTAATTTGTGGAGTTTTCGAATTTTCATGCTTAACTAAGAAACAATTTTCTGCAAAAATCCTATTCCCTAAATAAAAAGGAGTCATTGGTGAAAAGAGCTACACGTTAGCAAATAACGGTGTGAAAGCTATCACCTAAAAAAATAAATGACAAAAAGTAGAAGTGGTGAGCAGCAACAGCTGCCTAATTTTGGGGATTCTAAAATTTTGCGAAAAATAAAGGACTAACCATTGTTGGTGCGTAGCTGCCGTCTCACAGAAAAATTGGTGAAAAGAGCTACACGTTAGCAAATAACGGTGTGAAAGCTATCATCTTTTAAAAAATATAAGATAGAAATAGTTGGTGAAAAGAGCTACACGTTAGCAAATAATGGTGTGAAAGCTATCACTAAGGGATGTAGTTTATGAGCAGATTTGAATTAATTAGTGGCTGAATTTCAATACACTCAATTTCGTGAAAAATCACAATATTTGATGACGCCAATGAAATTCTTCTTCATATTGAGTCGAAAAATAAACGAGTGATCGAGAGCAACCATTAAAGGGAGTCGTGTGTATCACGAGTGGGAAAGAAATAATCAACCTTTTTGGGGTGGGAAACCTTGAATTTGGAATTACAAAATAAAAACCGTGTTTTAACTTCAAAAATATTAGTAGATTTATTTTGAATCTTGATCTACTATATAAAGCTGGTTATTGTGTATTAATGGCATTTTGATCTCCTTTTGTCTTTTTATATTTTAATTTATGTGTGTATTAATTTTTCTTATTTTTATTTTTGGAGCATGAATAATAAAGAGTCTTGCTCGGGACTAGCAAGAATTCAAGTTTGGGGGTGTGATAAGTGTCAGTTTTGTACACTTATCCATGGTTTGTATCGATAAATATCACCCATAATTGAGCTAGTCTACTCTATTTTTGCTTTTAATTAATTAGTTTTTAATAATTTTATTTTATCGGATGATGATCGGATTAAATAACTGATTTACTCAAGAAATAACATGTTTATTAAATATTCTATTTGTTGAATCTTGATATATTCATGTTGTAGGGCTTTCCGAGACGAATTCGGCAGTCTTTCCGGATTCAAAATCAGAGTTAAATACCAAAAGTTATCATCCGAAGAAGATTTGGGGCAAAAACGCAAAGTCTGAGAAATTCTGGGCTGAAAACGTAACTTTCAAAGCAACCAGTGAACAAATTGACGAAGCCAAGTTACGTCCGTAACTACAGAATGTTACGGCCGTAAGTCACCCTAGTTACGGCCGTAACTCCTGAATGTTACGGCCGTAACTCTTGACAGATTGTTATGATTTGTCTAATTTTTTATACTTTTTGTGTATTATTGAGGCGATGGCTGGCATTGATCCGATCTATTGTAATAATGCTGGAGTTTTGGAGCTATTAGATGACTTTAGGTGTATAAATAGACCCCTTAGATCCTTCATCATTCACCATTCATCTTATAATTTTCCATTTTTTGTAAACTTTTCTTTTTGTGAAGAACACACTTGTGTTCTTGAGTGATATTTGTAAGTGTGGTATAGCATATGTTGTTCAGAGAGTTTATTGCTTCTATCTCCTTTATCTACTAATAGAGTTAGGATCAATTCTTTCTCTTGATTCAACTAATAATGACCACCAAAGCTTGTAACATATATAATAAACCCTTCATGGGCTAAGTAACCTTTAGTTGGGATTATAAACAAGGTTAGTCATGTTATTTATGTTTGTATAAAAGATCTATTGTGAATTACTTATTATTGTGTGTGATTTTCATTGTTTTAACAATCTTTATTTATTTGGCCAATAAATGACGATATTTATGGTCTTCATATGTTTCGAAAGAAAATATGTTTGATTAGATCAAATGATCTTCACTCTAAGTTGTTCTAGGGGATAGAAATATACCTCTAGTCCTTGGATGATTCTTTGAGTTATTTTCATAAATCCTAATGCTATGTATTGAAGCCAATCAATATAGAAATATAGTGGATTGATTCAATATGTAAGGGGAGTTTTATAGTTCGAAAGAGAAACCGTCTTTTTAAGGAAAATCGAATCTACACAACATAATAAGTAAATTCATCTTATGATCTCCTATACATCTTTTATAACTAATGACGAACTAAGTTTTTAATCCCAACTACTTCATTTTATCGTTAATCAATCTATTATTATAGAAATCTTTTTATTTCCTTAAAATATTAGAACTATTATTGCATTTACTTTGCAACTATTAAACCAAACTCTTTAATTGTGTGTTTCACTCATCTTAGTATCTATAAAAATAGACTAATAGTGTATAATTCAAATTATAACTAAACTTTCTTGTGGGATCGATAAACCGGACTCAAAAAGTCCACTTTACTATTTGATACGATATCGTGCACTTGCGATAGTTACACTAACAACGTGTCAGATACCCACAACTTTGGGTAAATTACGAAATGGCCCAAAACGCCCGAAAATCACGATACGTGATCGAATAACCAAACCGAAGTTCACAACACGTGTAAAAAAGTTATACGGACTTACGGGAAACTCGAAACAGCAATTTCGAATGAGATTCGCAAGAATCGAACTCAAGTGCGAAAAAGTCGCTAAGAAGCACGGAACTCAACAAAACGACACCGAAACGAACTCGGATGTCAAAAAGTGTAGAATTAATCATTCTCAGAATGACGAAACGGTCCCAAGCGAGTCATCAAAACGGACTCTCGCCAAAAAAAGAAAATCACCGGAAATCGAATTTGCGGATATTACATACTACCCTCCATAAAAGAAGTTTCGTCCCGAAACTTAAAACAAGTAGGGAGAAGCAATATCCCGCCAGGAAAACTCAACGAGATACACAAGAAACGCGTAACTTACGCCCAACGGCGAAACATTACAAGCAACGCAAAGGAATATACGGCGTGAAAACGCGTTCCACGACGAGCAACACAACGTCACCGGTAGAAACATAATAAAACCATCAGGTGACAAGCGTCATCAAACAGATAATACAATCAAGTCAATTATCCGAACAACCACAAAGCACTAAGCACCTATTACAAGGAAACACGCACAATCAAGAAAACAGAAATAAACACACAAACGATCCACAAGGACCATCGCAAACAATTCGGACTACGCCGAAATCCTCAAAACCACACTAGGCATCTCCGTGTCCTTTCGGAGCAGAGACGCAACCTCGATCCCCCAAATCTCTCAGTTACCATCTCGCATTGCACGGCTCGGTGACCCATCTGGCCACAACCGAAACAACAAACTAACGGTGAACGACGATTCTTCGCGGTACGAGATCAGGCAACAACAGTCAGACAACCCCGATCGAGCAACAACGATCGATCAACAACGACGGAACAACAACGATCAGATAACAATGATCGAACAACAGCGGTCGAAAAATAACTCTGAAGTTCACAATTCAACTCAAGACATTAAAAGAGCTGGTAGAAACTGGAAGATGTTACTTTCGAACAAGGTTCACAAGAATCGAACCGAACTCATAAAAGTCACAACGATAAACAGATCGATCCGAAACAAGGTCACAACCCGTTCGAACGATGAAACCGAAATACAGAACAAGTTCAGAATGTATCAACGAATACGAACGAGTCGATAGACTAGAGAAAGAGGAAATGCAGAAGTCCAAAAACAATACGGGTATTACATTCGACCTCTTTTAAAAGAAGGTCGTTCCCGCAACTCACAATAACGGAAACAAGGCAATAACACCAAAGCAGTTGACGGGAACATCTCTCATTGGCCTCTTAGAGCCGATCCTGATATCTGTACTGAAGTTCATGCCCCAAAAGACTCGGAACCCAACTCGCAAAACTGGATCCTGTGTCTCTCGGGTCCACACTTGAAATGTATTACTGACGAGAAGGACAATTGGTACGTGCATTCCCCCGGCACACCACGGTTGAAACACCTCGGCTCGGCATACTGAATATACAAATGCTAGATACAATGGGACGTAACATCACAAAGCAACAAACCAGAGATGCCAACTTGGCATAACATATCAACACATACTAAAATCACAACAACCACGGTATCGTTTGACGATTACAACGGCCCGAACGATAGCCAGCACACAATCACAAACATCATGAAACAATCACCCATGTGCATAAACGCACAAAAATCCAAGCTTTAACAACTCACACTCGTGCGACAACACGCAAATCACCACGAGGCGATAAACAGTAAACACCAGTTCACACCTCTCACAGAGGGCTAGTACAACCAATGCGTGGCAACGCCTCGACGTTCATGCCACCAGTTCGATCATACTCGGGAGAAAACATCATAATGACAACGCGAACATCATACATACATACCCAGCCCTCAAACGGGAATGGATAGGTTTTAAAAAAAACGAATACCTCCTTTTGAAAATAATTTAGAAAAACACCGGTTGATCTTGAGTATCACCTTTCAAAAAAAATACAAACGTGAAACATCGTTATTGAGACTTCGGAGAACCATTTCGCATTTGATAAAAATGAGGACACTTTCTCTTAGTGAAAAACTTTTAGAATATTCGACCCTCGGGTTTAAAAGTAAAAGTGTTTTTAAAACATTGAAAATATCTCAAAATATTTTGGTCCTCGAGGTAGAAGAATTTTGAAACATATTGTGGCACCTTGGATGTACCACGAGAAAATAATTCATTTTAAAAGTACGTCTCGAAATTTATTTTCTAAGATACTCAAGATTTTCAAAGATAATTCAATGGGCTAGAATGCCCAAAAATTTCAGGTAATTATACGGAACATTGTAGCGCCGTGGGTCCCGCACCGGAACCCACCAGGCTAAAAACCATTTACAAAAACGCCAAAAAGGCCGATGACGGTAATATTTCAAAAACTCACAAAAGCCATTTACAAAATACTAAATACCGTCATAAGAATTTCGCCAAAACGATCAAGTCCATAATGCCAAAAACTCAGTTAAGGGAATCGGTTTTCGAAATAAAACTCAGTCGGTAAAATACCGAAAGCCATTATAAAAGAACTCACGCAGCGGATAAAAGAAATACAGTTCAACATGCACAATCCAGCAACACTACTCCTCATATGAACGAAATATGAGAGTCAAATAACCACATATCACGAAAGCAAAATCCATAAGAGGATTCCGTCAATTAACACATAATCATACCAGTAGCTCGCATCAAACGAGGCACAAACACAAAGAAGGGAGACTTACATCCACATGTGGCACGAAGATGACGGTTGCCCACGATACTAATCTCATCCGAAAACATATCCGACACGTTGTGACTACGCACTACTCAACTGGTCACCTGACGACTCGAACGACAAGACAACACATTACTCGACAAATCACGACTCGACTCGACCCGACAGCCTAGGTTTCCACAACCTAAGCTCCGATACCATAAATGTAACACCCCCAAAACCGTATGGGAATATTACACGTCGTGGACCCTTTCCACAAGGATCTACCAGGCTAAACATCCATAAACAACCAAATGCTTGCCCGGCCAGGGTCAAACAATATAATAATACAGACCGTTAAGGTCACTTACATATAAACACACAGACCGATGAGGTCACACAACTCCATCAACAGAACTGACTAAAACAACATTACCCACACAGGGGTCGAAACACAATACAGCGGAAGACTGAAATCAACTCTAACAATACAACCAAACTCTACCAACTCTCGACTCTTGATTAGTATCGCAGCTCGTCATCCTCTTGTGCCAATCCCGTGATCGCACCCCGAACCCGCAAGTACACTGGACGCAGACATCCACCTCCCGACACTGGGGTTAGTAAAACTCCACTGTTTTACTAGTGCAAGTATAATACGATACGAAATGCAACAAGTAAATAGCAACTACGAATTTAATACGGAAATCAATTATCAAAATGTTCCCGAGAAGTTTTAGAATTTCGAACTCAAGCAAGAGATATTTGAAAAGGAACACATCATCTCGGGGATTTTTTTTAAAGCAGAAATTCTTTTGGACCTCGAGTCCCAATTTACAAAACCTTTTCGTAAACATTAGGGCCTTAGCCCGATTCTCGTTTCAAAACACACTAGATAAGATATCATTATGAGTCCGAGAACCATATTTAAAATGTTATCCAAACAATCACTGTTATATGATCGTTGTTCGTACATATCATGTACTGAACTCCGGAGGCCTCAATGGACCCTACCCGGCCACAAACATCGTTCGTACACATCATGTACCGAACTCCGGAGGCCTCATCGGACCCTACCCGGCCACAAACATTGTTCGTACACATCATGTACCGAACTCTAGAGGCCTCGTCAGACCCTACCTGGATCACACACCTTGTTCGTACACATCATGTACCGAACTCCAGAGGCCTCGTCAGACCTTACCTGGAACACACACATCATCACGACACAACTCATAATCATCAAATGTCAAGCCATTCCGCATTACACCGAAATGTATAATCAAGTAAGTAAATGAACACGACACAAATATCATAATCATCACGACAACTCAACAATGATCAAACACGCCCGGCACATACTTAGATGATTAACACGACCAACACAATTCCACGACGTTAGCTAAGTGAGAGTATTATCGCTACCATCAATCGTTCATAATAATCAATTCATACGAAGCATATTCACGAAAGTAAACCAATGCATCACAACCATAACACGACGTCCCTATTCACAAGACACAATTCGTATAGTAAAATACTTGCCTCGAATAACCACAACGCGGAGAATCGACCGAAGTAGGTTGGCACGAACCGACTACGAACCCGCCGACTCCACCGAACGCCAACTCGCGAAAATAAACTATGAAGGACAATAACAACAATGAAAATGAATTCCATAGCACGACTTAAAGCCGTTGAATTCAAAGAACGAATGATGAAAGTTCAAGTGTTTCCCCAAAACGGGCAAGAACACGATTCGTCCCGTCAAAACATGAAAACGGATTTCCAAATCGAAATATGGATATACAATCCATAGGATATGTTTAACAACATCATTTAACAACAATCGATCCATCAAAAACGGATGGAAAACGAGATCAAGAACAAATCCCCCAAAAAGTCGATTCGAAGGAAATCAAGAAATATACTTTGATTCGACGAAGAACAATGGATTAAATGATATTAAACACAATAATACTACTAAGATTAATCATACCCATCATGGATTAATCAATAATACGGAGTGAATCGGACAAAAACGCAAAAACCCCAAAATTTCCCAAAATAGGATTCTAGGAAATCTCACCTTGATTCGCTGGATCAAAGGAGGTTATGGAGGGATTAATCGATGATATGAACTCCCAATCTTCGTGGATTAGTTGATTGACAACATGTCTCTTGGATCGCCAAGCCTCCAGCCGCGGAGAGGAAAAGATGGAAATGAAAAACGGGTGAAAATATGACTACTCTGTCATATTTATACAGGCACGGCCTAGCGTGCGCTACACCTTCCGGACTAGCGCGCTAACTGGGCACTCGGCCGAGAACCTTCACTGGGCCCGCATGGCATGGTATCAAGACTCAATCGCGGCCGGATCTCGCTGCCCGACCGCGAGAAGGCTGGCTGCGGCGGCGCTAGCGTGCGCTAGCCGATCTGTCCAGAACCCTCTGGACTGAACTGCCCGGCCAGGTAACGTACGCTAGCCGGCCGACAGCGTGAACTACGCCTGTCGACTAGCGCGCGCTACGATCGGCGTAGCGTGCGCTACCTGTCGATCCTTCCCGAGTCCAGAACCCCAGAAACCCCACTGCCCAGTCCGATAGCGCGCGTTGATCGGCCGAGCTAGCGTGCGCTATACCTGTCGAGCTAGCACGCGAAGACTTCCGGTCAGCGCGGCGCTATGCCGGCCGCTGCGCTGTCCGGCCATGCCCGCACTTCCGACAAGACTCGCACTGTCCGCCACCGCCACCCGCCACGACCAAACGACTCGATTACCGAAAATGCATGAAACGAACACGACGAAATGTTCGCGGGCAGCAACCTCGACCCGAAATGAAATACCGTGCAACAATTAATCACACGCGACCATGAAAAGGGTCAAAACAACAAATACGAATGCGGATATCCACAACTTTGGGTAAATTACACAATGGCCCAAAACGCCCGAAAATCACGATACGTGATCGAATAACCAAACCGAAGTTCACAACACGTCTAACAAAGTTAGACGGACTTACGGGAAACTCGAAACAACAGTTTCGAACAAGATTCGCAAGAATCGAACTCAAGTGCGAAAAAGTCGCTAAGAAGCACGGAACTCAACAAAACGACACCGAAACGAACTAAGATGTCAAAAAGTGTAGAATTAATCATTCTCAGAATGACGAAAAGGTCCCAAGCGAGTCGTCAAAACGGACTCTCGCCAAAAAGAAAAAGAAAATCACCGGAAATCGAATTTGCGGATATTACAGATGCGACATGGAATAAAACTCTCATTGAAGATGTGTCCTCAAATTGAGGAACAACGAAAGGAAATGAGTAATATACCATATGCTTCAGCCGTGGATAGCCTTATGTATGCTATATTGTGTACGAGACCTGACATTGCGCATGCTGTAAGCGTGGTGAGTAGGTTTCAGGCAAATCCAGGTAGGGAACATTGGACTGCCGTAAAGAACGTTCTCAAGTACTTGAGAAGGACTAGAGATATGGTTCTGATGTATGGTGGTGGAGAATTGGATGTTGTGGGATTCACTGATTCGGACTTCCAAGGACTGAAGGACGACTCGATGTCTACTTCTGGCTACATATTTACTCTTAATGGAGGAGCAGTATCTTGGCGTAGCGCCAAGCAAAGCGCGACTACTGATTCCACCTGTCAGGCTGAGTATCAAGCAGCCTCGGAGGCTTCCAAGGAAGGGTTTTGGATTAATAAGTTTCTGGGAGAACTTCAAGTGATACCATGTGCTGAGCTGCGTGTTCCGCTGTACTGCGACAACGACGGAGCTGTAGCGCAGGCTAAGGAGCCGAGGTTTCACAACAGCACCAAACATATTGAGAGGAAGTATCATCTCGTCAGAGAATTTGTTCGCAAAGAATACATTGTGCTGCATAGAGTAGACTCAGCCGACAACGTCGCTGATCCACTGACCAAGCCACATTCTCAGATTAGCTTGGAGCATAATCTGGAGAACATGGGTATTAGATACCATAGTATGTGGCATTGAGTGCAAGTGGGAGATTGTTGGGAGTATGCCCTCGAATGCCACTCAAAGGATGTTGAGTGAGCGCATTGTACTTGTAATTATGTAAATCACTAATATAAGGCAATGAATGTTTCTTTATTTACTGGTAGTTACTGGTATTCCTAACTCGTAAATATACATATAGAAACTAGTCCGTGTATTTGAGAGCAAAACGTTCCACTCCTTATTGGATAAGGGGGTCGGCACTGGAAAGCTTTATAGCTCAAATACTTAATCGTTCGCAAGTCGATGAAACTTGACTGGGCGTTAAGTTTATGTGAAGAGTTGTATGACATGTTCTTTGACATGGAGAGTGCCTGTCGAACGCTAATGGTTAGTGGGAGCACACGTTATAGGTATGCTAATCAGATTAGTATACTCGAACCGACTCACCCTCGATTCGTCACACGGATTTCACTCCGGGACAGTCAATGACGGAATCGAAAGGTTGTGATAGGTATTCGTGAACCTTCGACTTGAGGATTTAGTAGGGATGTGCTTGTGACGTCAAGATTATCATTAGAGTAGTTCGACCCTGTAAACCGGAAGGTGGGGGTCAACCTCGACGTGCATCTTGACGGGCAAGTAGCAGGTTCTACTGAATACCAAGATAGAATTCTTTATCCCGTTAGTGAGCGGGTTATATGTCCTATGTGGTTATTGGCAGATGAGATCATAGGTCTTTGGCCAAAGCATTGGAGCTAGTTGTATTGGATACACGAGAGCTCGATGATCTCGATTTGCATTAACGCATGCATAGAGTCAAGGACAGATAGGGTTTGACTGACCGTGACCCTATAACTTGATCGGGACATTAGAAGGGTTTATACATATACTGGTATTCACGACAAAATGGTTCTTGAATGATCCCAATCATTCGTTCTCAGTTGGGGTACGGTGTAGGCTGCCAGGCTGGCTAGGTGGTGCTACTACTCTTTGGTTCCTCCCATTGCTGACTGAGACGGACCTACCAAATCGCGCAATAGGATTGACGACGGAATGAATCAAGCTAATTCTCTCATTATGAATATTAGATATTGGATATCGAAATTTGGGACATTGGATATTTAATTGATTTATTGGATAAATTGATTTACGGCCTAATGAAATAAATAAATTACTGGGTGATTAATTTAATTCATGAATATAATTATTTCTTGGAGAAATTAATTATATTATTTTGTATTTGATATGTTTAATTAATTGGATTAATTAATCGATATAAATACATCGAAACGGAATCGGAGTTTATCTATTTGGACTCTCGGGAGTCCGAAACGAACTAAACTCGTCTGTTTCATCCTCATGGCCGCCCCCGCCCCCACTAATATACATGTGTATGTATTGACTTGTCCAAATCGTGATGTTTGGAATATCATGTGTTGAGGGAACAAGTATCATACACATTATATGGTGGGGTTAGATTCTCATTGTATGAGTTGTATTCTTGTGAGTTGAACATGCATAAGAAGAGGACTTTGATCTCTCATCCTTACTACATTATTCCTTACATGAGTTGTAGTGAGAGAAAGTGAGAAAGGAGTTCTTCTTCATAGTCATCTTCTTCATCAACTTAGTTCTTGATTGTTCTTAGAGAAACATCGAGAAATATTGAGAGATCAAACATTAAAACACTTAGAGTGTTACAATCAAAAGCTTCATCACTTGATTCTAGCCGTAACCTTAGATGTTAATTGGGTGTTGTCATTCCTGTCGTTTTTCCGGTGCGTGGCAAGTAGAGACGTGGTGCTTTCGGCGTTGGATCGTTCAAGGGCTTGGAGCGGATTGGATTCGTAGAGATCAAGCAAAGCTTGGGGAATAGCTCAAGAGAATGTTACCATTTAATCAACGGACTTCAAGGGTTAGTTTCTTACAACTCTTGCTTTTCGTTTATATATTCGTATATACGTAGCTCGATCGATCCTCATAGGGATTCGGATCGAATTAATTTTCGTTTTACCGCTTCCGCTGGGCCTTCGTTTTAGACACCGAATCCCAACAACCGGAATCGAAACCGAAGTAGTTATCAGAACCGAGGCAGAGTGGTTCGCTGAACCCGATCCAGTTAGAGGCGCACCTCCAGTCGCTGAACCCGAGCCAATTTTCTGAGGCGCACCTCCAGAAACGTCCGTAGACAGTGTTTGGTTTTGAGAATCCATATTGCTTAACTTTTCGAAAATAGATCTGTTTTAATCAAGTAAACCAAAAAAATTTGCTTTAAGATTGTTGAATAATTTAGAAAACGCTTACTTGAAAAATAACAGAATATAAATATATATATCGAATATATATTTTATCTAAATCCTGCAAAAAATCGGTTAGCAAAAAAAAAAAAGAAAATTCCCGTTCGCGTAAACGAGCGGAAGGGTTGCTGTTGAGTCCGGAGTATCTGTCTCCTTAAAGCAAATTCGCCCTCACCACAGTGTATGACGTCTGCCTCCCAGGATAAAACAACAGCTCGATGCAGTGTACCGATGATGCGTTGCACCCTCAACGAACTAGAACA